>JASFAU010000009.1:0-1308734 GCA_039704465.1 Plasmodiophora brassicae | reverse complement strand
AGCCACATTTCTCGGTCAGCCGACGTTCTGAATGCCCGCATAGACGACGTATCCACCGACGAAGACGATGATGACGCTGAAGATGATCCCGACTACGAAGATTCGGCGTCCAGCAACGACTCTCCCAACGAAGCTGCCGATCCCGTCGTCCACGATAATGCCGCCGAAGCTGATGTTGATCCCAATGCCATCGAAGTGCCACGCCCTCGCCGATCGAGTCGTCGTCGTCAACCGCCGGGTGAATGGTGGAAGGCGCCGGAGGCGCAATCGTTCGTCAACACGGTGGTCCTCGACAGTCGACGCCTGGTTCCAGAGTCCGACCTAACGCCACCGACGCAGCGCCCTCCTCGTCAATCACGCCGACAAATCCGCCATTGGCAACAGGTCGAGGCGACGTCTGATCGATCAAGCCATACGGTCCAACCGCAATCCCGCTCGCGGCGCCGCCGCCAAGGCATGTCGTGCTAGAGTACCCGCGCCGATCGATCCAGCCCGTCTACCGCGACCGGAGCTGTCGAGCCTTAAAGCGACCGACATCCCTGTACCCGACTCGATGGCCGAGGCATTGTCATCGCCGTTCGCCGGCCACTGGTGGGACGCCGCCGTCTCGCAGATGGGGACGCTCGATTCCAAGGACACATTCGGCCCGCTCGTTGATCTCCCCAAAGGTAAGATCGCTGTCGGGTCAAGTGGGTGTTCCGGGTCAAGTCAGCGCTCAGTGGCGACGGTGGCATCCGTAAGTTCAGCGCTCGTCTCTGCGCTCAGGGCTTCCGACAGCGCCCCGGCATTGACTTTGACGACACATTCGCACCGACAGCTCGCGCCACCGCATTCCTCATCATCCTTGCGCTCGCAGCCCAACACGGGCTGCATCTTCGACAGGTTGTTGATTGGGTGGCCGCCTACCTCAACGCCGATATGCTCCACGACGTCTACATGCGCCAGCCCGATGGGTTTACTGATAACAACGTCCCATATCGCGTTCGCCAACTACGCAAGGCCCTATACGGTACGAAGCAAGGTGCCGAACGGTGGTACAAGACGCTTCGCTCGATGCTGCTGTCCCTGGGCTTCGAACCGATCATCGCGGACCCGTGCGTCTTTCGATATGATCGCGATGGCAAGTTCATGGTCATGTCGGTGCACACCGATGACGGCCTGCTGGCGTACAACGACGTCGATTTCGCAGAGGCCGTCCTCGAGAAGCTCGCCACGATGGCCGAGATCACGGATCAGGGCGAACCATCGACGCTGCTCGGCATGCGCATCCGTCGCGAACCTGCCACCGGCGCCATCATGCTCGACCAGGCCGAGTACATCGACAAGGTGTTGAGCGACTTCAACATGTCACATTGTCACCCGGTCGACACGCCACATCAACCTGGCGTTCACCTGACGAAATCGATGAGTCCACAGACGGACATCGAACGGGACGAAATGACGAACAAGCCTTACCTGAAGCTGATCGGATGTCTGACATGGCTCGCCCATCGGTGCCGTCCCGACATCGCGTATATCACCAACGTGCTGGCCCAGTTCTCGTCGAATCCTGGTATACAGCATTGGCGTGCGGGGCAACGCGTCCTCAAGTACCTCGCCGGCACGAAGACGCACGGCATTCGATACGAACGGCAACTCGAGGATCGCCTGGTCGCTTACGCCGATGCCGACTGGGCCTCGGATCCGGACACGCGACGTTCCCGTTCCGGTCATATCATTCTGCTGGCCGGCGGTCCCGTGCACTGGCAGTCGCGACGCCAGGACCTAGGCGCCGTTAAGGTTAGTCTGTCGTCAACACACGCTGAGATCAAATCGCTCTGCGCTGTTACCCGTCAGCTGGCCTGGATCCGGTCGTTCCTGGCGGAGATCGGCTTCCCGCGTCCCGGCCCGACGATCGTACACGAAGACAACCAAGGCGCGAAGGCCTGGTCTGGCTACCGTCGGATGGACGATCGAACGAAGGATATCGAGGTCCAGTTCCACTACACCAGAGAGGCCGTCGAGGCCGGTCTGATTATGGTCCACAAGTGCCCGTCCGCCGAGATGGCGGCCGACTACCTGACGAAGCCCGCCCTCAGCACTTCTTATCACGCGAACCTGATCCTGGCCGGCATCATCGACACCGGTACCAGGGCGTGTGCTGCTGGAGGGGGCGTGTCAAACAACATGTCCAGTACAACCAGCAGCACATGCCTGCAGCACGCCGTCACGCACTCCGAAACTCCGCGCTCGCCGCCGTTGGCAGCCGTTACGTCGTCGGCGACTACGTCGCCACTGTAACGTCCACCGTGCCGTTGCGCAAACGCCGTACGTAATACACTTCACTTCGCTATTGTCTTCCTTAAGCGAGACGCCCAGAGCGCTGTTACGACTGTTAATCTGAAACGACGAAATCAGAGTGAGATATATTGATGGATATAGAGCGAAGATATTGGGTGTGACGGGCAACGTCGTAGACGTGAGACGCGGTGCACGTTACATCATCGCGGGCGGCGCTGACACCAGACTTGCGGGGTGCGTGGCAGCGTCGGTGTGCCGCACGAGTGTGCTGCTGGATATGGAGTTCGACAAGAGTGTCATCGCTTGCATCACCATCGTACGTTCGAACACGTGCCGCGTTTATTCCGCGGTTGCCACGACCACGGCGCTCCTCCTCCGTCGGCGGTTGCGGGCAGTCGCTCACGTAGTGATCGCCCTTGCATCGGAAACAACCACCTTTGGGGGATTTCTTCGTGTCACGGTTGCCGTCGTGCTCATCTTCTCGATTACGTCCTCCGTTTCGCTGGCTTCCGCCTCCCGCAGGTACGACTTCCTGTTGTCCTCCCGGCGTGTCCCGACCGTGTCCTTCAGTCTTGTGTCGACCATGACCTTCTCCGCGTCGTCCGTTCGGGCCTTCGCGCTCATGACCGCGTCCGTTGCGCTGGAATCCGCCACCGAATCGTTGACGCTTGGAGTGGGTTCCGGGGACCGTCGACCGCCTCGCTTGTTGACCTTAACACCGCGAGGGTAGTTGCCGCCATTGCCCTTCGCGATTGCCCTCAGTTGGGCGACCGTCTCCTTGTCAGATGTGCTCGGGTTGCCCAGCACGTCGACGACCGAATTCGCGTATCGGATGGCTTCCTGGAACAGACCCTCGATGTCGCCAGTGCGCGCTTCTGGATCCCGTTCTACCCAGTCGACCATGTGTTTCTGCAGCGGAATCGGCTTGATGGCATCCACCACTAGCTTGCCGAAGACGCGCCTCCCCGCCTGGTCGTCGTTCATCCACTCCAGGCCGTTTTGGGACACCAGACGCCGCAACTCGAATCGTATCGACTTGATCCTGTCGATCAGGAATGGCAGTTTCGTGTTCATGGCCAGTTCGTTCGCCAGCAACTTCTCCGCCGCCTTCAGATTGTGCGCCATTCGGCTCCCCAGCTGTGCAATCTCCTCGGCCATCCACGCCTCGAGGTGAGCGTCCGTCATCTCCTGCTCATCCTGGAGTCCCAGCTCGTCCATCGCAATTGCCTGTCGTTCATGAAACTTGAAGCAGTTCCGGATTGAGACTGGGCCGCGTCGTTCTCGCTCCGGCAGGTACGCCTCGGCCTCCGACGTGATGTGACAGTAGTCCGTGTACTGCTCCTCCAACTTCTTCAGTGAGCTCGGGTCCAGCCCCTCCGTCATTGGCTGCTGCCCGGGCTTCAATCGTCGTGCCATAGTGCTTTGGATCTCGTCGATCGCACTAAAACCGGTTTTGTAGATCGTGTATAGAGAACCTCAGCGTCCTCGTTCCCAGATCTCCTGATCCTTCTCCCCCATGCCGTCCGGCCTTCCCGCATGCCGTACGGACTCTCCTCGTCTTAGGGCTGCCTCTCCTAGATACTGTTCTTGGTATCTCTGGCTGCGACAGGGCATGCTGCACTGCTCCACCGTCTACAAACCTTACAGGTGCCGAGCCAGAAAGTACGGTATGGAGGACAGTGCTTTCATGGAGGAATTAGTTGCCCAATTGAAGAAGTACGGCCTCGTCGTTGAAAACTACAACGCGAAGTGGGCTTCACCGGTGGTGGTGGTGACGAAGCCAGGGGGCGGAAAGCGGTTCTGTGTTGATCTCAGAGCTGTTAATGCCAAATGTGTCGCCGTGGCGTGGCCTATGCCACATCAGGAGGCGATACTGAGGAACCTGGCAGGCTCGAGGTTCTGGTTTAAGCTAGACGCGTTCAAAGGCTTCTGGATGATGCCGCTGGATGAAGCGTGTCAGGAGATCTTCTCCTTCATGACAGATAAGGGGGTGTATAAGCCAACGAGGTCGATGCAGGGGGGAATGAACTCCGCCCCTCAGTATCAAGGGAGGATGTTTGAGGTGTTCGGGGAAATGATGTTTCACAAACTAATCATATGGATTGATGATCTAATGGGGCATGCCCAGAGGGAGGATGATTGGTTCCGAACGTTGGAACGAACTCTGATGCTAGCCGAACGGCATAACATCAAGTTCAACGTGGAGAAGTGTGAGCTCTTCACGACAGAGGTTAGGTTCTGTGGGAGGATATTCACGCCAGAAGGGGTAAGGCACGATCCAGCGAGGATCGAAGCTTTGATGGCGATCCCACAGCCGAGGACAGCAAGGGACTTACAACAATTCCTAATGGCAACTCAGTGGATGAGCAGGTCCATCCCTGAGTACAACAGGAAGGTACACCAGTTGCAGAGGATATATGAGGATGCGATGAGGGACCAACCTGGCAGGACGAAAGCCATTGCCAGGAGGGTGCGATTGTGCAAATATGGATGGTCTCCCGAACATGCGCTGGCATTCGAGAAACTGAAGATGGCAGTGGCGGACACGGTCCAACTAGCGTACCCGCGAAAGGACCGGATCCAATGCCTATTTTCGGATGCAAATGAGGTCAACAGCGCGGCGGTAGTCACACAGATTCCGCCTGAGGATTTGGGTAAACCAGTGCATGGGCAGCGACATGAACCGCTGGGTTTCGTCGGACACAAGTTCGCGGGCCCAGAGCGGAACTGGTCCACGGCGGAGAAGGAAGGGTTCGCGATCAAGGATGGGATTGACAAACTGGACTATCTCGTTACAACCAACGAGCAGTTTCGTCTGTTCACCGATCATAGGAACCTCGTGAGGATATTCTCACCAACGGACGTGTCAAAGCCAACGGCGCAGAAACTGCAACGATGGGCACTGGACATACAGAGGGTCAACTACGTCATTGAACACATTGCGGGGGAGGACAATGTGTGGTCGGATCTGATGACGCGGTGGGGTGCACCGGACGGTGGACCTGATGACGTCGACCAGCACCTAGAGGTACGCACGATCAGGAGGATTACGCTTCAAGTTGATGACGGATATCGGGTACGGCCGTTACAAAGGAAGGAATTCCAATGGCCGACCGTGGACGAAATCCGTAAGGCTCAGAGGAAATGGCTCAGAGGAAATGGCTCAGAGGAATGAAACGACCGAAGAATGGTGATGATCTCTTCGTCACAGGGAAGGGACAAGTGATCATACCAGACGAATGCAACGAGCTGAAGCTGCAGCTTGCTCATGCGGGCGGAAACAGTGGGCATCTAGGGTTGAGGAAGTTGGGGGAGTTCTGCCATTGGGCACACTGCGATGAGGACATGAGGAAGTTCTGCAACGCGTGTTTGAACTGTCTATCGACAAGGGGCGGGGTTAGGATTCCCAGGCCACTGGGAACAGCTGTTCATGGTGTAAGGCCGAATCAGGTGATTCACTTGGATTGGCTGTACATGATGCCGGCTGAGAAGGGTGGAAGGCATGATGTGCAATGGAACCTGATAATCAGGGACGATCTGTCTGGCATGGTCAAGATTACTCCTGACCATTGTCGAACAATGTATCCACTACGACCAGCAGCACATGCCTGCAGCACGTGAACGCCGTCACGCACTCCGCGACTCCGTGCCCGCCGGCGTTGGCAACCGTTACACCGTCGGCGACTACGTCGCCACTGTAACGTCCGCCGCACACGCCGTACGTAATACATCCACTCCATTATTGTCTTTCTCAGATTAACAGTCGTAAGCGTTCTGCGCGCTTCGAGGCGGTGAGCCCACCGGCGCCCCGCGCGCCGGTGCCATCCAGTGCCAGTCCCGCGTCACTGTGTCTCTGCCCTGACCCTGCTTCTGCACAACGCGCTACGAACGCCCTCTCGAGTCCGCACCACGCGCAAGAGAGCCCTGGCAGATCGCGCCAGCAAGGCAGGCCGTCATTAAGGGGATCCAGAACCAGTACCGGGACGTAAGCGCCAGGCGTACGCCGGTCGTACGGGCCTCAATCGCTTGCCTCAATCGCTTCGCAAGATAACGTTGTCCGTCGGCGCAATCTGCGTCGACGTCGTCCTGAGCCAGATCCAACACCCTGCGCGTCATCGTCGAACCCGCCTCAGCAAATTGCGCCATTCATGTCACCTCTAGCTACGCCACGATCCGTCTCGTGCCGCGTCAACGAGCCAAGGCATATGAGCACGTGCAAGGCGGTGTTGTTCATGATCCAGAGTCAAAGGTCAAGCCGGGACACATCCGTTCGACCGTCTTCCGCATGCAACCGCGTGCCGTTGGAGGGGGCGTGTCAAGGACCATGTCGTACCACCGGCAAACGGTGACACCGTGACTGTGCGCGACTGCGTAACGTCCACGGCAGAGGCTCCGCCACTGGCGCCGTTGTCGGTAGCGGCTTGGCAAGCCCCTGTTACACAGCGTTACGTCGCCGCCGTCTCGCGCCGATGTCGGTCGGAATAAATCACTTCGTTATCGTCTTCACAGATTAACAGGGACGTTAAGGTCGGATTCTGGAACCAGGCGTCGACCGTCGAGGACCACCGTGTCGACGAACGATTGGCCGCCTCCGGCGCCTTCCACCATTCACCAGGCGGTTGACGACGACGATTCGATCGACGAGGGCGTGGCACGTCGATGACATTGTGGTCAACGATATCAGCAGCATCGGAATCGTCCCGACGCCCGTCTCTTCCGACGCCGTCATGGCACCTCTACCATCGACGTCAGCATCCTCTCTCGCAGCATCCCCTCCCGAGCCTCCGTCACCTGCCGCTGCGTCATCGCCTTCCGAGATCGTCCGACCGTCGCGCTCACCGTCTCCTGATGACGTATCCACCGACGAAAATGATGATGACGCTGAAGATGATCCCGACTACGAAGGTTCGGCGTCCAGCAACGACTCTCCCAACGAAGCTGCCGACCCCGACGTCCACGACAATTCCGATGCTGCTGATATCGTTGACCACAATGTCATCGACGTGCCACGCCCTCGTCGATCGAATCGTCGTCGTCAACCGCCTGGTGAATGGTGGAAGGCGCCGGAGGCGGCCAATCGTTCGTCGACACGGTGGTCCTCGACGGTCGACGCCTGGTTCCAGAATCCGACCTTAACGTCCCCGACACAGCGCCCTCCTCGTCGCTCCCGCCGACTGATCCGGCATTGGCAGCAGGTTGAGGAGCGCCGTCTGATCGATCAGGCCATCAGGTCCAACCGTCCGACATGTCGCGGTGCCGCTGCCAAGGCATGTCGAGCCAAGGTATCCGCCCCGATCGACCCAGCCCGTCTACCACGACCCGACCTGTCGAAGCTGAAAGCGACCGACATTCCCGTACCCAACTCAATGGCCGATGCCCTCTCATCACCTTTCGCTGGCCACTGGTGGGACGCCGCCGTCACCCAGATGGCAACACTGGACGCCAAGGACACGTTCGGCCCGCTAATCGACCTGCCGAAAAGTAAGATCGCTGTTGGCGCCAAGTGGGTGTTCCGAGTGAAGTCCTCGCTCAGTGGCGACGGTGGCATCCGCAAGTTCACCGCCCGACTCTGTGCTCAGGGCTTCCGACAACGCCCCGGCATCGACTTCGACGATACGTTCGCGCCGACCGCCCGTGCCACTGCGTTCCTCGTTATCCTAGCGCTCGCGGCGCAGCACGGCCTGCATCTTCGCCAGGTCGACTGGGTGGCCGCATACCTGAACGCCGACATGCTCCATGATGTTTACATTCGTCAGCCGGATGGCTTCACCGATCATCACGTCCCGTACCGAGTTCGTCAACTGCAAAAGGCCCTTTATGGAACGAAACAAGGCGCCGAACGTTGGTACAAGACGCTTCGGGAGATGCTGTTATCACTCGGATTCGAATCGATCATCGCGGACCCCTGCGTCTTCCGGTACGATCGCGATGGAAAGTTCATGATCATGTCGGTGCACACCGACGACGGTCTGCTGGCGTACAATGACGTCCCGTTCGCGGAATCCGTTCTCGAGAAGCTCTCCACGATGGCCGAGATCACGGATCAAGGTGAACCGTCGACCCTGCTTGGCATGCGCATCCGCCGCGAACCTGGCACCGGCGCCATCACCCTTGACCAAGCCGAGTACATCGAGAAGGTGTTGAGCGACTTCAACATGTCGCATTGTCATCCGGTCGACACGCCGCATCAGCCTGGCGTTCACCTATCAACGACAATGAGTCCACAAAGCGACCTCGACCGCGACGAAATGGCGACCAAGCCGTACCTCAAACTTATTGGCTGCCTGACATGGCTCGCCCATCGATGCCGTCCCGACATCGCGTACATAACGAATGTACTGGCCCAATTCTCCTCGAATCCCGGCATCCAGCATTGGCGTGCGGGGCAACGCGTTCTTAAGTACCTCGCCGGCACCATGACGCACGGCATCCGATACGAACGCCAGCCCGAAGATCGTCTGATCGCATACGCCGACGCTGATTGGGCATCCGACCCTGACACGCGACGGTCGCGCTCCGGCCACATCATCCTGCTGGCTGGCGGCCCCGTGCACTGGCAGTCACGTCGCCAAGACCTGGGCGCAGTCAAAGTTAGCTTATCGTCCACACATGCAGAGATCAAGTCGTTGTGTGCTGTTACCCGCCAGCTGGCCTGGATCCGGTCATTCCTGACCGAAATCGGTTCGCACGCTCCAGTCCGACGATCGTATACGAGGACAATCAAGGCGCGAAGGCCTGGTCTGGCTATCGTCGGATGGATGATCGCACGAAGGACATCGAGGTGCAGTTTCACTACACCCGGGAGGCCGTCGAGGCCAGTTTGATCGTGGTCCACAAGTGCCCGTCCGCCGAGATGGCTGCAGACTACCTCACGAAGCCCGCTCTCAGCACCTCGTATCATGCGAACCTGCTCCTGGCCGGCATCATCGACACAAGTCCCAGGCCGTGTGCTGCTGGAGGGGGCGTGTCGAACAATGTATCCACTACGACCAGCAGCACATGCCTGCAGCACGTGAACGCCGTCACGCACTCCGCGACTCCGTGCCCGCCGGCGTTGGCAACCGTTACACCGTCGGCGACTACGTCGCCACTGTAACGTCCGCCGCACACGCCGTACGTAATACATCCACTCCATTATTGTCTTTCTCAACCATATCCCCAATTCAGAAACCACTGTAGAGGCACTGCTCGAATGGAGGGCTATCTTCGGAACGTTTGAGTTGATGGTGTCAGACATGGCGTCTTGCTTTTTGGCAAACGTTGTAAAGGAACTGGCGCGTCGATGCGGATTTGCTCATCACCCGACTGTTGCCTATGGGCATTACAGTAATGGATCGATCGAGGTGATCAACAGGAACTACTTGCAACTAGTCAGAGCACTTCTGTCTAAATTGCAGTGGGACAAACACGACTGGCCATGGTTGAACCACAACATTGAACACACGATCAATCACAGGTCGCAGGTGTAGACAGGACCGCCCAACTAGGCCACGAGAGCAGCTGCTCTCGTGGCCTAGTTGGGCGGTCCTGTCTACAAAACATCTCACCGACGGGAGTTCGAGCCTCCCCGCTGTGGCATATATTAGGGCTCATGCCATAGACAAGGCTGGCTCGGACTTCCGGACTCCGGGAGCTGCTGTCGAGGCTAGATAAACAGACTGCATATTGCCTAGCCGGAATACGACACAGTGATCACTGTAGTCACGTACGAAGGTCGATGGCTGCAGGGGCGACGCGCGAATCGGTGTCGATGATCGACGAGGACTTGACTGAGGTTACAGCGCGACTAGACGCGCTGCAGCCGGTGGTCGAGAGCGGTGACGAAGACCATTCGGTCTACGAATACCCGGATGAACAGTCGGGACTGCCAGACGGCAACAGCGCTGTCGACGCAGCCCGCATCGCCAGCATAGCCAAGGTGGACAAGGCGGCCAAGGCCCCTGAACTCAGGCTATGTGACGGTAAAAGCATCAACAAGTGGTTTGATGCTCTGAAGCGGCACACAGAGTACCTTAACAGATTGGGCGTACTCCGGAGTCGTGCACCGCTTCGGGAAATGATCGACGAGGATCTGCTACCAGTTCTCCTACGCAGCGCGGGTGAACTTCGCTGGACCTCGGAAGACGTTCCCGATGACGTTATCGAGCGGATGCTACGTGGCTGGCAGATGGCCCAGGCGCCTGCTCAGAGCGGATCATACTGGACGTACTTCGACTCTCTGCGCATGAACAAAAGCATCCAAGATGCTAGGGCGCGGGTGCTCGACTATGGTCGACAGCTGGTGAAGATCGTCAAGGACCGTAACCTTGGGGAAACCTTCTCGGGGGAGAAGGGACTCAAGAAGAAGGTCGACATCCTCATGCAGGGAATCTACCCCCCTGAGCTCAAGACGCGAATGAAGGAGCTGCTGGAAACGACTGAGAAGCACCTCAAGTCGGATCCGGACGCGTTCTTCAAGCGTCTTGAGGAGAAAGCTATTGCTTTCGACGAGGTGCGGCGTGCACAGAGCATGTGCCGTCTCGATGGTGCATCGCGACAGACTGCGATCGCGCCACGCAGCGCCCTCACCATCCCCAAGAAGAGGAAGGAGAAGGAGCAGCCCATGCCGGCGGAGGAACAAGCCCTCAAGAAGCTGAAGCGTGGCAAAGAGGAAGGCGAAGTGCCCCAATGCTGGTTCTGCAAGGGCGAGCACCGCCTAAGGCAGTGTCCCAAAGCGACCGATGACCAGAAGGAGCGCATCGTCAAGAAGCTGCGAGAGGCGCGCGAAGCGCGCAAGGAGGCGCGCCCCAGCAGCAGCAGCAGCAATGCCAATAAACCACAGGGTGGCGGCTACATGCGAGTGTCGAAAGCAGACACCCGATTAGAAAGTAGCGCTGAGCGGCATGGCGACAACGAGATCGTAGTTGGCGTAGGAAAAACAGACGGCAAGTGGCCGGGCATCCTTGACAGTGGAGCTGAGCGCACGCTGATGCCGATGTCGATGGCCATGCAAATTGCCGAATTGGATCCAAACACAGACATGAGAGAACTGGAAGCGCCAGTGACACTGATTCTAGCCGACAGTGAGCAAGCAATTGGGAAAGCCACCCACGAAATCAAAGTGGACTTGTCGCTGCAGACACGTGCTGGGAAGCTGCAGATTCCTAAGCACACCTGTCTTGTATGTGATGTGCCAGCAGAACATATCTACTTGGGTCTCGATTTGCTTGAGGACCTTGGAATAGATCCGGCCTCAGCTCTGGAGCATCTGATCGCAAATCAGCAAGCAACCAGCGACAACGAATCGCTAACTGATGATCAGATGTACGAAGATGTTGAAATAGGAGACATCATTCCAGAGGACATACGTGAAGGCATCAGAGAAGCGATCGGCCGATCCATCAGCAATGGGCTTCCACGACGGTGGAGAAGAAAGCTCACGAAGTTAGCCTTCAGGTATTGGAACGTATTTCGAACTAAGCTGGGACCCGACCCGCCGGCGAAGGTAGCGCCTTTCAGAACAAAGCTGAAGGCCAACGCTCGCAAAGTGCGATGTAAGGCGAGGCGGTACAGCAAGGAACAGAGCGAGTTCCTACAGCAGTTCGTGACTCTGTTGGAGAAATATGGGCTTATCTACGAGAACCCCAACGCTGAATGGGCATCGCCTGTTGTGGTTGTACGAAAGCCTGGCAACAGAGGATGGAGAATGTGTGTTGACTTACGGGAGGTCAACGCCATGTGTGAGGCAACTGCTTGGCCAATGCCGTTTCTGGAAGCCATTGTACAGCACCTAGCCGGGTCGAAGTACTGGTTCAGCCTTGACGCATTCAAGGGGTTTTGGCTAATGCCACTGGCCGAAGAGTGCCAGGAGCTCTTCTCATTCATGACAGATAGGGGAGTTTACACACCAACACGATCGATGCAGGGTGCGCTAAACTCGTCGCCACAATTCAGGGCAGCATCACAGGAATCTTCAAGGAGCTCCTGATGCGTGCCATCATTATCTGGATTGACGACATTCTCGGTCATGCAGCCACTGAGGAGGAATGGTACAGTGTATTAGAAAGGACACTACAGTTGGCCGACAAGCACAACCTGAAATTCAACATTGCGAAATGTGAATTCTTCCAGAGGGAGGCGAAGTTCGGGGGACGCATATTCACGCCTGAAGGGGTGTCGCATGACCCAGACAGAATTCGGACGTTGCAACAGATGCAATATCCCAGAACCGCAGCGGATCTGCAGCAATTCTTGAATGCGGCTCAGTGGATGAGCAGGTCCATCCCCGAATTCAGCAGAATCGCCCTTCCTTTGCAGCAGATCTTTGAGAAGGCCATGAAGAACCAACCTATGCGCACAAAGTCAGTCGCGCAAGGCGTTCAACTGAAGAAACATGGTTGGGGTCAAACCGAGGAGAAGGCGTTTGACGAGCTCAAAGAAATCATTGGGCGGAACACGCAGTTGAACTATCCACGCCAGGACATGATTCAGTGTGTGTTTTCGGATGCGAGCAAATTCCACAGGGCCGGCATGGTCACGCAGATACCCATGGAAGATGCAGATCTACCAATATGGGAGGCGCGACATGAACCGCTGGGCTTCTCGGGACACAGATTCGCAGGTAGCGAATTGAATTGGGCAACCGTTGACAAGGAAGCCAGCGGGCTGCTCGATGTCATCGAGAAACTGGATTATTTGCTGCAGACGGGGAAGCCATTCCGCCTGTACACAGACCATAAGAATCTCCAGCACATATATGACCCACGGAAGTGTACCCAACCGACTGCAGAGCGCTTAGAACGATGGGGCATGAAGTTGAGGAAGTACAACTTCGAAATATACCACATTCCGGGGATCAAGAATGTGTGGACCGACCTTCAGACGAGGTGGGGTGTGGACGCCAACACACGGGGAGAACACGATCTTGAGGAGCAAGCCCTCACTGGCCGAGTGAAACCGGAGGATTGTGTGAACGTCTTCAGGATCATTCAAGTGCAGAGTATCCGGGATGACCAGAACGATCAGCCTGCGGCTGTGGGTAGTATCCGGGCCTCGCCTGCGGCTATGCACAGTATCCGGGAGGATCGGGATGGGCAATCTGGTCAGGATGATCAGCCTGCGGCTGCGTGCAGTATCCGGGCTTCGCCTGCGGCTGTACACAGTATCCGGGAGGATCAGAATGATCAGCCTGCGGCTATGCATGCTAGTGAAGCAGCGAATTGGGAAAGTGCAAGTGGCAGATTCAGGGTCCAGCCGACACTGAATGACAAGCTAACCTGGCCGACAGTCGCAGAGATTGTGCGTCAGCAGGATGAGCTACTGGCAGAGGATGAGAAGACTGGACTGACGAGAAACGCAGAGGGACTCTGGGTCAACAGTCAGGGACAAGCGATCATTCCACACGCCGACACTGACCTTAGAGTAAGGTTGACAGTGATCGCGCATGCTGGTGGACTAGCCCACAACGGAATGAACGTGACGACCAACATCCTACAGGAGCAGTTCTACTGGAAGGGAATGAGAAACGACGTGGAGCGCATTTGCAAAGGATGCTTACACTGTCTCCCAACCAGAGGAGGGAACATCATCCACAGGCCATTGGGGAAGGCGTGTCATGCAACAGCACCGGGACAGGTCGTACACATGGATTTCTTGTACATCATGCCGACCAAACAGCAGGTCGCCCATGATTTCAAGTGGGTCCTAGTACTCAAAGACGACTTCTCGGGTCTGGTGCATCTGGTACCTGCAGCGGTGCCAGACACGTTAGTAACCGTGCAGACCCTAATGGAATGGAGTTCAAAATCCGGCACGCCCGACATACTGGTGTCAGACCAGGCGGCGTACTTCATGTCGGAACTCATGCGGGAATACAACAAGCTGTGTGGTGTCGAGCAACACTGGACAACAGCATGGACTCACTTCCCAAACGGAACTGTAGAAGTTGTCAATAAGCACATATTGGCGCTGTTCCGAGCAATCTGCTCTCACCTGAGGTGGCAGAAAGAGGAGTGGCCGTGGCTGCTCAAGCTCGTTGAATATACACTCAACCACCGCCCTCAGAAGAGACTAGGATGGCGAGCGCCAATCACAGTCCACACTGGCAGAAAGCACGACACACCATTGAACAGAATTCGATGTGTGCGGCATCTGACCGGAGAGCTCGTGCGGCAGAAACCATTGGCAACTGAGGAAATCGTCAAGTTGACGGATGAACTCATTGATGCATTAGTGATGATGCACAAGGAAGTTGCCGAGGGAACAGAAGCCGAGAGAAGCAACCGAAGACAGAAAGCTTCAGAAAGCAGACTGAAGATTAACTTCGGGTTGGGCGATTATGTCCTGATCAGCAAGGAGCTGGTACGGGCTGGCGAAAAATTGTTTCTGAAATGGAAAGGCCCATATCAGATTATCAATGCTGAACGTGGATACGTATTCGAAGTGAAGAACCTGGTCAATGGTGACACCCGAATCGTACACGGAAGCAGAATGCGGCTATACGCGGACAGCAACCTCAACCTGACCGAAGAACTCAAAGCACAAATCGCGTATGACGACTCCACATGGGAAATAGACGGCATCAGCGACGCGAGAGTCAACAACAGCAACCAAACTGTGGAGCTACTGGTGCGATGGCGAGGATTCAGTGACGATGAAGCATCGTGGGAGCCGGCGCAAGTGATAATTGAGGACGCCCCATCGATGGTCAAAGAATTCATCAGCGAGAACCCACAACACGCACTGGTGGAACAGTTAGCGAACATGCTGGGTGACGAAAAGCAAGCCAAGAACACGAAGCGGCGCAGGGGCGCGAACCAGCGGCGCAGGTCGTGAATGCACGTGGAGGCATGGGAAGGACGACTGGGTTTTTAGACGTGGTTTTAGCGGGTGCGAGCCTCGCAGTACCTTGGGCAAGCCGCTCATGGTCTCAGGGCCGGCCGGTCGTCATCGCGAAGAGCGCCAGCGACGACAGGTGTCCCGTCACAGCCATGACGGGACTGGGGAAAACATAACCCACGGTGAATGATTTCCACGGCATTTTTGACAGTGCGGTCGCCCATGAAGAGTGCAACGAAGCAGATCTACTCTGGACAACAGGCTCAAGTCAAGAATCCGGGGGGCACTTCTGTGAAGGAGGGGAGTGTGGCATATATTAGGGCTCATGCCATAGACAAGGCTGGCTCGGACTTCCGGACTCCGGGAGCTGTGGTCGAGGCTAGATAAATAGACTGCATATTGCCTAGCCGGAATACGACACACCCGCAGTCCGCAGTGGACGACGACGTACGTTACGTACGGATGCGCCGGTCACGAGAGTAGGTCTGCGAGTCGCTTGCAACGGTAGGCGGCGGACATCGCTCGATCATCGGGAGGCTTGAGCTTCTCCGGTGAGATGTTTTGTAGACCGGACCGCCCAACTAGGCCACGAGAGCAGCTGCTCTCGTGGCCTAGTTGGGCGGTCCGGTCTACACAGGCGCGTACCAACGGGAATGCGCCGGTGACAGTGATGATGGGACGTCAACCAGGCAACCCGCTGAAACAAGTGTTCAAGAGGCCAGGGGATGAGAAGTATGGGGAAGCTACACTCTCAAAGGAGCATATTCAGGAGCTAGTCATGCAACTGCAGACGTCGCTGAATGAAATGCACAAGGGAGCACTGAAGCAATCGAGGAAAATCCGAGCCGTACACAGGAAGAGGAGCGACGCGTACCGACGAGCAACTGCACCGAACTTTCAGATCGGTGACTATGTGCTTATTGGATTGCCTGAACCGGGTAAGGTTCCGGGCAAGAAGCTCTTTATGAAGTGGCGGGGCCTATATCAAATAACTGATAGCCACGAGAACTACACCTACGAGGTGAGGAATATGTTCAATGAGACGGACACGCGAACCGTTCACGGGGACCGCGTTCGCCTCTATGAGCATGGCAAACTGAATGCCACTGAGGAATTGAAGCGACAGATGGATTATGACAATGAGCGTTTCGCCATTGAGGTCTTCAAGGACTGCAGGCATAGTCCAGAGACAGGGGAATTGGAATTGTTGATCGGATGGAAGGGCTTCTCTGAGGCTGAGGATTCATGGAAGCCAATCTGCAGGTTGGCGAAGGATGTACCAACGATGGTGAAGACCCATGCAGCCAGGATGAGGAAGGAGAAACACTACCTTGCTGATGAGGTTAAGGAGTTACTTAAGGCGGAAGGAGTCCAGTAGCCTAGTCATGCTTTTTCCCGGATGCGCGCTGGGTTATTTTAATGCCGATGGCCATGTGACGACAGAAGCCAAAACTGTGTTCTACGAAGATTGAGACTTAATTATGTTAATTAGACTATATTAAGGAGGAGACATGATTACGATACACCACCACTGAAGACACCTGCAAGGAGGAGCATTTCTTTGAAGGAGGGGAATGTGCCGGCTCCAAGCTATAAGACAAGAATAGCTGTGATCCGGCTGGCCGCCCTAAGAATGACGGACATGCACGAAGTCCGCACGGAGTCCGCACGGCGTCGGCACGGCGTCCGTGGGAGCTGCAGGTCGAGGACACAGACGACTACGCACACGGTTCGATAAACCATCACCGTTAGGACGTCACACGCGCAGGTTAAGTGATTCGAGGAGTTGCCGGGCGTGGTCGTCGGTTGGTTTGATATCCAGGTACCTGGAGAGGTGGAACTTTGCCTGGCGCACCTGGATATCCTGTGACGACCGAACACGATGAGTCAACCACACGGATTGACCGACTGAGGTCGGTCCGCGCCGTGGACGTTTATTGTACCTAGTGCGCTACGACGAAGGAGCCCAATTTGGTGCCGGCTGAGTCGCCAACACGACTCAGTCGTGACATAATAATAGTCCCCTTCTAGCCGCACCGGGAACGGGCTGCGGGCTTGTCTGGGTTGAAGCATTTGGTGAGGCCTAGCAAGAACTGCTTCATCATTAGGCGACAGTGTGTACTCCAGTCGACGAGTCAGGGCGTCAGGTGTCCAATGAACGAAATCAACTTCGCTAAGGAATTGGGGTGAACGAATCTGTCGTCGATGTAGCTTGTGGGCAAACGCACGTGCGGCGGCGTCCAGGAACATGAGATCGTGGTTGAGAAACGCGATCGAGGTTGATGAGGCCTGGTCATCCTCTAACGTAGCAAAAGGTGCAAAGAAGGACTCGGCGGGCGCATTCAAGGGCGGGGGCTCCGCAGAGGCGCTCGTACACAGCTGTGCTATTGGAAAATACGGCCACCCAACTAGGATGCAGGCCAGGGCGACAAAGGTTGCGAACATCAGAAGATTGAGGCTGTGGCCGTCTCGGAAGCCACCATTGGAGGGAGGCGGCGGGAGAGACCGTTTCACCCTTCGTCGAACGGGGCCCCAGTTCCGGAAGGAGGACATAAGGGGCGTGGACTCGGAGCCTGAACGGGGCAATGATAAGAGATCGGTGCGGCTGGTGGCAACAGTGTCATTGAAGGCGGCGACCCCCGGGATACCATAATCGAAAGCGGAAGGACTCGGCCTGTCGTCGACGGCAGCAGTGGCAATGTGGCACTCCGGGTGGTCGTCATTAGCTACGGAAGCCAGCTTGCCGTCGACAAACACGGATGTAAGCGGCAACGTTTCGAGTGATTCAGCTGAAGGGATGGCACACGCAGGCGCAGGAACGCTTCGTGCAGGAGGTGAGACCCCAGCTGAGAGACTATCCTCGCGCTTTACTGTTGCAAATGGTCCCGCCGAAGAGACGAAGGACCCAGACCCATGGACGTCTCCTGTTCCCGCCGAAGAGACGAAGGACCCAGACTCATGGACGTCTCCTGTACGGATCCCCACGAGGGTATCTCCGCGGCGCTGTAGGCGGCGCTGACGCCAATCGATATCTGGGTTTGTATCCGCCAACCAAGGCAGCCCAAGAATGACAGGGTGTTGAGGCGAGTGGATCATGTTCAGGACGACTTCGCTGTCGAAACATCCGCCGACGGTAGCACGTAGCGGGACGGTTTCCTGAGTTACTGGAGACAGGTGTCGCCCGTCGATGACGCGAACAGGAATGGCACGCGATTTAGAGCGAACCGGTATTTCATGGTGACGACAGAACGACCAGTCGATGAAGTTGGAAGTCGCACCACAGTCTAACAGGGCGATAGTGTTGACACGGCGTGAGCCGATAACGAGGCGTATCGATACCAATAGATGCGGTATTGAGGGAGACGTCATAAGGAACAGATCAGTGACGCGGAGAGGGTTGCCGGTCCGCTCGGGACACAGCGATGAGCGGTGGCCAACCTTATGACAGTGCGGGCACGGTGGCCTCTTCGGGCAGGACGCAATAAAATGCCCAACTTCGCGACAATAGTGGCAAGCCAGGCGTTGTGCCCCTGCATCACCGCCAGCGTTGATGGCGGCGATTGGGTATTTCGACTCAAGATGAACCGCCATCTCGAGAACTTTGTCGTAGTCTCTGAAGTTGTAGAAGAACAGCGCTTCGGAGAGCGCAGGGTTCAACGAGAGGCGGAACTTTTCCGCCAAGCGGGCCGGATTGAGTCTGTACAATGGGTCAAGCCGTTGAAGGTGCTTGTACAAGCGTTGGAATGCCAGTGCGTGGTGAGCGACACCTGCAGTCTGCTTCATGTTGTCAAACTGCGCTTCAACCTGCTTGAACGAAGGTCCCGGGAAGTCATGGAGCAGGACGGACGCTACGTCCGCCATAGACGCGTCCGCAGGCAAGTCGAGGTAAGTCTCAAGGGCCTGACCTTGCAAGGCTGTCGTTAAGACACATTGCACATCGCCGGATAGAGGACTTGTAGACGTTAACGATGTCTGGGTGATCCGAGAGAACGCAGTCAACCAACGCGTCGTCGACAGACCATCGCTTCCCGAAAAACGCGGAATGTCTTGTGACTGGACAACAATAGACGTTAAGGGTAGGCCCGGAGACACCCGTGGCGCCGGCACCCGAGCCCCAACGGACGAAGCGCCAATATGCTGCGACGTCGAGGAGACAGGGTCATGCCGAGGCGCGCCGCCGGGGTCCTGCAGAGACGTCGAGGCGGCAGAAACGTGTAGGGACGATAAGGCAGGCGGCCGGCTTCCAGAAAGTGCTTTTCGAGTCGGCCTCCGTCCGAAGGCTATTCCCCATCGTCGGCCTTCGGATGGGTGCCAGCCGGTCCTTCGGAATAGGGTAAGTGTATTATGCGCCATAGTGCATACGTTACCCCGGCAATGCTCGGTAAAGTTTATTTGGACGTCTCCAAATTCAGGATCTTCGCATCCCGACGGGCAAGCATGCGGGAAACGACTTTACCTGTTACCGCGAAGTGAGACGTCCGTACGACGTCTGCGAAAAGTGATGCTTGTTATCCTTGAAGTACATGTCGAGGACGTCACTGAGAATGCTGTCGGCATTTGTGGACGCCGGGCCATTGTAATCAATGAAGGCCTCGTCGGCCACAGTCTCAGGCGACAAATGGCGGCCGGCAGCTGCGTGGCGACTGATGACGCACCCCATTCCCTCGACAACAGCCTCGTTCCCGATCTTCAGAGTGTTGGAGCAAGTACAATATATCCGGGATTCCATCGTAGATATTCTCATCGGTAAAGACATGTTTCAGAATACTGGTGCCTGGTTGGCCGCGGATGACGCTCCCGCACCACCCGGCACTTCTCGATTTGGAAACAAGTCGAAGCCTCAGTGTCTGGAGTTGCTCAATCATAACTGGTAAAACGGGAAGTGCAACGCCGCCCTTGATTGCCGCCGTAGCGAAATCCCTTTCAGCATCGAACCATGAGGAAGACCGAGGGCCGGATGATCGGAAGGAGTGGCAGAACCATCAGAGGATGGGTCACCACATGATGAGGAGCCACGACAGTTAGGAGATTGGCCAGCACATGAGGAAGTAGCTGGATGATGAGGGGGTTGGTTAGCACTTGAGAACGAATCATGACGATCAGAAGAGAAGCCAGCAGATTCCTGGGCGAACGGCAAATTTGGCGCAGACACATCCAGTCCGACGCGAGCAGAGGGATTAGCAACAGGGACATTCAGGCAAGATGATTTCTCCTCAAGCACTGCATTAATTTCTACAAATTACATGATATCAGAAACTAAATCGTGCGTACATGCTTACATAGGAATATATACCTCCACTTTCAATCGCGATGGGCTCGTTCTCCAAACGTGGCTTCTTGAAGAAGTTGAAGGTCGAGGTTTGGGAAGTGGAACTGGATGACCGTTTGCCTTTCGAGTTCACCACTTGAACATGGCGATGCTGTGACTCAATATGGTATTGCAGACTGTCGCGACGCATCATGCTGCGACAGTGTCCAACTGGACAACAGACCTGTTGATGTGAAGGCGGCCTTGTACGTGAACAAGATATCGAGCAAGCGGGTACGTCCGCAATGTCGACAACAGCATGCTTACGTCGGAGAGCGTCCGCAGCGGGTGGCATCGTCTCAGTCGTCGAATCAGTGACATGAGCCGATGATCTCGACATGGATACGCCCGGGAGCTCAACAACGTCAACGTTGGATAGATGTTGGAGCAGTTCCGTACGGTACATTCCAACAATCCCACATTTCGGCCATCGCTCCAGGAAATGGTCGATAATCGCAAACACTTCCTCAACAGACTGCATATTGCGATTCAGCGAGCCCGCGAAATCACTTCGATCGAAGCCAAGCCGGTCCAACTCCGCCTTCAGTGCCGTCAAGCAGTATTCATGAGACTGACTAGTCTGCATAATCCAATAGAGGTTGGCGTATCGCAGACAGCAGATGCGACACGATGCGCGAGGTATGGTCAACAACCAGCTCAGGGGCAACGCCGTCCCGGAGTCCGAGGCCTGGTTTTGGCGGTACCTGCGCAGTCCGTGTGAGTGGTCGTCCCTCCAGTTATCGCAGTCCGTGGCCATGTCGGGATATGTAGCTATCGATACCGACGCCAGCCTGATTTCCATCTTTCGCTCATGCTCTGTTCATCTTCGTACGCTCCGGTATGCCCAATTCTTGCGTCAAGGGACATTCCTTCTCCAGGCCTTCCTTCGGAATCAGCCGGGCCTTCGGACGGCGACCTGGGTCGCCGAAAACGGCATTTTCTGGAACCCGGGCAGGCGGGGAGTGAGGGTCCGAACAGGACAGAGAGTCGTCGGGCCAATCGGCAGCGGTACTAGTGAGCGAAGGCGGGGTGAGCGGTCGTGCAGGGAGATGATTCGCCAGTGGCAGAACACCCCGCGCGAAGTGCAGATGCGACAGGGGACCGAGAGCAAAATCCGACGCACCCGCAACATCCGGATTCGCGGACGATGGGACGTCGTCCGCCAATGACGGAATCGACCCATCGCCTCCTGCCATGAATGCAATACAATACCAACGATAGAAACGGTACGGCACGGTACGATACGGCACAATACGATACGATACGGCACAATACGAAACGAGTCGAGACAATACGACGACAGAAGGTTAGTCGGTACGGCACGGTACTGTTCATCCAGAGTACCAGTACTCAGATGATGCTGCTCAGATGCTGCTGCCACCCGGTCACATGATCATGACCGTACTCGACCCCGCAGCGGCCCTTGCTGTGACGATCCTGTCCAAATACATCAGTTCGTTATATCACCAGGCGCCGACTCTTGCGACCGACCGCCCCCGTAGTGGGCAGCGGCGGCGTTAGCACAGAAGCTTCTTGCGCAAAGAGCCCCAAGCAAACGAACTCACTTAATGGCAGGAGGTGGCCGCAGAGCGCCCGTTCGTCTACAGATGGAGGACGACGCCAGGACCAACTCCGACGCCGAGGCCAAGGAGCATGAATCGTCGACAGATGACGAAATCGATCGAGGGCTTCAGTCAACAAACCTGCTCGGTAAGAGCCCGATCTTTATGCCTTTGAAACCGCCCATCCTACGTACCCTGAGCCTTACGGCCAAGGACGGAATTAACGATTTCCTCAAGAAATATAGGAAACACGTCGAGATCGTTAACGAGCGCCGACTGATCTACAAGGAGGATATTCATCCGCCAACGGTGAAGTCATGCATTACCGAGGACGTCCTCAGAGGGATGTCGAAATATCGCCTACGTCAACCCGCCAGCACGATCACGGATGGCGACATCATGAGCTACTTGAGGTCAGTCCAACGCAGGGAGGCTGATGTCGAGAGTTCGACAGACATCAAGGCGCTTCTCACGAAGACAGTGGTCATGAACCTGTCAATCAAGAGTATTGAGGAACGTGTCACGTCTTTCTTCGCCAAGTTCGATGAGCTAATCGACGACTATGGGCTACAAGACACATACGCCAAAGGAACGAAAGGAACCAAGCGCAAGATCAAGGTATTACGCGGAGGTATCCGTCCCACTGACCTTGCGGTTCTAGTCGAACGCGCGATCGAGTTCGGAGGGTGCAGGGACGCTGAGAAGGACGAGCTCAAATTCTTCGACCTCGTCGACCGTCTTGCCAAAGAGCAGGACAAACACTTCCGGCTGCAAGCTGAGAAGAAGAAGTCTCCAGCGCAGACCATGTCCCCACCTGCAGGTAAGAAAGGTAAGGACGTTGTTGCTCCGAATAGGAATGGCGGCAAGCATCCGACAAATCCGATCGGACTGAAGACAGCTCAATCGTCCACATCGCAAACGAAAGACGAATCGAGGGACATCCCCGAGCACATCCGAAAACGTTTCGAAGGTAAGGATCCTCCAAAGGCAGGTTGCCTAATCTGCAAGGAGCAGCACTGGGTCCAAGTGTGCCCGAAGGCAACTCAAGGAGAACGCAAAGCTGCCATTGAAAAGTTCCAGAAAGAGCGCAAAGAGAAGGAGGAGAGTAAGGGCAACGCAGACACGGCAAAGCGCATGGGCCCGCCGTCGCCGTCAACACCGTCCCCTATGAGACTTCGCTTCCAGAACTCGCTCGACCTTCCATTCGAAGCCGATAGTGGTGCGACGAAGACCGTCATTTCGCAATCGCAACTGCTACGGATTCAAGCCATCCAGCATGTCCCAGTCAAAGTGTTCGACCATCCAACGGAGGCGAAACTTGCAACGATCGGGGCTACGACAACAATTGTCGCCACAGCGATCGTGGACATCACCATTGTCCCACCTTCGCATGGCAAACCTGCACATCTACGCGGGCGGGAAATCAACGTATGTCGCGAAGACCTATCTGATGACATTGTCCTTTTAGGAGCCCCGGAACTGGACGCGTTGGGTATCAATCCAGCTACACAACTGAAGAGATGTTAATCGAGGCAAATGGTCCTATCATCATCGAAGCGGATCCGACCCCGGAACGTCACGCCCCAGGTGGTCAAGGGATCACGATGAGAGCGGTAAGACACCCGGAGGTAAGTGGAACAACTCGCGATCATGAGCCCCAATTGGACACCAATGATCCGGGTGACGACTATGATGTCGAAATCGGAGAACACTCCGATACAGACGTGGACAGGGCAATAGACCGGATGATACAACGTGCAACTGACTCCGGTTTCCCTAACGATCAAGTCCCGCGTCTACGCACAACTGTCAATCGACACAAAGACATATGGCGAACGAAGCTTGGCCGTGATCCACCTGCGAAAGTAAGTCCACTGAAACTACACTTCAAAGCAGATGCTCGTCCTGTTCGTTGCCGAACACGAAGGTATACCCTCGAACATCAAAAATTCATGGATGATCACGTAGGAACCTTGGCGGAAAACGATTTTGTGTACCGCAATCCGCACAGCAGGTACGCGTCGCCGTGTCTGGTCGTCGACAAGAAGGACACGGAGGTTCGCGGCCATCGGCTGACCGTCGACATCAATGAAGCCGTCAACAAACAGACCGAACGCATTGCATGGCCGATGCCTCACATCGACATCATCCTGACCTACCTACGTTCCGCGACCATCTTCATGCTGTTCGATGCCTTTAAAGGCTATTGGCAATTTCCGTTGCACCCTGATTCGCAGGAGGCCTGCTCGTTCATGACGCACATCGCCACGTTTACACCCAGGCGCATCATCCAGGGAATCGCTGATTGCGTGTTTGCGTTCCAGGCGGGAATGCAACAGGTGTTGGGGAAACTTCTATATCTGCGCCCTACTCTGGATCGACGATATCCTCGGCTACGTATCTGGATTCGGAGCCTACATGGACACACTCGAATCTCTTCTCAACGCTTTCGACGAGTTTGGAGTTAAACTCAACCCTGATCGCTGCCAGTTATATCTCACTTCAGTGACATGGTGCGTCGCGTTATATCCGCTGATGGAGTGTCGTTCGATCGCTCGTATCTCAACGCCTTGCACGATCTATCAACTCCTATCACGGCTGCTGATCTCCAACAGTTCCTCTCGGGCCTCAATTGGGTCCGTTCTGTTATCCCTCAATTCGCGGCACATGTTCATCCGCTACAGGATCTACTTCTGTCCGCTTCTCGTTCTGTCAGCAGTCTGAAGAAATCACACCTACGTCGAGTTCGTTTAGCCGACATCGGCTGGACCACTGACCATCTCACCAGTTTCAATTCTCTGAAGCATCGTCTATCGGAGGCCATGACGCTGGCGCACCCCAAGGACGAATGGATCATGTGTCTCTTTCCGGATGCGAGTGACCGTTTCTGGTCTGTTTTCCTGTCGCAGATCCCTCCGGAAGATATTGATCTCCCGTACGGTGAGCAACACCACGAACCTTTGTCGTTCATCTCGGGACATTCCGTGGTTCTCAATTGAAGTGGGCGACCATTGAGAAGGAGGCCTACGCCATCATTGAAGGCTGCTATCGCCTCAGACACTTCATCTCTATGTCAAAGCTGGCACTTCGAATCTTCACAGACCACCGTAATTTGGTTTTCATTCTGAACCCAGCCTCGGTTGCACGAATTAGTCGGACGACCGGCGATCGCTTGGAGCGCTGGCGACTTCAGATTATCGACCTAGATTTTCACATTGAGCACATTGCTGGGGAGGACAACGTTTGGGCCGACCTCGCCACGCGGTGGGGCGTCGCCCTGCAACCACTCTCCTCATTTTCCCCTCCATCGTTCCGTTCTATTCGTCATATGGCAATTAATCTTGACTTCGACGATTACAAGATGACCGATGAGTTTATCTGGCCGTCTGTCGACGAGATTAGTAACGCTCAGACCGACTACATTCGCCAACACGACCTATCTGCCGTTTCCGATATTCTCCAACTCGAAGGGGACATGTCTCTCCACCTTAGCCCGGAATCTGGCTGGCGTACTCAGACAATCAACTCTGGGTACCATCACATGCACTGCAGCTACGCATCGCAGTGATTTCACATATGGGACTGTCTGGTCATCAACCTGCTGCATCGACTATTTCGAGCATCGCACAACTCTTCTGGTGGCCTGATCTGGATTCCTTTGTTCGTGCATTTGTGGACAAATGCTTACACTGCCTACGCAACAAAGATTCGATGATTCCCCGACCTTTTGGCACGGCTATGCATGCGGACAAGCCCAATAAGGTCATCCACTATGACTTTCTGTTCTTATCCAAACCTCGTCCAGGCGATTCTCATCAACTTCGTTATGTTCTGGTTCTGAAGGACGACGCCACGGCATTCGTCGAGTTAATTCCTTGTCAATTCGCGGATCACAGCGTTGTCGCCGAATCTCTTCTGGATTGGTTCAAACGTTTCGGCATTGTTTTCCAACATGTCTCTGACCGCGGCACACACTTCAAAAACGCGGTTATCGCCGAGCTTAATAGCCGGTTACTGCAACCATCATTTCACAACTGCCTACACACCTTGGGCGAACGGCACGGTTGAGGTTGTCAACAAGCGGCTTCTCTTTCTGCTGAAGTCCCTCCTCTCCGAGCTAAATCTTCCATTCCAGGATTGGCCGTATGTCCTTCCGCTGATCAACATGACGGTAAATCACACTGTTCGATCAAGTGTGGGCTACGCGCCTGTCACGATGTTTACGGGTTTGCCACCCTCGACACCTATCTCGATTATCTTCAACAAACGCATCGACGCGGTTATCGACGTACCGTTGACCCCTGACCGTCTCAAGGAAATGACGACGGAACTTATCGATTCTCTCGAGGACATGCACAAAGCAGTGGCACGTACACGCACCCATCTACGTGATCTCAAGCAACGCGCCCGGCGTCGCCGACGCAATGTTCGCGAGATCAACTTCACGACGGGCGACTATGTTCTCGTGGCCAACCATGGCAAGCACTCCAAGTCCGAGTACAACTGGACTGGACCTGCCCAGATTATCGACACCATCAACGACTGGGTGTATCGAGTTCGAGATCTCTTGACTGATCGTATCTCAGATGTACACGCCCAGCGCTTAATGTTCTATGCAGATGCGCACTTGAATGTCACCTCTTCCCTGAAGCACAACATCGCGCTCACCGGCGTGGCTTACCAAGTCAACGCAGTCGAGGACATTCGAGTCAACTCTACGTCAGGTGACACTGAACTACTGATCAACTGGATCGGATTCGATGCCACCGACAATTCATGGGAACCTTACTCGGTCATGGCGGCCGATGTTCCTGATATCGTCAGGGCCTTCCTCGAACGACAAGCCGAAGGAGACCCGCTCTGCTCACGACTGTTAGCAGATTTCTAACACGGGGAGTGTTCATCCAGAGTACCAGTACTCAGATGATGCTGCTCAGATGCTGCTGCCACCCGGTCACATGATCATGACCGTACTCGACCCCGCAGCGGCCCTTGCTGTGACGATCCTGTCCAAATACATCAGTTCGTTATATCACCAGGCGCCGACTCTTGCGACCGACCGCCCCCGTAGTGGGCAGCGGCGGCGTTAGCACAGGTACGATACGGCACAATACGATACGATACGGCACAATACGATACGATACGGCACAATACGATACGATACGGCACAATACGATACGAGTCGAGACAAGACGACGACAGAAGGTTAGTCGGTCAAAATGTGACGACCGAACACGATGAGTCAACCACACGGATTGACCGACTGAGGTCGGTCCGCGCCGTGGACGTTTATTGTACCTAGTGCGCTACGAAGGAGCCCAATTTGGTGCCGGCTGAGTCGCCAACACGACTCAGTCGTGACATATCCGGCCATGTTCCCCGCGCTTGCTCGCTGACAGTCTTGATCCACGAGAGCCGGCACTCGAACCGGCCCCACGTCGAATACGAGAATTCAATGTCGCCACCGCTTGTCGACGATTCCGTCTACCGTGATATCCGCCATCCCCCCAATCCAGACCAGCGACGACGTTTCCGCCCCACCTTCCCAATTCACTTGTGCAAGTCCTCCCCACAATATGGCGGGGATTTGCACAAGTGAATTGGGAAGGTGGGGCGGAAACGTCGTCGCTGGTCTGGATTGGGGGTCGTCCTGGAGCAGGTCGACGCGCACGTCAAATCCGCCTTGTCGTGAGGGAGACAGTCGAGTAACGTCTGGATTTTGACACGATCGGCCTTAGGACCCAGAACCTTCAACTTCACCATCACGTAGTGCACGCCTTGTCGCCTCTCGGTCCTGACACGTTTGTATGACCCGCAGATCCAGACGCAGGCGTGGTCAAATGTCATGACCCGTTTCAGGACTGATCGCCACGGGGACTACTGTCTGGCATCCGTTTGCGATAGATCGATGGTTTGAGTCGACAGCATATTTCGCCCGAGCAGAGCGCCGGGTGCGCAGCGACGTTGGAGAAGTGGCCACCACCAGTGCAACGTCGACGTCGCATGGGCCAGGAGCACGTTGATGTCCCGCAAGAGCTCGGCAAGTGGCTCAAGCTACTCGGCAGGCGGTGAGGTCGGACGTCTTGCACGGCCAGCGCAGCGCCAGCACTGAACTGCGGCAAAGGCCCACCCTAGAACTTGGCTGGCAGGAGCAAAGCCGGAACGGGGCTGCCGAGGAGGGGCCATCAGTGGCACGCGAGCCAGCGTTGCAGTCTTGTGTTGATAATAGGATCTCTAAACGACCAAGAGTTGCGGTCAGCTCACCGACTCATGCCGACGTTGCGGCCATATTGCATGAAGTGACGTACCTGACGAGTCTATTCGCAATATAGGCAGTCGGCCGCTTGGACGTTCGAGCAGGAGATACGCCAGACCCGGATCGCCATCTGCCTCGACTGGAACCTCCGCGCGATCCCGTGCCCGCTCGTGCGGACGGTCGACCGCGCCGGTCAGCCGCAGTTCCCGACGGCAATCGCCGCCGCCGATGCGATCTGGCACCATTGCCATCATCATCATTGTCACCGTCACCGTCGGGCCCCGGCTGCCACTCTCCATTCGGTGGTCTCGTCGTCTTCGTCGTCGGTCGGCGGACTTGCGCGCCGCTATATCAGTAGAGGTGATCAGGGGCATTAAGCACCAGGTCGTATGGCGATCGATGACGTACCTGCAGCGGATCATGAGCAGCACGGGCACCAGTGCCATTAGCGGCGCCGGCGACAGCATATATGAGCTCCGGGCGGCGTCTAATGCATTCGACGTAGGCCTCAACGAAGATCCCGACGTCCGATCCCCTCCACGTCAGCCACTGGAAAAATAAAAGCGCCGAATTAGTACCGTCCAAGGTCTGGCCTTGGTAGTGCCGCGTAGACAGCCGAATCGAGGACATCGAAGGTCAGTTCCTTTACAACCGAGAAACCGTCGAAGCCGGAATGATCATCGTCACGAAATGCGCGTCAGTGGACATGGTCAGGGACTATCTGATCGAACCTGCTGCAAGCGCGCCATTTTCGCAATAATTTGCGCCTGGCCATCATCCTCAATCCCAGTACAGGCCCGTGTGCTGCTGGAGGGGGCGTACCCAACTCCATCTCCTGCCCGACCAGCTGGCGGTCCCACGTACGGTGCGCCGCAGCACGCCGACGCCGCCACCACGCAGATTGCAATTCCTCCGTGGTGGCCGACGCTGACGCCCGTTAGGCTGTTACACTCGGCCGTCGACCGCGCGGTAGCCCGCCGTCCCGCCAGCATTGTAAGGTCTCTATCTCCTATGTCGTCATTTGTTCGGTCGCGTCGCTATGGTCCGGTATTCCAGTTGGGACGCGCTTGTCGGGCCCGACATGGTACGAATTTTCACAGTTCGACAGCAGCAGAGTATCAGCGGTTCAACACACTGCAGGTAAACTTTATTATTGGTTCCCGCGACGCACAGCGAAGCACTTATATGTAAAGCCGACGAAAGCGGGCATGGGTTTGGAGCACACGTACGTGGTACATGCTTTACGCCTGACAGGATGCCGTGAGATCAACGACTGTGTCCGGTTCCAGCACGTATCGCTTGGCGATGTCGTGCACGCCATCGAAAATCCATTGTCGGACACGTATTAATCCGCATGCAACGCCGATGGTAGAGATCACAATTTCCAGTGCCGTCTGGGTGACGAAGCCGTCGTAGAGGGTGCCATGTAAACAGAGATGCAGTATGTGAGGGGTGCCAATATTGACAATGATGCAGAATGGCCCTAGGCCAACCGCTGCCGGTAGCAGTATACCGTATACGACATGCAAACCGTTGATGTCGGTGAATGCTTGCCAGTGTGGGCTCTCCCTGGAAAGGGCGAGTTCGATCGTCTTCATGATGAACCCGCTCCCCAAGATGATCCCTATGAGGAGGACGTTTGTCACCAGGAGGCATATGTGGTACAGACGCCGGCGTTGTCCGGATTGGTCAACAAACGTGTACGGCTGCAAACAGAGTTCGCACTGCCAATACGAATCTGTCTTACACGACGACAGACGCCATTCGTTGAGACATCGGCGATGAACGAACTTCATTGTGCCTCGACAGGCGCAGGGTTGGATCAAACCTTGGCCGCTATCGAAGCAAATGCGGCAAGTGGGCGATTGGTCTGCCGACGACGCGTTCTGAATTGGCGCTGCCAGCTCACCAGTCGGGCGGTTCAAACGCTCTTCGCCATCCGCCTCAGCCATTGTGGGCGGCGACGGCACCTCGAACAGGATCGATTAGCAACGACAGGAAAATATCTGGATGATTTCAGCAAGTATCCACCATCGGCGCAAGTCCTGCAACCGTCGGATATTTAAGGGCATGCGGTTTATCATACTCTGCTACGTACGCAGCAACTCAATGCCTAGTAGGGTAGTTCAGGTTCCCATCGTTGCCGGATCTTCTTGGATGCCTGCGCCAGTTTCTGAACCCTCTCCTCTATGTACTCGTCAACCTCGAACTCCTTGCGCCGGAAGTGGTACGTCGCCAGTTGTTCGAGCAGATCGAACTCGGACGGTAGGTTCCCCTTGACGGTGGCCCAATCCGGGAATAGGCCCGGGAACCGATCCTTCATGAAATCGGGAATCAGGTAGTCCAGGCGCGGGCTCCGTTGGACCTTGGGCGGCGGCGGGGGCGCCCGTTTGAATGACTGGCGGAACGGAACCTGCTTGGACGCGATCTGGATCATGCGCGCCTCAATGTTCTGCAACGTGCAGCCGGCCGGCATCCAGCTATGCCTGGATGCCATCTGCAGCAGATCGCGCAATGGCCTGGGCCTGCTGACATAGGGTAGGTGCGGCACGGGCCCGTTCACGTCCAGGGCATCGTCCTTGCTCGTGTCACGGACGTAGGTACCCACCAGGTCGTCATCGTCCTCGTAGACGATGTTGTAGCGCACCCAGTCCTCCCATGCGTCGTACGCCCTGTTGTTCGAGTCGCTGTACAGCCGCCAGATATCGACAGCGACCTCGTAGAGCGACGATTGTAAGGCGCCGACCAGGGCCGATATCATGATCTCGTCCAGGAGCGGCATGAACCACTTGCCGACCGGCTTCAGGACCATCTTCAGGACGTCGACACGCCCGGTACGGCCGCATTGCATGCCGGCCCGATACAGACCGAGGGCCGCCTCTCCCGACCTGGACCGCGCATGGAGGACGTGCCGAAGCAGGACGCCGTCCTGGACGACAACCGCGCGCTCCAGCATGTGGGCCAGCTCCCGGTCCACGATGCCTTCGCCGTCGAGTGTCGGCTCCATAACGGCGATAACATCGTCGATGAAGTCGACATCGTTGGCGTCGGCGGCCAGTAGCAGCGCCTGGCCAAGGGCGGCGTCGGACATCTCGGCCAGGAGCCAGCGGGCGACCTGCATGGATCCTTTGGCCGTTCGTCGTGCCGCATGCATGGCCTCTGCCAGGGCCATGTTAACCGACGATTCCGCGATGTGCGGCAGAATGCGCTTCAACGTGCTCAGGTGACCGTCGGCCGCCGATCTGACCAATGCTCGCTCAACGACCGCGCCAGGGATACCGCCGGCCGCCAACGCCGCATCGACGGCGGGTGCGTCCCCGGTCGCGCATGCCACCTCGAATCGGGCGACCGTTCGCTGATCGACGCCGTCCTGCATGAGGATGCTGCTGCGGGCGTCTTTGTTCGTGCGCCCCGGTGTGGTACCAGCATTGGCAGTACTGCAGCGCGTGCGCAAGATCTCAATCAGTTCGTCATCGGGATGGTAAAACCCCAGCAGGAGGTCCTCGTCCACACGGAGAATGCGCTGGGCGAAATCGCGATCGGGAAGAACATGGCCTCGCCAGATGTTGCATATTCTGTCGACATGACAGTCGCGAACGGCGCTACCCAGAGCGGACAGTACAATGTACCGACGATCGCCTGTGCTGACACGTAGAGCAACGTCCAAGAGCGTGGCCCAGTGACGATCCCGCCGGCGACCGGCGTGCCACGCCAGCGTTTCACCTGCCCATGGCATGGCCCGACGCATCAACAGCTCCACGATGTGTACGACGGGCGCAGTCAGCAGCGTTTCCGAGTAGGACAATGTGGCGAGCTTCACGGCCGACACCGATGCAGCGATTCGCATGTCGCTGTGGGTGCCATACGACGACTGAAGCAATTGCTTGACGCAGGGCGCGTGTAGGCGTTGGCTGACGAACCATAGCGCCATGGACGACTGCCGGGCGGATTGCGACTCGATCGGCGCGCCTCCCAGGCATGACGCGGCGTCGACCGCTGCCCGGATACGATCTGTCCCGGCGCCGGCCTGCGCAAGGGCGTGCTCGACTAGCGCACGATGCCCATGGAACGCAGCATGGACCGCAGCGGCACTCCAGGCACGCGCATGATCCGATTCCCCTGCGTCGACTAGGTGTCGCCGAATTCCGGACAGGTCGTTACGTTGGGCGTGCAACAGAACGGCGAAAAGCGGATGGTCGGGCGACAAGGTCACTCGCGCATTCCAGTCTCGTTCTGTTGCCGACCAGGGGCGCAGCGCCTGACGCTGTTGTTGAGCAGACTCGATCCACGTGGTGCGGTAGTAGACGAGCGTCACGAACTGACTGACGATCACTGTCAGGACGGTGATCTTGCACCAAAGCGACGCGATGCTCGTGGCCCTCATTCGTGTCGCGCCTGTGCGGTTAGACGGCAGGCGCGCGCACGTCATCACGTGACATCGTTATCGTCCCCTAGTTGCTGATGGGCTGTGACCCGACGTCATGCCAGCATATGCGCACAGTAGGGAGCGCGCGGTGGCCGCCTGCGGTCGTACGGCCGACTTACCATGTCTAAGGCGGGAGCGAATGCTGGCCAGGGTGGGTGCGAAGTCCGTGGCGGAGTCCGTCGCTGAGTGCCTCGCGCATCACCATTTGCACGTCGTCGGTACGTGTGCCTGGCAGCTGCCCGGAGCGTCCCCACGCCACCATCAATCATGTCGACGGCGTCCATGGTCATCGAATCGGTTGACGATTCCTCCGATGACATCACCGATGTTGAAGCCATGAAGCGTCGCGTGAAGGAGATGGAGGAAGAGGCCGCCAAGATCGAGGCGACGATCGCCGCGGACCCGTCATCCACGACGCTGCCGGCCGGCGCCGCCTCCGACGCATCCGGAAAGGATGCCGGCGCCGCTTCTGGATCCAACGCCGCCTCTGTGGTCGTCAACGGCCCCGATTCGGACCTACGCTCGGTCTATGTCGGCAATGTCGACTATGGGACGACGCCGGAGGAATTGCAGACGTTCTTCCAGTCGTGCGGCGTTGTCAATCGCATCACGATTGTGTGCGACAAGATGACGGGCCACCCGAAAGGGTACGCCTACGTTGAGTTCGTCGACCAGGAGTCGGTGGCCAACGCCATGCTGTTGAACGACAGCGAATTCCGATCTCGGGTCCTGAAGATCTCGCCGAAACGGACGAACGTGCCCGGGTTCGCCAGGGGCCAGGTAGGCAGCGCGCGTTGTCGCAACTTGGTTATTGCTGTCGGGACGATAACTGACATGACGGTCGTGCTTGCTGTGTAGCGACGATTCGGCGGTCGGCGTCGTGGTGCGGGGCGGTTCCCGGGTGGATACGGCCGATTCCGGGGTCGGGGTCGACGCGCTCCCCACCCGTATCATGGGTAGGCGGTCGCTTCCGTTCGATGCGCGCTCTACGTCCAGCAAATACACCGGGGCAAACGAGTACATAACGCGGGCCTGGACGGCCTGCACGTCCATGGGCCAGGCATGGGTGGGCGCCTGGGACCATGTTGAGGGCTGGCACCCGGCGTCAGATATTTGTTGAGCCGCGCCCCGTTACACTGACCGCACGGCCGCCAGATTCGAGGTCTTCCGCTGCGCTCTCTGACGCGGTACGACGGGCGGCGGACAGTGGCATAGTCGACAGGGTTCCGCTGCGCTCCTGGGCAAGGCGCGCTCGACCGAGTACTCGCGGTCATGTCTGCCTCTCGTTGTGGGCGTCTGCAGAGGCCATCCGTAGACACGGATGCCATGGACGACCGTCGCCGGCCCGGCCGCTGCCATCATCGGCCCGTGCAGTACCTGCGATTCCAGGGCGATTTCACCGGGCGACCCCAGGTCCGTCCGTCTGCCCGCGCCCTGCCACCCGTTCGTGCGGCGCCCCTGACAGCGAATCGCGTTTGGGGCAGACCCGGTCGCAGTCGGTGCCCGCAGCCGCCCCATTGTGTACGCGGCCCGGGTCGGCACCCAGCAAGCCCTGCCTGACGCGGCAGGGCCCGTACCTGGCGCGTCCGTCACCGACGACTGCGCCGCCCCTGGCCTCCCTGGTCCAGCGCCTGAAGCGCGGCATCCCGGTCACCAAGTACGGGTCGACGGGCGCCCAGAAGAAGCGCCTCGTGAGGCTCAGCGACGACGGCACGGACGTCATCTGGGGCCGGTCCTTGCATCGAACGTCGGGCACGCGTACGTCCTCCATTCGGCCCCGTCTGCACTTGTGCCGGGTACTCACGTGACGGCCTGCACGTGCAGTGGCCCTCGCCGAGGTGCACTCGATCGTGGTGGGCCCGCGTACGCCCGCCTTCCGCGCGTACGACTGGGACGCCGGCCAGCCCTGGCTGTGCGTCTCGCTGGTCGCCGAGCGCCGCACGCTGGACGTCGAGTGCCGCAGCATCGACGACCTGCGCTGCGTCGTCCTGGGCATGCAGGCGCACGCGCCGCTGTCGCACGAGTTCATGTCGCACGGGCGTCTCCTGTGGTGCCGAGCCCTGCTGCGCGCCCTGCGCCTGGCGCGCCTCGCCGGCCTGCCCGTCCTGCAGCTGCTGCAGGGCCTGGAGGTCGATGCGAAACGCGCCGCCGCGCTGGCCAGCGCCTGATCCGCAGCAGACGAACGATCGTGACGATACATACAGGGGGAACGCAGTACGCGCGGGTGTCTATTCGAGGTAGAGGCCGAAGACGGTGACGACGGCCCAGACCGTCTCGGTCTTCATCGAGTACGACGCCCAGTTGTCGGTCTTGTCGTCCCACAGGCACCGGGAGGCGACCCGGGCGCCCTGGCCGCGCACCTCGCCGATCGTCGTCTGCACGACGACCTTGTACCGCTGGAACTTGAGCGCCTTGACGCCGTCCTTGATGCCGTTGGAGATGGCCAGCGACACGTCCCTGGCCTTGTCGTGGTCGTACGCGAACCCGTCCAGGTGCGCGTGCATCACCGATTTGATGACGCTGTCGACCTGGTACGTCTGGAACAGGGCGCCCTCCTTCGGCGTCATGCGGTACGTGGGCTCCCAGATCTCGATCCGCGGCCGCGTGCTGTTGCTGCTGCTGGCCGCGGCGGCGCCCGCACCCGGCACACCCGCCGCACCCGTCGCCACCGACGACCCTTCACCCTCCATCTGCCCGCCGGTCGTCGTCGTCGTCGTCGTCGCCGCCGCCGTTGTGCAACTCGGTCTGACTCAGGCACACACACAGCAGCAGGGTTGCTCTCCATCTTGACGGGGTCAGCGCGCGCTCGTCACATGCCTTGGCCCTGCACTGCCCATCGAGCAGCGGCAGCATGGACGCCGTCCTGGACGAGTACGCGTCCCGATGCGCCTCGCTGGACCTGCATTTGCGGGCCGATGCCGACGTGCTCGTGCGGCGCTGGCAGTCGTCGCTGGACGGCCTGGACGCGTCGCTGGCCGGCCGGCAGGGCGCCCTGCGATCCGCGGCGGACGCCTACCTGGACCGTCATGCGCCGCGCCTGACGCGGGACATGATGGCGGCGTTCCAGGCCGACCTGCAGGAATCCCTGCGACGCCTGCAGGCCGACCACGACGAGCAGGTCAGCGCGCTGATCCACCGGGTCGTTGGCGAGGGGCACCAGGCGGCCCAGGCCGCGTTGCAGTCGGCCGTCGCCGACCTGCAGGCGCGATGGCAGACGACCCGATCGCAGCTGGTCGAGTCGGTCCGGGAGCGCGCCCGGCGCCAGGCGCTCGACGCGGTCGCCGACGCGGAACGCGCCCTACGCGACGACGTCGACAGGGACGCCGAGCGGATCGGCGCCGAGGCCCGCGCCGAGATCGCCGACCAGATCCAGGCCGAGCGGCACCGCCTCGAGCAGGAACGCCAGCGACGCCTGGCGGCCGTCGAGCAGCGGCTGAAGGACGACGGCGAGCGACGCCTCGAAGCCGTACGACGCGAAGCGCAGGCGGCGCTCAGCAAGCAGCTGCAGGAGGTTCGCGGCCGGCACCAACGCGACATGGCCGGCAAGGAGAAGGTGCGGCCGCGACGACGACGCGCCCGCGTGGATGTCTGACACCAGCCCGCGTGCCAGGCACTGCTGGGCGAGCTGGGCGCCCAGGCCGCCCAGCAACGCGCGGAGCAGGAGGCGTCCTGCAGGGCGCGCGCCAAGGCCCACGAGCGGCGCCTGCGCAAGGACATTGACGCGGACCAGGCCCGGCACGCCGCCCGGTTCCAGGCGGACCTGGACGCCGCCCTGCAGGCGCAGACCGAGCAGTCGCTGAAGGCGTACAGGTGCAAGGTCGCCGCCGAATGGCGCCTGCAGGCCGACCGGATGCGCCAGGAGGCGCGCGCCCAGGCCGACCAGCGCCTGCAGGAGCAGCGCCGCGCCATCGACGCCGACCACGACGAGCGCATCGAGCGCCTGCGCGCCGACCTGCAGCGCCAGGTCGAGGCCGACCAGCAGGCCCAGAAGCAGGACGCAGAACGCCGACTGCAGGACGAGATACGCGCCCTGGAAGGTACAAACGTGATGCGGTGCGGCCGGCGACACGGTGCTGACCGGGGGTGATCGCAGGCGAGTTCGAGGCCGCCCGCCAGCAATGGGAGCAGACGATCAGGGAGGCGGCCGCCGGTGAGCGCGCCGCCGCCCTGGACGCGCTGCGACAGCGGCTGGAGACGCGCCGGCAGCACTGCATTCAGCAGGTGGCCGACGACGTCTGCGCGCAGCACAGGCGGGCGATCGACGAGGAGTGGGCGCGCCACGCCCGGTCGACGGCGACGGCAGCGGCCCCGGCGCCATGGGCGACGATCGACCCGGACCTGATCGCGCGCGTCCAGGCGCTCTCCGGCCGCATCGCCGACCTGCACCAGGGGAAGGCGGACGTGGAGGCGCCCATATAACACGGTGGCTGCTCGCATAGGGGGATCTCGTGTATGGACCGGTCGGGTCGGGGCGCCCATCATGCCGAGTGTGTGGGCAGGACGTGGCCGACGAGGCGGTCGACCGCGTGCGACACGCCCGGCATGTTCAGGAGCGGGCCGATGACGGGCAGGCTGCGCAGGAACGTGACGATCACCGGGAAGAAGTTCCTGTGGGGAGGAGCGGTCAGCAGGGCGCGACACGGCCGGTGCAGGCGACGACGCGCGTCATCCATGATCCGTACCCGAACAGGTTGATCATGCCGAACAGTTCGACGGCGATGCCGATGACGGGCCATCCGCAGAGGACCAGGGCGATGCCGCCCAGGAAGCAGCAGGTGCCCCGGATCTTGCCCTTGCGGTAGAAGAAGCGGGCCGTGTTGCGCACGCCAATGATCAGGATGACGCCGCACAGGAATAGGATCTACAGCGACCGGGACTGTTACCGTCGGCGCCATCGCAGCACATTGGATGACGAGCGACGCGACCGCACGTACGTTGCCCATGGCTAGTAGGGCCTTGTCGAACAGGAGGAGGATGCCGAGCACAAGGAAGAGCGACCCGATGCCCGTCAGGCCGATGCCCAGTTCTGTGTGCGCGCGACACCAGCGTCAGCCCGACGTGGTCCAGTGTGGGGGGCGCCCAACCTACTCCTATTGTCGCCGAGCATCTGCGCCCCTTATCTAGGGTATATATGAGGAGGGTGCGCGGCGCTGCGCCTGCGTGTGTGCGTGTGTGAGGGTGTGTGTGTGTGTGTGAGGGTGCGACGTCGCCCCCCTGGTGGTAGCAGCCGGTGATGAGCGCGCGCCCGCCTGTGTGTCTCTCTGTGTGTGTGTGTGCGTTGTCGGGAACGGCCGCACACTGGACCGGATCGACGCCCGGCCGGCCGCGCAAAATGCCTCGTCGTCGTCGCCGCCGCCGCTGAGTCGCCTGACCGCATTTTGCGGAGGGACGCCGCGCCCCCGATGCCACTGCCTCGTCGGCCGCGCGCGCACCCCTCACTCCTCGACGTATTCCGGTATTCCTCACCAGACAGGGATGGTCCGACGTAGAGGTAATCGAATTCGATAATCCGCATTGGGACGATCAGCCGACGGGTTCGACCCAAGCGGACGCGGAATGAGGGCGACATGTTTGGTGGGAACAGTGGAAGACACTGGCGCACGAACGCCTCGGCGTCGCGCTTCATACCGCGCCAATAAAAACGGGCAGCTAGAGCCTGATAGGTGGTCCTCGACCTCCAGCTGCGCATTCTCATCGTCGCTCATTGCGGCTCGGCTGGACATCGTGCCATGGAGGCCACCTATCAGGCTCTAGGTAGCTGCCCGTTTCTATTGGCGCGGTATGAAGCGCGACGCCGAGGCGTTCGTGCGCCAGTGTCTTCACTGTCTTCCCACCAAACATGTCCCGCGTCCGCTTGGGTCGAATCCGTCGGCTGATTGTCCCAATGCGGTTATCGAATTCGATTATCTCTACATCGGACCATCCCTGTCTGGTGACGAATACGTCCTTGTTACGCGGGACAAGATGATCAGTGGTTATGCCGACTTGTTTGCGACCACTACGCCAACTTCTCGGCACGCCGCCGACTCTCTGTTCGACTGGTTCACCCGTCTTGGTGTTGTCCACCTCTGGAGCAGTGATCGCGGTTCCTATTTCCTGAATCAGGTGATGGACGAACTTCGCCTGCTTATTGTTCATGGACCCACGCTGGTGTTGAGACCGCTAACCGTCACCTTCTCGCTATCCTTCGCTCGTGGTGTTCAGAATTCCGGGTCCATTTCAAGGAATGGGCCACCTTCCTCCGGCTCCTACGCTACGCCCTGAACAACGGCATCAGTCCCGATCCCCAGCTCGCCCCCATCGAGATCATGACGGGCCTTGCCCCGAGTTCTCCGCTCGACTCTATATATCTGGTCCCCGTTTCGCCAGGGGTATCTGGACATTCCGGTTGACACTCAAGCCATGATCGATTCTGTACGAACCCTACGCGATTCGTTGCGCGACATGCACTCTGCCGTGACGGCTCAACGGGCGACCAACCACGAACGTGCGGACGCTCATCGGGGGGCTCCTTCGCTCCACGTCATCGTTGGTGATTACTACCTGTACGCTGTCCCCACGCCGGGAGGGTCCTAACCTCAGTTTACTCTGGCGCGGGCCAGCCCGCGCTGTCGACACGCGCTCGGAGTACATCGCGCTCCCCCCTCCCCTAGAAAACCCTGTCGATGGCAGTGCCTTCGACAAGGTTTTGTTCAACGCCTCCGGCCATATGCCGACACCGTTTTGAATGCCACCGAGGAGCTCGTCGACCAGATGGCCTTCCACGATATGGCATATGAGGTCGAGTCAGCCCTCGACATTCGCAAGGAAGCCCATCGCTGGCATCTGCTCAGGCATTGGCGCGGGTTCTCCGACGACTATGTCTCATGGGAGCCATACGCCTCCTTGCGGAAGGGCATTCCGCACGATTTACTGCATCTGTTCCGTACCTGCGCTCACCCGGACGCGGCTGCCCTGGGACATCGTCTCGCTCGCGAAACGGGCGAGTAGATGACATTAGACCAGCTCTTCGATGAGAAGGGTAATGTGGCGGCCTCCTGAACACGGCCTTCTTGGTGTTGTACGTCGGCAACCTACCGCCTCTCCTGCCATCTGCACATCAATGGGGCACACTGGCCGGCCGCCTTGGATCGTCCACGGTCGCCCCTCCGCTACTGGTCTGCCGTGTCCCGCTCAGAAGCCTGCCTGCAGTGTGTCGTCGAGCGCGCTCCTCCACAGATATGAGAGAGAGAGAAAGAGAGATATCGATCCAGGTAGCCGTACGCCGCGTCGGTCGGCATCCCGAGCGGCATGCCGCCGGACACGACGCCCGTCACGGCAGCAGGTGCACACCTGTCTAATTCGTCGTTGTCGTCAGCGCCGTCGGCCTTGTCGGCATCGGCCGGGCCATCGGCCCGCCTGCTCTGCCTGAATCGTGGGCGTCCCGGCAGTAAGGTCGCGGATCAGCAGGCCGCCCTGCGGGCGTGCGTCTCGGAACCTGCCCTGCGACGGGATCGGCCCGTGCCAGCGCCCTCCGACCGCCTGCTGGGTCGTCAGAAGATCGCCCCCGAAGAGCGCCCGGCGTCATTGCGCCCGCCCGCACCGGTCGTCCCCGTACGACCACCTGATCCGCACATCAAGCCGCCTTCCGATCGTCTCCTGGGCAAGGCGCGCCTGGCGCCGGAGGACCGCCCGACGTCGCTGAAGGCGCCCGTCCCGATCGTTCCCGTACGTCGGGAGACGTCCGGCGACCGTCGCCAATGGAAACCGTCCGATCGGCTGCTGGGCCTGCAGAAGTTGCCGCCCGAGGACCTTCCGGCGTCGCTGCGCCCGCCGAGACCCATTGCCCCAGTGCCGGCGCCCGCACCCGATCCCGCGCCGCACGTCCGGCCGCCTTCCGACCGCCTGCTCGGCGCCAGGCGCGCCCTGCCCGACAAGGACCGCTCCGCCTGCCTGAAGCCGCATAAACCCGTCGTGCCCGTCCGACGCGGCGACGACAGTGCCGCTGCCAGGGTGCGGCCCCCATCTGATCGTCTCCTGGCGGCGGACAGGTGCCGCCCCGCACCGGCACCCGTCATGGGCGCCAAAGGCCCAGCTAGGCCGCCGTCCGAGCGCCTGCTTGGTGTCAAGAAGCTCAATGCGCGGGACCGCCCGGCATCATTTCAGGCGCCGGCACTCACGACACCGGTGCCTTCCCACGCGGGCGTAGGGGCGCATGCGCGTCCCCCATCTCAGCGCCTGCTTGGGGCTGCGGAAACAGACGAGGTCGACGTGGCGGCCCCGGCCGAGGTGAATGTTCCCCGAGAGAAGCCCCCGTCGGATCGCCTGCTGGGCGCTCATGTCAAGCTGCCTCCGGAGCAGCGCCCGGCGTCGTTGCGACCGCCGGTCCTGGTCAGGCCGGTACCCTACACGCCGCCGTCCGCGAACGTGCCCGCACCCTCCGACCGATTGCTGCGCCTGCATCGTACCAGCACCGCCCAGGCAGATACGGCCGCGCCGGACGTGAATCCGCCCAGCGGCACGACAAAGCGGAACCCGTTCGCGTACCCGACCAGCATGCGACCCATCGTCGTCTACGTCAACATGACCGAGCTGTACAGGGAGACGCGAAGACAATACGTCTCATAAGGCGCGCCTATAATATTGATATACGTAACCGGGCGGGCGCAGTGCTGTGCCAACCAATGTCGGATGCGAACACCCCACGCTCATGTCGATATTCCTGGTCGTCCCCCTATGCAGGTACGGTGCGACGATCGGTGCAATCGGACCCTGGTGGTGGTGCGCTGCTGCCTATTCCGTACGGGTTGGCCCAACCAACACACACGACGGCCTGCCATGCCCGCATCCGTCCGGTCTCGGCCAGCAGCGTCGTCGTCCGCTGCTGCCAGGAGCACCCGTCCGCCCTCGGATCGTCTGCTTGGCAAGCAGACGGTCTCGGGTCCGGACCGTCCCGCGGCGCTCAACCAGCCAGCCCCTGACGTCGCACGCAGGCGGGATCGTACGGCGACGGATCCGGTGCCCAAAGGCAAACCGCCATCGGATCGCCTCCTCGGGGCGCATACGCTCGCACCCGAGGATCGCCCCGCGTCTTTACGGGCGCACGCACCCAAGAGACCGGCCGTCAAATTCCAGCCCAGTGCCCCGAAAGGGCCGCCGCCCTCGGAGCGCCTCCTCGGTGCCGCTGAGCTTGCACCAGAGGAACGCCCGGCGTCGCTGCGCCCGCATGCGCCCGTCAAACCCGCGCCCTTCGTGCCAAAGACATCGAAGTTCGCTGCACCATCGCAACGTCTGCTGGGTGCCGTTGAGCTCGCCCCCGAAGAGAAGCCGGCGTCGCTGCGCCCGCACGCGCACGCCAAGCCCGCGCCGTTCGTGCCAAAGACATCGAAATTCGCTGCGCCATCAAATCGTCTGCTGGGTGCCGTTGAGCTCGCCCCCGAAGAGAAACCGGCTTCGCTGCGTCCGCACTCGCCGGCTAAACCCGCGCCCTTCGTGCCAAAGACATCGAAATTCGCTGCGCCATCAAATCGTCTGCTGGGTGCCGTTGAGCTCGCCCCCGAAGAGAAGCCGGCGTCTTTGCGCCCGCACGCCCCCGCCAAGCCCGCGCCATTCGTGCCAAAGACATCGAAATTCGCTGCGCCATCAAATCGTCTGCTGGGTGCCGTTGAGCTCGCCCCCGAAGAGAAACCGGCTTCGCTGCGTCCGCACTCGCCGGCTAAACCCGCGCCCTTTGTGCCCAAGACATCGAAATTCGCTGCGCCATCAAATCGTCTGCTGGGTGCCGCTGAGCTCGCCCCCGAAGAGAAGCCGGCGTCGTTGCGCCCGCACTCGCCGGCTAAACCCGCGCCCTTCGTGCCAAAGACATCGAGATTCGCTGCCCCATCGCAACGTCTGCTGGGTGCCAACGAGCTCGCCCCCGAAGAGAAGCCGGCATCGCTGCGCCCGCATTCGCCCGCCAAGCCCGCGCCCTTCGTGCCCAAGACATCGAATTTCGCTGCGCCATCAAAGCGACTGCTGGGCGCCACAGTCCTCGCCCCCGAAGAGAAGCCGACGTCGCTGCGTCCGCACTCGCCCGCTAAGCCGGCGCCCTTCGTGCCCAAGACATCCAAGTTCGCTGCGCCATCAAACCGTCTGCTGGGTGCCGTTGAGCTCGCCCCCGAAGAAAAGCCTGCCTCGCTACGCCCGCATTCGCCCGCCAAGCCCGCGCCGTTCGTGCCGAGCACGGCCAAGTTCGCTCCGCCCTCGGAACGCCTGCTGGGTGGCCGACAGCTATCGCCCGAGGATCGCCCCGCCTCGCTGCAGCGTGCCCACTCGCCACGTCGCGTACAGTTCGTGCCGAACGTTCCCCAGGGGCCGCCGCCGTCCGACCGCCTGCTCGGGCGTACACGCACCGTCGTCGACCGGCCGGCTGACCGACCAGCAAGCTCGCAGCGCGCCCGCTCGCCTGCTAGGCCAGCGCCAAACACGGCCGCCACGCCCAGGCTTGCATCGGCCCGAGTTCAGGGCTCCGGCTCACGTGCCGGTGCACACGCACCCGACGGCATCAACGGCGCCAGGGTGTCGCGTGCCAGCAACCGGCCCGTGTCGGCACGCCGGCATCCAGACAGTGCGGGTCCAGGTGAGGGGCGTCGCCGGCCGGGCAGCGCTAGCGCCAGGCCGGCGACGGCGTCGGGTCGTCGGAACCCGTTCCAGAGCGCCGTCGCCTGGCGATCCAGCACGCCCTCCTACCTGAACATGACCGAGGTGTACCGACAGACACGTGCAGAGCATGCCAACGACGACGACGACAGCGACGACGGCGACGACGACGAATGTGATGGCGGATGTGCGGGCGAGCATCGGCGGCGCCGTCAAGGACGCGCCCCGACGCCGATGCACGCCGACTTCCTGCGCCGGGCCGAGCGCCTGCATGCCCAGACGCCGACGATGGACGCGAATGCGGCGTACGCCCGCCTGTGCAACCGGCTGATGGCCGGCGTCAAGGGTGAAACCGCCAAGGCGGCCAAAGCGTTCGCCAAGTTCGACCTGTCCCGGTGCGGGCAGATCGACTATGAGTTGTTCCGCAGCGCCATCGGCCTGACCGGCCTGGCCGACATCACTGAGGACCATGTAGGACGGTCGACGTTGGTGTGCCGTGCCATGCCAGGCGAGTCGCTGACGAGGCGAGCAGATGCTGGCCATGTTCCGACGCCTGGACCGATCCGGGCGCGGGTACATCACCATGGCCGACTTCCAGTCCGGCATCGTCGAGCAGGTCGGCGCGATGCACTTCTCGAACGGGGCCGGCAGGCCGCAATTCCAAACGGTGGCACCCGCGGCGCGCTTGGGGTCACGGGGGGTCGTCGATCTGCTGATCTCTGCTGTCCAACGCAGATTGCACCGGCGGTCCCATCCAGCGACCTGGGCGCCGTCCTGCAGGAGCGCATCCGCCAGCGCCGGTCCAGCAGCCACGCCCTGGCCGACACGTTCCGGATGTTCGCCCCGAACCGCGACGGCATCGTCACGCTCGACCGATTCCGACAAGGTGCCGTCGTTCGGTTGCATCGCGACCCGGGGGCGCAGCTGACCCGTCCGTTGGGGGGCGCGTACAGGCCTGACGGCGCTGGGCGTCAGCACCCATCCGGACAGCAGTGCGGCCCTGTTCGAGCAGGTGCGCGAACCGGGCCGCCCCGGGTTCACCTTCGATCGCTTCTGCACCCACATCCTGCAGGAGCCCGTCCTGGACGCTCACGCCCAGGTACGGGCGGCGCTCCCGAGGACCCATCGGCAGCGAGTGACGTTGTTTGCAACGCGGGCCAGGCCGGGTTCGTATCGACGCTGGACCCGTACGTGCCACGGGACGCCCGCGTCGTCATCCAGGACTTCTCCGGGCGCCAGAAATCCCTCGACGCCATCTGCGACCTGCTGCGCGACAAGATCACACAAAAGTCGACGACGTCGTTCGGCCTGCGACACGCCTTCCAGTACTATGCCGCCGGTACGTGCCTTCGCCGGCAGCACCCAGCGGCGCGCGTGCCGACACCGTGTGTGCGTGCCCCGCGGCAGATGCCACGCACACGATCGATTTCGACAATTTCGTGAAGGTGCTCGGCAACCTGGGCCTGAACCTGAGCGACAATGTCAGTGTGAATATGCTCATTCGGCAGCGTCCGGTTTCGTTCGCCGTTGTCGCTGACGAGGGCGCTCCCTGCGGGCACAGGACGCCAGGACGCTGTTCAACCAGTTCGCGTCCGGCCGGGACCGCATCGACTACGACGAGTTCCTGCGGTCGTTGCTGCACAGCGACGGGCAGTCGCCGGCGTCGACGAACAACATCGTTGACCAGATGGGGAGCAGCGTGCACCGGCAGCCGGTGCGGCGCGCACGGGCACGCAGCGCCCCGCTGTACAGGAACCAGTACCAGGGCAGCGCGACTCCCCCGATCCAGGTCATCGCCTACGCCATTGGTATGACGGGACGCTGGCGGTCGCTCTGCTGCTGCTGCTGCTTATCGTACGGTGCGTTGCCGGACAGGGTGCCGCCCTCGTGGCCTGTACAACCACCTGCGCGCCTTCAAGGCCTTCAAACGGAACTCGGCGAACGAGATCACCAGGGCCGACTTCACCTACCGTCTCAGGCACCAGCTCGCGCTGACCAAGGCCATCCTGTCGACGGCCGACATCAACGACGTGTTCGACACGCTCGACGCCGATGGGAACGGTGCGCGCCGAGACATCGACCGCCATCCGACGGCAACCGTTCGATCTGAACGCCTCGGTGCCCGGCAGGCGCCCTGAGTCACAACGAGTTCCAGGCGCTGATGAACCTGAACGAGCACAACGAACTGTCGCTGCCCATGAAGTCGGAGAAACCCGACCTGAAGGCCCCCGTTGTGCCACGGCCGTTCTCCCGGGGCGAGCTCGAGACGCAGCAGATCCTCATCGACAAGGTCAAACAGAAATGCATCGGGTACGGCTGGGGTCGCCCGAACCGTCCCCGTCGCAGGCTAAGCGGGTCGTCTGCGCGCCGACAGTCTCAACCAGCTGAAGCGGTCGATCGGGCTGGATTGCGCGACAAGGTCCATCCAGGAGATCGACTTTGAACAGTTCGTCCAGCTGTGCAACAAGCTCGACATGGGCGTATCCAGACAGGTCCAACGCGCGCTGTTTGCTTTGCCGACGATCGTCGTGCACCGGGGCCTGACCCGCGGTACTGACTCTCTCTCTCTCTCTCTCGCAGAGCATGCTGCGTCTGTTCAACAAGTTCAAATCGGACCCGGCCAGCAACGCCATCGACTACGACCGGTTCATGAACACCCTCGCCAAGGAAGGATTCGATCCGACCGTAGGGGAGCACCATATTCTCGTCCGGCGCCCTGGATTGGCTAACGGCGCGCCCCCTTGGCACGACACAGGCGGGCCTGGCGGGACAGTTCGCCGAGCGCGAGCTTCGCGTCGCCCGGCAACCCAATGTACGAGCGACTCGCCGGGCTATATATGTGCTGTGTACGCGAGACCAATGTTGTTCTGATGCGACGACCCTGTGCCCGCAGTTGGACATCTCGTCGTCGGCCGTCGACGTCGACTACATCATTCGGGACAAGCTGACGAGTCGGGCGCACGGGCGCCCCCGCCTGCTGCGCGCCTTCCGCGTCTTTGACACGGACGGCAGCGGCCAGCTCGAGTTCGATGAGTTCGCCATGGGGTGTCGCCGCCTCGGCATCCAGCTCAACGAACAGGTCCGTCCGCTGTCGTTGTGGCCATCGCGTCGCCGTTCGGCAGTACGCTGACGGCCGGCCGGCTGGCGTCGTCCAGGACCTGCTGAAGGTGTTCCAGTCGTACGCGGCGCCGGGTACCGCCGCCATCGACTATCACAAGTTCGTCGAGCGCGTCCTCCAGGAGCAGACCTGCGAGGTACGCCTGCGTTGATTTTATCGCTGCGGCCGGACGTCGTACGTGGAAGGGCGGGGACTGACGAACCGCCGCCGACAGGGCCTTGCTCTGGAGTGCTACCGAACCAATGCCTCCATACGTCGCCTGCAACAGATCCGGTATGGGCGCCGCCGGACGCGCCCCTGTGGCTCGCATGACATTGACCGGCGGGCGATGAACGCTGTGTGCGCACAGGCAGGCGCACGACGACGAGCGGCGGCGGCAGCGTGCGCTGTCGGCCAAGGACCTGGAAGTCGGGTTCGACAAGCAGCGCCTGGCGCAGGCCCTGTCGGCACGGGCGCCAGCACCACCAGACCGGCCGCCATCGCGCATCACCTTCCCCGAGTTCGCCGAGCGCCTGCGCCAAACGGACCACTTCCTGTCGGGCCAGGTCCGGTCATCCCGCGCGCTCGCCTGCCCATGATCTGACCAGCGGCCGCACCCGCCAGGAATCGCGGGTCCTGTTCGAGGCGCACAAGGACCAACAGACCGGGCGCGTCGAGTACGAACGATTCCTGCAGCGCATGGTCAATACATGATGGACACGGGGGTTGGGTAGCGCCTCGCAAGTTCCCAGGATGGATGATTGTGTGCAGGTGGGTTGGCAACCCGGGCCGCGTGTCATCCGTTGTCTGGTGGCTTCGTCCGCAGCGGGGTGACGTGACGCTGTGCGCAGTCGGCGCTGCGCAGTGTCGGACGAGGCGAGACGCGGCGGGCGACCCCCTCAGACGCGCGCGCTCGACAGTACCCTTGTTGGATACACCAATGGACGTTGTCGTCGTCGCCCATGCGGCCACCGGCAACGGGGACGGTGCCGCCCAGGGGCAGCAGGGCGACCACATGTCGATCGTGACGCTGCCGCATCCAGCATCAGGTGCGGCATGTGCGCGCGGGAGCGCGGCGCCCAGGACTGACCACCGTCATCATCGACGATCCAGGGCAGGCGGCCGTGTTCCTCAGCTCGGGCGTGGACCTGTTCGAGGTCAACGCCGTCGACCAGACGCCGTCGTCCTGGATCCTGCAGGACGATGTCGTGTCGTGCCGCCCGACGCTGCTGATGGCGACCCGCATCGACCCGCTGCTGATCGCCCTGCCCCTCCTGCAACGGGGTCGCCAACATGTAGGCGCGCGCGCCCCGCCGACCATACGCCCGTCCAGCTGACCTCGTACGTCGTTGTCCAGTCCCGGTCGCTGTTCGTGCCCGCCGACCAGATCGTGTCGGACGACGACGCCGGGTCGCTGTGTGCGTTGCAATCGCACGCCCACTGCGACCTGTCGGTGCTGTGCGACTTGGGCCCGCAGGGCACCCTGCGCCTCCACGACGACAAGGTCGCCGCATGGCTGGCCCGCAAGGTCGACCGCCTGCGCCCCAGCCTGCCGTCGCTGGTCGACGCCGTCGGCCTCGTCTGCGACTACGTCGACGCGTTCTGGCACGACGCCGTCCTCAAACGGTACGACCTGCCCGTCGACACACTGTTGCGTCGTGAGCGACCTGCCGCCCCGTCCGCCGACCCCGTCACCGTGTCGGGCGACGTCGACACGTCGAAGCCGACGGCGGGCACCCGAAGCAAAGTACCCGGCATCCACGATTACCACGGCTATCTCTGACTCGTGCGTTGGGCCAGGTGGCGGGGAAACCCGCCAAGTCGATCGGGAAGAGGAGCCGGGCCGCGCAGAACCTCGCCAAGGTCGACACGTCGTCGATGCGGTCGCTGCGGTCGTACTTTGGCAGCCGGTGATGACGCGCGCGCGCCCGTCACTGTCCATGTGCAATATACGTGCCTGCCTGCGCTCTCGAACGTTCTGGATCGTGACGTGTCGGGTCCCCAACGTCGCCCTATTCCCTGGTCCCCCATTAGGAGGCGCGCAGGTTGTCGGCAGGCGCTCCCCCCGCTCACACACACACACACATGTTGCGTCACTCGCTGAGAACACGTATCGGGGGGCGTCGGACGCAGTGTGAGTCACGACCGCGCTGATCATGGGCCCCGGTGTCGGTGCTGATCGTTGGGCTGCGTCTGCTCGTCCAGGGGCCATACCTATATCTCGTTAGGCGCCTATTATTCGTCGTCATGGCTGACGACAACAACAGCGACGATGATCGGGAGCGCCGGTACCGGATGGCGATGCCGCGCCGCTCGTCGTACCAGGCCATCTCCGGGGACGACTTTCGGTCCATCCAGGACGAGAGCGCGGCGGCGGCCGGTGCGCCTCGTGGCGCGCTGATGCGTCAGGCGATGGAACTGGCCGGCCACGGCGACATGGGCGCCCTGGAGGTGCTGCTCCAGGCGAACCCGTCGTTCGACGTCGACGGCGGCAATCGGCGCGGGTGGCGCCTGATCCATATCGCGGCCGAGGCCGGCCACCTGCACCTGGTCCAGTTCCTGATCCAGGCGGGGGCCAACGCCGACCTGAAGGACGCGCGCGGCTGGTCCGCCCTGATGCTGGCGGCGTCGCGCGACCATTGCACGGTGGTACGCGCCCTGCTCCTCCATGGTGTCACCGGGAGCGCCCACATGGCCATACGCGTGGCCGCCGCCAACGGCGCCCTGCACAGCCTGCACGCCCTGCTGGCCAGCGATGCAGGGCGCAGCGACGGGCGTCGGGCCTGCCTGTCCCGGCTCTGCCCGGTGCGACTCGCCGCCCAGCGCCAGCGCAGCGCCGCCCTGCAGGCCCTGATCATGGCCGGGTACCCGTACGATTGCCTTCGGCCTGGCGCCCGGCGCGACCCTGCCCTGTCGGCCACGATCGAGCATGCGCGACGCGCCCGCCACGTCCTGCAACATGTACGTGCCCATGCGCCATCGTCGTTGTGTCGCTGACCCGCTGTTGTTGTTGTTGTTGCTCATGTCAGGGCGTCTCCGGGATCGTCGTGTCGGCGCTGAGCGACGAGCAGGGCGCCATGAAGGTCCACGTCGAGCTCGGGTGGCCGCAGGTCGTCGTGCGCCGGTGCCGCGGCCGTACGATGCTGATGCGGAAGCGTCGTCGGCCGGTGCTGGCCAGGTACGGGTACGACGAGTGCCTGCGGGTCATGTCGCACGACGCCCTGGTCATCAGCCAGCTGACCGTCAAGATCGACGTCGACAGCCGCATCCGGGGCGACCATATCGCCACCGCCCTGCAGTACAGGCAGGCGTCTCTGAGCGAATCCTGGGCGATTGTCACCGAGGCGCGCTCGCTGACGCAGACGCTCAAGAACCGCCTGGGCGACCTGGTCGCTGCGCGCCGACGCAACCAACGCGACATTGTCGAGATCGTCGCCGATGTCAGCGACGGGGACCTGGTCGCCACCGAGACCCTGCTGGCGCAGCTGCAACCCCTGGTCCAGGAGCGCCTGGTGATGCGCGACGAGATCACCGCCCTGTTCCATCGGACGGAGAACGCGCGACGCTTGGCCGACAGCGTCGTCGCCGTCCTGGAGCTGACCCGGCGGCTTGCCCACGTGGAGCAGCGGCGGCCGTACGGGCCAAAGGAGCCCGACCGCAGCAATGGTGAGGTGGTCATCGGCAAGCAGGGTCGCATCCAGCGCGAGTTGCACGCCGTCTACCAGGCGCGGTTGCAGCTGGAATCCATATCGGGCACGCTCGGCAAGCTCGTCGGCAAGTTCGCCAATCCGATCGACCTGCAGATCCCGCTTGACACGACGATCGCGCCGAACGACGCTGGCGGGCGGCGACCGGCGGTGCCAGCACCACCGGCTCTGAGCGCGGGCAACGCCCGTGCACGCTCCGACGACGTCGTTTCCAGTACCGCCAAGCAATTCCAACCTGGGTCCTGCATCCGATGCGGTCAGAAGCGCGCCTCCGTTGCTCTCTCGTCGTGTCGCCATGTCGGCCTCTGCCGCGCCTGTGGCCACGACCGCCAGTCGCGATCGCGAACCCGTTGCACGCTGTGCCACAGCCAGGTCGACGACATCCTCCTGAGCGCCATTGCAGACAAACGGCCTCCCACACCCACCCAGCCACTACCTGCCTAACAAGTAACCCTGCATTAAAGTAGTACTATTTAATTGACAACATGTTGCGGTGTGCACAGCGCACACTGCGACTAGTGATGATCTGCAACCGCCACAGTACCACGCGATCGATCAATCTATTCAATACTGCATACTACCGTCGACCGCATTGCCAGTAATATCTCGAGGCGGTGTTCGCATGGGGTCGGGCGACTCGCCGGACGGCGGCGATGTTATCGGGTACATGTTCCTGGCGTTCTTCCTGTTTGTCCTGTTCCTCGGCGTCGTGGTCGTCGCCTACCGGTACTGGCGGTACCGGCGCAACAACCACCTGTTCGTCCTGTTCGACGACGCGTCGCGGTCAGTGTCGGTCGAGGTCGTCGAGGACCTCGACGCCGGCCAGGGGGTCCGTGGCGATGACGCCGACAGGGTCCACAATCATCAGGTCAGCGCCGGGGCCACCGAGGAGGACGCCCTCGCCCTGCAGCCAAAGCGCACGCGCCTGGCCCTAGCCAGTCATTTCTCGGCGCAGGCCGCCATGAGCGAGGCGACGAAGGCGGCGTCGCCAACCAGCGGACCACACGTGTACCATCACGGGATCGTGGCCTCCGAGGCATACATCTGGCCCAGCAAGGGAGGCAGTGCCGTACCCGTCAGTGTCGAATGGGGGCCCCAAGGGTCCCCGAGCAACAGCGCCAAGCCCGGGGCCAAATCCAAGCCCTTCGACGACAGCAACGACGACAAGGACGACGTACAAATTGAAACGTTTGTCTAAACGGCAACTGGCCCTGCAACGGGTCGCGCCACTGTTCTGTACATTGACCCATGCAATTATATTATTAGCGAATGTCAACGCTGGTGGTGGTGCTGCTGCTTCTGGGACTGTTTCATGTCGCGGCCCGGCTGGTCAACGAAGCGGTCGTTGACGGGCGCAGGAGCCAGGCCCGGCTGATCGTGCTCCCTGGGCGGCGGAACGCGCCGGCGTTGACCCTCGGCGTCGACCTGCTCGCCGGCTTCGCCAGCGAACCTGTCCGCGTTGTCGGCATTCGGCCAGACGCGGTCGTTCCACAACGGCGATACGGATCGCTGGACCATGCCGCCGGCCTCGTAGAACGCCATGAACGGGTCGGATCCCCTTCCCCCGCGGTCGATATCGGCGGTCGTCTACCTGGGCGCCCACCTGCCTACGTAGTCACTGGAGACGACGACGACGGGACCGCCAGATATTCTATGCCAGTGACAGTCAGTGCGCCCCGGGCGGTAACGTGTGCGTACTGGTGCGGTAGCAATCCGCTCCCGCACCAGGCACCGCACGTCGGCGTGGCGACCGTTGCACCGGTGGTGTTCGCGAACGCGCAGATGGACGTCCTATGCCAGGCATAGAACGGACACTGGCCGCTTCCAAAGGTGCAATGGGTGCGCGCCGGGGGAGGTCCCCAGCAGGGCGCCCCCCGCCTGTTCCTGAGGCAGGTCCCAGCGCATGTGCCGCGTCGTGACCAGTCTGGGACTGTCGTCCCCAGGCACAGGCAGGGTTCGCGCCGCTGTTCATGCAGGTGCGGCTAGCCGGTCGGTTGCGTCGAACCTTGGTCCTAGACCCTCCTGCCCACGATACAGCGACCGGGGTTGCTCGTACGTCCCGCTGGTACGTTGGGTACGATCGTTGTGTACGCGCGGCGGCTCCATACTAGCGGGCACGGCCGTCGACCGGCGAGGGCGTCCTGCGACGCGCGCGCCCATGCCGACCCCCGCACCCGGGCCGACCCGCGATCCGTCCTCGTCGCCGACCTGGCGCCATGTTGTCATCGGCGAGCAGGCCGTCGCCGCCCCCGTCGACGTGGCCGAAATGCTGCCCGCCAAGATCGAGCGGCCACGACTCGGGCCGATCGGGCGCCGCCGTCGCAAGCAGGAGGCGAGGGACGGCGGCGTGAGCGCGTCGCCGCTCGAGGGCGAGGACGACCAGCAGCAGCAGCAGCAGCAGCAGCAGCAGGCGCGCCATGCCCGGCGCAGCAGCGTGATCGGCGAGTCGACCCTGGAGACGATCCCGGAGGACCACCAGTTGTCGGCCTGTGTAGCGGGACGCGGCGCCGACGCCGGTCTGCCGCACGTGCCCGCCCCTGACGGGCTGCTGGCGCAGCGGTCGAGGTTGACGCTGTCGACCATGCTCGACACGGTCCACGCCAACCGGCGGTCGTCGCGATCGTCGACCGAGCTCCTTAACCGGATCGACGACCTGCAGCAGGCGCGGTGGAACTCGGGCCGCCTGCACAGCTATCCGAACATCGAACTGGAGGACGCGACGGGCAGTCAGGCCCCCGACGTTGCCACCGCCGACGACGACGACGGCAACACGCCCGAGTACGAGCGCCTGGAGGCGCCATCGATCTTCGCCCGCATCTTCTGCCTGCCCTGCGCCAGCTACGTCCAGCGCGCCCGCATCGTCCGCCAGCGACACAAGTACGACGCCGAGCACCTGCTGGGACGCGGCGCCGCACCCGAACCCGGACGCCAGTGAGAGGTATGCGCCCGGGCGCCCCATGCCCTCAGCACAAATACACACACGTTGTCGGGACGTGCCCTGTTCCTGCTGCAGGAGGACAATGTGTCCCGGGGTCGGGGCGATGATGCGGCAGCGTCGAGGCGCGTGTCGGCGGGCGGGCGGACTACCAGGGAGGGTTCATTAACACTATGCTAGACGCGCGTTCGTGCAGCAGGACGACGACCGGTTGGCCCATCATGACTCCTCGGCCCACTTGTTCTCGTTCCGTACGGCTTCCTCCTCCTCGGGCGTGAAATCGCTGTGCAAGCGCGTCAGTACCCGACAGATATACGGTCGGCAATTCGCACGAGCTTACTTGACAATGTTGAACTGTTTGCGGATCTCCTCGGGGCTCTTGCCCTTCAGCATCGAGGCGACCTTGGCGCAGGTCAGGTCGAGGAGCGGCTTGATGTCCATGTAGTTGGCGGCCAGGATCAGCTCGAACAGGACGTCCTGCGGGATGTCGACGTACTCGGCGTCCCACGGGTCGTCGACGACCTCGCGCATGATGGCCGACTTCAACGGCTTCTCGATCTCCTTGGACGGGTTCCCGACATGGTATCGCAGGTACTTGACGACCTTGTCGAGGATGGCGCCCTTGACGTTGGGCAGCGGGATCACGGTCTGATCCTTGTCGGACTCCAGGACGGTCTTGACCAGCTCGGACATCATGGCGACGTTCCGCTCGACCTGAATGCGCATCTTGTCCTGCGACTCGAGCGTCAGGACCTCGTCGTGCATGTCCTCGTCGAGGCCCTTGATGTCGTCGGTGGCCGACGGCCCCTGCTGTTCCCCCATGGCGCTGCGGCGGCTTGCTGCCTGGTCGACCGTCGAAGGGGCTGGACACACGCGGCGCGTCGACACTCGCACCGACTCACGACGCGGCGGCGCAGACTGCGCGGACCAGCGCACTACTCTCGCGCCCGTCTCGCCGCTGCCTTCCCGGCCGGTCCCACCCCGCCCCGCCCCGCCCCGCCACCACATCTACCCGGTACGACCTATACTCTGTCAGCAGGCGGACCGACGCCCAGACAACATGATCGCAGCGAACCGCCTGTATGTATTTGCCGAACCGGACGCCTTGTGGACTACCTATGTAGTAGTGACCAACGTCAGTAGATGGTAGGATCCCGATCGACCTCGTCGCAGTACTACCTATGCAGTCCTGCTATATAGTCGACCGGGATGCCGCGCAAGGCCTATGTGAAGTGGACGTCGAAGGAGACGACAATGCTGACGTTTGGCATGAATAAGTACGGGGTTGGGAGCTGGCGCGCCATCCAGGACGATCCCGTGTTCGGACCGGCGCTGGCGACGAAGACCAACGTGCAGCTGAAGGACAAGGCTCGCGGCATTGACAAGCGACGCGCCCGGAAAGGGTTCCCGCCTATGCCCACAAAGCGCGATCGGACGTCGACCCTGGTCGCCAATGCTATTGCCCGATCCAAGAAACGGACCAGTTCGCAGTCGTCATCAGATGTTGATGACGACGACGACGGTGATGATGACGGCTCGAGCAGGACGAGCACTGACAGCGATGTCAGCAACAGCGACATGGAATCCGACAAGCCAATACGAGTGCGCTCCAAGGCACGGGCCCCAGACGTACAACAGAGCACGGACGATGACTGCGAGGATGACGACGGGTCAGATTACATCAAAGACACTGCCGAGTGGGAGCGGACGCCGGCGAAGATCAGGCAGGCAGTGGATGAGCTGGAACGAGAGAATGATCGGTTACGTGTCGCACTGCGAGACGCTGAAGGATCGTCTGCGCTCGCCTCCGCCCCACGATGACCCTGTCGTACTGATCGGTATCGACGGATTACACGATGATTGTAACTCGCACAGTGTATGGCATACGGTCTGGATCAGATCAGGAAGGCTGACCGGGAAGCGCTGGGGACATGACGACGGAGGTGTAGAATTCAACGACGCTGGCATTCCCAATGCTTCTTTGCGGATTCGCTGGATCGCCCGCCCTCTGATCAAACTGACCCGTCCCGCTCGTGACGCTCGAACAGGTGCGATACTGTCGTTGCGGACGTGCCATCTATGGTCAAAAGCTGAGATCTGTTTAGGCCTGGCATCGATATCTAAACTCTTTTTCGCGTGTATAAACCGGTGTCTAGTCCTGGCGCGCGCGTGTGGCCAGGAGACAGGAGGGCAACCGCCACCGGTGCCGGTACGTCACGCTGCGCAACGATAATAGAACAGAATGTCAGTCATCGACTCATCGTCTCATCGACCATCGTCTCCTGAAAGTACCATAATTAGACATCAGTCCGACTGTCGCTGAACCGCGCAGATCGACGATGACTCGTCGGCGGGCGGTGATTGACTGCTGGGGCCTCACAATCGTGACACGCGGACAAAGACGACTTCAGGAAGAACGAGCGCGAATCGTTCCAGGGTAACACAACATGTCGTCGAACGATGACCTGGGACTCCTGGCATGCCTGGCCTTGTGCGCCGGCACGAGTCTGTGCTGTGCCGCTGCCGCCGCGGAAGAGGCCGAGTACCAGGACATGAAGGCGAGGCACAGGACCACAGGTCACTGAGTCGCCAATGTCCTTGCCGTTCTGCAAACTGACATTGGAACGCACGTACAGTGATCCACGCGCCTCCACCTCCACAACGAGTAGTCGTTGTGCATCATCAACCCCCACCACCACCACCAATGCAAACGGTATATGTCAACGGGGGTTACACGACGACAACGACGATGTACCAACAACAGCATCCACCGCCATACTACTGAATGATGACCAGGGTACAATAAACGGAAGCGTCCGCGTTGTACTCTAGCTCTTCGGGATCTGCAGGAGGTGAAGAAGGGGAAATTTGTTCTCGGAGACGTCGTGCTGTCTTCCTAGTTGTGTACTGCACGGCCCATGGGCCCACATCGAAGCCGCATCAAGCCGGATGTTGGCTGGCATGACCTGGTTCTTCACCATCGACGTGCATAAGGAGTTCGGAGATCTGCTCCTGGCCGGCGACGGTGCGTACAGACCTATTTACTAGAAGCATCCAGGACACGACCCACTCTGCATTGCAATTCAAGGCGCGGATTGCGAATGTCTTCTACCAACTACTCTATGCTACAACATGAAGGGATTTTGAACCACGTCTCTTGTTAGCAGTGAAGTCCGTGGTGTTGGCGGCGGACTCCGTGGCGGACTCCGTAGTTGGCCATGCCGGGCCCTGCTGCTGCTTCCAACAACCACGCCGTCGTCTACCAGCGGCTCAGCTCTGCCAAGTTCGATGCCCGTAAGGCGGCCATTGCCGAGTTGCTCGATGCCTGCATCGATCGGCAGTGCGATGTCGCGTATGCTTTGAAGCGCTTGATTCGTGGACTGTCGTCGTCAGCGCGATCCGCCCGCCAGGGCTTCGCACTGGCTCTGTCTGCCGTTCTTCAATTGGGGCCGAACATTATCACCGACGACGCCCTGTTGTCTGCTGTCAAACAGCACATGCCACGCCAGGCGCCAAACCAGAACCGCCAGGATCGCAAAGACATCATTATCGGTACGGAATCGCCTATTGCACACTGTCATCACGTTCTCATTTCGTGCAGGCCGATGCTTTCTGATTCAGGCGCTCTGTAAGGGACAGCGTTTGGCGTCGGTTGCTGAGGTACTGCCCGACATCGTCAAGGACCTCGTGGCGGTGTCGTCTGTTGACTGGGCCGCCGAGCTAGTCCACGCGACCCTGGCGGACCTGGCTTCGTCACCATGCTGCCCTGCATCATTGGACAAGTCGGTGATCGCCGCCCTGGCGAAATGGTCCACTGCGAACGGGTACCTTGTGGCCAGCGCCACGTGTAACAAGAACGAGAACCATCCGGACCTTCCTGCCGTCCTGGGCGACCTGCGCCGGTACCTACCGCACCGTCACTCGGCCATACGCACCTTGATACGTGCCCGCACCCGGTTCCCAATCGCGACCCTGTGCGCCAGCTCCGAACTGAAGGGCAAGTTCCTGGGCGTTACGCTGCTGGAGGCCTGTATCGATGCCGGCTATGACAATGGCGGCCTGAGCGACACGCTCACCGGCGATGTCGTCGACGTGCTCGCGCACAGCGCCTCGAATCGCAAGGCTGCTCTGCACGACGTCGCCCAGCGTGTCCTGAGCAGCCTCAAAACGAACATCACGTCGTCGTCGATGGCCTACGAAGTCATCTCGTTGCTTACCGCGTCGTTTGACTCGCGGTCTCGATCGGGAACCTGTTCGGCGCTGGCCGCCCGTCTGGACGTTGCCGACTACAAGCGGTACGTCGACTCGTTGGTGGCAGCCGGCGCCATCGAATCGATCTACGCGACCGTGCGGCAACCGTCGATCCAGGACGATTGCCTCGAGTACGCGATCGAGACACTGCTGACCTTGCAGGACAACGACGACCGAGTGGCGCATCAGCGCCTGCTGACGACCCTTCAGCACCTGCCCATCGACCTGGATCGGCACCATCGTATCGCCATGCGCATTGCCCGTTCGAACCAGGCGCTGACGAAGCTCGTCGAGGCTGGGCGCCTCTGCCAGGGGCGTGGCACGGTGCAGGCGGGTCAGGCCCTGGCTCGACTGGCGTACGCCATCGGAATTCACGCTGGTGCCGACATCGACAGCGTAGTCAGCGACCTGATCACGACCTGCGAGCGTTATGCTGCTGAGGATCACGTCGATGACGACAAATTCATCAGCGTCCTGGTCGATATCCTCATTGCGATCAGCGCCACACCGTCCGCGTTCCTGCACAAAGCGGTTCTGGGCGTCGCCCGCGCCTTCGCGAGCCAGATCTGCGCCCAGAAACAGCACCTGGCTGACATTGTCAGTGCGATCGCGCCCAACCCGGACACGGACCAGGATGTCGACGTCGACGATGATGACGACATGAGCGAAGATGACGACGCTGACGAAGATGATGCGGATGATGATGATGACGACGATGACGACGACGACGACGACGAACCGAAGCAGATGTCCGACGATGGCAGCGATGGTGATGAAGATGGCGACAGCGACAATGGTGAGGACGAAGAGGGCGCAGACTCTGATGAGGACAAGTACGAGTCGGCGCTGGCGTCGTATGTGCGGGCGCGTTGTGATGCGAAACGCGCCGCGTCGGCCGCCGTCACGGCTGCGATGCACTTCCGCTGCCGCCTGATCGACCTGCTGGAGCAGGTCGTGCGCGTCTGCTCCCGATCCCCGGTTCTAGTATCGTTGATCGGCGACCTGCACGCGTACCTGCGCACCTTCCAGGCGCGTGGTCCTGGGGCGGCCCCGGTCGTCAGCCACCTGGCGTCGCTGCTGACGAAACGTATCTGTGCGGCCCGACCGCTCGGTCTGGCAGAGGATGCCGCGCATGACCTGGTGACGGGTGCGATCCGGCGTGCGGGTTCGGCGCGCGATGCGCTGTCGTTGGCGTGTGCGCGTGCGGAGCTTCAGCACGCACTGCGCGCCTGCCGCACCGCCTGCGCGACGCACCCGGGTTGCTGGGCTGCGGACCGTGTCGCCGAGTTCCTGCAGGCCTACATCCACCGCCAGCATCGCAACATCAACGCCAAGTTCTTCATCGACCTCATCGAGCGGCATGCGGACCTGGCCGCACCGCTCCTGCGCTGCCTGGCTGCGGCCGCGCCGACGGCCGTTAACGATTTCCTACAGGCGCAGTGCGGCGCCCTGCTCGGCGTCCTGCTGCGCAAGCACGGGAAGGATGCGGCTGTGCGACAGGTCCTGCACGACGATGCCGACCTGGTTCGAGGCGTTCTCCTCCAGGCGTTGCAGACGACGTCCGCCAAGGCGCAGCGCGTTCGCATGGCGTTCGACACGGCCTTCTCCATCCTGAAGACGATCGATGAAGGCGACCGACCGGTGTACCTGTCCAGTGAGGTGCGCCAGGCGGTCCAGAGCGTCCAGGAGCGACACCCGCAGGTCTACCGGCGCATGCGCATGTCGTTCCAAGCGCTGGCCGACATGATGGACAAGACGCCGATCGCATTCGAATCGACACCGCCCACGAAGAAGAAGAAGAAAAAGAGCAAGCAGTCGGCCCAGGTTGCCGACGCCACTGACACAGCGACAGATTCGGCAAACGGCGGCGGCCCGGCTGCTGTCGAGGCAGTCGACCCTGACCGGAAAGACGAGAAACCGGCGAAGAAGAAGAAGAACAGGAAGTCGCCCAACGGAGCTGGTGCTGCTGACACAAAGGAAGTGGGACGGGACCCGGCGACCGTCGACCCGATCCAAGTGGACCAGGGGGACGGCACGTCGGCGTCCAAGAAGAGTCGTCGGAAGAAGGCAAGCAAGGCGGCGGACGCCTTGCTGGCGCACGACGACGGTAACGGCACTACGACCGTCGGTGAACCGATGGGAAACGCACCCGCTGGCGTTGACAAGGACATCGAGGGCGGGCGTGGTCGAACCGATGCTATGGCGGTCCAAGCTCATGACCAGGGCAACAAGAAACGTTCGAAGAAGAAGAACAAGATATCGTCGCAGACTTCGGCGGACGGTGCCGATGCCAAGGTATCGGCCGACGGTGACGAAACCGTCGCAGCAGCGTCGGCGACAAAGAAACGGCGCCGGTAAAAGTCGCAGCAAGCATGACTCAGTGAAGCCTGCGTCGTATCTTTGGTCCATTCGTGTCTGCGTTCGACAGCTCGCGGGAGTAACTCGCAATCCCTAATTACTTGGCCGACGTTACTGGTAGGCCGCAACGCTGGTCGACGCTGGGCGCCAAACGTCCACGGGGCAGGCCCTTTGTGACGCTGTGCACGGCGCTTGCCATCGTCTCATTCGGTCTGCTTTGAAAGAGGACGTAGACGAACCTGCGAACGTCACCTGGTGGTCGCTGACGTGCCGCGACATTCGCCATCACCCCTCTGTGCCCATCTGTGCTGGGAGAAGACGTATAGACCGCAGTGAACGCTTGCAAACGTCCTGCACGAATTCGTTTGTACGTGATCTGCTTTGGCGACGCCTGAGCTTTCGGGAATGTTTAAGTTGTGCAGCGTATCCTCAATATCAGCCAATGTCTTCGCTGCTCTTGCCCGGAGCGCAGCGGCCACGATTGTACCAGGGAACTTTTCGACGAGGTGACCCCAGGACGCGCCTTCTTTCCCCGTTTGACGCGGCTGCAGCGTCGTCACCTAGAACATTCACTTGGGACTAAACCGACATGTTCCTCTGCGCATACTTCAACACCCTACCAGCGATCGGGGCTGGAACGGGTCGACGGCAGGTACCCTGTTGAATAGTAGTATTATAGTGGTGCCCGCTGTAGTAATTGGCATTCCAGCACCCCCTGCCGTCGCCAATGAGGCCTGAGGCTGGCGATGACATCGACGATCTCAGGCGCCTGGTGACGCAGGCGTACAGGGCGAGCGACGGCGGCGAACAGGTTGCCGGCACTGGCGATCCGGTCAAAGAGCGGCGCCGTTCCCGGTCGTCGATCGTCCGCCAATGGGTGGCCGTCGTTCGACGGCTCATCGGGTGCCTGCCGTCATCGCCAGTCTACGAACGCGACGCGTCCCCGTCGCAGCAGGTGCGTGCGCGCCCTGCATCCGCTGGCCCGGACGCGCATCTCATGTTCACGCGCCGGCACGCAGGCGCCCATAGCACTGGGCATCTTGCCGCCACCCGATAGTCGCCGGGCTCGCCGCACCCTGATCCTGGACCTGGACGAGACCCTGATACACAGCTCGTTCGTCCCGATACCCAAGTACGACCTGCTCGTTCCGATCACGATGGCGCACCGGAGCAGGTATGGGGTCGTGGCGCACGGGCCGTCGTCGTGATTGGGTGCTGATGCGTGCACACCCACCTGTAGGCTGGTCTACGTCCAGAAGCGCCCGCACGTCGACGAGTTCCTCCGACGGGTCCACGACCTGTTCGAGGTCGTCGTCTTCACCGCCAGCCTGTCGCTGGTGAGCCTCTGCGCCCGCCGACGCCGATCGTCGCTGACCGGCGAGCGCGTGTCCCTATGTAGTACGCGGACCCGGTCCTGGACTTGCTGGACCCGGCGAACACGTCGTCGTACCGCCTGTACCGGGAGCATTGCGTCCAGGTCGACGGGCAGTACATCAAAGACCTGTCCGTGCTGGGACGCGACCTGCACCGAACCATCATCGTCGACAACAGCCCGCACTCGTACTCGCGGCAGCCCTACAACGCCGTCCCGGTGGCGTCCTGGTTCGGCGACGACGACCAGGACCGGTCGCTGATCGACACGGTAGTGCAGACGCCCCCCCCCCCAACAGGACGATGGCTGAGTGCACCTACATAGGTCCTGCCCCGACTAGAAGACATCGCCATGCACCCCGGCAGCGTCTACGACGTCCTGCACGGGAAGAAGCCGCCCCCGCGCCTGGCCATGGCCACGAGCGCTCGCACGGCGGCAGCGACAGGGCAGGGCGAACCAGCGGGCGACGCCCTATAGACTTGTAGTAGAATGAATGCATAAATCTGCTCACGTGCGAACGTACATCAGCGACGCCCGGCGGCCTCTGAGCGAGCAATGGCCGACGTTATCGGGGCACCTCTGCCTGCTAGAGATACAGGGTACGGTCGTACATTTATCGCTTGGGTTCCGTCGGTCGCCCCGCCTGCCTGCCATGGACCTCAGCAGGCCCAAGGGCGTCGGCCTGAACGACCTCGTCCTGCTGGGCAACGCCACCGACGCGTCCGTCACCGGCAACCTCCAGCAGCGATACATGGAGGACTATATCTATGTACGGCGGCGGCCGTCGCATGCTGATCGTGCCCAGCGTCGTCGCTCTGACTGCCGTCCCCTGACCAGACCAACATTGGCCCCGTGCTGATCGCCGTCAACCCGTTCAAACAGATCCCCGGCATCTACACCGACGCCGTCATTCGCAAGTATAAAGGTAGGACGGGCCCAGGCGCCTGGTACGGGGGGTGCGGCGCGCGCGCTGAGCACCGCACCGCCCGCACACGAACGCAGGTCGCAACACGTTCGAGCTCGTGCCGCACGTGTACGCCCTGGCCGACCAGGCCCTGCGCAACCTGACGTCGTTCCGCGAGAACCAGTGCATCATCATCACGGGCGAGAGCGGGTCCGGCAAGACCGAGGTCAGCACGACGCGCCTGCATCTGTGCGGTCGTCGGCGTCCCTCCTGAACGCTTCGCTTGGCGTGCCCGCACAGACCTCCAAGATCGTCATGCAGTACATCGCGGCCTGCACCGGGCGCAGCGCCGACGTCCAGCGCGTCAAGGAGCGCATGCTGGCGTCGAACCCGGTCCTGGAGGCGTTCGGCAACGCCAAGGTGGGGCCGGCGGCGTGCACGGCGGCACGCCGGCGACTTACTGATGACGGGCCGGGCGCAGACGCTCCGGAACGACAACTCGAGCCGGTTCGGCAAGTACATGCGGATCGAGTTCAACGGGCGCGGCGACCCGGTCGGCGGGTCCATCTCGTCGTACCTGCTGGAGAAGATCCGGGTCGTGGACCCGCACGCCGGCGAGCGTAACTTCCACATCTTCTACCAGGTCTGCGCCGGCCTGCACGGCAACGACAGGCAGAAGTACCAGGTGTACGGGCCCGATCAGTACCAGTGTAGGTGGCGCGGGCGACCACCCTCCCCCGCCCCCCGCGCGCGCTCACCGCTCATCGTCGCAGACCTGTCGTCGTCCAAGTGCTACACGATCCCGGGGACGGACGACGTGAAGTCGTTCCAGGCGACGATGAACGGGCTGCAGGCGCTCGGGGCGACGACAACGCAGATGCAGTCGATCCTGTCGGTGCTGTCGGCGATCCTCTGGCTGGGCAACGTGACGTTCGCCGAGGACCACCAGGAGAAGTCCAGCGTCCACGACTGGGACACGCTCGACCTGGTCGCCAGCCTCCTGCAGGTCGACACGACCGAGCTGGCGTCGGCCATGACGACGCGGACGATCGAGATGGGGCAGGGCACGCGCGCCGAGGTCTACACGAAGCCGCTGACGGCCAGCGACGCGTACATCACGCGCGACACGCTGGCCAAGGCGCTGTACGCCCGCCTGTTCGCCTTCGTCGTCCGCCTGGTGAACACGTCGCTGGCGCTGGACGGCGAGGCGTCCGACGCCGCTGACCCGTCGTCGCTGATCCACATCGGCCTGCTGGACATCTACGGGTTCGAGATCTTCAAGGCCAACTCGTTCGAGCAGCTGTGTATCAACTTTGTCAACGAGCGCCTGCAGCAGGTCTTCATCGAGCAGACGCTGCGCGCCGAGCAGGACGAGTACAGGCAGGAGGGCATCCCGTGGCAGGACGTCCAGTACTACAACAACAAGCCCTGCTGCGACCTGATCGAGGCCAAGCCCGGCGTCTTCTCCATCCTCGACGACGCCTGCAACACCAGCAAGGGCGACGCCGGCTTCCTGTCCGACCTGACGTCCTTCTTCGGCGGCAACGCGTTCCTGCGCGGCGGCACCGGGCACAGCTTCGTCATCGCCCACTACGCCGGCGACGTCCAGTACGCCATCCAGGGGTTCACCCTCAAGAACAAGGACACGCTGTTCGACGACCTGATCCAGTGCCTGCAACGGTAACGGGGGGCGTCGTCGTCGTCGCCATTCGCCGTCCACGACGACGTCTGACGCGCTGTGTGTGTGTGTGTGACAGGAGCACGGCGCCGTTCGTCGTGGATCACGGCTGGGACCAGATCGAGGTGCAACGCGGGCAGAAGAAGAAACCGCCGACCGTCGGAATGTACGACGCGTGCTCTGAACGCGGCCGCTGCTGACGCGCGCGTACCCCCCTCCCCTCGACAGGCTGTTCAAGGGGCAGGTCACCGAGCTGATGGGCGAGCTGGCGACCTGCACGCCCCATTACTGCCGGTGCATCAAGCCGAACGAGACGAAACGGGCGCGCGACTTCGATGTGCAGTACACGCAGAACCAGGTCCAGGTAATGACGGTCGAGGGCCCAGGTCGTTGGCCCGCAACCGAATAACGGGGCCGACGCCGGTGCGACCGCATAGTACCTGGGCCTCGTGGAGAACATTCGCGTCCGCCAGGCGGGTTACGCCCAGAAGTTCCCGTACGACAGGTTCGTGACGCGATACGGTCAGCAGACGTGCATTGCCGGGTCGCATCGGGCGGGCAGCTGAACGACCGGGTTGCACAGCAATCTGCTGCCCGGCGGTCTGGAACGCGAGGAGCAACGGGTCGCTGTCGAACCCGGGTCGGGCGACGGCCGCCATCCTCCAGCAGCTGCAGTGGACGAACGGTACGTGGCGACGTGCATTGGGTCGGGCGACGCGCCGTCATTGTGAACCCCCCGGGCGGCGCGCAGGGGAGCACTTCGCGATGGGGCGCACCAAGGTGTTCATTCGCCATGCGGAATCGGTGTTCGCCCTCGAGACCTACCGGGAGCAGGTGCTGAACCGCTCCGCCCTGACCATCCAGCGCGCCTTCAAGCGGTTCGCCAACCAGCGCGTCGCCCTGCAGAACGCCTGGGATTGCTACAAGGTAGGCGCGGGCGCGTCAGGCGACGCGCGCGCCCACACCGGCCGGTCGTTCACCGGGTGCTGGGGCAGGCGTTCGAACAGCGCAAGGAGCGTCGCCCGGCGTCGGTCGGGCGGTACCACAAGGGCGACTACATCAACCTGTGCCTGTACAAGGAGATCACGGCGCAGTTCAACGGCGACCGGATCCTGTTCGCCGACCGCATCCTCGACGTCATGCTCAAAGGTAAGAAGGGTCATGACACACCCTCCCCCCACCCAGTTGGGCTGACCTCGCCCGGCGCGAAGGCAAACGCGGCATGCTGAGACAGCTGATCAAGAAGGTCATGCACCGGGACCAGGCGCGCCGGTTCCTGTCGTCCAAGTTTGTGGCGCTGACAGCGTCCTCCCTGGTAGGGCAGCGCTTGCTGAGGTGCCGGCGTCGGCAACGGCAACCGGATCGTAACCGGGTCGGTTTGCGTTCAGTTCTGCATGTCGATGACGCCGGGCGACGACGTGACGGGGACGCCGCCGCGCATGGTCATGGAGTGGCGCCTGTCGCTGCAGTCGATCTCGAGCATCGCCATGAGCCCGTACGCCGACAACGTCTACGTCATCGAGTCGCATTCGGCGATCCCCGTCGTGCAAAGGTCGGCCCCAGCGCGCGTGCCGCGTCGTTGCCTGATGATCCCCTCTCCTTTAGTTGCAGGCGCAAGACGGAGCTGATTGGCCTGATGGTACGCCAGATCAAGCAGTCGTACCGGCAGCAGGTGCCGCTCCACATCGCGCCGGCCTGGCCGCTCACCGTCACCTACAAGGGGCACGTGTCGCGGATCGAGGTGCGCTTCCAGCAACGGCCGGATGGCGACGTCGAGGAGACCATCCAGGTCGACAATGGCAACATCGTGGTCCGCGTCGGCCATGGCATCCCAGGCGCCATGTTCCAGGCGCCGTTCCAGCCGAGGGTAACCTGGGCGTGCCGCCCCCCTCGTTTCCGGGTGGTGATCGACCGGCTCCCGCTCCCCCCGTAGGAGATCGACAGGACAGTGCAGGTGCGCGACGTGCTCGAGGCCATCTACGAGTACAACGGCAACGGGGTCGACGAGCTCAGCATCCAGATCGGCGATCAGCTGTACCTGTTGCTGGACGACGGCGACGGGTGGTACCGGGCGGAGCTCAAGAACGGGCAGAAGGGGTACATCCCGGCCTCGTACGTCAAGCGCGTGCCCCGGGGCGCCAAAGCGTCGCCACCGCCGCCGCAGGACCATCGTCCCGCGCCGAAGGCGGCCCCCAGCAAACATGCAATGGCGACCATCATGTCGGATACGGACGGGGAGGCGGCCGACCCACGGCCGTACGTCGGCGGCGGCGCCGGAAAGGACGAGAACCCGAACGCGCAGGCCATGCAACGGTTGGCGTCCGCGATGAAGGCGCCGACAGGGGGACCCGGGCCCAGTGCCGGCGCCCGAACCCAGACGTGGCGCGCTCATCACGGGCAGCAGCAGCAGCAGGAACAGGTCGGCCGGGTGCAGGACGACGACTACGCGGATCCGACACCAGAGCCACCAGCGTCCAGGCCGACAGCGACGACCGGCCGGCCGGCAGCGTCACACCAGCCTGATCAGCAGCAGCAGAACCCACAGAGGCAGTCGTCGCGGTACCCCGTTCATGAGCCGGCCGGCGCGGGTCGTCCTGGCGGGCAAAGGCGCCCCCAGCAACAGGCGGCGGACGCCAACAGGGACGCCCAGCCCCGGCTGACGGTCAGGACGACGGTTCTGCCGAAGAAGGCGGCGGGCGGCGGCCCTGCAACATTGCCGGCCAACGTCGTACAGGAGTCGTGGCCGGCCGACGACGTGTCGGATGCCCCAGCTGATCACGAGCCGCCGCCATCGGCCGGTCCAAGAGCGCGGGCGGGACCGACAGGTACGGCTGCCAGGCAGAAGCCTGCCAAAGGTCCTAGTACGAGAACGTTGCACGAGGCGGATGACCCGCCGTCGGCGTCTGAGCCGGCGGTTAAGTCGCCGCCCAGAGGAGGTGGCACGAAGCGGATCAAGGGCAGCGGCGCTGAGATCAACCCGGACGAATGGGACGACGTGCCCGCCCCGTCGCAGGCGGGGGTGAAGGGCCGCGGGCGACCACTGCCGACGACGAGAAGCCCAGCTGGGAGCCGACCCGATGCGACTCCGGCGCCCGCTGCCGTTCAATCGAGGAGGATGGCACCCGATAGGCACGCCTCGACGAAGCAGCCGGCAGCGCCGCCCGATGAGTGGAACGAGACGGGGGCGTCGGAACCCGTGCACAGCAGGGCAACGGCCAGGCAGCAGCGGCAACAGCAGTGGCAGCAACAGAAGCCGCCCCAGGCGCGAATGCATCTGCAGGCAGCGGCCACGCTCGACGAGGTTCGACGTTGGAAGGGGAGGGGCAGACAGACAGGGCTGACTCAGTGCGTCCAGGTCGAGTGGAGCGATACGCCCGAGCCGGTGGTCAACCGTGTGTCCTTCATCAAGCCGCGGACGACGGGCGGCGACCCGGGGCCTCTGCCGAAGACGACGGGCGGTCGTGCCCAGAACCCGATGTTGGCCGACACGGTACGAGTGGCGTCCGGCAAACTGGCGGCGCCGTCTCGCAACGCGGCCGCCGGGTCAACGCGAATCTCCCAGAAGGCGACGTCAGCGGCGACCGCGTCATCCCCGTCGGCGATCGCCGCCGCCAGCGCATCGGCGCCGAGCGGCGGCAAGCTGGACCAGGCCGGGCAGCCCGACTGGCAACCCTACTTCGACGGTACATGCGAACGAACGGCCGCCCATCGTGCGAACTGACAGGGCTACTCTCTCTGTGTGTATGTGCTGTGCTTCGCAGAGTCATCCAACGCCTACTACTGGTACAATGCACGAACAGGCGAGTCGTCCTGGGACAAGCCGCGCAACGCGTAATCGCCGGCGACTCGTCGGATCGTTAAACGATGAGGTACCCCCGAGGCGGCGCGCGTAACAGCAGACGGCGAGGGACGTCACGCGAACGTCTCTGCCGTACTATACATTCATAACTGTTCCATTATCTCGATACGCACGCCCAGCTCGTCGCAAACTGCCCCACAGACCACTAGGGCCCTGTGGTCAAACAACCCGGTAGGTGGCCGACTGCTGGACAAGCTGCCGCTAGTCGGCCCATACCATATCCACATACACGCCAGTGGCACAAGTACTGATAGAGACTCTGTCCGCCACACGTCGTTGTCAGTGTATGTGTATGTGTGTAACGGAACGGTTGTATTCACGCTCGGCCCAGTGGTGCAGCACGAACTGGTGGTTTCGGCTCGCGTGTCCACACATTGCGGCCCTTGCCTGTGTTCCCTGCTCGCCAGTCCTCCTGCCGCCGCTTGTGCCGAGGACGTCGTCGCCGGTCTCCCTGCACTGGTGGCCGGCGAGGCGCGCCGCGATCCTGGCCCCGCCCCTGCTCCTCCTCCACGGTCGCGTCGTACCAGGAGGTTCCTGGCGGGATCAGGATCGCGAGCTCGGCGACGATATCGTCGAATTCCGTGTCGCAATCGGGAGCCCAGGCACCGCATGTCGACGAATGAATACTCTCGCCGCAACGCTTCTCTTCCCGCTCAGCGCTTGTCGTCGTCGTCGTCGTCGCCGCCGCTGGCAGCGGGCCCGTCGCTGGGTCGACTCCCTTGTTGACGGCGAGCAGCAAGGCGGCCGGCTCATGATCAACGTACTCGATTTGAGGCGACCGGACACGAACGATCGTGCGCATCACGACAGGTCCCAGGTCTTTCGGCACCGCGACGACGATAGGTGAGCCTGATGTGCGCATCGGGATGTCGTCCTGCACCGGCGCCTCTTCCTGCTCCGCGCACGTCGTCGTCGTCGCCGCCGCCGGCATCGGGCCCGTCACCGTGTCGACTCCCTTGTTCACGGCGAGCAGCAAGGCGGCCGGCTCATGATCAACGTGGTTGATGACGGGCGACCGGACACGAACGATCGTGCGCGTCACGACAGGTCCCAGGTCTCTCGGCACCGCGACGACGATAGGCGAGCCTGATGTGCGCATCGGGATGTCGTCCTGAACCGGCGCCAAGGGCATGCTCTCGTGCCGATCCGTACAGACGCGGCTGTCGGGCGGGCACGATCGCGGGGACATCGCGTTCGCCGTCGCCTGCGACGCCAGGGCGATGGTGTCGACCTTGCAGGCCTGCGACGGCGTCGAGTGCACATCGGCAGGACCGGAGGGTGTGGCGTCTGGAACGCATTGACCAGGTCGTCAGCGTCGACTGGATGCGAACGGCGTTGGGGTTGCGACGTACCGTCGGGGTAGAACGGGCGAAACGCGTCTGCATTCGCGCGCGACCACGTCTGCTTCGCCATCTGCAACGTGCGTGTCAGGCGTCGCTGTGGTCCGATCCCGAGGCTGGCAGCGCGAACCTTATACAGGCGGAGCAGGACGGGCGCCCTCATCCCTGCAATGATACGGGCGCCTGCGTCGGCGACGCTGGACGCAGCTGGGCACGTCGTCGTCGAGGCCAGGACGCGGCCGGCGACGTCGACGACGCAGCGCCTGACCTTCGATGCGAACACCTGCAACTTTGGCATCGTTGCTTCGCGTGTGATCAACCGTTCGGTCGTCGACGAATTAACTGACTGGCCTGAATCAGGCGTAACGTGGACGCGACGTCGGAGAGTAATGGGCAAGAATCTGCCAGGGGCCGGTTGCCGAGGAGTACTACAATTGCACTGCTAGGCGGTCGTCAGCCCCTCACTGTTCCCCCCGTATAGTGAACCCTGTAGGATGACCTTGAGGACGCGCGATACGGCACAGGCCAGGCCTCCACTGATGACTGACGCCGTCCTGGGTACCCAGCGGTTGTTGGTCGGATGCGGATTGTATGCCTGACATGCGGAATAGGTGAGAACCTGCACACGCTTGTACTCGTAGGAGCCATACGTACGGCGCAGCAGGGTATACTGGTGAACAGTATGGAGGACGTTTGCGAAGTGATCACGATGATTGGACTCGTTGACGTACCGCAACGTCGTCATTGTCCGAAGTGGACGAGCGCTCACTCCTCGCGAGGGCCGCCGACGAATCCCGCGGCACCATGCAGGGTGTCTGAATCATCAAGGTGCGCTCCCTCATGTTCCCGCAAACCTGCTACAACGCCGGTGCTGACACGAACCACCAGGGCAGCAGCGCGTGGTCATATACCTGCACAGTGGGTATGGGTCTTTCTGCTGTTGAATGCATGCTCTCACGAATGGACGGGACCAGGATCCAGCATGTCAGGCATACAATCCGCATCCGACCAACAACCGCTGGGTACCCAGGACGGCGTCAGTCATCAGTGGAGGCCTGGCCTGTGCCGTATCGCGCGTCCTCAAGGTCATCCTACAGGGTTCACTATACGGGGGGAACAGTGAGGGGCTGACGACCGCCTAGCAGTGCAATTGTAGTACTCCTCGGCAACCGGCCCCTGGCAGATTCTTGCCCATTACTCTCCGACGTCGCGTCCACGTTACGCCTGATTCAGGCCAGTCAGTTAATTCGTCGACGACCGAACGGTTGATCACGCGCGAAGCAAAGATGCCAAAGTTGCAGGTGTTCGCATCGAAGGTCAGGCGCTGCGTCGTCGACGTCGCCGGCCGCGTCCTCGCCTCGACGACGACCTGCCCAGCTGCGTCCAGCGTCGCCGACGCAGGCGCCCGTATCATTGCAGGGATGAGGGCGCCCGTCCTGCTCCGCCTGTATAAGGTTCGCGCTGCCAGCCTCGGGATCGGACCACAGCGACGCCTGACACGCACGTTGCAGATGGCGAAGCAGACGTGGTCGCGCGCGAATGCAGACGCGTTTCGCCCGTTCTACCCCGACGGTACGTCGCAACCCCAACGCCGTTCGCCCCCAGTCGACGCTGACGACCTGGTCAATGCGTTCCAGACGCCACACCCTCCGGTCCTGCCGATGTGCATTCGACGCCGTCGCAGGCCTGCAAGGTCGAGACCGTCGCCCTGGCATCGCAGGCGACGGCGAACGCGATGTCCCCGCGATCGTGCCCGCCCGACAGCCGCGCCTGTACGGATCGACACGAGAGCATGCCCTTGGCGCCGGGTCAGGACGACATCCCGATGCGCACAGCAGGCTCGCCCTTCGTTGTCACGGTACCGAAAGACGTGGGACCTGTCGTGACGCGCACGATCGTTCGTGTCCGGTCGCCCGTCATCGACCACGTTGATCATGAGCCGGCCGCCTTGCTGCTCGCCGAGAACAAGGGAGTCGACACGGTGACGGGCCTGGTGCCAGCGGCGGCGACGACGACGACGTGCGCGGAGCAGGAAGAGGCGCCGGTGCAGGACGACGTCCCGATGCGCACATCAGGCTCGACTATCGTCGTCACGGTACCGAAAGACCTGGGGCGTGTCGTGACGCGCACGATCGTTCGTGTCCAGTCGCCCCAAATCGAGTACGTTGAACATGAGCCGGCCGCCTTGCTGCTCGCCGTGACCACGGGAGACGACCCAGCGACGGGCCCGCTGCCAGCGGCGACGACGACAACGACGACGACAAGCGCTGAGCGGGAAGAGAAGCGCCCCGGCGAGAGTATTCATTCGTCGACATGCGGTGCCTGGGCTCCCGATTGCGGCACGGAATTCGATGATATCGTCGCCGAGCTCGCGATCCTGATCCCGCCAGGAACCTCCTGGTACGACGCGACCGTGGAGGAGGAGCAGGGACGGGGCCAGGATCGCGGCGCGCCTCGCCGGCCGCCAGTGCAGGGAGACCGGCGACGACGTCCTCGGCACAAGCGGCGGCAGGAGGACAGGCCAGCAGGGAACACAGGCAAGGGCCGCAATGTGTGGACACGCGGGCCGAAACCACCAGTTCGTGCTGCACCACTGGGCCGAGCGTGAATACAACCGTTCCGTTGCACACACACACACACATACACTGATATGGTCCTGACAACGACGTGTGGCGGACAGAGTCTATCAATATTTGTGCAACTGGTGTGTAGGTGGATATGGTACCGACTACCTCGGCACCATGCACGGTCGGTCAGACCCGGCAGAGACGTCAGCGGGTTCGTGGTCGTCGACAACGCCGTCAGAGGTTTCGTGGAGCCAGCTCACTGGCGGGACGATAACACGCTTTGCTGATCGTCGGTCGTGCCACAGCAGCCACCAGCATGAGGTCGATACGTCGGCCGATCAGATGATCTGAATGATGTCATAGGGAATGTGAACCGGAACACAGAACGATCGTTGTCAAGCCCGTCGGGGGATCCTCCTCGTCGCAGCAACCGGGATGTGCCGCCGCGGACTTCGCGCAGTCCGTGACGGCTGCCAGCGCGATCCGCTGCTGACGATCGCCGCCTCCGCCATCGCCTATATGGGCCTGGTGGATCCTCCCGCCTGGCACGGCCTGCCTGACACCAGTCCGCTGTCCTATGTCGACCAGATGATATTGGCGCCGATGGTCCGCGTCGGCACCCTGCCGATGCGCATTCTGGCGCGACGCTATGGGGCCACCATCGTCTACTCCGAGGAGATCATTGATCGCAAGCTGTCATCGTGTACGAGGTACGCCGCTCCAGATGGACGCGTCGAGTACCGGTGTACGCGTGAAGGCCCTCATCATCCCGTCCTCGTGACCTACCCCGGTGAGCGCCTTGTTCTACAGATCGGCACGAACGATGCTATTCGGGCGTTGTCCAGCGTCGAAGTCGCCCATCAGGACATTCGTGCCGTCGACATCAACATGGGGTGTCCGAAAGCATTCTCGCTGCAGGGCGGCATGGGAGCCGCTCTGCTCACGAAGCCCGACCTTGTGCACGACATCGTCAGCACGCTGCGCCGCAACGTGACCGCCATGCCCGTCACCTGTAAAATCCGCCTCCTGGAGTGCGAGAGGCAGACCGTCGAACTCGCTCGCCGTATCGAGAAGGCCGGCGCCATGGCCCTGGCTGTGCATTGCCGTTATGTCGCCGACCGGGACCGCTACAAGTCGTTGCCCGACCTTGTGCGACCCATCGTCGATGCCGTCGACATCCCCGGTACGTTGCCGCCGGCGCATTGCCTGTCGCCGACTCGTGTCTTACGTCCGTTCGCTGCGCTGCTGTTCAGTAATCGTCAACGGCGACGTGTTCACGTACGAGGATATCGCACGCATACGGGAGCGCACGGGCGCCCATTCGGTGATGATTGCGCGCGGGGCCCAGTGGAACCCGTCCGTGTTCCGGAAGGACGGCCCGGTTCCCGTCTGGGATGTCATGTCCGAGTACCTCCAGCTATGCCAGACCGTCGGCAACACGTTCGCCAACAGCAAGTACACGCTGATGCAGATGAAGGCGTCGCACTGCCCGAAACCCATGAGCGCGTACGTCAATCGCACCAAGACGTTCGACGCCCTGCGCGCTGACCTGCTCGAGCTGAAAACCGTGCCCGCCCTGTCCGGGCCGTACTCGCCACCGATCACGCTCATCGAGAGGGACCAGATGGATCCGCCGCTCAAGAAGCAGAAACGGTCACGCTAGGCGGTGGTTGGTTCCCGGCTGTGCCGCTGCCGGGCGTGCGGCTGTCGCTGTCGATACGCGCCATCGTGGAAATCGCCAGCATTGTCGTTCAATATATATAGTGACGAACTCGTCCAGGCTCACTCGTCGTCATGTTGCGGTTGCTGATTGGATTGCGGGTACCGGCGCGGCCGTATGCGATGGCGGCGCTGCCTTTCGTATCGCGACTTGCTGGTCGGCCTCCCGCAGCAAGGCCTTCGCGCTGACGATGGCGGGGTCGCTGTAGAACGGCGATTCTCTGGGGATGTCGTTCAGGACCCGCTCTAGAGTTCGTCGCACGTTGATGACCCGGTCAGAGGCCAGGGCCGTCATGGGCGCCAGGAAGTGCAGACGGAACCTCATGGGCGGGATCGTCCCCAGCAGCGACTGGCACAGCAGAGCGAACAGCTGCCGGTCATGGCAGGCCGATGCCGACGCCAGCGCCAGGCAATCGGACAGGAGCTCGTCGTACGCCTCACCGGAACACTGCATCAGCAGTGGGCCGACCGCCTGCAGAGCGGCCTTCCGAACCGCGGCCACCCTGTCGTGCAGGAGTTGCAGGGCAAGCGCTATTACGGTCGTGTACAGCGCGTCGGACGTGAGCATGGACGACAGGTCGACGAGCTGCCCCGCTAACTGCCAGCGAAACCTAACGGACACGCATAAGCCGCACCAGCGGAAGGGGGCGTTCGCGCGCGACAACGCACCTCCAGTTGTGGTTCGTCTCGCGCTGGATCTCCCACAGCATGTCAACATGGCGCAGGCGGGCCTGGGGCGACATGGCGCGCAGCACGTCGGCCACAGTGGCCACGATGCCCGCGCGCACCTCTTCCAGGTCCTTGAAGAACAGTCCAAAGTACTCGGCAAGGACCGCGTCCGTCAGCTCGGGGCCGAGGACCCGCGCGACCGCATGCAACGAGTAGGCCAGCGTGCGTCGCACCTTGAACTTCGGGTCGTGGCACAGCGACAGGTACGCGACCGACACTTCAGGCCAGCGCCCGCTGCCGATGCGCGCAATGACGGCTGGCGAACCAGTAAACGTTAGCGCGACGGTTGACCCGGTACCTCACACCGACCTGGGAAGTCGAAGGCGCACGCGAAATTGGCGTCGTTGTCGCTGGCGTCGTGCGGCAGGGTCGGTATGCGCGTGTAGAGCGACAGGAGGTCGGCGTCGATGGCCTCGGCCGGCAACCGGTACAGGAACTGGCCCAGCGACAGGTGCGCCTGGTTACGCACCCACCTGGACGCGTCGTCGCAGGCGCGGACCATGACGGGGATGAAGATCGCCCGGTCCACGAGGCAGTCGGCAACGGCGTTGATCGCCTGTATGGCAGCCTGTCGGACGCTCCAGATAGGATCCTTGGCCAGCGCCTCGACGACGGGTGGCAGCAGGTTCGCCGTGTCGGTCGGCAGCCTGCCAGCGGCCGCGTCGGCGAGCGCCACGGCGACGCCCTTCCGGACGCGGAACGACGCATCGGCCAGCAGCGACGGCAGGAGGTCGGTGAAGATCGCGCGCGCGTCACCAGGCGCAACCCAACGGGCCAGGCGCAGGACGAGCTGGGCGCCGGTGGCGCGCAGGTCGTCGGCGGTCTGCGCGATCAGGGCGCGTGCAACGGGCACCAACTCTCGCCAGCACTCCCTGTCGGACAGGTACTGTGAGATGAGCAGGGCCGCGTCGATGGCCCCTTGGCGCACGTCGACGTCCGTGTCCGCCAGCAGCGTCGACACGGTCGGGATGCACGAGGCCGACGCCGACGACAGGACCAGGAGGCGTTGCAGGTGCGGCAGTTCGGTGCACAACGATACGCGCACGGACGATTCCGGGTCGCATGCGATGCGGCCCAGGCGTGGGATAATACGCGCCGTCAGGTCGGGTGGCGGCAGCGACGCCGACAGGTGCGCCAGGCGCCGGACGCACAGCAATCGTTGGGCGTCAATCTCCGACTGCACCAGCGCGTCGAACCGGTCCAGCTCGGACAGCGACGGGTCGACAGCTACGGAATCATCGCACACGCCACGTTCAGGGGTCGTCGTCGTCGACGGGCGGGCCACCGCACACATACACTGACCGTCGTCCTGCACGCCCGCCAACGTCACCTGGTCCGACGTCACCACGACCGAGAGCACCGACGGCGCTGCCATATCCGGTGACGGACTCGACGTGCGCCAACGCCGTCCGCCGTGCGAACAACAGCGCCGCGCGTCGCTCTATCCCCCCGAACTGTCGATCGCTGCGGGCGAATCCCCTTCCCCCTCAGTCCGCCCGGCGAATTTTGCTCGCCTCGGTGATGGCCGCCATTTTTCGGGAACGACGCCTCTGGGCGGGGCCAAGCCCGGCCGGCCGCCCGCTGCCCAAAATAGGGTCTGCCAGTGCACGACTGCAGCTACCACCAGTCTGACGGCGGGCCCAGCAGAGTGATCAGTAAAATGGCGGGTCAGGTTCGTGGTAGGGAGGCGCCCCAGGTGGTCGTGCCCACGCTGGAGGTCGTCGTGTGCGCCCCTTGGTTGAACTTGTCGCGCGCGACGCCGCCTCGCGCCTCCACGTGCCGGATGTACTTGTCGATCGGGGACGTCCGCGGCACGGACGCGATCGTCTGGACGGACGTCGCCGTGCTGAAGTACGACGGCGGCGGCAGGGACGACAGGTCGTGGGCGCCCCGGGTCATGAACGCGCGCTGCGTGTACTGGAGCGTGTGGCGGCGGCGCCCCCAGTACGTGACGGCGATGGCAGTAAACGCAATGACGAAGGCGGCGATGAAGACCATGAGGACGATCACTTTCGCATCAACTGCCAGCGGCGGCGACGACGACGCTTGCGACAGCGGCTCTGCGGTACGTGGGCGCGCGGATGACGTCGTACCCCTCCCCAGGTGGCGTTGCTGACGACGCGCGCGGCGATGTCAGGGACAGATCGGCGATGGCGTGTATGGCAGGCATCGTTTACCGTCTGCACCTGCCGCATCGTGGACCTGGTCGGAATGGCCATGCCGGACGGGGCGGCGCGCTACCAAACGTCTTCACGTCAGCAACGGGCCCGACCATGCAGGGAGCGACCGCGGGCGTACGCTGGGCGACCGCAGAGCCCCGCCGCCACGACCCAATGTCGACATTAGCGGGGCCGCTGCCGAAGATGCGGGCGTCGAAGCAGGCGCAGCAGTACCGGGTGCGGGTACGGGCGTGGCCACCGGTGCGGGTATGCTGCGCACGACGGTTGGTGGCACGGGCGTGCGCCCGGGCGTCGGTGCAGGTGTCGGCCCGGGTGTAGGTGCACGTGTAGGCCCGAGTGTCGGTGCGGATGTCGGTGCGGCCGTCGGTGCCGGAGTGGGTGCCGGAGTCGGCACCGGTGTCGGTGCGGGAGTTGGTGCGGGAGTGGGTGCTGGAGTGGGTGCCGGAGTCGGCGCCGGTGTCGGTGCGGGAGTGGGTGCCGGAGTGGGTGCGGGCGTGGGTGCGGGTGTCGGTGCGGGCGTTGGCCTCGGGGTGGGTGCGGGCGTCGGCCTCGGAGTGGGTGCCGGAGTGGGTGCGGGCGTCGGCTTCGGAGTGGGTGCGGGCGTTGCTACCGACATTCACACATGAGTATCGCCGGGCGATGTCGGGCCGGCTCCAGGTGCAAGGGACACACGCGGGGAGCAATATGGCAATCCAGACGGGTGCAGGTAGGCGCCCTGAGGCGGGGCGTACGGGATGCAGGTCAGCGACGACATGCCCGTGTCCATTGTGATGCCCCTGAACGGGTGCACGCCCCGAATCAGCAACAAGGTCGCGTACGTTGCCATGCGCGCGGACGGACTCGTAGGATGCGGACCCCATCACGTTCATCATGGCGAACAGGTTCACAGGTAACGACACCAGCTGGGCGTTGTCGTACAGGGCCCTACGACGAACGCCAACACGTTAATCGGCGGTCGAACACGGCAGCGTTTTAACACGACGCCCGACAACGTGTTCAGTGTGCCGGCCACAACGTCGAACGTGTGATCGCCAACCGATTGCAGTACGTTGTTGTTCAGGTATCTGTCCACATCGGTCGTCGGTCAGCGCAATGGTGTCAGCTGGGGGCAGGCCCTTCTGACTGACATGGCCGCCAGGGAGTACATGCCGACGAAGGCATTCTGCGTCAGTGACACGATCTTGTTATCGTTCAGGTACCTATGGAGACCGCAGGTGTCCACACGTCAGGCGGCGGTCGCCTCGTCGACCACGAACGGGGACGTACAGGGCCTGGACGCCCGAGAACGCACCCAGGGCGCCGTCGTTGATGCCGGTGATGTCGTTGCCGTTCAGGGCCCTGCGCGCCCCCGCGTGCTCAGTGTGCGCAAACGCAAAGCAGCAATGAGAAAACGGTGTACAGGACTTGGATGGCGCCCAGGTTCGACAGCCCGGCCCACCAGGACGAGTCGACGTTCCCTGTGGAGACACACTCGCCGATGAGTCGCGTGCGCGGGTCGCGTGTCGCTGCTGATCAACCGCATCCCGACCGCTGATCAGGGATCCCTGCGTGGGGAACTCGCTGCAGGGGGAGGGGCGCACGGGTCAGTGAATCCGCTCCCGGGTCACGCGCGCCAAGCCGACACACGAACAAGGTCGTCGCCGTGCAGGCGTTGGGAAGCGTGGCGGCGACGCGCTGACAAAGGTTGTCGCCCCGGACGCCGGTGCACATGATGAGCACGACGACGGCCATGGCAGTCGCCTGCCGGTTCGGCCTTCGGCGGCGGCGGCTCGCCATCTCCCGTCCAGGCTGCACGAACCGAGACAAATATCTCGGGGTTCAAGAACAACCTCACCCGGGGACGGGCGAATCTCGTGTGTACAAACGTGTTGAGGACCGGGTCAGCTCCTGATGCACCCCCACGATTCTCGCTGTGCCACGCGAGCCATTCGCTGACGTCGCCCCCGCCCATTGCGTTCGATTTATATACACAGTGTAAATAGATCGAGTACGGAACGGCCGCACTCGTGGTGGTGCTCTGGTCGTACCGGCTGCTGACACGGATCAGGTAGCGGATTCGGCTGTCCAGCAGGGGACGCACGTCGGCGTCGTCGCGCCCGTTCGCGGTCGACGCACGAATCGCCCCTGCCCGTGTTCACGCACCGCTGGCAGGGCCGATTGCGATCGCACCGCAGCTTGTGTTTGCTGTTTGCCAGCCATTCGTCAGTGAGCGCCCACCATCCAGCAGCGGCACGATTACTGACCTGCAGTGGACGCAGGCAACCCTGGTGTTGTACCGAGCATGCTTGGGAACGCGGGCGGCGGCCGCTGCCACTGGATCCTTGACCAGGGACCCAGCAACGGGTATGTGACAACCTGTGGAGGCTGGTTGCCCTTGCCGTTCGACGTCAGGAGCAGGTTGGTGGGGTCGCTGAGGCACCGGCGCCTCGCATCGTGGAGCCGGGTCGGACGCCTGGCAGCACCGGGCACGCTTCGCAGGTCGAGGCTGCGTGATGGCGACCAGGGGATCCTTCGCGATCGTCGCGATGCTACTGACGTCGTCCTCGGCGGCAGACGCCCGGTGACGCTTCCCGGCGCGCGATCTGCAGTCGACATTAGGGCACCGCGCATACAATGGGCGCTGGTCGCCGGGGACGTACGGCAGCACCGGATCGTCCAGCAGAAGCTCGGCCCAGTGCTCGGTCGGGTCCCCGGCTAGGCACAGGGCGAACGGCGTCATCGCGTAGTCGAGGAGGCGCACCGGGGACGGGTCCCGGATGGGCGCGCGCAACGCGTCCATCGTCATCAGGTCGTCGAGGCCAGGCAGGCGCACCCAGACGAGCAGGTCGTCGTCCTGGATGCACTCGCTCGACATCGTGTCTTAAACAACTACTGTTACCGGACAGTCGGCCGGCCGGTACCTGAATATCTACGCGTGCCAGACCCGTACCCTAACGACCCGGCCGAACCCCAGCGGCAGTCCAGCGAACGTTCGCCCGGTGGAGGGGGCGCCATCCTGATGACCTATATTCATATACGTATGGTGCTGCGTCGTCTACGATGGAGGTGACGCGGGCTCCAGCCTGATGCTGCGACTCGCCGAACGCGTCGGGGACGGGCCCCGGGCGCCAGGCAGCGACCTGTCGATCGAGGGCGACGCCGCCGACGACTGCGACACGATCGTCATCGACGGCGCCGATGGCAGATGGGCCGACGACCGCCGTCGTAGGAAACCGAAGCCGTCGTTCGCCGCCCAGTTCGTGTGTCGGGCGCCGGCCGCTGTCGGCGACGCCATCGGTGTGCTCTGCGATCGCGTTTAGGGGGGCCCTTGCAGGGGGATTACACGACGGCGCTGCCGAACATCCTTCCTTACCGGCGTGCTGGTCATTCCGCTGCTGTGCTGCCGGTACAGAGCCGGATAGAGCATGGAGGGGGCGCGGTGCAAGGTCGGGCGCGGCGACTCGGACGGGGGCTTGGGCGGCGCGGGCGTTTCGCCAGGCGGCCCCCGGCTGGAGATGAGCGACAGGCGCCGCGAGTGCTGCCAGTACAGCTGGCGTCGTCTGCGAGCCCATTCGCCGCTCCAGGTGAACTCCTGGATCTCCTGCTCCGACTGGCGAGCCGGCGACGGCGACCCGGGCGGCGCGCCCGCCGCACCCAGGTCAGGCGCGTTCGTTCGCGCGGGCCGGACAGGAGAGAACGCAGGCGCTGGCGTTGGCGAAATGGGTCTAGGCGCTGCTGACGGCGGTCCTGGAGGCGGGAGGGAACCGGGTGCCGGTGGAAGTGAGGGCTGCCGAGATGCGACAGGCGACGCTGATCGGCTGCCCGCGATGTCGTCATCACCGGCTGCGTTCAGCCAGGGCACGCAAGCGTGTGAGCCGCACGTGCGCTGCAGAACGACTTCAACGCATCGGATCGTTTCGGGGCGCAGCGCAGGATGGCTGTCCTGCAGGTCCAGCAGCGTCTGCACGAGGGTTAAGCCTTGCGGCCCGCGAATCTGAGCGCACGTCCAGTCCAGATGCGTCAGAACGCTGCCCATCAGCACCAGCACGTGTCGCTGCAGGTCCACAGGGCCGTCGCGAAGCATGTCCGTCCAGATGGCTATCGGCCTCGCGTCCCCGTAATGCCTAGACACGACCCCGTGTTAACGCATCTCGACAACGGCCGCAATCGTCCCGACACGTACTTCATCCACTGGGCCATTGGGGGACCGACAGCCTCGCTCAGCGACTCTAGTCGGCCTCTTTCGTACGCCGCCATCACAACGCCCATGTCGGGATTCGCCTGCTCGCACGCGCGGCGTACGCCCCGAATGGCGGCGACCGAGGCCGGCCCGCCAGTGCCCTGCTCCAGCCATGGAAGCAGGGCAGCGACGTTCACGAGGATTCGGGAATCGGATGGGTCGATGAATGCCCCGAACGTTGACGCTGTCAGGCGTGAAAGTAGCACCCACGCGGGCTGTCTGGTAACCTGAGCACACAATGTCAGGGACGGCCGTAAACACCAGACGAGCATCCCTAACCTCCCGGCTGAGCCCACGAAGCACGAGAGGTTGCAGGCCGGAGAAGGGCGCCGGTCGCATACGCATGATGGCAATTCGGACGGCCTGGTCGTCCACCTCAATCTTGTCCAGGACGAGGATGAGGAGCGACGCCGCGTGAACAAACACATGCCCCGGTGATGCGTCATTGCCGATCAAGTCGACGCATCTCCAGAGTAATGCGGGGAAGGCTCCAAGCCCACGTGCGTCGGCCTTCGGCAAACGGTCGCACGTGACGACGAGCGTAGCGAGGATATCGCTGACGACGTCGTCGACAACGCTCAGTGCGGGTTCCAGCTCCTTGACGCAGGCATGCAACTCAGGGACGTCCATGGTGTCCGTCAGGATGCGGCAGATCTGATAGGACCTTGACGATATCAGTGGGGATCGCGCCCGGAACCGCGTCGCCCAGCGCAGGGCGTGCCGAGCCCATTGCCGTGCAACGACGCCGTTCCGGTCGACATCGCACAGCCGGACCAGACTCTCGACGACGGATGCCATGGCGTCCGCCGACGGCAACGTCAGGTTGCTCTCGCTGATCATCTCGCGAGGCCATGGCGCCTTGCCTTCCGTTGACATCAGCTTGTCCATCAGGCGACGAGCGTCACTACGCCGCGCGACACGTCGGCGGTGTTCATCCTATGCGTATATTCATCGGCAGGTGCACAACGAACCATCAACATGCAACAGCGCACCTCGTTGACGCGATTGCTATCGGCATCGGCATCGGGCATGCCGCGGAAACTGACAGCATGGATCAGGTTGACAAGAATGAACTTGGCACTGTCGCGAATGGCGAACACGTCGTGGTCGAGAGCAATCAAGGCCACGTGAATCACGAACATGATATGCGACTGGAACGGCGACAGCACACTGGGGTCCATTTCGTAGGCGACTTCGACCAGCAGCATCAGGGCAACAGCGGAGCTGGACGGCTTGCCCATAGGAACCGTGGATGCCCTGACTGGAGATTTCTTCCTCTGTCCAGGTCGATGACCCGCATATCCGCCTCCAACCTACGAGTCCACCACGGGTGAGTACGCCGACAGGGACGAGTGCATCACCTCCAAAGCGACCTCGGATGGTGGGTACAGGTGATGGACAGGGGAGCGCTTCTCGGAAGGCGGCTGCTGATCCAGCCGTTGCAATGTCGCGTGTAGTAAGCCGACTTCATCAACGAATGGCGCCGATGCTGCCGCAGCGGGCAGAACGTGACCAAGAACGGGATCAGGGTCATCTTCGATTTCGGCAATCATCGTTTGAATCGTTTCCGTCGGTGCCACTCTTGACAGGTACAGGGCGATTCGCTTGGACGTGTCGATGACGAGCCTGGACCCGGCGTCGTTTTCGTTCATGTCGATGAGACTGCATTTCAGGACCAGGAATCGGAGCGTGACGATGACGTTGGAGGGTACGGTCCTTGCCAGTTCTCTCCAGATCGACTGCAATTCAACTGCGAAATGTGTCCCTGTGCACACACGTTCAGAAACGCACGCCGACAATGGACGCGCGCTGCATTACCATGTTCGACAGACACGCGAAACAGCAGTTCCAGGATGTTGTTGCCCAGAGGACCCGCCAGGTCAATGCCGTGTATCCATGGCTGCCCGTAGCGTAGCATGATGAGCTTGTCCATCGACGGCACTGCCGGCAGGTATCTCGAGAGAGTAGCGACGAATTCGCTGCGGCAATCGGCGTACTCGTGGGCAAGGCGCGACGATATTTCAACCTGGGCCTGCAAATACGAATCTTGCAGACGAGACGTAACGATCATGTGCGGGGCATGTCGACCGGAAACGCGGCCAGGGCGCTGTTCGAACAAACGGTCAGACGCCATGCAAATGCGATGCGGAACGTCGAACGTCAAATACCTTCTCCGCCAGCACGGGTATCATGTCCAGAGCCATCGACCGGACCGTGAACGACGAATCGCCCAGTTTGTACACGACCAAATGGACTAGCTCGGGCAGCGGGATCCTCGCACGGATGTCGTTCATCCAGAATTCGCCCAGGACAAGGAAGTACCGCCTCGCAACGATGGAATCGCCGCCGTAGCAATTCGCCAGGTAATGAGTAACCAGAGCCGGCGACGTGCATGACGTGAGAAGATTGTGCAGCGCCAGAGAGCCGACATCGCGAATGTCAAGCCGGGGATTCCGTAAAGCGCTATGCACCCATGGGAAAACGACCTGTGTACTGGCGCGATTAGTCTGAGGCGAACGGAAGGAAGCGTACAGGTACTGACCGCATCCGGGATGGCACCGTCGGCTTCAAAGTAGGGCCCCAGCAGAAGTGCGGCCATTGCCGCCAACGTAGTCGCATCCTGTCCTCTCCCGATTCGTGCTAGAGTTGTGAACGTCGAGACGCGAAGGGCGTGGTCCAGAGGACGGCTGCTGGGAGCTGCGTAACACTGCCCAGCAATCCGTTCGACAACGACCGAAAAGTGCTGAAGCTCTGCACCGCAACCCGAAGCGTGCCTCTCAAGTTGCATTCTGGTGCGTTCGATCCAAGCCGTAAACCGCATTCGCAGGGTGTCGTTGTCGTGAAGAAGCTCCGAAGTGACGCCCTCGGCGAGGAGACTGTGGACATGGGCGCATCGAAGGCGCACTTCAGGGCCGTCAGCATCGCCGGCACCCAAACTGCCCAGAACGACGTCGATGTTGTCGGGAGCGACATTGCCAAGCGCTGTCGTACAGATCGCCGCCATCAACGACGAAGACGATGACGATCGCACGACCTGAATGGTGGCCTCGATGCAATACCGTGTCGGGCGGGTTGCCAAAGCCAGAATGCCAATGTTACGCTGCTGCCAGATTGTCGAAGACGAATTCGCGGCGCCTGCCTTGGACTTGCCCATGATCAAGTTTGTCAGTCGTAGAGCGGCCTCGGCACCGGCGACACGAATGCCGTCACCGCCAACGAGGGAGCGTGCGACCTCAGCCAATATCAACGACCACCTGTCCTGGTCGCTTGCGCAGGTCGCCGCGTGGATAACGCGGATCGCTGATGAGCGCTCACACAGGGCAATGACCGCGCTGCGATCAGCTACGGCACATGCCTGATCTGTCGATTCGGAGCAGGCGGCAACACCCTCCAGTTCTGGCAGAGATCGACGGCTCGCTGCAGCAACAATCGCATCCTCGTGAGATTCGATCAATTCGATGGCCGAAAGCCTGATTCGACGTCGCCCTTCGTATGCCTGCACGCAGCATATACCGTCAGATACGCTTGATAACAACGGCGCTTGGCGCACTAACCGATGGCGATTGCGCCTGGATTTGTTCCACGACGTCGTCATCATCATCGTCACCGACTTCGACACCGAGGTCGTCACCAACGGCGCCCTCCGTTTGACGTCGGACACTGTCCAGGATACGGAGGCACGTCAGACGAACGCGCGGGGATGACGAGGTCAGCCAGAGCAAAGCGGAGCCCTCGACGTTGGGCCCCGAGGGCCGGTTGGCCTTCTCGGCGATTCGCGCAACGACGTCGAGCAGGTGCAGTGCAACGGCAACGCAGCCGATCGGCACCTCACTCAGCAAGTAATCCGCCAGCCGCGATATGAATCGGACGCGCAAGTCGTCGTCGTCACCAGCATGAATGTGATCGACAACAAAGGCGGCCGCGGCACGTACACCTGGATTCACGTGGATCAGGGCCTGGCAGATCATGCGCAGTAGATCGGCATCGGGAACGGTGGGCGCCCCAACGAATGGCAACGCAGACAATGCGAACCTGTACACGACGATAGGCAATGTCACTGATTCCACGTTGGTCGACGGCAACGCCGCTGGGGACGTGCAGTGAAAGCAATCGTCACTGGAGATAACAGCGTCAGACGACATGGCAGCGGCCGCCGATTTCTCAGCATGCTCGTCGGTTAGCAAAGTCTCTCCGACTAGCGAGTGACAGCGCACGAGGATCTGCCCGAGCCTAGCCCCGATATGGTCCGCGCAGGCACCGAGATCGGCGGCGCGGAACGTCTGCAACTTCTGCAGGCGGTCGTCGATGGCGTCTAGCGTCGTCGGAATTGATGGCCCGACCTGTAGGCGGAACCCGGGTGGGACAAGCGTCCCTATCGTTGACGTGAACAAACGCATCCGTTGCTCCCCACGATCAAAGATAGCGATCAGGGCGCGTAACGCCAGCTGCACGTACTCGTTGATGCAGTCCGTACCCGCCATCGTCAGCATCCGAACAATAACCTGACGACAGGATCGGTTACCGGAAGTGTTCTTGCCGATGCCGCTAGACATACCTCTTCCAGGCAGTAGTCGAACTTGCCCTCGGCTACAGTCAGGATCAGGGCCACCATGCCATCGTGTTCCATCTGGTGCGTTCCGTCTGCATAAGGCAGCCGACGATGAGCGCCGAACAGGACCCGCCGAACGACAGTGTCCAGGTTGTTGCTCGTGGCATTCTTCCGAAACGCAACCTGCTCAAGGTAGACATGCAACAACCGCTGCATGCACGCCAAGGCGATCAGCCTCGTGTCCCGCTCGTCATAAAAGGCAATGAGCGCCTCGAGCAGGACGCCGAAGTTCGTGATGAAATGCTCGGGCTCGCAAACGCACAGGACGACTGTCATCAACGGATACACGATAGGCCGTTGGCGAGGTTTTCGCGCTCGTCGGCGAACATCAACGTAGATGTGCGTCATCAGCGCGTACCACTTCGTGAGGGTGACCGAGGTTATCGGCGGCTGAACCTGTCCGAAGGCGTCGTTAAAATGACGTGGACGCGCGTACGAAGCCTGAGCGGTGTACCGCGAGTGGGTAGAGAATCGCAGTTAGCGCTTCAGTGACAGCATCGCGAACAGCAGGGCGTTGCGTCGCCTCCATCAATCGTAGGAGAGCGCGAACGACATCCATCGATTGCTCGACGGCGTCCTCGGTTTCCAGCGACAGCTGGACGGCCCGAAGTCCACGAACAAGCTGAACGGCGACATGTGTATCCTCCCGGTCGATATCGCCAAGGAACGCGCGAATCGTCGCGTTGAGTCTCGTTTGGGACAGGTGCCCGATCAGCAGGGTCCACAGGTCGAGCAGGTAAGCAGGACGTCCTGTCGGAAGCGCCATGTCCGAACAGGAAAACCATTGCACGACGAGCGGGCGCGACTGAGCCAGGTGTTCAAGTCTTTGTGCTTCCCTGCCACCAAATGTGGGCTAACTGTGTCCGGACCTGCACCGGCATCGGACGACGTACCTTCGCATGTGCTCGATGGCGGCGCCCTCGACATGAACAGCGAACGATTCGTCGATGGGCCCATCATACCGTGACAGAGCAGCAATGCATGCCTCGGCAAACACGATATCGACGGCAGAATGGACCTGGGCTGATGCCGACTCGGCTAGCAGCAGAGAGTGGCGCTCGTTCCTCCACCGTTGCAACGCCCGCAGGATGCCATGCACGCAATGTTCACACAGCTGAGATACAGTCTGCAGCAGAATATCGATTGGCGTATCGGGCGGGAACGCCACAGGCTGATTCGCGGCAAGTGCGGCCAGATGGGAGACGCGTGCGGATCCGACCCGATCCAGATCGGCCATGACCCGACGCGTCACGACCTGGCATGGACACGCTGGCCTAGGGTCGACGTTCGCCCTCCTGCGATGCTGACGACGATGTGATCGGGGCGAAGACGCCATCGTGACGACGATGTCACCCCCTTCCCCCTCTCCCAAAATACGTTATGACACGACAGCCATGGGACGGGATCATTTCTGTACGGCAGTCGGGGGCAGTCACAGGACCCATCGACCACCGCTCTGCAACGGCAAAGTGGGCCTGTCCGGCAGGCGGCTCGATAGACGACGACAATGGTATATTCGGCTCTGCCCGCCATCTGCGAATCAATAGTTTAAAGGCATTGTATGGAGCTAGACCTTCTCCTACGACATTCGTTCCGAAAGAACCAGTTCCATGACCTCTTCGAACGTGAGGACTTTGTGGTTCGAGCGGAACACGGGAGGGCATCCGTACGACTTCAGGATCATGTTGCCCAGGACGCGCCCTATCCGACCGTTGCCATCCTCGAACGGGTGGATGAAGCAGACGATAACGTTGAACACGTAGAAAGCGTGTAGAACGGGTGGCATCGATTTCGATTCACCCCGTAATTCGTTCTCGAACATTCGGATGAGCTCGGGGACCTGGGACAACCTGACTTAGAAGACACCCGCCGACAGGGCCAAAGCAGTCTGACCTCCTCAGCCGGCGCAAACACGCGATAGAACTTGTAGAACATGTGCGACCCGACGGCCAGCGTCTGCCTGAACTCGCCTCTCGTCGTATCCTCTTCGAGCTGTAGACATCGGTGCATTTTACGCAGCGTGTCGCATGTCACAAGCTCGCTCGGTTCCATGGTTCTCAGCATCTCGCTTCCAAGTTCCGCCAGCGCGTCGCTCTCATTAGCTGGTTCTGGAGCCGGAGGTCCTGCGAACCCGAAGAACCCGCGTGTCCGGGAGCTGTTCCATGGCGACACCGGACGATGGGACCCAGCAGCGTCGAACACCTCCCCGGATGACAGGCTCAGTCGAGCGCGATCAGGAACGGGTGGGCACCCACTCTCCAGTTGCTCGCGATGAGGAGATTGCGCATACAGTGAATCTACAACGAAAGGGTCAGTTTCTGTGGGGGCAGATGAATGTCGTGCGGCAGACAAAGGTTCGCCTTGAGCGCCGCAATATGTGAGAATACAGGGCTTCGTGGCTTGCCGGGGCCGAAATACGGGACGTTGAAAGTGTCTTGCAACTTCTTCAGCGCGTGCTCGGCCTGAGACCGTATCGGGCTCTCAGAATCCTACAGCAATTCAACGTCAATTTCCCTTCACGTTAAAATGATGCATTATCGTCTTACCAGCAACGGGGATACAGTGTAGAGAAAGTGGAATATATGAAGCAGCTTTGGGCGCAAGGCGTCGCATGCGACGATATGATCAACAACCCATAAAAGAAAGGGCATTGCTGCTTTGTGGTCCTCACTAGTCATGGACAGACCCCAAGAGGAGAACTGTTCCCAGACATTGAGCTCAACGAGTAGCTGGACGATGAAAGGCAGGTTGGCGACTACAGACGACGAGGTATTCGTAGGCGAGCCAATCACATCAGAGTCGTGCCCAAGGACCCGCGATATTGTAGACAGGAACCCGGTCCGCGACACTTCGCCGTCTTGTAGCTGTGCACACGCAACGAGCAACTCAGCAGTCATAGAAAGGACCCCGACTGCTTCCGAGAGCACTTTCTCGTTTCGCGGCCTCGGCTGGTCATCCTATAGCATGGTATTAGAACACGGAATGGCTCGCACACGACATATGACCCACAAGAAATACTACGTAGGCAATAGCTTGGTCATTGTCTGAAACGCGAACGGGCAGTGCGAGCGCTGACAGCAAACCAGCTGCACGAGCCATTGGCGCACAGAAGAAGGCTGTTTGACTGATCTCTGACAAGTTCTCGATCCAAACAGGTTTTCCTGAAAATCCGTTACGCGATGACACGAGCGGCCGAGCGGAACACTAACCGGTGCGGATAGGAACACCGGAGAAGAAAACAGAGCCTTCGATCAGAAGGGATAGGCTCGACAAGCGGAATCGATAGATGCTCGACGTCTGAACATCGTCACGGGAGTAGGATGCAACGGCGCAGCACTGCAGCGCTAGACGAGACGGGTTCGCGAACCAGACCTCGCCATATGCCCACTTTCGAGCGGTGGCGATATGGCGCAAAGCGAGTTTCAGGGCCACATGAACTAACATGCGGACGCATTCAGTGTCAAGCCACGCCTGCCATGAGTAGATGCCGCCGACCTAAGTTGCGACGCTGACCGAAACGGATACAGCACGGCGCGTCACCATCCAGCTCCATAAGATTCCCCTTCGGGTCATCAAGTGGTGTTGGCTCACGAAGGGTGGATTTGTTCTCCGGATCAAGGGTCTCAACGATTTCAAGTAGGTTTCGACGGGCGGCTTCATGGTGCGGATCAGCTCCCCAGCTGTTACACATGATCAACAGAGAGCAGGTAAGAAGACGCCGCACGAAATTCCAACCGGTCCACAGCATCGGGTTTCGCTCCACGCTCAAGCAAGAACAAAACCAGCTCCTTGTTTCCTAAGCAACAATGTGACCTCAGCTGACGCCATCAGGGGTACCACCGGCTGTCCTGACCACTTGCGGCCGCAAGATGCAGAGGAGTTCGCCCATCGTAATCGGTTCCATTAACATCGACATGGTCGTTATCAACCAGGTGACGCACGGCAGGTAGGTCGCCCGATCCGCAGGCGGCAATCAATTGGTACAGCACAGCTTTACGTTGAACGTCGCCGAGCATGGCACCTTTCTCTTCAAGGTAGCGAACGACATCTTGACAATCGTTCGCTATAGCCGCTTGCAGCGGAGTGATCCCGAAACGGTCGACAACGTCAACGTGAACGCAGGCCCGTTCAACCAGAAACTTGCAGACGAGCATGTTCCCGCTGGCAGCAGCAGCGTGCAACGGCGTTCTAAGGTCGTAGTCACCGAGCGTCAGGTCGGCGCCGCGACACGCCGACGCTTCGAGATCACCTACAGAAAGACGCAATTTACGGGCGGGTTCGAATCCGTTCCGGAACGCTCTGAGACTGTACCTAAGCGACCTTGTTCGGCCAGTGAGCACAGTTTAACAGCCAGGTCCGTTCTGGACACCATCGACACGTGCTGGGCGCCATGTGCAACGAGGTATTCGGCAACATTGAAATGGCCATTGTTGATGGCGCAGAACAGCGGCGTATATCCCCATAGGTCCTGCGCGTTGATGTCGCCGTTCTGTTCAATGAGAAATTCCACCACCCGTAATCGCCCATAAGCAGCCGCCAAGTGCAGAATCGTCCTCTGTTCGTTGTCGCGCTGCCAGACGTCCGTCCCTGTCAGCATCAACCATTCAATGGTTTCCAGGTCGCCCTTAGCGGCGGCAGCGAAAAGCCGATCGAGTTGCATCGATCGAATCGCCTCATCGGCGAGGTTCGTCGTCGACGCCGACGATGACAACGTCCTCGCGGTTCGCAAACTACGTTCGGACAGGGCGAAGGCCGTTGCAGATGGCACCATAGAGACTTGGCCCGGCGATCCAGGGTAGAAATGGTGATCGCAGCGCGGGGCGACCACGCCCCGCTGTCGCTGCCGATTACAGAACGCGCAGTTGGCGTCGACGTCGTTGCCGAACGAGGCGATCCGGTGGGCGGCCACCGGCGATATCGATCGCGATGCGCTGGCCCCGGACCTGGATCCGGCCGAGGCCCCGGTCGAGTTGCGCCTCATGACGTCTGGGCGACGACGGCGGCGGCGCGTCGCAGCAGGCGAGCGTCGGGGATCAGTCCGACTGCCCTGGCAGACACGGCATGCCCCCCAAAACGACGACGCGACTCGTACGGGATGATCAACAGCGCAAGTGGGCCCAGCCAAGCCCCAACTCCCGGACAGGCGTCAACTCGCTGTCGACAGCGCCGAACGACGTTGAGGTTCCGCCGGCATGCGCTATTTTTGGTTGCTCGTCGCGTTTGGCCGAATGCCGTACAGGCCAGGGGGAAGACGCGCATCGTTTATCATTCGTCGACGAGGTTGGAGCACGGGGCCGTGTCGGCGGGGGTCTGTTTCGCTGACGACGCAGGCACAACGTTGATGGCATCACTGGGCTTGGACGTCATCGCGATTTTGGAGGCCAACTTGGTAAAGCCCTGCTTGAGTTCGTACGGGACCCACCTGTCCGGACGATCATCAGCGGTGGATCAGTTGGAATACAATGAATAAAATGGCAACGCACGACAGCGAGCAGGAGCAGACGACAATGAGGTTGATGGACAGTTCGAATGCGCAAATGGTGTTCTTGATGGCAGTGGACACCGGCTCGAATCGCGGGGCGATCAGGTCCTCGATAACAATGTAGAGCAGCGTCGTCATCGTGCACGACAGGGCGATGGACGATGCAACCATGTTCTTGACCGCCATGCTCCTGTATTTGGATTGGAGCTGGGCGCTGTGGCTCGCGGCGTGCATGGTCTGAATATGGGCGTGGACGGCGGTCGTAAACTTACGAATCAGTAGAGTCGTGAGGAAGGATGCGGCCAGGAACAGAAGCGCAACGATGTAGAAGGGATAGTAGGTCAGGCAAGGACCGCCCTCTTCGCTGATGTAGATCTCCGTCTCCGTGACGGCGCCGAACACCGCTCCGAATGGGACACAGGACAGAATCCCGAGCTGGATCAGGCGCATCAGCCACGATGAGGCGGACTGCTCGTCGACGAGCAGCGCTCGAGCATGCAGGAACTGTAGCACGAATGCGACGGAGACACAGTCTGGATCACATTGGACCATGAGTCAGACACTATGCGGCGGCAGGCCAGCGCTGTGATTCGCTTTACAGAAGAATGGTACCGACTGGGCAACAACCGCGCACAGGATGGTATCGGCGGCCGTGAACCGGAACAGCCACTGTGTGGCGACGAGGGCCTTCGTAACGGCAGTGATCGAGGATGTGCCCAGGATGGTCCACAGAATGGTCGTCGCCCTTTCGGTCCGAGCCACCGTAATGCCTGTACAGACGGCGACCAGGGCCGCGCCACAGGCAACGATGGCGCAGGCCGTCCCCGCCATCTGGCTTGTAATACGGACGTCATGTGGAAGCGGCATCGTATGGGGCCGCCAACGAGAGTTTATACTTTATACTCCACTGCTGGCGTCGAGCGGCCAGTCATAGGGCCTGTGGGCGCCAGTGGAATGTGACACGAAGCGCAGCTCAGTGGGTCATCAATGTGACAATGTCCCAGAACGTGTCCAGCAGCGGCAGACTGAACGTACTTTATATAACGTTCTCGTATTGGATGAGGTCGGCTGTGGCGGCCTGTGTGGCCACCTGGTCCTGTAACTCCACGTACGCCTTCGTCTGCATGAACCGCAGGAACACGTCGGCGACGAGCACGCGGAACACCTCGTCCTGGCACCCGTCGAACGCTGTAAACATCCCCTTGTACAGTCGCCAGGTCTCGTCGTCGAACTCGCTCTGCACATCGCTTGGGCGCACGTTCACACCGGCCGTTGTCGAGGCCGCCCCGGCGACGGCGTCAGCGACGACCGTTTCAGGCTGGGGCGTCGTTGCCGTCTGCTCGATCTGCCGAATGGCCTTCAGGATCTGCTGCCGCTTCATGGAGCTGATGTTGATCGGGCTGCGTGCCGTGTCGCTCAGGTACTGGTCCCGAATCGCCACCATGCGTTGGACCAGGGCGCGGTCCAGGCCCTGGCCGTCGTTATTCGTGCGCCGCTTCATGACCGCGTAGACGTTGTCCTTGAACAGGTCTGCCTCCTTCCAGAACCCCGCCTCTTCCTCACAATGGCGCTCCTTGCAGAAGTCGTGGAACGCGGCCCATAGCTGAGCGTTGGCGAACACGGCCAGCAGCTCCTGCCCACGCTCGTCGACCACGTCCACCTGCATCTCCTCGGGCAGGTCCTGCAGCGGCACCGCCCTGTTCCGTACCAGCGGGTACGTGACACAGATGATGGACAGGACACCGACGAACAGGCACTTGTAGAACGGACCCAGGGCGACGTTCTGTACACCGAGGAAAATCACCTTCGTCAGAGCCAGCAACGCGAAGGCAAACAGCTCCAGGTAATGGAGCCGCAGGACGGCGCCGGTCAGCATCCGAAAGTCTTTCAGGCCGGTGTTCCCTTTGACGACGGTGAAGGTGGACCAGACCTTGAACGCGAACACGAACACGTATATGAGCAGGTCCTCGTACCCACCCAGGAGTGACAGCTCGTACAGGTTGGACAGGGTGACGTCGTTGACAAAGATGGCGATGGCGTCCCAGATTGTGTAGATGGCCAGGACGGTTAGGACGATGATCGCGGGGATCATCGACCCGACGTGCATTTGGATGCCGACCAGGACGGCCAGGATCGGGTGCAGAAAGACCAGGGCTTGCACCTGGCTGACGACCTGCCATAATCGTTCGGGGGCGCCCGCCTTCAGGTCATGCGGATCTTCCGCCATGATGGCAACGCAGGAGGCGATGCCCAAGCAGGACACGAGTGACATGGCGGCGTAGACGCAGGTGGAGATCGTTCGAGTGCTGACCGATGGCGCGGTGCCGTTACTCTTGCTCGTCCCCGAGGAGACCGTTGACCGCATGCGCTTCCTGATGGCGCTGGGTGCTGGCAGCGACGTCTTCCGGCTGGACGGGTTCCCATACGTGCTGTTGCCCGTCTTGGACCGGTTCGCATACGCCTGGTGCACACGCAGGTGAAGAACCCAGATGATGGCGTTCAGGGCGACGATGAGGATGGCGACGATTGCGCTGGATGCGATGACGGCCGGTGCCGCCGCCATCCTGCTTTGGCGACGATGTACCTGGATATCAAGGGTTCGCTCCCCGGAACGGGTACGCAGGGCAGATTCATTACTATCGGGGCCGATCTTCGATGGCTGTGCCGAATCGAACCATGTACGTGGCCTTTCACTACTGCCCACGTTTACCTACGTCTACAGATAGACTGGATGACTCGCATCACCTGGGCGACATGCCATTGCAGGCGGGAAGGTCATTGCTCTGGCAATCGCGAACGAACCGACGACGACACGACTGTAGAAACGGAACGGCAGCTGTGGCTGGACGCCAGAACGGCGAGACACCAGGTGCCAGTTTACGGATGACTTTACCAGGCTGCTAGTGCCTAGGCGTACCACCGCTGGAGACGGTGGCCTCGACAGTCTGTCCTTGGCGATGCCGTGCGGTCCCCTTCTGCTGTCCGTCTCCGGCTCGGCACAGTGTCGCAAGTCGGGTACAGGCTGGCGACGGGTCTGGACCAGCGGGCATTAGCAAGAGGCGCCACCATGTCGACCATGCTGCGCGTCGTCGTGATCTTCGTGCTAGCCGCCGCTCCAGCCATCGGCAGCGAGTGCCCGTGCAAGAACCGGTCTGCCGTTAGCCTCGTCCTGCTCCAGTACGGGGACCCAACCAGCGACCGCCCGTTCGCGGTACCGCCTGGGCGACACGTGCACACACCAGCTACGATACCTAACTGCTCCCTGCGTTCAGCAAACGTTGGCCGGGTTCCTGGAAGGCAGCAAGGCCATGCGAGTCCGCGCGACGCCGATCCACATCAACCCAGCGCTTCGCGCGACGAACAGCTTGCCGGGGACCACCGCCTTCATGAACCAGCACCTGGACGCGATCGCCAGTATGGATCCGCCGCCGAGCGGCGTCATCCTGCCGCTGCCCAACTACCCTGCCATCGCCAGTAAGCTGTCGGTCCTGGTCAGCAAGGGCATCCCCGTCATTTCGTTCGGGTCGGGATGGTCGGTGGTCAAGAACATGGCGAACCCGCCGTCCCTGTTCCACATGGGGGCCGACGAGGTCGCCACCGGGAAGTCGGCGGGCGGGCTGGCGGCGCGTATCGGCGGCCACCGTGCCATGTGCCTGTACGACCAGTCGGACGACGTCGCCCTCACCGACCGGTGCTCCGGGTTCGCCCGCGGGTTCAACACGTCCTGCGCGTCGACGGTCGACGCCTGCCCAACGCTGTCGCTGCTGATCGACAGCAGCGACCTGACGGCCATGCAGATCATGCTGCAGGACGCGATCGCGGCGAACGCGAACCTGAACGTCGTCGTCGTCAGCACGGGTGCCATTGCCGCGGCCGTCGTCAGGTTGATCGGCAACATGGCCCTGCCGTACAAGATCTACGTCGGCTGCTTCATCAGCGACCAGTACACGGACGCGTTGCTGGCGTCGGAATCGCTCTTCTTCGCCGTGTCCCGCCAGGAGTACCTGATGGGGTACCTGGCCGCCACGCTCCTGCAGTACTACGTCACCACAGGGCAGAAGTTCGCCAATCCGACCATCTCCACCGGGCCCGTCTTCCTCACGCCCGGGTACACCACCCCGAAGACGGCGTCCATCGACAACGTGCTGGTCGAGCAAGTCGTGCACGGTAACGGCGGCGCGGCGCAAACGGGTCAGCGTCGCGCTGACGGCACCCACCTGCACAGGCCGAGCCATTGACCCGTTCTGGGGCGTGTACGCGACGGGCGCCAGTGAGGCGGCCCGAGACGTCGGCCTGAGGTTCGTCAACTGCGACGTCGCCGGGTCGGTCTGCGACGGCACCCGGCGCACGCTGACGTACCGTTCGCCCGGCAACCAGTTCGACCTGACGACCATGGCCACGAAGCTGCTGACGTCGGCGTCAAACGCGCCGAACGCGATGATCCTATCGGACCCGAGCACGCAGGTCCTGGGCTCCACCATCAACCAGGTCGTGAAGACCAACGGGATCCCGGCGGTCGGCGTCAATGCGGGAGGCAACGACGCCGAAAGCCTCGGCCTGCTCATGTTTGTACGTCATGATCAGCGCTGACGGTCGCCCTCCCATGGGATCCTGAACCCGTGCCCAGTTCGGGTCGAACGAGCCCATCGCCGGACAGGCTGCTGGAAAGCAGCTGGGCATTGCAGGTGTCACCAAGGCCCTCTGCGTCAACCACGAGCTCGGTTGGCCTCCCGGCACGTCGGATGCACGCCTGGGCTGACCCATGCGTCGTCCTACACAGGGAACTCGGCGCTGACGCAACGCTGCCAAGGCCTGGGCACTGGTCTGGCTGCCTACCGGGGCGTTAGCGACCCGACGACAGTGTACACGATGCTGCCCATCTCCCTGACGGATGTCTCCGGCACGGCAACGGCCATCACAGCAGCGCTGCAGAACGACCCGTCCATCAATGGTGTCCTGGTGCTCGGTTCGGCCGCGGTTTCCAGCGTTCTGCTCCCGCTCCAGCAAGCGGGTTGGGTCACTGGCCACCCGAGCACCGACCGCGTCAAGGCCATCGGCTCGTTCGACCTGGACGGGCCGTTGCAGGCGGCCATTCAGGCCGGGTACGTCCTGTTCACTGTTCTCCAGCAGCAGCACATGCAGGTCGGTTGCTGCACCCGCTCTCGGTAGGGCATACCGCTAAACCGTTCGAACAACCAGGCCTACATGCCCGGCATCGCGATGACGTTGCGTTCGTCGACCGGCCTGAACCTTCTGGAGTCCTGGATCCTGACGGGACCCTCCCTCATGACGAACGTCGGTCGCTCGTGCGCGCTCGTCGGCCGCGCCTGCCCCTGACCTGTGCACTAGTCGTCGATCGCCGCAGTGAACTGTCAGGGCGAGCCTGCTTGTCCTTCATCGATGGAGTACAACGTGGCCGCGTCAGAGTCGTCGTGCCCGCGTCCAGAGGTACGCCAGTGCGGCGTGATGACGCGCGATGGATGGGACCCTGGTTCTGACGGGTGGCATTGCGCGTCGCAGTGGGCCGGTGACGGGTGGTGCGATGCGATCAACAACGTCCCTGGCTGCTACGACGGCGGCGACTGCTGCTCGTCGACCTGTGTATCGAAGACCGACTACTTCCAGTGCGGGTCCGACCTGTACGGGCAGGGCATGAACAGGTTCAACTGCCTGGATCGCAGCACGGTCGAGGGCGAGGCCATCTACTGCAACGCGCACCTGTCCGACCCGACGTGCGTCAACACGGCCACCAAGTACATGCCGGCCGGCGTCGCTGCTATGTTCATCGCCCTGGCCTGCACTGCCATCGCTTGTCAAGGTGTGAGGCGTATGCATCATGCCTTGCGCTAACTGACGACCGTCCGCCCTTAGTCATACTGCTTGGCTGGATCGCAAGCCAGCGCAAGACGAGGACGCTCTTCTACGCGTCGCCCCCAATGCTGGCCGCGAGTCTGGCCGGTGGCATCCTGGCCGGTGTGTTCGCGCTCCTGACGTCGGTGACGCAAACGGCGAGCATTTGCACGGCGCGGGCGTACCTGGCCCCGATCGCCGTCACGCTTGCGCTCTCGCCCAACACGCTCAAACTCTTCCGCTTCTACAAAGTAAGGGGGGCGAATGGGTGTGAACCGTTCTGCGCGCATGGGGTTCACTCGTAATCGTCGCCCAGATCTTTAGGAACAAGACGATGAAGGTGGTGAAGATCCCGAACGCTCAGCTCCTACTGGGCGTCGCTGCGCTGCTCGTCGCCGACATTGTCGTCGTGTCAGTCTGGGTTGGGGCGTCGCCGTTCACGATGAATCTGCGCACGCCAAACACGTGCCTGTCGCCGCTGGACACACGCTTCGTGATCGCCCTTGTCGTTCTGAAAGCGCCGCTGTTCCTTTCGGCAATGTACTTCTCGAACAGCCTCTCCCGTACGACCTCGAAGAGCTTCGACGTGTTCAAGGTCGACGTTGGCGCCATCACGACGTTCCTGTGGGTTGCGGTCATCTCCTTCGCCATGATCATTGTGGTCATCGTGGTCGTGGGCACGTCGGCGAACGGGACTGTGCTCGCTCTTCAGACGGCCGCCGCCGTTATCATTGCCGGTCGGTGCCATTCGGATGGATACTCGCCGTTCTGACCCATGGGAACGTCTAGCTGGGCCGACGTTCCTGACGGTGCAACGCGGCATCATCGTGTTGCAGGACGCACGTGACGCCAGCAAGACGAAGGTCACTGTGAAGAACTTCTCGGGGCTGGGCACGATTTCCGGCACGCAGCGGCCTGCATCGACGTCGATCGGTAAACCGGCCGGCGCATCCGATGAGGACGCGACCAGCGGGGAGCACAAATCGCTGGCGGCCGCCATCGCCGACCTGAAGGGCCAGCTGGATCGCGCCACGCTCGACTTTGAGACCAAGATGAACGTCATGGTGCGCGCGCAGGAGAAACTCGACGCCATCCGCGACGAGTACATGCGCCTCGTCGTCGAGCAGGAGTACCAGGAGGCACACGGCAAGTGAAACCCGCCGCCCGCCATCCGATGGCGCAGGTCAGACATCTCCTCGTTCCACGAATCCTTTTCGTTTCAATTGTGCTGGTAAACAGCTGCCTCAGAACGCGTTCTACCAGGTGTGTTCGCACAGGGGGGGCACACAAGCGAGTTCGGAGCGCAATGGCGTTGGGCGATTTAAGTAGAAGTCGTCGCTTCCGGCGCGTGCTGGGGCGCCTGTTGCCGGGATGGCCGGGGACCTTCGATACCCGCGACCATCTGCCGGGTTGTTCGTCTGGACGGGCGTGGCGCATCGCTGCGTCGCGGCGCATCAGCGACGTTCTTGGCGTCGTTCGCCCGCTCGGCGCCGTCGTCCTCGTCGTCGTCCGGGTCCTCGAAATCGTCGTCGTTGTCGCCCTGGATCTTGCGGACGATCACCTTGAGCAGGTCGAGCGGCAGGACGATCAGGATGGCCCACATCCAGGCCAGCGCCGCCAGCCTCCACGAGATGCCCATGAACATGGTCCGGATGGAGAACATGGTGACCGGGCCGAAGCCGTACACGCCGATGAACGTCGCGATCGTCTGCGCCAGGAAGAACGCCGCCAGCATCGCCCGTGGCGGCCGCGACGCGAACACGGAGCCGCGCGTGCGCGTCACGAAGATCGTCAGCTGGCTGCTGACGCTGACAATGATGAAGATCAGGGCGCGGAGGCGCGCCAGGCGCCCTTGCTGGATGTGGCAGACCTCGACGGCCAGCGCCTCGTGACATGGCCACATGATGTCGCCCTGCAGGCTGTACGTCTGCTTGTAGTACTCCCAGATCGCGTCGTCGTACGACACGCGGGGCGGCACAGGGCGCAGGAAGTTGCCCGCCTCGCACGGGGACAGGTCGGCGCGCGGGAACCGGAGCTCCCAGTTGCAGTACGGGTCGCTGTCCGGCCCGACCCGGTACGTCCCGTCGAACGCCTGCAGCGGCTGCACGCCGAACACCTTCGGGAACAGGGGCGTGTTGCGCGCCAGCGAGAACAGGATGATGGTGGCGAACGCGAGCCAGAGGGCGGCCACGGCCGCTTGGCCGATGACGCGCCCCAGGCGCCATCGCTGCGGGCGCCGGGCGACGCGCTGCCGGTCGGTGGCGATGACGACCATGGTGGCATCGTTGACGACGACGATGAAGATGACGGCCGTGGCCGGGTAGTACCAGTTGTACGCGATCGTCAGCAGGCCGAACGTCAGGGCGATGCGCAGGGCGGACGCCATCGAGTACGTCGCGTACGCGCGCATCCGCGCCATGGCCTGGCGCGACAGGCGGATCGCGGCCGCCAGCGACGACAGCCCCGGGCGCACCGACACGAAGTCGGCGGCCGACCGCGCCGGCGCCGTCGCGCCCGCCAGCGCCACGCCCACGTCCGCGTGCGACATGGCGGGCGCGTGCGACCCGGACGTGCCGGTCGCGGCGACGATCGGCGCCTCGTCGCGCGCGTCCTCCTCCTCCGTCGGCGGCTCGGCGTCCGGGTCGGCGCCGGCCTGCGCCGGCGCACTGCGCAGCGACTGCAGCGCCTTGATGCCGTCGACGATCGTCACGTACTGCTCGGACTTGACGCTGGCGTAGTTCGTCCCCGCCGGGTCGTCTCCGACCTTGAACGTCTCCGACGCCACCTGGACGGGCAGCGCCGGCAGGCCGACCCGACCGACCAGGTCGGCGACGGCGTCGGCCCCGTCCGCGGACACGACCATGGCCCGAACGTGGAGGTTGTCGACGACGTCTTTCGCGGCGGACGTGTCGTCGTTGTTGCCGCTGCCGCTGCCGCTGCCGCTGCTGCTGCTGTCGTCGTCGCCTTCGCGCAGGACGGCGACGCCGACAAGCTCCCAGTTGACGTCGCCGAACGGCATATCGGTCGGGTCGCGACTGACGCCGACACCGACGCAGACGACGCCGCGCTGCTCTTGCAGGGCGTATACGTCGTCCAGAACGCGCTGCCGGTCGTCGTCGCCGAGGTACCCGTCCATGCTGACGACGACGTGCGGTGTGCCGATCGCGACGCGGAACGTGTTGCCGTTGGCGCGCACGCGCACCGAGGCCACGGCGCGTTGCGTTTCAGGCGACCAGGGTAGGCGGTGCGTCAGCTCCAGCTCGCGCCACAGGTCGTCCGCCTGCGGGCACGCCTCCAGGATCGCGTCCTGTTCCCGGTCGCGATCGTCGTCGCCCGTCCTCGTTGTCGGCATGCCGACCGCCGTGTAGAACACGACCTCGTCGGACGAGAACGCGTCCGATGCGATACAGGCGCCGTCGTCGAGGCGCAGCGGGCGCTGGACCGGGTCGTGCCCGTCCGACGTGATCGCGATGACGTCCATGCCGGACAGCCGGTCGATGGCCTGCAGGCGTCGAGCGACGAACGAGAACTTGGCCATGGCGATGGCGGCGACGGCGCGCGTCACGCCCAGGACGATCGGCATCGCCAGCGGCATGGCACCGACGATGACGACGAGCGTGTTGCTGACCAGCGACTTCCACGGCTGCTGCCGGGAGCGGCTGACGGCGATCTCGACGACGACGATGACGCTGGCGCAGGCGACCAGAACGGCCGCCATCTTGGACAGCGTCGGCGCCCGTGCCGGCGGCTCGGCGCTGATCGCCTTCAGGTGCCGACCGTAGACCGTGTCGGGCCCGGTGGCGACGACGATTGCCTCGGCCGTCCCCGACAGGATCGTGGCGCCCGCCAGCAGCAGCTTGCCGGGCGCCTTCTCCACCGGCGCCGTCTGCGACGTCACCGGGAACAGGTCGACGCGCACGGCCCCCTGCGTCGTGATGAGGCAGTCGGCGGGCACGACGTCGCCGGGCCTCAGGTCGAGGATGTCGCCGGGGATGACGCGCGACGCCGCGACGGTTCGCCAGGTTCCCGATCGCTTCACGGTGCTGTCGGCGGGCAGCTGGCCGTCCAGGGCGCCCAGGAGGCCGGCGTGGCGCAGGGCGGTGTAGTACGACAGGACGGCGTGCAGGACGCAGAGCAGGGCGATGACGACGCCGTCCGAGATGTTCCCGAGGCCGAACGACAGGAACGCCGCCAGGGCCATCAGCAGCGACAGCGGGTGGAAGACGGCGCGGACGGCGCGACGCGGGCGGGAATCGGGGCGCACGCGCTTGAGCAGGTCGTTCGACCCGGCGGTGAAGCGTTTGAGGATGGCGGACGACTCGTCGACGCCGTCGGCGAGCGACGAGCCGAACTGGGCGACGATCTCGTCCAGGGGTCTGCGCTCCCAGTACAGAGCGTCGAGGTCGCTGACAGCGACTGGGTTGGATGAGGGGTCGGCGTCCGGCCGTGGCGTTTGCTGTTGCTGCGGCTGCGCTTGTGGCGGCGGCCGATCCCGGCCGTCGTCGCCGGCATCGCCCTCCATGGCCTGGATGAAAAGTTTTCAAGTGACCAGAGCCGGCGTGCCGACCGGAACCATATCGTCGGGTGACACAACGTCGGCGTGACGTCACCGACGCGACGACGTCACGAGCCGACGTTTCCGAAACGGCCTGCGTTTACACAGGTTGTGCACAACCTGTACGCCGCCACGTTGCAATACATAAGGCAAGGTCGGGGGGATCGCCGGAACGGTACCCGGCCGCCGTCGGGGCACTGATCGGGTCGTGCTCGACGTGGCGAATGCAATTCCTGGGGCGCGGTATGCGCCGGCTCGGTGTCGACCCCGCCGACACGACGTTCGACGACCTGCGTCGCGAGCTGGACAAGGTGACCGCGGCGGCGCCGCCTTCCGCCCCCGACCTGTACCGTGTCGCCGAGCTGAAGCGCGAGGTCGTTGCCGTTCGGCAACGCTTCGTCGAGTACGCCGCGCTGCTCCAGGACGTCGTGCTGGATGCCGTCCGTGAGACGCGAACGAAACGCGTCGTCCCGGTTGTCGTGGAGCAGCACGCAGGCCATGTCGACACGTTCCAGCAACGGTACGACGCCCTGCAACGCGTCATTGCCGACGAGCGGCGCGCGGCGAACCTGCTTCCGCGTGTCGTGGTCAACGTGGAATCGCCGGGCAATCGTCTGGACGTCATCGTCGAGCTCGCCCAGGCTCGCGCGGAGCATCAGGCACCACGGTGCGGCTGGCAACCGACCGACAACGCATCCGCTTGCCAGGACGAGGTCGCCGCGCTTCGTGCTGCCTTGTCCCGCGAGGTGGACCGAAACGCGGCCCTCGTGGCGAACGCGGGCGCGCTCGCACGAACACACGAACGGGTTCGTGCCCTGGTGGAAGCCGGGTCCACGTCGTCGATGTCGGAGCTCTTGTCGCTGCGATGCGACCTTCAAGCTGGGTTGGCGCGCGAGACGACGCTCCGCGCGGACCTGGATGATGCCCGACACGAGGGCGAAGAGCTTCGTCGACGACAGGGCGAACTGGAGTCGTTGCTGAAGGAGAGCAGGCGGAAGGTGTTGGACGAAGAGGCGTTGGTGCAGCGTCTGACCACCGAGAGGCGTGAATCGGAGGAGACGTGGCTGGCGCGAATGGAGGCGATGCGGGACGAGATGCGCGCCGAGGCGGAACTGTGGAAGGACGAGCAGTCGAAGGAGGTGGAGCGGCACCGCCGATCGTTCCGCGAACGGCACCGCCTACTGGACGAGCAGTGCGCCGCTCGGGAGGCGGCCCTCGCTGAACGCCACGAGAAAGAGATCGCCCAGCTGGTGATCCTGCACGACGAGCAGGTCCAGCGCCTCCAGGACGAGATCCGCACGTACGAAGGCATGGTGCCCGTGGCCGTCGTCAACGACAAAGTCGCCGACATCGAATCGCGATGGGCGGATGAGCGCCGCCACTGGGAGGCATCCAGGTCGGCGTCGCTCGCCGAGCACGAGGACATGCGATCGCAGATCGCGACCCTGCGCGGCCAGCTGCACGAGATCCGGGCCAAGCACGCCGACACGACGAAGGCGCTGCAGGACGCTCAGGCGGCGACCGTCGCCGACCGGGACAGCGCCGAGCGCCGCGTGCAGGACGCGTGGCGGGCGGCACGCGACGAGGCGCGCGCCGACCTGATCGCCGAGCGCGACCGCTGGCAGGCGGACCACCAGCAGATCGTGACGGACATGCAGAGCCGCGCGCGGGACGCGAACGCCGCGTACGAACAGGTATAAGCACGCCAGACCGCGCGCAGTCCGTGGCTGCTGCAGCGCTGACTCGCGGTCGCTGCCAGAAACTGGACGCAGCGGCGGATGTGGCGCGCGCCCTGGACGCGCGCATCGGCGAACTGACGGCGGAGCGGGCCCGATCCGCGCATCGCATTGCCGCGCTGGAGGATCAGGTGCGATGCGTGACGGAGGCGGCGACGCAGGCCGACGCGGACGCACGCGCCGAACGGCACCGCGCGCTGGAGCTCGCTGAGGAGCGTCGCGCTCAGGACCTGGCGGGCGCGGCGCAACAGTACCCACCGCGTCGTTCGTCCCGGGTCGGACGCCGCGAGGACTCAACCCGATGTGGCAGGTCGGCGGCGGCGCTCGCGCAGGTTCGCGAGGAGGGCCGACGGGCGGTGCTGGAGGCGCTGGAAGCGGCGCGCGCCGACCTGGACCGGCAGCGCCTCGAGTGGGCACGGGACGCAGACGTACGTCGAGGGCGGCGCGCGTCCGCTCGCTCACGCCTGTCTGACGCGAGGGCGTCCTCCATCAGGAGCGCCTGCAACGTGAGCTGTCGGCCCGGGAAGCGTCCACGGTCGCCCAGTGGCAGAGCAGAGTCGAGGCCGACGCCGATCGCATGCGAGCCGTCGTCGAAGGGCACGCCGCGCAGGTCTCCGAAATGTCCAGGTCGGGGCGTGTCGAACCCATCATGGAGGGGGGCGCCGCCGTTTGCCTGACGCCACGCGACACAGCCGACTGGAGGCGGCGCGCGACAAGTTCGAATCCGACCTGAACCGGCAGGTCGCGGCGCACACCGCCGAGGTCGCCGCCCTGCGATCGCAGATCGACGCGCTGGCGGGCGACGTCGCCAACGAGCGCCTGGCAGCGACGGAAGCGAGGCAACGTACGAACCGTCGGGCGGCTGTGCCATGGCGGGACCACTAACCTGGACGGGCTCAGGATGCGCCACGCTGGACGCGCTGCGCGCCGACGTCGAATCCGCCGCCCTGGAGCGCGATCGGAAGCGGGCCGAGGAATGGACGGCACAGAAGGCGGAGCTCACGGTCCTCGTTCAACGACAGGCCGAGGAATTCGCCAAGGAGCGCCAGGTCCGAATCGCCACGTGCCCTGTACGACGTTGTTGATAACGTCGTCGCCCCCGGCAGGTGCTGCTGAACCGGATCAGCGAGCAGCGCGCTCGACACGCCGAGGAGCACGCCGAGCTGGTGGAGCGCGCGCGGGACTCACTTCCGGAGGACCGTGAGCGGATCCGGGTGCTGGAGGTGGAGGCGGCCCGGCAGCAGGCGGCCGCCGAGCAGATCGTCAACGAGGTGCGGTTCTACAAGCTCGAGCTCGTCAATCGGGACGAGGCGCTCCTGAAGCGCTTCGGCGACCCAGAGCAGGGCCGCTCGCGCCCGTCCGTCCCCGGCGCCAAGCCGCACCTGGCCAGCGTCCCGAGGCGGAGGCCTCGTGAGGGGCAGCTGCCCGTCGTCGTCAACCTGAACAACCAGGCAGGACTCGGGCCTGGGAACGGAGGGGTTCCTCGACCGCGACAGATCATCCAGCATCACTGGTCGTCGTCTAGCTAAACGATAGCACATTGTATGGGACGCCCTACCCCATCTTCAGGATGTCGGCGGCGATGTCCGTCTCCAGGAACCGATGGAAGGCGGCGTACTCGAGCAAGGCACGAAGCTCGTTCCAGGCGCGGTCGAACACACGGCTGTCGATATCGATCGAGGGTGCCGGCCGCGTGTCGATCTGGGCGCCCGGCTCGAACAGGTTCACGTACGCGCGGCGAAGCGCACTGGAGATGTTGATCTCGAAGGGCGCGCCGATCCGGATGAACGTGCTGTAGATCGTGTGCGCGTCGTCGACGACCTCGTCGGCCACGATGCGTTGTGGGGTGATCCATTCGGGTTCCATCAGCGCTACAATCGATGAATCGCTTCGTTCGCCTGTGGCTGTTGTTGCTGTCGTTGACGTTGCTGACAGCAGCGGCCGATCGTGCTGTACTTTGGACCATTTTCCGATGAACTGTCGGCGCGCCTCGTGGAACAGCATGGACTCGACGGCGAACTCCTTCTGCAGGTACTCGGTGAAGGCGAGGCGGATCATGTCGACCTCGAGTAGCTGGTCCATGCGGCCGTACTGTGGCCCGACACGGGCGTTGGCGCGCCGCGCCCAGTAGACAGGCATCAGCAGCGATACGCTGGTCGTCACCTTTGTCACGATCCACGTCGACAGCCGCTTCATTGGCGTATGCTGGCCGTCTGTCCGATACCGTTTGCGCCCATTAGGACGACCCATGTCGAACGTCGAGTGAGGGACAGGCGCCTACCGATGGGCGGGACGCAGTAGTTGGCGACAATGGTGCCCACGATGCCAATGACGGAAACGGCTGTGATCTCCAGCTGTCCAGACGCCGACTCAGTCCCGTTAACCCATGGTGATAGGTTGCGCGTCACCGCGAACTTTGATATGGAACGCATCGTGGCAATTGCCAAGCTGGAGGATGATGACAAAGACCATGATCAGGTGCAGGAGGATGACGCTGTTGTTGAATTGTGTGAAGGCGCCGGGCAGGGCGGGCATGCCCTGGCATTCCGCATAGGCAACGGCAATAACGACGACGTCGATGGCCATCAACCCGAAGAGCACTTTGAACCAGAACGCTTCCTTCACCAAATAGGGACGTGTGGCGAACAGCATATCGGTTCGGCTGGCCTGGCCCTGCTCAGGATGCGGTTGCACAGGCGAGGCAATACTCAACACAGTGTGCTGCTGTGCAACGGCACCGGTATGGGCGGAGGTGGTGGCGCTCAGCAGCACTTTCGCCCTCGTCCGCCGATAGTTGCAGTACAGGAACGCGGTGCGCACCAAGGTGCCATGCAGGGGCGTCAGGTTGAAGACGACAGCGGCGATCAGACTGGCCAGGATCGACTCGGGGTATTGGCTGGCGACCCAGTCGCTATACGGGATCAGGGCGACCAGCACCTCGATGACGATCACGATCGTCGGATGGCGCTCCCGGATCGGCGTCCGGTCCCAGAGCCGCACGAAGGCCACGAACATCGCCAGCAGGACCGTGCAGTCGTACGCCAGGAAGCCGACCAGCTCCACCTGGTCGTCGTGGCTCACCATGTATCGCTCTTCTATCCACCGACGGTCGTACCACCCGGAATCCTGGACCCGGTCGACATGGTATCTGTACTAGGACGAATCTAGCCCATCTTCAGGATGTCGGCGGCGATGTCCGTCTCCAGGAACCGCTGGAAGGCGGCGTACTCGAGCATGTCGCGAAGTTCGCCCCAGGCGCGGTCGAACATGGCCTTGTCGACGACGTCGAACTCAGCCGGGGGCGCCTGTGCGCCCGCTGGTGACTGTTCGACGCGGTCGGGTTCGAACAGGGCCTCGTACGCGCGGCGTAACCCGCTGGAGATGTTGATCTCGAACGGCGCCCCGACCTTGATGAACGTCTTGTAGATCGCGTAGGCGTCGTCGACAAGTTCCCCAGGGACCGACCCGACGGGGACGGCCCACTCGGGGGCCATCGACGCCGACGAATGGCTTTGTTCGGATAGCGTCGTCATCACCGACAGGGGCGTGCGATCGACGGCTCTGGACCATTTCCTGGTGAACTGGCGGCGTGCCTCGTAGAAGAGCATGGACTCGACGGCGAACTCCTTCTGCAGGTACTCGGTGAACGCCATGCGAACCACGTCGACGTCGAGCAGGCGGTCCATGCGGCCGTACTGTGGCCCGACGCGGGTCACGCCGCGTCGCGCCCAGCAGACCGGCAACAGCAACGACACGCTGGTCGTCACCTTCGTCAGCAGCCACGTCGCCGACCGCTTCGTCGTCGAATGCACGTCGCCTGCAGGAGCCACCCGAATCGATTAAAACAGCACACGTTGTATGGATCGTGACGCGCGTGTACCCGCAGGCGGAATGACGTAATCGATGACGATGGCTGCGACGAATCCGAGAACAGCATTCGTTGTGATCTCAAACTGGATCACGCCCGGACAGTCAGCCTTGCTGTGCATGCAACGAGGCGACACGAAAGAAAGGGGCACCTTGATGTGGAACGCGTCGTGGCAGTTGCCGAGGCGGACGATGAAGACGACCATGAGGATAAGGTGCAGGTAGGTGGCGCCGTTGTTGAACGACGTGAAACTGGCGGGCAACGTCGCCATCCCGCTGCACACCGCATAGGTGACGGCGATGACGACCAGGTCGGCGACGATACAACCGAGGAACGCTTTGAACCAGAACGTCTCCCGCACGAGGAACGGGTGCGCCGCGAAGAAGACGTCCACTCGAGTGACCGGCGGTCGCTGCTGTCCCACACGTCCAGGTTGGCCTTGCCCTGCGTTGGAGGTCGCAACGTCTACAACAGGAGGAGGGCACGCGGCGACGCCGGTCGCGCTCAGGAGCACCTTGGCTTTGGTCCGCCGATAGTTGCAATACAGGAACATGGTACGCAGCAGGGTGCCATGCAGGGGCGTCATGTTGAAGATGACAACGCCGACCAGGCTGGCCATTACGGAATCGGGATACTGGCTGACAATCCAGTCGCTATACGGGATCAGGGCGACCAGCACCTCGATGACGATGACGATCGTCGGATGCCGCTCCCGGATCGGCGTCCGGTCCCAGTGCCGGACGAAGGCCACGAACATCGCCAGCAGGACCGTGCAATCGTACGCCAGGAAGCCGGCCAGCTCCACCTGGTCGTCATGGCTCACCATGCTGCCTCCCAACCCGGACGCACCGATCCGCGATCGTACCCAGATCCGTCGATCGTTCGACCCGACGGGGGCGTTTACCATGATGTGTACCTAGCTAGCCCATCTTGACGAGGTCGGCGGCGATGTCCCCCTCCAGGAACCGTCGGAACGCGGCGTGCTCCAGCATGGAACGAAGTTCGTGCCAGGCGCGGTCGAACATGCGGATATCGGTATCGATCCAGATGGTCGGCGTCGGGTCATCCCCCGAGGGATTCGGGCGGTCGGGTTCGAACAGGGCCTCGTACGCGCGGCGTAACCCGCTGGAGATGTTGATCTCGAACGGCGCCCCGACCTTGATGAACGTCTCGTAGATCGTGTCCGCATCGTCGAGGAGCTCATCGGGCATCGATATCAGCCCGGCGGTCATGGGCAGGATTGTCGTCGTCGTTGATGGATCGCTGTGCGATGTGGCCGATGCGGTTGCTGCTGTTGTGGTCCCGGCTCCGGCTGACTGGGCCTGGCGGCCGAGCAACGTGGACCATCTCTTCGTGAACTGATGGCGGGCGTTGTAAAACAGCATGGACTCGACGGCGAACTCCTTCTCCAGGTACGCGGTGAACGCAATTCGAATCACGTCAACGGTGAGCAGCCGGTCCATGCGCCCGTACTCGGGGGCAATTCGCAACGTCGTGCGTCGCGCCCAGTACACTGGCATGAATAACGACACGGCTATCGTCGTTCTCGTGACAATCCACGCCGACAGCCGCTGCAGGGTCGTGTTGGCCCCACCTGCAACCTCCCACGATTCATCAGGGCCGAACAGGACGCGCAGGCGGTCGCGTACCGCCTGGTGGGATGACATAGTTGGCGGCAAGGTTCCCAGCGATGCCCAGGATGGCGTTAGCGGTGATTTCGAACTGGAACACATCCGCTAAGCACCTGGGTCGATATGCGCCAACGACACAGCACCTTGATGTGGAACGCATCGTTGCAGTTGCCCAGGTGAGCAATGACGACGAACACGATGAGCAGCTGCAGGAGCATACAGGTATTGTTGAAGAGATTAAAGCTGTCCGGTAGCGCCGACATCCCATGGCAGGCACCATAGGCGGCGACGACGACGACCAGATCAGCGGCCATGCCAATGAGGTAGACCTTGAACCAGAGCGCTTCCCGCACCAGGGTCGGGTGCCTCGCGAAGAAGACATCTACTCGACCGGCGCCCTGCCGCTGCAGTACGTCGTCGAACTTGCCATTGGATCCCGGGTGTGGATCCCTGATCGCAGCGGTGACGCGACGCTTTGTAACGACGGCGCCGGTGTCGGCGGCGCCCAGGAGCACGTTGGCTCGCGTGCGCCGCCAATTGCAGTACAGGAGCAGGACCCGGATCAGCTCGCCGTGCAACGCCGCCTGGTTGAACGTGACGCTGGCGACCAGGTTGGCGAGGATCGAGTCGCGATACTGCCCCGCCACCCAGTAGCCGTACGGGATGACGATGGCCAGGCCCTGGATGACGAGCACGATCTTCGGATAGCGCTCCCGGATCGGCGTCTGGTGCCAGCGCCGCACGAACGCGACGACCATCGCCAGCTGGACGGTGCAGTCGTACGCCAGGAAGCCGGCCAGCTGCGCCAGGTCGTCGTGGCTCACCATGACGCCGATACCGGACTGTACCCAGATACGTGTCGCTCCAACGTCGATCCCCCCTGTACGCGTGCGGCGCGAACGCCACCAGCAGCAGACCGTACCGTCGTACGCCAGGGGCGACGCATCGCCTTCACGATGCTCGTCGCCATCCTCCCCGCCTATTCATAGCGGCGCGCGGGCGGCGTCGTCGTCTTCGCAACCCCTCGCCGGACGTCGTGTCACCATCGCATGGCCCTGCAATGCTTCGCGCCGTCGTCGACCTGATCGGTCGCATCCGACTCGGCCTCGTTCGAGCGCCGCCACCGCCTGTCGCAGGGCCATCATCCGACCCGGTCATCGCGACGGTTGCCCGTCAACGACAACCACAACAACAACCGCCGTCACCACCGATGCTGATGCTGCCGGTACGTCCACCCGTACGCCTCCTCCCACAACACGTTCGGCGGCACGATCGTCGCCCGACCAAGGAGCGACGGCAGGACACGGATCCAGGGCGACCCACCGTGGAGGGGAGGATCCAGGCCGCTGTACTGATCGACGCCCCGCTTGTTCACCCGATCGACCATGCATCGTTCGTGCAGGCGCTCGTCCGCGAATCGCAGTGCACGGCGCAGGTGACGTTGGCGGTCAGGCGTCGTCGCCGGTTCCTCGTCGAGCATTTCAGGACGGCGTTCCTGAGGGACCCCTGCGTCACGACGCGTCAGGTCGCGCAGGCGGTGACAGCAATGTCGGCGATCGCTCCTCCGCGCGTCGTCCTGCTCGCGTCCGCCACGTGCGCCCGCCTGCTTCGCCACTTCTCGCCCGCCGATCTGTCCCAGTGCCTGCTGGCGTTCGCACGGCTCGACCAGGGCGCGCAGCGGGCGATCCCCGACGAGACGTGGCAGGCGTTCGCGAACGCCGCCGTTCAGCGGATTCCTGTAGCGGAACCGGCGGTCGTCACCGCGTTCGTGCACGCGTTCGCCCGCGCCCGTCAACCGTTTCAGTACGCGCTCGCCGTTCACCGCGCTGCGGTCTCGCTGGATGGGTTCGATGTGGGCACGTTGCTCAGCCTGCTCGTAGCGCTTCGTGCCGCCGACGCCCTGGACACCTTCCCATGGGACACGTGCTCGCCGCTCATCGCGTCCAGGGTCCCCGACATGGACGCAGCCGCATTGGTACGCCCCGATTCGCAATCGAACATGCCCCTCGTGAATGCGTTGCGGTGTAGGCCACCCTGGCGGGGCTCGTTTGCACGTCGCCATCGCCCAACGTCGCCCTGGCCAATGCCGTTGCAGGTCGAGTCCTGGAGTTGATCAGCGGGATGGAGGCCCGACAGGTCTCCATGTTCCTGGGCGCGATGCACGACCTCGGCAGGGAACTTACGCGGGCGTTCGTCCAGCGCGTGAACGAGCTTCGACCCGGGGCCGACGTCCACTCGCTGTCGATGATGGCGGCCGGCCTGCTTCGGCACCCGGCTGTGCACCATCAGCCGATCGTACAGCTGACGCACCAGGTGCGGGAACTCGTCCCCGCGCTGACCGCTGCACAACTCCACCTGGTCGCGACGTCGTTCTTCCACGTGCGCGTCCGCGACGATCCCATCTTCGCGGCCATCGCCCAACGAGCCATCCAGATCCGGGGCGACCTCAGCGCCGGCCAGGCTCTGTCCATCGTCGACGTGTGCAGCAGGTTCGGGCACAACGACGAGCACTTCGGGCGCCAGGTACTCGCTCCGCGCCGACGGCGCTGCCCCTGACCCACACGCTGATCGTTTCAACAGATGCTGGCGCGCGTTATCGCCCAGAGTCGGACGCTGGCGCCGCAGCAGGTCGCCGTCGCGATTGATAACCTGGGCCGGACGCGCACGATCGGGACCGGCATCGACCTTGGCCCGATCAGGGCCCGGTACCTGGCCCTGGCGGCGTCGCTGACGCCAACGCAGCACGCCACCTGCCTGCAAACGTTCGGGCAGGACGGTCGCGGGTCGGCCTCCTGCATCCGGACCGCCTGCCTGTACGTGCCCAGCATGGACGTCTACGACATCATGAAGGCGCTGGCCGGCGTAGGGCAGTCGTCGGGCAGCAACCTGCTGGAGCCGGTCGTGCGTCGCGGTGAGGAACTCGTCCCGTCCATGAACAGCCGGCAGCTGGCCACGACGCTCTGGTCGCTCGTCTCCCATGGTCGCGATCGTCGTTCCCTGTTCGCCGACGTGCTCGTCAAGCTGGAGTCGCTGCTTGCTGATGACGAAACGGACGGCAACCTGCTGGCCAAGATCATGTGGGCGGGCGCGTTCGCATCCCTGCCCGGGTTCGCACCCGTTGCCCAGTGCTGCCTGGCGAGGGCGGTGGTCTGCCTGCGTCTGCCTTGCAGCGCGGCCGCCACGATTGCCTGGGCGATCGCCGCTCTCGACCTGCAGGACATGGATGCCGACCACCTGGCACAACTCTGGAAACGCGTCGCATACGGCCTCGCCGACAAGACGCTGAGACCGGGGAGCAGCACGACCCAGCTCTGGCAAGCGTTCCTGTGGATGCGGGTGCGGTTCCCGACGATTGTCGATGCGCTGGACGGGCGCGCCCTCGAACTGATCGACAAGCACGGCCGGGCATCGATGGCGTACAACGCTGGCCGGGCGGTTGCGCCGACGGTCGCCCATGGCGAGCTCGTGAAGCTCGTGCGGGACCTGGGCGGGCAATGCAACGTCCAGGAAGGGTTCGTCTGCCCGAAGACTGGGTTCCGCCTGGCGATTGCCTATACGAGCCCGGTGTCCCGACGACGTTCCGCCGTCGAGCTGCTGTACAGCGGCCATCGGTTCGGCAACCGCCTGAACGGGTCACGTGCGCTGCGCGATCGCCTGTTGCAGGGCGCTGGATGGGAGCTGAACCCGATCGATGTCTTCCTGTGGAACCGGCCCGGGTTCGATAAGATCCAGCACGTCGCCGGCATCGTCCGACAGGTCGATGAGCACCTCGACATATAGTATAGACTAAGCCGTTGTGACGATCGGATGTGTATTATGGGACCCTGTGGACGATAGGGCGTTTCTGGGTAATGATAACGTCGACCTTACTGCGTGTTGGAGACGTGCGACGTACGACGGCTGGCCTTGCGCTGCGCCTTGCGCTCCTTCTGCTCCTTGAGGCGCAGAGCGACGACGGCGTCGTAAGCGTCGGCCGTAGCCTTGCTCTTCTCGATGCGGCGGCGCTGCTCGGCGTACCACTTCCGCTTGCGCTGCAGACGCTGAGGTGTGACGAGTCGCTGGATCTTGGGCGCCTTCGTGTACGTCTTGTCACCCTTCGTGATCTTGCGCTTGATGACGAACGCGCGCACGTCGTCGTCCTTCTCGAGGTTGAACAGCTTGCGAATGCGGGTCGCACGCTTCGGCCCAAGGCGACGGGGCTTGGTGTCGTCCGTCAGTCCGGGGATGTCCTTCTCACCCTTCTGGGTGACGACCAGGTGCAGGACGGACAGGTCGCTGCTGACAATGCAACCGCGGACCGACTTGCGTTTGCGTTCGCCGGCCGTACGCGGGCGGTAGCAGGAGCTGCCCTGCTTCAGCAGCAGACGAACACGGCTGTTCGTCAGGACACCCTGCTTCATCGGGAAGCCCTGTTTGTCGTTACCGCCGGTGATCTTGAAGGTGTACCCGGCGAACTCCTCGCCGAGGTCGGCACCGTTGACCTCATGCGACAAGCGCTTGTCGTACAGGGCGACCAGCTTCTTGTCATCCTCGATCGTGATGCATTTCTGCAGGCCCGTCGCCGGGTACGAAATGTTCAGCTTCATGACGGCACCCGCGCCTACTACCCCAGACCGAATGAATCGCACGGGAGGTCGCGGACTCCGTGGACGGACTTCCACGACTTTGTTAGGGCGCCGCCATATATCGACCCACGATCCCAATTTCCGCGGCATCCTGTGAGTGTGACGCCCCGGATGTGCATTATTCGCGATGCCATCATCCCCCAGATAGGCTACGGGAATCCGCTTGTGATAACCGACGCGCCGAAACAGGTGATGACCATCTGTTCGGCGCATCGACGCGTTTCTGTTCACACCTGCGGCAACTCTTTCGTGGTGCTGTTAGTGCCCCAGCAGGGGCCACCTGCGAATGCTCTGCTAACCGTTGATGCGGATATTGCCGACAGCACTGCCGGCTTCCAACTTAGGGTACTGATCTCCTGACACATCGTCGTTTGTCGCCGCGATGCCGGCGATGCCCGCTAGCTGGCCACTTTCTTGAAAACTCGACAGAATGGGGAGGAACTGGCGCTGCTGATCCTGCGCTTGTCCAGCTCCTCTTCCTTTGCGGTCTAGGCCGACACCGGCGACGCCACCGACTACGACGCCGTTCATCGGAATGACTATGGGACAGACGACACTGCCCGCCTGCGAAGACGATCGATGCGGCACACGGTGCATGCCTGATCCGCGAGCACCTACGTTTCGGCTGACGGGTCGACCGAGGCGGTGAACGGGTATCCTCGGCTCGCTAATTCGTTCGAGCTGGGGATCGCCCGCAGCGATTCATCATTTCCGCTCAAGACGCTGCGTCCCGCTCTTCGTCACCTCTAGCTGAACTCGTTCTGTCCCGATGCGCTCACGCCTATCGACGGTTGCGACAATGGAGTCTGGCACGATACCGATTTCTTGTCCCACTTGACACTTTGGCGGAGGGCTCCAAGCTGGAACGATCAATAAAAGTCCGGCAAGTTCAACAATATTAGAGCTGGCCTCATACTGTCGACCGCTGTTCGGAGGATTGCGCCCGCGACTCCGCGGCGCGTCTGAAGTCGGAGCAGTTGGCCCTAAATCCTAAGCGCTCGACCAGAGAGAGAGAGAGAGAGAGAGAGAGCAGCGAGCGGTCAACCGACATCCCCATCCGTGCTGCAGCAATGTCCAGCGGTAATCGCACTCATCGAATTGTCGTGTCGCCGGGCCTTCTTCTTACCTTCATCCTGGCCGTTAACGTCATCGATGCCGCCAGGCTAATATCCAAAGACGGTGCTGTATTCATGCTCAACGACATTATACCTCTTGCGCAACATTCTCGCATGATACAGCGCATGATTAATGCAGGTGTCGACCGCATCGGCAACGTGTTGCTGCCCAATGTCTTCGATAGCCATTTACGCCTGATCGTCGGCTTTGCCAAGCGCTTTTCGCCGCTGGAAAAGAAATATCAGGTGTGGCCGCATTGTCTTCTGTTTGGCTCCTCTGCGATCAGTGACGTCGGCAACAGGTTCACCTCGCAGCCGACTGGCTGCAGAAAAGGTTCCAGGAATTGGGGCAAGATGGCACGGTGGGGGAATTTGTACAGGCGCTTGAGTACCTGCAGATGCCTTCGATGTTGGTCGCCATGGGTTGGATGCTGCGACTACGGTTCCCCGACTGGCTCGCGTGCACGACAGATCGCGCTGCGTTTCGCGAACGCCCAGAAGCGTACCGTTTAATAGCGGGGCCCATTCGGCTCTATCATCTGGCCAAGAAGTACCGCGATACGAACGCAGCTGAGCACATTTGTAATCTTGTCGTCAGCGGCAGCAACGCCTCTCACGTCGACGCCAAGGTATGGGGCTGGGGCGGGAACGTCTTGCACTGCGCCGCCCACGATGGTGAAGAATTCGTCGTCGACATGCTCCTGCATCTTTCCGGCATCAAAGTCAATGCGCATGCCGATAGAGACCTTAAGAAGACGCCGCTACATTACGCAGCGGAAGAAGGACATCCTGTCGTCGTGCGACTTCTACTGCAACACCCCGATATTCAGGTCAACGCACGCGACGATGACGATTGCGCGCCTCTACATCTCGCCAGATCGGGCGACGTCGTCAGAGAGCTTCTGCATCACCCCGGTGTCAATGTCAACGTCGAGGCGGGCCAGCCCCAGTGGACGCCGCTTCTTCTGGCCGCTCAGCAGGATCGTGCCGAAGTCGTCGAGGCGCTGCTGCTGGCCGCCGACATCCGCGTCAATCAACCATCGGCCAACATGGTGTGGACACCATTGCACTGGGCCGCCAGTCTTGGCCATATCGACGTTGTCCAAGTGCTGCTGCGTGACAAACGCGTTGAGATCAACCCGCTAGATCTACTTCGCCGTACTCCACTGACGCTAGCCATGCTCGCTGGGCGCCCGACCATCGCTGTCGAGTTGGCTGCGCGAGAGGCAACGGTCTACTGAAGGACGGTGTGGTCGCCAATATACAGACGCCGTTGATACACTGCGAGACGTCGTGTACGTTGGTTCGCACAGATGGTCGAATGAGTGTCGCATGCTAACTATTATTAATGCAGGACGACACTGTCGCCGATGGTGCCTGGTGCCCAGGGAAGATCCCGGTTCGTGCACACCAAGTCACCGGCTCACGCTTGTGCTGAACTGACGTGATCGTTTCCGTGCCGAGCGGGCAGCGCCACCAAGAAGACGACACGCCCCGATGACGACGTCGTCGACGAATTGTACCAGTCGCATAAGTTTGACGACGCTGACCAACTCGACAGTGCGCGGGACCAACAGATCATCCGCGGACTGGCCTGCCTCACCTGCCGACCTGTCGCGCAATTATTACGGTCCTTGCAGAGTCGCGTTGGCGCGGGTCGCCCCCACTCCCCAGATGGCAGCGGAACAGTGAAACAGTGCGCCGCCGACGTCTCCTGAGGACAAGACGAACTCGGCGATGCTACTCAAAGTCGTATATTGATCATCATGCGTTCGAGGAGCCTGCATGTTCGTTCGGGTCGTCGTTCCCGACAAAGTAATTGACTACCTGGGCGAACCCGGTAAGATGGCACTCTCGAAACACAACGCTCGCAGCGAACCTTAACGCGAGGGTTGCTTTCTGCGATTCGATGGAACGATCGCAGGACGTACTGGTGCTGCTCGCCATACCCGACGCAGATGATAACGAGAGTAGCGCGTTTGTCCTGCGTTAGAGCCAGTTCGAACTTATCGATGTCAGGGGCCTCGCCATCTGTGACGACCACCGCCATGAAAGGAGGCTGTCCATGATCGGCATTCAACCTCCCGAATTCTTCGTCAAAGACCCGGTTCAGTTCGAGCCATCCAGGCATGAGGTAGGTCATCCCTCCCCAAACGATTTGATCCCATTTCCTGACAATGGCGCAGTTAGAATTGATCGATCGGGTGGCCCATCCATGACGGCGCGCGTCTGACGCACTCTTGCAGGTTTTCGGGATTCAGTTCGCCAATGTCGTTAGAATGCCCACCTGCAAACGTTATTGCCCGAAGCCCGGCGCCGCGATCGCTGCCGCGAGAGTCCTGCGAAGGTTCGCCTTTCAGCTCCGACATCACGACGCCGATAGCTTCTCGAACTATAAAGTTGCGGCTCGTCGGGTTCTTCGCTGACGTCGGAAACGCCATCGACGCACTCGTGTCTAAAAGAAGCATCACCTTTCGCTCTTCCGCAGCGAAACTTCTCTCAGGCTCGCTTGCATGCGGGCTTGTTTGCGCGTTCGTACTTGTAGTGTTTACCACCACGAGCGGCTCGACATCAGGGCTGACATTGCCTGGCTGAATACGGCGACACTGAACTGTATCGGCACCCAACAGGCATCCACCCAAGAACCTGCGCAATTTGCTCCACCCAAATCGAACCATTTTCTTAGCCAATCCTGGAGATGCAGAACGATCATTCAGGTACATGCCCGAAGATGGTGTCGTTTGCACGTGATGTAGACGACGGTATGCTGTCGACGGCTGAAGACCCGGGGACGGTGTTGTTTGCGACGACGTCGTGCCAGAAAATGCCTGCACGTCAGCAAGGCAGTGGTCGAAACGGCGATGCTGGCCGCGCGGTTTTCTCAGTGGGTTGCAAGAGCAGGAGTTCCCAGCGGTCCCAAACCCCGCTGCCCCGATCGCTACGATGATGGCGGCGGCCATCAGTCGCATCTGGACCATGGTATCCTGGAACGGGACCGTACGTACGCTCGCTGGCTCGATGTGGATTGGAACTGGTCAGCCGCCCTGTCGCGCAGTTCTGCACTGCCGTCGAGTCGCGCAGGCGCCACTGCAGATTGGATTCGCGCAAACAGCGTGATACCTACTGTACACTGTACAGCGCCGTTGTACAGGTCGAAACGACTGCAACAATGTCCACACCAGCTTGCTGATGCCCTCTAGATAGTACTCATTGTGAATATAACAATGCAAGTGGCAGCACCAGTGAAGTTTTGCCTTAACAGCAACGTCACGCGAAAACAGGTTCAGTATATTGTCGCATATCTTGTGCGACAAGTGTCGTCCCGGATTCCAGCAATCTATCAGGTTCACCGGCAAAGCTGGCCACTTGAAAGACGACCAGCGCCGCAGAATAGTATCCAAATGTCGGTAGATCTGGGCATCTGAATGCGAGGGTTGTGTGCTGCAACTGGATCGAACGGGGCCAACACATCAATTTGATGGCCTCTGTCATAACCGACTCCGATTTATCATAGCGGGCGTGCGTCATATCACACAAGTCGTCTGGAATATTATTCGCTGAGATCGCCAGCTTCCGTAACTTGGCTGCACCTCCATGAGAATCATTTCTGTCACACCCGATGCGCGACCGATGTGCCTGGCCCAACGTCGTGCTATCTCGACGTCTGTGCCAGATCATATACACCTACTAAGCGACAGCACGCTGCCAGGGGAGACACAGCTAGCAGTGAAGAAGGGCCCCAGGAACACAAGATTGCATGGATAGAGGTCAAATCTTAATCCTATCGTCACAACAGAGCCGCACCCAAACTGAGTTTCGACGCTGAATCCACATCCATTCACAACATTCACAATCGCCTTCCACTGTGATATTCACTGACTATGTTGTATGTATATATGCTGAACAACCGACCGATCAATCAATAATAGATGTGGGCATGATCGATGGGGGAAAAATGAATAGGGACGTCGTAATGAATGGAGACGTGATGATGAGTGGGGGCGTGATGATGGGCGGGAGCGTGTCCGCGTAATCGTTCTTCGCTGTAGGGAGCGACGACTGCCGTGCCCAGCGGCAGCCTCGGTTCCCGTTCCTCCGACGCGCCGTTCCTCCTCGTCCACCGCGGGGCCCGATCGATATTTGAGTGCGAGTCAACCGTCTCCGTCTGCTGTGGAGGCCTGTACGTTGGCGGCAGCGCTGACCTTGGCACCGGCACGGAGGCGAATGTCGTTAGATGCGCGACGAAACGGTTTTTGTCCTGCTCGTGTTGCCGGGCCTTGCTTGAGCAGCAGTTTCCGGCGCTTGCGATACTCATCACGCCAACCAGCACGATGACGACTGCGAGGCGCATGCCGACGAAACCGTTGTTAGGTGGGCGACGAGTGAAAAGTGAAAACCCCGCACGGCGCGGGCGACTGGTTCGCAGTCGCGCCACGAGCCACGGCGAAATTGCACACGCCGATGCCCCCACGCAGACTGCGACCTACTTACATAGTGTAGGTGGCACATGTATGGGGGCAGCACTGAATGTTGCCAAGATGGAGTTCGCGTACGGGAAGCTTCCATCAAATCCCATCCTGTGTTATCGACAAACTCGAAGAACGATGAGCCGGTGCCCTCATCTGCGCCAGGTATCCAGGCGGGCCTTTCCGGCGGTCATATATCAGATGGAGGTAGTGCATCCGGACACCCTCTTTCGAATGCACTGCCGCCGGCCTACGATCGGTAACGTATGGCGCGGTCTTTCGACGCCTTCAGGGTCTCCGTCCCTCGCAGTGCCCGTCGCTGTCGCCTGAATGCTTTCTAGCCGTTCAGGATACGATTCCCATGCGTTCATATCGTTGGCGTCGGCAATGCATTCGTCAGTCCTCGCAGGAACGCCTGTTTTTAATGAGGTTATAAAAACAGCAGATCTGAAAATGATTTCTAGGTGTTCGGCGACGACAACGTCATAAGAGGCCGATGTCACTCAATGACCGTCGTATGACGATGTCCTTGACGGCGGTGAACACGTGCCTGATGTTCTCGCTGTCGGTCGCACACGTTATATGCGTGTAGACGGGTTTGTTGGCGATCAGGTTCCTGGCCTCGAACGCCTGCTTGACGTACTGGGCGCACGGCTCGAACTCCTGCGACCCGAAGTACTGCGGGAAGCAGACGTTGATGTGAACGAGCTTGATCTTCTCGGCGAACAGGTCGCTCTTGTTGAGGAATAGTATGACGGGCGTCGACTTGAACCATTCCGAGTTGACAATGTCGCCGAACAGCGTCAGTGCTTCGTGCATCCGATTCGTCGTGCCGTCTTCGTACAGGACCTGGTCATAATCGCTTAGGGCGGCCACGAAGATCACGGCGGTCACCGAATCGAAGCAGTGAATCCATTTCTTCCGCTCGTTGCGCTGCCCACCGACGTCAAACTGACCAACGGCGCATATCAGCGTTTGTGCAGCGGTAGGTGCGCCTGGCGTACCATTTGGAATTTCGAGTTCTCCAACTCGAACTCGGTCTCGACGATACCGGTGGTCCTGACTCTTGACCTGAGGATGTCGGCCTCGGACGGCACGTAGCTGGGCGCACAGATCTCGTCGATCTTGTCGAAGAACCAGTTGGAGTTGTCGGTCAGCTGGAACTTGCTCCTGTTGACGAACGTGCACCGGATGCCGGGGTCGTTCCAGAGCACCTTGATGTGGGCAGCGTCCTCGGGCGTCAGCACGCTGTCTGCCTTGAGCGCCATGACCGCGTGCGCATGGTCCCGGTGCTGCACCTTGATCTGCGTGTCCAGATGCGGGTATTTGACCTTCAGGCGCTCGGTGTTCCGTATCAGCGTCTGTATCGCTGAAATGACGTTGGCGTATATGATGTGGTCGAACTTCCGCCTCTCCTCCTCAGAGTACCCGGGCCCATACAGCTTGATCATTTGCCTGTGACAGGTGCCAGTCGGTCATCTCTGAAACACCTGGCGTAACGCAATCGCTATCCGTACTTGAACAGAGTGCTCTTGCCGGATTCCCCGGCGCCCAGCAGGAGGAGCTTCTTGATCTCGGAGTGGGCGGCGACATCTTTGGCGGCGGCGGCATCGATCTCTTTCGACCGAGCCTGCTCTCGCATCCATTCCGTGGCCAGGCATTGCAACCCGCAGAACCCCACCATCGGCTACACCCGGTATCCGCCCCCCGCCCTGCTACTGCATTCGACGTCGGCAACGATCCCGCGCCGCCCCGCTCTCGCCCGCGATTACGGCTGACGACGGGTTATCGTGCGTGCCCTTGATATTCAATGGTGGGCGCGCGATCCCATACCACCGGTATCTATCAGTACCCTGTACCCCTGACACCCTCAGCCGCGCTCATATCCGGCCGACGCGCCGCTGAGAGTGCTCCCGCAGTCGGAACGTTCGCCCGCAGTAGGGCCACGTTAGCGCGGCCCGGGGCGCGGGGGTCGTAACGTGGACGTCCCCGACCCACAGTCGGCGAACATATTGTGATGTAGGTCCGTGGGCTGCAGCCTCGACTGTGGATCGGGTGGGCGTCGGGTGACGATGGTGGGGGTGTGGTGTGTTCTGTGTGCGGCGGTGACGATCTGACACCGACGGCGCCTGTTGCAGGCGAGCCTGCCGCGCAAGGGGCCGGTGGCGGCCAAGGGGAAGGCCGCGCGGCCGGCGAAACCGCCGGAGCTGACCAATGAGCAGAAGCAGGAGATCCGCGAGGCGTTCGACCTGTTCGACACGGACGGCAGCGGGACGATCGACGCCAAGGAGCTGAAGGTCGCCATGCGAGCGCTCGGGTATGCGCGGACCGGTCGCGAGCGACCCGCGCCCGTGCCGCTGACTGCGTTCCGGCGTGTACAGGTTCGAGCCGAAGAAGGAGGAGATCAAGAAGATGATTGCGGATATCGATAGCGATGGCAGCGGGACGATCGACTTCAACGAATTCCTGCAGATGATGACGGCCAAGATGAGCGAAAAGGATTCACGTGAGGAGATCCTGAAGGCGTTCCGCCTGTTCGACGACGACGAGACCGGGAAAATCTCGCTGAAGAACCTGAGGCGCGTCGCCAAAGAGATTGGCGAGAACATGACCGACGAGGAGCTCCAGGAGATGATCGACGAAGCCGACCGCGACGGCGACGGTGAGATCAACGAGGAAGAGTTCCTTCGCATCATGAAGAAGACGTCGCTGTACTGAGGGCGCGCTTCCAGTCTACACACCGGCGGTCTGCATGACCGTTGTATAAAGGGCCGATCTGTATAATTAGGCTGCGTATGGTTGCCGGGGACTTGGCAGTAGGTCGGGGCGCCATACATCGTCGCCAGGCAGGCCCAATGGCGACATGACGAAGACGCAGTTGTCGGCGATGACGACGGGGATCCGCATCTGGGCTAAATAGGACAGGCCAGCGTGGGTGACCCGGGTCTCGCTGATGTCCAGGCGTCGCAGCGTGGACCGGCACGCATCGGTGACGTGCTCGATGGAGGCGTCGGTCAGCAGGCGGCAGCCTCTCAGGACCAGGGATTCGACGTTGCGGCACCCGTGCATGACGAGGGCGATGCCCCTGTCGGTCAGGGACGGGCACCCCGACAGGTCCAGGTGCCTGACGCGGTCGCATCCGGCAATGACGGGCATGCACCAGTCGTGGCATCCCTGGGCGGACAGGTGCACGAGGCCCCGGCAGCGGCCCAGGATTCCGGCGAACACGGGAAGCGCCACGGTTGTCGGTTGGGAGCCGTCTGCCACTGCACTGACGGCCAGGGACGATATCCTCGCCAGGTAGTCCGGGTGCCGAGACGCCTGCCTCAGCAGGCGGCAGACCTGGCCGATCGGGGCGCCAACGACGTCGCCCACGTCGAGGTACATAAACACGCTGTGCAGGACGTCGAGGGGCAGGTCGGCGAGCAGCACCATGGGTTAACTTAGGGGTCAACTACTTGACTGGGCGGCGTGACTCAACGTGACCATTCAGGCGACCTTGTGCGAAACCCGGGGCGCCCGGATCGGAGTCGGAACCGGATCCGGGCCCCGCGTTAGCCTCATGCTCGCCGTGGTGGCTTGTCGACCGAAACGGTGCCGTCGGCGCCCGGGCATCACGCGCGACTCGGCAACGGAACCAGACCCTCGGGGCATGAGCCGTATGGCAATGCGTCCGGCGATGGGATCCCCTGCAGGGTTGGTCGCCCGCCCGGCTGTGACTGGATGGCACAGCCGGACCAAGTTCGACGAGCACCAAGGGACGACGCGGCCACAGCGGCGATCCTAGTCTGGTGGCGGGTCGACGTCTGCCGGTCCGGTCGCACCATGGCGTCGATGAAGCGCGATTAGTAACGGCGCGCCCGTCGATCGCCGTCTGCCCCGGTCGCTGACGAGCGCTGTAGCGATTACCTGTTCAAACTCGTCCTGATTGGCGATTCCGGCGTCGGCAAGAGCTGTCTGCTGCTGCGGTTCGCTGACGACAGCTTCACCGACAGCTATATCAGCACGATCGGCGTCGACTTTGTGCGTTCCTGCCACGTGCCGTCCGCCACGTTCTCTGAGCGTTCCACAATTACAGAGGTTCCGGACCGTCAACATTGACAATAAGATGGTGAAATTGCAAATCGTAAACCCTGTGGCATCACCTGCGGTCTGCAGAACCGTCTGTAACCGTCCCCGTTGCAGTGGGATACGGCCGGCCAAGAACGATTCCGCACGATCACCAGCGCATACTACCGGTCGGCATCGGGCAGCGCCTCGATGCTCGATGAATCACCTGACCCGCTGAACAGGGGAGCACACGGCATCATCCTGGTGTACGACGTCACCAGCTCGGTCCGCGGGTTCACGCTTGCCGACAGGTGCACGCCGCCTCTGACTTGAGCGCCTGTGGCAGGGCTCATTCGACCACGTCGAGGAATGGCTGCTGGAGGTGAACCGGCATGCCAGCGCGAGCACAATCAAGCTGTTGATCGGGAACAAGGCCGACCTGGTCGACCAGAAGCAGGTCACCGAGGAGACGGCGAAGAAATTCGCAGACAAGCTCGGCATCACGCTGCTGGAAACAAGTGCCAAGAACTCCACCAATGTCGAGGCTGCCTTCTTAACAATGGCTAGGTAGGTCCAACGGCCGTCGTCCTGGTCGTGTGTGCGGCACGCTGACGGTACCGCTGTTTAGGGAGCTGATCGCAGCGAGAGTGGCCGAGCAAGCGCCGGGCAAAGGGGGCGTATCGTTACAGGGCGGTAGCGGTCCAGGAGCCGCGAAGAAGTGTTGCTGAACCAACCGGAGACCTCCAGGTCACACATAAATGTACATGTCGCGTCGAGCACCCATTCCGCCTGGTACCAGCCACCGGTGGAGTACCCGATGTAGAGTGCTTCTTCGAACGGAATTGCTGCGAACTTTGTGCTCGCAACGACCCCCTAATCCATCCTGATGGCCGGCTGTTGACTCACCCGTCGACCCTTGTTCGCCTTTGTCGTTTAAGGGATTAGACGGATTGTTCCGGTTGTGTGGCGACAAGCGAGTCGACCTGATCTGTGATGGTCGTAGCGGCAGCGGTATGGTGATCCGATGCCGCGACGTAGATGATCGTTGCAACCGCTGGGAGTGTTCTTTCTCTACTACGGCTGTATGAATCGTTATTACAGGTCGTGTTCCTTCTTGAGGACACGCATCGAACGTAAGGTTTTTCACCAATTGATATCTGCAGAAACTGACGGTTGCTTGGACCTCGCAGGCGTCCCCAACGTTTATACGTTCCAGGCCCACATCTGGGTTCCTTGAGGAATTTCGCCGCCAGTGTGGAGTCGAGCGCTCGTTACCCAGTCTCGACGTCATCAGTGCGACCTCGCTGGAGCAGATTATCGAGGAATGTCGCACCCGTCTACACGTTCTGCTTCCTGTCGATCTTCACGTTATCGAAAAGCACGACGTTAATAATTATTGCATGTTTGAACCTGCTACAAAGGTCGGCGACTTGCGCCTCGCAGCAGGATCGTTGGTCTCTCTTCGCGCTACGCTTCCAAGTGGGCGGGCGTCCTCGTTGCAGGCAAGGGTGCTGTTACGAAGGGAGGTAATGGTAAAAGAGGCCCCGATAAACAGCCTCGGAAGAGGGCATGTCGGGAAAAGACCCAGCTGATCCCGCCTCCAAGGTTTGTATCGCCATTTCGCTTTCGATCTCAGTACTGACGGCAGACGCGTCGACGGGTATACACGACGTTTATCGCAAAGTTTGACGGCGAAAGACGAACTCCAGGTGAGCCACTGTCGGGGCATTCACGTCAATTAGCAAGAGAGAAGACAGGGAAACCTGCCTACTTACTGCATAGCTGTTCATGACGGGGTACCCTGGTGTCCCACAATGTGGGCATCGGCGACGAAGCTCGAGAAAGTACGGCCGCTACTAGGCAGCGTGACGCCTCAACAGCAGTTCAGGTGCGTATCCGCACGTGACGTCATCGGTACCATCGTGAATCACGGTTCCGTCGTTCGCCGGGCGGCAAGTTCCCGGATGACCAGTCCCCAAATCCGAATCACCACCCCAAACCACGCCAATCGCCTCGATGAACGCCGCCATCGTCATCGCAGCCGTAGCGATCTCCGCCAGCATCGCTGCCGGCCAGACACCAGAGTCTGCATCACCCTCAACGGTAGACGCGTTACCTGTCACGACGACGACGACGACACCGACGACGACGACGTCGACAACGCCACCCACGACGACAACAGTGGCACCTGCGACGACAACAACAACAGCGCCTGCAGAGTCGACGACAACGTTACCTACCACGAAGACGACAACGTTACCTGCCACGAGGACGCCGACACGAGGGACGGCGACTGGCAATGCGACCATGACGCAGCGACAGGCGCAGATCGACGCCCGAGCTCAGGCTGTCCAGAAGAAGGCTGCGGGAGCGTTCTCCAATAGGCAGGGCGCCCTGCAGGGCAACGCATCGACGGGGCTGACAGCCGGGCAGACGGATGCGAACGACACGCTTGCGTCGGGCATCACCAACGGGCAGACGCAGGTGACCGACGCGGCGCAGCAGGGCGGGAACGTCGTTAACGGCACGCTGTCGCAGATCGAGAAGGCCTCGCTGGCCGCCCAGGCGCAAGCCAACCGGACGCGGCAGATCGCGAACAACGCTGTCCGAGCGAACAACGCCAGTGGGACGGCCATCAGCAACCAGCTGATCAGCGGGACCGGCCAAGCCAAGCAAACCGGGAACCAGTTGAGGCAGAACATGCTTGCCGCGTTCGGCAATAATTCGACGACCACGACGACAACGCCTGATCCGGCGACAGCGACGACCACGCCTCCTGCGAACACGACGACGACGACGACGACCCCGCCGTCGTCCCTTCCAGGTGCTTCAGCGACGAACCCGAACATCATCCCGTCGAGCGCACCGACAAGCGTTTCTACATCTGTCCCTGGTGCACCCGTTCCTACGCCCGCGCCAGCACCCAGGCAATCCAGGACTGGGACCCGCTTCAACTGATCAAAGGGGGTCGCCCTAAGCACGTGGATTAAACGCCGTCCTCCCGGCACGTCCCTGTATGTGGGCGTCACACGATTCGAGCGGGATCCTTGGCCGTCGTGCCGGTTGCCGACTTAGGGCCGCAGCAGGTCTCGCAAGGCGGTATGACGTTGCCGTCGTCGGGCTCGGCGAACGGGTCGCCCGGCTCCATGGCGCGCCTCAGTAGGTAGACGCAGCCGACGACGATGTAGAGGAACGAGGCGGTGCCCAGGGTGGCGTTCAGCGCGAACGCGAACTGGCAGAGCGCGTTGTCGGCACCGTCGCAGGCGTACGCGCTCTGCGACGCTATCAGGACCGACGGCGAGAAGAAGAACAAGGACAGGACCAGGAAGTACATGGGCAGGTTCGGCGACAGGGCATCGTGCCCGAGAAGGTACTTCACCTCGCGTAGGCCGCTGCTGAGGGAGAACCGCGTCACCAGCCAGGTCGCCGAGCTGATGGATGAGAACGACAGCCAGGTGGAGATGCCGGTCAGGATGCCATAGACCTGCTTGGCGCTGCCCGACTGGCCGTCCAGGTCGGGTGGGCTCAGGTGATTGGTCAGGCTGGTCGTGAACAGCAGGACGGCGATCACGCCGATCGTCGCCCACGTGTTCTTCAGCGAGTCGTACACGAACGCGAGCTTCTTCTCACCGATCGCCCCGCGATGAATCTCGAACCAGTGCCCGGCCGTTGCCGCCGACAGTACGCCCAGCGCCGACCTGCACGGTCGCCCAACGACCTGCATTGGAACTCGGCGCCGGTGGCGTATGTTGCAGAGGGCGATGCGATCGTACTCGCTGTCGATCGTTCGTAATAGTACTGGCCGGCTATACCCAGCTACGTAAAGAGCATGCACAAGCGGTGTCTGATGCGTTGGACAGAACGACGAGACGACATACTGCAGAGCTTGACCGTTTACAGAGGGCTCGTGAACACACGTTCAGTGTCGGACTCGGGACGACGTCGAAGTTTCATGGCGATGCCGGCGGGGACCAGGCTGATGGAGACGAAAACGAGGGCGGCCAGCAGGGCGTGGATGGTGACGATGGACGCGCCCGCCGGTTCTTCGTTGGCCAGCGGACTAGGTATGGGCGTATGCCTCCTGGCTGGGAACGCCTGTCTCCTGTTGGCAGCCAGCAGCACCATGGCGGCGCCCGAGCTGGCGGCCACTACGAGCCCTGCCTTGACGAGCATGCCTGGGATGCCACACAGCGAATCACTCACCAGGACGACCGAGCGTCTCGACGCCGTACCGAGCCTGGCGTCTGGGTCCGGCCGATTCACAACGACCAAGGGCCTGGCTTTCGTAGCGGCGATCGCCAAGGCGCCCAGTGCACAGATCACCGCTATCGCCGACCGCTGGTTTGCACCCGCACGAAGTGTGCCGACCTATGAGGAGCACTGAGCACACGGGGCGGTGACCAATCCGGCACCTGTCGACTTGCGCCTTCGTGGCCCTCAGCTCAGATTGCGCCAGCGATTCAGCCGACCGGGTCGCGTCCACCTCCTGCCGCAGGGCATCGATCGTGCGGGCGGTATCATTGACGGCATCGTCCTTCTCGCTGACGCGACCCTCCAGGTCGGCCTGCATCGCAGCGTACCGCCCCAGCATGTCGTTCTGCACGCTGATCGTCGTGTTTCGCTCGGCGATGGCCTGCTGGAGCGCCGTCGTGGTGCCGTTCGTCGTCTCGCCATGTCGGACGAACGAGGCGCCGGTTGGCGCTTCTGCCGCCGACGCCGTCTGCCGATCTCCAGCGGCACGCTGACGCCCACCGACTTTCCTGGCGCGTTTCGGTACACGATATCGACGGACGGGTCCGTCGTGGCGTCTACCGAGCCCAATCGCTTGGGGCCCGTCCCCGTTACGAACCGCCTGAGGCATCCGCCTGGCAAACGCGTCCTGTTGACGGAACCCAGTCAGCCGTCCCGCCTACAGGACACGGTGGTCACGAGAACGACCAGCAGCAGTAGTACGCCAGCCCGCTCGTTGCGGTTCAGGAACGCGTCGTCGTTGCTGACGGTGTCGTTGACGACCGGCGACACCAGCTGTTGGGAACGGCATCAGACCCGTCCCGGTCGACGCGTCGCGCCCACCGACATGCCATACCATGCCGAACGTGGAGCGGTGCTTGCTGTGCTCGGCGTGCAGGACGTCCGCCTGCACGAGGGGCGGGCGCACACCTGCCGAGAAGCGTCCGAGGGCGAGGTGCCGCTCGTGGGCGACTACGTTGGGGGCGACAACGACCGCATCGTCGCCCCTGCACCGACGCGTGCAGAGCAGCACGAGGAGTACAACGGCACAGGCGGGCCAGGCGTAGCAACCGGGCAGCGGCGCCCGCCCCGCATGCATCGTCGTCACTGCTCGGGGGCCCGCCTGCCCCACAGCAGCTGGCAGCAACGAATGCTATTCTGGGGCGCGCCCTCCCGATCCGATGGGGCTCTCTCTGTTCGTTGCTCTACCCAGTCGACGCCTGTCCGAACTGAACAATGCTCGCTTGTATTGGAAGAACCGGTCGGATGGTGACAACACGGGGGACGGTCGCGCCCTCGGCGCTGGGCCTCACTTCTCGTGCATCCAGCTCTCGTCCTCGGCGTAGACGCGGTCCCAGACGTCCTATGACACACTTTGGTGAGCGGGCGACAACCGGGGGGTCGTGATACAGTGCAGCGGCGACTACCTTGTCGGACGCGATCGGGGACCCTTTGATCACCGACAGTCCCGTCCGGTTCATCAGCGCCTTCATGCGGAACCGATGATGCTTCGTACGTTTCTGCAGAGCCAGGCCGACTCAGTCGCCGACGTGCACGCGCGTTCGTCAGGTGCCATACCCAGAGGACGACCAGCGAGGCGACGGTGCACAGGAACAGGACGATGCTGACCGAGGCCAGTACGTAGACGGACGAGGGCGTCGAGGAAACAGGACCAGGCGGCATAGTGTGATGCGCGCTGGAACGTTCACGACTGGCCGATGGCGATGGCGTCGATGGCGACAGGGCCGATTTGGCCATGGCCACACCTTGCGCCAGGGCCATGCTTCCGACGACCACCTTGCCGATCTTCGGCAGGACGCCTACAACATGATAAGGAGGTTGGAGACGACGTACCGGGCGGGCGTGGTACCTGGACGTTTGTGTGGAGAGTCTGGGGTCTTCTTGGCGGCCAGCTGCGCCCCCCAGGCCAGGCCGCCAGCCAGCGCGACAGCGGTCCCGCCAATCCCACCGCCCATCACCTGCCACCACATCAGACATGCGGCCGGCCCCAAACACACATTCCATGGCGACACGCACCCAGTTGGACTTCGCTTTCTGACGGGCGACCACCTTCTCCAGACGACCCGTCTCGTCTGTCTTATTGTTCAACTCGCCAGCCAGGCGCTCCAGGTCTTTCCGCATGTCGCCCAGGTTGGTCTCCGTAGCGGTCATCGCCCGATTGTGCCTATCCGCCTCGAGCTGTAACTGGGTCTTCGTGTCGGCCAGCTCCCGACCCAATCGGTTCTCCAAGTCCGCCTTTTCAGCTAGAAGCCCACCCATGGTCGCCTTGGAGTCGTTGTTTGTTCTTTCAAGCTGGCCGATTCGGTCCTGCAGAGCCTGAAGATTCTGCTGCAGGACACTGATCGTCTGATTCAATTCCCGAGCGGCCTCGTGTGCCGACCGGGAGTCATTCGCAGAGTTGGCGTTCAAGGTCTCAATCATCGTGTGTAGGTCGCTGATGGTCGCGTTCTTGCTGTGGAGCAGGCGGGTCATCTCCTGCTGGACGTCGACGGCTTTCTTCTTCTCGTTGTTGAGATCCTCGATTGTTCTTTCAAGCTGGCCGATTTGGTCCAGCCGCGCCTGAAGACTCTGGTCCAGGGCACTGATCGTCTGGTTCAGTTCCCGAACGGCATTCTGTGCCGACAGGGAGTCATTCGCAGATTTGGCTTTCAAGGCCTCAATCGTCGTGTGTAGGTTGCTGATGGTCGCATTCTTGCTGTTCACCTCCTGCTCCAGGCCGACAGCTTTGCTCTTCTCCTTGTTGAGATTGTTGTTCGCCACGAGCAGCGCAGCGCGTTCTTTTAGAAGTTCCTCGTTCAGTTGCTGGAGCTGGCCGTTTACATTACGAACTTGTTCCTCCAACGCATGCTTCTTCCAGCGGTGATCGTCCAGAGAAGTCACGTACGCGTACATCGTTTCGTCATCGGCAGCCTTCGCTTTGCGCAACAGGTCAAGCTCGTGTTCCAGGCCAGTAGTCGTGTTCTGATTTTGCTTCGTCAGCTCGTCCAGACGAGCAATTTCGTCCTTCAGTTCGTCTCGTTCCTTTTCCAGTTCACAAATCGTGCTCCTTAACGTGCTAGCCGTGTTATCCAGCACGGCTATATCGCGGGTCGACTTGCTCAACATTTCCTTGCTCGACTCAAGCTCCTTCTTCATCGTTTCCAGTTCGCCTGCCGTGGCGTTCAACCGGAGGTCACCCTCCCTCATCAAGTGTGCCAAGTTGTCACGTTCAGCTTCGATTTCCGCGAGCTGTTCGGTTCGCGTCTGAACACGCGTTTCCGCCTTCTGCAGCGTCACCGACTTGAGCTCAACGTCGAACAACAGCTTCTTCATTGCCGCGTCCTGTCTCGCGGTCCGGTTTGCTTGCTCGTCTGCCTTGGTCGTCAACGTTTGCACTTCAGCGTTACGTTGTTCAATCAGCGCGTTGACGTCATTCAACTTGGCGGCAATTTCATCGCATTGCACCTTGTGCTGAGTTGTCATGTTGTCGAGCTGGCCCCGGACCTCCAGCAGGTCGGCTAGTAGTGAACGGACGCGAGCTTCGTAGGACTCGATGGACCGCCGGCGATGTGCCATGCTTAAGGTTTTCAGGAATACAGCCAACCGGAGACGGGCATTGCGCCCCCTGAGATCAGCGACATCAGTCTCTCGGGTCTCGCGCTCCGATGCCAGTGCCTGCATGGCATGGCGCAGGGCGTCGACGGCGCGTTCGATGGCCGCATTCGCGTCGATGCAAACGCCGACCGCACCACTCGCCGAGACAACCACACCAGAGCACGCGTCCAGCGCCTCAAGATCATACTCCATGTCGTCATATCTCTGTGATCCATGGCTTTCGTTCCGCAAGCAGCAGCTGGTATTGGCAATCTTGGCAGCAAGGTCCGACTTCACAGTGTCCAGCTGGCGGAGCACCTGCTGGAACATCAGCGTGCGGTTGCCCGAACTTGGGCCGGAAGAACTGTTCCCAGGCAGGCCGTCGAGTTCCCGATTCAGGAGCTCGATCGACTCTTTGAGCACGACGCCGAGCATGTTCAAGGCCGTGCTCGTTTGCCGGGCGTGCTCGGGTAGGTCTTCCTCCTCCCACTCCTTCTCATCGGGCACGGTCGTTGGCACAGCATCCAGCGTATTGCCTTCGCCGTCCGCGGCCTCGTCAGCATTCTTCACAGCTTCACGCTTGCCACCCGCGCCGAGCGTACTTTTACCTGCGCCAGTTTCCGACATGGCCAGAGAGTGGCCTGGCTCGTGAACCATCGGGTCCGGCGCTGGATTCCTACCCTACAGCCACCGCACGGCTATCAGCTTGCCATACAAATTCGAGGCGAAGCGTGCAGTGCATACCGAATGCGAAGCGCCGGCGGCGTGCTGAATGGGTCCCGACTCCGCGTTCTCGTTCCTGTGGGGCGTCCCCCCGACAGCATTCCTCCCGGAACTGGTATAGCCGTGCTGCGATGCAGAGGGCTGTAATACGGAAATCATCAGTCGAATCGAATCAAGGGACCATTGTCAATCGACGGCGTACAGAATCGACTTGTTGCCGCCTGGTTCTTCCCTTATTGCGACGCTACGTTGGACGGTCAGATCCGATCGGTGGCAAAACAGCGCTCCAGGGTACCCCGGCATCGGCAATCATGCCGACCATCAGAAAGCCAACGACAACGAGCAGGACACGCGACATCCTCAATCGGTTGCTCTGCAAACGTCCCCGCTGTGCCCGCGCAAACTCACAATGGCGAGGGTCGGCAACCAAACCCTGGTGGTCCACCAGTTCCCGTGCAGCCGCTGCGCTGGATTTAGACTTTAGCGCTCGCACCGACCTATTTTTAGGCCACGACTGCGTCCACCCCTCGAAGGGCTGAACCCATCATGCCCGCTCGATCCAGGCCTCCACTGCCCATCGGCACAGCGGCATCCTGACACTACATTCGACGCAACACGTACACCGTCCCTTTCCCCATCAGCAACCGCCCCGTATACCATCGTCGATACGTCGCCTGGTATGACACCAGCAGCAGAACAAACGGTCATCGTGTTTGTCCGATGCGCGCGCGACAGGGTCTACGTAGACGTCAGCGCCCCAGATGGAAACACGGGTCAATGTTTGGATTCAGGGGGGGGGACACTCGCAACCTCACTCTGGCGCGGCCTACCGTACCGAGCCGCCAGCCGTGCCGCAGTCCCGGGGGTCCGGACTGCGCGTCCGCACTCTGGCGGCCCGTTATTCCCGACGCCAACCACCAGCCTTGTGCAGCCACGTTCCGCCCCATCATGGTAGTCGCGCCTGTCGCCAGTGTGACGCACGACCCGCGCTGACCGTTTGTGATGGGTGAAGCAGGGCCCTCCGCTGGGCGACACGCCGACGCCAACGATGTCTGGCTTCCGAGCGGTACAGCCGCAGTTATCGGTATCCGATCCGGGCCGCCGCCACCGTGACGACAGCGAGCGCCGCAAGCTGCGCACCGAGCACTGGGTGCCCTACGACAACACGCACCTGGCCGCCACGGCTGGGTACGCTCACGAACCTGACGAGTTCGACCTAGTACCGCCGGTGACGACCGGCCACCACGAGCCGATGTCGTTCACCATGCCGCCGCCCGCGTTCCTGACCACGCCGATCGACGACGACGACTGCGAGGAAGTCGTCATCGAGACGAGGACCACGTGCAGCAGGCTCCTGCGCGATGTCATCAGCGCCGAGAAGGCCGCCAGGGAGCGCCAGCGCCGGCAACGCGACGTCATCGTCGTCAGCGATACGGTCGAGTCCGACGCCACCGACGATGACGTCGTACTGGACGCGTCATAACCGTCCAGTACGCCGCTCCCGTCGTATTCTATACAGCGCTTCGGCTGCCGGGCAAACCCGCCAGTTTACTTGCTGAACCGGGACAGGACGTTGACGAGGCGGGCGTGGACTTCGCCTGCGCTGGTGCTCATCGGATGTCGTCGCCCGGGTCGGAACATGGCCGTCCGGAAGGCACTGTCGAGGGCGCGCCCGTTGTTGATCAGGGCCCAGACCAGGGTGAACCCGGTGGGCGTGAACACATAATCCAAGGAGATGCCCATGACGGCCGTGCCGGCGCAGTACATGAGCATGGACAGCGACATGCCCAGGGCGCACCAGCTCAGCCGTCTGAGCAGGTGATCCACGGACGCGTCGTGGCCAGCAGCACCGCCGACGCTCGATTGGATCGTGTGCGCCGTCCGATAGTACTGGATCAGGCCCAACAGGACGTGCGACCCGACGACGAATTGCAGGAGGAACATGGTCGTCGAGGCGCCGATCATGAGCATTGGCGGGTAATAGTACAAGGCGAAGCAGACCGACATGGACGTGTCCAGGATGATGGGGACCAGGCAGAGCAGCACGCTGATGGAGCGGTACTCGCCACAGATGATGCGGGAGATGACGGACGGCTGCCTACCAGGGAGGATATCGTGGAACTTGTTGAACCAGACCGATGCGGAGGCTAATGACGCCACGAAGCTCCACCCGCCGAACAGCGTCGTGAAGTACCCGAGCAAGGGCGCCGAGACGTTGGGCGTGCTCTGGTACCCGCCAACAAGCAGAATGACGCCCGGCAGCAGCGACGAAAACATTTCAACGGCAAGAATGGCGTGCGCCAACCTGAGGCGCGCTCTGATGAACGCCAACCAGTAACGCAGCGTCCGTCGACGACCTGGCTCGGCGTAGAAGTCCTCATTAATGATGGCGACGTGCCAAACGAGGAATATGACGGCAAACACGCCAGATGCGATCAAGCAGGCGCCGGGAACCGCCCGTACGAAGACCTGGTACTGCCACGAGGCGAACGCCGGGCCAAACACGTTCTCGTCCGGGAAGGCGGTCACGTTGACGGGCGCTGTTCCAGAGGCGAGCGCACCGTACAGATCCGTGCTGGGTTCGATCTGCAAACAGAGCATTGGCAGGTGCCTTGTCCGGGCACCTTTGGTACCGTCATGCCAGTAGATGCTATTGCTCGGCGTCTGGCCAAAGATGGGCACTGCATCGAGCATTAGCCTGATGCCGCAGGGCTAGCAGTGATAAGGACTCACACATCAGCACAAGGGCGCCGCTAGAGTACATGTTCAAGTAGCCGGTTTCAGGAGAGCATGACATGGCTGACACGGCGTCAGTAGATGCTAAAACGAGACGGCCGGCAACAAGGTCCTTCGGAATGGTGGCCCGGTTGCAAAGGTCGACGTTGGACAAGACCACCATCTCGCCCGTGATGTGCACAAAGCGGTCCTCCGGCTGCGGGCCAACAAACGAGGTCAGCGTGGCGGCGTACAACGTGGCACCGTCGATCAGCGGATTGGACGCCGACCAGAAGGTGACGGACGCGGACGCGACGTCCGTGCACAGCGCCAGGAACGCCACGGCGGCGACGACCCATTCCATCGCTCGGGCAGGTGGTGCGCTCTAAGGTACCACCTTATGCGTCGACGGACGAAGTGTACCTGCTGCTCTCCCGATCGACCCCCCTCATGTGCGGGTACGTGACTTACCTAGACAGCAGAGACCTGCATCGCAACGGGCACTGCGGGACTGCAGCGGCGACGTAGCAGAGCTGCAGAGCAATGGGCACTGTTGGGATGCAGCGGCGGCGTAACAGAGCTGCATCGCAACGGGCACTGCGGGACTGCAGCAGCGACGTAGCAGAGCTGCATTTCAATGGGCACTGTTGGGATGCAGCGGCGGCGTAACAGAGCTGCAGAGCAATGGGCACTATTGGGCTGCAGCGGCGACGTAGTAGAGCCAGAGCTGCATCGCATCGGGCACTGAGGGACTGCAGCGCAGCGGCGGAGTTGACGGCGGACCCCCCTCCCCTCCCCCGCCCGTTGCGGCCCGCTCGCGATGTCGAGGCGATCATCCCTGGCGGCCCGTGCCATTGGTTGCTGCGGTCGCCGGCCCAGGCGGTCCCTGCATACGCCGGCGCCGGTCGTCGCGCATCCGGCGGCGCCGCCTCGGAAGCTGTTCGAGGCGTTCCTGGTGCGGCCGACCGCGTGCCTGGCGGTCCTGTCGCTACGCCAGGAGGACGACCCGAACCGCGGATGGGCCATCTTCGAGCGCATGGTTGAGTCCGGCATCGATATCGACGAGAAGTTCTTCCAGACGATGATGACGTTCTGCAAGCAGCGCCTGCCGACGAAGGCACCGCAGGTCCTCAGCGCCGCCCTTGATCGGCGCATTCCCATCAACGCGACCCTGTTCTCGAAATTCCTCTGGGCGTGCCGCAAGGCGGCGCCACCGATGCTGTGGCAAGCTCTCGATATGTACTCGAAATGCGGTGTGCGGTCGCCCGACATCATCTTCCAGCTTGCCAACATCTGCCGGATGTCGCGCTGCCCCACAACGGCCCTGTTCCTCGTCCAGGACGCGATCGAAAACAACGTCGACATCGACCTGAAGCTAATGTCCCTGTTCGCCGCGTGCTGTGCCGAATCCCTGTGCACCCGGGCGGCTGACACTGCCGAGCGGCTGCTCGACCTCGTCCGATCGAAGCGCATCGGCCCGTACCATAACCACGAGCTCTACTGCAATTTGCTCAAGGCGCTCGTGGCGCAGGACCGGTTCGACGCCGCCGTGAACGCGCTCGACCTGCTGGATTCGATCGGGTTTCCTCCCGCCATGCAGGCGTTCACACTCGTCCTGTCGGCGCTGGCCAAGAGCGGCAACGTCCAGCAAGCGTTGACGGTCTTCCGCACGATGGTCGATCGAGGCATTCGAGTGGACACGCCCGCGCTGGCCTGTCTCGTTGCTGCGTGTGGTCGCGCTGCTCAACTGGACGCCGTCCAGGAGATCCATGGATACATCGGGGACAACGAGCTCGTGCTGAACGACCTGGTCGTCAGCGCGTTGGTATCGGCGTATGCCAACTGTGGCGATCTGGAGGCGGCGGCAGGCGCCTTCGCTGAGCGGTGTACGACGTCGGACCCGCACGGCGACGTGTTCAACTCGATGATATCGGCCTACTGCAAGCATGGGAAGGTGGCGGAGGCGCGCTCCGTGTTCGACCGGCTCCCGGCGCCAACGATCGAGTCGTGCAATGCCGTCGTATCGGCCCTTGTCAAGGACGATCGCGTGTCTGAAGCGATGCCCTACTTTCGCGTCATGACCGGGCTGAGTGCGAAACCCGATGTGCCTTGGTTCGTTCGCCTCATCAACGCTTGCGACCGTTGCTTCGAAGCGTCGTCCGCAACGGTCCTGTACGAATTCGCGAAATCCAGCGGCATGGTAGGCAGCGACAAGGTCGCCAGCGCGTTCATTGCAGCGTACGCTGCCTGCTGTCACGTCGACCGGGCGTACGATGTGTTTGCGGATCGGTGCGTCCATTCGGTCCCGGGCGTACCCGTTTTCAACTCAATGATTGCCGGGTTCGCCCAGCACGGCATGCTCGACGAGGCGCTGGACGCGTTCAATCGCCTCAAGGAGTCGAGGGTGCGCCCGACCCAGACGACCTTGGTCGGCCTGCTGACCGCCTGCAGCAACGCTGGGGCCGACATGGATCATGTCGAGGCGCTCGTCTCGGAATTCGCATCGACCTGGCGCATCAACGTGAACCACAACGGCCACCTGGTCGAGTTGCATGCTCGAGCCGGCGATCTGGACGCAGCGGAAGCGTTAGCGAGGTCGGGCGACCCGAGCCTGGCGTCCTGGATGAGCGTGTTGCGCGGGTGCTGGAAGCATGGGGACGAGAAGCGTGCGGGACGCTGCCTGAAACGCGTGCTGGCCCTTCCCGATGACGGTGCCGCGCGCGGGCACATGTCAGCGCTGACGATGATGCTGGAGGTCGTTCCGGATTCGAGGACGTCGATGCGGAAGCAGATCGAGCGAAAGATGGCCGACCTGGGGCAGGGCGAGCGCCGCGTTGTCCTCCAGTTGCCGGATCGGTCGTTGCGGGTGTCATCTGCCGACGAACGGTTCTGCAACGACCCGGTGGTCCTAGAACAGCACCTGGACCTGCTCGGCCGTCTGCAGGGCCGGGGCCACTCGCCTGACTCGAAGACCGAACGCGACCTGTCCCGGATCGAAGTCGTCGCGCTGGCGCACGCCCTGGCGACGTTGCAGGCCGAACGCGAAACGCCTGTTCGCCTGTCGCTGGACACGAGGATACGCCGAGATACCCACGCCGTGTTCAACCTGGCATCGCAGGCCTACCAACGGTCCATCTACGTTCGCGATCCAGGCCGCATCCATCGCTTCCATCAAGGGCAGTGCGCGTGCGACGACTACTGGTGAGACGCTGGTAAACAATCGCGCATAGCAACAGGTCGGACGGAGACCAGGATGATGGGATGGGCCGGGCCCGACCGCTGTGGCCATCGCGGTGGGCATTGCGCCACGGGGCCGCCGCCGCCGGTGTCGGCTTCGGATGTCGTCGTTGCACGCGGAGCGCATCCCGCTGCTGTACGATGCGTTCGTGGAGCAGACGCTCGAGTGGCCCAGCTACGCGTGCTGCTGGGGCCAGACGCAAGGCGCGTCGCATCGCCTGTACATGTCCAGGTCGACGTCGGCGGAGGCCACCGGGCGCCACTGGAAGGGACCTCCGAACGCCATCGAAACCTACGACGTCGACCTGGGCGCCGCCGCCAAGGTCGCCGTTCGCAAGCGGATCGTGCATCCCGGGGAGGTGAACCGGATCAAGTCGGGCAATGCGATCGCGGCGGCTGTCCCTGGGTGGCGGGTGCTGACCGGTGTTGATGGTGGCAGGGTCTGCCGGCAGTTCCCCGATATCATTGCAACCCATTCCGACTGCCCGGACGTCTACGTCTGGAACGTCGAGACGCAGCGCGGGCGCGATCTGGAGGCTGACAGTCATCCGAATGAGCCGGATGTCATGTACGCGCGTTGTGTCGCGTGATTGCTCACATGCGACTAATCGCCAACGGTGCAGACTAAAGGGACACACGAGCAACGCCACGTATGCGCTCGACTTTGCATATCGCGAACCGCTGATCATCAGCGGAGGTACGTCATCGTCGGGCGCGGACCGTTCGTCGACGTTTACTGTCGGGTGCAGGCAGTGATAACGTCGTGTGCCTGTGGTCACTTGAAGACGACGTCGCCACCGTCCCACGAGGCGGTGGCCGGAAGCCGCAGAGACTGCTGGAATGTCGGATGAAGTTCCAAGGGCACACGAAGAGCGTCGAGGACTGTGTGTTCAATCCCGACCACCAGGCCCTGCTTGCGTCGGTCGGCGATGACTGCGACCTGATGGTTTGGGACGCGCGCACGGGGACGAAACCGGTCGCCGTCGTCCGTCGACTGCATGCAACCGACATCAATGCTATCGACTGGAACCGGCTCGATGCCAACTTCCTCGTCACGGGTGCGAGTGACAAGTTGATCAAAATCGTCGACATGCGCCTGCTCAGCGATGACGATGTTCCCATTGGTCGCGCGCCCAAGGTACGTTTTCCTGTAGCTGGTTTGGTTCACTCTGTCCCTGTTTTAATGTCTTGCCTTGCAGGGTCCCTGTGTTCAGTCCTTCGACATTCACGAAGGCCCCGTTACGAATGTTCAGTGGTCGGCGACATCGCCGACCTACTTTGCGTCGTCTTCCGAAGATGGGCATATGTTCGTGTTTGACCGATTGAGGCATTCGGTCGGTCCGGTACCCTGAACGGCCGTCGTTCTTCCTACTGAGATTGGCGTAGTTCGATGATGGCTCCGGAGTTGCTCCCGAACTCGTCCTTCGCCATGAAGGCCATGGGTAACTGATGACGGTGAACGCTCCATCGCTGACGTAATGACAGTCGACGCACAGGAGTATGCCCGTTGTCAATTTCGACTGGAATTCCAGAGAACCTTGGCTTATGGCAAGCGTTTCCGACGACGCTGAAGGGCTGGGAGGTGGCACGCTTCAAGTATGGAAGATATCGGATCTCCTTACGGCTCCCGAAGGAGACGTACGGCAAATGCTGCAAGAAGTGTTGTCATAAACGATCAAGTACGTCAGTGGATAGCGCCGGTTGCTCCTGGACCATAGCAGATACTAGGTTATGCAGTTGTATAGCTATTGCTTGCTGCACGTGAGGGATACAACGTTGTTTCGTTTTGATTAAAACCAATCGTCATGGGTCACAGCCGGGCTTCATATTCGTCCTGCTTGGGATTGACGAGACGTTCGGTGGCAAAGATCAAATGGGGTTTCTCATCCGCGAGCCTCAGAATAAGCTCCCCGAAGAGCGAGTTCGCCCAGGAAAACCTGAACAAGCAGCACTCAGGTGACGATGCAACAGTTGTAGCCGGGGACCCAAACCGACCAAGGGCGGGAAAACTTGTGGCAGTCGTCCTTGTCAAAGCTTTCATGCATAAAGAACGTGCCGGCAGTGGTACTCCTCAACGTCTGAAGGCACGTGGCGATCTCCTCGTCGTCATCACTAGTCAACGCTTGGACGATGATGCCCATTGGCCAGATCTGCCCCATCCCAACGTGGGGACCGCCAACCCCGGCTCCTGCGCTGCCTGAGAACCAGTACGGATTATGTGACGAAAGTACACGAGCTCGTGTCGCTTTGTATAAAGCTGACTGTGTGGCCACGAACCTACAGGTGAGGCGTGCTGTTAGTGCCAATACCAGAAGTATGGTCTCCGGGTGTTTCACCCTAGGAGTGGTAGGCTGAGCAGGCTCGGGATGTTGGCGTCATCCATGAAGACGTAATTCCCAAACCCATCGACCTCGTACGCGTAGTACTGGCCTTGAACTGTGCCGTGCTGATCAATAGCGTCAGCAATCTCCCCAGACAGTAGAACGGCGCGTGATGCCAGTCGAGTCGCCTCAGCGTTGTCGCCATAAACCGTTAGCAGCAAGGCTGACAATTTTCTCAGCTCAACACATGCAATTGCGTTTGAAGGAATCTGCAACCTCTTGAGTAAACCCGTCATTAGAGTGTGCGCCCGTTCAGCCAGGACGTACCGAGAACGGGAACGTATTGCTGTCGTCACTCGGGCGGAAGTAGCATTTACTCATCCCTGTGTCGCAGTTAGGTCAATATAGTCGAGAGGTTACGGCGGTGCACGTGCCTGTTCGCTTTCCAGGAGCCCCGCGTCCCTGCAGCATAAGGGTGTCTGTGGCCACGGCTACATGACCAATCATCAGTTATCGCAGTACGCGTTCGGTTGTGAAAAGCACTGGTTACTTGTCTCTCGTTGAAATAGGTAGGTAGCGTCGTCAACATTGTTGGCTGTAGAGCTCTGCTCGTTGGTGATCGTGTCGACAATGGTGGTGGCCGCTCTCAGGAATCGATTATCATTCAACGTGAAACAGGTCCGGTCAGACGTGGACGCGTAGTACTGGTTCGCCAGCTTAAGGACAGCGGCAAGGCTGTCCAGCTCTGGGGGGAGCGCGCGCGCAAACCCTTCAGCATTTGGAATGAGGAATTCAGCACGCGACATGCGCACCGTATTTCCCCTCGAAGACGATGTCGGACATGGGTGGCCGGCGCTGGTCCCTCGACCAGCCGTGCCCAGAAGCGTTCGCGTTGAACGCATTCGCATACGGGTCGGCGACGACCATCTCAGCTTGGCGTTGAATGACGCCGCAGAGCATTCTCCGAAGGCGCCCGTCTTCCCTCGCGAACCTCGTATACGGCAGCACCTGGTTCGTGGAATCGCGAAGCCACATGGCCTCGATATCGCCCGTTATGACGAACGTGGACGGCGTTTCGTCGTTGAAGTCGAGCACAGTCGTGTCTATATCGCGAAGTACGTTTGTACGAGGTTGGGCCCACAGCACCCGGCGTCGTACCCAGCGTATTCGGAAGGCAGTTTGTGAATATTCGAGCGAGAACGCGGTCGCGCATGCGCCCCGCTATGTCATGGATTGCCTGCAGGGCCAGGGTGTCACGGCCGCAGAACCACATTGCGGAACACGGCGCGCACACACACACACCTTCTCGACGGCATCGCTGACGAAACGCCTGTCCTCGGGCGCCGGCCGATCATCGTCGACGGCACCCGCGCCGGCCAGCACGCTGCCGACGAGAACGACACCGAGCAGACGCATGATCGTCATGCAATGCAACGCACAGCCGACCGCGGATGACGACGAGCGACCCGCAGAACCAAAACGTGTGACACGTCGGTGCTGCTGGCCAAGTTGGCGGCGCGAGTGTCGCCCCGGCCAAACGGTTCCACACATATGTCAAACAATGGTTTTTGTGGTATATAGCCGGTCCCGCAGCCTGTTATACTGCCTGTGCCTGAACCGTCGTCAGTGGAACAACAGCAGACTCTCGGTTGCCGAACCGTCGTCAGTGGAACAACATCAGACTCTCGGTTGCCGGCCCGGCAAGGGCGGGGCATCGATCCGACGTCATTAAAAACGGGTTCATTTATATCGCACACGGTCGGACGTGGCCTGATCGACGGGCCGGGGCGATCATGCGGTCTAGCTGCTGGGGCAGAACGTGATGCGGTAGTTGCTGCCCTGCGATTGGCATGTCAAGGTCGACGACAGGTCATCGTACGCGTAGCTGTACGCGGCGGGGCAGGCGGACTTGAACAGCTGCGAGTACTGGAACGGCGGGCAACGATCCGGCGTCCCGAACGCACCGCGGCAGCAGAACTGGTCGGTGTTGAACTTGTTGCACGCGCTGTTGCAGGCGACGGTGCGCCCGCTCTGGACCACGGCAAGCTCTCCGGGGCAGAACGCGTTCAGGTCCCGGTTGCATCCTGCGCGGCCGCAGCGGTACCCTTGGCCTTGGTATGCGGTTGGCTCCATCGCCATCGGCAGGTTGTACCCATCAACGAGACTGATGTCGTAGAAATCGGTGCCGGCGGCGTCAAACGTGATCTCCGCTAACGTGACGGGAGGAATGCCACCGGCGCCAGCACACTGTGTGCCGCGGGCACAATCTCCAGTAGCGCATCCGGCGCCGTCCTGGTTGCAGCCGGTACGACCCCAGAAACGGCCGCTCCACCCATCGCCGACCTGCACAGTCTTCGATTCGCCTGCAGGAAGCACGAAACCGCCGTTCTCGGGAATCGTCGGATGCCCTAGGGCCCCAACCCACACCGTGTCCTGGCAGCGGTTCTCAACGGTAATCTCGTGCCCGTCGCTGAACGCAACGACGGCCAAGCTCATAACCACGACAGCCTGCCGGACCATATTGCCGATCGTCATCATTGCGACGCCTCCCTTGGTGGGTAATGCTCCGATGTTTCGATCCGATGCTACGACAGCAAATAGCAGACTGGCTGGCAATCGGTCGGCAATCTCGCATTGCGAGACCTTTGCGGCACCGGAACAGGTATTTTACCTACGCCGGGCCGGAACGTTCTGGCACACCTGATGACTACCATCCAGAGTGTTCTAGACGAACCTCGTTGCACTCGAACGACGCCCGATATCGTATTCTTTCACCTGACGCGCGCCTCACGCTGCGTCTCACACCGCAGGCACTTGCCGCAGGGTATTCCCCGGGTGTCGATCTCTTCAGACGACCGGCCCTAAGCCGCACTCCTCGTCGGGCAGGTCCGACCCAGGTCCCATCAGAAGCCGGCAGCGGCCGACGCCGACAATAGCAATCGCCGATACGCGGGCGGCGCCGCGTCGCGAGTTTGAAATCGGACCTGTGCAAGTCGCCCGACTGATGACACCCGGCCCACTGTTGCTCGCGTAGATTCTCATGTGACCGACATAATTTATCGCGCGACGTTCGCTCCCCAATCAATCTCCCTTAAGTGTGGCCGACTCGGCCTCTGGCGTCTTGCCGTCGCCGTCGTTCGTTTCAGCGACGGCCCTGCTGGGCTGTGCGCCTCCGTCGTTCGCCGACGTTGCCGCCGCCGCATCGCCTGCTGTCGCCTTGATCGCATCCAGCTGGCGCTGGTAGATGGTCAGCCGCGCGCCATCCAACCAGTACTGGATCATCTGGTCGGTGATGTTGCTGACTGGGCCGACGACGTTCTTGTCACCGGCATCCAAGCCTGCGAACTCCACATCGCTCTCGCTGCTGGACGCCTCTACGACCGATTGCGCTTGTTGTTGCCATTCGCCAGACGCCTCACGCCGCTTCGCGATGATCATCAGCCGGACCATGTCCAGCCACAGGCCATAGATCTGCGCCGAAATAGGCGACACGGTGATCGACTTCGCCGCCGTCTTCACCACGTTCTCGTAATCGTCGGCCGAATCCTCGTCTGACGACAGCGCGGTCGCGTTCGCCTTCATGTCGGCCTGGAACGCAGGCGCGTTAACGCCACCATCGGGAGCCCCAAGCGCCAATGCAATTGTTACCTCGCGCTTGCGCTTGGTGAGTATGTCGCGAACCGTCTGCAACCACATGATGGCTATCGTTCGGGCCGGCTGGCTCATCCTGGTCAATGCATCGCGCAACGCCTCCTGAACACGCGAGCACACACACACGTTCCGTATGAGGTGGGACCGATCGCGACCCCGACGCAACGTACCTGTTCGTCGATGCAGCGCTTGCAGACAGCAGCGAACTCGGCGCGCGAATCCAGGTAATTCTTCCACTTCGACAGGTCGATGCTGCCGGGCGCCGTCACCTCGTCCATGTGGTGGTACCTGTTGACCAGGTGGTCCATGTCGGGAGTGGATTCCTACGCAGCGTTCGTTCAGAACAGGCCAACGTTGCAGAGAGCAGATGCCGTCACGCTACCACTTGGACAGTGTCTCGGGAACCACAGTGGCTGCACACGCGACCATGACTGTCCAGCCAGGCCTCGGCGATGTTCCTGAAATGAACGCGCAACCGCATCCGCCACCGGACAATGGCAAGCCAGCCGCCACCGATCTGACGACATCATGTTAACGTGCGCGCCAGATGCAGACGACCATCGTATGGAGCGTACCTTGCGCCCGGTTTCGTTGATGCCAGCGTATTTGAAAGCTTTGAGCGCTTCTTCGAATTCGTCGCCACTGGACGAATCGCTGCTGACGACGACGACCTCCTGTTGTTTCTCCGTCTTGCCGACGAGCAGGACGCGACCGAGTTGGGCGAGCGCCCGCGACCGATCCCGACGAACGTTCCTCGGAGATACAATCTGCTCGACGGGGCCAATTCAGGACGGATAATCGAGGGAGCGCACACCGGCACCCGAACCTCTTCGAGGTGTAGGACGAGCCACACCCGGTTGAACTTGATGAAGTCGTCCCTGAAGTCGCTGTCCAGCAGGCGGGGCGTCTCGATACGTCGCATCTCGGCCTGCAGCTGCATCTTGGCGACCGCGGCCATGTGCTCGATCTCCTCCCAGTCCGTGATCTTCATCTGTGTCCCCATCAGCCAGTCAGCACCACCTGCAGCAGCACGGACATATATATGGCAGTGCGCCCTAATCCACCCGACCTTCTTGCTGTCGCGCTTCACCCGGGGACTGTGACGACTACGGACGCGCCACAACCCGACGATATCGGCCAGGAATCGGCAGAGCTTGACGATGACGATGCCGATGAGGAAGGCGATGGTGATGACGATCGGGTAGACCGGGTCGCCGAACACGTTGAAGTTGAGGCGTACCTCGGCTTCGACGCCGACCGCGACCATGATCATACCGCAGGCGCCGACGAAGACGGACAGGCTGTACTGCGAGGAGAACGCCATCTGGTGGATGGAGCGCAGAGGTTCGGCAATGCCCATGTCCATGCTGGTCTCGCAGGCGCACCAGCGCTGGTCCCGAGCCTGGAACGCGAACTGACAGTATTTCAGGTAGGCCGTGATCCGGTACCCATGGAACAGCTCCAGGATGTTGACCACGAACGCGTTGTACACGACAACGAACGGGATGATCATGGCAGAGAACATCAGGTAGTATCTCAGATTGTCCTCTTTGATCGAGTACGTGATGGCAATCTGAGGACACACGGGGGCATTAGACGGGCTCCTGACGGGACCGTCCGATTGACGTGCCTGTGTCTGCGTCCGGAACAGGATGAGCAGTGTCAACGTCAGAGGAGCGAGCCCCAGGTAAATAACTGTGTTGACGTGGTCGCCGTAAGCGTCGATCAGAGGTTCGACGACTTCGTCGTTGTCGTTCTCGTCGTCTTCCGGTTCCTCTTCCTGCCCCGATTCCAAGCCCTCCTCGAGGTTGTCGCTCACGGAAAGACCGAGCTTTCGTTTCCTGAGCAGTTGGTCAGGCGGACATGGCGCTCACTGCCGAATCGCGATGAATCACCGTTCTCGTTCGGCTAGGACCGCTCGGCGTTTCATGTGGACGTTGAATGCCTTCCGGAATCGTACCAGGAGCTTCTTCACAGCCTCGAACAGGTACACCTGCAGGGGGACCACGTACAGGACGTTGGCCGTATCCAGGAGGACGTCGGTCACGAAACCTACGAGGACCCGTTAAGTCCAACGCTGTAGAGATCTCGCCTGGCTAGCCCACCAATCATGAACTCTGTTAGATCCGGGGCCCCCATCTTCATCACGAACTGTATAGCACCCAGCATGGTCTACGACCGGCACAGCATTTACGACACATGCGACGCATCGTACTCGGGTCGGCGTACCTGCGACGGGCCGACCAGCAGCGCCTCCTTGAACATGGCGCGAAGGCCGTAGTTGATGAATGGTGTCATAAACTTGAGGACGACGATAATGGCGAGCGTGTTCTCGCTGCACAGGCACAACAGTTACGTTGACGATTCGCGCGCACAGTCGCGCTCGCAACGTACAAATAGAATCTCGAGTAGCTGAACTCGATCATGCAGACGCCGACGATGCTGACGAGCATACAGCAGGAGATGTAGTGCACGCGTTTCCAGTAACGTGGCGCCCAACTTTCATCCTCTGCGGCGTTATGGACTTCCTCTACCGACGCCTCGAACTGCTCCTGCTTGTGGTCGTCAGCCGTAAAGCGCCGGAAACGACGCACCTGAGATGACGTGAGTGACTCGACGTCCAACGACAAGGGCACGGTGCAGAAAACCTTTCGTGGAATGAACATTTGCGAACTGATCCCGATCAGGTACATGCCCAGCGCCGTCAGCGCCAGGGTCAACCGACCCGATTCAAACTGAGCGCCCGACGGGCTCAGCGGGTCCACCGGGGTGAAATTTGTGAACGTTCCGGAAAACCCTTGGAAGACATCTACCTCGGCCGAGGCGTTAGAACGACGATATAGTAATAGGCCACGGGCGGTCCAGCGTTACTCCGATCGATGAAGATGAACTTCAGGGTGACAATGGCCAGCAGCAGCGGCGGGGCGATCAGCGTGAGCGCAATCAGGGGTGGACCTTCTGAGGCGCGCAGGAAATCCGACAGCAGAAGCCGGGACTTGAACTTGACGCGCGACGTGAGTTTATGGATTGTCCTGCACATTCCCGGGGTCAGCCGTTCAGGTGCGAACTGATATCGTATACAAGTGGGACGCTGTCCCCCAGGACTAGCAATTCCTCCTGTAGCTCAGTTGGCAGAGCGCCTGACTGTAGATTCCACTGTCATCGGGCGGTCCCTGGTTCGACTCCGGGCGGGAGGAGTACCACCACTATTTTTGGCCCGGAGCCGGACCATCGCTATTCTTGGTGGGGAACAGCGTCCCGGGATGGCGATTTACCGACCAGTAGACGACTCCAGCCGCGCACAGCCCGGTTCCAATGACCAGGTACAGGATGACGTAGACGTCGGAGCTGAATGCGAAGTTGTTCACCAGCTCCGTGTACTGCAGCGGTTCCATGACGACCTTTGTAAAGAGCAACGCTATCAGTTGGCAGTTGCGACTGCCCACCGGTCGTATCCGCATGTACCTTGAACTGGTAGGCAGACTGCGAGTAGTTCGTATCGAAGCTGTTGAACTGCAGCTTGGCCGATATAATCTTCTTTGTGTAAGCGTCCACCTGTTGGTACGCGACTGTGAACGTCACTTCGCGCGGCACTTTCTGGGTATTGGAGTCCGGATCCAGACTGGATGCCAAGACAGGTACGAGATAGTCGTTGCCGAGCTGAGGCACAAGGGATCCGACTGCGCGAACCGGTCAGCAGCATGCCGTGTGATCAATCTGACACAGCATCCGCCTACGTAGACTCTGCGGGCCTGCCGCGATCGTTGGGTACGGCACGGCCGTCTGCGTGATGTAGAACACCGGCTGCTCCTTGTGGCTAATCTGCAGGACAGCACCCACGGTCAGCACACGTACCGCATCGTGAAGGCACCCCCCGTGGCCGTACCTGGTACCAGCGTGGATTCGTGCTGGATACGGACAGCGGCTCTTCGTATATGCAATCCATGACGAGATCGCAACGATCAGCGACCGCCGACTGGCCGAATTGGTACGCGCTGATAGGGCGCGTCTCCTGCCGAACAAATCAGGTGGCTGGCAGTGGATACAACGGTGTGCGCCCGCCTGCCTCAGGTGGCACCAGCGAGCAGTTCGGGTGCTCGAACAGCTGATAGAAGAAGGCGTACGAGTCGAAGTCGCGGCACTGGGAGATATAGGGCATGATCGGGTTCGCGAAATAGTTGTCGTTGTTCGCCTGCACATGCGACAGCGATACGAACACGTCGGCGAAGTTGTCGCCGACGATCGGGTTCACTTCCACGCTAGGCTGTTTGCCACTGTCGTTAGGGCAGCCGTTCGTCACCGACTGGGGTGCCATGCTCTGCCTTACCGTCGCGTTCCACGACGAATAATACAACGAGTATTGCGGTGGAGTCGTATCTACGATGAAGAAATTGTCTTCGTCGGGTCGCGGCAGGTTCAACGGCAACTCCAGCTGCGCGATCCAGGTGAGATCACCATAACGGGGAACTGGTTGCCAGCGCGATTACCCCAAGCGTAATCGGCAGCAGCATACAGAAGGCGTCCCTGGTGCCGAAGTGGGCACGATTCGGCCAGGTCCGGGACAGGGACGTCGTGTTGACGAACGACATGGCGGCATCGAGGTACCGCCCGTTGATAATCTCGATACGTATCGTGAAGTGGACGGGCATGGTGTCGAGGATCTTCAGTTGCAGATGGCTGCGTTTGTCCAGGGACGGGTCACCGTACCCGGCCGGCATGCGGCGCCGCTTCGTCGCGCCCTCGTGCTCGTAGATCGACACCTGCCAATCGACGCCATACCTCAAATTCGTGAAGATGCCCGAGAAGTTCATGTTGATTGAGATCGTGTCCAGCGGCTCCATATTGACCACCCTGCTCACGATGTCAGCACCTGGGCGCTTCCACCACTGCGAATCCGTTGCCGACCAGTAGTCAACCGGGCCGACGATATCAAGCTGGATGCCATCGTAGACTTCAGACGGGTCCACCGGCGAGAACGCGGTTGCTGGCCCATAATTCGGTATGACCGTGCAATTGTCAATGCTGATCGAGTTCACCGGGCTGTGCGTGCCTAGCGGGCACACCTGCGAGTAGCGAACGTTCACGGTGCCATCGGGCAAGGGCGTGCGCACCGTGAAGAAGTCACAGGGCTCGGTCGTGACCGTCGGTCCTGGCGGGCTGGTGGGTGTTGCACAGACCGTCCAGAGCTTGTCCCAGACGGTCGTCAGATCGCCGGGGCGTACAATGCTGCTGTTCAACGGGAGCTGCTCGTAGACCACCCGGCCGTTGCTGTCGATGCCAGTCTTGTTCCGATACGTTCCCAGCGGGCAGTATCGGTTCTTCGGGCAACTGTACAGGTCGCGAAGCGAGTACGGCGTGCCTTCGACGCAGATGTACCCGGCCGGGCACAGGAACTCGTACATCGTGCTGTACGTCGTCGCCGCTGGGCACGCGTACCCAGCTGGGCACAACGCGTCGAACTGGATGGCAGGGTAGGTACCTTGCCCACATACGTACCTAGACATCGCGATCAGCACCAGAGCAGGTACCTGGCATGGACCGTTGCGCGTTACCCTTCCAGGCATTTCGTCGCCTGCGACAGTTGCCACATGCCGGTGACGCCACAGACGTATCCGGACGGGCAGGGGTCACAGAGCGAAGGATCGACCAGGCCGAGAACGTCGGACCAGGTACCTGTTCAGGGGGCGATGATCAGGAACGGCCGTTCATGTGGGGGCGTCGCGCATTCAGTATTGTACCAGGCGGGCAGGGCATGCAGGTGACGTCGTCCACCTGGGTGCGGTAGTACCCGCGATCACACACAACTGGCCGGATCATGCCGAACGCTGGGCACCTGGCAACCAAGACGTCAGCACGTGACCGGCGCCGCAGCCAACGGAATCGACACTGACTTGTATCCGGAAGGGCAGGATAGGCATTGGGCCGCATTGGGCGTAGACGAGAACGTCCCGGGTACGCAGTCGAGTGGGCGGAAGTTGCCAACCTTCATCGAGTACTGCCCGGGGACGACAGCGACGGGCGCCGTCGATCCAGTTGGACAGTACGTTCCCGGCTGACAGAACCCGCTGCCGTAAATGTCGGATGACCCCTCCTGGCAGTACGTCCCTGCTAAACACGGCTGCGGAGCATCGTGTACGTCAGACATCAGGAATTGTTTCGGCTGTTGACCGTATCGACGAACCTGTGCGAACGTGAAGTTCCAAACGGCGACCTGGGCCGTCTGAACACCCTCCCAGCAGAAGGTGCCCGGCGGGCACGGCGTCGCAAACCCTCCTTGGCAGAAATGCCCTGCGGGGCATTCCTGTGTCTCGTCCTGCTGCCCGATGCCTTCGCAGAGCAGGCCGGGAGCACACAGCAACGGTTGTACCATGCCCGACAGCGGGCAGATGCTTCCTGCAGGGCACATGACGCAGACCGGGTTCCCTGTCGTTGCGGCGAACGACCCCCTAGAAACGAACGCGATCAGTGGATCGTCGTGACCCCGTTGAAGCAACGTGCACGGGTACCTGGGACACGGGATTGGCACGCCGTTGCCAAGGCCGGGACAGTAATGCCCAACAGGGCAGGGCACGAGAACGATCCCCGGCGTCGGCGAGTAGAACCCGGGCGGCGTCCCCGGCCCCTCGGGCCTGAAATTCCCTGGGCCGCAATTGGCGCCCAGCTCGCAGGGCACCTGCTGCCCTGGCGCCGTCCCCGGCACACAGTACGACGCGTTCGGGCACAGGGACGGGATCTGCGACGCGACATCGCCGCCCGTGAACGGGTACATGTAAAACGTCCCCCGGGGGGCGACGCTGGGCAACGCGAACGTCGGCGCCGGCTGCACCAACGACGGCACCAGCGTGTTCCCGGCGCACACGGCACCGGCCGGGCACAGCATGGCCGGGTCCGCCGGTGACCCGACGGTGCAGACGAACCCGGGCGGGCACGGGACCGGTGCTCGCGTCCCGTAGTCTGGGCAGATGAACGGGGCCGGGCAGGGTATGCATCGCGACTGGCCGCCCTCCGGTTGGTACGTCCCGGGTGCACACGCCGTGAAGTTCCCGTCGGTGCGGTGGTCGGCGCATTTCGCACCGGCCGGGCACGGGTATTCCGACCCTGCAACGCACATCCTCCCTTGTGGGCACTGGAACGAACACCGGGTGTCAGCACGACGCCCCGACGCCAACGATCGCGGGGACGTACCGGGACCGTGAACGTGAACGGGAGAGCCAGATCGGGCGCGTGCGTCAGCCCGATGTGAATGCCGGACGACTGCAGCGGTGCGGGGAACGTTGTCCCCGGAGGCACGTGGCACAGGATCAGGTTCGGTGACAGGACCAGCGTCCACAGCAGGGCTTGCGTCTCCACGACAATGCAGCGCGTTAGGCTCGCATTGTAGACGCCCGGGCCCTGCACGTCGTCAGGTTGCGTTGCCATCGACCGAATCCATCCTGGGCACTTACTTTGATGAAGACAGCGCTGGCACCGCCTGACGACGCGGAGGACGACGGGAACAATTGGGCGGCGGCGACGGCCGCATGGTATTCGAACAAGACGGTGGGCGGGTTCGGTCCGGCGCCAATCACGTCATAGAAGACGTTCACGTGGACGAGGCCCGGGCTGGCGACGGACGGGCTCGTGCACACGACCGTGGTCTGGTTCTGGACGAACCCGACCGACGACGGCTCGGACCCGAACTGACACATGACCGGGACGGAATCGGCGACGAACAGAGGCGTGGCGACCGTGACGGTAACGCGCGTCCCGCCCAGGATCGGGCCCAGGCTTGGCGCCAGTTTGACGATCGCTGGTTGGGGCCGCCATGCCAACGTGAACCCGCTCGGCCAGTATTGCTGGCCGTTGAACGAGATCGACAGGTTGTACGTACCAGCGGCCATCGAGGCGGGGGACGGGCACCGTATTTCGTTACTTCTGACAACCGTCGCTGTTGTGCCCAGCGTGCGGTTGAACTGGCAGATGACTTCGTTGGGTTGCAGAGCGGGCGACAGAAGGTTCTGTCCACGGATGGTGAGGGCGGGGCCCTGTGTGCCGGCATAGAACAGGACAGGCGAGGCGCTGGTGACAATCGGAACAGGGTCGTAGGTGAACGTCAACGACCCGTACGGCGACTGAACGCCGACGTTAACGACGTCGACGGTGGCGACGGCCGCAAACGGCGTCGGCGGTGAAGTGCACGTCTGCATGCTCGTGGAGACGAACGTCAACGGGAGGAGCTGATCGGGCTGCAAGTCGACATGGAATCGACATCGCAGCGACGACGAATTCGTGACGTTGTGCCCTGTGAGCGTCACTAGCGTGCCGCCCCCGACGGGACCGTGCGCAGGCGCCAGCACGCCAACCGCGGTGGCCTCCAGGCTGACCTGGTACAGGAAGGCTTGCGACGTGCTGAAGTCCACGCCGTCGTTGCTGACGGACACGCGATACGTCCCCGGCAGTAACGGCGGGCGCGCGCACGCCATCTGCGTCGGCGACAAGGGGCGTGCCCCTGCCGACACGACGGACGCCCCCTTCGTGAAGCGGCATTGTACCTCCCCAGACATGGCGAACCCCGTTCCTGCACATAGGCGCCAGTGAGTCGGCGCGACTGGCAGCGTAACAGAAATAGACGGACCTGAAATGTAGACCGTTTCGCCGCCGCCGGTCTGCCCGTCGAGCGGGTACACGTTCGTGACGTTGGGCAACGGGTACAGGACCAGCTGGACGGTCTGGCTCGGGATGATGTTGCCCGCCGGGAACTGTAGGCCGACCCGATACAGGCCGGGCATCAGGTTCGCGGGCGTCTGGCACTGCGCAGCGAACGAGGCGACTGATGTTGCAGGCACCGTCACGACGGTGCCGTTGTCGAAGAAGCAACGCGACGGCGATGGGACGACAACGGGAACATTCTCCAGGCGCAACGTCAGCGTACGCGTAACTTGAGCCGTTGCCACGTTCGGCGTTACAGACACAACCGAAAGGTCGGCGTAGGTGAACGACGCTTCGAATGGGTGCACGCGTTGGTTCCCTGGACAGCATCGTATTACTGCCGACCTTTGAGGTTGCGAGCGTCTCACTTGGCACCATACCTGAGACGTCCCGTACAACGAACTGGACGGTCACCCTGGCCTGTGTGCGCATCTTGGGCGACACGCACAGGATCGCGAATCGGGACCCGGACAGGGTCGTGTTCGATGCCGGTACCGTGTCGGCGTAGGTGTCCGCAGAGAACAGGCACGCGACAACGGCATCGCCACGACTGATCAGCACGACGATCGTGATGGTGACCGATGTGCCACCCGCGGACGGGGCCCAGACTGGCGACATCGTCATGCCACGAATCGATTCCGGCTGGACTGATACGTGCAGCGATGCCGTCGGCCAGTGCACGCCGTCATTGCCAACCTGATATGAATGATCAGCAGAGCGACGTTCGACAACGCAACGCGAACGTGCCTGGAGAGAGACAGCACCGACGACCTTCTCCGACATGGGCGCTTGGCACGTCACCGTTGTCGTCGACTGGAACAGGGCTCGGGCTAATACCCGCCCCCCGAAGAGGCACTGGAGCGTCGGCGAATCAACGAATCCGGTCCCGGTCACCGTCACGGTCTGTGCCGCCCAGGTCGATACCGGCGACACGCTGCACAACGCCCAGATGAGCAACCATGACGCGACGTTCGCGACGAAATGTACCTCGATAGTGTCGGCAGCGATGCGTAATTGAAGACGGCGCCGGCGGTGCCGAGGACATTGCCACCTACGACGAGGTCGACCTCGACAGTGGACGGCGACCCGGCGGAAGGACTCCGACAGGTCAACGACGTCGACGACAACCAGGTCGTCGGGACGACGGTCGTACCAGCGAATCGACACTGCATGCCGGTGACGAAGCCGGACCCGGTCACCTGGATCGAATCCGATCCAGCCAGGGCGCCTGCGGCCGGCGACACCGACACCATCGGCACAGCGATGCGCTGCAGGACAACGGGCGACTCGGCGAACGTCAGGCCATTATCAGTGGAGACGGCCACGCGCGTCGTTCCATCGGCCGTTACTTGACATGTCAGCGTGGTCGAGTTGACGACGGAGGCCTGTACCGTTGTTCTCGTCTGCCGGTCGAATCGGCACAGCGCCGGGCTGCGGAACCCGGCGCCGGTGACAGTGATCACGATCGGCGCGGCACCCGATGCGATGTACGCTGGCACGTGAACCGGCCAAACGCTCAACACCACCGGGGGTGTCGCCAGGATCGACAGGACCAAGTACGATGCAGACCAATCGACGCCATTGTTGCCGACGCGTAATGTCACGCGAGTAACGTTCGCCGACGTCATAACCGATTCAGGCACGTTGCATCGCACGATGGACGCATTGTTGAAGACGGCCGGCAAGACGACAACGCCGTTCAGCAGACAGGATAGCGAGGGCGTGCCCATGAAGTTGGCACCCTGGACGACGACATCGGTGGTCCCTGGGGAGATCGCCGACGATGCGGCCGCCGATACGACCGTCGGCGCGTAGACGGTGAACGACAGCGCTTGGCCGTACGAATGCAATGCGACGAACATGACGCCGACCTGCAAGCCGGATTGGGGCGTTGGGCACGTTGCCAGCGCGCTCGACACGGGAGCCACAGGCGTGGTCGCGAACGGCGTCGCCGACGAGATCGTCGCGTAGAACAGACAGGATGACGCGCTGGTCAGGTTGGCCCCGCCCAGTGTCAACGTTGTGCCTCCGGAGACGGGCCCGGACGACGGTACCATGCGCTGAAGCGCGGGAACAGGCGTGCGTCGGTACACCAGCGTCCTCGCGTTGAACAGTGTCCCATCGGCGTTCATCAGGCGAACCGTGGACGACGGTGATAGCGACGGCGGCGCCTGGCACTGGACGGCGGTCGTGTTCAGGAAGATGGGCGATGGGGTGGTAATGACGGCACCGTCCCATTCGCACTGGACGCCGGGTACCATGCCCGACCCGACGAGGACAACGTTCTGGGTGATGCCCAGAGGTCCGGTCGCAGGCGACAGATAGAGGACAGTCGTGGCCACCTGCTTGATCGCTGCCGTGAACAGTTGGGCCGCACCGCACGCGACCGCCAGCGTTATCGATGTGGTCGCGTTACAGGACGGCAGGCGACAACGCAGCAGCGACGAAGAGACGACGCGAGCGCTGTAGGAGGTCGATGCGGACGACGACGACGACGACGAGGTGTACAGGCATGTGAACGGCAGCGCGGGAGACAAATTGGATCCGGAGACCGACACGAACGCGTACGCGTCGCAGGGGACCGGCGACGCGGGCGACACCGACGACACCGTCGGCATTGGGTACACAGTGAAGTTCGTGTCGAGCGTGGCGACACTGTCGAGGATCACCTGGAACTGGACGGCCGACCCTGCCGGGAGCGACGACGGCGACGGGCACGACGCCGTCGTCCCCGACTGGAACGTCACCGGCGCCGTCGTCTGGACGGCGAACCGGCAGAACGCGCCGGACGTATCCGCGACGGCGCTGGCGAACACGAGGTGGATATCGGTGGACGTCCCCGGGATGCCGACCAGCGGGTACGCCGACACGACCGCCGGCGGCAACGCCGGGGCGTACACGACGGTGCTGTTGCGGCGGATGCCGTTGACGATCACGTCGACTGCAACAGCGCCGCTGGCCCAGCCGAGCGCAGTCCCATTTATAGCGCACTGCGCCGTCGCGTCGCTGCGCACCGTCGCGGACACGTTCACGGGCGCCGACCCGCCCCGCCGCACCTGGCACTGGACGACGTTCGGCGGTGCCAGACCGCGCCCCGTGATCGTCACCAGCGCCGGCCACGACGACGTCACGTTGATGGCGTCCGCTAGACGCTCCAGCGTCAGCGACAGCGTGTTCGTCGCGTAGGGCGCATTGTCGAGCAGCAACGTCACGTTGACGACCGTGCCGGCGTACACATCGGGGAGCGCGCAGGACACCGCGGACGACGACACGGCCGTCGCCGCAGACGACGACGTCGTGACCGGGCCGGTGAACGCGCAGGTCACCGTGCCCTGCGACCCGAGGGCCGGGCTTGTCGACATCGTCAGCGTCGCCGTCGGCAGCATGGTTCCACTGCCGATGCGGGCGATCGTAACGCGCGGGATCGCCTCGAACGTGAGCGAAACGCCCGACACCTGAACCGGGACCAGACGCGTTTGCCCACGAACGCCGGGCGTCAACGGGAACGTCAGGAACGACGAATTGGCAATCGACGTGGCGTTGACAGCGACGCCGTTAACGGTCAAGTACGACGACGTCGGCGAGGTGAACCCCGCGCCGCGAACCGTCAACGCGATCGTGTCCAGCGAGGACAACGTGGCGTACGCCGGCGAGACCGCGTCGAGGCGCGGCGCCAGGTACAATCGGAAGGGGACCGACGCCGACGCGAACGGCGCCACCGCGTTGATGACGGCGACGGAGACCTGTGCCTGGTTCGGGAACTGCCACGCCGGCAACGTGCACGTGATCTCGTGCGCGCTGACGAACGACCGCAACGGGACCAGCAGGGTGCCGTTGAACAGGCACGACGACTGCGACGTCAACTGCGACCCGACGACCGTGACGACGGTGTCGAACGCGGACGCGCCCGACGTCGGCGACACGGACGCGACCGTCGGCGAGAAGGCGGTCGGAACCGGCAACGCCGCCGACGACGTCACGCCCAGGTCGTTGGAGACCGCCACCGTTAGCGACGTCATCGACGTGCACCCGATAGCGGCCAGCGACGACACGCTGCAGACGACCTGCGTTGCCGACAGGAACGTACCCGGGGCGGGTACGCGCCGGGGCACCGGCGCGGCGCACGTGAACACGCACCGGAGGTCCGTGCTCGACAGGAAGTTCGCACCGGTGACGGTCACGCCGCCGCTGAACGCGTCCGCGACGAACGACACGGAGGCCAACGTCGGCTGTTGGGCGAAGACCTGCAGGGCGACAGGCGATTCGGACAGGAAGCGTTGCAGGGCGTCGGTCACGGCCACCTGCACCGGGGACGCGCCGGGGGCGATCGCGCCCGGCACCGGACACACGACCTGGCGACTCGTCTGCGACGTCGGCGACGTCACCCACGACGTGGACAGGTTGGCGGCGATGAACTTGCATTGGCACTGCGGGAACAGCAGGTTCGCGCCGGTGAGGGTGACGCTGGCGGACGCGCCCGTCCATGCCAAGGTGGCGGGCGTCACGCCCGACACGACGGGCTGATTGTAGACGGAGACGGCCAGCGTCGACGCCAGCTGGTACCAGTTGTCGATGACGATCGTGACGGTGGACGTCGCGAACAGCGTCAGCGCGCCGCAGTCGACAGCGGTCCCGTTCAGCAGCGTGCCAGGCGTCGCTGTCCCGGGCAGGATCAGGCACGACAGCGTCATGTGCGACGATAACGACACGAGCGGCGCAGCGTACACGACCACCTTGGACGGGACGCCGGCGACCATCCAGCTGGGCGACACGCCGGCGAGAACAGGGTCGGACGTCGCATACGGGAACGTTCGCGTCGTCCAGGGCGCCACCAGCTGGCGGAACGTCACCCCATTGTCGATCGACAACGAGACCGACGTGGCGTTCCCGTACGCCTGACTAGCGCTGGGCACCTGGCAGACCAGCGCGGTCGCGTTCAGGACGAACCCGGGCGATGCCGGCGCGTCATCGAACTTGCAGAGGACTGGGGACGACTGCGGGAACGCGGTCCCGACGATGGTGACATACGTTGTCGACAGCGGCGTCGACGACGACGGGACGGCCGCGGGCATCGGTACGACGTCGAACGTCAGCTTCGAGGGCGACCCGGCTGGGTAGAGTGGGTCGGCGACCTGCAGGGCGAACCGACCGGGCGTCGTCGTTGGAACCGTGCAGATGAGCGCGGACGAGTTCAGACGCAGCGTCGACAAAGGCGTGACGCCCTGCAGGATGCAGAAGGCGCCGGGTGCGAAACCGGCGCCCTGGACGGTGATGGGCGCGGATCCGCCCGCCGCCTGCCAAGCCTGCGAAGGCGACAGCGAATAGAGACGTGACGAATCGATCGTTTGAAGGGCGGTCTGCTGGGCGGACAACCCGACGGGCAGGCCGGCCCCGGCGATCGTGATACGTGTCGTCCCCGAGGGCAACGCCGGGATCAGGCAGGTCCCTTGTGAGTTGTTGACCATGCGGGCGGTAACCGGCGACACGCTAGAACGAGGACAACAGTCAGCGCCAGGACAAGGCCAGTCATCACCCCAGCCGACCGACTTTGGCATAGAGCAATAGATCGGCGATGGCGACGACAGCAAGTTCGTCCCCCAGAACGTCAGCGTCGTCGGGTACGCGGATGCGGCCGACACCCTACACGACCTTCTGTCAGCAACCGGGACCGATACACGAACGACGTTTGCCCCGTACGTGGACGTCGTCAGGACGGACGCGGGCGGGATGAACGTGAAGTTGACGGAGGCGCTGTGTTCGTTGCAAATCAGACAAGGGTGGTGGCGCCCCGTCTGCCCAGGCGCTCCGTACCTGGCACCAATGGATAACGTGGCGTACAGCGAACGGAACGGTGGCGCCTCGGGTACGTCGCATCGAGCCAACGTCGACGATAGCGCGTGCATCGTCGTGGCGACCCTGGACCCGAATATGCATTGCGAGGCGTTCGTCGATAGGAACCCGGTGCCGTTGACCAGCACGTGGTCCACCTGATGCGTATGATGCATGGGTGGAACAATTTCCCTAATGGGATACGCTTGCGGGTACCTGTTGCCCATTGGGAACGTAGGCCTGCAGGCCGGTGATCGTGACAGCAGTAGGCGAGCGAACGACGGTGGCGAACGGCGCGAATCGGGACGCGCTGTCGACGCTGCTGAGCTCGACCAGGACCCGTTCGCCCCGTAACGCTGATGGCAACGGGCACGACACGTGGCTGGTGTCGATGATCGATGCGGTCACGACGACCTGGGCCGTCCGGTTGTCGTACCGCGTCAGCCGGCACGCCGGCGACGCACCGATGATGCCGTTCGTGGTGACGATCACCGACGACAACGATGGCGACATGGCCGCCGACAGGGCCTGAACCTCGACTATGGCGCTGGCCCAAAGCGTCAACGATTGGCGAACGACGACGGCAGGGTGCTGACTTACGCCGGCAGCGCCAGCTGGTTGCTGGGCATCGATATGCCATCGGCGATCGAGCTGATGAAGAACGTGCCCTGGACGGCGGTGCTTCCGAGCGTCGGTATGGCGCATTGCAGGTAGGTGCCGTTGGTGATGGTGGCGGGGACGGCGGTCGTGTCAAAGTAGCACGTGACCGACGCGGACGCCATGTCGTACCGGCCGTAGACGCCCAGCATCGACGTCGTTGCCAGCGTCCGCTGCGCCAACGACAACGCCCTGATCGAGAAGTCGCCAATGTCGTCGATCTGGACGCTGCCGCGGGACACGATCACGGTCCCGTCGTTGATGCCGATCTGGACGGTCACGTTGCCGAATCGGGGCGGGATCGCGGGCAACGGGCACGTCACCCCGGCCAGCGTCGGCAGCGTTGTCGCCGGGGCGATCAGGGCGCCCGATCCCAGGACGCACTGGAACGGGACCGACGTCGTTGCGAAACCGGCCCCCGTTACCGTCAGCACGGATGCGCCCGACGACGCCGACTCGAACGCCATCGACGCGTTCACCAGGACTGGAAGTCTTGTCAGCGATGCGAGATGCGTCCATCGAACGGGACGTACCAATGTCGAAGAAAGTGAAGGTGACGGCGCTGGGCACGAACGGGCTCGTTGGCAGGCCGGTGGCGACGCTGAGCTTTCGTGCCCCGACGAGCGCCGGTGTGACGGGGATCGTGCAGAGCAGCGTCGTGCTGCTGACGAACGTCGCTGGCAGCGTCGTGTTCGTGCCGATCTGCAGGAACGAGGTCGACGTGAACCCGGCACCGGTGACCGTGATCTGGTTCGACGACCACAGCGACCCGCCCACTGGGGACACCAGCGTGATGGACGGGCGCGGCACGACAGCGACCTCGACCGCCTCCGACTGGTTCCCGTTCGGATACAGAACGCTGATCGACGTCGACGGCGACGACAGCGCCGTTACCGTCACGTGCATTGCCGTTGTGTTGACGATCGCCGGCGCGATGGTCACGTCCCCGACGAGAACGGCGAGGACAGCACCGGCCGAGAACCCGGTTCCCGTCAGCGTCAACGACTTGGGCGCACCGTCGTCGTAGACCAGCGATGGCGACACCGATGCGATCGTCGGCTGCGCCGGCAACGACAATGGAGTCGCGATTCGCGGCGACGACGCGTCGCCGGCCGTCACATTGTACGACGGCAGCGACGTCGACGGGATGCGGCACAGGATGGACGTCGCGTTCAGGTAGACGGCCGTCACCGTGAATGTCAGGAACCCGTCATCTGTGTCGCACCAGACGATGAGTCGACTGCTCCACAGGCCCAGGTTCGTGCACGGGTACCGAACGAGCACGACAGGGACGGGGAATCGCGGAACCTGGACCCGTAGACGAGGGCCGTCTCCGGCGTCAGCATTCGCGCCGAGCTGGCGGCACCGTTGAAGGAGAGCGTGATCGGCTGCAGGCCCGTTGTCGCATTCGCGAACGACAGCACGACCGACAGGTCCACCGTTCCTGCTTGCCGTCGGTTACGTCAAGATACGCGCGCACGCGCCCCCTGCCTTCCGTACCTGATAGGCCCGACCGGGCTGGCGTCGGGCATGTCACCGACGTCGACGTGACCTGCGTCGGGATCGTCGACGTCGACCCGAACTTGCAGAGCATGTCGTACCCGGTCGGGAAGGTGCCGGTGACGATGACGCTGGACGACACGTTCCCGTCGAGGGCGGACGGCGACACGCCCGTCACCACCGGGGACGGCACGACGGGCACAACAATGATCGGCGACCCGCGAACGTCGTCGGCGAACTGGACGGCCAGGGCGGGTGCCCGCGCCGTCAGCGCCGGGATCGTGCAGACGACCAGCGTCGGGGTCGCCAGCGTTGCCGCGCCGATCGACGTCCCGTTCAACAGGCAGGCCACCGACCCGACCGCATTGAACCGCTGACCTGTGCACAGCAACGGGTCGCTTAGCGGCTGACGACCATCACGTCGACGATGCTCCGTTCGGTACCGCGAATGGACAGTTGCACCGAGGTTGGCGATAACTCGGCAACGTACGACGGCGTCGTGCCGGTGATGACCATCGCGTCCAGGACGCTGACCGGGATCGACGGCCCTGACATCGAGACGCCCGGGGCGACGACGGCAACCTGTTTGGCATCAGCACACGGCGACAGGGGGGCGCGACGCGAACGAGGCGAACGTACCGCCATGGACGTGGGGCGGAACGGGTCCTCGGGGATGCGACACCGGATCTCGGTACTCGCGACCCAGAGGGCATCCGACGCCACCGTATGGTTCGTCGAGTTCATGTACAGGCATTGCAGGGCGGACGCGGCCGTCGCGTTCGTCTCGAACCCGGACCCGGTGACGGTCAGGATCAGGCCGGATCCCTGGCCGGCCACCAGGACCGATGGCCGGATCTGGGTCACCACCGGCGTCGACACGTACCGGAACACGAGGGACGCGCCCGTCCACCCGGCGATCCCGTTCGACACTCGCAGGGACACGGGTCCGGACGACGCCTGCGCCGGCGTCGTACACGTCGCTAACGACGACGTGACGATCGTCGCGGGCACTTGCGTCGCCGACCCGAACAGGCACGCCTGGGATGCGCCGACGAACCCGGACCCATGCAGCGTGATCTGTGTGCCGCCCGACGTGGTGCCCCAGGCCGGAACGACGCTGGTCAACACGACGTCGCTGTAGACCGTGAACGGCGTCGTCAGCGTGACGTTGGCGTCGCTGTTCAGCACGACCCGGAGCGTCGTGGTGTACCCGGCTGGCAACGCGGGCGACAGGCATTGCAGGGCCGAGGCGTTCACGAACGTCGACTGGACGGTGACACCCGCGAACACGCAGGTGACGACGTCACTGCTGCTGGCGTTGACCGTCCTGATCGTGATCGGGAGACCGCCCCGCTCTGGCGACGCCTTCGGGTTGGCGTCCACCAGCACAGGAACCGCCACCGTCTGGCTGAACACGCTGGAAGACACAGCTGCGAACACAAACACAGAGAGTCGGATCAGTTGCCACCATAGCGGACGCGGTGATGGCGCGTACCGAAGCTGAACGCTTTGGCGTCGTTGGCAACCTGGACGGAGACGTTCGCCGGCAGCGCCAGCGGGGGCGTGATGCAGGACACGGTGCTGGCCGACACGTACCGGGCGAGGGTCAGCGCGCCGCCGAACGAGCACGACAGGTACGGGGCGTCCACGAACCCGGATCCCGTCACCGTCACCGACGTGTTCCCGTAGACGGGCCCACGAGTCGGCTTGATCTGTTAACAACGGTTCACGCGTGGCCACGATCTTTCTCTGGCGCTAGTACCGATTGGACGACGGGGCGCGCAAAGAGTTCGATCAGGAAGGTGTCGGGCGGCTCCTCGGTCAGGGTCGATTCGCCGCTAACGATGGCGAACCGGGCGAGCCCTGGCGACAGGTTGCCGGCCTGGCAAATGACGCTGGTCGTCGAATAGGACGTCGCCGGGACGCGTACGGGGCCGATCTGACAGGTCGGGGCGACGTGGAAGACGGGGAACGCGCCCGTCGCGTTGAACACGGATACGTTGGCGCTCGAGACACTGACCAAGGTGACTGCCGACAGCGTCGGGCGCTTCTCGGGCGTCACCATCGGTGCCGCCAGCGTCGCCACGTCGTTGTTGCTGGTGACGACGCTGAGCGTGTACGACGACGTGGACGGCAGGCGCGGCGCCGGGCACACGATCATCGTACTGTTCAGGAAAGCTGCGGGGACGCGAACGTCGTTGAACGCGCACGCCAACGCCGCCGTCAGCGGGAACGATGTGCCGCTGACCGTCAAAGCGCCTGCGTTGCACGTGCGGGTCAGCAGGAGAGCGACGTTGTCGACAGGTGCAGGTGCGTGCGCCTCACTGGGTGTTTGCTCGAACACGATTCGCTGGACGATGCCGGTGACGGAGACGGCCGGCACGTACCGGTAGTACAGGACATCCGGCGCGTAATCGACGCCTCCGTTGAGCGACACGCGGACAGACACGTTGCCAGACGCGACCGCCGGCGGCGTCACGATATCGACCCGCGTGCTGTACGACATGCATGAGGCGCAGGGACGCGGCAACGATGGAACCACCACGTCGGGGGCAACCTTGAGATGAAGGTGGCCGGGGCGGTCCGGTTGCCGATCAGGCAGGTCAGGTAGGGCGAGTTCAGGTAGTTGAACCCGTAAACGCGGACGGTGGTGTTGCCGGCGACCGTCCCCAAGGGGGGCCACAGCGACGCCAGACGCACGGGCGCATAGAAGCGGAACGACAGGCCCGTCGACAGGAACGTGTTTGGGTCGGCGGCATCCGCTACCGAGATCGTCGCTGCGCGATCGTTCAGCACACCTTCGACAACGCCAACAGCACCGCATGCAGCGACGAACCGGTTCCCGGGAACATGGCCGGCATGACGAAGCGGATCGCGGTGGCGTTCACGAAGACGGGCGTGGCGTACCGGGCGTCGGGCCCTGCGCCGATCTGGACCGACAACGACATGACCGACGTGTTGAACCGGGTGCTGGTGCCCGATGCGACGGTCAGGTATACGGTCGACGATCCAGTGGTGGAGCCCATGGTCGGTGATAGGCCCGTTGGGATCGTCGTCTCGAGGAACCGGACCTGTTTCGGCAACGTGGCGAAGACGCCGCCCCCGTCCAGGCTCAACCCCAGCGACAACGTCGTGCCGGCTGGCTGGAACGGCGCCGCACAGGTCGCCGTCGTCGTGCTGGCGATCTGGGCCGGCGCCAGTGTGCCGGTCCCGAACTGGCAAACGGCCAGCGACGTGTTGTAGAACCCGGCGCCCGTGATGGTGACCAGGGTGCCGCCCAGCCACGTCACGTTCACCGGTGTGAACGACGCCACCGTGATCGGCGTCGTGAACTGGACGTTGACGGTGTCGGTGGAGAACTCCTGCAGGTTGTTCGTCACCCGAACTTGGTAGGAGCCGGCGCCGTGCGCGTTCGTCGTGACGTGCAACTCCTGCGACGACACGAAGACGGGCGTGTAGAGCGTCGCGTCGATGCGGACGCGCAGGTTGGGGCTGTTCAGGAACAGGTACCCGGAGACGGTGATGGGCGTGCCGCCCAGCGTCGACGCCCGTCCTGGCAGCACACTGACGACGCGCGGCAGGCGCGCGTACGTGAACGTGGTCCAGGACGGCGGCGTGAACGACAACCCGGAGAACGACAGGTCGACCCAGGCGGGGCCCAGCGCCGCCGCCGGCGTCGTGCATTGCACGTGCGTGCTTGACACGAACGTGGCCGATACCCAGTGCACCGCCTGCAGGCTGTCGTTGAACGCGCACATGGCCCTGTAGGGCGGGCTCAGTGCAAGCGCGACGACGACAACGACGACGGGAACACAGCAGGTACCTGTCGTTTCGGAAGTCGGCGCCCCAGACGTCGACCAGCGTGCCGCCGGCAAGGACGCCGGTCGGTGGTGTCAGCGACGTGATGGTGGGGCGGTTCACCAGCGTGACGTTCGCCGACGTCGCCGACCATTCCCCTTGCGAGTTGCGAACGGCGAACGTGACGGGGGCGGACTGGTACCGGCTGGGTGTCATGCAGAGCAGGGCGGTGGAGTTGACGAACTGGGCCGGCACGATCTGCCGCCACCCGATGATGCACGCCGTGTAATTCGACTGGACAAAGTTGGCGCCGACGACCGTGACCAGCTGCGAGGTCGTCGCGTACGTCGGCGCGACGTAGCTGACGACCGCCAGCGGGGCGAGGCCCACGACCAGCGGCGGGGCCGTGAATTCGATGCCGTTATTCGAGATGGCGACGGTCACGTTCGTCCCCGACGACGGGGCCGGCAACGCGCACAGGACCGTCTTCTGATCCAGGAACGTCGCAGGCACCAGAGCCGCCTGGCTGCTGAACTTGCACGCCAGGTACCTGCTGTTGATGAAGTAGTCGCCAATGACGGTGATCGTCGTCGTCCGCCCATACGGGACCGTTGTCGGCGTCATCAGCCGCGTCGTCACCGCCGGGTGCGTGACGTTAAACAGCAGGCGCATCGACGAGAAGTCGACCATGTTGTTCGCGATCGTCAGCGTTGTCATGGCCTCCGCCGCTGAACGAACGCATCAGACACGGGGGATCGATACGAACGGGACCGTGCGCCTACATTTCATGGCGCTGGGGACCAGGCACAGGACGGTGGACGCCGAGACGAACGTGGCGTTGGCGAGCACCGCCCCGAACCGGCATGTCAGCCATTTGCCGGCGATGAAGTTGGCGCCCGTCACCGTCACCGTCACGTTGTTGGCGACGACCGACGATGCCGACAACGGCGCCACGCTGGACACGACCGGCAGCGGCGAATACGTGTACGTCAGCGCGTTCGTCACGTCCTGCCCGTTGTTGGACACGGTGAGCACCACCGCCGCGTACGACGACCACGCCGGCGCCGGACACGTCAACGACGTCGACGACAGGAACGTTGCGTGCACGATGGCAGACCCGAACCGGCACGACAACCTGCCCGACAGGAGGAACCCGGTGCCGGCGACTGTCACGACGGTCCCGCCACTGATCGTCCCGAACGACGGCGTTAACGACGTGATCGTCGCCACCGGGTTGTACGTGAACAGCCGCCCGAACGACGTGAAGTCGCGGTTGTTGTTGCTGAGTTCCAGGGCGACCGTTTGGGCCGCCTGGGCCATCGAAAGGCAGGACACGGTCTGGGCATCGATGAGCGTGCCGGCGACGGCGACGTTGCCGAACCGGCAGGTGACCTGGCGCGAGAAGAACGCGCCGCGCACGGTGACCAGGGTGCCGCCGGTGACCGGGCCCGAATCGACCGACAGCGCCGCCGCCCCGTCCAGCTGAATGTCGAAGATCATGTCGACCTTGGCGCTGACGTTCGAGTACTGCTGCCCGTTCTCGCCGGTGGCGACGCGGACGATGCCGACGCCGCCGACGCCGGCCGGCACCGTGCAATTCACCGACGTCGCGTTGATGTACGCGGCCGACTGCCAGATCGTCCCGTTGAACACACATTGCGTTTCGCCCCGCACGAAGTTCACGCCGTAGACGAGCACGTTCCGGTTGGGCGATCGTATGCCTAGCTGGGTCGGGAACACGCCCGTCACCAGCGACGGGAGACGGTACGTGAACGGCAACGACGACGAGAAATCCTGGCCATTGTTCGACACCGACACCAGCTGGGTACCGTACGACATGACGCTGGGCGACGTGCAAATCACCTGCGTCGTCGACATGTACCGCACCTTCACCGAGGACGTATTGAACTGGCAGGCGGCGTCGGCGCTGAAGCGGAACCCAGACCCGGTGATCGTGACGCGCGTCCGCCCGGTCCCGTTCGCCGGGTGCAGTGCCCTGCAACGTATCATTCAGTGCCTCGGGACAACGAGGCGCCCCCGTGCCTCTCTCTCTATTCAGACCTTAACGTCGGCAGGTTCTCGACGGTGACCGATAGGCCAGACGACGTGTAGTGAATAGCGTTGACGGACACTTCGACGGGAACGACGCCGCCGACGGAGGCGCCACCGGCGGGGAACGGGCAGTTGACCCAGGACGAAGACAGCCAGGTGACGTTGACGACGGTGGACGCGTTGAACCGGCAGGTCATTGTGGACTGGCGCGGGAAGCCGGCGCCCCGAAGCAGGACGTTGGGTGTACCCGACGCCGACACATACAGGGGTGTCACCTGGTACAGCGTCGGCTGCTGGTAGAACTGGAACGTCAGCGACGACGACGAGAAGTCGAAGGCGTTGTCGGACGCGTCGACCCGACTGGGCACCGTTATCGACGGCGCCGGTGGCAACGAGCAACGCAGGCTGGTGCTGGAGACGTACGTCGCGGCGACGACGGCGCTGGCGAATCGACAGAGGTACCCGCCGCCACCGGTTCGAAACCCGGGCCCGAAGACAGTGATGGAGTACCCGCCGGAAACGGGGCCGGACGGCGGCCAGACCGACGTCAGGTTCGTGTTCCAGGGTCGGAACTCGAACAGGACGTTCTGGTCCAGGTAGTCGGCACCGTTGTTCGATACGGAGACGTTGACGTGCGCGATGGACAGCAACGTGGGCTGACGGGGCGTCACACAGGTCAGGCAGGTGGCGTTGAGGAAGACGGCCGGGGCGGACACGCGCCCGAATCGACAGGCGAGCAGGTCGGTCTGGGCGAACCCGTTGCCCCAGATGGTGACGGGCGTGCCGCCGTAGGCGGACCCGAACGCAGGCACCATACGCGTGATGTTCGGCCAGGGCTGGTACGCGAACACGACGCCGCTGTTCGTGAAGTTCACCGCGTTGTTCGCGAACTCGACGGCGACGCTGCCCGGGGACCCGGACGCTGGCGACAGGCATCGGACCCAGGTCGATGTGATGACGTGGGCGGCCACCGGCCCCAGGGCGCCGAACGAGACGGTCGCCGCCGACGACGAGACGAAGTTCAGGCCGTAGATGTTGACGACGGTGCCACCGGCTACCGGGCCCATGTTCGGGCGCACGCGGGCGATCTGAGCCGGGTGCAGGACCAGGACGGGGTGCACTTCGGTCAGCGACAGGTCGAGCAGGTTCAGCACCTGCAGGGTGATGAACCGGCGGTTAGCCCCCGGCAACGATGGCGACGTGCACCGGACGACGGTCGCGTTCACGAACGTCGGGACGACCTGGCGCGTGGCATCGAAGACGCATCGGGCCTGGCCGTTCGCCAGGAACCCGCTGCCGACGACCGTGACGGACGTGCCGCCTTCCGACGCGATCGACGATGGGAATACAGCGGAAATCACGACAGGTGGCGCCTGGACCAGGACCGCCTGCGACGATTCCGACGTGTAATCGGCACCGTTGAACGACAGGGCGACGTACACGGGCAGGCCGGCGGCCAGGATCGGCGTGCTCTCACAGGTGACGATCGACGCGTTCACGTACGTGCCGATGACGTAGTCGGTACGGAAGCGGCAGGTGACCTGCTGCTGGTTGTTGGGGAAGTTGTACCCGATAACGGTGACGAGCGTGCCGCTGTGGAACGGGATCGCCGACGGGATGACGGCCGAGACAACCGGGGCGGCGTAGTACGTAAACGTAACCGCATCGGACGTGTAGTCGACGTTGTTGTTGGAGATCTCGACAGACACGGCTCCGGGTGTGCCCCCTGTCGCTGCCGGCGACGTGCACTGGACCGACGAGGACGACAGGTTCCTGGCCGAGACGACCGTGCTTCCGAACCGGCATTTGGAGTTCGCTAGGAAGTTGGTGCCAAAGACAGTGACGATGGTGCCGCCGACGACGCTGCCCGACGACGGCGACACGCGGCCGACGCGAGGCAGGGCGTAGAACGTGAACGTCTTCCCTGACGACGTCTGCGTCACATCGTGATTCGGTGACACCTCTGCATAGCATCGTCAGAAAGGGAGGGGGCACCGTCCGTTGAACGAACCGAGGTAGTCGACAGAGGCGGACTGGGACGGCGCTGTGCATTTCAGGACGTTCGACGACACGAACGTCGCCGGGGCCAGGGACGTCGACGCGGAGACGACGCTGCCGCACACGGCCACGACGACGAGCAACAGCCGGGTCCGCATCACTTGCACCATGACAGGGAGCGACGGGCGCTTCGCATGCGATTTCGGGCGCGGGGACGAGACGCCACGCCCCGCCGCCGATCTATATATGCGAGGGACGACCCCCATGAAACGCAAACCGGGCACCGCCCGCGCAGGGTCCCCGTCCCAGATGAGGTGATGGGCATTACGGTGCCGGGCGCGCGTCAACTATGCCATGACCATCGTTCCGCTGCGCGTTCCTGCCAATTGCAATAATGCTGCCATCAAGCTGCTGCCTTCGAGGAAGTACCCACCGGCCGACACTGGCAGTGCAACGGTACCGAACGTCATCAGGCGCGCTCAGCTGTGGGATAGACTGGCATCACATTCTGTGTGTAGATGAATCGAAAGTGCATGTCTGTGTGCGCTCAGCGTCGGCCGCATCGCCATGGGGGCCTCTGGACTGGGCGACGATCCCGTTGGGCACGCCTTGTACGTAGCCAGTTGTTCAGCAAGGCCCTTCTGTCCTTCGCTGCGCTCTGTTCGTCGCCAGGGGGCAGGGAGCTCCATTGGCCTCGTTCAGGAATCGGCTGCCAGGATATACCGCCTATACGATACCTTTCATCTGACGTATTGACGCTCCCAACGATGCTGAATCGCTGGTCGGACAGCGCTGGCTGTTGCCGTAGCTGATCGTCAGTTGGCGTTGGGCCGCTGGCGGCAGCGAACGCCGAGTCAGGCACTCCCGTCGTCGATGGGACAGGAGTCGCGCTTGGGCACGCGCGACAGCAATCCCCGCCTACCCGGTACCAAGTCAGACACGACGAATGGCCAGGTGCTTGCCACAATGCGTACGTGATTGCGTCACGACCGGAATCGTGATCGGTTGGTGTCCCACTCGAGAGGGGTTGCCCACGTCGATGACGGCCAGCAGGTTGAGCAGGACAATGCACTCCGCCCGGACGATGATGGCCACCACGGCGGCAACGGGTTCGCGAAAGACGGCGGCGATGATCGCTAGGGCGGCGCTCGATACAACGGGGTCCATAGCAGCACCTGTTGCGACCGACGATACGGTTGTCCTCTAGAACACAATAGCAACTATGACGAGTTCGGCCGAAGCAGATCAGCAGCGCAGTGCAAGGCTCAGGAGATATTCCCTCCACAGAGATAACGTGCAGTAGTAGTATTAAGTACCAGAACACATCAGAAGCAAGGCTGTGCACGAAATTGTAACTACATTGCTGACTCTTTCATTCTGGGTCAACGTGCTTATTGGTCGCGTTTCCATTAGCAGGTCGTGGATTCAGAGCTGTTGCCTTGTAGCGCCTGAATCCATTACGGCCACCGGGTGGGGCGATTCGCTGGCCACATAATGAGGACATAGTCCCTCGGCAGGAAATATTTCCCAGCAGTTGACGGATACGTTATCGTTTATCGATGGATTCGCAATGCATGTTCTACGTCCCTGCTGCCAGCGCGGTCATCGACAGCCCAATCGCCATGGCGGCCTCGTCACTGGACGACGATTGCGCTGAACCCGCTTCTTCCTTTGCCAATCGTGCAGCACCGACCTTCTGTCCATCGGGACGCTCCGTACGTCGACAACAGTGGGGCGACTATAATCGTCTCTTAGACCGACATCTACCGGACGTCACATAGGCCGTGAGGAGATACCTTTCACACGTGAGTTTCGCGCTCTCGGGCTCCACGACACCGATATCCTTGCCAACCAAACGTGGCTGCTGCTTCAACGAATCGTCAACTGGCGCTGGCGCATGACCGGAATCTCCAGCCGATTCGTGCTGTCCCGTGGTCGATGGGCCCGAAGACGCGCTTGGGCACGGGGAGCAATCACCGCCTTCCAGCGTCGATCAGACCTGATACTCTACTAGCGTGGTGCTTAGCGTGCGTACCTGATATCAACACGGCAGGAGTCGTGGTGATCTCGTGGGCCTGCGCGTGTTCATCACGAGACGAGCCGTCCACGTCGACGACGGCCAGCAGGTGCTGCAGGACTCTGCACTCCGCCCGGATGATGGTGGCGACCATGGCGGCGATGTCGTCGCGGAACAGGGCGGCGAAGATCGCCAGGACGCCATTCGAAACCACCGGGTCCATAGCAACGCTGGCTGCTTACGACGCTCCCTGATCGACTTGAACCCCCAAGAGCAACTATGACGGGTTCGGCCGAACGCCGGTCACGTAGTACCATGCTGAGGAGATATTCTCTTCACAGGAGTCGTAACGCACAACGGCCCAATGTACCAGAACACCCCAGACAGGACTTACAAGGCGAGGAGGGGCCTCGACGGCTCGACCCCTGCGGCGTTGAGCGAACGGTTCGGTCTATTTTTAGCATCGGTGCGAACGCTGCAATACCATTTCGCCTGGCAGGCTACAGAGCGAGCCTCATAGTGACGTGGCCAGCAGTGTCCGAGACGTCAGACAGATCCCGCGGCGTCGATGCCGCGCTTGCTGGGCATCATCGCACTGGCTTTCGTTTCGTGTCGCATCGGCGCCTCGTTCGAGTACAACGCCGGCGAGTTGCAGTGCATTGAGAGCGCGGCCGACGGCGATGCCCATTCCGTTGAGCTGCTATTGACACTTGTCGGCGGCGAACGGTTCCAGCAAGTCGTCGTCGATTGCATCCAGGTGTCCGTCATATTCGGTCACGAGTCCCAGATGACGATGCTGCTCAACCATCGGGACTTTCGCCCTGTCGACGCCGCCCCGCTGCAGGTCGCCGCACGCATCGCCCGTCGGACACACCGCTTCCACATGAGAGACCTGCTCCTACAGTTCATAGCTGAACGATTCGACCCTTCTGACGTCGACGCCGACGTCGGTTTCACCATCAGCCATGTTGTCTTGGATTATCTCGTTACTCGGCCAATCCGCATGAGCTCCTCTCCAAATCAATCTCCACCCAATTCCGATTTCATATCGTCTTCGCCAGCCCACGAACGATCACGGTCCTGGCCACCGGACCCACACCGGCGCGTCTACGCTGTACCCCTTCAGGGCGACAGCATGCAATCGATGGGCAGCGCCCTTTCCAACCCCGGCAGTCAGCGAGACGCTGCCAGTGTCGCGTCCAGGATGCAGGAGGACGGAGATGATTCCAGTACCGATGGTACTGTGTACGATTCCTTCGCGTCGTCCGATGAGTCTTCCGAAGCCGATCTTGGGTTGTTTCGGCAGGTGCACCGCTCCTGGGTCTACACAGTCGAAGATGGCACCCGGGAGCAGCAGGCCGACGCCTTCCTGTCAGCGATCCTTGAGCGCTCTAATTCCGCAAGCGATCTTCAAGATGACCTTCGTTCCCGGCTGTTTGTACGAGCGGACCTGACCAGGAACGGGTCGGTCGGCATCGACGAAGGTGGCCTGTCAGCGACTCTGATCCAGTCGACCATGACACTGCTTCTCGGGAGGTTGGCACGCGCCGGTTACGTATTTACGAGCTCCGGCAATAGGCAAACGATGATTCCGGCCCAGGTGCAGGTGCTCAGTGATAACGATCGTGACCTCCTAGCCGCATTGGGCATCTTGATCGGTATGACGTTGAACAGTCACATCTGGACGCCTGGAAAGGTGTCGCTAGCAGTCCCACTGCCCGTTCTGTTCTTCGACGCCCTTCTGCTGCACGAGACAGGTGTCGTACCAGGAAGAGTACGCGAGACGGCCTTCTGGTCCGAGTACGAGCACTGGTGCGGCAGCCTGTCCCCATCAGATTGCCTGCAATGGACCGGATTCGACATCGCTGACGCGTTCCCAACCTTGGACAACATGACTGGGAAAGGGCTCCTCGCGAAGGATGAATACCTAATCAATCTCGTGCGTTCGCTGATGAACGGGGACGCTATGTGGACGATTCGGACAGGGTTCCATTCGTCAGTGGAATGGCACCTGCTAGCGCTGTCTGGCGAGCAGATCCATGCCCTCGTGATTGCGGATCCCACAGTGAATTTCGCTGGTCTGGATTCGATGACGACTTTGCATGTCGCACCCAATATAAAGGGGCGCGTCCGGCAACGGGTTGAGGTGTCGCTGACGAAGGTCCTGCGGGACGGATTCGACGATGAACAGCGAGCCGATTTCGTGGAGCTGACCACGGGTGTACGTGGCTTGCCGATCCTGAATGACAGATCGACGGCGCTGCATATCGTTGTGGAGTATCGTGACAGTCTCGAGGTCCACACGTGCTTCCGATCCATTCACATCCCGACGGCCATCGCCGTCAACCCTGATTTCTTGTACGACATGCTCGTGTCCATGATGCGCGACAGCGCCGAACGTGGCATCGACTCGATCGCCTACAATACGCGCTGAACGATACACGACCAATGTTTACTGGTACAGGACAGCCGATCTGGCGACGTCCCCCGTTGCGGGCGACAGGTCCGCGCCGGCCTGCTTCGGGGTCCGGGCGTTGCAGTCGCCCCCAGTGGACGAAGGGAACAATGTGCAGTGCGCACTGCGCAGAAAAAGCGCTTCGGCCTTCGGCAGTCAGTCGCCTCCGTCTCCACCGCCGCTCTACGGAACCAACCCCATGCGGGTCGCCCATGTCACGGCGGAACGCCAGCTGTGGTACCGCAGCCGCTGATCCAATGTCAATGAGGTTGCTCGTTTGCGTCGCGTTAGTCGCCGCCTGTTCAAAGGCCAACGATGACGCCGACGGGCGCATCGTGCTCCGGTGTTTCGCCAGTGCGGGCAGCGGCGACATTACCTCCTTGCGACAGCTCCTGGGATCAATGTGCCTGGAGACGCGCCGTCGCGCTGTTATCGGATCTATCCAGGCAGCCTGTATAAGCGGCCGGCGTGACGTCGTTGGTGCTCTGCTCGACGATGAAGTCCAAGCCCTGCGAATTGACCCGAACATGCTTCTGACCGCGGAATGGCTAGCACGCGTTGTGGGTAACCATACCGATATCGCGCATGACGTTTACCAATATGTAGTCACCCGATATGGGCCCGTTCCAGTGGACACGCCACTCGTAATCGGCGCTGACCTCGCGGACTGGCTTCGAACGCTCTTATGCCGCTCATCGTGTCACTCTGACGATCGGCAGGACGCCTCGACATCGGTCGTCCAATCGTTACCCGGCTACAGTCAACCGCGGCGCCGACTTCGTATACATCCTGTATCAGGAGAGGAACCCTCTCTGACGCCAGTGTCGCAAGTGGACGTCGAGGTCATACGCCCTGCATCTCCCGATGCACTCTCCGACACTGACAGCATCTGCCGGGAAACTCCTCCGCCGCCTGCGCCGACTCCCAGCCCACCAGACACCTATATTGGCGTCAGCAGCGACGACGAATATGACTTCGCAACTGACGTTGACTCAAGCCTTGAGCTGTTATTCGACTCGGAGATCAAACAGCCCTGGGGGTACACCGTATCCGGGCAAACGTCGCAGGAGCAAGGAGAGCAGTTCCTGGAGACCCTCAACGCCTACTTCGTCAGCCCTGAATGGAGCGACCAGTTCAACCTGCGTCGTCGATTCTTCGTGCGCACCCGCCCTGGCAACGTTGCCATCGACGAAGGCGGCCTGACGGCCACATTGTTCCAGTCGGCACTGACCGTCCTCCTGGGCCGGCTGCGCCGAGCCGGGTACATCTTCACGAGCTCCGACAACCTGCACGCGATGATCCCTGGCCGCGCTGACATCACAACGGAAAGTGACCGTTCGTCGTTGAACCTGCTGGGCATCTTGATCGGCATGGCCTTGAACACGCATGAATGGGCGCCTGGTAGCGTGCAACTCGCCGTCCCGCTGCCAGCAATCTTCTTCGACGCGCTCATGTCGTCGACGTTGTCGTACTCGGTGGCAGCGTGCCAGACGACGGCCTTGTCAGTCGAATACGACAAATGGTGTGGCGACCTGTCCCCAGCTGAGTGCCTGCGAGATACCGGCCTTGACATCGTCGATTCGTTCCCCGACGTCGGCACCGTGGACGAGCACGAGATCGGTAAGCAGGCCTACCTGGACTTGTTAACACGGCGGCTCCTGCAAAGTGACGCGATGAACGCTATATCCGATGGGTTCCTGACAGCGTACGCGCTGGATCCGATATTGGACCCGCACGAGGCGCATCGGCTCGTCGTTGCCGCCCCAGAGGTGACGTTCGAGCGGTTCTGCGACCATTCGCAGATGCACTTTGGGGAGAACGTCAGCAATACGTCGGTGGCGGATGCCGTTGTTAAGCGTGCGCTGTCCAGCCTGTTCGCCGATAAGCGTGGGGACGATTTCGTGGAGCTCGTCACTGGCATTCGAGGCCTCCCGCTGGTCCCGGGTTCGAGCACTGGCATTCGGGTCTGGGTGAAGCACTGCAATGGCATCGAGGTGCATACCTGCTTCCAATCCATCGACATCCCTGTGGCGCTGACCGGGTCGTCCAGCGGTCTATACAACGAGCTGTGCCTGGCACTGCACGACTTCGTTGGCCATGGCATCGATGCACGTTCATACAATACATGGTAGTACACGAACAGGGCGACCTTGCACGGAAGGTCACACACTTGAGGTGACGTTCGACGGTCAGATGCGCTTCTCTCGCGCACGATCGGCCCACGATGATAACGGTAGAAAGTCATGCTGGCCGCGTTGGCCATGCCGACGCCAGTTCGGGCCGATGTCCACAGGCTCCGTCTGTCTAGCGTCGGGGGATCGTCCTATGCAGTCGTCTCAGTGGGGGACACCCAGGACTGATCTGTAAGAGCAAGGGTGCACCCAGCGCTGGCGTCCAGTTCCCATCGCTCCCAATTCCCCACATGACTCACGGTACTCCCGGGCCTAACCACGATCTTGGACCAGGAATGCCGCCACATCAGTGCCACCCCATGATGTATTTGTCGTAGATACCATTAGGATCCTGGATCATGAACGCGACCCAATGGAGGCAGGTTGCCATGGCGCTGGGTGGGGTTCCGGTCGCGTGCGCGATGACGTCGCGTTGCCCATCGCAAACCACGTACAGAATCGCGGCCGCCAGGATTGCCGGTTGGAACCGGCGGTGGTCCATGTGCAGCAGCGCTCGAGACAGTAGGTCAACGGCGTCGTCGAACCGCGTCGACCACAGGAACGCATCGGTGGACGCTGATTGCGCGCGAACAAGGTACCTCTGGATCCAGTGCAGGGCAAGCAACGGGTGCAGGCGCCACTGTAGTTTGGTGCAGAGGAGCGTCTCGACGCATACTAGCATCGCCGGCGGGCACCCGTTGCCGATGCCCAGGCACAGGTCCTTGACGGGCGGGACCCTACGCTGCACACACGCGACAGGGCGACATCAGCGACCGACAGTACGGCAGATCAGCGCCCCAAATATGGCTGACCTGGTCCAGGATCTTGCTCGCGACCAGGACGGCCGCCGCACCGACGATGTTGCACTTGTAGGGTGCGGACCTGGGGCGCACGACCAGGTACCTGTCGAGGTAGTCGACGGCGAGGTGGAGGCACTCCGTCGACAGGCACCGGGACCTGCAGTAGCGTGCGATGCGGATGATGGCGCCCATGCGACCCTGGGGATAGCGCGGGTGCAGATCGGTGGGCAGGTCGTGCAGGTCGCACAGCACCTGCGGCCATCGGCCGGATCCCAGGTGCACGTCCGTCGCCGACGCCTGTCCACATCCCGCAATGTGTCAGGAGTCGTGCCATGGTATCGTTGTCGACGTATCGCACCTGGACGCGGTTCGGCAACGATAGCTGTACGTGCTTGCCGTCTTCACCATCGTCGTGGTCGTCATCGGACGACGATATCGCCTGTTCTTTGTCGTTGGCCTTGTTAGACGACGATCGCTCCTCTTTGCTGTCGGTGGCCTTGTCAGACACCGGCCGCCCGTCCACGCTGACGACGTCGCCCGCGCTGGACGACGACAATCGCCCGTCTTTGTCGTTGCCGTCGACAGAGGCCGAGTCGACGACCTGGACCTAACGTTATCAGCGTGAGCGCGTGCGACAGACGACGCAGGACGACATGGGATCGCACCTGGCCTTGGACGCCTTTGCCGCCGGCGTCGCCGACACGCTCCCCCTTGTGCTCCGCCGCCGATTCGCCCTGTGCCGTTGAACACTGAACCCATGTCAGTCGAGCGATGCACGGCGCGCGGGTGCCCTCGACAGAGTGGCACCTTGGAGGGGCGGCGCCGCTTGCTATGCCAGGTGTAGAGCGCGTAGGCGCCCCCAGCGGCAACGAGTGACGCGGTTGCGACGATCACGGTCGACTTGGCCGACATCGATTAACTAGACAACTGAGTAACGAATCGGACCTTGGAACCGGACGTGGGCGGGAGCGTGCCAGAGTCGCCCCGGGTACGTACAGTCCCTGATCCTATCGGGGAGATATTTACCGGTCCCCCCTCCGATAGTCATCGGTTGAGTGTGCAAGCCAGGGGCGTCGATCGAACGGTGTGGCCGGCCTATCCGACGCCTATGACGCTGCTGCGTGCCAGGTACATCCCCAGGGTAGTGTCTTGTCGGTCGCGACTTGCATTCGTTATATCGCCAATCGCTCTTCTGGTCATCCATCCGGCCGCTGGTGATCCCCAGTCCGGGTGGGGGCCGCCGTATCGTCCGTCGTCGTGACTGCCGTCCGGATCGTCAGCAGGGGGGCCCAAGTCGGCTGCCATGATGGGGGAGACTCATGCACCTGCGACGTGGTTCGGGTCGGCGATGATCGATGGTCGCGAATCTACCGGAGCGCTGCGCTGGCCGGCAACCGGAATTGATGCCTTGCTTGCATCCTTTAACTTAGCTTTGACGCGGAGCACGCGAGGACCCACCAGCGGTCCACTGGACGATATGGGTGAGTCGGCCTATGCGGTCAGTTGAGACCAACGTTTGGACAATGCTACAAGCTGTATTGCTGCTCCCGAACACCATTTGATCAGCGGGCTGTTACGATGACAATGCAGAAACCTTCGTGAGCACGTTGATGACGATGGCTGCCGTCAACGCTCGTGAACTCCAGTAAGGGAACGCCGAGTCGTTCATCTGGAACGAACGCTGCGCCGGCGTTGAGGACGACGGCGTGGCACATGGGTGCGCGACCTGCTCCCGGAACGCATCGTCAGGCATGATCCCGCGAACACCAATGCTGATGCTGGCAGCGTCCGCTAGCGTCACCGCAAGTGGCGTGCACGCCACGTCCGTCCCGTTGAGCAGGCGCAGGAAGTTGACCGGGAAATCAGTCGGCACGGTACTGCCCTTGACGGACGCAGAGAAGAACGCGTTCTGCAACGGCGAATGCTTGTCAACCTTCTGCAACCACCTGGCAGCCTTCTGAACTAGCTGCCGAACGATATGTGGCGTGTCTTCACGCCAGTGCAACGTCGTGGTCGAAGATCCGTCCCTGGCAGTGGCGTACACGTTGAGCAGAGTGGCAACCGCCAATCCCGTGCTGAACACCCGATCTTCGTCGCGCTTGACAGGTATGCCGAAGACGTTCCTGTCAGCGTTGCCGAGGAAATCGCTCCAGGTAACAACGTTTTTCTGGACGTGGGCAGACTTGACGAACTTGTCAGTTGCTGGCCCTGACATTGCGGTCGTAAGGTCGTGGGCAATGCCTGACAGGACAGGAAACCGCGCTATGGCGGTCTGCGCACGACGGGACCCCAGTAGGTTCGTGGTTCGCGACACGAACCAGTAGAATGTCACCCACGATGGGTAGTACAGCAGGACGACGGTGCCGTACTTGGCGACGAGGTCGTTGTTGACAACGTACGCGATCAACGACGATGAGTCGAGGACCAGGGCTTGCAGGTCGTCGTCAAAGAAAGGGGCGAACCTGTCGGGATCGTCGACGAGGCCGCTGACGATGCCAAACAAGGCATCGGCCACAACGGAGACGTCGACGTTGTTTGTTGCGAACGGCATAGCGACATGGAACTGGGCCCAGCGGCGAACGTCGGCCAGGGTCTGTATCCAGGTCGTGATGAAGCGGGTCGGGCGCTGATGACGTTTCGAGGTGCCGTTCAGCGCCTTCACATACGGATGCATCCAGAAGTACGTCCGCGGGTCGATGACGTTCAAGCCATCGTCGTCATCGGCGGCGAACGGGCTATAGGCGCATCGGACAAAGTCTCGCAGGGTACCACCAATGTCACCGATTCCCGATTCCCAGGCCTAACCAAGGATCACGTATCGTCAACGTACGGCAACGGATAGGATGTTGGTCGTACATTGGCGCTGAGAGGAAGGCGATCTCGTAGGCGGTGAAGTATGGCACCGAGACCAAGAGCTGCCGCGGTATCGTCGAAGTCAGGTGGAATGCCAAATACCGTCATTATCATCTGACGCGCAAACCGTTAAACTCGATATGCGATACGACGGCGCGTACTACCTGAAGCACTTCAGACATCTCGCCTGTGGCTGTGTGGTCCAAACCGGCCATCTTCAGGAAAGCGTCGACGTGAACGATTGCGTTGTCCAGGGAGCCAAGTGGGACCGATAAGTTTGGCGGGCGCGAGCTGAACGTCGTCGAGTTTGACGGGTTCGGCGTCTGCCTCCAGAAACTGATGCGAGAGGTCCAAGGCGTCTTCGTGTTCTTGTCCTTGTACCGCATGAGGGCGACCACCGAGTCTTTGATTGTTGCATCAATCTGCAGAAAATTGGACGCGCCTTCGCCGTCATCAAATTCGACCGACTCCGCCAGCAGCTGTGCAACGAAGAGCGTCGTGAACGCGTTGCTGTCTGGAATGGCGAGCAGGTTCCGGGCCGCCGCTTGCGCAGGTCCACCGCGAAAGTTAAAATGCACAAAGCTCTCATAGATGCCTGCGTCTCGGGCCCACCGTGCAGGCGGGAACGCCCAACTGGGCCAATACGCCTGATCGCGAGTGGGCAGCCCACTCCTCAGGACATCCACCATGCGACGAATCGCATCGCCGCCCGTCGCCGGCGATGCCAGCAATGCGGCCACAAGGACCAGCGCAACCGGGGACGGCAGCCGCGTCGACGCCATCGTCGTCCAATTTGCGCGCCCTGCGATACGGTCTGTACTTATGGGGTGTCCAAGGAGATGTACAATACCAAAAAGAAAGGAACAAGTTGGGAATTTTGCGCGTCGCGAGAATTGCGCCACGGGCCGCGGCCGGGACCAACGGCGTTGCTGCGTCACTGGCGGCTCCGACGATATCGGGACCCAGGGGGGGGCGTGCTGCCGTTGTGCAGTCATTGATTTTTTTTGCGGTGTCGGCGTGACGATCTGCCACGCCGGGGACGCGGCAGCAGCGACGCGTCGTGTCGCGTGGCCGTTATGGCGGCGTGCGACAGGACCTGGCTGGGCGGCGCGCTCGATCTCGTCGATCGCGTCATGCTGAGCACATGGACGCTGCTCACGCCCGGCCGCCGCCTGTTCGACAACGGCGTCGGGGACCTGGAAATGCTGGACGCCGCTGAGGAGGACGTCAGGAAGATCTACGTGGGTGAGATGCCACTGCCGTGCGTCACCGATCTGCGCTGGGCCGCGGTCTCCACCAAGAACGGCATTGTCGTGGAGGAGGCGACATTCGACGCACCGCTCGCACAGTATCTTCCCAAGGAAAGCGCCAGAGCCCATTTCCAATTCGTAAGACCTGTCAAGGTGGACGACCTCAAGGGAATCGCCATTCATAGTCAAATGACGGCCGATGAGACATTCGCATGGAGAAGGTACCCCCGTTTGTCGTCCTTCTGTACCCAGCAGTCATCTCACGATTCATCCACGCAGGAGCATGGTCGCAGAGGAGCTGGTGCGTTCTGGAATTGCGTCCATTCTACTGATGGTCCCATTGTATACCTTCGAGGGGCAATTCGTATGGATTGCACAGTTATCAATTGACGGGTGGACCACAGTTACGGGACGCGGCGACCCCAAGGCCAGGTCATGCACTACTACCGAACGGTTGCTGATTGCCTGACGGGTGGCATAGTCGCCATGCTCGAGGCGGCGATGCTCGCCGAATGGTGCAAGGGGCAGTTCCCGGGAATTCCCGTCTGCCTGACGGGACAATCGGCAGGTGCCGCCCCAGCCGCGGGCGGCGCCTTGCTCTGCTCGGGCAACGTCGCCTGCGTGCCATTCATCGGCCCATCTAGCGGGCGACCATTCTGCAACGGCTACATGTCTGTCAATGTCAACTGGAATCGACTTGCCGCATCGATCGGTAGCGAGCCGCGGCACGATGCTCCCCAATCAGGGCGGCTGACTGGTGCGATGGCGTAGGTGTCAACAGCAAACGGGAGGCCAGAGCGTACCTGCGCGACCTGTTCACACGAAAGAGCATGATCAAGCTAGCAGACTGGCATTCAAATGCTCGCCGCCCGGAATCGCTGACCGTGATCAGCGTCGCCGGCATCAATGATGGCGTCGTCCACCCGGTGGACAGTCTGGAACTGCATCAAGTGCTGTCCATCTTCAGCAGGTACACTGAAATGCGCTGGCTTCGTGGCGGGCACTCCGTCCTGCTGCTCAGTCGTGCGTCGTTCATCGAAGCGATTCGCGATGCGATCAGCATCGTCGCCTCGGACGGTCGGGCGCGACCGTCTACAAATGGGACCGCGACCAGCGTCGTCGAGTTACAGCCCATGAAGGAAACGTCGTAATCCCCGCGCTGTGCCGTCCACTGGTGTCCTCCAATCCGAAATGATGGACCAGTTTGCGGGTGACGGGAATTTTAAGGCTGGTTTGGCGATTTGGACATACACTCCCGTACAAAGTGGTACGATAGGTATCAATGAAAGAGGAACAATGCCGCCTGGCCCTGAGAGGGCACGCGAGAGGATAATCTGACCGGTGATCAGCGACTTGCCGTACTGAAGAGTCTCCTGGAGCGCCTCATTCGGAGAGCTACCGAAAGGGGGTGTCTTAGCGAGTTATAGCTCAGGAGTTCCTCATTAGCCCAAGGACTGATGCGCGTTATGAAAGCGCACCAAGAAAACAACGCATCAATTCTGTTTAGAAGTTAGGAGCTCTTCTTGAGCTTGGCTGCATTACGCTTTGAGAGGTCATCGAAAAGGGAATCGCAACGCGTAACGAGGTCGTGCACCGCGGCATTGGCGCCGCCGACGATGTTGCTGTTGTGAGCCGTACAGAGGTTATCGAAGTCCCAATCGCGAACCAGGTCCTGAACCCAGGAACGGAACTGGAGTGGCGCCTCAGGGGTTGGATACAATCCAACACCTGTCAGGGACGGGTGGAACCTAATCCCATCTTTGAGGAACAGACGCGTCAGCGACCAGGTCGGGTTCCGCCAGTTAACGATGGTGTCATCATTATGAACGGTACGGCTAGGGCGATGGAGAACGAACACGTTTGAGAAGTGATTATCTTCCTAATCCACATATATACGAGTGTTAGATGACGACAGGACTGGTTATGGGAAGACACACACCTCAGGATTGACGAATTCTGCCCCGGCCGGTATACGCATGGAAACGTCGGGCTCGAACATCGCCCTGACACGCTCGTCGTTGACGTCGCCAGCCCAGGCGATATCCGGAAGCTTCCTGAGATGCCTCGGGGTCCCGTAATACTTCGCATTCGGGTACGCTTCGTGGAAGGCGGGGAACGCCGTGGTATGGAACGGGTGTGTCGCCACAACAGCCTCGACCAGACGGCCGTCATCGGTGACGCGGTCGAACGCGGCCTTCTGCTCCTCACTCATCATGATCGTGTCGATGACCAGGTAGCGGCCAGTAGAGAGACGCGCCACCGACATGTGCGTGCCGACGTTGACAAGACCCATCGCCACCTTGAACGACCCTCGCAGGTTCCAGAACCCGCTACCAATTTCCACCATCGACGGCGCTGAATTCATGACCTACAGACCCACACGCTCAGTACCTCTACATAGCTCAATCATCGTGTACGCACGGCGTTTGTCGTTGGCGTGTTTCCAGCAACGCACGGTCGGCCCGCCAGCATACCAGCAGTGATCAGACCGAGCATTGCGATTGGGATACCAGCCGTCGCGAAAAGCGATCTCATCCGTCCTCTACCGCCTTGTCACCACTCACACGCTTGATGCACAATGGCACGTCGCGGACACTCCAATCGGGTCGGGATCCCAAATCAGGGCCCGTTCGGTCTAACAGCACCGCTTTCGGATACGTCTGGGACGCTGAGTCCACTGTTTCCTGCCTCAACGAACAGCGGGCAACACTGATGCATCGACGAATTGCTGTCTGGCATTCGTACGAGATAACAACCGGGGTCGCCGTTTTCGAATCACAACGCGGCTGAAGACTCTGCACACGAAGGTGCCCATCCCTCGCAGTCTGTGAGTAAAACGCACACGATTTAAAGGTTCGAGTTCTTCTGGGCCTTGGCCGCGTTCCGCGACGATAGCTCATCGAATAGCGAATCGCAACGCGAAAGGAGGTCCCGAACCGCGGCCTTGGCATCGCCGATGACGTTGCTGTTGTGCGCCGTGCAGAGATTGTCGAAGTCCCAGTCACGCACCAGGTCTTGAACCCAGGAGCGGAACTGGAGCGGCGCTTCAGCAGTGGGATGCAATCCTGCACCAGTCAGCGACGGGTGGAACTTGACACCGTCGTTGACAAACAGACGTGTCAGCGACCAGGACGGGTTCTTCCAGTTAACGATCGTGTCGTCATTGTGCACTGTGCGGCTGGGGCGATGAAACACGAACATGTTCGAGAAATGGTTGCCTTCCTGGAAGTACACATTGCGAAATGTAAGAACGGGCAACAAAACCGAAGTGGGGGCGAACGAACCTCGGGATTGGCGAATTCCGCCCCAGCCGGTATACGCATGGAGATGTCCGGCTCGAACATCGTCCTGACTTTCTCGTCATTGACGTCGCCAGCCCAGGGAATGTCGGGAAGGTTTCTCAGGTGCCTCGGCGTCCCATAGTACTTTGCATCTGGATACGTCTTATGGAACGTCGTGAACGCCATCGTGTGGAACGGGTGCGTCGCGATCACCGCCTCGATAAGGCGACCGCCCTCGGTGACCCGATCAAACTCCGCTTTCTGCTCGCCGCTCATCACGATCGTGTCGACGACCAGGAACCGCCCGTTGGCGAGCCGCGCCACCGACATGTGCGTCCCGACGTCGACCAGGCCCACCGCCATCTTGAACGACCCGCGCAGGTTCCAGAACCCGTTGCCAAGGTCCACCATCGGCGCCATCGGCTCCGCCCGGCACGAATGACTCCGACCCGCGCGCTGCTGCAGCACGATCGCGGTCTTCTGCAAAAAGTCAGGCGGCGTTATTCTCGTGGAGCAACGTCGAAATCGCGACCTTCAGGCAGTGCAGTTGCGGTAAAATTTGTAGCGCACGTTTCGAGTGGACCGCCGCGTAAATCCGTGGACGATGTCGATGACCGTCCTGGACGACGTTGCCGCCAGGCTGAACGATGGGGAGTGCCTGCGGCAGTCGGCGGTCGGCGGGACGGGCGCGGGCGCGTTCGCCATCAGCAGGCACGCGGACCTGTTCGTCGCGGGCAGCGATGGCGTCATCCGGTGCACGCGTATTCGCGATGCGAAGCTGAACCGTGCGGATCACTGCCGGGTTATCGAGACCGTCCAGGCGACCCTGCCTCGACAGCCTGTGTCGCTGGCGTTTAATGCAACCGGCGAAGCGCTTGCCGCAGTCTCGTTCGATGAGGTCCACATCGTTTTCGTTGATGCTCGCGAGGTTCACGGCGACGGCCCATTGACGTGCGATGCGATCTGCGTTGTCGGCCGCGATACGTCGGCAGCAATACCACCCGCTGAAGTCGTCATGATCCGGTGGCATCCGCTCAGCCACGAACACATCGGCGTTCTGTTCGCCGACAACACGTTCCGGTAGCGCCTCTCGGCACCACTGCTTTCGCTTCCCGGTTCGCGTTTCTCATTGCGACGCAGGCTGTTCCGTATCTCGTCGGCTGGCGCCGCACTCGAAGAGGAGGTTCGCCTTCTCAGTGACGAACGGGCGCTGACGTCGCGAGCGCAGTTCCCTGGGTTCTGCTTCGGTGAATCGTCTGGTAGGGGTTCCAACGCGATCGTCGTTCAATCACGTACGTGGTGCTGACCGTGTTTAGGTTGGGAGCGATTCTCGGTGTACTTCTTGCATGAATCCGGCGACATCTTCACGCTCTGCCCCATCGTCCCTCGCCACGCGGTCATCAGCGCGGCTGATTTCGGGCTGTACCACTCGATGGCGGTCGCATCTGACAATCCGGTACCGTCTGTGTGACGCAGCAGGTCATCTGTTGTGCTGATCGGCTGCGTCAGTTCGTTTCGGCCTGGCTCGACGAGTTCTGGCATGTGCGCAGCTCAGACGACGCCATGTTCTATGCGCGTCCAGACGACCGGGCGCCGAATGAGTTCGTCGTAGTCGCCCAGGACGCGGTGTACCGTCATGCTGACGGCGTGAAGGGGGCGCGCTACTCGTCGGTTCTCGCCGTGTCCAGCCCATCGCTCCCAGTTACCGTCCTGTTCACGGCCAGCGACGCTGGCGATGTGGACACCTTGGTTGGCGTTGACAGCACTAGACCGCGATGGAGGGAGAACGTACGTTGCGACCCGATCCGTCTCGACCGTTGCTGATCTATTTGGCGTCCAGGGCCGAAGCACCGATCCGGAGCTCGACGGCAACGATTCGTTTCAGCGCCTGGCGAGAACGCGATCCTGTGGCACCGAGCTTCTGGGCAGTGATGGTCGATCGTCGATTTTCGCCGCCAGTACTGACGGTATCGTCCGCATCGATACAAGCGATCTGAATCAGTTCCTCGCGCGCTGCGAGAGCGGTGAGGACCGCGCGCCTCTGCCTTGCGAATCGTTCCCTGTCGACATGGTCGTCTCGATTCCCAGATCGCAGAGGCTGGGGGGACAGCCGTGTCGCGATTCATTGGTCGGGGATTTCCTGTTCGTCCTGGATCGTTCGTTCACGTGTCGCCTCCTGCCTCTATGTCGAGGCGCCCCTGAGGAACGCGGGCAGCTTCAGTTAGTCGTCAAATCTGGTCCAACCACTGTAAGCACCAGTGTGTGTGTGTGCCATGCGCTGCTCTCTGGGTGCTTACTCTCTGACTGGGAAGGGCTTCGAGACGTTTGCGTTGGAGGAGTTCAAGGTTGACCCAGAACTGTCCTTATCTCTTGCTGCACTGCAAGGTTTCCAAACGGCGTCGATATCGTCGCTGGACGATTCCGCATCACTGCAGGGCTTCCTGGAGTTCAGCAGTATCGCGGATCGCTGTATCGACGCGTGCCATCGTGTATCGGTCGCCGTCCAAGCTCGGATCTCTCTTCTGGACAAGTTTGATCGAATCCAGAAACTATATCTGTCGGTGTTACTGTTTACTGCAGGTCGTGCCTTGGGGTGCTGATTCCCTGCTTGCAGGTCTCGAGTACAGACGATCATCGGTGCGTTGGCGAACCGGGATCGTGAGCTTCATGCACTTGTACGGCAGCGTGTGGAAGCGGGGAATGCCGTTTGCGCGCGCATCGCCAACTGTGCTGAGCGCATTCGTCGGTCCCGGTTATTGCTCGAAGGCGAAGGCGGCATCATATCCGCCGAAGAACGGGACTTTGCCAAGGATGTCGAAGCCGTCACAGCAACGCTAAACAGCCTGCGGGCCAGCTACAACGAGATGAGCGAACGCGCCCATCGAACCCTGAAAGCGTGCGGCCCCGCCAGGGAACGCAACTGGATGTTCGTCCAGTCGTTCTCGTCGCTGGGGGAAGCGCATTCAGCGCGCATAAAACCGGCGCTGGAACAGCACACGACCGCGTTGCAGGATTGCAAGCGTCGCCTTCGCCAGCTGCAGAGCCGCCTGAATACAGAGTTCCCCGATTTGGTCTGACGCTGGGTCGACGTCGCCGTCATCCTGAGTAGATGTACGTCGTTGCGCACGTGACAAGGTCACCTGACCGTTTGATGTGACGGGAGACGGTACGTTCTAGAAGCGGGTTTGCGGACCACAACACACGTTCCAGTCTGGAGCCCTGCTGGGTGGCGGGGGGCGAACATGGCGGACAGCATGGCCGGGTCTGACGACAGCACAGGACACGAACCCGTTTGGGATAAGGTCCAGGTGGAACGGGAAGTCGACGGGTGGCAGGCGGTGAACCCTACGAAGACGCGGCACGTCCTGGTTGCCCTTCGTGCCGCAACAATCGCCGTCATCATCAGTGCAGCGTATCTCGATGGGCACTTTGTCGCCAGGTATGGTCGGATGCCCCCCGTTGGCCAGATCGTCGGCCTGTCGTGGGCCATCGCCGCCATCTCCTTCGTTCTCATCTGCATCGCGTTCGTAACCATCATTCTCGGCCATACGCACCCAATGTCAGAGCTCCTCGCTGTCCTAACCGGATTCGCAGGTTAGGACCCAGTTGTTGGCAAACACGCCCACCCATTCCTGACACGAATCCCAGGCGTCACTGTCGTCCTGTTGGCTGTTTTCCTGCTGGAGATGGAGGCATCCGACCCGTCCCGCGAATGGGGAATGTTTGGTACGGTCCTGCGTCGGGGATCCAACGTCTCCCTTTAACGTTCTTCGCAGTACATCACGGGAAGGATGGCGTGGCTAGCATCGCCGGAGGAGGTACTCAGGCCGCCCTGTCGACCGCGTACGAGTTAGCACGCCTGTTCGGGACGCTGGGTCTGGCTGTCGGTGTCATCCAGGTCAGCGAGCGCGGGTTCTGCCTGGTACCCATGTCTGAACGCTTGCTGAAGTCGGGAGCGTCGGCGATATCGTTCCTGATGCAGCTGCAGGCGGAGGAGGTCCCCCGTGCCGACCCGTGCCGTCTGCAGACGCTGGACTTCGACCCCGAGGTTCGCATTCAGCGCATCTACGACTCGTTACGAGAAGGCGGCCTGATCTGAAACCGACTGAAATACCTCCTATATGATATTCGTCTCTCGCAGCACTATCCAAACTACTAGATTCGTTCCGACGTTAATATTGTCGTGCCATTGTTGCTAATGCACGGTCAGGAACGGGTGAGCCAGCGCTTCGGCAGCAGTAATTCGAGCGGCAGGATCAAACGTCAGCATGCGCTCGATTAGGTCGCGAAAGTATAGGCATGGGACGTCGCCTGACTTGCATGGTAACTTGTGCCACAGTGGCTCCGTCTGCAGAAAGACAGGCACTGCCGTCAGCTACGCTCGGAAGGATCTGCCCTAACGACGAGGTACCTTGATGTGGGCGCGCAATGCAGAGAAGTCGATATGCGACACTTTGTACAGAAAGGTCTTGCCTGACGATGAGGAGCATATCCCGATACGGCGGGTAGCGGGGTCGATGATGTCCCGCGAAGGAAGACCAATGGTCTCGACGATACGTAGGAACACGTCCCGACTTGTCTCGCCATTGAACTACATGCGACAAGGCCTGGCGTGAGACCAATGCAATGTCCACGAAACATGCGACGACGTCAGTACCCAGGAAATCTGAGGCTGTCGAAGAATCGCGAGAATGGTGCCCAGGGCCCAAACGCTAGAAACGGTATCAGGACATACACATGTGCCTCGTCTGAATCACTTACTCTATGGGCGTTGAATGCGGCAGGCCTAGTAGCAGCTCAGGTGCCTGGTAGACCCTCGTATGGAGCGACAGTTCACTCGTCTCGCTGTCGTCTTCGCTGGACCCGAAATCAACAATCGTGGCCGAGGAGAAGTCGCCGTTCTTCGACAGGATGATATTCTCCGGTTTGATATCGCCCTGTAATGACTTCAGTTAGGCCCATACACCCGTATAACGTCTGATGGTGATCTCGAATTACGTGAATACGGTGATTAGAATGAAGAAACCGCAAGCCGTCCAGCACGGCCTTCGCCAGCTGTCGCAAGTTGGCATAATTGAGGCCATGTTCCCAGAAAGACGGCATCTTCGTGGACTGCCGGATCAGGTCATTGCCCAGCAATTCGAGGACAATGCAGGTCCTATCATCAAGAGCATCAAACGACTCGCTGACGTCGACTGCCACCGATGTTGTGTCAGAGCAGCTGACATCACGTAAACGCGACTGGTAAACTAACCTATGTGGTGCAGATGTGATGGATCGAGTGTCTGCAGTTTCCTCAGCGTGTCGAATTCCTTGAGTGCCTCGGTCTTGCGACTCTTGTAGATCTTCAGCGCCACGGTCCGGTTCCATCTCAGCGTGTCTTGCGCCTGGTATACATGCCCAAAACTTCCGACGCCCAACTTCCTCTCGATGATGTAATGATGGAGAACGTCTCCAGGCCGGATCGTATCCAGGATGTCATCCGCGTGTGGGTCAGGGAGATTCGATTCGGTCCAAAAGGTATGCATTTCTTCATCGTGCTTCTTGACAAGCTTCAGCAGACAGTGCAACATCCTGTACTCGTGCATGGACGTCAACGCTTCCGCCACCATCAACGCGGTGGCGGCGGCGGCCAACGCCCAGGACACCACCATCAGCTGCGTTTGCGCAAACCCATCTGAAGCTTTGACCGCCTGCCGGCCGGGCTCTGGCGGGGCCACTGTCCCCAATTCATCCCGGCCAGTGGCGCCAGTGGCCTCGTGGGTAGTTGCAGTCCGCAAAGCCAACCCTGGGTGACGTAACGCCCAACACTCTGCAGAACGTGAACATGCGACGCGGCGCCACGCAGTTCCCCGCACCTCTTGCCCCCGGTGCAGCGATGACTACCTATTGACTGATGTTTCCCTGCGGACCGGCAGAAGATGGCTCGGGAACAGATGCACGCGCAGTCGGACCTGACGACGATGGTACGCGACGCTCCACATTCCTGCCGGTACTATTCTGGCAACAGCCATGGGTGATTTGTTACTGCCTCGAATCGACCGTGCGTAGGCTCATCGTGTTCAACCCGCCGAGTCTCGGACACCTTCGCTGGCAGCTACATATCTGAACTGCGGACATGCGCCGGATTGCGTCGACTTCATTGCGTCGACCGAAATGGGGTATGTAGACAGTAGTCACCGTCGCAGCACTTTCCAGGGCGGTGAACCGATGATGCTCCATCGCGACCAGCAGCACTGGGGGACGCGAACAGACGTAACCGAAAATTGGCGGGAAAAATACGAATGCGTCAGTGGAGCTGCCAAAATTGCGCCACAGGGGCATCCGAGGTCGCGGGGCGCGTCGTTCGTCGACGCCGGCAACGGTCACCGAATGGGCAGCAGCAGCGCCAATCGGCACGATCCCCGGCGACGGTACGCGGGCGTTTGAGTGGCAACAGGGCCCCGGAGGTCCCTGACCGACACGTGTAGGAGTTATTTCGACACGCCACCGACGACGTCGAATGATGAGTCCGGCGACGAGGGCGCGCCACAGCCGAGACGGAAGAAGTCATGGGTGAACCGATCCCCGTATCGACGTTTACTGATACAAATTGCAGACGGCAACGTCGCGTTAGTCTTGGCGTACAGCTGTGCAATGACGACGGGTTTGAGTTCCGTCGAAGGCCAACGAAGATTAGCAGCGCTCCAGCGGAAGAAACCCACATGCGGGATCCCATATCCAAACTCATTCAGGAGTCTCCCTCTGTATGTCACTGCACGTCGATACGTTGCATCAGTCTTATTCGAGGCAGGTTGCAACGAACAAATCAAAGCCACGAAAAACGACACCTAAACTAATTCCAGTCTCTGCCTCTGTATGTTGCTGCATGTGTCATGGTATCGCTTCATCTCATTAGACGTAGGTCCCGGCAAAGGAGTCGAAACCAGGGAAGCCCACGCCGGTTCGTAACGATCGCGTTGTTGCACCTGAGACTCCACTAAAGCCGTACCCGGAATCACTGGATTGGAAGCCTTCCGTGGTTGACGATGGGTCGCCCGCCGAGGCGCAGCTCATTCGCCTTCTGAAAGAGGTCACGTCGCATGAAATCGCGCAATGCTCTGCAGCCTTCGACGATGAGCGGCATGCGTTTCTTCACGATCGGATTTCTGCGGCCTGCAAGGAATTCGTCAATGACTGCCAGCAGATGGTTCTTAAACTGCTGAGCGACAGAGGCGCGCTCAAACCGCCTAAAGTATTCTCCGCGGAAACCACCGTTGGCATGCTTCTGATGTCCCCGTAGGTCCTGAAGAATACGCAGAATGAGAGCCTGAGAGAGCAGGAAAGAATATGGACAGCAGCAGTTGACCGCATCAAGGCTGAACTGGCAGACTGGGCCGCCATTCGCCATGCGTGCCCGACGCTGCCGATCCCTGACGTCGTGTCAACCGAATTCGTGTCTGCCTACCTGGACGAGCAGGGCCTGTCCGATATCGGGGCGAAACCGCAAGGCGGAGAGGACGGTGCTCTAATGCGCGAGTTCACGAGGGTCCTTGCCAAGGCGGATGCGATTCTGGCGTCGGCCCATACCATATCTGGTCGTTTCGATGCTGCTAGGGACGCCCAGGCGCACGTGGTGCAGACGCTGTCCCGTGAAGCGCTTCGCCCGCTTCAGCCGATCACAGAGCCGAAGGCTCTGATTGCATCGGTCCTTGCAACAGGCCGGAAGGCCACTGCATGACAGGCGCCCTCGCCCTGGTTTATACATAAGACTTGTTAGCGGTTACACTCATTTCGGGGCAGCGAGCCCGTGCACCGTGGGCTGAATGAACTCGTCGATGACGTAGCGCGCCATCACTGCCAGCTTGGCGTCCGATGCCGCGCGCGACGAGTCGCGACACTCCACATAGTACTTCAGTTTAGGTTCAGTGCCCTAAGAGTCCCCAGTGTCACAATACTACACAACGCCAGAGATGCCGACACGCCTACCGAATTGCGCAACGTGACCAGGGTGCCATCGGCGAAAGCGAAAGTCAGCATCTGGTCGTTTGGCATTGCCGGCAAACGACTTCGCCCATCAGGCTGGGAACTGTCCAGCCCACGAGTCACATCGCGCACCGACTTGACCGACGTAGACGAGTGCGGCCTGTAATCCCCAGCTCGCAGACGGTCAAAGATCCGATCCATAACGCTCCTCGATTCGCAAAAGAAATAGCTGGCTTTCATCGAGAAATAACCATACCTACACGAACGTCAGTTAAGCAGCCCACGATCAAGAACCGACAAGCGAACTTCTTGTAGAGTTCCTCCAAACGAGAAGTACAAGTTGAATGCTGACGATACAGACTGTTGGCCAGTTCCGCAAATACAGCCGCCATTCGAACGCCATCCTGCAGACGCTAAGTGAGCTGACCTTGCGAAGAGTGCCTTACGGCAAAACCGACCTTGTCATAACTCATGTTGCCGGTCAAGAATCCTATCTCGACTTCATACGCAAACAGGAAGGTCAGGTCCCGGGCTTCCATGTCAATGATCGCGTTGCCGAGCCATTTGAAGCCAGTTAGCGTATCCTGCGACGTCGATCAACATCTAAAACAGCGGTCCGCATCGACACAGAATCACCTGGAACAAGAATCCCTCGTGAGCCGCCATCGCTTCCAGGTATCTACTGGAGACACAGCTGGCAACCATGAAGGCCTTCGAGCGGTCGCATTTCGGATTCCGCTCAAGATAGCATGTCTGCGCGTGTACACATCGATGAACATGGTGGACGCGACGCAGTATGAATCGGTCCCACCCAAAGCCAATCGGCGAATAATGCAGCAATCTCGTTACCATTGAATATCCGCCAATTGCCATCACATGTTCTTACAACGACGTCCACCATCAGGTTCACGACTCGTAGAAAACGCATGCGTTACCTTTCGGCAACTGCCAGCCGGTCTGCGTCGGGGTCATTGGCAAGAATCAACCGCGACCCTGCGCTCTCTGCAGCCTTCATGGCTAGTGCCAATGCGCCAGCCCCTTCTTCCGGATTCGGATATTTCACCTAATCCAAGTACTGTCATTCGTGGATACATCGCATTGGGCATAGAGCGGACGTACTGTGCTGAACTCAGGATCTGGAGTGCACTGCTCTGCTACTTGAATTGGTGGCGGCAATCGGAAAGACTGAAACGCGGCGAGAACGGCGGCAGTACCGACACCATGCATTGCAGTATACGTGACCTTGATTGGGGTCGGGAAATCGCCAGATACATTGCAATATGGAGGGGCGCTGATCGTTTGGAAGTACGAGGTCCATAGCCGCTCAGTTGGGTCGTTGGCTGCAATACGTTCCTGGTCATCAGAAACCTCTGGATGGGACTCGGATGAAAGGGCATGAAGGTACCAGCAAGTGCTTGGTGGTCAAGGGTGAACCCGCGATACTCCATCCATGGTCGAAGGTTGTTGTCAATAGCAGCCGCAATGTTGGAGTCGTGCGGCGGCACAATCTTTGTCGAGCCACATCAGCAATCGGCCCTGTCGATTAGGCTGCTGTGGCTGTTCTACCTGAGCACCGTTGGACCAGTACACTTTAAACCCGTTGTCTTGCTTCGGGTTGTGAGAAGCCGTAACCATTACACCAATCGCGGTGCGGAGCTGGACGACCCCTGCGAGTCAGGTGTCATTTAGCTCGTGCAACTGTATCGGCACAACCCACGGGGCTCACCGAACGGTACGAATGGCGTTGGAATCATCTTCCGCATCAGATGCACGGTTACACCTTGGGACATAAACACAAACGCTGCAAGGTCCGCGAATTCCTGCACAGGTCGGCCACGTCACGTGGGACGAACAGCATCACTGAGATCAGCAGTGCCGCACCCACCCGCGAATGGTGCCGCCCATCAAACCCGATGACAACTCCACGAGACTTGAAGTTTGGAATAGCCTCCTGAGATGACCAGCCAGTGAGCGGCCGATAGAAAATAACGCAAGGGGGGATGACAACCTGTCCATATTGACATAGGCCCTGGCACGTTTGCAGGATCACCAGCGGGTTCATCGCAGCCGTTCCGGCGCCCATGACGGCACGCAGCCCCGCCGTCCCGAACGCAATCCGCTTGCCGAACCTGGCGACCAGCAGCGTCTCGTCGCCCCTGTCCAGCATGTCCTTCGCCTCGCGGCGCGACCAGTCGTCGGGCGCCCACTCCACATACTGTTCGCACGCTGAACGCGCAGACGCCACGATGCTCGAGGCCATCCAAAAACGGAATGAGAGGTAGGTGTGGCTTTGCCCGTCGAACGTGCATAGCGGGCGTGGAACAACAGCGTACGATGCGTCGATGCGGTCCCGGAACGTTGCCTGTGACACCCACCGTCCGGCGCTACATGATCACATACGGGACGCGTTGGGAAAGTTCATCGTTTTCAGGTGCTTCTCGAGTGGCTACAACGCAATGATGATATGCTACGGAACGCCAGGTTGAAGTACACCTCCGAGTTCATTTCGAGGTAGAACGTCCAGTACGCTCGAATGTTCGGGTCCAGACGAAGCTGACGATTTTCGTCCAGTTTCATGCGATCGAACAGCATGAAAGGGATGGTCAAACGGGATGCAATGGTAATGGACGCAGTGACGAAACCAATGGCGGATTGAATAACGACATGGTTGGACGAGACGAGGTTAAAGCAGACAAGACTGACGACAACGACAAGCAGGTGAATGTTAAATGTCGTCGACACCATCGCACGAAGTTTGAGGGTCTTCTTTGCGGACAGCAGCAAGACATCGGATGGTTGTGCACATACGTCATCTCGGCCCATGGCGGTAAAGGAAACGCGGCGACTGATGACGACGAGGATTGTGCTTGATATGTAAGCGAAGAAAAGAATTGGATAGACGCCAAACGCGTATGGGATGCCAAGAACGATAAACGTATTCAGGAATACGCATAGAACCATCACGAAGTCGACGCGGACATGGCAACCGGGTTTATCGACAAACAAGTTCAACGTGCCGCAAGCGAACACGACGAACCAGGACGTGTTCAGGAACGTGAAAAATAGAGCCCAAGCCCATTGCGACGCTTCGAACGATTCCGTTGCTGGGGCAAAGTCAGCGCTGGTGAAGGCGATCGAGATCGCAGCTGGCGCGCTCACAGTTACAAGGAGCAGTTTCAAAGCCTCCACAAGAACGGTCACGCGACCTGCACCGGCAGGCCTATTGAAGTTGGCAGCACTAACATCAACGACTAACGGTGGCGCCTGAGGGGTGACCTTGACCGATGTCATGGCGGCCGTCTTTCGCGGGTAGATACTACTTATTGTTAAGGGCTGTCGATCGTCGACTGTACCCAAATTCCTTTTTATGAACACGATAGCATATATACCTCACCTACCAGGACCCAATTGTGGAACCGAGTCATGGACTTTATTCATTGCGACCGTACCATGATATTGTCTAGATCCCGCGGCAGGATAGGGATGACACCTGGGGAGCTATACGCCAACGCCCTTTAACGAACTTGGTAGAGGATGTACAACCAGTTGGCCTGTTGAATAAACAGAGATTGACATGATGGTGAACATGGAGGCGAACAGAAACAGGAGGGCTTTGGAATCGGTTGCCAGGAGTCGGCAGCCACGTACAAAGAAACTCGTGTTATTGGGATCGTTCCAGTTCTTGAAAGCAAATGCGCGTGCGATAGACATGCCAATCAGGACAACATTCTCACATACTAAACGCGCCAGTACTGCTCGCCATCCTTCGCCTGGAACGCCAGGTATCTGCCGTTGAACGTGAAGAACGCCAGTGAATACAGAGTCATGAACGATACGGTCGCCGTGAGTTTCGCCAACCATCTCATGAAGACTGCTAGACGTGCAACATCGTGCCACCTGCTCATCGACGGTATAGACATAGGTGATGATGGACGGAGTACCTTAACGCCCAGCTTGGTGATGATGCCGAACTGGGACCACGGCGACTGTGCGTTCGGGCTCGCCGACATCCAGTCTGCGAATTGGGGGAATAACCACAACGAGCTAAGTATGACCGACGTCATTTGGATGGTGACAACGACCCCGAATATGATCGGACTGTGAATATTGGGAAATGCCAAGTTGAAGTACACCTCCGAGTTGACCTCGAGGTAAAACGTCCAATAGGCGCGAATGTTCGGATCCAGGTGCAATTGACGAATCTGGTCCAGCTGCAAGCGGTCGAAGAGGACATACGGGATCATGAAACGCGATGCAATGGTGATGGTCCCTGTAACGAAGCCAGCAGCCGCTTGAACAACGACATCATTGTACGGGACAAGGTTAAAGCAAACAAGACAGGCGACTACGACAAGCAAGTGGATATTGAACGTCGTCGCGGCCATTGCTCGAAGTTTCAGTGCCTTCTTAGCGGGCAGAGGCAAGTCTTCAGATGGATCGTCGTGTAATTCTCCATCACCTGACGCCATGCGGATAAAGGAGATGCGTCGACTGATCACAATAAGGATAGTGCTTGACAGATAAGGAAAAAACAGGATCGGGTAGACGCCGAATACGTATGGGATACCAAGGGCGATAAGCGTGTTCAGAAACACGCACAGAATCATTACGAAGTCGAAATGGCAACGGCACCCGGGCTGGTCAACGAACAAGTTCAAAATGGCGCACGGAAGTGCAACGAACCAGGACGTGTTGAGAAATGTGAAGAAAATGACCCAAGGCCATTGGGATGGCTCGAACGAGTTCGTTGCTGGCGCCAAGTCGACCCCCGCGAACGCGACGGCGATCGCGATCGGAGCACTAACTGCGACGACGAACAGCCTCAGACCGGCCAGGAGAGTTGACTTCCAGCCCATGACGGGAGGTCTCTTAACATCAACAGCGCTCTCGACGACATACGACTGCGTTTCCGGCATGATCGTGGCAGGTGACATGGCGGCTAGTATCGTGGACCGACAGATACAAGGGGACCGCTCGAAGCGATCGTCACCCGTACCGCGTCTGGGTGCACACCGAGGAATCGACGTGGCGGCCGAGTTTGACAAGCGGGTCCGCCGAACAGTATCGTTCCCATTTAGTGCAAGGGGACGACGTTGTGTAGGCAGTCGGGTTGACGTGCGGGTGCGGATGCGTGCCTGCCGAGAACGTGGGCGAATCACTGTTTCGGCACCGAATTCTGAACATCAGCGTCGTCCAGCTTTACTGTTTATCCGTACGACATAGAAGGTGCCCACGATGGGCAGTGGGCGAGTGCCGCGTCGTTCGCCCATGTCGACGCTTACCAAGGTCGTTCCAGAGGTGTCGGTGCCCGTCGCAGAGCCCAGCAACTTCAGTGGGCGTTGCTTAACGTCTGCCCTTGCTCCCGGCCTGAGACTGCGCGCTCATGGTCACGTTCAGCGCTCCTTGTGCATAGCTCGTCGTATTCCCCTGTGCTATTTGAACCTGTTCATCGACAAACCGCCCATAGCGTTCGCCTCATGCTGGCAGGCTCGTTCGTGAACGCAATATGGTGATCCTTGTGATCCCATACGCATTCGGCGTCTACCCTGTGTTCTTCCTGGGGTACGTCTCAACCACCGTGCTCGCTGCCTGGTGTCGACGCATGTCGTTCATTGCAATGGGCAAGGGGGCCGTCAGGCGTGGCGGGCGCCTGAAGGACTTCTGTCCCTGCCGGCCAGGACGATTCTCAACATATGTACTGTGACATCTGGCATCATAGTCAAGTACCTGCTTAGCGTTGTCGTCGGGCTGGTACGCGCGTACTTTGCATTCTTCCAGCTGACTTCGGAAGTGTACTTCAATCTGGTATTTCCGAATATCCACATACCGAACGTGTTCGCACTCGGTCGTCATTGTGCAGATGACGTCCATGATGCTAAGCTCATTGTGGTTACTACCACAGTTCGCAAACCTGGATGTCAGCCAGCCTTAATCCGCGATCGCATCCCCCTGGTCCACCGTCAGTCCAAACCTGGCATGGCGTTGCCCGTCTATGTAGTGGTCTTCATGAGATGGTTGGCGAAACTAACGGCGAGCATATCATTCTGGACTCTGTACTCACTGGCGTCTTCGCGTACAACGTCAGATATCTGGCCGCGTTCCAGGCGAAAGGGGGTCGAACAACACTGGCGATGACCCCTACCGTACGTGAGTCTAGTCAGTGAGAACGTTACCCTGTTCGGCACGTCAATAGCTAGCGCGTTTTCTTTCAGGGATTGGAACGACTCCGAAAACGTCAGCTTATTCAAAGCGCGGCATCCAACTCCTGAGCACAGACTCCAAGGCCCTGTTCTTCCTGTCGGCCACAGTGCTGTCGCCAATGTCCATCGCCCTGGCGATGTTTCTTCGGCAGGTCGATTGGCTATACTGTTTCTATTCAGTGCAAGCACCAAGTTAATGCATCGGTTCTGTATCCGCCTGGCCGTAGTCTAAAGTCAGGGAGCCGGTCCTCGAGAGAGATTGGCATGATATGGCCGACCCACCTAGAAAACGCTAAGGATCTCGCATGAGCAGCCCGATCCCGGTACACTGGACGATCGCCACTCTTGCAGTCGTCCACGAACGTCGGCTGGCATGTCCTGCGTGAAGGTCGTACCGGGGCAACCGCCATCAGTTCTGGTAGTCGAGACTACGGCCGAGCCTATCAGAGAGGGCTGGCGGTCGGTTCTTCGGTATAGTGCCAAGCTGTGCCTGGCGGTTATCGGCGCTCCCTGTTTGATTGGGGCCGCCTTCTTGAGCATCAACCTAGCGCCCGCGACGACATCGTTCGAATCGTCACAATGGCCATGGGTGTGTTTCTTCACGTTTTTAAATACGTCATGGTTCGTGGTGCTTCCTTGCGCCCTGTCTAACCTGTTCATCGACAAACCCGGTTGCCATCGCCATGACATCACTGTGATGGTTCTGTGCGTGTTCCTAAACCCTGTTGTATTTCTTGCCATTCCATACGCGCTGAACGTCTACCCAGTGTTCTTGTTCGGGTACCTAACAACGTAATTAGTCGTCGTCTACATTTCATTGACATGGGCCGAGCGGACGAGCGTGATCGCCGGCCAGGCGAGGGTGTTCACCTACCAGCCAGTAGAATCTTGAAGCTTCGTTCCCTAGCGTCTTCGGCGCTAACTCTTTACTTGCTAGTCGTTGTTGTTTGCCTGATCTGCTTTAACCTCGTGTCATCAAACGCAATTGTGCTCCAGGGTATCGCTGGGCTCGTCACTGGATCTGTCTCCGTTGCTGCGAGGCTCGCCATCCCTTACGTACTGTTTGACCGCATGAAACTGGTCCAGATAGGCGACTTGCACCTTGACGCGAACATTCGCGCGTATTACGCGTTCAACCTCGAGGTCAACTCCGACGTATACTTCGGCCTGGCATTCCCAAACATTGAGAATGCCGCTGTGTTCGGTTTCGCCATGGCCGTCCAAATGGCGTCGATGATGTTGAGCACGTTGTGGCTGTTCCCCCGGTTTGCAGACTGGATGTCGGCGAATCCCGACCCGCAGTCGCCCTGGTCTCAGGTCGGCATCCTTACGAAACTTGGAAGTAGGCTGCTAAGGCCATCCAAGCCTTCGGAATCAGAGCAATCGATGTACCAATGGCATCGCGTTGCCCGCCTGATCGTCTTCATGAGATGGCTGGCGAAACTGGCTGCCACACTCTCGTTCATGACCCTGTATTCCCTCGCGTTTTTCTCATACAATGGCAAGTATTTGGCATTCCGGCCCAGGAATGCCGACCAGTACTGGCGAGTTATGACCATGTCTTTCATTAGCCTGATTTGCGAAAACATTGTTTTGATCGGCATGTCGATGGCTAGCACATTCGCCTTCAAAACCTGGGACGACCCGGGAAACGCCAGCTTCTTCGTGCGCGGCGTCCAGCTTCTGAAGAGCGATTCGAAGGCGCCGTTCTTCGTGTTCGCCACCGTGTTTACGAACATGGCCGTGTCAATTGGTATGTTCATTCAGCACACCAACTGGCTATATGACCTGTATACGGTGCACTAAACGTCGGTTTACTTCGCAAGGAAATGGGGTCATGCGTCACTAGGCCCTAGCGGCTCGTAATTCAGCTACTACTGCCATCGTGCTGAATGATAATTGCCATAAGCGTTTCAGCACGAAACCCCCATTCCCCGAAGCATCGACTTTGGCCATCTTGTACTGCCGCCATACTCTGCTGTCAGGAAGCGGTCCTGTTCTGGATCCAAAAGCTCTCCCGACGGTACAGTTAACGATCGATATACTCTAGGCGGTCCACGAATGACGGCGGGCGTGACCTCTGTCAACGTCGTGTCTGTGTGCCCGTCGGCATCAGTCGGAGCCGAGAGCACAGCATGGCAATCCAGTCCTTCCGGCAAAAGCTGGACCACGATTCTCTGGGATAGCCTCAAACTGTTCCTGCTCATCATTAGCGCACCGTGTTTGATCGCCACCTTCTTTGCAGCCATCCATCTAGCGCCAGCAACGCGATCGTTCGACTCGTCCCAATGGCCATGGGTAGGATTCTTCGCATTCTTGAACACGTCCTGGTTCGTGGCCCTTCCCTGCGCGATCTCAAATTTGCTCATCGACAAACCCGGTTGCCATCGTCATGACATCACAGTGATGGTTCTGTGCGGGTTTCTCAACCTAGTCATCCCTCTCGCCATTCCTTACGCCCTCAACGTCTATCCAGTATTCTTCTCTGGGTACATATCCACGACTGTCCTCAGTTTGATTAGCCGCCGTATACACTTCGTAGCTATGGGCAAATCAGACGAGCGGGACCGACCGTGCGAGGAATTGCGTTTGCCCCCGAACAAGGTCCTGGGACTTCGCTCTCTGACTTCAGCGTCGCTGACCGTGTATTTGCTTATCGTCGTTCTTAGCCTGGTCTGTTTTGTCCTCGTTTCATCCAGCGCAGTTCTGCTCCAAAGTATCGCTGGGTTTGCCACTGGATCCATATCCCTTGCAGGGCGCCTCGCCATCCCTTACGTTCTGTTCGACCGCATGCGTCTGGACCAGAACCGCCAGCTGCATCTGGACCCAAACATTCGCGCGTATTATGCGTTCCACCTCGAGGTTACGTCCGAGGTGTACTTTAGCCTGGCGTTCCCCATGATTGAGAACCTGGGGGTGTTCGGGGTCGTCGTTGCCGTCCAAATGGCGTCGATGATACTGAGCTCTATGTGGCTGTTCCCCCAATTCGCAAACTGGATGTCTGCCAACCCCAACCCGCAGTCACCCTGGTCCCAGATCGGCATTGTCACGAAGCTTGGGGTCAGGCTGTTACGGCCATCTCAAAGTACATCCGTCCATTCCATGGAAAAGTGGCACGACGTAGCACGTCTAGTGGTATTCATGAGGTGGCTGGCGAAACTAACAGCCACCATCTCTTTTACAACGCTATACTCGCTGGCGTACTTCACGTACAACGGCAGGTATATGGCGTTTCAAGCCGAAGACGACCAGCAATACTGGCGCGTCATGGCGATGTCCCTCATTAGTTTAGTCTGCGAAAACATCGCGTTGATCGGCATGTCGATATTCATCACATTCGCCGTCGATGCCTGGAGAGACCCAAACAGCACCAGCTTCTTCGCCCGCGGCTTCCAACTGCTGAAGACGGATTACAAGGCGCCATTCTTTCTGTTCGCAACCATGTTCACGAACATGTCTATCGCCATCGCCATGTTCATTCAGCAAACCAACTGGCTCTACGAGCTCTATTCAATGCACTGATTAGGATAGACGTTCAGACTTTAATCCTTTGTGAACGGGTTATCGCCCAGGACAATGACGACGACAACAGCAATGGGGGTGTTGCTGTCGCAATGCTTACAATGATTAGGGGCAGGGCTGGCTCCCAGGGCTGGAGAAGAGTCGGCCAACCAGTCCGAACGGTGTGCCGACAGGTCATATTTGGCGGGGCGCGGCTGCGCCTGGACGATGACGACGGACCCGTACGCCGCCCTGAGGGCGCTGCAGGACAGCGGAGTGTTCGACCAGCTGCGCTCACGGCTGTTCGAGCACCCGATCGTGCAGGTCGGGCGCGAACGCTGCGGCTGCTGAGCGCGTCCGCATCTGATACGGGCGGGCGCGATCCACAGGAGCAGTTTGCGTCGATGCAGGAGCGCCTGCTGTCGGAGCTCAGAGCCAGCCCGCTCCTCGATGTCCCGCAACGTATGAGACAAAGCAGGCACGCTACTGTAGGTCGGCGACACCGTTGACGGGGGCCTGACATCTTCGCATAGGCAGCCGCAGATATTCAACTCGTTTCGCCTGGCGGTCAGGAACACGTCGATCGCAACTGAGAGTAAGGCTGGCGATAACGTTTTCCGTTGACGTTGCCTGCATTGACGAAATGACCTGTTCCTGGGATACGGTTGTCGGGTCTGCATGGCGAACCACACTGATCCGACGCTTTGCACAGTTCACGAGGCGCTGTGCGCCGCCCTCCATCATATGATGCCGGTCATCTACGAGGCTGTCGATACTGCATTGCAACGCGTCGATGACGTTGACGAGAAGCCAGCAATCGTCAACGCGTCGTCTACCGAGGGCAAGGATCCTGCTGCTAGCGACGACGTACCGACAGCTCCACCTGGTAACGTCGAAGAGCAGCCAGTTGGGGTTCCTGGCACCACGCGCATGGACGAGATATCGGGTAAAGACGAAGAGAGCGCGGTGCAAGTACCGGCGTCGTCGTCAGGGAGCAAACCCGGCAAGGCGAAACTGAAGAAACGAGGTCGTCTGATTCGCGCTGGCGACATTGACGAAACGGAATCGAAACGGCGACGAGCAGGTCGGCAGGCGAAATCTGCTGCATCCGACGGCGACGATCGCGACGACGATAGCGATGAGGACGACGTCGATCCGCGCGTCACCGGCCACGTCAATCCTGATCTGGGGAACCAGCCTGACCAAGCCGTCAATCGTCGCGTCCGAGTGTGGTGGCCGCTGGACAAGACGTGGTACCCTGGACGAATAACCGCGTACAGGGCACGAGACAGCAAGCATCACATCCGGTACGATGACAACGAGATCGAATGGCTCAACCTCAATAAGGAGAAGTGGAAATATAAGTGATCGCGGTACGGCCAGTCTGCATTGTTTAAGAATGTGGGATATCAGGTTCCTGGATATCCTCGACCGTCATGGGCGCGTTTGCGAGGAGACCGTTGATGGCGGATAGCCAATGCTGTGCCACGGTTCGTGCAGGCGGCTTGAACACGTATCGTTTCGATCCGACAACGAGCTCGATATTGATGCCACCCAGTAAGCGTGCACGACACGTGTCGGGACGAATCTCGATATCGCATGCTGGAGAGGCACCATTCTTGACGTCCTTCAACGACGTAAACGCAACAAGGTGGTCACCGCGCAGCTCCACCCACCGTTTCGTCGAGCTCGACGGCTCCACGCCATCGTCTTCGTCATCTTCTTCACCATCGAGGAGCTCCTCCAGTTCCGGGTCGTCGCTCCGGTCGGTCATGAACCCGCATAACGGTTCTGCGCCAACAGGGACGTATTAGATAGGACGGAATACAACCAGGCGGGCGCGTTATCATACCGAGCTTGTTCCTCGACGTGAACTCTTCGCTGAAACCCGTCTTCCGCAGCATGGCTTTCGTTTGCAACGCGCTGGCATTGACCTTCTTCAGCTGGCCAGTCACTTGGGTTAGCATTCGTAGGGCGACGCCGTTGCCAATCGTCGTAAACAGATCGACCACGTTCCCGTCCTTCGATGACTCGACTTCGGTGAAATCGACCTGCTCAGAACCGTTGACCAGGTGAACCCGGAAACCTGAACGGAGCAGGAAGACACGCACCTGCTTTCGTTTGAGAGCTCGAGCCAGCCCCGATGCCGTCTTCTTCGCTGCATCGATGTTGACCTCGCGAGGCCTCGCATCATCGACGATGCCGATCAGCATGATGCGGGTTTGCTCTGGAATCCACTTCTCGTTCAGCGACCGTGGGCCCCAATACGTGCGCATCGACTCCAAGGAACTATCAAGGCAGCGTGCACACTCGGTCAGGCGCCACCACCCGGATGACGTTGTGACAGGCCACCCGACCTGGGATCCGAGACATTGTAGACGAGGCCCACAATGTCGGGTTTCTTCGAGAGCGTTGCCGGGCACAGTTTCTGATGGAAAGCGCGATGACCACTCAGCTCTACGATTTTCTGTGCGGATCAGTGGGTCAGAACAGCGGTTTCAGGATAGGCATCCAGGACTGGGAGTACGAGATCGATGTCCGACTCCTTCATACGGTACCGGCAGAAGGCGGCACCAATGGTTGGCTGAGGTGCATGGCCAAGAAGAACGGGGTCGCCTCGCAGCCGTGATAGCAATGCCGATTTGCCAACCCCACAATCGCCAGCCAGCACAATTCGTACAGTGAACCTGCAAGGTCGATGACGTACAAATGCGACTTGCAATTCAACGCGTACGTACTTCGCGACGTAATTCAGCCGCTTGGGTGAGCTCTTCCGTTCGATCTCGGCAGACTTCGGCGCGTCGACGCCTGCCTGCTGCGTAGATCTCGCCGGCCTCTCCACCGACACGACCAGCTCGTTCTTCGCGTTATCGGCTCCGCTGCCGCGCCTCTGCGCAGGGCCCAGCGTCTTCGCCTCGGCATTGCTCGACGCACCACGTAGCGACGACCGCTTCCCCTTCTCACTCGTCGCCCGTGACGCCGTGTTCGACGTCCTCCGCTTCATGCCCAACGCGACATGCGACGGTCGCCAGGCACGCGCTCAGTCCCGCCTCACCGTGGAAGAAAACGAATCGCGAACCCCACGAAGCCTGGATGGACGCGCACCAGGCGGTTTGTGTTCCTGTTCATCCCGGAACCGGGAACGGGGACCTTCGCTCCCGGTTGTGATTGCGCCCGTGCGGGCCTCCGCCTCCTGGGCCATTTCGGCGGCGCACGCGGCCTTGAAGGGCATGTCGGTACGTATGGGGCGCGGCAGGCGGCACGCCGCATGGCGCTGATCGGGCGCTGGGCTGTAGGCGAAGCAGCCGAAGCCGGGCGTGTCGTCGGGCGCGAACGCGGCGACGGCGCCGGAGGCGTCGGCCGATGAGGAGAACTTGACGGTCTTCGTTCAGAACCTGCTTCAGCAAATGGTACGACGCCGTTCGTCACGTGCGGGTTGTGTCGGTTGTGTCGTCTGAGATCACCGGGGGGACAGCAATCCCGATTCCAGCAGATGTCGGATACGATCGTGTCGCGAAGTCGGTATTGCTGCTTTGGTCGACGGTCGTCCCCCGGGGCTGAATGTGTTCCGCTCGTTGCCAGTTGACGAGATGGGCGGGCGAATCGACGACCTGGAACGGTCGATCGGCGACCTGATGGCGCAGGCCGGTATTGCCGACGATCGTGAGCACGCGGCGGCGATCGGCGACGCGCGCCCTGCGACGACGACGCCCAAGAGTTAGTCCATCGGCAACCGGCGCGCCCGATCCGTCCAGCACGACCCGTTGACCTCTGATATACGGTCTCTTGTATTCGTCGAACGATAGCAATGTGTACAATGGAGGTTGTCGACGTTTATCGGCTTCGGCCGGATTCCTGCCCGCCGAGGAGGATCATGTCGGCGCGAAGCTCGGCGCTCCTTAGGTCCTGTTCGCGTTTCGACCCGAACCAGATGCACGCCATGGACGCCACCCACGTTGCCACGTACAGCAGGCCGGCGATCATGAGGTTCGTCGCCGCGTGCGGCCTGCGCTCCTCGTCCTCGATCTCGACCTGCCCGGCCGACATGCAGTACGCGAGGACCAGCAGGAACACGGCCGCGAACAGACTGTGTCGCCCCGGCACACGTCAGCGAAACGCGACGCGCGCATCGACCAACGACCGACCTGTACGACCCGCAGAGCCGGCCGCATCCCGCCAGCGTCGGCATCACCGCGTCGGCGACGATTTTTGTGGGGCCGCCTTCGCCGCGACGACGATCGCCGATTCCGAATGCGACGTTAGGCCGCGCCGCGATGTGATCCGACTCGCGCCCGCCGTTATACGACACGCACAGGCGAACGTGGCGAATGTATTACATAGGATGATGCCAGACGGGCGGCGCTGATCAGGCTTGCGACTTGTTGTTCGCCGCGATTTGCGCCTGCAGGGTCGGGGTCAGGCAGGTGGTCTGCGTGATGGGGAAACGCGCCGGTTACCATCTTCTTGGACGCGTTCGGGTTGGCTGCGATGACGTCGACAGCGTTTGGGTTGTGGCCGGACATAGCGACCGCCTTCTTCGCCGCGTTCGGATTCGCAACGACGAAGTCGACGGCGGCGCTCGTGACATCAACCGGCGGTATCTGAGACGATTCAGTGGTGTGCCCAGGTTGTAAACGCGGCGGGTCGAGCTGGACCTTGTGGACCGGCGGTTTCACAGATGTCAGGTAGGTCCCGACGTTCGGGGACGCGCACAGGATGAAGAAGTTGATCCCCAGGATGATCAGCGTCACGATGCCGGCGGGGATGGAATACTTCGCCGGGTTCAGGCTGAACGTCATCGACCCTAGGAACAGGAGGAACAGCGAACGCCCGCCGTAGTTGAACATGAACCCAAAGTTGTTCGCAGCGAACAGGTCAAAGTACTTTCTGCAAAACCGTCTGGTGTTAGCCAAGGACCGATGTCACTGTTCGAATACAGGACGTGCATGCGCAGTTCGAAGATGAACAGCGTAATGGCGAACACCCTGCGAACGACGTGAACGACAGTGGTCACGACTTCAGCGAACACGGCTCGTACGTGGTGTAGAACGCGAACAGATAGTACGTGACGTCTATCGTGCCATCGCCGCTAAGGAGGCCGGTGATGCCGACGACAGTCAACAGCAACTGTTGGAATAAGATCGCTGCCGCCGACGATGCGTACACTCGCCGAGACGTACAGCAACGAGGATACTGGAGATACGAATCACCAGCGCCAGCTTCCGCGGTTCAATCGTGCGGACCCTGCGACAATCCGCCCGTTATTCAAGAGCGCGGGTAGGTCCCGACGCTCGTTGCTGACCGGTCACTATAGGTCGGCCCAGCCGCTGGTGCCGGCATCGGCGCTGCCTGGTCGCTCATCGCGCCGTGACCGACCCCCCGCGCCTTCAAAACTGATCAAAATTGCGGCCGCAACCTGAATGTGATGCAGAAACATTAGCGTGGCCATTTTCTCTGTCCGCCGACAAGAAGGAGGAGGAGGAGGCGCCGCGCAGCAGACAGGCACCCGCAGTGTGAACGTCGGTCAAAAATTCTCCCGTTGTGAAGGGTCTAAAACAGCGACATTCCGCTACAGTGTCTGAACGCAGTAACGTCCGCAGCGCGCGTGGATGCGACCGCGTCCTGTCGCGATGAACGATGAGCGGTACTGGATGGGTAGGGCGGTCGTCTGGGGAGGGTCGCTGATGGCGCCGCGCAGGAGTGCGTTGATGGGCCAGAGGAGCAAGCGGAACCAGGCGGCGCGGTTAGAGCAGGAGAGGCATGCGCAGCATCTCGAGGCGAGGAATGACGAGCTGGCCGGGCAGCTGAACGAGAAGGTCAATGCTCTGAAGCACGTCACCGTCATGATGCACGACGAGGCCGTCGAACATAACAGGTTTCTCGAGAATATGGTATGCAGACGGAGTTGCTCGTGTGCGATTATGTATTGAAATTGGGTCTTGCGTGCAGCAACTCGACATGAGCAACGCATCGAGCATGATGTCATCCACGATGAAGAAGCTCGGCGAGATGATGGCCACCGGGTCAAGCCGGCACATGTGCTATCTCGCCCTGTTCATTGTCGTTGTCTTCATTGTCCTCTATCTGACAGTGCGGTCGAGAATGTGACCGAATCCGCTCAATAGAAGAACCTATCCTGTAACAGGTCCAACGAGCCTGACTACTTAGGCATAGTGGACATGTATTCCTGACGGGAGAAGATCCTCCATGTCGGACGCGGACATGCCTCCGTAGGACCGTATAGCTCAAGAACGCGCTCGTGGAACGCGACCAGAGACGGCCTATGTCCAACGCTTATGAATGCGATGTCTCTTTGTGCGACAAGCCACCTGTAGAATCGATCTTGGGCGGCAACATCCAACGCACTGGAACTCTCATCGAGAAGCGCAAACGTAGGGCGTTGAAGGATCAGTCGAGCCATCGCAAGTCGCTGCTGTTCGCCTAGCGACAAAACCTGTTGCCAGTCACGCTTGGAATCAAGCCCGTCGAAACGGTCGATGAGAGGCTCTTCAAAAGGGACGTAAGAAAACAATCCCGGGAACAATGGCCCGGTGACGAACCTATGCGAACCACCGCCATAGCAGACCGGATATCTTGGTCAGAAAATTCTGCAGATTTGGCATTAGGGTACAGAACTTGTTGACGCAGGGTCCCAAGAATAAGATAAGGACGCTGTGGAAGGAACATCGCCTCTCGCATGGTAATACCCAGCCGGATCGTTCCGGAGCCACGTCGCCAAAGTCCTGCAAGAACCCGAAGAAGAGAACTCTTGCCAACACCAGAATCTAGGAGCGAATCAAAGGGGGAATGAAACGTGGACGAAGCAAATACACTGTACCCCCCACAACCAGAAGCGATTGACGCTTGCGAAGTGTGAAATTTAACGAGTCAATCAGACACGTCCCAGCACGTGGTACGCAAACGGTAACGTCAGCGAGCTGGATGAGTCGATCTCCCGCGTGTGGCTGTTCTTCAACAGCGATGCATTCTCCAGCGTGCTCATCATCCTCATTGATTGCTGTCCACATTGCACACAGGCGAGTCGTGCGGGCCGCATACGACGAGATATTGTTCAACTCTTCCACAATGGCCCCCATGGACCTATAATAATGAGGGCAAGTCGGCGAGACGTTGAAAACGATTTCAACCCCGCATACCGACCTCATCAGTGTCTGAAACGCTAAATTCGCTTGCGACACGACGCCGAAATCCACGCCGCCAGTGAAATAAATCGGGGCAATCACTATACACGGCAGGACCAGTCTGAACAATGTGGACCATGTTAATAGCGCTGCTACAAGAAACACGAGGTCTACCCAACGTACATCACGTATCGAAACGCATTCTGGAACAGCTTCAGGCCACGCTCAAACCCGATGATAACGCAGAGTTGATTATAGACCTTGTCCAAGCGCCCAACGCATATGCCATGCTCAGCACGCTCGCCGGCATAGAACGCAATCGACTCTGCGTTTTCGCTGACGTGAACGAGGGAATACCGAAAGTCGGCCTCCAGCTGAACCAAACAGTCAGCATATGGGATTCCATCTGAGCAAGCGTGGGTAACCTGCCTTGAACCGATGCGAACCCAGCGACGCCAGATGGCGAGCGAACACGCTCAACGCGACAAACGTTCCCGACATCGCGTACACGATGAGCGTGGCCGACATCGTCGGGGATATATGATACAGGACGCCGGCAAATCCGACCAGGTTTGCGATCTTGTTGGCAAACGTAACCGCGAGGCGCACGGAATCAGACGTGAACGAATTTACATCATCGGCGATACGTTGATCCGGGTTGTCAATCTCCTTGCGCGACAGGCGCAGGCGGTAGAACGCACGGTGGGCAAAGTAACGACGCAATAACAGGTTCGTCAACCAGAGCCTCCATCGGATCGTCAACGTATCCTGTAGGTATCGGTACGCGGTGAACAGCGGAATCGCAACAACAAGGACGCCCAGAAAGCTGACGACCGACGACCAGAACCGGTCCCGATCCCGCTCCGACATGGCCGTCATCATCTCCTTCGACACGAACGACATGTGCACCTGCAGCAGCGTCGCCGCAATCGCCATGCCGACCAGGGCGGCGACCAGCAAGCGTGCAGCCTGACGGTGCCGACTTGGCGATATCCAGAACCCTGAGGACAGCTGCCACGCCTGACGCAACGTGTCCCAAGGCATGACTGAACCGATCAGATCAAAAACTGACGTAGCAAACTGCGGGTGTACCCCTCCTACCTATGTACATAGTATGGTCTGCACATGAATCATAAAGCAATAACGCCACGTACGTGGCAAGACAAGATATCGATCGACTATGCCCGGCCATTGTGCACACGTCTGATCCATTGGGGCTTTGCATATGTTTAGAAAGACGGTCTACCCCCAATTTGTTGCCGTTCCGTTTCTGGTGAACGCAGACGGCGACTGCTGGGTTGGGCAGGTCATGACTGGCCTGTTGGTCAAGCACGGTGCTCGTCAGAGCGAAATGAACATCACCGAAGATTCGTACCCATCGTGGGAGCGACGTCATCGTTAGGCCTATTTGCCATCTGCAGCTTACTGAAACGAGCATCACTACATAGCCTATGTCACAAGCGACAGGTCAGTCAGATCTGTCCAACAGTCGCCGCCTGTGTTCAACAGAAACGGAACGGCAACGAATTCTGCGATTATATCACCACCATTCTAGCAACGCCGCTCGCACCCACAACTCGATCCGGGTCTGAAGCGCGTTTGGCAAGATATCATCGGCCAGGCAGTGTCATAAGCGGGCGACCGCATCTACGCTTGTCAGCGTCCAGGTCGTCAAACAGTATCTGCTTATGCAGCCGTCCGTCGCCCTTTCGAACGACGCGAGCGACCCTTAGCCCCAGCACGCCAAGCACCATAGCCTCGACTCTGATCCACGGCTGCTCATCCAGCAGTGAATCAACAGGCGATAGCGCCGCGATCCGGTGCATATCGATGAGGGCACGATAAATAACTGGGCACACTCCTGCTTCGCATTGTGCTCGGCCAGGACCGCGGGCGTCGTCTTGTTGCGCTCAAATCGCGCAGTAAGTGTACGAATACTACGTACAGCCCAGAAATACGCATATACAGCATTCAGCATCGTATAGACGGAAACAATCGTAGACAGCACGTTGACGATCACTACAGCGCCACGGTCGTGGCGTCAAGCAAGGCATGCCCAGGGGAGGGTCGCAGCGGCCGACAGGGGCCGCAGTCGCGGACTGCGTGGCGGAGTTCCGTGCCCGCCATCAACCTGAGAACGGCTCAGACGATGGAATCTGAGAAAGTGTTACGGGAGCGCCTGGAGCGCCTGACGGCGCGGATGCGCTCCCAGAAGGCGGCAGCACTTTCCGCCTTGGACCTGGCCGCGAAAACCGCAGAACAGAACGCTGCGGAACTCAACGAAGCGCGATCGCGGATCGAGGCGTTAGAGGCGGAATTGCTAGCCTGTCGAGCGGATCGCGATGCTGCGATCGCGCGTGCTGAGCGTGCAGAATTGCATTTGAAATCATTTCGAAATTCCGTCCTGGATTCACTCGACCGCGCTGAGAGAGATCTCAGTGCCGAGAAGTCGCCGTCATCGGCGGATGCCGCACCGCTTCCTGCTTCAGCACCTATTCAGCCTCTACAATCACCTCTGAAGCCCAGGAAACGTCCCAGAGAACGGCCGCGTATTCCGGAGCCACGTGATGTCTCGCCTACGGCTGCGACCGAACGCCCGGAGCCACCCAAGGCCAAGCAACGCGATACGTTTGATGAGTCGTTCTCCGTTGTTTCGGTGGCAAGCTTGCCACCGCTGTCTGAGGCCGAAATTGTTCCTGCTGGGCGCTCAGAGTTGTCCCAGCTCCTTTCTGCTGCTGGTGTCGCTGAAACCGAACTGGCATGCTGTCGAATCTCGGCTGGCCTTTCGAACGGCTCCTTAACGCTTGACGCGGTCGTTGAAGAGACGTTAAACTCGCTTCGAACGGCTTGTGATTCGGAGGGTCCATGCAATCGTCTCGTTGACGTTCTTCTGGGTGTCGCGGGATCGCGTCCTGCCCTGATCGACATGCTGCTGCAGGCGTTCTGTTCCCATATTCGCCGCAGGGAATCGCTGTCGGATCCGCTGGACATCGGAATCGTGTCATGCTTCGGCCGAATCTGCCACGCTACCGGGCGCGTTGAACGCGCTCGCGTCCTCCTCTTCGACCTGATGCGTCTGAATCCAATCCTGCAGCGCCAGGCCATCGACGTTCTGATTGAGAACTGCCCGGATTGCATCGATCCAGACAATCGGTCCTGTTTGGCAGAAGCAATTCGTCTGATTCTGGCTGATGCCGATGCCGATGAGACGTTCAGCGCTCTTGCTCAGCGTGCTGTTGGGCTAGTCGGTGATGCTGACGATGCCCCCAGGGCGATCGAGCTCATGGCATTGGCACGAGGATGGCCTTGGGCGTGTGCACAGGTCATCACGCCGCTCTGGGATCGCATTCGAACCTGCACGAACTCATCAACGCTGACGTCGCTTATCGAGTGCATCGGAATCGTGTCGAAAACGTCAGGCGCGGAAGGCGGTCAGTTCCGAGACGCGATCCTGGATCGCTTCAACGCGATGCTGGCGCTTGACGGCGCATCGTTCCCGACCGATGTTCAGGTCGCCGCTGTGGACGCGGTCGTCATCATGGCGAACGGGCAGCTGAACCCTGTCCGGCCTGTCTACAGGTGGTACATCTCGGCACCCGACACGGTACGAGCCGCGCTTCCTGCCCGCCTCCGCGAGGACATCCAGTTCATTGGAAAGCTGCTTGCTGTGCGATAGTACCTCTGGCAACATTGATCCATCAAGTAATATATATGTTTCGATATCGTCCAGCCCAAGTGATAGAATGCCGCTCTACGGGTGATCTGGCTGCCAGCGTTATCTTGCTCGAGCAGACACCTGGTTGGTCACAGGACAAGAAGTCTGTGTAGGTCCTCATGAGCAACACATTCATCGAGCGACGCAACCTAACAACGTACACGACAATGAGGAGGAGGAGGACGATGATGATCAACATGCCGGTGCACGAGTTATCTCGTTTCATCAAATCCGCCGCCTTCTTTGTGCCCGACCGCAGGTTCAGGTGCGTCTCGTCGATCCCCTGATCCAGGTCGTTGAGCAGGTCGGAGTGCAGCAGCAACTCGCTGTTGATGTTCTCGCCCATATTCTTCAGCCGTCCAACCCCAGCTAGGATGTCATCCAGCTTCTCGTCGTGCTCGTCGAAATCCGCCTCTTGCTCGCTGTTTGTCAGAATCGCGATTATTGGTTGGAGCGCACTGATGTGGTTGGTGCACGTACTGCATTAGCTGAGCATTGCTCTTGCCGAGTGTATCATTCGTTTCCGAGGCCACTGGCGCAGACCGCCTGCCTTGCTGCTGCGACTGCCTAGCTCGCGTGAAACTTGCCCGTTCGTTTAGCGCGACAAGCGCCTGTTGCCGTCGGCGTATCTCCGCGTCGGGCATGACGGCGTCCGGCACCATCTTGTCCAGCGAATCTTGTAGAGTCTGCAGATTGGCCGCAAGAATCGATTCTGACGCCACAGTTTATACACAGCGTTTCTCGTCACGCGGAACCGTCCTGTACCTGTATTGCGGATGTCGCGTTTGATACGCGGCGCACCGGCCGATCCCGTATCGCGAGCCAGCCGCTGCTGTAGATCATTCAGCTCGACGATCTACACACACGTTCGTCAGCATCGCGCGCCAACATCGGCTGCTTGTCGGGATGGCGAGCACCTTGGCCTCCGTCTGGTCATACAATTGCAGCCAGTCCGCCGACGCCGATAGCGTCGACGCCATCGCGACTGGGCGCAACACCAATTTACTGCGCCGCTCTCCAATCTGAACTTCCGCTCCCCAACTTAAACTTGCGCTCTCCTCAGTCCCAGCACAGCGCACAACACTCAGGAGAGGACGTACAGGCACCTGCGTACCTACGGTCCTACAGCATCTTACGAGCCGGCGTGTTTCGTTGGTTCTAACCGCTGATGCGTGTTTCAACAGTTTTTATTGTTCCGCCTTCGCGTTCAGGTTATCGGAATGTTAATTCGGTTGATCGCGCTAGTACCCATTACTGTCGTCGTGCGCCAACGGCCACGAACATGCGTCGACCCACTGGCTGGCGCGTACTTCAAGGCCTAACCCTTGTATCGATAGCGCTATCAGGAGTATGTGTACTGACCTTGAACATACGGCACCGCCCAGATGCCATTGTTGCCAATACCCTGCAAACTGGCTCTCGCACGGATGGTCAGTGCCCACCGTCAGGGTTCGTTGGCGACTTGAAGCCTGGTGCTGTCCTGACAATGCTGGTCATGCCTAAACCGGTAGACGATGCAGACCGCGAGAGAATCGCACAGCTGGATTTCATGATGGCAACCTGGGCCAGCATGCCGCATGTCAATTTCGTTGTCAAATCGCAGCACTGTACCGTTTTGAGGCGTGCCCGCCGGCACCTGCTGCCAACGCTTCGGGACCCGATCACCGCCAACGAGATCGGGAGTTTGACCTACAGACGCGTTCTGCCTATGCTCGAGGACGGCACGATCCCGAGCAACACGCCGCTTGTTGGATACGCGAACGCAGACATCTGGTTCGACTCCACCCTGGGCCAAACCGCAATGTTGGTGATGGAGAAGTTCGGGAACGAGCTCAACCGAGTCTTCGTTATTGGTCGACGATTGAATATGGATTTCCGGGACGTCGCGCGGGTAGCAGAACAGGGCATCGGCCTTCCGAAGCGGAACAACGTCGCAGCAGAGCTGGAAACCACTATCGCTCAGGTCGTTCCGTTCGTCAGGTTGCGACCGGGATTCCAATCTGATCAGGTGGGTGAACAGGACTATTTCATATACGGTAGAGGGATCGAAATCCAGTGGCAATGCGTTCCACCGTTCCTGATCGGCGGAATCATGTTCGGTAATGCGGACACGCGATGCCAAGGGAGATGTCTAATGGGTTGAACGTCAGATAATTGGCTGACGTCGCTGGTCAACAACATGGATGGTATGCACACCATTGACGCGACAATGCTGCTGAACGCGGTCCACATCAACCACGGCGATGTTCGCCATGAATCACACGATAATGCTGCCAGCGATGTGAATCGCGTCATCGCGTTAGTCAACCCGATCGGCGAGATGTCGTCCATGCCGGAAGCCCAATGGACCTTATGGAGGTTTAAAGATGGACGCACCGATTTCCATCGCAACGTTCGCGTTAAGACCATCGTCCCTGATCCAAAGTACACGAGGTGCCTATCGCGATACACGATATAGACGTCGAATAAATAACCAACGCGAAGGCCCGGACATCATGCGGATGAGGAAAGTTGATTAATTTAACGGTCACAGGCGACAATTTTCAGCATATCAGTGTGGATCGTTTCATGCTCCAGGCGAATCTAATCAACGGTAATCAGTCGTACTGATTAGAGCACAACACAATTTACAGCTCTACCGAGGCGTTCTTGATGTACATTGTCCAGACATTGTCACAGTGGCGATAGGTGTCCAAACCGCCGGTCAGTGCCGCTTTCACATCCACCTCCGATTTCACCGCCCTGCTAATGCACTATACGCACACACACACACATACATATCAGTTCACACGTCTTCAGCATGCCTTGGTTCGGCATACGCGATCGAATTCCTGCAGGATCCGCAGCGCCGTGTCTGCGTCGATCCGGTCCAGGTCGACCAGCTCCTGCAGCGAATCCTTCAACGTCTCGCCGATCGTCGTGTTCCGGTAGAGCGTGAACGATGGGGCGGGCCCGGTCGCCGCACTTGACGCCGAGCGACTCATTGGCAGTGTGGCCGACCTCACGGCCTTTATTGCCGTCGGAACGAGGGGACAGCTGCTCTCTCTGGCATGAACGAATCTCGTGTTTATCACGGTTCATTACAGATGACAGTGACGCCGGATCTCTTGCCAGATGGCAGCCCCGTCTAGGCGCATTGCAATCGTGACAGCTGCCTTGCGGTCGGTTTTGTGGTCCCAGTCGACGATGGTCAGGCCGCGGGAGAACCGACCCGACAGTTCGACGTGGACGGGGCGGATGACGGATTCGAGGATGACGGATGGGTCGAGAGCGGCCATCAGTGCCCACGCATCGAAGACGTACATCAATGCCTGCTTCTGCTTGTCAACTGCATGGCGAACAGTTCGTTGGTAACTCTCGAATATCTTGACGATAAAGGCCCCAGCGCGAGACCCCGATGCCGACAGTTCGTCCAACATCTCCCAGGCAATACCTGAGTCGACGATGGGCTCTCGGGCCACGATCAACTGCACAATGAATAAGCATTTCGCTCTCTGAACGAACGGTATCGGGGTACCGCTTACCATGCGAACTTGGTCAGCAGATGATAAAACAATGTGGGCTGCTTCAGGATCGGCAAAGATATCTGTGCAGGCACTCATTCGAACACGACCACTAAGCGAAATCGAGCGACGCGCCGTACTGAACTCAGCACAGGCTGTTTCGTTGCCACGGGCGTGAACCGCGCCTCCCATGATTGTCAGAGAGTGCAGGCGGCCGAGGAATCCGGGATCCAGTCGCTGGGCCAGGGCGACGTTCGTCAGCGGGCCCACAGCAATGAGCTCGATCTTGCCGCTGTACTCCTTCGATAATCGCAGCAGGGCGAGGACAGCATGCTCGGATTCAATCGGGCACGATCCCGACGAATCGACATTGATGAACGCGCTGATGTCGGCATCGCCAAGCCCATTCGCGCCGTGCCCTACGAAGGTCTTCGAACGCTCGCCCAGCAACGAACGGTCAGCCCCAGCAAAGACAGGCACCCGTTTGCCGCTCTTCGCGAACAACTGCACCAGTATGCTCATGTTACGTGCCGCCTGGTCCACGCCGACGTTCCCGGCAACGGCCGTCAGCGCCAGGACATCGCACGACGCAGACTTCAACGCTACGATGACCGCGACGGCGTCATCGACGCCACCTGCACACACGCGTCGCCCCGCCGTTTAGCATCACAGAATCGCCTATGGGCCCCATACGCGGGTGGACGTTACCGTCAGTATCGACAATTACCAGTCGCCGCCCGGCACCACCCTCGCCTACGTCCATCGCGAATCCCAACGATCGGCCAATTTTGATGCGGCAGGGCGTCGCACTACGGTCGCACTGTGTGCACCGAATATGGGTCGGAAGACCACCTGGGTCCAACGCGCATGGACAAGGGTGGTGTATAGAGGAACTTCACAATACGGTTAATGACGCGCACATCAGGGACTATCGCCCAAGAGGAGTTCTCTGGCGCGACGATCGAACTCTTCTTTGCTGATGAGGTCCAGATTGAGGGCCTCCTTAAGGTTTTCGACAAGGGCCTTCGCGGTCTTGGCCTGGAGCAGGCGCTGCCTGCAGATAGCCGATGCCTCGAGGTTGGCCGAAATCTTCGCAATCGACGCGGTCTGTCGTTCCAGCATCTGAGCGGGAGCGGGCGACGCCGGTAAGTCTCCTGATCCGGTGATCGGCTTCGTGTCAACGGAGGCGGGCTTGTGGGCAACCTCATCTGGTTGTTCTTTAGGCGCCGCAGGGATCATTGCAACCGTCGACTCTGCCATAGGTGGGACGGCAGACATTCCGTCCTTTGCGGCCTCATCTGCAACCGGTGCCGGCTCGTGGATGACGTCGGCCATGGCAGCGTCCATGATCTCCGCCTCCTCGCGAGTCAGGTAGTACCACGTCGAGCGGCGACGATCGGGCGCCTTCGAGACCCCATCATTGTCCGAAGGGGATTCCGGCGAGTGTCTACGATCCCGGATTCGTTGCTTCAGCTGCTCTTCCGACACAGGGCAGCCGGGGAACGCTAGCTTGAAATCCGCATACACCTGCAGCGTTCTTAGACACACCCCTGATAGCATCAGCGTGACACGAACCTTCTGCCAGACTTTGAACGGCAGCACCTGAGACACGCTACCCTTGCCCTTTGCATATTCCGCATAGTGCCTGTCGTACGACGACATGAGGACGTTCATCATGCGTTCGTCGACAAAGACACGCTTCCGCTTCTTGACGGCAGCCTGATCCGGCTTAACGTCATCGGACCGTTGCCCGCCGCCGTGGGTAACTGGAGCCTCACCGGACACCGTACTGTCCGACCTGGCACCGTCGCCACTGCCGGCATCCGCCATGATCGCCGTGTTTCGCACCGACCTCTGCGGATATTTGACTGGTGTTCCAGGACGGGCCGATTGTTCGAAAGTCCGGGGCTCCTGATTTAAACTCGGGATCGGCGGGTAGACGCGCGTCTGCCGCACAGGATCCTCGACGACCTGCTCCGGAGCGCCATTCATCTCTGTTGGGGCGCCGGCCATGTCCGACCCATCGCCTGCACTGCCGTCCGCCAGGTTCGCTGCTACTGGCATCAAGGAAATTTTGACGGGAGTTCTACGGAGTCCGCCCAGAAACCCACCGACTGCCGACTGGCCGACCCAACTTTGGGGCTCCTATTTTGAACCCTTCTGGCTCCTGCCGGGCACCACGCCTCTATGCACCTTTCCCATTGAAAATCCTGTTTGCATACAATCATTTGAGCGGCGTTGGCACATGGGTAACGCAGACCGTCAAGGTGACAGGATGATCATGCTTCACAGATTACTCTTGGCTTTCTTGCTCTTGTCAGCGATCGAGGCAATGACTTTACGAATGGTCTTCTGGAAAACAGGGTCGGACCCAATCCGTTCCGAGTCGGCTACTGTAGCAATCGCTCAGTCCAGAATCATCGGCCGCTCCTGTTCGACTTACTGTCAAGGGCCTCCTCTCGTTTCATCTTCTCGGCGAAGCTCTGTCGCAGAAACGCCATCGTGTTGCCACGTGCGCCTTGATCCACCTTGGAACACCTGACAAGTTGGGCCAACGCCGCATCCCGCATGGTCTCAGGTGTATCAAAGACGGCGTCAACGAACCCGATCTCTTTCGCCTTGTGAGCAGGCATCACTGTCCCCAAGGGCAGGATGCGTTCTGCATGCCGCGTCCCAACCGTCTGAGCGAACACGTCGCACAGCCAGCGTGGAACGGTCAACCCGACAGCGACTTCGTTGAGTCCGATTGCCGCCTTCCCGTTTAGCATGAATCGATAATGACAGGCCAGGGAAATGATAGCGCCGCCGCCAGGGGCATGCCCTGAATACAGACACTGTTCAGATAGCAGCAAGGGACGTTTGTAGATGTACACAGACCCTGAATGCAGGCAATGGACACCAGCTTAGATGTGTAAATCCGCAGGAACATATTCCTAAGACTCTTCCAGAAATGCAACCAAGGCTTCATTTCGCCGACAAACAGGGACAGGTCGATGCCAGCCGAGAAGAAGCCCGGGACCGACGACGTAATCAGGAACCCTTTCACAGCCGGATTCGCCTCCATTGTATCGATCGCAGATACGATCCCATCAACAACGACTGTCGCAACGACCACCCATTAGCACTCGAATGCGCAAGGCGACATCACGCGCACACTAACGCTGTACAAGCGCGTTTGCGGGCGGGCGCTGCATCTTAACGATACCATACGATCCCGTCCCCGATGGCAGCGCATGAATCTCGAGCGCGACAGGCGCCGGCACAGCCATGAGGACCTCTCACGGAGTCAACGTTCACACGAACGTGACAAACAAACGGTTACGAAAATCACAAAACGTGGGCGGCGCCCTCTACCGTCGAGACCCGAGACTAAAACCCATTTCCAGCCAAGTTTGCGCGATGTGGGCCGCGTTACGTACCCAGGCTTGGGGGAGAAATTTTATAAAGAAGCTTCGTGAATCGACTGAATCGTTTGCTTCGCGCTCAACGGAAAGACGCCCCAGATGCTATATGGGCTATGGTGGTTGGTCCTGATCGTAGCCCTTAGCGATGGCGCGGCCGAGTATTTCGGTCAGTGGTGGGCGGGTTTGAGGTTTCGCATCGCGCTCCCTCTGATCGAGTTGTTGATCGAATACCTGTTCGGCTAGGCCCTTGCCGGTAGCGGCTGTGTCACCCGTGTACTCCTTGGCGGCTTTCTCGATCACCTTCGATTCGTTGATTTGGTCGACGACAAACAGGCCCGCCTTCGTCGCGACTCCCGCGATTGGCTCTGCGATTTGCTTCAGAGGGTCCATGACGGCTGGCGCATGCTCAACGCGATTGATGAGACCGGTGCACCAGTGATTAATTTAGCTTGTCGGGACGGTGCGGGTTGGTCAACTCAGTTCAAAGTGAGTTCCGTGTCGACGCAAATTCAAGCAACTGCTACGCCAACGATACCGGTGAATTCCCCGAAGTCCATCGTTGACCAGTATCCTCTCGTTGTAAATAATGTCCTCATTTGTTTTTCTAACCCATAAATTCGGTTATGATCGGCCGGTGTTGTATGAGTAGAGTCGGTTCGACTACCTCGATAACATCCACTCCCGTTGTGACGTCCTGGCCAACTGCGGCACTCGCCGCCATTGACAGTTCTGCTTGTGGATTAATTGTATTCCGGTCTACTGTCTCCAGTACCGGCCTCGCGTTCTTTCGCGGTACGTATAGATACCAATTTCCGATACCTGACGTCACTGTTTCGCGCTGTTGTTCGAAGCGAGAACGGGAGCTCGAAGGCGATGCAACGAGCGCACCACTCGTTCACAGAACGAATGCTGGCGTGTTGCGGTCGGGTGCGGATTCTCGTCACCTGTCCTCACGTTGTTGTCGACAGCGTGCGTGCTAGGAAGAACCGAGTTACGTACTCGACAGGTCTCGTTCTTGAAGGCAACTGGTCAGCACAGCCAGCTCCAAAGTTGACCTCGAAACGGAACTCTATTCACCCTGAAATTGCTCTCCAGCTCCCGCGCAGCCAGGGGAACTTTGTCTGCGTTGCCGCTCACCAAGCACTGGATCAGAGATCAGAGCTAGCGCGCGCTGGGGTTTCCATGAAACGTTAATATCGTCCGCGTGTTTTACACTGTTCCGATTCGCCGAGCGCAGTTCTTAGGCCACTACTAGGTAGTGCATCCTCCGAAACTTGGTCATTCTCCAATTGTCGAACCTGCAATGATGACGCAAGGGATGCTGATGTTGTTGGTGGCCGTTGGGGTTACGGCCAGGACTGCGCTGGCTGTCTATATCCGGACGGAGTCGTGGACGCCGACCAACTTCCTGGACCAGTTCGACTTCTTCGATGGCCCTGACCCGACGCACGGTTACGTTGAGTATGTGGACCGCTCCACCGCGTCGTCCCGTGGCCTCCTGCCCGTTGTTGACGGTGTTCAACTTCTTCGTGCCGACAGCACGACCGTTCTCGACGCGAGTGTCGTCGGACGCCGATCTGTCCGTATCCATTCCAAGCAGACTTTCAATAGCGGCCTCTTCTTGCTCGATATCACCCATATGCCTGTAGGATGCGGTACATGGCCCGCCTACTGGTTTGTTGGGAAAGGTAACGAATGCGAGGGTCACGGTAGTCGTACGTAGTTGTACTGACTGACGCGCCATTCTGATATAGGCGAGTTTGATGTCCTTGAAGGAATCAACAACGAGACCAGCAACTATGTCGTGTACCACACGGAGGAAACGTGCACTCTGAACGCTACCCGGCATCAGACAGCGACCGTCCTGACAACGAGTTGTCACACTGTTCCAACTGGGTGCGGGAATCAGGCAACCACGCCCGGCTCCTACGGTACTGCTTTCAACAACAACGGCGGTGGGATCTACGCGGCTTTATGGGATAAGACGGGCATCTTCATCTGGATGTTTCCCAGACAAGCCATCCCTAACGACATCGTCCAGGGGTCGCCCCACCCGGATCTCTGGCCAATCCCAATGACGAACTTGTCGTTCAGTGCTTCGTCATGCGCCGCGACAGCATTCGGCAACACGAACATTGTCATGGACTTGACGTTCTGTGGCGACTGGGCTGGATCAAAATGGGTCTGGGAGGCGTCCGACTGTCAAGTTCTCGCGCCGACCTGCAACGCGTTCGTCGCAGCGAATCCGCATGCCTTCAAGGAAGCGTACTTCGGGATACGATCGCTCGACATATTCCAGACGCCTGATAACATCAAACCTGTTGCAGATCCAACCGAGCGCTCTGTTATGATGGGGGTGTCGCTGACGTTGCTCCTGTTGGGCGCTATGTCAGTGTGCTGGATCATGCATGCTTGTCGACGATGGGTTCAAGCAAGGCCTCGCCAACCTGCTGCTAAACGAGTCAGCCGCAGCAGGGTTCGACAAAACTACGCTGGCCAGGAGAACCAGCACGAACGACATTGGAGCCATGAAGCGGTACTGAACGAGGCGCATGAAGTGGCATAGGATCCGTCGGGGCCAATTGGACAATGCCGCCTCCAGCATGGTGGACGCCCAGTCTTGTCATACAGTTAAGGGATCCCAACACTCGGCCACACGGATGATATGCTAGGTTCAACCCGGCCTTACGTCAGGTCAACGTGACCGCTTTCCCTGCCGTCTTTCATCCACTAAAGGGCGTTCCGGTTAAGCTGTCCGGGATGAACGCCCACAACGTCGTACTCGAAATGGACGCCACGTACGAGGATGTCGTTTCCGCGCTTCAGCGTGCTTTGTTCTACGCGTACATCGATGCGGAGTTCGAGCTTTGTACGTCCGATGGCGCTCTGATCGCCAAGGACACCCCCTTCAAATTATTCCCATTCAACATTAACTCGAGCAGGGGCGGCGGTCGAAAGCACCTGTGGGCTTGTCCGCAAGGAGGAATTCGACCAGACCGACAATACCGAATACCTCTGCCCCTCTAGTACTGTCGATGCCTTCAGGAATGGGAATAATTTTAAGGGGATGCCCTTGGCGATCAGAGCGCCATCGGACGTACAAAGCTCGAACTCCGCATCGATGTACGCGTAGAACAAAGCACGCTGAAGCGCGGAAACGACATCCTCGTACGTCGCGTCCATTTCGAGTACGACGTTGTGGGCGTTCATCCCGGACAGCTTAACCGGAACGCCCTTTAGTGGATGAAAGAAGGCAGGGAAGGCGGTCAAGTTGACCTGACGTAAGGCCGGGTTGAACCCTCCACGATTGCCGCGACGACGGGCCCCTTCGGTTTCTCGATGCGCCTCCGCGATCGACAGCAGCTGCGCCCGTGTGCCCTTCAACTGTTGGCCTATTGGACAATCAGGAGAATGAAGGCCAGATGCTCTGTGGCAGATGACGCAGGACGCTGGCATCGCAGAAGCGGAAATGGCAGACCTGGAAATGCCGCACGGACTCCAGACGGTGTTGAGTAGGTAGGTCCCCGCGGCCTGCGGGCTGCGAGGCGGTGTTCGAGAAATGAGCCAGGGTGCCCCGTCGGAGTGCGTTGCACGTCCCGGATTCCGTACGGCTGAGTGATCAGTCGACCGCGTAGGTAGTCTGGGGTTATGTGCATACTGATTCACCAGAGAATGCTGACGGTGACGCTTCTTCTTTGAGCACAGGCGTGAATACGAGCGTCGTCGAGCAGCGGGCCGATCTCCAGCAGGACATCATCGCCGGGAATCGTTTTCGTGGGATTCTTCATCAAACCCAGAGCGAACGGCGCTGCCCTCCCCAACATTGCTAAAAGGCGATTGAAGTGCAGTGCAGAGGCTGGATGCTTTCGAGCTGAATTTGATGTACTACTACGAGGTACCCGTGTTCGACGCAGTCGAGGAATGTGTCAAGCGCTTTCGTTGCATCTGGGCAGTTATGGTATGCAGTTATGCTATGCTGTCAGTGTCTATCATTTTACGCTCTGCGACTGCCCATACTAACCCGCCTCCATCAGGCAATGGATTACATCGAGCCCTGTACATGAGCTGTCCAGGCCAGAACGGCAAGCAATGCGGCATCACAGGTCGTTTGGCAAATCGGCCCTTTCAAGTTCCATGGGGCATTTATGTTCACGTCTTCGGATGTCCAACGACATGTCAGTTTGCCGCCGTTGTTTAGTATCGGTTGACTACTGACGATCTGTGCAAACTGATATAGTTAAGGCAATGCGTCGAGGTACGACGTCTTCACACTTTCCGGAAAACAGTTTGAAGACATGCTAGAGCACCTCGACGCATTGCCTTCCGACAAGAGGTTAGGGCGGCGTGCGCTCGCTCGTTCAGCTCCATGATGATGTGCGCCTCAAAGGTGACGAAGAGATTCGACGTAGCATGACATCGGGAAACGCTGAAGATCGTGGTGGATTCCGTCACCCGGGTTATGACGTCTACCTCGTCGTTCCTCTATGCAATTTCGGACACACGTCGAATTACGTGCATGTCCCATGCACGCCGTCTGCATGCGTGCTATTCGCCCGCTGCTTCAAGCGATCGATGTTTACGGCTCGGGTTCGTCATATTACAAACCTGCGGTAAGCAGCCCTGCTCGACTAGCTGGGAAAACACCATTTGTGAAGACTGAGAAATTGTATTGTCCTGCAGGCGGTCCTGTTCCCATATGGGCTTGGCCAACAACGCTGCCTACGTATTCTGCGAAAGTGAAGTCTGGTGTCAAATGGTCCTCTCTGGCTTTTGAAGTCGATGTGGCATTGGAGAACCTTACGTGGGTACCGCGAACGGGATCAGTTTCGAGACCAAGGAATCCCTGCTGACTCTCTCGTTTGGCTAGGCGACATTGTCATTGGGGTCTGGTGGTCTGTTGTTTCGCGGGTGCTCGTTCGAACCCGTCCAGACTCTCCCATTGCTTCGTCCTTAATTGCGGCGTCTCGTTTTCTCGATGTGCTGTCATTTATTATGCTCCCTAACGCTCGAATCTACGGTAGAATCTGTCATGCCGTGCGGGCTAAAGACCATCTCGGTATACGTTTCATAATCGGCTCCACCATCGTTCATATTGACCTAATCGTGTTGTGTTCAGATGCATTCGCTTGTTACGTTGCCGGAAATAATCAAACGATGGGGACCGCTGACCGGTTTTGTTTGGGTCTGGCCGATGGAACACTGGTTGCCTTTTATGAAACGGTCACCATTTCGTCGTACGTACCTACAGCTGATCAATGGAGCTGCATTTCTGCGAGGCGACGTTCACTATTCGCTGAGGAATGACAGCCCATCCCTATTTGGTAATGCCCACTCATCTGTCGACGATGTTCATCGGTCTGCGCCCTCCGCTGTCGACTGTCGACCTTAACGAGACGATGCAGTGCTGGTTGCATGTTCATCTGTACTCTAGTACATACCATACAGGTCCTCTATGCGAAGGCATCGGAGAATCCCAGTGATCTTGATTCGTTCGCTGGTATGTTTTGTCACCTTCAAAACGTGAATCTGTTCTCCGAGTTGCAGAACTCGTCATTCGGCCCAGTCTGTCTTCCGAAAACTCTTCAAGCCAGTTCTCGTGCTGGTTTCGGTAATGAGTTGGTCTTTGAAATATGGCGTACTGCAATTGGTTGGAGTACCGTTTCAGGTAGATGTATGTTTTGGACGTAGGACGCTGACGAGTCGTACAAGATATGCAACCCAAAGTTTGTCGTCGAGTTCTAAAGGTCTGGCCTCTACATGGGCGACTAAGCAACCTCGACATGCCCCTTCTAAACTGGTCGCGTCGGTTGGCATATGAAGCGGATTCAATATGCCCACCTGGGCGGATGGTACAAACGTCATGCGTGCGACAAGCCGTACGATCGAGTTCTTCCCCGATGTTATCCTAGCCGTATGTGCGTTTCTTCTTTTGGATGTTAATTTGCTTGTCGTGATGTAGGAAATGGGTGGTATCCTGGAAGCGCAGATCCGATGTTGCTGGCCCTTCGTGAGGTCGTGCTAAACGACGTCGTTACGATTCTAGCATCAGTCATCCACACGAATGCGATCGTGAAGGCGGCAATGGTCTGCATTGAATCGCGAAGCAACAATATGAGTGCTGAACACTGCAATCGCACAGGTCGATTTGACGATTTACATCTAGATGTGAATCGTCAAACAGCCTATGCAAATTGTTTATACTCTATGAGTGGCAATTCAAATCGTAGCTAGGATCGCCTTGAACGGAATGGCACTATAGAGTCTTAGTGAACTGCACTAACGAACAAGCCTGACTAGCTCAATTGGTTAGAGCGTGGGACTCTTAATCTCAAGGCTCCGGGTTCGAGCCCCGGGTTGGGCTTCCTTTTTTCTTCCGCGACATCACGGTACCGGGTACCCTATCACGCAGGTCTGGACGACTGATTCACGGGATGAATGGGCATCTCATGTTGGCTGCAACTAATCACATGATTGCAGGCATTTCACGAGACGTTCTGATATATATCGGCGAGACTGCGCAGCTGTGGGCGCGATGGCCTGTGCTGTCCCCGCGTCAGACCTTGATGCCATGTAAGACCCGCGGAAAATGCCGATGCAGACTGGGGTGGCAGGACCTGAGAGAAGGTGTGGGCTGCAGACGCCGATGGATTGGGACGGAAGGGGGCATGGCTGGAATGAAACGCATCACGATCGACAACCTGCATAATATGCGCCTCCAGCTTGTCACGACGATGATGACCAAGGCAAGGACGAGGCCGGAGCTTAAACAATATTGATTCGAGGCATGTCAACCTGGAATTCGACCTGATGGCAACCAGTTGCGGACGTACGTGGTGACTCGCCTGAAGCCGCTCATGTGCTAGCTGTCCGAATCGGCGTGTGCACTCCTTAAAAGCATCTCACGTACGATGCAAATCCGAAACATTTTCTGAAGACGTTCGTATCCTTCCTCTCGGGATATGGATGAATATAATTATCTTAAATGCGGAGAAAAACGTGTTGTTATCAGCGTGCCTGACTAGCTCAATTGGTTAGAGCGTGGGACTCTTAATCTCAAGGCTCCGGGTTCGAGCCCCGGGTTGGGCTCTACTTTTGTTACATTCCTTTTTGAAAGTTGACACACTCATTTCAGCCACGTCTGTACTTACCACTGATACTGGCGTATTTCCCGTTTCGCTCGAGCAATACCGCTACAACGCATGAGTTGCCCTGAGGAATTGTTGTGCGTTCCTCGCCGTCCTTGGCGCCTGTGGAATCGCCATCAGGCTTCCATATCGATCCTCGCGGGATTATGTCACGCGCTCCCGCCCGTTGCAATAGGAACCAGCGTTAGCGAATCGACAAGAACCCCTCACCCTCAGATAGGGAGGCGACTCCACGGTGGCTGGCATTTGCATGTGTTAGATCGTGGTACGTTATCATGAGTTCTTTCGAGTCGCAACCGTCACATAAGCGTGCACGCTTTATATTGTGAGGGGGGAGCACACGTGTGCTCCCGTAATTTGCGATACGGAAACAAGCGAAAGCACCCTTCAGCGTCTCATTATAGTGAGAACCTGTTTCCGACGGCAGCCTTACCTGAATTGACCGTCTGGGCTTGTCAGTCTATCACCGTGGGGAACGGTGTCCGGCTGTGGGAGCGTAGAAGTCGTATGATCAAAGGGTGCCTGCTGGACAACCATATCATCGCCACATGTCAGAAATGTCGTCCACTACCTTTTACTAAGTGCTAATTTTGTCCGCTTGAGTCGATATCGGCGCCTGCGAGAAAAGCGATAAATTAAACTCAAATAGACTAAGAGTCGATATGTTAGACTGCCAAGCGTTGTTTATTCGTACAAGCGTGAAAGAGCTTCAATAACGTGGCCAGTCGTGCCTCGGTACGGCGTTGTCATCACCGAGTGGGTTATCACCATTCCAGACCCGGTTGAACATTCTGGCAGCATTGAACATTCCGTAGACGCCAGCTGGAGATCCGGAGCTGAGTATTGACAGTACCAGAAAGAGGCCGCGAACCGGCACGGATTGCCATTTGCCCATAACCCAAAGCGTCACGAGGGCCAGGTTGACGATCATCATTATTTCCGAAAATGACGACCTGATCATGGCAACGCCTACTGGTTGAGCCAACGCCAGCAGGGCGACCACAAGAATGATCATGGCAACGACTACGGTCGACGAATCCCATTCGTTCTGTCCGGCAAGCGGCGGTGTAGTCCCTTGACGGAACTGCTGTTGCGGTGCATGATGGTAGTTGCCGGCCGGTTGCCGATAGAGCGCTGGTTGGTACTGATCATGAGGCTGAGGATGGCGACGTTCGTTATCGCCTGCGTATGCCCATTGCATGAACCCGTGGAATAGCCCCCATAGCACCACATATGTCGCGAACTCGCCGACTCTGCCATCCAATGAGAACGCGGTCGGTATGACCGATAACATACTGGACAGTGACGACAGTCCTCGGAAAAGCGTCCGGAGTGGTGCAAGCAGAATTGAGAAATCGACACGTTCCGTGCTCGACATTACGCCGATTAAGATCCCGCACATCAGATAAAATCCAAATAGTAGAGGCATCGGCGGGCCGGCAGGCGGATCGTTCTGGGCCTGCACGGGATTATGGTACTGGTACGGCCGATGCTGGTGATGGTAGTCGTTGTGGCGATTAGGGACCCCGACGTGGTATTCTTCGCTATCATCTGCGTCTGGTAAGGATGTCGCATCCCAAAAGACGGCATAGATGAGGCAACCGACGAAGAAGTGCTGAGCGCGTCTCATGAGAACAACTGTTGAACACCAACTGAAGGGCTAGAACGTGTTGCGGGCACGGCTTGTTTGACGGACTGCGAGCGCAGTGGCGCACCTCAGATTGGTTTCCCGGTGTGATATCTGCAGGGTGTTGCGCAGTTTTGCCAGTCCAATCCATCCACCGCTGTCAATTGCGCAGGTGATTTGCGACTCTGACGGGCGTTGCTATTTTCGGACGTTCACCCGTTGCCTCCGTGCCAGACCAGTGGACCAGCAGACAGCAACAACACTCAATCGCCGATCCCCGATTGGTGCTGAAAACTCCATGTTGAAAACAAACGCGCCAGGCTGTTGTCCGACATTGAGCATACTGCTAGGAAGTCCCAAGGACAATAACGCCTCCAAATATTGAGTTGAGTTTATTTGTCTTTTTCGCGCTTTTCTCGCAGGAGCCTCGGTTTCGGGTCCGAGGACTGAAGGGTTCCTGAACGCTATCAGAACTGGACGAGCCTGGCTTGTAGCCGGCAGTACTTTTGCCATACCGTATATGCCGTGATCCCGACATACATGTGTTACGAGCCGTTCGTTTACCTCATCAGACGCTCAAGCGAGGCCCCTATAAGTGTTTGGTCTGGCACTTTGGGCTGCCTGATCAGTTTCCACACTTTTGGTTACCGGGTTTTTTGGGGAGCGGGCGGTCCCACGGTTGCCTTTTGACCAACTACATAGGTTACGGGGCAACCCCCGCTCTGGTCGGTGTTGGTATAATCACGTCAGGGTGACAGTATTGCTGACCGGTTTAGCAATATTGTAACCACGGGACCGCTAGTTCCCGCATGATACTTCGGCTTGATCTTCAGGTTCGCCAGCGCAGTACCTGGTCTTATTCGTTCTGGGCGTCATGAGGCGTCGTTGCTGGACCATGGTTTTGCGCCTGCGATGATGGAAAAGACGGTCTGTGATACGGTTCCTGATGCTGAGGAGGACGCGGACGATTGCGCTCATCTTCATTGCGGTATAGCAAAAGAAACCCCAGGTTGAAGATTCCCCATATGAACACATATGACACGAACTCTCCGATCTTGCCGTGGGATGAGCTCCAAGCCAAAACGGCTGAGAAAGTACCCGTCAGCCCTTGAAACAGAGTTCGAAGCGCAGCGAGCGGCAGCGAAAAATCAGGCCATCGGTTCGGGTCGATCAACGTGCCAATATACATCCCAAACATCATTGTACCCAAAAGTTCAGCCATCCCCATGGCCCGCCGCGGTCGGGCGTCGCGTGGAGCCTGAACGGGATGATGATGATGATGCTCGCAACGTCGAGGGATTCTGTTCGAGTGTTCGTCGTCCAATGGTCCTCCGTCGGGTAGCGATAACGCATGAAGAACAATGGCGTAGATCAGGACCAAGACGACGAGATGCCTCGCCGACCGCATGATCACCTGCAGTTGCTGTGTAACAATACCAATCCGGGATTGACTGCCTACGTACAGGCCCAGGACGGGGTTTGGACTTGCTTTGCGGACTTCGGACGTGACTCTGTGCGACTGCACAAGCCCGGGCGTGCGCCGCGCAGCCGCGGACTGTCCGGACGCCGGTCCTGGCGCCACTGGTGTCGCATGTCTATTTTTACGGAGTGGCGACTGCCACGGGGATCCACGTGCCAGCAAGAGAATGCATGGCAGGGACTCTGCTGCCACTTGAGCACACTTCCTGCCATGAAACCCTTATGACAGTAAGGAAACCGCGTGGCAGCAGGAGGATCTGGTGGATCTGGTGCGGGACGGACAGTCCGGGTTGGAAGGAGGCCGCATTCACTACTTGCTCTGTTTGCTGACGTCGTCGCCGTAGGGGGGTGCCGTCGAGATCGTCGTCGTTGCCTAGGTCCACACCCACTGGCTCGTCGTTGTCGTGCCCCTCCGTGTATGCTGCCCCTTGTCAACTTGATCATTGGCCCTCAGGACTGTTCCAGTTTGGGAGGCAACATCATGGTTGGTAGGGTGATTTCCAAGCAGGAATCGTGACGTTTTCCGATACGACATAACCAGCCATTTCGCAGGCGAGGCAGAACCCCGGTCAGTTTTCGATGTACCAATCTGAGATACCAGATGGTACTGCTCACATGTACGCATGGCAATGTGTCGGCGGGCGACTGGCAACGGTACTCGTCCAAATCAAAATACCGGTAATTCTGCATCACCCAACTGCCCCTCAACGTTCCTGACGGGTCGTGCTGTATTATAGGAATTACGTCCATGCCGGACAGGGCTGTGGCCAGGACGTCCTCGGGTGTGTCGAGCAAGGGCAGGCTTCCATCTAAATCACTGCCCGTTTGTTGACGAATTTCCGGTACATCGTCCACGCCCACCACTATTGCGGTAAGGACCCATATGAGATGCTGCCTCAAAACCGAAAGGTCGGGGTTCCAGAAGCATTAAGGATACCGCGATCATGCGACTGATCCTTGACGAGCTGGCGTCCGCCCGCACAGGCAACCGGGTGGTGTTGTCGAATGGTTCCGTACGTTTATTGTGCACTACTTAGGCAAACGCGTTGTTATGGAAGACATTCACAATCTGAAGGCCCGACTGGGCCTGGACACTCTGGGCTACGACGACGACATTTTGAATTTGTTGGAGCAGTTCACATCGTAATCAGGGGCGCCGCAGATCTCATCACTGACGAGAACAACGAAGCCGTTTCTATTTGAGTTCAGACTTCGTTCCAGCGGAAAATGATGCAAACGTATCCTGAGCTCCTCGATCGTCGGTGATGTTATCTGCGACGTTCCCTGCAACTCGTTGGTGTCGCGCATAAGACATTCCCTCCTTTCTGTCGAAGTGACTCATTTACAATTGTTTAGCGCCTTCAACAGCACATACATCCATCATGAACGAACTCAAGTGTTCGGTGTCATTGGTAACGATTTTGTAGTAGCCGTTGCTGTGATAACGACACTGCTACATGTATAGTTCCATGCGAAGAAATGCGTTGCGACCCCAAGTTACGAAGGAGGAATTTGACCTAAGCCAAACGACCCTATCATCAAACAAGAGCGTCTTTGGTCTTCTTGAGAACACTCAAGATGTGAAGCAGACCATTCCGGTTGCGATCGTCGGAATCTGACGAGTATGGTCGCAACCAGAATGATCTGCTTCATAGCTTGGACGACGACGAAGACCATCCGCTCTAAAGGAACTTCCTGGACAACAGGACACGGCCTGCCGAGAAAGGTGGTACACTGCTTTTCGGGACTTGGGACTCAACCTCGGAAACATGACCACAACCGCCTGGAATCGGCCTAGGGAGTCATGATAAAGACTTTCCTTGAGTCATGTTGCAGCGGGCTTGGTCCCTTCAAAGCTGCTAATATATGGTGAACAATGGATCCGATCAGTCATAATAATCAAGCGTCTCATGCGTGCATACGTATCTAGGATCTGTTCAGCCTCCGCAACGATGTCCATGCTTCCGTTACGGTTGGTTTCCGAGCCCGCCGACGACAATGCATGTCGTTCGGTACAAGGTCCTGGTCACCTACTGTATGGCCCCGCAGATGCATACTGAAGTTAAAGCTGAACACATCGGACAATTATTATGGGTCGAGGAAACCCCCGCCGTTTCCAGAGTATATCTGACTTGGAAGGGCGTATTCCGGTGGGTCATTTGGGGAACTGCGGTGATATGTGATGATCTTTGATAATGAACACGTCACCTGTCCTAGTGGCAGTGGCTCCCGCGTTCATTCGTTTGGGGATTCCGTCCTGACCAGCTGGACGGGCTGCCAGCATACTCGTGGCACCAACGCAGTTGCACCGAACAACATTCATACGAGTTCGATTCTCCCTGCCGAACGTGGTCAGCGATATTGGTTAATCGTGGCCCCACTAGTAGTCCCTCGCCACGGTAATTCATCTGAAGCACCTAGTCGTGAACGCCAAACAGAACGTAACCGGTACCTATTTTGACTCGATGGCCCTTAATGTAGGCTTTTCCAATTAATAGTTATCGGTCGTATTCCTGCCTCCTACGATATGCTTGTCTTCTTTCCCCGCTCTACTGGCCATGGATAAAGTCTTGATCTGGCTGTTTTGCTAGCGCTGCTGCCGTCGTCACAACTGTGAAATCGAACATGCGGTTTGGTACGACATGTTGCTCTTGTATCAGGCATGTTGTGTATTCGATTCAATGCACCCGTATCAGAAACGGCGTCCATTGTGCTCGCGAATAGGCACAGGATCGTCGTCACCCCCATCCCAGATCCGATGGAATATCCGCACAGCGTTGAAGAACCCATAGAGCGTGCCAGCGACCGCCAGTAGAGCCCCAAGTTCAGTTCCGCAATAGACCAGACTCAAAACAAGGAGAATGCCACGCACCGGCACGGCCTGTCGTTTTCCCATAATCCAGAGCACCACTAAGACCAGATTGACAACAGCGAGAATTTCTGACACGAAATTCCTGATCATGGGTGCCGCCCAGTTTTGCGCAGATGATAGCAATCCGATTAAGAGCACGAGGAAGCATATTCCCCCGATCACAGTCGCTGTGCCGACCGATTCGTTTTGTTGGGCAGGCTGTGGCGCTAGCTGGTGACCGTATTGCGGCTGCTGTGCCTGATGGTAATTCGGCTGCTGTACCTGATGGTAGTACGGCTGCTGTGCCTGATGGTAGTACGGCTGCTGTGCCTGATGGTAGTACGGCTGCTGCGCCTGATAGTAGTACGGTTCTTGATTCAGGTCTGGCTGTGGCAGAGGATGATCGTAACCATTGTAATGGTAACCATGGTGGTAATGGTTATGGCGGTGGGGCGGGTACCTGTCATCGTCACCTGGAGTTTGTAACGACAACGCATGGTGGACAGAGGCGTAGGCCAGGACTAGGGCGCAGGCGTGCTTGACGAATCGCATGAGGATTGACGGCAACGGCTGTGACAAACCGCTCAGGGCAAGAACGGAGTATGGCAATCTGGCCGACTCCGGACTTTCCAGCGGCTTGCCTCTTCAGTGCGCGGCGGACTGGCAGACTGACTGCGTCAGTTCAGTTCCCGCAGCATCTATTTTTCTCCTACTGTAGGTAGGTTTCGCGCAGTCCGCCTATGGTACGCCTGGATTTGCAGCGCCAGGTTAGCCTCTCCTGTGCGTTGGCCCATGTCAGCTGTCTCCGCGCGTTAGCAGCAGCTGCAGGCGCGGGACGGGTCGGCCCGCTCGGGGCCGGCATCCCACAGCTGATAGTTTAGTTTAGTTTAGTCTATTTGTGTTTCGCGCTTTTCAGGCAGGCGCCTCGGTCTCGGGTCCGAGGACCGTAGGATCGCTTCCAGAATCCCACAGCTGATCATTGCTGAGGATGACGACCGTGCACCTGCGTATGATCCTTGTGATGATGTTGCAACGGTCGGACAGCGCCCGTGTGGCAATAGACGGTAGGAGGTTGACGTTTCGGTCGACGGCGAGCAGTACGCCAGAGGGGAGGGACGCGGAGGACTGCTCGATCTTGAAGAGGCGGCTGGCGCGAAGTTCGCCTGACGTGCGGCAGCTGGCGGGATTAGGCGGTTCTCACTGTTTATTCATGAAATAAACAGCTGGCGACGCCCGACGCAGTGACGGGTGTGATGCATCGGGGCGGCTGGTGATGTCCGCTGTATATCGAGCAGGCCGCTCAGCTAATCAGAGTGCGAGCGCACCGCTGCGCGCGTCGAGCACCACGTGCACCGTCGCCTGCTCGCCACCGATTTGGCTGAGCGGCGCAGTGCGCGCCGTCATCGTGCTCGGACGACCGAACATCGTCTGTCGGCCCGACGCAGCACACCCGCCGTAGCGTCGGGCGTTGCTCAGCTGTTTGTCTGACAAGGTTCTGCGCTGTCTCTTCCCGTGGCGATCAGCTCGCGGACGCCGGGCCCGTTCTCGCACCTGACGCAGGCGCCGGCCGCCCCAGAGCGTCGCCTCGTTCACGTTCCGTGCCGCGATGCTGATCGTGACATGGAACGCTGACGGCCTGACACCAGAAAGGGTGCAGGCCGTCGCCGGTCTCGAGGTGCATGGCCTGGTTGATGGACGAGAGCGCGTCCCAGCGCGAGTTCCCAGAATACCCGTCCAACCATTGCTGGGAGCCGGGGCGGCGCGCCTTGGCCGCCGGGCCAGCGCCGGCCTGTGCCTCATAGCGCTGACCGCCTGCTGTGTCGAGCTCGCTGCGCGTCATCCGCCGCCAATACCCATCTGGACCGTCTGGCGCGTGGATCAGGTGGTCCTGGCCGACACGTGTACGTCCGCGAGGATCGTCATCGTCACGGGCGACTTCAATGCACACCTCGGGCGCCTGACGTCCGGCGACCACCAGTGGGACACCCGAGGGGTAGTCGTCCACGACTTTGCCAGTGCGAGCGCCCTGCAACTGCTGAACGCCGACCTGCGCTACGACCCGTTGTGATGGACGTCCCGGGACGCCTGGGACGGGCACTCGATTGTCGACTTTCTCGCTCGTTTCCGCTGGAGGTTACGCCACACTGGCGATTACGCGTCCGCCTCACCCGTTCGGCCAGCGCCTCCTGCTGACACGACTGGCGTCGACACCAGGGGTGACGAGCGAAACGTCAACGACGGAGCGCCCGTCGCGGGCGTCGAGGAACGTCCACCGTGATGCGTCGCACCGTAGGTCGGCATTCAGCGGATACAAGGCGCTCGCGCCGACAAGGTGTAAACGATACCTCTCGAGGGTGATCGCCGGTCAGGCGCTCGAGGTGCGCGTTGAAGTCGACCGATCCACGCACGCCAGATGGCCCGGAAGGGTATCGGCCGCAGCACACCCGCTGTTGCGCGGGCGTTGCCCAGCTGTTGATCTGACAAATAGACATTGAGAATCGCCTAGAACCTACCCGGTTCTGTGCTGGGCGACGAGTCGAGGATGGAGCGGCGACGGGCATATCGGGGTGCCCACGGCGCGCACGTGCATGCTCAACCAGGACCGCGACGACATTAGGAAGGGCAGGCAGTGCTCATACGTCTTGCGCAGGTGCGACTGGGGCTCGATGCCTCGCCAGTTACCCGGATCCATGCCATCGGAGTCCTTCTTCAGCGCCCTGCTTCATGAACGCTGACGTCGGCACGAGGTGCAGCGCGTAGAAGATCGATGTACATGGCCGAGATCCAGTGCCAGGCGGCTTCCGGGTCGATGCCGGGACCGAACGAGCTGGCCTCTTCTTGGGTTCAGTTGGCGGGACGACACCGCTGGCGGACTGTGCGACTGAACGGTGCATCTTGGAGAGAAAGACGCCAGATCGGCGACCTGCCTGGCGCGCAAGTCGACTGCCATGACCCGTGTGTGGCCACTGGTCACGCCACGATGGCGCCCTACCGAATCAGTACAAAATCGAACCAGTAGAGTAACGAACAGGCGAACGTTATTAGATCAGGTGAGCAGTGGCAGGGCAGGACAGCGTTTGGTCGATCGTCTCCTGGGAATCAATGTCGGCGAACTGGAAATCGTCGTCGATAGCGAAGCGCCTTGTCCGTTTCCAGACCGACAGCGTGTCGCGGCTCACAGGGAACGATGGCAGCGGAACGCGGAGGACCATGTGGAAACGGGCGTGAAGTTCCAGCTGGGCTTCCGGGCCGATCGATTTTCCCCAAGGGTTCTCCAGCATTGTGCTGCCCAGCATCTCCCCAACTAGTATCACCTAAAAACGAAGAATGTCAACGGACAAACGGAACCTGCATACAGATATCATTGCCGGACCGTATCGCCTCGATAAGTACGAAGGCAGTGCTCGGCAAGAGAGTACTGCGCATCGTCTTCGAAGTCGTCAGGATAGCATAAGAACAACGCGCGATCAGCATGCTTCGATAAATCTTCAGGACCACCTTTCTCGATGCGGGTCCAGTTCCCTGGGCGGCCAACAGTCTTGTCGTAGGCGATAGCATCGACACCATTATCGCGAAGCAGCCGCGCCCAGTAACCTGAACATATCAAGTGAGATTCATTCTGAAAGCGCCAACGATCTAGCACGGATATGACCTTTGCCAGCGCCAACTTCGACAATAGGAGCAAACTCGCGAATGATACGAATCGCGCGATCGTCAGGAATCGCCCAGGCGTACTTGTCCATCAGATCATCCAACGGCATGCTCGCGAATAGTTGTTCCCGTTCATAATCCGAAAGACTCGGTTTGAACATCATTTCGATCCCAGGAGTGGATCGCCGCCACTCTTCGAAGCGTTTCAGGAACTCGTTACCATCCAATGCTGGACCGCATTGACCAGCGGCTTTCTTTCGACGTCGCTTAGGTTTTTCTCCATTATCGTTGCACCCATCGTTGTTACATGCACGTTTCTTGCGCTGGGCACGAATTCCCGCCACTTTAGCTCGCAAGCTCTCCACATTCAGGTCGTCATCGTCCATCGTCGTCCTCGGACTCCGCCACGGACGCCGTGAGCCCGCGACCAACAACAGTGTTGTCGAGCGCGCAACTACTACCTGTCGAGGTCGGGCTTGCAGGAAGTCCAGCAACGGCACACGCCAAGGTTGTGTCCCGTGTATGACGGTCTGTCGTGGAAGGAGGGCGGGTCCTTTATTGAGCAAATGTGTTTCAACTAGATGAGCCGTTACTGCTGCCTCCGTTGTCACTGCCGTCACCGCAAAACTTATCGACGTCCAAGTCTGAGCCGGCAACCGACTGAATGTTGTTCTTGCATTGAGCGATCTCGTCCTTCTTCTGGTTGTACTCGGGCGTGTCTTTTTTACCTGTCTTCTCCATGTCCTCACACTCCTTCTTTTTGGTCTTGACGGTCTCTTTCAGCTGATTGCAAACGTCCTGTTTCTGCTTGTCGAGGTGGGTAACATCAGTCTTCTTTTGTCCACTAGCGCTAGCCGACATGCTTCCACCATTGCTCGTGCTGCTTCCGCTTCCGCTCCCGCCGCTGCTGCCCCCATAACTGCTGCTTTGACTGCCTCCGTTGCTTCCGCTGCTGCTACGTCCTCCACTGCTTCCTCCGCTACTGCCGCCACCATAGCTTCCACGGCCGCTGCTTCCACCTCCGCTGCCACCGTAGCTGCCACCGCTGCTGCTTCCGCCTCCGCTGCCACCGTAGCTGCCACCGCCGCTGCTTCCGCCTCCGCTGGCTCCATAGCTCCCACCGCTGCTGCTTCCACTGCCACTGCCACTCTTTCCACCGGCGCCACTGCCACTGCTGCCACCGCCACCGCTGCCTCCGCCACTGCCACCGCCGCCACCTGGAGCAACGTCGTCTTAGTGTCAAGTCATGCCGTAAGCAAATAGCAAAGAGTACCTCCATAAGTAGCAAGTGCTAGAAAGCGGGGACGTTGCTGGGATCTGCTAAGGGCAATATGGGCGAGAACAGCGCCCATGGCGAATGCCAGTATCGCTTTGTTGATGAAACGCGTCGTCATTGTCCGGGCTAGGCACACGTTTCTTGTATGGAGAACTCGTAGTGGGTGCCATCGACCATGATTGTCCCTTCGTTGACGTGAGTCACGCTGATGCCCGGACGTCATCATGTTGCATCAGACATTATGTGCAATGACGTTAACAGTACGCGAGGGATCCCCGTCACGTTTCGGAAGGTCATTGCAATTCCATGCATACCTCTTACCGGACGCGTTGTAATGATCAGATGCATGCACGACTTGAACTTTGACGAACTGAAGATGGTTACGCCTTATTGCGAACGTATCGAGACGCCTTCCGACGGCGTGTCTTATTGTTACCGAAGTGACAGGCGGTACCGCTTCACTCCCGATATGATTGGCCTTTTACTGAGGAAAGTCTCCTGAGCTGGCGTCTCAACTCTCAGGACCTTAACTGCTGCCGTCATCATCGCAGAACCCGTCGACGTCCACATCTTGGCCGGCGACCGTCTGGATGTCTTCCTTGCATTTGGTGATCTCCTCTTGTTTCTGTTTGAACTCGGGCGTGTCCTTTTTGCCACCCTTCTCCAAATCATCGCACTCCTTCTGCTTGGCCTTGACGGTTTCCTTCAGTTCGTTGCACACATCCTGCCTCTGATGGTCCAGGTGCGATACATCTGTCCTTTTCTGCCCACCACTGCTGGACGCCGCGCCGACCTCACTGCTGCTGCTGCTGCTGCTGCTGCTGCTGCTGCTGCTGCTGCTGCTTCTGCTACTGCTGCCCCCATTCCTGCCTCCATAGCTTCCACTTGAGCTTCCGATTGAGCTGCTGCCACTTGAGCTGCCGCTTGAGCTGCCGCCACTTGAGCTGCTACTACTGGAGGTTCCACCACTTGAGCTTCCCCCACTAGAGCTGTCACCACGATAACCGCCGCCGCTGGAGCTTCCTCCACTGGAACTACTTTCATAGCTTCCACTACCGCTGCTGTCACCACCGCCGTCTCCGCCATTGCCGCCTCCGTTACCTAATTCGGTTATGAAGTAAGCTGGACAACCGTGGGAGACAATAGCAACACGAACCGTAGCCAGCCAGGGCGACGAAGCGGGGCCGATGGTAAGGTCTGCTGACAACAAGATGGGCGAGAACGGTGACAATGACGAGACCCACTATCGCTTTGTTGATGTGCCGTGTCGTCATGGTTCTCGTTGCACAATTCAGGAATGGTAGGTTCCAACGGCAGGTGTGGAGGCAACGTCGTTCCGCGAAATCCTGCCGTGACTCATGCGTTCATGCACTTTGTCGATCACACCGGAAGTTCCGTGACGTCACGATGGACCTCTGTGTGCCGAGGTGACATTCTCTGTATTCCCGCAGCGCCCCGCGTTGCGTCTGGAGGTCGCGTCTTTTAGTACATAAGATCGTTAACGTCGGCAAACGAAGGTACCTTCATTCGCGTCGTTACTAGCTGGATGCCGTTCTGATAGTCGCAGACCGAGTAGTTCCTAATGTCTGTAGTGAATGCTGGTTTGGCGGTCCTCTTGCTGAAATTGCCTTTGGTCATGCGATATGAATGGTCCTTTACTGAGGAGCGTTCTCGGAGCTGGAGGAAACTCAAGCTTGTATAATCATGACTGTCGACGTTGCTTGTAGCTTGGACCGCCATTGTCATTACTGGAGCTGCTTCCTTGGGTGTAGCTTACGCCGCTCCCTATCACGCGCGTAGTTCCCACCGTCGTCTCCTTCGTTTGGCTTGTTTTCACGGTCATTGTCTGCACTATCGCTTCCGCGGCCGCCGCTGCAGTAGTCTTTACCGTCACCACTGCCGCCGCGACTGCCTCCACCGTAACCTCCACCTCTACAGCACAACCATGGGTCTCAGAAGCAAAGCGTACCGTAAGAAGCAAGGGCGACGAAATGCAACCAATGGTGAAGTCTGCTGATGGTGAACTGGGCGGCGAGGATGGCCACAATGGCGAGCGCCAATGTCGCTGTGTCGCGTCAGTATTGTTCAGGCTAGTTGCAGAATTCAAGAATAACCCGGTGGAGCGACCAGTGAAGCGAGCTCGCTTGCCCATAGGGATACCGTGCGATTCGTGAATCGCGCCCCAGTATACCGCATCGACGCAACGACATCCACGACTGCTCCACCGTACACGTTTCCGCTTACGTCACGCTGGATCCGTTATCGACTTATCGCTGGAAGCCGGCCCAGGTCCACGTCAGCGCGCCGCGTTCGACGAGCACGCAGCCCTTCCAGCCGCTCAGATTGGCGCCGGTGGACCGGATGTTCCGCCGATGCGGGCGGAGCCAGGAACGGGAATGCGGGGGGAGGATGATTTTTGGGTACCGTACCGGTAACGCAGTGCACTGGAGGAAGTCCGTGGGTGCCCCATCACCAGTGGCGGAAGTGCACACAATTCGGTTCGTCATGCTGAAGCAGGTGGGGCAGAAGGCGGCGGTGGCCGCGGCGGCTGCAGCGGCGGCGACGGCGAGCGCTCCAACGGCGATGGCGGAATGCGAGACGTTCGCGTCGTGGCAGCTCGTAGATGAAAGCAGTGACGACGATCTCAGCAAGGAGATGCGGATTTCGAGGCAGCTGTGGCGGGCAGCACCAGAGACGGCTCGGGACGCTGCCAGCGCTGCGGGTGCCTCGCATGCTGTATGTGAACGGACGACAGCTCGGGTCATCCACCATTTCTGCCGAGATGCATCGTTCAAGCAGTTCGTCATGGACGTCTACGATGAGGAGGCGCGAAAAGATATCCAATCCCGTGTTCCTACTCTTTACCTGGAGGCCGCTGACGACAATAACGCTACGAACGGCACGAACGACAATCCTGTATCGTCTGAGTCGATTTTCGATCGGATGATGCGGTGGGCGCGAAACCTGGGCAACTCCGTCTTCCAAGGTGTCGTCTCTTTGGGCAGCATTATCCGAACCCTGTTGACGCCGATCGACGAGATCGACGACGGGAAGACGGCGACGCCGGAAAACGTCTTCTTCGGCGTGCTCGTTATTGTTGCTGCGCTCGGCTCGATTATCGCTCTCTGTGTGCACTAGCTGTTCTTCATCCGCCGTCCATAGCTTGCTCTTTTATAAACAGATTAGGCGTTGTGTGCGTCGTCTGCTGCACGTTGCAATGGGATTCGTAACGCGTTGCCGCAACTGCAGCGCGGCGTGGCTGATGTAACACGTTGAGTGACGGTGGGCGCTGGGGGCGGAGTCGTAGTCATTTGGGAATTCGTCGTGCAGTCGACGAGTGGGAGGGATCGGGAGTGGGCTGTCGATGGCGCCCACGTATCATGTCGAGCTGGCGAAATCGGGGCGCGGGCAATGCAAGCCCTGCGGGAAGCAGATCGCCAAAGGCGAGCCCAAGTTCGGTGTGTGCCCGCTGCGCGGGTTGTAATGCAGTATCATGATACGGGACACGTGCTGTTCAGGATCGGGAAACGATGGCGACAGCATTGTGTGGTGGCGGTGTATACCTTGCGTTACGGCGCGGCAGTTATCGTCTCTGGAGAAAATGATCGGGTCAATCGAAGCAGCCGACGGGTGGAACGCGATTCCAAGCGATATTCAAGCGTACATCAAGGATGCCTTCCTCAATCGCAAGGCCATGGGCGATGTTCGTAAAAAGCGTATCCGTCCGACCCCGGCGTCATCTGGAGGCCTCAGTGTCCCAGTAAGACTTCGTACCAGGCTTCTGCAAGGATACTTTGTTGAACTTTGGTCGAAAGGCCGAAACTGTCGAATCTGAATTAGAGGACAAGACCGCCTCGCTAAAGAAGCAACCGTCTGTTCATGAGGCTAAACCAGTATGTCGTCTCGATGTTTCAGAATGACCTTGACCAGTAGGTGAATGGTGTAGGTTAACGATTCCCTTGCCAAGGAAGCAAAAGCGCACGACGAGGCCGCGTTGGGGGCGAACCCTGTACGATTGTAATCCCGAACCAGCTAACTGCCTGCCTTACACGTGCTTCAGGTACCACAGGCTGATACCGCACGTCAGGAAAGCTCTCAGGCTGACAAACCCGTGTCGCCAACTTCTCCTCAAGCGAAGTTATCTGGCAAGCCCACCCACGCAAACCAAACTGGCAAATACTGCAAGTCAACGGTCTGCACGGCCGACTTGGTGCCAAGCTCCTCAAGCGCGCAATCTGCCAGGCATACATCCTGTACGACAGCTGGAGACGTAATTCTTGACTTCGCAAACCATGAACCTGTGCCGACGGGCCCTCCCAACACAAAACCGTCTGGAAAACCGGTGTCCATCAAGAAACCCCCTGGTAAACTTCCAAAGAAACGGAAGACGTCGAAGAGGGCGAGTACTGCCTGAATCGCTGACCGCCGGATCACTCTCCGCCAATGTGTTGAAGCAAACAAACATTCGTCAAACGTGTAACTGTATGGATCAGACAATTGACGAACGCGGGTCACCTCGGACGGCAGAACCGAACAAACAGGACGCACAGGACAGTGAACAGTGATGGATAGGTTCAGAGGTTCGTTGAACGTGGTAAATGAAAACGGGCGCATCGGCTAGTGACGACTGGACGATTTCGTGGATTGATGCTGGGCCAGCTTGGACACGTGCGCGTGGTACTCGAACGCGGCGTTGGACGGGACATTGAGGACCTGCTTCAGGGTGTCTCGAATGCTCATTATGACGTCTTTGTCATCGGCCGACCGGTTCCACACCGAGATCATGTCATCGTGCGTTTTGATGCTAACCACGACACCGCAGATCTCATCGCCGACCCTGAACTGGTCACCGAGCACGGCCAGGATCACATCCTCGAAGCAACGCGACGCAACACCTTTCCTCAGGTGGATCTCCCACTTTCCGCCTTTCTGATTGGCCTCATCCTCCCAGATCGGTCTGACCGAATCCTTGAACAGGTGGAAATCGCAGTTGATCGTCATCGAGGACGGCCGAATAATCCAGCTGTAATACCTCCAGAACTCTTCGACCGTGCTGAACGTCGCCATCTTCACCAGGTGTTGCTGGTAGTTTTGCGCGAACACGTTCGATGTGCGCGGCGCCACCCACATCGCAAACGCATGCTTCAGGCGATGCTGCGACGGCGCCTCACCACGCGATGCCATACGGCCAGCACGCCCGTGACGGTCGATGGTACACGTCAATCGGCCCCCCTCCCACTGCCGTCGAGCGCGCGCCCCCTTTACCTTGATCCGGCCCAAGGGGAACGCGCCTGCCTGACAGAAGGAGCGGTTTGGGTCGGCGCGCACTTTCCGCTCGGCGCACCGCGGCCCCTGCACACGGAAGAAGGCTGCTGCTTTGCTGCGCCATCGAGTCAACCTATGTACCTACATAGATCGCTATTGTTCTGCGCGCCCATGGCTTCCCGGTTCAATTACATCACGCGCGATCAGGCGCACTGGCTAGCTGGCGCACTGGCAATGCTCAAACAGGAAAGATATATTGGAAACGATTCAAGAACAAATTCGCACACGATGTATTTGAGATGTGTCGCCAGGCGGCCTGTGGCCGTCACATGAGTTGGCTTGCGTCGGAACGCGAGCCTATTCGGCCAGCTCGGGATGCTCGGCACTGAATTTTGCCCATTCCCGTGCGTAGCGTGCCTTGTCGGCCTCGGCCTTCGTCATGTACTCTTGCTTGACCGACTCGTCTGCGTCGCGCCACAGAGCCCCGAGAACTTTGCCTGAACGAGGGTCAGTCAGGAGATCAACAGATTTGACAGGAGTCCCGAATTACCAAGTTCGCCCAGCGACATGTCCGGGTTATTTCCCTTCACTTCAGGGCGGTGCTCGTTGGAGAAAAGCATGAACGGGGACAGCGCCTTCTTCGGCTTCTTAGGGATGGCATCCAACTCGGTATCGTACCGGGCGCGATCTTCTCCTGCCATCTTAACGTACGGGGCCTTGTCTTCGTCGGACAGGTCCTTCCACATCGCGCCAAGGAGTTTCCCGAGTTGGCCTGCCATGCTGTCAGTGAACACACGTCACCAGCATCGTAAAATTCCGGCCGTACCGAATGCAGCGTCAGGGTTCTCTTCCTTGACTTTCGGGCGCGCGTCCTTACTCCACAGCATGAAAGCGGACAACGGGCGCTTCGGTTTCCCAGTGTTGGTGTTCTTCTTCTTGCTGACCCTCTTCTTGATCGCTTTGACAGGCTTCGGGCTGGACTGCTCCGGATCGCTGTTTTCCGAACCGGCGGTCATGGCTTGGGGGGTCGGCGGGATGCGGCGTGTCGGATAGCAGCGGACAGCGTTGGGCGCGCAAGCAGCCGAGAACCCAACACACGGAAGCAGCGAGGTTTGAAACTCCGTGGCACGCACTTTCTGGACACACTGCAGCCCGTACGGTAGAGGTCCGCACGCAGCTTACGTCCCGCAGCCGCTCTAACCTCGTCGTCCCAAGGAATTCGTTGACAGGGCTGTGTCCGTATATTGACATCATGGGAGAGCGAATGTGCTCAGGGGGGCATTTCAATGCCTGCCTGGCTTCTTGAGCGTGAAGAATCGCTTGAGTTTCAATGCGAACTGAGAACCACGGTTTGGCTTGGCCGCAGTGCTGTCGGTGACCACAGGGTCCAGGTCCGGGACCAGTTCACGCCCAACGTCGACAGCAGGCGAGTCATGGGATGTGACGGGTTCGGCCTGATTGTCCGGGAGCGCGCGTACATGGATCTCGCCAGCCAACTCGCGTTTCGGCGTAACGTCGTCGGTATGTGTCTGATCCGTTCCGGTAGAATATTCGGCAGCAGCATGGTCGGAGTGAGGCGCTGATGACGAAGTCACTGACGAGGCAGCGCTGACGAGCGTAACGCTGGTGGCAGGTTCGTTAATGACGGCACCATCCTCGCGTGAAGCCGCCTCAGCACGGTCGGAAGCCTCTTCCGAACCGACAGGCACAGGTTCCTCCTCGTCCTGCGAAACGACGTCCGAATCACAAGCAAGTGCTGAAACAAAGTCTTCCCCCGTCGAGTCATAGGAACCTTCAGCAGTGCCACTGCGTTCGTGAATCTCCCCGACGTTACCCAGGCTCGACTGGGTTTGACTTTCGAGAGTGATAATTGTTTCACCCGCATTGACGATGTTGTACGTCCCGAGAGCCACCCACTCGCCGTCACTGTTCTTGAACTGGACGGAAACAGTTGTCGCAGAGTGCTCAGGTGTGCGATGACGAATTGAAATGCTGGCGACAACGACATCGGTGGCGAGCTTGGCGCTGATCCAGTACAGCCCAGAATCATCCGGGCGTCCACCCCAGCATGCCCAGTCCCATGCGGGATTGTCAGCGAATACAGGCTCGGGAGCGTAACCGTGCGGGGCGCCCGGCGGCACGCCTGACGCGGACACAGAGTCAACTGGAATAACGGAGCCATCGCCGTCGTGCAACTTCACTTGTCGGACGTCCCAGTAGGGCGGGCCGACCAGCTGGTCGCCGGCAACCAGGCGCCACTCGCGACTCGCGACGGGGAACGCGCCCGTGTAGGCGCCGCCGCCGTTTGCCAGGGTTGCCTCATGACTGGTGCACGCTAGCGCCAAGCCCAGGAAGAGAACGCCAAGAGCAGATCGTCGCATCGATGTCCGCAAGTCGATGTGCGATAGCCGATAAGGCGGTAATGATGTGCGCCCGGGGACCGCGCACAGGCGGCGCCCAATTTGGACCGCCCCGCTCTCATCGACTGATCGGATCGTGTCCGCCAGACCAAATACATGCGCCAAAGGTACTGTCCGCAGACCACGGTTCAGGCGCCGCACCCAACCGCTCAGCGACATGTGCTGCTCGAAGAGAAACGGCGGGAGGTGCATTATCAGAAAGAAGTGGTTGAAGCAGCTAACGGGCATAACCTCGCAGAGGCATCGACCGGCATGTGGCGTTCACGCGGCCGCCAGCGTCGTCGGGTCGTCTGTCGTGCCGACGACGCAGCCTGGACCGTGTCGGACCCCCCTCCCCCCTCCATCCCGCACATTCTGCGTGTAACGTTAATCCCTAAAGGTATCGGACGCCCTTCTGAACTCAGCATGCCGTCTGGTTGTCGCCATAAGTCGGTCGGGATGGGCGGCGGGACGTCGATCGGCGACAACGAGCGCCAGGACAGACTGAGGTAGACTGCGCGTTTTCCGCGTGTCTGTCGGGCACGCGCGCGGACTGTTTCTCTTCCTGTCAGCGGTGCCGTGTCGACGATGGGGCGACCGCGCTTCTCCCGGGCCTGGATTGACCGTCTGCGTGCCCTCGACGGTGTCGTATACGTCAAGAAGCTACGTGGCGAGGACCTCACGGACGTGCGATTCTCTTCGATTACCAGCGACGGATATCGCGCCTATGTCGATAAAGTTGCCGAAATACCGGGTGATCCGACGCTCGATCCGCTCGTTGCGCCGCAAGCCGTATTCCTCCAGGGCGTTCCGATGGCTGCACAGGCGGCGCGGATGCACGAAGCCTCCCAGATCATTGACGAAGCCCGTTTTTGGAGAGTTGATCACATTCAAGGCGGTGTGTTGCATTCGCGTACTTTGACGCATGCGCAGCATTTTCAATGTTGAGTGATTTTCAACATAGGTGTGCCTCCGATTCCACTTCCAGTCAGGTCAGGAATCCCCCAGGGATCAGGCTTCCATGTCCACCACGCCTCTGTCGCTGTTTCAGCCCTGAATCATGCGATTTGCAACCCAGGACCAGCTACGCCGGTTCTGTTGGCGCTCGCACAAGGCGACTATATTTGCAGTCTGCTGCATGCATGGTCGAACGTCGTGTTCTCTTTCCCGCTGCACCGTCAGTGATGCGTGTCTGCCTAGTCTGCCATCAGTCCATGTGAACATCGCCAGTATCTTAACATCTAACAGGATATTCCGTTTTATGACTGGGTTGAGCCCAGGAACTCGATGATTGGCCAGCGGTGGATGCGGTCATACTTGGCCGCCATGGTGGCGTGCTCGTCTGCATATGCCGTTGGAACGTTGATGGAATCCGCAACAGCGGCGCTCCTGTTAGGGCTCTGAAGTCCTCCGGCGTCTGGGTCTCGATTCCAATGATCAACAATCGCATACATGCACGTGACCAGCCCGCATATTGTGTACTGAAAACGAAACTAGGCAAACCCGGTATGGTCGGGGCACAACAACAGGACTGCAATATCGGCGAGCGCCTCGCAGGGCGCTGCGCTCCGTCACGCTGTTCTGCATCTTCAGGAGCATTCAGGGACCATCGCCGTAGTGTCACGTCTCCGTCGCCCAGGCCGGGCGCCCGTCGTGTGTGTACAGGACCAGGTTGCCGTCGCCCTGCATGACGAGGACGGCCGGCAGCTGCGCGTTGGCCGGGCCGTTCCACGACCAGACGGTCTGGCCGGCGCCCGTCACGACAGCCATGTTCGAGTTCGTGATCACGAAACGGCAGTCGGTGCCCAGGTTGGCCGTGTTCGACGCCCAGAACGCGTAGTCGCGCCCGCCGAGCTTGCCGACCTCGACCAGGTTGCAATCGGGCTGAATGACCAACCTGTGCAGGACGTCAGCGGCGCCGCCAGACGACCAGCTGTCGCCCAGGCAGATCGTCGAGCTTCGCCACCTGCGGGACCGGACGACCCAGAAGACAGACGACCACCCACTTGTAGTGCTGCGTGCCATGGTTGACCAGGTTGATGATGTACTGGCCGGGCAGAAGCATCTGGACGGTCTGGACCCGGTCCGTCCCAGGGGCGCGCATGTACGCGGGAGCCGGCGCTGCCGTCGCTGGGGGCGCCTAGGTCGACGCGTCGTTGCAGACGCCGACCGCCGCGTACGACTGCCCTTCGTGGCACTGGTCGTCGTACAGGCAGCGGTTGCAGCCCGACCTTGGGTCGGCACGCACGTGTTCGTCGTCGTCGCGCCGGCGAAGTTGGCGATGACGTAGGCGCGGACGGCCTCGAGCGCGTTCAGGCTGTTGTGCAGCGCCTCGACCTAGGCGTTGTACGCGTTCTGGCGCGCGCTGGTCCCCTCCTTGACGTTGGCGATGTACTGGTTCTGGTTGGCCAGGTCGACGTGGACCGCCTCGAGCCGCGTCTGGAGCTGGGCGAGCTGCGCCTGCAGGTTGCGCAGGTCGACGTTGTCCTGGTCCAGCTTCTTCTGCAGAGCGGCCACGTTCGTCCCGAACTGCGCCAGGACGACGTCGCCGGCCGCCTAGTCCAGCTCGGCGCAGTGGCGCGGGCATCTGGCTCGATGTAATCAGGGACGTAATGTCTGCTTCCAGTGGACTGATTCCGAGGTGAACGAAATATCCCACAGTGCCAATGGCTTTAATTTGTATCCTCTCAAGAGTATCCATTCGATGAGTGGGTTTTCCAGTCATCTATAGGCGACCAGCGTGCCTTCCGACGACGCCTGCATGGTACCGACATTGGAACATGGTTCGCCTTTCTTGATGATAACATGCCTGCGTCCCGTGTAATTGCATTGTGTACGTATCTGCAGAAAGAGAACTATGGCCACCTCTGTATACGACTCCTTGCTGTATGATAATGGGAAGTGATCGAGACGGTCCCAGTTGACACGCGCACTAACGTAAACGTTTCATCGTCAATCTGGACCCTGACGAACTCCAGTGACTCGCAGAGTTTTTGAAGTATGGTAGTGATCAGTGTCTGCGCTCACAGTGGTAACACCAGAAACCTGTCCGAGGCACTGCAATACGCGCTACAGCGGTTGCAAACCACATGGGGCAAACGCCGGAGTCGAAAACAAAACGGTCATCTGCCACCTGTGGGATTCGAACACACGATCTTTCCCTTACTAAGGGAACGCCTTACCAACTTGGCCAAGGCGGCTGACGGTTTGGATCGAATCAAACCTGTCAAGACACGCAGTTCAGATGGCCAAAATCGCAACGGAAACGCAGAAACGTTTGGACACCAGCGAATGGGGCTCCTCTCTGTGAACATGGGGCCATGGACGCATGGTCATGATGTGGATACTGGAAAATGCGGCAGAGCACGCCGGAGTCGAAAACAAAAATGATCATCTGCCACCTGTGGGATTCGAACACACGATCTTTCCCTTACTAAGGGAACGCCTTACCAACTTGGCCAAGGCGGCTGACGGTCCTGGCGTCGCCTGCAGTTCAACCGGTTTGATACGATGTAACACGGAGAGGCAGCAAGAGGGCTGGCCCAAACAAGCGGAGCGCGACCTGTGTGGTTTCTGCCCTCCAAAGTTCGAGCAAGAGGCAGCAAGAGCGCAAAAGTTTGCATGAGAGTGCAAAAAAACATGTGCCACCTGTGGGACTCGAACACACGATCTTTCCCTTACTAAGGGAACGCCTTACCAACTTGGCCAAGGCGGCAGCTGCCTGGTTCCGATAAGCTCAGCCCACCATTTTGACTTGTAGGCACTCAAAATGGCCCTCTGTGAAACCGCTACGAATTGACTGTCTGAACGCAGACAGTGCGCAACGTGGGTTATCGCCTCGCCACATATTCGTGGAATGCCCAAGTTCAAGGTTAACCACTAATTAATGACTAATGAGCCGCATGGCAGCAGTCCCAGGACAGGATACCCGTAGGTTTACCAAACGTCCAACCCGACTCCTGTCGCCCTCGAGTAGATCCTTTTAGTCGCTTTTAGGCATGCAATAAAATTCGTTATTCCGAGGGGGCTGATGTATGCAGATCTGGCACATACTACCTGCAGGTTGTATGAACGGCGCCGTCCGAACCCGCGCTCTTTGCCGTGGTGTTTGATATCTGCATATCTGCAGGAATACATCATATTCCCGTCACACGCGTGGTGCTGGTGATTCGCGAATTGTCTTGCTGGAAGCAACCTGCTGCAAGTGTTGCAGACGGTTTGTGACTGATCTCAGCGCCACCCCGGTGCGCCGGGGCGCAACTCCTTCGGGCGGATCAAACGTGCGATCCGCATCGGTCGAAAATTGCCGAACCGAGCTGCCCTTGGCCAATGATCGTCGCACAACTAGTGCACCTGGTGCTTTTGACAGTTGCCAGCGCACAACCCCTAGCCTCAGTGTTCTCTGCATCGGGGTCATCCGGACCCGTTATATTCGAAGGCGCTGCGGGGGCTCTCCCCATCAGTATCCCATTCTCACTGGACTGGCGCAACGCCTTCGCCTTCATCGTTATCAACGATACGCGTCCGGCTGCCATCGTCAACATTGGCGATGGATCCGTCGCGCTCCCCTTATCCACGTCCAGGAGCACACAGTTCTTCCTGTCCACCAACCCGGAATACGATGGGCGCCCGGTCGACGCTGCATGCAATCAAACCGGAATGGGCCCCTGCAAGATGGCAATAGCTATCAGAGGGCCTGCCGTCGGCTCTATACCCATTGTAGTGAGAGCGCTACAGGGCACGCTCCTGCAGCCTGGCCATGATACCCCGGGTCAGCTGTCTACCGGCGGCGCCGCCATGGCATTCGGATTGCGGTTTCAGCAGAATTGGTTGCCGGCGCTGGTCACACTGCAACCGGTGAGAGAAACGTCATTGTCTCGGCAGCTGCGTCCCTAATGCAATGTCAGGCTGGCGGCGCTGATGTTGGCCTCGTCGTGTGCAGTTTCGACGGCCAGATGGACGGCGTCTTCGACCGAAAGTTCCCGCTCCCGGGGAACGAAAATCAGGCCCCGCCAGGCAGTGCCCAGCGCGTCCTCGTGCAGAGCCTAGCGAGTTCCTTCATCCGGTTCGATGTTCCCTTGCATAGCAATGGCAGGTCCGATTTCCTGCTCCGCTTCGACAGCAACTGTCGGTACCAACGTGTGGTCGCCCTTAGACCGTCCTGATCCGTCGTGCGCACAGATGACTCGTTCGACGTGTACCAATTATCTCTCGCCGGGACGATTGGCGCCGCAATCCTGCTTGCGCTTTGTATGATCGCCGCGCTCTGCGTTATTCTGGCGGTAAGGCCTCGGGCGTTTGCCAGCTGATGCTGCTTCTGATCTGGTCGTCAGAGACGGAACCATGGCGTCATGATCGAGATGTACGCGTCGCCAGTCATTCAGGGCTTGTCGCCCGACGACATCGATGCGAACACGCAGAAGAAGAAGGCTGGTGACCTTCGGTTGGAACCAGCTGATTCGCAGTACGTCGCGCGCAAATGAACGCATGGCCCGAACCGCACTGATATCAGGCCTTTCAGGTGCGTGGTCTGCCTTGACGACTATAGTTCGAGCGATGACCTGCTCGTGCTCCCTTGCGGTCATCATTTCCACAACAACTGCATCAGGACGTGGTTCACCAACCACGAACAGTGCCCGTAGGCGACCCTCTCCTGCCGGATTTGCTTATCGACTGACACTGCGCCAGACTGTGCAACCGGAGGGTCAACCAGGCATCATCGCCATCGGTCGCTGTCCCGATCGTCCGGCAATGAAATATACCCTAGCCAACCTGCCGAATCGTTCGCCGTTGCACTGTATTACTCATAGACGCCAGGCGGCGGCCATCGACGCGAAACGCTGATGGACCGTATTGTTGTGCTCCCTGTTGTTGAACAACGACCGGTATACGCTGACGACCTTCTTGATGGCCGTCCCTCGTCGCCCCACTGCGTACCCTTTCGGGCGCCCTGTCGCCGGCGGAGTCGGGCAGAACTCCATCGGTACGACAGTACGTGCGCTTTTCGGTACCGCTGCCGTCCCTGAGATCGCCATCGGTAATCGCGCCGTTCGGGCTCCAGTTCCTCTTCCATGTTGGGACGCTCTTGGACGCGCGTAGATCTTTGCAACCGGCGACGTTGGAGACAACCCTTCCGTACGAGTCGTGGTGCGCCTCGCTGTTGACGGCGGGACCGGCGTGCGACGTGCGCTCGCCTTCATCGGCGTCATCACGAACTCCGTCACCGTGCGGTCGACGCTCGTCAGCGGCAGCACCGGGACCTTCCTCGACGAGACAGGATCCGGCAATGCCGGCGCCGGCGACACGCCGTTTCCTAGCAGCATGTCGCGATCCATGACGCCGACCGGCACACGTCGCCTGGAGGAGGTGGGCCGACGGGACGTGATAGCGCCGGACGGTTGCGGCGGAGGTGCGGGGATGAACTGTCGCTGCGTCACCGAGCCGGGCCGAGGCGCGCCACGCAGTGCGGGTTGCAGCCCGAGCCGGTACCGGTACAGCAGCAGCTGGTACGTGCCGTGGTTGTGGTCGTGGCGCTGGTGCAGCACGCTGTCGACGACGGCGTTGATGTCGTAGCGCATCTCGCGCATCTCGCTGATCACGTCGTCGCACAGCGGGTCGTCGGCGCAGCCGTGCTTGCCGGGCGCGATCGTCCGACCCGGGTCCGTGTCGCACGACACCTGTGCGTACCTGGTGGATGTCAGCCCAATGTTCCCTTTGAACGACGACGCCGGCCAGGCAGTACCAAGGGTGCAGGCGGATCTCTTCGACGGTGAGGCGCCGATCAGGGTCCGTGTTCAGGATGCGGCTGATCAGATCGCGGACGGCAGGGGATATGAAGTCGGGACATTCGTACTGCCCGCGGCAGATCTTCTTGTACAGGGCCGACGTGTTCGGGTCCTCGAACGGGAGGTACCCGCAGACGAGGGCATACAGGATGACGCCCGTCGACCAGATATCGCTTTGGCTGCCGCGATAGGGCTTGCCCTGGATCATTTCGGGTGGCGCATAGCACGGCGACCCGCATGCGGTGGAGAGTAGGCCGCTGCTGGAATTCTGGATGTTGCCCAGGCCGAAGTCGACGATCTTGACGTTGGACTGGGCGTCGAGGAGCAGGTTCTCCGGCTTCAGGTCGCGGTGGATGACGTTGGAGTTGTGGCAGTACTCCATGCCGTTGATGATCTGGTGGAAGAAGACGGCGGCGGCCTCCTCGTCGACCCGGTTGTGCTTGACGATGAAGTCGAACAGTTCGCCGCCGGACGCGTACTCCATGATCAGGAACACGAAGCGCTTCGTGTCGATGACCTCGTACAGGTTGATGATGTTCGGGTGCTTCAGATGCTTCAGGATGTGTATCTCGCGGGACACCCGCTCGACATCGTCGACGTCGACGATCCTGCTCTTCTCCAGGATCTTGATGGCGACCTTGACCCGTGTCAGGCGGTGCACGCCCTTCTTCACCTTGCCAAACGTCCCTTCCCCGATCGTCTTTCCGATTAGGTAATATTGGCTGATCGCTTTGTACTGCGAGTAAAGCCCACGTTGTCGCAGGCGCGACGACGGCGGCGGGTCGTGCATCGTCCTCGTCGATGGCGTTTCAATTCAGCATGCGTCTGGGAGACGACGAGCGCGTGACGTGGTGCCCAGCCAGTCGCTTCGACGCGACAAGGCTCTTCGCTACGGATTTGTCGTTAAGGTCGATCCGGACACCTACCCCATGCGATCGATCGTGTCACATTTACGCCTAGCGATCAATCCCTAATCAAACGGGCAACACAATAATGTATATTCACTCTACGTCCATTTGATCCATTCGGGACTGCTGATCTTCGGCGCCGTTCCGTCGTTTCATCTCCTGAAACATTTGCTGACGCGCTAACCTCTCCAGCAAACTATGCGCAAGAACGCGTTAGAACGGGCATCAGCACGTACGCCATGAAGCCATACCTGGAAGAGGATAATAACGAGTCGATACCGGGGGCGTCCTCGGGCGCCATGCGTCGGGGCGGCGGCTGGGGCGGTAGACGGTATTCGACGGGCGGCGGTACGAACACGGGCTCCTGGATCGCCAGTTTCCGCACCGACTGCTCGAGCTGGACCAGGTTCGCGGGTGCTGCCGCACGCTGCTGCCGATGGGCCGGGTCCATCGCAGGCCAGCCGCCGTTCGCACGCGCCGATGCCACCGGATCGACGATCATCTCGACATTCGAGCTGCAACTGTCCTCCACAGTCCACTGGCGCTGTCGCCCAAACTGCGTCGGAATATTCCGCAGAACTCCGGGACCATGTTCCAACAACGAATGTTTTCTCGGCGACACAACGCCGAAAAGGTCATACGACTCTGTTTAGCGATTGGGCGATCTCGGAGATGACGGGTCGGATGGGAACCTGATGGTAGCCATCGCGGTCGGAAGGTTGGACGGGGACGGCGACGTACCGGCAGCCGATGAAGCGGGAGATGAACTGGAAGTGCTGGCGGCCGGCGTATTCCGGCGGCATCAGCTCGATCAGGGCGGCACCGCCCCTGGCGAACAGGATGTGAGTCAGGCCGGCGCCGTGCACGCCGACGACGACCGTGGCGCGGTGCACAGCGACGACTTGTTCAGAGACGTCCATCTCCTCGAATGCGACTTTCTCCACGTCCACATCGGGGAACGCTTGTTGTGCGGCACCCACAAGCTCGTCCTCGTTGCGAATCTTTCGCTCTGCCTTCCGCGCACCTATCCGTGGATGTGCCAGGTAGTCTCGTCGAACGACAAAGAGGATCACGGGACGCTTGGGAACAACAGCGGCAGGTGGCCCTCCCACGTGCTCCATGAAATAGTTGGCGAAATGAACGAGAGCAGGTTGTCGACTGCACTGTGAGCCGACCTGCATGGTACCGAGGGACAGAGCGCTTGTGTACCCAACTGGCACGAAGACAGCATGACCGAAGCGGACCCGCTGTGACAGCGACGAGATGTAGACGGGTTCGACGCCGAACAAAGCGCCCCAGACCTTGTCGAGAGCACCGCTGCTGTGCCCGTCAACGAACACGATTCGTAGAGGCTCGTCTTGCTTTGCGTCACCGATTGCCATCATCCAGGCCTGGAACGTGTTGTACCAGTCCGTCATCGTATGGTACAGGTTCGCGTATTCGTACCGGGTCACGAGCAGTGTGATCCCGTCAAGAACGTCATCGCTGGCGCCGTTTGTTAGGCTGCTCAACATCAACGCCAGATGATGGGGGAAAGTGTTGCCGTCGAATCGTTCCGCTGAACAGGACCCGGCATCAGATAACGCTAGAGCGCCTTTGCGGTAGACCGGGAATTCCTCTGCTTCATCGCGCCCGGCGACCTCCTCAATGGGTTCACCACCCGCCGACACCGAAACAAATGACCGATCGATGACCAGGTCGTCGGCAATGCAGAGCGTCGCCAATGACGTCGGATTCCTCGAGCAGCGTAATGCCGGCGAGCATTCGGCGACGGCATCGCTAAACCCATTGGCGAACAGCCTTCCACAGGTCGATGTCTGCGGCTCTGTCCATACGGAGACATCGAATGAAAGACGGCGTTGAGGAACTGAACGCGAAGGCGCATCCGTCGCAAGAACGTCGCCGGCTTGCGGTTTGGGAGAGAAGGTGCCCTCCAGCGCGTACATGATGAAGTACGCCTGGATGAGCACGGTCGCGCCGAAGCCGATCGTCAGCCCGACCACGACACATCGGCGGGTTCGTACATCGCCCTGATGTTGCAATCGCATTGCTGATCCGGGTCGAGGCTTCGCGCCGAGCGGTTGCCGCGCACCTTTGCGCGCATGCGGCCATGCGCCGCTGTTTTTGGTACGTGGGTGCTCTTCCAGCCGCCGTTAGTCGCAGCAGGCACTACAGCTTTGGCAGGCCTGTCGTCAAAGAACGTGACGGGGCATCTGGTACCTGGCAACCGCCATCGGGGAGGGGCCATGCCCACTGGACAGGCGGTCGCAGGACGAGTTGGCTGGTCAATGGTCGGTGTCCACCCAAAAGGCGGCAGAAAAATGGCGGGCGTTTTGAGGCGTTTTTGAAGTTTGCGTCGCCCCCTGCGGGTCACCTGCAGGCAGGCCTTGGATGCCCGCATGGCAACGTCAACAGCGACGCTGGCGCCGGGCGCCGTCGTCGTCGAGCGGAGCACCGGGCAGGCGGATGGCCGACGGTACACGGTTGGCAATTTGCTGGGCAAGGTGGGTGGCCGAATGCGACCCGGGCGCTGACGCATGGGCGCTGATGAGTGACGGCCTGGCGCCATCAGGGAGGGTTCGCGATGTGCTATGAGATGACGTCGATGGATTCGTTCAAAACGTTCGCTGGGAAAGTCGTCCCTAAAGTGTCATTGTCTAATTCCAATGCGAAGACGAAGGTGTGTCGTGCACTGCATCATCATGGCGGCTCCACTGACATCTGTCCAGCTCATCACCGAAATTCGCATTCACCGCAGCCTCGACCATCCGGGGATCGTTAAATTCCACCATTTCTTTGGTACGTTGCACCCAGCAGTGCTCGTTAAAGAGTCACCGAATGCCGTCATTTGAAGAGGACCCGGACAACGTGTACATCCTGCTGGAGCGTTGCAAACACCAGACCTTGATGGAAATGGTCAAGTCACGTGGCAGGCTCACTCAGCCGGTACGAGTCTGCTTCACCACGACATTGGGGGGGTTTCAATGGTTCCCCTCGTGACGTGTAGGAGGCCCAGTACTTCCTCGCGCAAGTTATTGACGTGCTCGAGTATCTGCGGGCGCAACGCGTCATCCATCGAGACGTTAAGCTTGGCAACCTGTTCCTGCACGACGAGCTGCGGATCAAGATGGGCGACTTCGGCCTCGCCGCCAGAATCAGCGAAGACGGCGAGCGAAAGACGACGATATGGTAACAGACCGCACCTGTATCAATCTGTTGACACCGATTAACGTTGATGGCAGCGGAACGCCAAACTACATCGGTGCGAAGCCTGCCTGCTCTCCTTGACGGCACCCGTCGCTGACCCGTTACTCGCAGCGCCTGAAATACTGGAGAACCGCAGCGGCGGCCACAGTTTCGAGGTAGACGTGTGGTCGTTAGGCGTCATAACGTTTACGATGCTGACTGGTAACGGTTTCGCCTCCACCTTGCTTTTGTCGTGTTGTGACATTGCGGAAAGGGAAGCCCCCATTCGAGACGGCGAACCTGAAGGAGACGTACGCTCGGATTCGTGCTAATTCGTACGAGTATCCCGTGAATGTATCGATTTCTGCATCGGCCAAGGACCTAATTTCGAAGATGCTGGTTCTTAATCCCGAGCAGCGAGCGACGCTCGCCGAAATTCGTCGTCATCCGTTCTTCACGTTCTCGAAAACGCCGACGTCCTTGCCTTTGTCTGCGTTAACCACAAACCCATTCGAAAAGAACCACGTCCCTTCGATGCCCAATTCGTCCAGCACAACCGACCAGGAGAATATCTACTCGCGCGCCGTTCGGAACGACCTTACTGCAGCGCATCGAGCCATCGACAGCAGCTTCGTGAAGGAGCCACCCAGAAACCGACCTTCCCCATCGTGGCAAATCTGTACCCGCATCGTGAAGATACTGAACTACAGCAACAAGTACGGGATTGGGTATCTTCTGTCCAGCGGAGCTGTCGGGGTGTACTTCAACGACGCGACCAAGATTGTGCTCGACCGACGCGCAGCGTAATCATCTACAGGTCTGCCACGTTCACAGAGCTGACCGCCTGATTACGTCTACAGGACGTACACTTACTATGCCCGGCACGACGACGCTGGCGCCGTGCATCTCTTTGGTGGTACCGTACCGGATGATCTGCAAAAGAAAGTCACGCTTCTTCAGCACTTCCACAAGCATTTAGCCAGCGCCGATTGCCCTGCTGAAGCCGATGATTGTTCCACTGGTTCGTTGGTCTCGTTTGCCACTGGCCTGTCGTGCATTGACGATCAGCAGTGTTTGTTCGTAAATGGGCCTCGACGAAACGTTCGCTCCTGTTTGCGCTTAGCAATCGAGTTATTCAGGTAGGGTTTGCAGCGGGATGGCGCAACAGGTGTCTGACTTGTTCTGTCGATGAAAGGTTATGTTTGCTGATCAGTCAGAGCTGCTGATCAACAATAACAGGATAGCGAGGTTCACTGATAAGGTGGTGCTCTAACCGCATGTCTCTCCTGTACACTGACGCTGGTGGTGTCTTCAGGACGGGAGCGCATTCGCTTGCTGTTTAGACGGCGAATTTGGGGGCACTGATCGCCCAGATTTTCGACGTCGGCTGGAATATACGAGGAACATGTTGCGCCAAATGTCACAATAGCGCAAAGCGAATACAATTTATAAACCATCAACTGGGCCGTTCGTCTTATGTGCACTCAGCGTGCAGGATGTCGTTGAGCAACCTCCCGGAAGAAGGCTGGCCGTTCCTTCACTGAGTGACCGTGCACTTTGTCACACAGGTCAGCAGCGTTTGTCGTTGCACGAACGACCAATGGCGGATGAGAACCAGGCGCCACAGGTGCCCTTCCTTCCTGGGTACCTACGGGACCCGTCGATCAGGACCGATTTTCGCAAGCGGCACCATTTCGAACTGGCACCCGGTGGCGTCCCGCTGGAGCACGACGTTCCCCTGGGCAACATCGATGCCAACAAGGTCGGTTCCGGCGCGGACGTGAACTCCCTTCATGGCGCCATGCTGCGCGTCCGCCCAGCCTGGCTCGAGCATGCCGGCCGCGTCGCCCGATTCTTCGCCTACCAGGTCAACTTTCGTTTCGTCAGGCGCTTCGCCATCTACTACTACCTGGAAGACAACTCCATGTCGATCGGGGAGGTCCCAGACCGGAACCGGCTGACCAGTGGGCCACCTGCCCGCCAGGCCACCTTCCTGCGTCGGCACCGAGTCCCCGTTTTCGGTTCCGCCGACCGCATCATCCTGGCCACCGACCTTGACGTCGGCCGGACGATCACGATCTACTCTCGACAGTTCTACATCTACGACTGCGACGACACGACGAGGCGCCTGTACCAGACGTTGCTGAACGTTGCGTTGCAAGCGTCGCAGGAGGCGCCAGTTGACACAGAACCACTTGCCGCCGCGATCCCGTCAAACTCCCCAAGTCGACTGAACGAGCACCTGGAAGCTCTGCACGGCCGACCAACAGGTAAGCCCATCTGTATCGCGACCTGGTCAACGCTGACGGATGCACAGGTCGGAGCCTGCAGGCAACGCGTCAGTTCCTGAACGACGACGGCACTGTCCTGCGATTCTGGGTGCGACTGAATCCACGAGAATCCGCACTGGATCGCGATGCAGACGGGAGGGTGGTCGCCGTTCGCGACGAGCTCAACCAGGAGCCGGTCTACGTCCTGCGGCACTTCCTTGCCGACGGCACCAGTGAGCTCGTCCTCGACAAGGAGCAGCGCGCCCTCGGCGAAGGGTTCTGCACGACCCTCATCAAACGACAGCGTTGGCCAAAGGTCACGATAACGCCCATAACTATTCACGTGGACGCCTGAAACAAACGTTCGTGGTTCAGGGCCCACGCCCGCCAACAGTGGAAGCCTTCGGCATCTCATTGTCGTCAGAGCAGTTGGGCGGCGAATACATCGGCAAGGAGGACTTTGCATTAGGACGCACGCTGGACATCTTTGGGCGACGAATCGTCTTGGTGAAGGCGGATGCGTTCACGACGAATCTGCTCGGACTAGGCGATCCAGTCCGGGAGGTGCCCGTGCAGAAGAAGTCGGTCACCACAAGCAGTCCCCTGGGTGGTCGGACGCACCCGACGCGAAAGGCTGACGATGATGGCACAGTGCTGAGGTTCCTGGCTCAGATGGAGAAAGGATCGGAGTGCGATCGTCGGTTCGTGATCGAGTACCGACCGTCGGACGATTCAGTCGCCGTGTTCGAAAAAGCCGTGATCGAGAAGACGCCCAGCAAGTTCCTCGAACGCAACATCGACCATAAAGGTGCCGCGTTCCGCCTGGACGACCTCAGGGCCGGACGTGTCTGCACGATCAACAAGTTCGCGTTTCGAATCTTGCAAGAAAACCCCGCCGCGAAAGCGTTCTGGGCGAGTCGAGTCCATCAGTAACACGGATCGAAGCCCTTATGTGAAATACATTATGTCGTGGTTGCCGCCACCAGCCATACAGTCTGCAGGTAAAAAAGCAGAGCAGCTTCGGTACTGGGAGTCGAACCCAGGTCTCCCGGGTGAGAGCCGGGTACACTGACCACCTATGCGATACCGAACGCGCTGATGTAGGCGGTTCCTACGCCGGTTCTTGAGCGGGCCTGTCCACGGATTCCGCATCGTGACCGCAAAAATAGGATGAGCTTCGGTACTGGGACTTGAACCCAGGTCTCCCGGGTGAGAGCCGGGTACACTGACCACCTATGCGATACCGAACGCTGCGCGGAGGACGATTCCCAAAAGCTATATCTGTATTTTATAGAGTGTTGGTGCAGACTTCATCCAGACTACCTAGGCGTACGCAAGACCTTACTACGTCAAATATGCAGAACTTTAGTATTCTGCGGAATCCATCTCATGCTTGCGGTACAGCATGAGTCCATACAGCAGCGGCGTCGCGATCACTTCAGCGAACCGGAAGTACAGCCACGAATCGGCATGGTACCCAGCCATCGCTGATAGCCTGAAGAGCGGATACCGAATCAGGTCAGAATGACCAAGCACACGTTATGCACTTTACAGGTTCGAAGACAGAAGAACGAGAGCACATTTGACGGTTGGCTCGATATCGAAAACAAATTCCGACAAGTGCTCGAAACGATCTGGATCGGGTTTGGATTCCAGAAACAGGATCGCAAAGTACGCGATCACGACGACACCAATGCCTATAGACAGCGCAGGGCGGACGAAGGACCCCGAGCCCACCACCGCCATCGCCAGGTTCTTTAGTGACCCCAGAACCGGATTACGGGATGACCACAAGCAATAGGTGACGAGTAAAGATGTGAAGGCAGATTCAGTGATGACACCGTGGTCGTCAACCAACTGTGACCAATGATCAGGTGCGCGCGAAACGGACCACAAAGAGGGCGACATTACGCTCATTATTGTCAACGCGAGGATGGCAACCATACCAGCAACATACGGTGCTGTTTGAGGGAATCCCTCGTTGAAGAACTGATACCATAGAACACCGGCGGCAGCGTACGATGCACAGGACGCGGTGAGAGCGAGCACTTTCATGAGGAGTGACAGCGTCTCTGACACGTCCACGGATGACACTAAAGAGGGCGACGTTGGCCAATAAAACGACGTAACCAGGTGACCGCTCTACTCTACCGATGTTGTTGACTTTCGTCGAAATACGCTCAGCAGCATCAATAACAACCACCGCCTCGATCTGCAATGAGCACACGATAATGTAAGATTCCAGGCCGGAGCGGAATCCCACAAACCTACCAGGCAGTACAGCAAGCCGGTCGCATAGACAAGAAACCGGAACCCCGAGAGGACGGAAGGTACAGCGCCCAGGGCGACATAAAGCAGAGGCGAGCACGCGGCAAACACGAACCGGAACAGATCCGCGCGCTTGTCTACCGACTCGGCAACGACCCGCGGCGTCTGCACCAAATAGTACAGGAACACGACGCAGCTCGCGCGCATGAACCGCTCCTCGGATCCCATCATCATCAGGGCGGCGACCAGGCCGCCCGCCGACGCCGACGCCACCATCGGCCCGAACATCAGCATGGCGGCGTTCCCGCGACGAACCCGGACTTTGCAAAATGGCTCCGATTGCAGTCGTCAGGGTGGCGCCGGGTCACTCCGTCCCGGCCGTCCCCGACCCGACCGACCTATTTCTGTTGGAGCTGCACGCGGACGCGAACGTCCAACATCCAAAAAAGGGCGGGTTCAGAACATTCTATTATTGAAACAGGTCCAGTTTGAAGAAGTCGTGCAGGGTGAAGCCGTCCTCGTTGATGACCAGGTTCAGCTGCCAGGTCTGGACGCCGGCAGCGACGGCCCGGTCGATGGTGGCACGCAGGGCTCGAATGCGTTCGCCGACCACGCCAGGGAGGTCGGCGACCTCGTGGATGGCTGGTTGGAAGCGGGACGCTTTGTGCAGGAAGACGAGGACGAATGTCGCCTTTTTCACGTTCGCTTTCGGGTCGAGAAGCGCGTCACCCAGCTCCTGGTAGTGCCGAATCAGGCGGTCGCCGATGCGCGACACTTTCGAGTACTCCCGGCTGTAGTTGGGGTGAATCTGTGCCGCGTCGTCCCCCATGTTGACGAGCGTCTTCACTTCGACGAAATGGCGATCGCCAACCTCGAAATCGATTCGGCTCTTGCCCAGGCGACGCTCCCGATGTACTGCGCCAGCTTCGATCCGCTCCTGAAGCATGCCTTCGTCCAACAGCCGCTCGACGTAACGGTTCGCTGCCGTTTGATTGATGCCACGCCAGCTACTCCCGCCATCCAGCGAGATCGCCTCGACGGTGAATGGCGTCTTCCGCTTTGGCGACGTCGCCGCCGCCGACACCAGGCACGGCACTCGCGTGCCCTCCAGGTTGAAGTTCAGGTTCGCGATCGTCGACGTCACTGGGCAGTGGCACCGATGCGTGACGCCGTCGACGTCGACGTTCATAATGAATCGGTTCGGGCGCGCCGTGACGAACCCGCGTTGCAGCCGCTGGGCGAATTTGATCGCGCGCTTGCCCTTCATTGCCTCGGAACGTTGTCTTGCCGCGCAGCGCGCAGCAGGTGGAATTGTGCGCGACAGCGCGACTCGACCCATTCCGGCAGTCCGCGCGACAGGACGGACCATCTCGTCAGACGAGCCCTATCAGCATGTATGCATACTCCAGGGCCTGGTGCCTGGCCGAGTCGACGATATCGAGGCCGTGCGCCTTGTACGGGGCGGGCTGGAGCGGCGTGCCGGCCAGCCCGAGCTCCTGGAATATCTCCAGGACGGGTTTGCGCCCGGACGTCACCGCGCACGCGGGGTAGCTGATCGACACGATCACCTCGACGCTATCGGAGCTGCCGATCTTGCAGGATCCGATGCTGACCAGGAAATCGCCAATCCTGTACGTCTGGATGTCGGATCAGATTCCAACATAACACGCCTCCAGGGGCACTTCTCCGACCTGCCCCTGGAAATACATCGCCAGGCGCGGCGTCAGCTTCTCATCGGCCAGCAGCACATGGTTGCTCGTCCCGGATCCGCACTCGACAACCTGGTCGGGGAGCACGATGAACAGCGAATCCGGCAGCCGGGAGTCGCGCACGGTCCTGAAGTCGGCGACGCGCCCGGTCGGGTCCGCTGCCATTCGTCGACGCTGGTCTCAGTACGCGCGCGGCCCCGCCCTCAGCCGGCGGGACTCACCAGATGGCCGCGTATGGTACAGCTGCACGTGCACGGTGAACTGCTCCGGCACGTACCCGGGCCCAGTCAGCTGCAGCAGCGCGTCCTTCGACGGCGCCGTCGCCCCGCACCGCCAGTGCACGCGCATTAAATGCGAACTGCCGCGACGATGGACGCGCTGCTCAGAGCCACGTGCCAGGCGCGCCTGGCGTATTACTATTGTCCGCTTTAGCGGTTCTCATGGCTGACAGTGATGACGACCGGAGCGATGACCCGTCGTTGTTGCCTGAACAGGGCGACGCGGGCCACGGTCCCCGAGCGACCTTCCCCAGCAGAGGATCGTCCAGACGACTGGCCAGCCGGACGACGGTTGTGGGTTACGGGCTGTAGAACGACGTGTTCGGGGGCAGAGCACCACCCGACACAAAGGCGACGCTGCTGGGCGCCCGGGTAACTAACAAGACGGCAGCGGACGCGGCGCACAGCATGCGATATCGTCCGCCGATGTCGCACCTCACAACCCCTGATAGGGATGGAGAGTGGCTCCTGGCGCCATCTGCCTGGTCGACCGACGCGTAGAGCTGTGCACCACGACCGCCACATATCCCCTCCTTCATTACACCATTTGAAACCGCAGCGAATTGGACAGTGCTACAGGGGGCCTGTGGACTGGCCGCCTCACGGCCGCGACCTGGTTGCGTTCGACAGCAGCAGCATCAGCCTCAGGGCCTGCTGATGCCTCCTTTCGTGGGGATTCTGCCGCGGGTTCGAATCGAATTCGAAGCTTGCGCGATCGGCGACGATACTGGACGGTGTGCAGGCTGGCGGCAAGGAACGGTGCCTGGACGTTCAGGGCGAGGGCCCCCGAAAGGTGGACGCCCCAGTCGGATTGCTCGACGACGATGCCGGCAACGGGCACATCGCCGATATCAATGTCGAGTTCCGCTGCCGAGCCCGACGACCCGTCGCTGAACGCAGACCGAACGTTACCCGCTGACCGCGCGTACCATCGCAGAGTGGGCGCAAACGACGGCTTCGTATCGTGTGGGCGTTCGCTGCCGGCGACTGCCTGCGGTTTCGGCGGTTTCTTGACCGGAACGGGCAGGTCCAGCGACGAGCGGTCTTCGGGTTCGCTGAGCTCTTCGATCTTGGGTTGTGCCGGCGCGCGACGGATGCGTTGCCGGACAGGCCTGCCACCGAGGTACGCCGCCTTCGGGAATCGGACATCTGCCCAGCACGACAATCAGCAGGACGGGCGATCCGGGGCACGGCAGCACAGACGGGTTCGCGACAGGACCAGGTCGTACTTCTGCTCGAGCTTGTCGAGGCACAGGTTGACGATGAAATCCCTGTACCGAACCGTGTCGGCGGGCGACGACCCGTGCAGGCAGGACGCCACCGTGTCTGGATTGATAACGCAGTCGTAGACGACACAGGGTCGTCCAGCTATGGCTCGAATGTGAGCCGACGTCGTTAGGCAGAACGAGACTGGTTCAAGGACCTTTGTCGGCAGACGCCCGAGCGGGACCGCAACTGATCGGTACCCGAAGGCGGACGTCATCGTCGACACCCTCTTGCGACGGTGCTGCGATGCATTCCGACGAACACACGTTCACGAACACCTTCTGCAGAGCGTCGCCTGTTATGAGCGGCGATCTCAGGATCGGCAAGCGAACGACCCCACCTTGTCAGGGGCATCCGCCAGCGCGGTCTTGACCGCAAACCCGGGTTCCGGGTCGACGTCGACCCCGTTGTCCTCGTAATCTCGACGCGCGCGTAACTGCTCACCGTACTGCTCCCAGAGGAACTCCAGGCTGGGGTCAGCCGACGCGCTCGACGATGGGCCACCCGGGGACACGACCTCTACCATGGTGCCTGCGACTATCAGCAGCCTGGCACCGCCCCAGTGGCTGCGCTGGGAGGAGGACGCCCAGGACGCTTGCGGCACATTCGCTCCTATGGGCGCTGCTACGAGCCATGCAGTCCCAGAGTTCGACGAAGCAGCCGGGTGTGTTGCTGCCGGCGCTGCCTACAACGCTGCCTACAGCGTGCGAACGGAACGATGTCGGTACCAGGGGAGCCGGAGGAAGTCGAGGACAACGCGCTCATTGTGAAGCGGGCGACGAAGGATGACGCACCGGAACCTGTCCGGTACTCCATATGCGCTGCCCTGTCCCGAATGATCATCGCAGCGGCCAAAGGCGTTGCCGGCGGCCCTGCCCTGCTATTGGCGTTCATCATGGCGGTTGTCCCGGACCGCACCAAGCACGCTTACGAACAGGTCCAGACCGACCCCAGTATGGGTGTCGTCCAGCGCAGTGAGCTGGGAGCACAGGTGGCACATTACGACGCAGACATGGGTGATCTGGAGCTCGAGCTGGACGACCTTGACGGTGCGCACCCGGATGATCTTCCTTTGGACGAGTTCGATTTCGACAATTTGCCCATCGTCGGCAACGAGGGCGAAGGGATGAACCCGCCTATCAAGGATCGCGTCCTGTACCGAGCCAAGAAACTCTATAACCAGGTCGGCGGGGAGCGCTGCAGGTGTATGCCAATCTGACATGTTGGTTGTGCAGGTGCCGACCATCCCTGGACGGGAACCCGACCAATTCGATTCAACAGGACGCCAAGCGTACGTGTAAATGGGTTCCAGACGCAATGGTTGCTGCAGAATAAATATATTCGCGACTATAGCGGACGTCCGAATTCGTCAGTCATCGATGGTGATGACTTCGGGTTTCGATCTGGCGCCCCGACGGCACAGAGCACAGCCGAGGGAGTGCTCCGTACCGTTAGGCGGGTGCACGACCCCAAGAGGGCATCCGGCGACTCCAGGGCACTTGGGCAGCTGACTCGAAGACTTCTTTGAGACATAGTTCCCCAGTTGCTGCTTACGATGACATGGGTCGCAGAAGTGCGTTGTTCCTATCACAACGCCAAGTCAGAGCAGAAGTAGCAGGTATAAGCGATCACCGATGCGCACCCCAGCAGAACCAGACGGCGACCTGGCAGCAGAAGCGGCACTTGTACTCTCTACAGCAGCACAGGTGTCAAACGCGGACACCAGACGTCTCCAACCGAACAGTACATGAAATCCTTGCCATGCACATCGCAGTTCACAGTCGTGTCGCTACAGCCGCCGCAGAGCAACTCGTCGGCGTTGAACTATAAAACACACACACGTCAGTGGCAGTCTGCGAAGACGGCAGATCAAGGCGCGCATACGTTCTCTTCATCTCGACCGGCCATGTCCCCACACTGTCTCATCCCACCAAAGTACGGTCTCTGACAGCAGAACCGAAATGAGTCCCAAGGAGCGAGCCCCACCTCGACTGGACACCGCAACCTCACCTTGCACTTGTGACACATGAAATACGCAAACCGATCCATGGCGTATTCCTCAGGATGCTGGAAGTGCTTGCCGCCAGGCTGGGTGATATCCGGATGCGTCTGCAGGCCCTCGAGATAAAGACGTTGCATGGCAAGATCCTGGACAGACTTCTTGGTTCGAATCAGCGGTCGCAGCAGGCGGGACAGGCTGGGGTGGCTAATTGGATCCTTGCAGAGCGGACACAGTAGGAACCCAAACGAGATCCGCGATCCTGGCCACTTCTTCTCGAGCTTCTTGACAATGCAGGCGTGATGGAAATGGTGGCCGCACGTAAGCCGGATGCAAGGAGCTGACCCAAGTGATTCCACCCAGCAGATGTTACAGAATTCGTCGGCGATGACGGTTCCCTCCTCACTTGGGCACGAAAGGCAAGGACAGCAATTGCTCTCACTCCGCAAGCCAGTGCAGGGATGGTTGCACGGCAGGACCTTGGTGCAGGTGTCAGACGCCCTCACCTTGCATTCGGAATTACTGCACACGTCCTGCAGGCCGCAATCGCGATGCAGATTCGCTTCCGTTATGGCCGCGTTGCAGAATCGGCACCGGCGCGCCATCGTGAACGCCTTGAAATCGCTGCAGTTGAACCCATTGTGATAGGGTACCGCCTCACATAAGTCGCACCAGTCCGTGCGACATTTGCACCGGAATCTGTGCATTGCACGGTGCCGAAGGGCCTCAGGGGTCATGACCGACCCGTCCAACGCGCGTGTTTGGTCCTGGTCAGACGTCAGGACGTCGCCCTGCTCCTTGGCGAACACCTCTTTGCAGCTGGGACACCGGACGAACGCCCCGGAGTGAACGATCGAATCAAGACTAGACGCTTCCAGAGCGTCGTATTCCGATGCATCCAACACGGCCTAGATTCATGTCTGTCACGCTGTGACAGTTGCACTGGACAGCGGAATAGACATACCTTGCAGACAAACATGGGCAGCGACTGCCCACATTCGGCGACGGGACACTGAACCCGTTCCCGGTACGGCGCGTCACTTGTCAACGACCCCCGAAGGCAAGCTCTGCAGACGCGGTGATCGCATTCTTCCAGATGAATGACGGCCTCCGCGTTCACGGCTTTGCATAAACAGCAGGTCGCCTCACGCTCCAGAAACAATCGAAACTGCTCGTCGTCGTCGACGCTGCCGAGATCCATGGCAGCGTCGACGGCGGCTTCGCGCTCAGTAACGGAGGACTGCCCATGCACCAGCACAGATGCCCGATGGTGATACGACATCAGCACATCAGCAAACGCCTGCAACCTGGGAACGGGGCGGCCGGCCCGTTCCATCGCATCGAACTGCGGCTCGAGCCAGGCCTTCAGGTCCTCGGCCAGGGCCAGCGGGTTCACCGGATCCCCCAGGCAGCCCGACACATGCGACGGCAGCAGCGACGATGGCAGCGCCCTGCCGCACACAGGGCACGCCGTCTCAGGCGACGACGACGTCGACGACGATGCCGCCGACGTCATTGACATGACCAGGCAGCCGTTTCCAGCGCCTGTCTGATGCAAAACTGCGGAACATCCGCGCGTTTCCGTGGCACTCACGGACACACTTGACACTGAGAAAGTTTGTCGTTGATTTTTGCAATTGCGCGAAGTCGCCTGTTTGTCGGGCTTGGGGGAGATGGTGGCAGCGCAACGCGGGCAGGGAGACGCGCCGACGGGCAAGCTGGCCGATGACCCGCGCATGCCGTCGCGTATCACGACGTACAAGATCGATCAGGTCCGGGATGACCTGTCGGCGGACTGGCCGTCGCTGCTGAGCCTGGTGTTCGGGATCTCCGGGCTGACGATGCGGATCAAACTGCTCGCCTGGGCAAGGTATGGTCCGCGTGGCCGTCTCGCGGGACGGGGATGATGTGAACGACCTCTGTGCAGTCTGTTTTGCAGTTTAACGTCGATGTCCAGTGTTCGTGCGGCAGACTTTGATCTGAAACAGATTATTAGCTCCCTCGCGGTATGTTGTTGCCAGAGATCAGATGCCATGCCTGTTCAGTAATGTCGTCGTCATAGTTCGCTTCGCTTAGTATCTTCTTCAATTACTTCGCGCCTGCGGGCCCATTGGGAACAGTCAGCCCCACATAAAGAATCCCTACTTCCACCATTGGCGAATGCTGACGAAGATTGTATTCACCGTAGTGTGCGCAGCATCAGGGGGACCCGCCGTCATCGAAGCGGGTCCACAATGCTAGCTCGAACGGTAGAAGACGCGCTCGTCGCATGCAAATGTGCACAGCAGCCATACCGGGCGGTCACGTGTCTTTTCCGTGTGAATCTGCAGTAACGGAACGTACGTACGTATGGTCGATGCCCGCATGCAGCGGGCCGTGCTGCCCAACTCGCCCCCACCGGGACAAATTGAAACGACACTGATCCAACTCCAAGCACGTCAACATCGATACGGATCGGAGAAGTATTGGTGCGAAAGTTCTGACGTCCCTGAGAACCTTCCAGGCGCTGCCGCGACGGGTACCTAAATTTAACGGCCACCTGGAGGGCCGTGACGTGGGCCAGTGGCCACTGGCGCATATTCATCACCAGTGCAGTGCGCTCTTACGTCACACTGGCGGAAACCGGGCCCCTACGCGTGACGCGTTGCGCCGAGGGTCCATACTGGTATTCCGGGGGTCGCGTGGGAATCGCTTGTCGTCGGGGCTGGAGCCTGGATGCGCGCACGACCCGCCGGCCATGTCGATTTCTCCAGTTCATCTCATCGTGGACGCTATTGCACAGCGCGTGCTTCCCCGACAGCGCGGTCTAGCGGACAAGGAGACTAGCACAGACTCGCCGCCCGGCGTCAGGCACGTTCATTTCGACCTCACCAAGAATCGCGTCATCATCCTGCAGCCCACTCGTGAAGAGAGGAAACTGGCACGCAAGGCCAAACGCCAGGCCCGGAAGAACCGCAAGTCGCGCTTCTCGTAGGATGGCACTGGCTCACCTGCAGAAATACACCAATGTTCCCAAACGGCCACGCCGCATCACACAGTGTTTTCCCATCGTCATACGCATAAGTGGGCTGCTCCCCAAGCGACAGAGATGGATAACGATGACGTCGAACAGGCAAGGCGGGACCGCGCCACGAACGAACCCGGCCGCTGACGTTGGGACGTGTCTAGACGACTGCGGCTGGCGAAACGGAACGCCCCGAGGTTGTTCTGCCGCGTACTGGCCTCCTGTTCTCGGAGAAAGGCAACCTGACGGAAGTGCTCTGCAAGCCCAAGATCATGTCGATCAAGTCGATCACGTTGGAGAAGCTCGAGAAGATGGAGCGCGACGCAGCGAATGCTGCCCCAGGAGGTTCCACGCAGCGACAATGAATGAATCGCCAGGCTATGGATTGTGGGGCCGTGTGCATTGAAGGTTGTCATAGAGAAATATATTCTGTGAAAGCGATACCATCGTCACTGGCTGCGGCAACCGACACCCGGGTGCTCGTGCTCCTCGTCCTCTTCGTATGCTTCGCGAGTTTCGGCTGCCGATGCTTCCCGCTTGGCCCGTTCGGCATCCATGTCGACGTCTTTCAGCGTGCAGACTTCAACGTCATCGTCCTTCACGTCAATGTCCATCATGGTTTGTGACTTGGACGCAGGAAGGACGCTTCTCAGGATATTCCGGTCGCCATCGGACAGAGTGCCCGATTCGGGGAACTCGAGCTTGAATTCGACGTAGAGGTTGCCCTTGATGAACGCGTTGCGGTTCATGGGCATGCCTTCGCCGTCGATAACCTTGATGTCCCCTGGTGTGTACACGTGCCCGGGCTCGCTTCGCACTCTCAGGACACGGCCGTCTAGGTGGTGAATGTCGAATGCGAATCTGGGCAACAGCTAGTGTCAGGCGTAGATCCTAATGCGAGCCACGCCAGCAGTACTGACCCGCAGAGGGCATCGACCAAGGCGAGCGTTTGCCTCATGAACAGATCGTCACCCTTTCGGATATACACGTCATGCTCCTTCTGCTGGATGACGACAACGACGTCGCCTGTGGTAACACCGGGCGCTTCGTCGGCCATTCCCGTGAACGTAATCTTCTGACCATGCTGCATCCCTTTCTGGACGCTGCACTCGATCGTCTCCTTCTTCGCCAGCACCTTTTTGCCCTTGCAGGTCTTGCAGCGGTACCGGTCCGGGATGATCTTCCCCTCGCCCTTGCAGGCATCACACGCCGCCTGCATCTGTTGGATCATGCCCGGGCCGATTTGCCGGACGACGACACGAACGCCCTGCCCATTACAGACATGGCAGACCGACACATGGCCGGATTCGCCGCCTTCGCCCTGGCACCCATCGCAGATGACGTTCTTCGAAATCCGAAGCTTCTTGTTGACACCACTGTAGAGTTCCTCAAGCGATACCTGCAGACGCATGTCAAACCAAATGGGACCATATTGCCAGGAGCACTGAACATACTTTCAAAGGGAACACAAGGTCCTCCCCGCGAGGTTTCTGGCGCGGGCCTCGGCTCCTTCCGAAGCCACCTCCGAACAGGTCAAAAATGTTGGTTGGGCCATCGGCGCCGGCCTTCCCATTGAGCATGTCCTCGCCGTACTGATCATACATTTCTCGCTTCTCCTGGTCGCTGAGGATCTCGTACGCCTTGGAGATATCCTTAAACTTCTCAGGGTCGCCGCCCTTATCCGGGTGGTGCTGGATGGCCGCCTGCCTATACGCCTTCTTGATCTCGGACGCGGATGCGTTCTTTGAGACGCCCAGCACGTCGTACAGCTTGGAATTGTCCACGTCTCTCGGGCGACCGCCCCCCATTCCGGCTCCTCCGAAGAACATGACGGCACGCGGGTCGTCGGATCGATCGGGCTAGAACACGCGAGCGTATCGGATTTGTGACACCACGGCCGCCGCAGACGCGATCTGGTAGTGCGGACTGCGTCCACGCGCGCTACGGACTTTGCCCGCCGGAACATTGCCGGGAATGTTCTCGGCAAAAAATCACCTTGCAGTACGCGACGATCCCAGACCCGCCGTCCTAAAACGTTGCTCATCGCCGCGCCGGTAACGCCCCCCACGCTGCCAACGCGGAATCGGCCGCCCGTTAGGACCGTCGTCCGGCGCCGGCGACCGTGCACGTTCGCCAAGGCGACCTGCAAATGGAAATATGCGCTCAAGGCTGTCCGCTATTTTTACGGGGTCGACACAACCCGGTAATAGTTGATAGAAAGGTCGTTCGACCATCGTACAGTGAATATAGCTTACGTAACGGGTTGCCGCTTGCAAATGACGGAGAGGACGTTGCTTCGGTAGATCATTCTCATGGTGGCGTCCCTCGCTCTGGAAAGGTCGCCGGATTCGTAGGCGGCGCGGAAGTCGTCCTGGTCTGCGATCAGCAGGTCGACCGTCTCGCGGCGGATGTCATCGAGGTCAGCTGGGTCGCCGGATTCAATCCTTTCGCGCGTCTCCAGGACCTCGCCAAGGAATTTGGGATCTGAAACGCTCTCGGACTCCCCAATCCCGACGCCTTTGATATGCAGCAGAGCCTGGGCACGCTGGACGGGATCAGCAATCCTGTACGATCAGCAGTAGCATTGAACAGATAGCCCAGCAGGTATGCACAAGACCGTTGATTACTGACGTGCGATGAGCATTGCTCAGTTCAGCACTGTATTGCGACGATATCTTTTGTTCAGCGTCGGTCGCGTTCGAGAACCGATCCGGATGAATCGACTTCTGCATCTGCTTGTACCGTTCTGACAGCTTGGACAGGTCGACGTCAAACGATTCCTCCCTGTTTGGTGCCAAAAGTCTTCAGCCGAACGGCCTGCGACACTGTCAACAGAATCATCAGACTTACACGCCTAGAATTTGGAATACATTCTTCTTCTGAGGAGGTGGTTGAATCGTCTTACATCCTGGACAGAACGCCACTGGGCACTTCAGATGGTGCTCGCATTTCTACGTGACCCGTCAGACGCAACGTGCGGGCCGGCGCGATGTGCCCGCGTCGAACCCAGCAAATGAATGGGTCTCCACCAGAGTGTCGTTGCCGGCATTCTCGGCGTTGTGCCGAGAGATCGACGCGCCCTAACGATGAGAAGGGTTGCCTTGCGGACGACGACAGCGGCAGAAGCCGCCGCGGCAGCCGTCTGATTAGCATCGCTTCTGACCGCGCTGACACGAGCGCACTCCGCAACCTTCCTTCCCCGCACGCCGGGAACGGGTCGGCGGCGCATGGCAACGCGCACTCAGTGAATGAACTGGTAGGGATACTTTTATCAGGTCGGGGATGCATAGATAGATGACCGATGAAGTTGGCGTGCGCGCTATGACCCGCCCACAGGGAAATCGTCGAAATGGACAGCGATTGAATCTTTGACGCCGGCGATGTAGATGGAGGTCATTGGCGAATGGGTGCCGATGCTTTGCCGATTCATGTAGAAACCGTCGGGGACCCACTTCAGGTGACCTGGTATGTGGACTTCACGCCGGTTGCCGTTCAGAGGCAACGAGAAGAGCATGCAGTCGTCTTCAGCAGCATCAAGAGTACCGTCAAGTGCACCTTTCGATCGTACCAGCGCTTGCCATTGCTCACCTGACAAAGAAGCAACTTTGACGGTCACCTTAAGGAAGTTGTTTCAGATGGCGGCTCTCATTTCGCCAACGAACACTACAATACGCTACCTTAACGACCCGATCAGGTTGTCGGGCGAGGAGGACGGCATGGAACACGTCCAGCAACTGGTCACCAGTTTTCCGGACGCGTATCCAGACAGAAGACGACGACGAGAGCCTCCGAAACCCAAGCGTTTCGACCGACGCGACCGACATGCTCGACGGATCAAGACGAATGGCGAATGAAGCCTCATGCTCACCGTGGACAAAGAGTTTCGTTGGATCCAGAATGACCGGTCCCGGCTGCAACGCTTGTCGTGGAGGGGCATTCTTCTGCAACCACTGCGAAACCTTCTTGCTCCAGGATCCATCCCCATCAACATCCACATGATCAACATCATCAGTGACAAATGCGGGTGCACGGTGGAAGCGATGCCTGGCACGAGGTTGGCGCAATTGCAAACGGAACGGTTGCACAGCACTGGGAACAAAGGGCACAGCACGAGGACTTCTTGATTTTTCGTCAACGTCCATCGCTGATGGCTCCGCATGCACTCGTTCGAGGACGAGTGAATCGATGCGTTCCCTCACATACGTCATCAGCCTTTTTCTTTGACTAACTGGCAGAGGAATTCGCGGAGGAATCGTACGAAATACAGGCTCCTCCGGACCGGATGGTACAGCAGGAGCTTTCTTGGTTCCATCCCCAGCGCGCCGAGCAAGAGCAGAAATCTAGGACAGGTGGCGTGAGATACATACAGATGCTGACCCAGAAAGGGTTGACCTTTGGCTGTTTAACAGGAGCTCCATCATCTGCAACATCAGGCCTCTGGGGAGTGCGAACCCTCTTCGACAGAGAAATTCCCTCGGGTTTCGTCGGCGTCGCGACTGGAACCGGCTTTGCAACCTTTGCCGGCCCAGCCTTCAGTTGCTTTTCACGCTCCTTCAGCTCTTTCGCGGCCCGTTTGGCAGCCAGCTTCGACGAAATTTCGTCCAACGACGCCTGCAAATGCCCAGTCGTCATCTGGTGAAACCAAGTCAGACGACCTGGCAACCGCCGCATCAAGCAACAACGGTGCACACCTTCTCTGCTAGTTGCGACTCGACAAAAGCCGCCATACGATCACCAAGCACCCGAACAGGAGTGCCTTCAGCGTTGAACGCAGCACAGTTCGAAAACACGAGACGGATATCGCCAATGAATGCGTCCACAGACTTGTAATACCCTTCAAGGAGCTGGCGCTCTATGGTGCCAAGGTCCATAGGCGTTGAAACGAAGTTTCGGTACTCTGTCATGAAGAGCATTAGCTGGTGAAACAGGGACCTGTGAACCGCTGTTTACCTGGATACAGCTGTTCGTCAACAGGCATCTGAAACGTTTTGTGCTGATCCATTTTCTTAAGTCGACGAATCAACGCAACGGCAGGCGTAGGAGGCGTCCGTTTGGGAGGCGCTGCCATCGGTTTCGCTGGAGACTCGGCGACAGGTATTTCGTCGCAGATCAAGGCGGAATGGTCACGGAGACCAGGCGAGAGCTTATCGAAGGTGTCCAGGAATACTGAACGGCAGTTCAGGGCTACAGCAGCCAAATCGGGATTGAGCTCAGAATGGTACAGCGTACAGTTAGACCAAACGAGGTCTACTGCCGAAAGGAAATTGTCGAGATTGTCGTACAACCCGGCCTCAAGCCGGCGGGAGACAGTCGACAAATCCATTGGATGGGGGACACGATCATAATAGTCGAGAAGGTTGAACAGAAGAGGATTCACAGGATCACCGAACAGTCGCCCATAGTCGTAAGCCGATACTTTTTCTAGAGCACCGAGCCCAGGAGCAACCCATGGCAGTTGCTTGTTCAGTGCAGCGTTCGGCCCTGGGAACGCGATGGAGAACTCTGTGTTGAAGTAGAGCTCTAAATACCGGGCCGCTATTCGCGTTGCTAGAGGAGTGCCCGGATACGCAAGCGCATTCTTGAACGTAAGCAGAACGTCGTCTGCGAATGCCCGCGGCGCCGCATACTGATCGGATGAGAGTTTGGCCTGTGCAGTGCTAAGATCCATTCCTGGAGACGATGAGAAGTCAGCTCCCTATTCCATTGGAGACTAAGCGACGGCTTACGCTGCGGGACAAAATCATCGTAACCCGTGTAGTTGTACATCACAGGGTCAAGCGGATCCCGGAAATCCATAGCCATTTCAAGGCTGCACAATTCACGTAGGAGGCGAGCGCATCGACGTTTCGAACCGCGAGTCATCGTTGCAGACGCATCGGGCGAAATCTCTGCCTCGTCCGTATCTCCAACCGACTCAGCGGGTTCGGGCTCAACAACTTCAGCCGTCTCAGTCAGCTTCGCGATTGGAGGAACGACGTCGGCGGGAGATCCGACATCAGGTTCCGCCTTAGGTGATATACCCAACTCAGGAAGCAGGTCGTTCTCGAACTTCGACGAAAGAGCATTGGCAAGCTCAGTTATGGGCGCAGAAGGGCCATTAAACAATCGACAATTGCGCCATATCAATCGAATATCGGAGACGAACTCGTCGTTGGACTTGTAATGGCCAGACGTAATCCGATTTCTTACCGTCCGCAGGTCCATAGGATGCGAAACGACGTCACGATACCCAATCACACCTTCGGGGACAGGCTCTCGAAAGGCTGGCGAACGCTTGTCCTTTTGAAGTTTGTTGACGATTGAAATGCAGATGGCCTTGTTAAAAGGCGGTGGCGGTGGAAGAGCCAGTTTCACGGTTAAGTCCAGTTCGGGAGGCGGAGCGACAGCCGCAGCCGCGGCAGACCGGTCAACGATATTGACAATCGGAGACGGGGGCGGATTGCGAATTTCGCTGATGGCCTTCTCGAGGTACTTCTCGAATTTCGAGGCGAGTTTCACAGCTTGGCGCGCCAATTTCGCGCCTGGGTCGTTAAACGTCGCACAGTTGCGCCAGATTTGTCGAACCTCGGTGGCAAAGTCGGAGACGCGGGCGTACGCGTACAACTCGAGTTTCGCCTCAACAAGCGACAGCGCCATTGGATGCTGGATAACCTCGTAGTATTCCGGATGCTTAACGGGATCAACACAGAAGATGAACGGCGCAAGAGCCTTGTCGTATTTGGCTTTCATACGAGTCAGCATAGCCTGCAGAACCGCGACACCATTGGAAGTGAGTTCCAGATCCTCTTCAGGCCGCGGTGCCGCATCAGCGGGGGGAGAAATCGTATCGAAAGACGCCGACGGCGGCTCTTCGTGGAATTTGGACCTGTACTGTCGACAGAACAGACCGCGCATCGATCGAGCAGCTTTGTAGACTTCGGAACCCACAGAAGCGGGGCCGTTGAACATCATCGCGTTGCTAAAGCATCGAATAACATCAACGGCAGCGTCACCAGCTGACGCATACTCATCAGCTTGCAAGCGTCTCTGAACCAAAACCATGGGTACGCAGGAGCCGTCAAGGGCCAACAACGGCATACCTCAATTGTTCCAAGGTCAACAGGGTGCTTGATAATATACGGATACAGAGGTATCTGCAATGCAACTGGATCCACCGGCTGCTTGAAGTAGATGCACCCAGCGTCCCGCTTCAGTCGCTGCATAATCGCGGAAAACGTCGTCTTCCACGACGCCGCAGACGCCGACATCAGGGGTAGGGCGGGTCCCTCAGCCGAGTCACGCGATGCACCGCCTGGCAACGACGAGGTGAGACCGCACCGACATGCGCAGGCGACTGGCACGTCGCCCACTGCAATCTGACAGTGATTGCGGAATGCGCTGTGGCCATGATTTGCAACTTTTTTGGGCCGAGTCAGCTGCCGAGCCCGACAGCCCCGCCCCGCGCGTCCAGTCTGGGGCGCCCGCAGAACTTTTCCAGCTCCAGAGCAGAGACGGACGTTATCGTTATCACATCGCAGGCTACCGTTTTTACCATTCCGTTTCCGTCCACACGTAATCGTTGTGCGGCAGAAGATAGCAGGCCCTGACTTCCGGCGACATGTTCTTGAGCTCGTTGTACGGGTGTTCGCGAGATTCGACGTACCGCAGCGCGATATCGCGCCCGCGCTCGGTCACCTTGCGATCCAGATTGCGGGTCTGCAGGTTGAAGACGCCGTCGCAGTGCCTTCTCAACGGGCTAGTGTCGCATAGGATGTCGTACGTGGCGACGATTGTGGTAACGTTTCGCAGACAAAGACGCTTGAGAAGCGCCACGTACTGTGGGTCGTGCGACATGATGACAAATATCTGTTCGACTGACTCGTCGACGAGACCCAGTGCAACCGTTGTCAGCGCTTCGCCTTCAGGCAACCCGTCATGGCCAATCTCGCGTAGCTCCACGTCGCTCTCGTATAGCGAGTGGCGCAGCTTGCGAAGCCTGTTCTGGTAGAAGACATACTGCTGGCCGATGTAACTCATTCGCAGCAACTTCTCCCGAAGAAGCGGCTTCATCTTGTAGTGCCGAGAATGCTGCATGTTCAACGCACGCTCTGGTGTGTGTTGTTGCTTCGCGTGCATCTCGAGGCCCTTCACGGACGTGCTCTTGAAACCACACAATCCGCACCTGTCACGTACAGTCTCGTATCAGCAATACGACAAGCGTCAACCGCAGCGCCTTGCCTGAATCGTTTCGAACAGCGATCCCATCCAGAGATATGCTTGTCCTGGCTGTACTCGGGGATACTCTTGCGCGATGTCAGCTCATCCAGGCCGGATTTCGATGGAATGTGGTTCGAGAACGCAATTATCGAGCGACAATCCCCGATAGTGTTGGCGAACGTTTTAAGCGGCTTGAGAAAGGAAGAAACGGTTTCTGATTGGCCATCATCGGGATATATGTTGTCCAGGTCCCAGAAGACACGGACCTGCTTCGGCTTTGGTCGTCCAAGCGCGTCGAGTTTGGCGGGATCCCACACACCTGCAGGGCTCGAGGTAGTCAGTGCGGACCGACCGGGACAGGCAATATCACCATGACACACCGGTGACTTCGAGCGGGAGCGAACCTGTCCGGGCCGCCTCTTCGAGCTCGTGCTCCAGTCGACATGATGACATCAGCGGCAGCGACTGAATGAGCTCCGTGTACATGGGATGGATCTGCGGGCCTAGGCGCCCTTGCTGACCTGGCCTGTGAGACAGTAGCGCGCGAGCGCGCCGCGCCAGCGCGATTCGCTTCGGCGCGCTCATCGCATCCTCCAGAAATGGCCTTTTGACGCGCTAACGCCCGCCCGTACCACACCACTCATGCCGTTTATGTAATCACAGAATGCAATAGGTTACGCATACAGAATAAATAGACGATGGACCGTCACGATACTGAAGCCGACATCGGTCTGGGCTGCGTGTTCGGCTTCGCCGACTGGCGAATCGTACGGATGCGGGAGGCGAACTGAAGCGAGTTGAGCGTTTCGGCCAGGTGTGTGACGCATGGGTTCAGGCACACGTAGACGAGCGTCTTGCCCTCGCCGCCGAGCGCATCCGATAAAATGTACGTCAGCTTGTCATCTCTGCGCAGGCGTGCACGTCAGTTGGGCGAGCAACGATGGCGACGCGTACAGCAGACCTGAATGGAATGTGCGCCCTGTTGGTGCTGAGCGCATGGAACACGCCACCCAGAGCAGACAGCGACTGATTGATGTGCTTGCTTTCAGTCAGCCGGGTTCCCGATAACCCGGACCGTTCCATGTTCTCGCTCCCGGCCAGATCGACCAGGTTGATCCGACTTCGGTACGAGCGTCCCGTTGCAATGCAATGTCCTGAAATGCGGACGCGTACAATGCAATGCGATCGAGAGCTGCGCTCGTTGACAGCGGTCGAATTCTGTGATCGCGATTGCATGCCGCGCCACAGGCCTTGTTCCATGGCGGCCCAGGATTCAACCGCGACCTCCATCGCGCCTTTCACTTCGACGACGCCGCTCTCGTCGCGTCCAACCGACAGTTTAACGCGTTCGACATGTTGGGGATCGGCAAGCAAGTCGTACACGTGACGGTTGTACAATTCGATCACGCTGAGGTGGACCTGGTACCGATGGGTCTCTTCGCGCATCTTCATCAGGTCGAACAGAACCTACACGTTAACACGCGATCAAATTGACGTTAACGGACCCATAGGTACGGTAGCGGTACCTTCAGGGCACGGAAGTTGACGCCGGGGATTTCAGGCGTTCCGGCCATTGTGAACGTCTTCCCGCTGCCAGTCGGGCCATACGCGAAGATGGCGACACAGTAGCCATCCAGGGCCGATACGACCAGATCGCGAGCAGGCGAGAACACGGATTCAGCGCTCGTGTGCGCCCCAAGAACAACGTCATAATCGTGCTGCGATTGCGCTCCTGTTCGTGGATTCGTAAGCGTCAGGATCGTCGGGCTTTGGACGTCGCCATGGACGACGGCTGTGAGGCGCGCATCCCGTTCGTTATCAGACACTGGCCTGATCCGACATACAACGCGAACGCTCCCTTTCAGCTGCATGATCTCGTTGTGCAGCATACGCCGCAGGTTCGACTCGTTTCGAAGCGCCTCTTCAGCAACAAGCCTGGCACGAACGGCGTCATCCCGTTCGACTCGAATGCGTTCAAGGTCGACACTGGGCACAGCGGCCAGTACGCGATCCACGAACGTCGACATCGCCTCGTGAAACGACGATTGTTGCGCGTTTGCTAACGTCATCAGCTCCTGGCAATCCCGCCGAAGATCCTCGATCCCTTTCTGCACCGCGACGACGTTCAGCTTTGGTTTCGTCAGTTCCGCATTTCGTAGCCTGGATAGCTCGGCCAGCAACGCCTCGCGGCCAGCATCGGCTTTCGACCGATACGCTGCGAATTCGTCGACGGAGGAAGCCAGTTCCGCTTGCAATCGGCTCTCGTTATCGTGGGCTGTTCGCAGAGCCTTCAGCAGACTTCGGGCGTCCGGGGATAACTCCTGATTAAACGCCGGGTGTTCATGGATTGAACGCGTCGCGTTGGCGACGGGAGTTACGCTCACGTCTGCATCCGTTTCAAAGGGCACACTATGCGCCAGCGATTCGGTCAACGGAGTGAACGAAGCGTGCGTCGGGAGCGGCGGCGAGTCGAGCGGTTCGGGGACGGGGATGAACCGCGACGGAATCGACGACCGCAGCGATCGGTCTGGCGGCGGCGGCGGCGGCGGAGGCGGCGCCGTCGAGACGGCCACCGGCACCGGCACCGGCTCGCCGCAGCCGGGCTCCCCATCCAGGTCGCTGAGGCGCAGCGCCGGCTCGTCGTGGCCCGGCCCCGCGAACAGGTTCGCGTCCGCGTTGTTCTGCGCTCGGCGCCGCGTCCGGTAGAACGCCTTCAGGAACGAACTCTTGACGACCTCCGGGCGCAGCGCTGACGACATCGCCGCTGGGGCTGAACCGCAGTCGCCAGTGGGGCAGGCTGAGACGCCCCCCCCCCTATGGAATTGTTAAAAACAGAGAATGGCTGGTTGAGTGTAAAATACATGTATTTTACACGTAAAAAACATGTTTAAAACAGCAGGGGGCTGCGCCCCCCGCGCAGTACGCCTTCATACCATGGTCACGGTCCTGACAACCCGACCAGATTCGATGACCTCTTCGTCACCAACGGGGTACAAGTGTGTGTCCGAAATCGCCTCGGGAAGTGTGCCTGGCTCGGCAATGCCAACGAACCCTGCGAACTCCAGTCGAGTTGCGTCTTCGTCATCGGAATCATCGTCTGGCTCTTCGTCAAATTTGACGAAGAGCCTTAGGCGAAGCAAAAGCAAGCACCGGCCGGTTCAACGTGTGAAGGGAGTCATCTCGCGTATCTTTGTACGGCGAGTCATCTGGGCACTTTAATGCGATCCCAGTTCCTTGTTCGACGTTGCATCCCGATAGTCGAGCGCGTAGCCGGGAGTGCACGTGGTTGCAGGGCTCGTGATTCCGCTCGCCCCCGACGACGACGACGCGCACGCGCAACGAAGGCTCTGGGACGGATCGGGAAACCCTTACGTTACCTGTATTTTACAGTGTAAAGTTGGTTCCTGGGTAGTGTATTTTACACGTAAAAAACAGGCTTGTAAAAAACACCCCTTCATTACAACAATTCCATACCCCCCCCCCCCCAACCGCAGCAACCCAAAAATCTGCGCCTGGAAACCGCCAACAACAGGGGCAGGTTGCTTCCCGAAAACGCAACGTCGTTGCCGGGTTCAGACTCACACATTCGCGCACGAGCGTCGAGACGTGCGCGATGTCGTCGTCCTTGGACCGGGTGGTGGCGTTCCTGAACACGACGACCGGTCGTGATGCGGCGACGCGTATGCTCCAGTACGCGGTGAAGGCGCTGATCTGGACGGACACGGCGGCGGCGGCGTCGACGCCGCTGGGGAAGCTGTACGCTGCCGTGTCGATGTCGCGCAAGGTCCTGCGGCTGTCCCGCAGCCTGGCGCTGCTGAACGAGGTCGACTCGAGGGTGCCGTCGACGGACGCCAACGGGCGGTTGCTGGAACGGGCCCGATGGTTCCTTCACGTGTTCTACATCGCTGACCACGTCATCTGGCTGGAGCGCCTGGGCGCCCTTGCGATTCCTCCACGGGCACACGACTTTGTACTGACTGTCAAGATGTTAACCTGGCTTGCTCGTACAGCGTGCATTGGCATGTACAATGCGCAATGCCTAGCGCGGCATCCCCATCTCAAGGTGTGTGCCCCCGGCTTGTCTACAAACACGCCCAGGATGCTGACTGCCGATGCCAAGGAGCGACTGCCCGACGACGACCCGCTGGAGGAGGCAGGCGCCGTCGCAGCCAGGGACTTCGGGGTCTGCTCCCGCGCCGTGGTCTGCGCCTGCCTCGACGCGCTCGTCATCATCCACCTTCTCGGATGGCCCGGCGCCCTGCACCGCATCCCATCCGGCCTGTTCGGCCTACTCGGCGCTGTGTCGTCCGCCATCTCCCTGTACGACAGCGCCACCATCCAGGAACCTATTATATAACGCCCACTATCCGGCCCTCTGTGTGTGTGTGTGTGTGTGAGAGAGCGATTCAGTGTTGTTCCCAGACGACGTGTCGCCCCATCGTTACGTCCATACAGCATGCTGAAGAGGAAGAGACGCGGTGCCCATGCCGTCGTCCACATAGATAGCGGCGGCCGGCTCCGTGGCAGCGTCATGCTGGGGCGGCTGCGTCGGGTCTTGCTGCCGTCCGCCTCGGTGCGTCGGGTGCGATGGCAGGCGCAGTGGCTGGCGGACGACGTCGAGGCCGTCCCAGCAACGCGGTCCTTGCTGCGGTCCGAGCTGGAGGTGGAGGGCGAGTGGGACCCCAGCGACGACATCGTCGTGAACCGGGCGCTGATGTCGGAGGTGGAGGTGCGCGTGTTCTGGGACCTGGACAACGTCCACCCGGATGACGACTCGCCGTCGACGCTGACCGACTACGTGAAGCCGTTCAAGGACTTCGGGCGCGCCGTGGGCGTTCTGAACAGCGTCACCGCTTGGGCCAACTGCCATGCGTTCAGCCTGAGCCCACGTGAACGCTCTGAGCAGCGCGCGCGAGCTGATTTCATCGAATGGGACATGGACGACAATGTGTCCGGATGGGATCCGTCCATCCAGAGATTCAGGTGCGACCGTATCCGGGGGATCATGTCGTTGCTGACGGCGCGTTGCTGTTGGCAGATGTGGCGTGTGCGGGAAGAAGTGCGACAACAGGGAGAAGCTGAAGAAGCATATGAAGATGCTGCACGAACGGGAACGGAATAAGATATTGAACCGTGTGAAGTGCCAGAAGCAGCAGTTGACCGGCGAGCACAAGTACCGCCTTGCGAAGTACGACCGCGCCCGCATGCACGTCTTCAAGCATCCGACGCGGAACGAGCTTCACCAACGGTTGGAGGAGATGGGCGTCGACGTGCAACAGGTTAGCACCAAGCGGGAGGCTGCTGATAAAGCGCTGAGCACAATGGCGCGATCGTTGGTGGCGACGCAGACCGAGCAGCTGTTCGTTATCGTATCGCACGACAACGACTTCTGCACGTTGCTGAGACACCTGCGGGACCGGTCCGTGTCCACCGCGGTCGCCACGCAGGAGCCGCTCAGCGAGATGAGTCGTCTGCGTGACAACTGCGACTTTGTCTGGAACCTGCACACGATGAAGATGTGGCCGCAAACCGCCAGGGGGCGCCTGATTGTCCAGCGATGGACCAGCCGGTCCGTGTACGACCAGCCCGGCAACGCCGAACCCTGGGGCGACGTGCTGTCCTCCGAAAGCAGGGAACCCGATCTCAGCTGGCCTCTTGATCAATAGTATTACATTAATCTACACTAGGCGGCGGGGACAGTGGCCTATCTGATTGACGATGCGACAGGATCGCACAGGCGCATTTCTTTGTACCGCGACTGGGCGCAGTGGCGTGTCGTGCCACGCTCGGGCGCGTTTGGCCGTTGGGATGCCAAATTTGCGCGGCAAGCGTCACCGACAGGGACGCTTCGTGCGCCCAAATCGTCAGGTTGCACAGTCGCGTCGCGCCTGTCAAGACAAATGGTGCTGTGTGAGCTGGGCGCCACCGGCAACATTGTGACGACATGGATGGTGATGACCGCGCTCGCGTTCCTGATGACGTTCTTCGTCTCAACCCCATTGTTCCTGTCGGACGCGTCGTAACAACAGCGCTGTGTCGTCATCTAAGGACGTTACCAGGTATTACTACGTGCGCCCCTCGTACTCCACCTGGAAGTGGAAATCGAATCCGAGGTACCCGTCACCTGCGTCGGCTCGAAAGGAGATCTTGACGGCGTGCTTGGGGATGTCTGTTGCCACGATGTGCCCAGCGCTGTCGGTGCATCTGGCCGCCCATGGGCACTCCCGCGCGTATTGTGGATGGGGCGGGCACTCTCTGCTCTACTCCGCGCTGACCGTCGTGGCCTGCTGGTTCGCCGGCGACTTCTACGAGTTCTACTACCACCGCCTGGGGCACACCGTGCCGCTCTTCTGGAAGTTCCACAAGAGCCATCACCGATTCGCGAACCCGACGCCCTTCGCCGTTATCGCTGACGAATATGTCGACCAGTTCATGCGGTCCCTGCCGCTGATCATTTTCCCGCTCCTCGCTCCTGTCAACATCGACATGCTGTTCATCCTGTTCGGCCTGCATTTCTGTAAGTGGGTCGAGCTGGCTTGCCGTCCACCTCGTGACCGCTGCTGTCAGATGCCTATGGTGCCGTACTGCATTGTGGGTTCGAGCTACCGTTCCTGGACGCACACCATCCCTGGATCAACACGCCGTTCGAGCATTACATCCACCACGCGGAAGCCACCATGAACCGCCCACTGCATACCGGCTTCTTCGTCAAGACCTGGGACCGCATGTTCGGGTCGCTGAACGACAAGCCCTGCCGGTGCGTACGTTGCTGCCAGGCGGCCGGCCAGCGCGAACACGACCAATGGCTCAAGGTCGACAAACCCGACTACTCGGTCCTGCTGCGGCCCGCGTTCTGGATCAACCCGAAGGCGTTCCGGAATGCTGACGCAGCCTGAGTACCCAAACCCGCTCGACGTAGACCACTACATTGTTGAACGATCGGATCATAGCGATGGATCCTGGACTTGAACCAGTCGCGTCATACGCGTAGTGACCGGAATGCCGGGAATCGTCGCCCTGGCTGTGATGCGGAACACGCCAGGCGTGAGCGTCGTGGTCGCAAATCGTAGCGTGGATACGTCCCAAATTCCGTCGACGCTCATGACCGTTGCTGATCGTGACGGAGGTCCTCCGGGCCCCTCCTCGAACTCGATGCACTTCTGCGGTTCCTGGGCAGGTTCCGCGTTTGGATCCACGTAGGGTCCCACCTGAGCGCCGGCACATTCAGCACTGCCCGACAGCATCGAGTCACGCGACGAACGTCGACGATCAGTGCACGTTTCGATTCTTCCGCGACGATACGCTGGCCGGCGTCGACGACGCAGAAGTAGAACGCGGGTACGTGCGGGTCGTCAAACGCGATCTGCAACGGTGCTGGTTCGCCGTTCAGCATCGCGTCGTCCTGTTTCGGCTTCCCGCCGGCGGGCTTCTTCGCAGGCGTCGGTGCCTCCGCCGGCGTCAGCAACTCGGCAACGTTCCCCGATGGGCGCACGTCGAACATGAGAACGCGCTCGCCGGCATCTAACACAGGCAGGCGCTGTCGGCCAGGTTGCTTGATTAGAAACGGGAGGCTTACACAGAGGAGCCCCGCCCTGGAAAGCGCCGTTGTAGGTGAACCCGGATGGTTCGACCAGGGTGCCGTGCCCATGCCGACGACCGTTCTCGAAATCCCCAGTGTATACAGCCCCGTCCGACAACGTCTCCACGCCGTGCCCATGCCAAACGCCACCTTGCCAGGCGCCTTCGTACCTACCGCCGACGTTTCGACCGTGGAACCCGTTCGTATTTGTCCCCAGACGTACCGGTTCCCGCTGGCGCCGTTCCAGACGCCCTGCACGATGCAATGCTGACGGTAGACGCCTGAGACGACATCGCCATTCGCCAGGCGAAGAACGCCGTTGCCTAGGCAACGTTCAGGCGGTGGTGACCAATGATGGACGGTACGAACCTGACCTGATCGCTGGTTGGATTCCCAATCGCCTTCGTACCTGGATTCGTCCTTATCCACGAACGTTCCTAGAAACGGTTCAGAGCCGGTACGCGACGAAACGGTCGCCCGAGGCACAACCCTTGCCATGGAATTCGCCCATGACGAATTCGCCGTCGTACCGGCGTCCATCGCTCCATGTCTTCGTGCCACGGCCGGTCATCTCTCCGTCGACGAAATCGCCTTCGTAGGTCGCCGTCGGACCGGCGCTCGGGCAACCAACTTGGAACTTCCCCCGGCCTTGGTCGTGTCAAACGCGAGCAACGTGCACCTGATGGGCGGGCTGTACCGTGTTTCCTGCTGTTCCGCCAGTCGCCCTCGTACCTGAACGGCGTCCCGTCGTACGTGTACACTCCTCTACCGTGTCGTATGCCGATCATCTCCGACCGGTCCTGCCCGACAGCCAACTGGCGGATGTCCCCATGGTACCTGCCAGTCTGCATCCCGCGGCCACAACGGAAGCGAGTCGGTCTCTGGGCCGCAGGCGCAACCCACCCCTACCGATCACACGAGGCAACGGCGATGTAGTAGAGCTCGGTGGACGTCATGTAAACGGCCACGTCGAGTCACAGGATGGCTGATTAGCGGAGTCGACCAGGTACAGCGGTGCACTGTCCACGATGTCGCTGCCGGGATCGCTACCGGAGCTGATGACCGATGCGGCGGCGTCCAGCGAGACGAGGCACGCCGATTATCAACGTAGAGCGGTCCATCGTCCAGCAGAGGTTCGTGCGTGATCAGCGCGTTTCTGCAGGTGCCAGCATCGTCTCGTCCGCGTTCAGCGTCAAGGATTACGACCTGCCGAACCTCCTCGAGAACGTCGAGAAACCGGTCGAGCCCGCCGACGAACTCATCGCCATTGCTCCGACGATCCGATCAGAGGCCGCCTTCCAGCAATGGCGACAGGACATGTACAAGCAGATCCAGTCTCAATACAGACGCTGATCCAATTCGACATCGTCACGGAATCCCGCGCCTACACTCGCATCAGGTGTTCCGGGCACCAGAGTCGTCGCAAGCTGCAAACCTCCGAGAACAGTGGGCTGCAAATTGCCGTTCAGTGGGAGCTGCAAGGCCCCGGCCAGTGCGAGCTGCAAGTCTCCGCCCAGTGGCGCACGCCCACAGTCACGTGAGCTGCCGCACCCCGTCCTGTGCGAGCTGCCAATCTCTGGCGACAGTGAACTGCATCCCAGCGGCCACCGTGAGCTGCGTCTGGAAGGCGCGCACGCAGGGAACCTTTGTGCTGATTGCACCTGAGGCTGTAGGACTCCGGCGGTCCCCGCTGGATTTGGCCAGGCGGAGCAGTCGTGGGTCCGTCTGGGACCGTCTGTCGGGGATCGTGATCTGTCGTCGGTCGCGCTGCGGTCGTCAACGCCGGGGATGGCCATGGATTTCCTGAACACGGCCAAGAAGAAGCTCATCGACATCTCGTCGAATCTGGCCGGGGCGTCCGGCCCCGCTGACCAAACCCTGCAAATGTAGATCTGGCGCTGGGCGGCGTTGCTTGCCCGGCACTGATGTCGACATGGTAGGTTGAAGACGAAACTGCTGGAACTGTCGAAGATCGTCACTGAACTTCGTGCCGATCTCGGCAAGTACGCCGGAGCGCTGATGACGGGCGCCATGCTGACCGCCAAGATGGGCAACGATTTCTCGGTCATATATCGGCACTCGGAAGCCAGGCAGAAGAGCATTGCAACGTTCGCCGAGGCGGCCAGATCCGTGGACGCCATCGCCGCTGAAATCTGGACGGCCCAGTTCAACACTGACGTACGCCCCGATTGCCATCGGCGGTTCAGAATTCCTTATTATCGCCACGCAGGTGCTTGGCGTGCTGGACCGATGGACGGCCATGATCGAGGCATTGCTCAAGAAGACACACGCCGCCGAACGGTCCCTGGTGAGGATCGGGCGCGTCCAGCAGCGTGGCGAAGAACCCGCTAGCGTCGTCCAGCGGATGCAGTCTGAATTCGAATCGGCCAAGACGGATCTGAAAGAGGAGGTCAAACGGCACCTCGAAGCGCGATATACGATCCTGGACGCCGTCCTCGTTCGGATCATGGAATTCCAGATGGAATTCGCGACCAGGTCAATGGAAGCGTTATCGGCGCTAGACAAGAACGTGCAGACGTACAGGAAGCGCTACCCGAAGGGTACTTTGCCCAGCCTCATTACGACGGCGCAACAGGCGCCTCCGCCGCCGGCCCACAGGGCATCCCGAACGAAATCGGCCAACTCGGCAACAGACGAGGTCGGTGTCCCGCGCAATGCACGTTCGATTGGACTGACCGGCCCCTCAGTCGGAAGAGGACGACGAGGAGTCCGACGAGGAGTCAGGTGATGAGCACAAAGTTGAATCGGTGCCCGAGAAGGCGGCGCCGCCGCCATCGAAACCGGTGTCGACCGCCGCCCCCGAACAGGGCACGAAACCGAAGCCGACGCAAGAGCGTTTGCCGAATTCGTCCCCTGAGCCCATCCGACCTGCGTCATCTCCACCTCCGCATGACACGTTCGACTTCCTGGGCGCTTTCGACAGCCATGTGTCATCAGGACCGTCGAGTGCGACCACTTTCGAGTACCTGTCGACGCAGCCGTCTCCAGTGCCAGGTAGACCTTCCCGCCACGATATGCACGCCGCAAGCGCCGCCTTACACGTTGCACAGCAGCAAACGTATTGGACGACCTGTTTGGGTCGACTTCGACCGGGTTCGATACGACACCGGTGACGGCGATCGTGACGGACGCGTTCGCAACGGTTACCTCGCCAGCGGCGGCGCCGTCACCATCGGAGCCCAAGTCCCGCGTTGACCGATTGCACGAGCAGTTCAACGTAGGCCATCGTGGCGTGTCCGTCTCGTCGATGTAATAACGGCGTTGCAGGCGGAAGCGAAGATGAAGGAGGCGAAGGAGGCGGCCAAGGATAATGTGACGTTCCAGTTGGACAACTGGGAGTATGGGATCGGGCAGAAACGGAAACCGATCAAGGTCCTGCTGACGACGATGCACACGGTGCTGCCAGCAGCGATGAATTTCGCGCCGATCAAGATGGCGGATCTGTCGACGCCGGCGCAGGTCAAGAAGACGTTCAGGAAAGTGATGCTCGTCATACACCCGGACAAGATCGACCCGAACAATGCCGAGCTCGTCGTCACCGCCGAGCGCGTGTTCAACGCCATCCAGGTGGAGTTCAAGGCGTTCGAGGACTCCAATTGAGCGCCGACGGAAATTGTACCATCATACTAATAGAAGCATACCTACGTAGATACGATCAGAACAGGGGTCCCAATGCTGTGACCCAGGGGCTAGATCCCGCAATATATTAGGGGGACCTGCCTGGCTGCGTCACACGAACGGGTCCAGATCGTATGCGCCCTGGCTGGATTCAACAATCTCGTTGGCCAACGATACAACGATCGATCTGCATTCAACGTGCATCGTGCATGCCTCGTTGAACTTCTGGAAAACGGCAGAAGCATCCGATGGACGTGCCAGCGGGTGTGGAATCCACTGCAAACCGTCTTGCAGAACGCGGATGATCGCAAGCCCACTAATATGCAGGTATTGCAGTGGCACGCCGCATACGACATCGACGACGAAACCCAGGCGATTCGTCACGAATGACTGGACGAAGGCCGTCAGCGACTCAGGTCCAATTGGAATCGTGGTGGACGGGTGGAATGGCGAGGGCGCTACTTCGGGATGGTAGTGGCAAGCAGGCAGGCGAACAACCGAGAGACCATGATCCTTCGCCGTCTTCTTCAGGGAATCGTCGATCCAGGAGCTAATTGACGCCCCCGTAGCCATCAGCCATTGGACTTGAACGAAACCAATTAGACCTGTGATCTCGGAGACTGTACTGAAAGTGGTACCTTCGACGTGAAAGCAGGCATTGGGTTCAATGCGCCGATCAAGCTGGACCCGGAATGACTGATGACGGTCAGCGTAGTCCACAAATCCTAAATCAACATTGACGCAAGTCGTGGCTAAAGGCGACCCGTCAATGCCCAGCTGGTTGAAAGGTTTCCCAAGCAGCCGCTCGAGAAACGCCATGATCTGCTCAGTGTTGCCAATGGGCAGAATGGCGAACCTGTGGCATGTTGAGTGACAAATCATTTTCAGTTGCACACCTTCGCAGCGAAACCTGATACGGCGGTATTTGAGGCCAGTCAAGTCGTCCACATGACCTGCGATAAACTGGTCCGCGTAGTTCCAATTGTATGGCGTGTTCGGATGTGCTTGAATAGTTACGTCTTGCGGGATGAGACACGAGCATTCATTGCTCCACAGAAAGTACCGATACGGGAAAGCGGGCTGGCCATACCCGTTCAGTGTCAAGGCCAGTCAAAGTCTGCAGCCGTTGGTTTACCTGGTCGATATCGCTCCACTGAGAGTCTCTTGACACAGCTCCTTTGCGGAAGTAACGATGTACTTCAATGTTCTCTGCCTCTCGGTCGAGCTCGATTTGGTGGTGATCGCTCCCCAGGCTGAGCTGGAATTTCAGGGCCTGATGTGGTGCCGCACCAGCTGGAACCATCAACTGAAAATCGCTCGTCAGCCGTTGGGCAATCAGTTCGCTAAGCAGGTTCTCGGCACGATCGTGATAGCGGCTATCGTTAGGCACCAGGGACAAGGTATGAACTGCGTTCAAGAACTGCGTCTGCAATTCTTCCGATTTCGGAAAATAGTCGGTGGTAAGCGGAAGCACAGCAGGCACGCACAGAGAGCGCATGTTCAACTCGGTCAGGGATGCCTCTAGAGCAGAAACACGGTTAGGATTGAAGTGACTTGCAGTATGGGGAAGCTTACGGTATCTCGGAAACAGGTGCACCCAACGGCGTCGATTGTTCGCCAGCCTTGGCGTCGAAATCTGGATGATACGACTAGTGAGAAGTTAGCAGAAGTAGGGGGACGAACCAAATGACCTGCAGCTGGAACGGATTCTGAACGTCTTGCCCAAGTCGTTCCATACTAATCGCATCGCTCAAGCCGGATCGCTTAGACGGAGTGGTGACAGGCACCATTGCTTCAGGCTCCATGCTGACACTTTCAATTAGAACGGCACGTCGGCGGCTCTCGACGCCTTGGACGCGGAAGATTGTTTGCAGACGGCGGGGTCCTAACAGGAGACGGTCTCAAATCGGATACAGTGCTGAGGAGCGATGTACTCCTTCGTACCGTGAGCCCACGCTTCGTTCTCGTTCATCTCCTCCGACGACGATATTCGAATCTTGTAAGGCTGCTGAGGTGGCGAGCATGACGATGGACCTCTGAGAGTCCAGCGTTTAGGGATACTATCGTTGGGAGATCCAGAGTTTTCGTTGGCCTAACATCAGTGTGAGGTTCTCGGTCGAACACAAATTCGTTCGGAAATACATTGACTTTGATGTTCAACGAAGACATTGACCGAATTTTCGGAATCGAGGTAGTCGACGTCACTGACGTTTGAGCGGCAGATAGGCCCAGCGACTTTCTGAGCTGGTCCAGGGAAGGAAAGGATCCCGAATGACGAATCAGCACGGATCGTCTCAGGTCCTCAACCGAAATGATGTCAAGACTCGGGGTTTCCGAGTTATCCACGAAGATATTGTTATCGAAACTGTCACAGTAGGACCCGGAGAGCTCCTACAAATCGCAATGAGAAATAACTAGGCAATTTCGAAAGTTGAACGGAAGATACCGATGTGTCCGATGAGGCTGGTACAAAAGGAACAACTACGTCGTTGGAACAATTTGCCGATGGCAAACATCCTGATGGAAACATGCGGCACAGAGGTATTGGCACAAAGTTGTCTACTTCCTGTTCGCAGTTTTAGCCGTAAGTTGATGAGATGAAAGCAGTTGTAAAGTAAACGCTTACGCCTTGCTCGTCACGCAGACACCAGTCGCCAGCCTCGAAGAACTTCATATCCAACCAGTCATCGGCAATGGAATAGGACTCATTGCTGATGATATCAAGTCAGATTCGGTATCGTCGAACAACTGACATCGGACAACCTCGACGGCTGCTTGTATATGAACAGTGGAATAGCATGTAGCGGTGGACGAGCCATTGACACGAGATCGCAGCCAACGCCATTATCAACCATTCGCTCTTTCGTAAGTTCGATAAGGTTTTTATCGACCATCCAAACACCTGTAGATGGAGTGGGTCACTTCAGATGTCAGAAAGATCGCGAGAAGTCGAACCTGTTCCAGCAGTTATGACAACGACTGCCTGCCCTGTACGGGTTAAGTCTCGATCGATGTAATGCTTATCGTAGATGTTGATCGCCAAATTGATTGCTTCGAGGATGTTTCCATCCATTGCGCGAGACGGAACGCCCTATGCCGATCATCAGCACGTAAGACGAGCACAGCAATGACTGAGTAGATACCTTCAATCCGGTTACATTGTCAAGAGATCCCCATCGAAGTTCTTGAGAGAACCGGTTGATATCCCGTACGAGCAGTGATCTCAATGACACCCAATCGCGTCTAACTTCACTTTCGACGACCAGCTTCAAACAATAGTTGAGCAACGCGAACATTCAGCATTCCCGACAACTTAACCTTGAAAAAGTCTTGGTAAAGCCGTTGTTGATGGTCTAGTTGGAACACGTTTGAGACGTCGGCAAGTAGCCTGCGAAGTCATGAGGAACGTCGATATACTGTTCCAACGAAGTTTACGTTTTCACGGAGGCACGCGACACGTCTTGACCCCAAACTGAATGGGTGGTATCATCAGGAAGATAAAACGTTCGCGCGAAAAGAACAATAGTCAGGGTATGGTCAACGTTCAAACGTTGCCATTCCTTAAATATAACCTAAGCACCATCCGAACAAGTCAGAGGGAGGTCGGGCATCAAGGGCCGCCACTGACCTTTAACAAGCCGTTGACAACCTTCTCAAAGTACAGCTGCCCATCATCTCCGTAATCCCACATCTCCTTGCTCAGCTGAATCAGCCACATTATTCTCGCCGCGCGTGAACGAAACACAAATTTCGTGTGCTCTGTGATTAAACCGCACTTGACGGTCTAACACTACTGCTTAGTCGAATACAACCTTGTAGGAAGCACTGCGGAACCAACTTTGCCATCGACGAGGAGCTCCTCAATACGGGCATGAACACCCATCGTAGTCTTCGTTTGACCAACGTAGACGCACGAATCGATCAAGTGCTGCTTGTAGCGCCACATGTCCCCACGAGATATATACTGACCAGAGAAGGACAGCTCCACGAAATCAAGACGGACAACATCGGGTGACGAACTGGATAGCAGACGGACTGTTACTGTACTTCGGTTCTTCAACTCAAACAGATCAGCAACTGATTTCCGCACGCTGATCTGCAGACTTCCTAACCTTGGAAGTTAACACATGAATATGAGGGGCACCTGATACTGACCTTTCACAGGTTTCATTTCTGCGACGCGTATTTGCAGGCGATGCTCAATGCCGGACCGCTCAGAGTCATATATCTGAATCAGGTCGCCGACCTGTAATCCCGGGAACGATTCCGGATTGACGCGCAGATCATGCGAGTTCCGGAATCGTTCCTCATGGACGACCAGGACGCGATTGTAGCAGGCCGCTCCAGACGCTTCATTGGCCTGCGGCCTGGTTTCGTCCACGTGCTTCCGATGCCGGTGCTGTCGCCAGCGTCCCACACGCCTCCGCTGGTCGGCATGCGCCCCCGACATCACGACTGGCCGCCGTGTTACACAAAGCAGTTACGGACCCTCGCCTGTCATTTTTACGGAACAATTGGCCCTGTTTCGCTGGACGGAAGGCAGCCGTCGTGGCGCGTAGAAGGAGCACTGGTGGTACCTAGGTCAGAGTGGTGCCGCCGGGTTTCATCCAGAAGTGTCTATGTCGCCGCAATGGCATTCAACGAGTGTGTAAACTGTACAGGTGTACTGAGAAGTAATCAGAGAGTGTTACTGAGTTCCTTGCGGCGGTAGACGGTGGCGCCGAGGGAGACGGTCTCGACGGCGGTCAGGATGATAGCAGCGGCGAACCAGAACATGCGACCTCGTTGCTGATCCCTGCACATACCGTCGGTGATTGTCTTCTCCTCCGGGCACATCTTCAGGTCGAGGATGACCTTGATGTTGCAAGATGCAATGATGGAGAAGGCGAGGAGAATCAAGGAGAATGCATGGGCCCAGAACATCTGAGGCCGTTCGTTGCGGCACGAGCATAGGCAGTGCAGCGAGGAGATGAGAACGGACACAAACGGTGCAAGGAGAACAAGGAGGAACGCCCACTCTGTCAGAAAGTCGCTGTTGTTGGGCGCCGCCACCCAGAACATGTGGACGGCCAGCAAGTAGAACGCGGCCGCACATGTTTGCACGGTGAACACGATCGAGAGGAGCAGGTGGGATAGGGATTCTGACGCCGAATCAACCAACATGGCTTGTAGGAGGAAAACGATACCGTGCACGGTCCAATTCGACAATGACTGGCACCTGGCAACCTGGGCAGAGCGGAACACTGACTGGGCAGTTCTCCAGCGACGATTTTAGGCCAGGCCTCTCGGAATTAGCCCTCGCCGTCCGGTTTTAGCCGAGGCAGGGCCGCTGGTCCCAACCTTGGCTATTTTCAACGCGGCAGTCCAACAGCGTGCCGATCTACAATTGACTTCACTAATGACGTCAGCGCCTTACGAATGTGTATATCTCCACGGAACACATGTGCTGTAAACAGCAGTGCAAGGCTGCCCTCTCCCAGACTTCACCAAGCACTCGTCAACTTCTCTCCGCGGTTGCCCACAGCTCAATACGCAAAACTGACCTGGTTTACCCCTATTTACCGGATGAGGGTGGTTGTTATTGGCGGCGGATGCGTCGGTCTGGCGACTGCCTTGCGGTTGGCGCAGCGTCGTGTCGGCCAGGTCGTACTTGTCGAGCGCCATGCGGCCGGGGTGGGCCTGGAATGCTCCCTGGCGAACGCGTCGCTGCTCTGCGCGGCGCATTCGTACCCGATGCAGATGCGCGCGTCGAGCATCGTGAAGTGGTCGTTGTTCGCAGACCAGAACGTTCGCCTCGAATGGCGTCACCTTTTCGCTGATCACATGTTCTGGGCGTTCGCTGCGTCCGCATTGCGGCACTGGCCTCGTTCACATGAGCAGCGCTTAGATTCGTCTCAGAAACTGTCAGCGATGGCGCAGTATGGCATCTCTGAGCTCAAGAAAACGGTGGCAGAGATCTTCCCTGAATACAAGATCGCCAAACGCGGTCTGCTGTCTCTTCATGATGATTCGAGTGCGCTGCAAGAAGAAGCGAGAACAATGCGGGAGTTCGTTCCATTGTACCCTTGTAGAGTTCTGAACGTTGAAGAAGCGTGCAATTTGGAACCAAACCTGTCGCGTCTTGTCGAGAAAGGCCTGAAGGGTGCAGTCCTGCTGGAGGTTCCTGCATTGTGTCGCATAATACGTCCCTCAGCATTCGCTTAATGGCTGTCGTCTATAGGACGAATCCACTGCAGAACCATATCCTGTATCGCGACGTGTTTATGAGGAATGCTGTCGACTCGGCGTCGAATTTGCCACTGGTTCGCAATGCAACCGGCTTCAAGTGGAGGATGGCCACGTTCAGGCGGTCCAGCTGGCCAACGGCGACAACATTGAAGTGTTTATGCTCCTCCACGAGGTGTTCCAGTTTTTCTGATTCGGCTTTTGACAACAGGGAGACGTATTTGTTATTTGCGCTGGAGCATATTCTCCATTCCTGCTGGACCTAGACGTGCGGCTCGGTCTGAAAGGTGGACCTATGCCGATTTATCCACTGCGGGGACACTCGCTCACCCTCGACGTCCCGGACAACGCTCGCGGCACAATCTTCACTCGACCAGTCAGCTGGCGTTCGCGACGAGTGTACATTACGCCACTACCGCACACTGGACAGATCCGGGTCGCTGGGTTTGGTGATTTCGGAGGGTACCAGCGCGGACCGTCTGGGGCCCGTCATGACCGCATTGCCGAACTGTTAAACGGAGCACGTACTCTCCTGCCAGGTACCGCTGGGTAATCACGTATCTGGGCGCTTTTACTGAACCGCAGACAGGTCTGGTGCCTGATAGTTGCGACGATTTCAGGAAGCGAGATCAAGTAGCCGGGTTCGCAGCGGATGATTGCATTCGTGCCTGGTCTGGCCTTCGCCCTCAGAGTGCAGACAACGTGCCCATTGTTGGCCGATATGGAGCATCTAGCAGCAACCTGTACATCAACTCAGGTAGTGGTACGTACTGCGAGCACCCTTTAGCACTTTACGATTATTGTTTCATATCAGGGCATGGCGTTATGGGTTGGACGTCCAGCCACGGTTCAGCTACTCTCGTTGCCGATCTAATCACGGGCTGCCGTCCCGCTCTCGACGATACGCATTACTCCCCGAACCGGTTTCTGTAACCGTCAACGGGGCTGTACTTCTATCCGAATCGAAGTCTGGGGCGTACACAATGTCGATAGCCGTGGACGACGACCAAGATGCTTGACAGCTCGACGTTTCAGGACGCCAATTGCCTCGCTAACCTTTGACTGACCGACAAGTTGCTTCTAAACTGTGTCCGGTGCGTTGTTTGTGTTTATCGTCTGAAGAATCTTCATTTGTCTGGGTTCAGAAATCAATGATCGACGGGCGTGCGGCCGCGACTTCAATCGCCTGCGGCGTGCTGACGACATGGGTGGTAGTAGGGGCAGGGCATCGATATTTCGCGCGCAACGCCATCAGAACCGTAACGACGCCGAAGACAAGCAGAACAACGGCGATCCATGGCAGCATGGACACAGCGATCTTCATCGGGTCGGCAGGGCTTCGTCGAGGTGTCGGATCCCGCTGTCCTGGAACGGGTTGCTCGCGCTGGAGCTTCCGGTCGACCTGACTGTACACAGCAGCAGCACCAAGGCCACCACCAACAGTGAGCGCGGCTGTTGCCAGTCCTGCTGCCGTCGTCGCCGATACCGCCTTACCATCGTGGGCAGGACCCGACGCCGGTACTGGCTTCGGCGAACCTCGGCCGGACGCGAACATTGACGTCACGAGCGGGGCGGCGCCTCTGACAAGGACTCCAGCACCAGCGTAAGCCGCCTTATACATCCACGAGTTCGCCTTGCTGAGATCCGATTTCGCCGTAGTCAGGTTGTTCGTCAGGTTGTCGGTCGCCTCTTCCAGTTCAACAATCCTCCGGCGTTGTCCAACGTTGGCTTGACGGGTAGCATTCAGCACGTTGCCGAGGTTGTCGTTCATCGCACGAAGGTTTTGGTTGTCGTCACGGCTGGTATCTAGTTGGCTCATCGTGCTGTCCAGTTGATCTCCCATTTCCGCGATCCTCCGCTTGTACATATGTACGAGCAATTCGCACGCCAGCTTCCTCCGGTCATCTTCCATCCGGGTTTCGTTCAGGTCCTTAGTGATGGACTCGACTTGCCTCGCCAGCCGCTCGTTCCTCTCGCGAAGACTGTGGTTGTCACCGCGAAGGACACTCATTTCACGTACCGCCATTTTCAAACGACCTTTCAGTACCCTGGCAACCTGGCTGTGTTGCTGGGCAACGGCATCCGACGAGTCTAGCGTGCTCTGTACGTCAGCGTTTCCCTTGACAGCATCCGCCAGTTTCGTCGTGGCGGCATCGAGTCGCGTCATCACGGCCTCGTTCTCCAACGGGAGGCGTTCATTGGTTCCTTTGGAGTCAGTCAGCTCGCGGGCCATGTGGACCATGTGGCGGCCTAGTTTCGCGAGGGACGCTTCGTCACCGTGAGTGTCCGCCTGCAACTGCGACTTCGCGGTGACCAGATTTTGATTCGTCTCTTCCAGGTTCGGGATCATCCGACTTTGCTCTTCGTTGACGTTATGAGCATCACCCAGAAGCTTGGCGGCGGCGTCACATCGCTCTTCCAGGTCTTCTTTCTCCTGGCGGAGTCGTTCATTGGCGCCTTTGGTGTCGGTCAGCTCGCTGGCCATTTGGTTGAGTCGGACGCCTTGGTTCGCAGTGGACGTTTCATGATCCTTAAAGGCCGCCTCCAACCTCATCTTTGTTGATTCCGGGTTCCGATTCGTCTCCTCCAGCATCGAAATTGTTCGACTTTGCTCTTCGTCGACCTTGCGGGCTTGACTCAGTAGCCTGGCTTGATCGTCGTGATTCTTTCCCTGGAGTTCTCTCTCTTCGCGTAGGAGTTCACAGTCGCGTCGACTAGTATACAGGTCGCTCGCTTTGCTGATCAGGTGATCTCGTAGTTTTATCGGTGCATCGATCTGGTTCAGCTGCGTTTCGTCCTGCGACGAAACTGTTCGACATCGGGTGGCGCTGACACAGCATTTCTCATCAAGACCCGCGTCGGCAATTTCAAGTTGACGTCCAAGGACGTCGTTCAACTGCTGAAGGCGTCCGATTTTCTCGCGGCAGGCAATCAAACCACCGTTCGTCATGTTCAGGTTCTCGCGCAGGCTTGCGATCGTCCCTTCCTGATCGTTCACGAGCGCTCGCAGCACCTCAACTTCGACACGTAATCTCTGGTTTGCCATCTCCAATGACGATAGTGCTCCACCGGGCTCTTCGTGTACGCTGCCAAGCCGCTGTTCACTGACCTTCGGCTTCTTGCGTTCTTCCACGTCAGAACGGTGCCCGATGGTGTCCTCTGGAAAACTGTCGACAGCGTCCTCCCAAATCTCGTTATCGTCCGGCGACGCCTCCTACAAGGCATCCGCATATGAGTACGAGGGATGGGTCATGATCGGTTGGTCGCATCATCTTTGCTGACGTTTGGTTCGGTCCGTGCGTTCTCGAGTTGGCGCCGCAGCGACTCCAGCTCCGTGTTCCTGAGTTGCAGGTCGGCCTGAAACTCATTCGACTGCGTTTCGAGCTGCCGCCGAAGTCTCCGTATCTCGTTGTCCTTCAGTTCCAGTTGGTAACGAGTCTCATTGTGGCCAGACGGCGCTGCCGTCCTGTCCTGAAACCGACCGACGGCGTCGTCGGCACCCGCCTCGACTGGATTTCCCGTCAGCTTCCAAAGGAAATCGGTGATCCAGGCAGATGACACGTCCAGACAGGAAGCAATCAGGGCGATGGCCACGACCGATGGCACCCGACGGCGTCTCCCTGTCGCCATGATCTCCAATGGCAGCAACGGTGATTGGTGAACGGTGTGTTCGGCGATTTCTAAATCGAGCAACTGCGGCCAGCCCAGAATTAGCGTCGGCTTGGACCCGCTCTCCAGCTCGGCCCGAATTGGTCAATGCCGGCGCTTTCGCCCATGTGCATGGCAGCTATGCCTGGCAGGACCGGCCAATGCGCAGTCGCTATCTGGTTTATGAAAGGAGCGGAAAGGTTGATGGCTAATCGGATGCGGTTAGAAATCAATGACGGACGGGCGCCCGGATGCGACTTCGACCGCCAGCGATGGGCCGGCGACCAGCTGGGTGGTGGGGGCAGGGCGTTTGTACTTGCGCACCGCGAGCAGAACGGCGACGCCGCCGAAGACCAGCAAGACAAAGAAGATCCAGGGCAGAAGCGACACGACGACCTTGATCGGGTTGACAGGAACCAGAGGTGGTGGCGGTCCCCGCGTTCCAGGCTCGCGCTTGAGCGTCTGCTTGATTGTACGGCCCATGGCAGCAGCACCAAGGGCGCCACCAACACCGAGCGCGGCGGTCGCCAATCCTGCTGCCTTCATCGGCGATACCGCTTTACCGCCCTGAACAGGGGCCGGCATCGGCGCCGATGCGGAGGAACCGCGACCGAACGCGAACATTGACGTCAGGAGGCCAATGGCGCCGGTCGCAAGGACACCAGTACCAGCGTATGCCGCCTTGCGCGTTAACGACGTTGCCCCGGCGAGTTCCTTCTTCGTCGCGTTCAGGCGACCCGCCAGGTCATCCCTCATATCGCGGAGGCGTCGATTTTCGTTAGATCGGCCATTCAAATTCTTCGTCGCGCTGTTCAGTTGATCGCTCAGTTCCCCGGTTTCCTTCTCGAGCATAACGACGCGCGTATTCGCCTCGGCCAGCTCTTTCGTCAGGTTGTTTGCCTTCACCTCCAGTTCTTCCCTCGCCTTACAAGTATTGGTCAGGTCGTTCTCCTTGGTGCGCAGGCCACGGTTCAAAGTCTCGATCATTTGCGTTTGCTGACCATTCGCCGTGCGGGCGTCCTCCAGGTCCTTCTCAATAGTCTCGAGCGAACTCTTCAGCTCGGCGATCTCCTCCTGAAGGCGGTGTTTGTCACTGCGAAAGGTGTCCAACTCCTTCTCGGCCGTGTCAAGGCGACCTTTCAGTACCTTGACAGTACCGTCGCGCTTCTTGACAAGGGCCTCCGACTCGCGCAGCTTGTTGCTCAGTTCCTTATTCGTCTCTTCCAGCGATGCAATCATTTGCGAGTTCCCGTTGTTGGTAGCGCGGCATTTGCCCAGTTGCTCGTTGACGTCAGCCAGCTGTTTCTGCAGCGATTCACTCGTTTCCCGAAGGTGCTGGGATTCCGAGTGGCTCTCGTTCAGGCTGTGCATTGTGTCCGCCAGACGAAGTTCCAGTTGTTCCAGTCCCTTCGTCAGGTTGTGCTTTTCTCCCATCAGCTGCGAAATCGTTTGGCCGTAGCCGGCGCTCGCAGCGCACGTCGCGGTCAGATTGGATTCGGTGCTTTTGAGTCGACCTTTGAGGACGGAATTCGACTGCCGAAGGCGCACGTTCTCCTCACGACAGGTGCTCAGCTCACCTGTCACCTTTTTCAGGTCATCAGTAGACGTTTCGTGGGTATACCTCAACTTATGCAGCTCGGCATCCAACGTGGCTTTCGTCACTTCCAACGACAATATCTCTTCTGCTTGGACGTGGATCTGATGCTGGGCCGCCGTCAGCTGCTTCGTGAGACTTGCAAGCTCCTGTTGGTGGTTATTCGACGCCCTCGCGTGTTCGTCTCGCACAGACTGGAGGCTGTTCTCAAGTTCTTCAACTTCCTCCTGTTTCATATCGACCTGTTGTTCGAGGTTCGTGACGGATGCCTGGGAATCGCTGAGTTTCGTCTTCGTCTCCTAGGCGGGGTTCACGTCAGAACGGGGGGCAACCCCAGATTGCTGGTCGCTGCAACGTATACGGCTCACCTGGAATTCGGAGCGCGTTGCTTTGAGCTCCTGCCGAAGCTCGACCAGTTCCCTATCCTTCGTGGCCAGAGCATCGGCCTGTTCCTGGAGCGAAGACGATGCTGTCTCGAGTTCCCGCCGAACATCCTGCAGCTCTCGGTCCTTCACCTCCAGTTGCGCCCGGAACGAGGACGATGCTGCCTCGAGTTGATGCCGAGCATCTTGGAGCTCTCGTTCCTTCTTCTCCAATAGCCCCCGAATCTGATTCAGCTGGGACTCTCGCGCTGTCTCCGTACTTGGGTGAGCATGCTTCTTCTTATTGGTCCTGCCGCTCGCAGAAGAGACATTCAGGCCGCAAGCGACGATGATCGCGACGAACATGATCATCGGGACGGGCCGGTGGCGTCCTGCCGACATGGTTTTCCAAATGACGAGACGACCACCGGCACGATCCAGATTTAGGAGCAGCGGCGCGCCCTGTGACCCATGTCCTGATTTAGAATCGCAGGTAATCGCACGTATAGGTGCTACTCTGGTTGGTACGACTTTCCGAGTGTTTAATACATGATGTCAGATGGGCGTCGAGCAGCGGCAGTAACGGCCGATGCCAGATCAGGCGGCGACATCGCCTGCCTAGAACGGGATTTCTCGCTGGCGCGCAGGGCGACCACGACGCCAACGCCAACAAGCGCGACCAGGACGAACAGAGCCCATGGGAGAACGCTGACAATCCAGTGTGCGTCCCGAGAATCTTGCCTGGCGTTTGGTTTCGGGACACCGGCGCCCGCTGGAACCACCTTCGCCCTCGTCAGTTTGTGCATCGCGGCAGCTCCCACACCTGCGCCGACGGCAACGCCGGCCGTTGCCCATCCCGCTGTCTCTATCAGCGACGAGCCGGCCGATTCGGGCGTCTTCCCGGCACCCGACGCGAGCATCTTCACTTTAAGGACGCCCAGGGCGACAGCAACAGCAGTCGTTCCTAAGAGCTTTCTTGTCCACGACCGGTTATCAGCGTCCGCCTTCGACACCTTCTGCTTCAGCTTGTCCTGTTGCTGCCTGGCGGCACTGAGCTGGGCCGACAGGTTCGCTATAACGGCGCTGGCTCGACCGTCTGTATCATTCAAGGTCGATTCCAGAAGCGCGATCGTGGCCAGGTCTCTCAGACGGGTTTTCAGCATTATTTGGAATTGCTCGTGGGCTTTGCGGAGCCGGACCTGCTGGCGCATGGCTCGGTACGCAGCCTTCTCGATCGACTCGTCGCGTTCTGTGGGTAAACCCGGTTCGCGCCCGGATATCCGGTTGTCCGTCTCCTGCTTCAGAGTCGAAACCTCGTCAAGCAACGCCTTGATGCGACGCTCACTCGTCGACACGTTCGACTGCAGCTGCACAATGGTCGCCTCCTTTTCATCCATGTCGCGCTCCAGGCGGGCGACCGTCGCTCGCAGTTGGTGGCACAGGTCGACAGCGTCCCGCACTCCATCATCTCGCTCGCGTACAACTCTGAGAAGTTCGTTCAACCTCGAACGCATCTCGTGGACGTGGACCCAGGTATAGGCGGATTCGCCCGACAGGGACTTGATCGCGTCCTGGATCATACGCAGGATGTCAGGCGGCGACTCGTCACTACTATTGCTACTAGACGCCACGCTGTCCAGGCCAAACGACACCGCCAACAGCAGCGCGAGCACCAGGTGGTGATGACGGACAGACATCATGGCACCGACGCGACTGGGCCTGGGCCTCCGGCCAGTGTGAGCAGAAGACCGCAATCTCGACTGCTCCGCCAGATTTGCCGCCCGCCGCAGTTTCGGGCTGCCCGAGATTCAGATCTGCGCGACTCTGTCGTATGTGGAACAACGTACGCCCCACAGTGCATCCTACGTATAGGGCAACATGCAATACATTGACAAGTGGGTTGTCGTCAAATCGCGTGACAGAACGGTTGTTAGTACTCGATGACGGATGGGCGCTGCGTCGCGGCGACGATGTCCGGTGTCGCGCTCGACGCCAACTTGGCAGCGTCTGTCCGCGCTTTCATGCGCATGGCGATCACGATGGCAACGCCGGCACCGAGGACAAGGACGAGAAGGACCCATGGCAGGACGTTGGCGACCGACCTTGTAGTGGCCTGCGGGCTTGGCTTGGCCGTACCGTCGTCCGCCGGGACGTCCATGTGATCATTCTGCTTCGTCTTTGCGATCCTGTGCATTGCGGCGGCTCCAATTCCTCCGCCGACTACCAGGCCTGCTGCCGTTGCCAACCCGGCTGCCTTCATCATCGACGACGTTTCCTTCGGATGTTCACCCTTCTTCGGAACGGGTGCAAGCATCGGCGCTAGTTTGGAGATGCCCAGACCCGCAATAAGGCCCATAGTAGCACCCCTGGTCGCCGATGCCCATGATCGCTGCGAATCGTTCAACTTCTGTTGCGTATCGCGATTAAGATCCGTCATCCGGACGATCTCGTCACGAGCGCCTTGCAGTTCCTGGCGGGCATTAGCGATCGTGCGCACCAGATCCAGATTCCGACGCTCTTTGGTGGCAACATCCAGTTTCAGGCCATCGATGGTCGCTGTGTCGTTCCGTCGAATGCTTTCTAGGGATTGGATTCGTTCCCGGGCATCGCGCATCTGGCGTTTGAGATCAACTGCATCCTCTTCTGCCTTGCTCTGGTGTTTCGCCCCGGCCTCGAGTTCGCGGATCCTGTCATTACTCTGCTTGAGTTCAGCGCGCAGACGTTGGATCGTCTGTTTCCTTTTCTTCCCGTTCGAATCTCCCTTGGCGCCCGTGACGCTCTCCAGGCAGACGGCCAACGCAATCAGCAAACACAACGTGCTCGACAAACGGCAGCTACCGAACGCCGACATCGATTCAAATGTGACCGCGATGGCACCGATTCGCACCTGAAGAACGCTGCGGCCGGGACCCGCACGAAGCAGTCGACAGACCCCTATTTAGAATCGCGCTGTGGCCCGATTTAGACGAAGGGCATACCACGACGCCTTGTTCGTACGACATAGCCGGCATGGGGTGACACGCGTCCCAGTGGTTTAGTAATTGATGTGAGATGGGCGCCGAGCAGCGACTTCAGCGGCCGAAAGCCGTCCAGACCGAAACATCCAGTTGCTGGCGCGTGCCCTCGCTTTCAGACGCCGCGTGACAGCAACAGCAGCGCCGGCTACGACGACCAGGGCGAGTAGCACCCATGGAAGAATGACAGCAACCCGGCTCGTGGCCGACGGCGAGTCGCGCTTGGCACCACGTTTGGGAATGTTGTCGTCGACGTGCGCAATTCCGTTCCTGCCCGCCTTCGCCAGACGTTGCACCGCCAATGCTCCGATTCCACCACCGATCGCAAGACTGGCCGTTGTCTTCGTCAGCGACGCTAGGATGCCCTCTGCCTTTTCCGGCACCGGATCGGGGGTCGGTTTCGGGCGGGGGACGCCCGCGCTGGTGGCAACGGCACCGACAACGGCACCGGCAACGACACCGGTCATAAGTTTCCACACGTCCGTTCTGCCCTGTCTGCGTTTCAGCTGGGTGCGCAGGGCCGCCTCGGTCGCTTTGGACCGATTGCTGTTGGATTCCAGGGCTGATTCCAGACTGGCAATCATCAGCGACTTGCCCGTTTCGCTGTCCACCAGGTCGTCGATTCGTTTCTTGGCGGTGGCGAGTTCGCCCCCTAATTGTTTGTACTTAGCCGCAGTGCCTTGCTCCGCTGTGATGTTCGACTGAAGTCGAACAATCTCGGCGTCCTTGTCGTTCACGTCCCGTCGAAGCTGCTCGATCTCCTGCATTCTTTCGTCACCGTCGCGGTGCAGGCCGGTGACCTCCTGTCCCAATTGCTCGACAACGTCGGCAAGGGACTCCAACAAGGGTAGACCTGCAGACGCTGGAACGTTCTCCTTTTGAAGTACGGCGCGCAGGCCCTCGATCCGGCTCCGAATCGAACGGAACGTCCCCTCGGTAGACGCCACGCCCTCCAGGCCGGCGAATACCACCGCGAACAGCAGAAGCAATGCCATGCTCGGCAGGCGGCGCCGATCGATCGGCGTCATCGAAACCTTGCCCTTGTAGGTTACCTACCAGGTCTGCCCAAGCCAGCGTCCCCGGCCGCGGTCTGCGCACGCTGCGCCAATCGCGGCAACCCACGGGGTGCTGCTGCACTGCTGCGCCACGGACTTCACGGGCAGCTGCCGCGCTAAATATAGGGCGGCATTGTGCACATGCAGACGCCCAACAGGCATGCCTATCGGTAGTGGGGCGCCCGCCTTGCAGGGTACCGATGGGCCGGGTGCTGCTGGCATGCGGGAAGGTTCGCGCGACGGACGGCAAGTACTTCCTGACGGTATCAGGCCCCCTCGGCCGGAGGGGCAGAGACCTCCCGGCCTACCTGGTAGTTCCCCTATCAGCGTCCCGACCAGGAGCCGCAGACAAGAGAAGGCTTTGCGCGATCGGGGCGGGTCACGCGTCGTACTGTAAAGTACTCCAAAGACCTCAAGCCCTGGCAGCGCCGAAGCGGATTCAGTCGAGGTATCCCGAACCGCAGGCCGGTTCCTACATGTACACGCGAGAGCTTGCTCGAACAAGCACCGGTGGTACTTTGATGGCGAACAGCACGCATTGGACGTTTAATATTCGATGGCCGACGGGCGACGTGCAGCGAGGACGATGGCCGGTGCCGTACCCGACGATGATGTCTTGTCGGCGTTGGCTTTCGTTTTCGCGCGCAAGGCGACGGTGGTCGCGACGCCCGCGAGAACGACGAGGACCAGCAGAACGAACGGGAGCACATTACCGATCCAGCTTGCCGTCTGTGGGCTCCGCTTGCTACTCGCTTCTGGAACACCACCGGATGAAGGAATCACGCCACCCTTCTTCGCGATCGTCCGGTGCACCGCCAGCGCTCCCATTCCACCACCGATCGCCAGGCTTGCCGTCACCAGCCCGATCGTTTTCTTGCTCGGCGTAGCGTCGTTGGACGACCCCTCCACCTTCTTCCCACTTCCTGGAATGGTCGGCGTTGACATCAGCTTGGAGACGCCGAGACCAGCAACCAGGGCGCCACCCACGGCCCCCTTGATCGTCGGCACCCACGACCGTTTCGTATCGTTCAGTGCACGCCGCGTCTCGGCGTTCGATTCCTGCAGCGCCCGAAACTGACCCGCAACCAAATCAGCCGCATGACGGGTGTCACTCAGCCGCTGATTAGCCGTATCAAGCTTGGCTGACAGGTCCGCGATCGTTGTCCTGGCTTCGCCGTCCCTGTCAGCCATGTCCGATCGCAGGTTTGTGATTGTCGCTGCATCATTCCGTCGTAGGCCCTCTAGGGATTGGATCTGTGCCCTGAGGTCGCTGGCAATACACTCTCCCTGCTTGATCACGGCAGCGTCGTTCTGGGCCTGCGCCTCCAGCTGTGTGATCCTCGCCGTCTGGTTGGCAACTGTGGCCTTTCCCTCCGCCTTCAAGTTCGACATGTCGGTACGCAAACCGTCGATGGAGCGGTCTCTCTCCGCCACTTGCGACTGAAGCCGCCCAGTCTCGCCTTCGTACACTTGGACCTGGCCGCGCAACTCTGCGACCAATGTTTCCAGCTCGGTGATCTTGGCCTTGTTCTCCTGTTTCAGCGTCGTCAGGTTTGCGATTACCTGGTCCTTTGCCGTCACATCCGCCAAGAGCTGGTTGATCGTCTGCTCTTGCGCATCGATGTCGCCCGGCATGCGCAACGTCTCCGATTCGTGGTCGGCATGGAGCTTCAAAACCGCTTCATCTAACGGCTTCGTTCCATCCTCCAGATTCCGGGCGTCCGATTGGAGTGCCTCCAGTTCGGCGCGGAACGCGTCGGCCCGGTCCCAGCTCGCATTGCTCGGCAGCGCCTGGATCAACCTCTGGATCTTGGCAATGAAGTGGTGCGGCGCGGCGGCAACGTCTGTCGACGCGACGCTGTCAAGAGCGGCGATGACCGCAAACAAGAAGAGCATGACGCTCGACAGACGACCCACCACCATGATCGCCCCGGCGACGTCTACCAGCAGCAGCGGTGCCTCGTGCGTTTGCCAGCGCCAACAATAGCCGTCGACCAGTGACCCGAAATAGAGCGCGCGTCCGGCGAACGCCACGCGCTGTTGAATGTATTCATACGGTCAGCTGTGGACCTTAGGTAGAACTCGATGGCAGAGGGACGACGGGTAGCCGCAGCAACGGCAGACGCGTGACCCGGCGACAACGTCGACGTGCCCGGCTGTAGTCTCGCTTTACGACGCAGAGCGACCGCAACAGCAGCGCCTGCGACGGTGACCAGGGCGAGCAGGACCCACGGCAGAACAACAACAGTCCAGGTCGGCGACCTCGACCTGGATTGTTGCCGGGAGCATGATCCTTTGCGGGAACGGCGCCGACACCCTGCTTCGCCTTCGAGGAACGACTCAGCGCGGCCGCCCCCAATGCGGACCCGATATCGCAAGGCTTGCCGCTGCCAGACCAGCGAGTCGTCACCGGCGATTCGCTGATGCCTTGACTCTTCGGAATCGGGTCGCCTCGTCGTCCCCCAGGAACGTGCCGGCAGGTCAGCATTTCCGACATCCCTTTGGGCACGCATCCCCCGCGTTTCATTGTCCTTGGCGGCCACGCTCGATCGCAGGTCGATGATTGTCGCCGTATCATTGTGTTCGCTCGGCGGAGTCGTGCCGACGGATCGTGGCTTCACGTTCTGCGATGGTTGACTGGAGTTTAGAAATCTCATTGCCCGTCTCGCATGCTTCAGCGCTGACATTTCACCGTTCAAATCGAGGTGACGTCTACCACTCCTTGACCCAAGATCTTTCCGGTGCACTTCCTGCCGCAATTGCACGATTCGATTCTCCATGGTCAGAGCGATACCGTGCGTGGTCTGTAACTCCTGACGAAGGCGTATGATGGAAACGCTTGGTGCTCAGTTCCCGGGACAACCTCGCGATCATTACAGAAAAGGCGGGCGTCGGCTCATCTCACGCCGAGCGCCAGCACAACCAGCAGAAGCAACATGCTCAACAGACAGCCCAGAGGACCCGCGTTCCACCAATGGAAACCGAATGCGATGGACGCCCCCCTTCCCCCTCGAAGCGGACCACAATCAAGCAGCTCTGTTTCCACCATGTCCCGATTTAGGCTCGAAGGTTCGCCTCCGCGGGCAACAGGAAGCCACTCGAGACCGATGCCCCCGGCTGCTGGGCCGACACAGAGAGTAAAACGGGTGATGTATAGTCGTGGCCCACTACTACCGGCCTGGCGCCTCCCGGCGCTGCACTCGTCGTCGTCTGCCTCCCATGCGTAACGGACGATGATCCAGCGTTCACCGGACCGGTGCGGACGTCGTACGTCGCCATCGGGCGACAGCGCATCGCGGCTGTCTCTGAAATCCCATAACCGATGGCAAGATCGTGCCAATGGATGCGACCTCCGGTTCCGCCCGCGCCCCGATGTTGCCCGAATCTACTCTACCCCGATTGCTACGTCTGATATGGCGCCGCCGGCCGACACTGACCGACTCACCACGCGTTGAGTGTCGGAATCAACACAAACGGACGATGTATTGGTATGGTCGTTTGCGCGAATGACGACGCTTAAAAGGCCACAGCAGATGGGCGTTCGCCAGCGACAACGACGGCTGGAGCGGCTGGCGCCCGTGGCACACGCACCGCCGATGTCGCCGGCATCGTCGCACTGTCCGCCCTGGATTTCGCCTTCATGCGCTGGGCAATGGCAATCGCAATGCCAGCGAGAACAACGGCGCCGAGGAGAATCCATGGCAGGACAGTCGTGGCCCAGCTTCCCGCCTTGGCGTCACGCTTGCCGTCATCCGCATCGGGAACGCGGTCCTCCTGCGCGACCATCCTGTTCTTCCCCTGATCTTGCATCGCCGCCGCTGTCAGCCCGGCACCGACCGCGATACCCGCCGTCGTCAGCCCGAGTTTCTTGGCCAGCGACATGCCGCCGCCGACCGGCACCGGCACCGTCTTCGGCCTCGTGCCGAACGCTGCCGCCATGGCGCCGGCGCCGACAGCAGAGCCAACAGCACCGTTCGCAATCGTCGACCACCATGACGAATCCTTCCAGGACTGCTGGGTCTTCATCCCACGATGCTGATTGGCCGGGGGCGTCGCGTGAGTCACATCGCGAACGCCCGTGGAGCGACGGGCCTCCTTCGTGGTGGCGACCGTGGTCTTCGACGTGCTGAGGTGGACCTGCTGCACGGACTCGACCGTCTCCTTCGTCTTGTTGATGGCCGTCAGCCAGCGCTGGTTGTCATCGGCGGCTTTGTCGAGAAACGTGCGGCACTCGGCCATGACCGGCGCGAACTGCGACGACATCCCCTCATGGATCGACGACATGCTCTTGTAGACCCTCTCGATGAAGCGGTCGCGCTCCCCCACTTCCTTTCGAAGCTGCTCGATCAACGTGATCTCGTCGTGCTGCGTGTGTGCCAGCATGACGTTCGCTTCCTTGAAGGTACCGATGTCCTGCTGCTTCTTGAGTAACTCCTCTTCGCTCCGCGCCACCTTCGCGCTCATCGCGTCCTTTTCCTGGACCACCCTGCCCAACTGGTTCTCCAGCGCCTCCTTCTCCGCTTTCATTTCTTTGGCACAACGCTGACTCGTGGCCACCTTCGACTGAAGATCACCGATCAACGCCATATCCTTCTGCTGCCGGCCCACGTGCGCCGCTATCGATTGCTTGGCCTCGGTCAGCTCCTTCGCTGTGCGCCCAACCTCCTCTTTAAGACGCTGGATCTCTGACTGCAGCGACGAGATCTTCGACTTGTCTTCCTCGATCATCATCTCCTTCTTCATCAGCTCGCCGCGCAACTTCTCAATGTGACGCTCCTTGTCCTTCATGTCCGATCGAAGCTGGCTGACCTCCTCATTGGCGGCGCGTACCGATGCCTTGGCAACTTCGATCTCGTCCCGCAGACCTGCGATCACGCGTTCGAGCTCCTCGACCTGGGCAGCCCGCGCCGAGATCGTCTTCTCCTCTTCCTCGATCTTCTTGCCCGATTTCAGATTCAGCGCCATCAGTTCAGACCGCAACTCTTCGACACGGTCTTCCTTCTCAATCAGCTTCGACCGAAGCGTCTCCTGCTCCTGCTCCAGGATCGCGATCTTTGCCTTGAACTTGTCGAGCTCCTCCACACGGCGCTGGATCTCGACCTCGAGCTCCTGCACTCTCTGCTTGGAGTCCGTGAGCGCTTTGTCCTGCCAGGAGATCGTCCTGTCCTTCTCCTGCATCTGGACCTTCAACTCGTCGATGCGGCGCGTCTTCTCCCCAACCTCCAACCGCAGCCGCCCGATCAACGCCTCGTTCTCCGCCTTCGCGCTCTCCATCATCACGATCAGCTTGCTCTGTTTCTCAATCTCCGTCTTCTGGCGCTGGATCTCCTCTTGGTATTGATGGGCCACGGTCGTCTTCTCGGAGATCACCGACATCTCTTCCGAAATCTTCGCATCCTTCTCCTTCGCCTCGGTCGACATCTTGACCTGCATCTCCCCGATGCGACGGTCCTTCAACGCCAGTTCCGTCTGAAGTTTGCCGACCTTCGCCTCGACTTCACGCTTCGCCTGCTCCAAAGACTTGATCTTGACGTTCGCGTTTTCCTCGACCTCCTTCCGCACACGTTTCATCTCCTCCTCGCCCTGTAGCAGCGTGGACTTCTCCTGCTTCAACGTCGCCACTTCGGCGCGTAACGCCTCGACGCGACTGTTGTGCTCCTCGATCATCCGTTTGTCCTCACGGCGCTGCTGGAGGAGGCGCTGCATCTCGTCTTCGTGCTCCTGCATCTTCACCTTCTGGGCGGCGATCTTCGACTCCAGTACCTCGATCTTCGTGTCCTTCTCCTGCATCCGCTTCGTCAGTTCAGCGGACAACTCCTCGTTACGACGCTGGGACATCTCCAAGTCCTTCCGTTGCTGCTCGATCGTCGCCTGATCTTCACGCCTCGCCTGCTTTAGGGCTTCGATTGTCTTCTTCGACACGTCAATCTCCTTGCGCAGGCGCCCGTTCTCATCTTCATGTGTGTGGATCACGGCGACCTGCTCGGCAATCCTCGCCTGGATTTCGACAACATTGTCGTTGTGTTCGAGCTTCATCTTCTGCATGTCCGCGAGCAGACGGTTGATGCGCTCGTCCTTCGCCGCCACGTCCAGCAATAGCTCGGAAATGACCTTTTCCTGCTTGACGATGTCGTTCTCCTGGTTCTTCTCCTTCAGCTCCAGGTTCTCGCACCGCTTCTCCAGCTCGCGCTTTCTCTCGTTCAGCTTCTGCTTGTCGATCTCGGAGACCGCCAGCATCTTCTCACGTTCCGATAGCTCGTTGAGCTTGATCTCGAGCGACATCTTCAGCGCGTCCATCTGGGAGCGAAACTCGGCCGCTCGATCCCAGCTCGTCGGCAGCATCAGGCTCAGCTCCTGGAACTTGCTAGAAAAGACGTGCACGTCATCCCCGTCAGCCGCCAAGACACCCTCCATGCCAACGGCCAGAGCCGCCAGCATGAGCACCATGCTCGACATCATCGCAACCAACCCAATCCTCCCTCTTCGTCAAATGACGCCCGGGGTCGGGTCGGGCCCACGGTGGGCACCTCGTGCACCGAATATAGCCGGGCGCTGCTCCCCCGAAGTCACCGAGCCGGCAAGCGAACTGTTCCTCGGAATGTTTCACGTGTATTCCCCCCACCAGCTCGGTCACCCGTCGATGCGCTCCACGTAGGTCGACGCCGGGTCCAGGCTTCGCAGCGCGATCTTGCTCTGCAAACGATTCTCGGCGTCGTCCACGAGCACGACACCATCGGCGGTGCACGCGACCCAGTCGCCCGGCGACAGCTGGTGCTGGTGCTTCAGTTTCGTCTGCCATAACGTCTTGGCTTGTTCCATCAGATCCACGTTGTCGTCCGCGTTACCGACGAACGGCGACCCTTCCTCGGGCTGGTCCCCTCCCATCACTCCCGCCCGAATCGTATGAAGACAGTGAGCGCGTCGCGCACTCGGATTGTTCCACCCGAGCCGAATCAATGGGGACCTCCTTCCTACACATCCTCGGCGAAATCCGAGCCGGTTCCCTTGTCCGACAGAAATAGCGGACCCTTGCCGAAATCCGGGCCCCAGCTTCTGCCCGATCCGCGCTCATGATGGATGTGCAATGCAGCCGAGTCGGGGGTACCTGCCTACCGTACCTACATAAGGTCAGGCATGGGGCCTAACAGGCGAAGGCGGTACCAGACACGTTGGCGCACCAGGGGTCGTGCGCGAAGGATTAGGTACGGTCGGAGACGGCTCCACACGAATCTGGTCGGCCGTGCAACAACGTACAGGTTGCCGCGATGCTTAGTGGGATGGTGCTGCCAGCGGGAACGTTGATCGGCATCGATGCCGTCGCTGCGGTGGCGCTGGCGAGCCTGTCCGCGATGACGGCGCGTCGCCTGTCAGGTCCGCCTCTGATCCCGGTCACTGCCTGCATCGCCGCTGCCCTGTACACGCTGGTCGCCATCGAGAGTGTTCTGGCGCCCTTGTCGGCGCCAGCGCTCATCCAGCACCCGTTCCTGGTCCCATTCATCGTCGTACCGCTGATCGTTATGGACCTGGCCGCGAGACGCCCAGTACTCGCCGCCATGCTCACGGCCACCGGTCTGTTCCTGTGCCAAGTGTCGGCCGCTCCCCCTGCGAACGCTTCAGCGGTCGCATCGGCGGCTGTCGCCGCTTCCTGCCTCGTTGGCGCCATCGTTATCGCGAAACCGACAAAGACTCTTGGTGTGGTGCTGGGCTCGTATGCCGCCGTCGTCGCCGTTGGCGCGTTCCAGCCGGTTGCCGTCGTGGTTCCTGTCGTGGTCGTCCTAACGACGGTCTTCGCTGCTTCGAGTGGCAAGAATGGGAAGACGACGACAATCATCGTGAAGGCGGCGATGGCGCGTCAGTCGGAGACGGTTAAGGAAATCGAGGAGGAGGATGAGGAGGATGGCGAAGTGCAACGGGGGTCATCCATTGCCGTTAAGGAGGACGCCATGTTCCATGTCGGAGGGGACAGCCCGCCGCCGTCGCCCCGCGTGCACGGACGGTCGTTTAGCCTACCGCAATCGTTGTACAGCGAAGGGTACCTAAGCGAAGACCTCTCGTCGTCGTCCGGCGAAGATGAAGTGGACGACGGCTACCTGCAGGAGGTTCGTGCCTCGGTGCTTTGACAGTGTGTTCGTTCTACTGATTGTTTCATACAGGTCATCTCTGCCACCGAGGAAACGCTGCAACGCATCGAGTCCAGGTCGAAGATCATTGGAGAGCCGGACGTCAAACCGTTGGGCCGTCTCGTCCCTGTTGGCGTTGCGTTCGATCGCCAGCCCGCGTAAATGCCCCTATTGTTCACCAACAATACATTCCCGTGTTAGACAACGGCATATTTGGGGGCGTCTCTACAACGATTCACCCATTGGTGTGCGCTGCCGACACACCGAAACCAGGGTGCGGATCTATCTCCACTATTTTCCCATCGGCGGACGGATGGTCCCATAGGGTGGGTCCATCGCGGAGTCCGGATGTAATGGGCGGCCGCCCCCACCCAGACGCCATCTTCTCTCTGCTGAACAGCGTTTGCAAGTCGCCTTTTACTACCTGCAACCGTTTAGCAGAGCGCTCAAGATTGCTCTGAAGCGATTTTTGGAACCACGTTGTTGTTCAACCACACAACACCGATCACGGAAGCAAATCGAATCCCGGCCCACCGCCTCCAGCGCGCTTGATGTGCAGACGTGCGGCCAATTGAAAGACGATGTCCGCGCCGCTCGTACTTGCACACCTGGGCCTGGCCAGTGGCCACGTGGGAACGATTGCCACGTTGCCGCCGGTAGGTAGTCGATCCCCTTAGTTGCCGTGATCGGTGCGGACTTCTCGGAGCTGTCGGTTGGTTGTTGAGCGTCGATGGCGGTCACGGCGTTGGTGGCGATTGCGGATGGATCCGAAGGTCGGCGTGCTGGCGCTCCACGGGGCTGGGTGACGTTGACGTTTGTGTACAGACCTGGAGGCGGTCGCCGTCATTGATACGCTTCGTCGCGGCAAGGTCGACGTGACGGTCGCGTCGGTCGGGCGCTCCACCACGGTGGGTGGACCGATCGCATCGGTCCCGTTCGCGTTACCGATAACGCCCTCGCCAGATTACGGCGGCGAACAAAACGAAGATCGTTGCCGACGTGCTGATCGAGGACGCGTCGCAGACTTTCGACCTGATTGTTCTCCCCGGGGGCATGCCCGGGGCGACCCACCTGCACGACAGCGCGCCGCTGACCGACAAGCTGAAGCAGCAGCAGAAGGCGGGGCGTTGGATCGGGGCAATCTGTGCCGCCCCTGCTGTCGTCCTGCAGGTCGGGATTCGACTACGACGGTGTGTGTATGTTGAGCATGACCCCTTGGCAGGCGCATGGGCTTCTTGACGGGCGTAAAGCGGTGGCGTACCCGAGCTTCGCTGAGAAGCTCCCCGCTGGCGTCTACCAGAAAGGCAGCGGAGTTGTCGTGTCGAACAAGGTCGTCTGGTCGGTGGAGCCCGTCGTTCACGTCGCTGAGTTTCCGTCGACAGGTCGTGACGGCTGCCGGCCCCGGTGTCGCCGTTGATTTCGGGCTGACGCTCGTCGCGGCCCTCCAGGGCGCCAAGGTCGCCAAGGAGGTCGCTGGCGGGATGCTCACCGAGTTCAAGGTCCCTTCCGTCTGCGATGTCCAGCTGCAGGAATGAACCCGCCACCAGCAATACACACTTGCAATCGGACGTGCGGTACCGCGACGCTGGTCCACATCGCGGTCGATGATGGTTCGCTGACATTCCCATCGGCGCCACCCGGCAATTCACGTGCTGAAACGGAACTGGACACAACGCCAGTCGCATGTTGCCCTCTGCGTCCTGCCACCGTGCCAAGGCATGCCGAGTCGTGCGTTCCTCGCCGGTGGTTACCTTCGCATGGTCCTGCTTCGTTTTGTTCCCCGTCCTGTTCATCGTTGGGCGATCCTGCTGCTCAGGAGCCGAGACACATCGACACCTCATCGTGTATGTGTCACCTGAGGCTGCTTGCCATCTGTGTTTGCCATATCTGCTGGATCACCTGGGGGTGAAGAGTGGTGGAGAGTCGTAGGGCGCAGTGGAGAGATCCAGCACCGACGTACCGCCCTTGCGTCTTTGACGTCCTCTGCGACCTCAATCCAGTCGAGAATATGTGCAGGCCGGTTGCGAAACTTCCTGTCAAGCGGGACAACTTCGAGATCGCCACGTGCGACAACCCGAGGCCGTCCCCCGGGAGAACGCCATTCGTCATTGTTGGGGCACCAGCGAATTGTAGACGATGGCCCCCTTGGTCCAGTGTTCGTTACCGGATATGAAGTCGGGGCGAACGACCTTGGCACGGTACTGAACAGCGCCGCCTTTCTCGACCTTGATGTACACGCCTTCGACGCGGCCGTCGGTGAACGCCGACTTGGTCTGGATGATGGATTTCAGCTCCGCCTCGGACGGCAGATCCGATCGGGTGGCAAGCACCGGGACGAGGGTGATCCCCGTGCCGGCCAGGGTCGCCTCCAGACCGGCCCGGTCCATCCAGGCCTTGGTCATCCGGTCATACAGGTCGAACGCGATGAAGAGCTGTGGCAGCGCTGTATACTGGATGCTGTGTTGGGCGGCCATCCACTCCCCGAACAGGATGAACCGCTCCGGGAAGCTTGGGTCCCTGCCCAGAACCTCATGCAACCTGTTCATCGCACACGTCGTCAGCAACGCGAACGCGCAGCAGGGCCAGCAACAGCACGATGATCAGGCGTACGTACGCTTCACGGTTCGCATGCACGAAGGCGCCCAGCTTCTTGAACTGCGCGTGCGACGCCGACGTGACGTAATGGGAACGGTTCTGCACGACGACGTTGCCGTCGGGCGACAACGAGAACCCCAGGTTGGCCCCGTCGACCTTCTCGGTGATAACGACGGTGGATCCAGGCGCGGTCGTCACCGACGACTGGACGACAACGTCGTCGGACGTTGCCGCGCCCAGATTCAGCAGATGGGGCGTTCGCGGGAACTTGAAGATGGGGGCCGGCCCCGTGAATCGCCTCGTCAGCGACCGGCTCGCGTCGAAAGACCCGACGCGAACGATAGCCTTGAAGCCTGCGGCGACGTTAACGGCGTCCCGAATGGTGGGCGCGTTCCCGGACGTACCTTCGTCAAGCGCTGGCTCGACAAACAGCTTGGCGTGTTGGGCGACCGCCGTGCGAACGCGATTGCCAGGCGGGAGCGTCGGGTGATCTGGGCGCCGTTGCGCTCTCCAGACGCAGAGGTCGGCCGGGTAGTCGAACAGAATCGCGATCGGCGTCGTCGCCCACGTGTCCGCCAGGCGCAGGAACTGGGCCCGGTCGTCGCGACCCGCGTTGCACCGGTCCAGGATCAGGCGGCGACCCCGCGCCCGGTGACGCCCGATCAGTTGTTCGCACGCGGCGCGACCCATCTCGTCGCCGCTCAGCGCCTCCCAGTCGCCGTTCCAGTCCCGAAGCATCACCTGCTGACGGAACCACGACTTCCCCGACCTAAGGCCAGCGATCAGACAGGATCCCATCCCGGCGAGCAACCGTGGCTATTACCCAGGAAGGCCCACCAGTACAACCAGATCCGCCTGGTCGATCGCGGACCCATCCCCAGTGACGATTGGCGTTGTCGGCGCCGGCTCCGATATCGGCACCGGCAACGCGGATCGGCGCTTCCACAGCCGCGATTCAAACGCGATCACGGCCGCCTCTTGCTGCGTCGTCTCGATCTGAGTTAGATCAACCGTTAGATGGGTGGCCCACGACCATTCTGGACCCGCGCGCGTACACTGCCAGGGCGGATGGCTCGAAGGCGCGCAATGGCCTGTCGGGCGGGCAAGACCGGATGGTCCCAGTCGGGCGATGGGCGCTGGAACCCGAACGCGACCATGAAACAGGCCAGGGCTGTACCGGCGCGGCCCTTACCGCCGCCACAGTGCACGAGCACCGGTGCACGTTCGGACACGATCGCCAGGAACAGGTCAATCTGCTCTGGGCTGGGCGGCATGTAATTCGGGACGGGCAGGAAGGTCTGCGTCGGCGCCGGCCCGATTCCAAACCATTCGGTCGGGAGCGGCTCCTCCTCCGTCAGCGTCACGATGTGCCGGACGCCGATCTGGGCCAGCCGGAGGCAGTCGTCCCGGTTCCTGGGCGTCGACATGGCCGCCAGATGGAACGGCACCACCCAGCGGAAGAACCGGGGCAACTTGTACCCATCAGGCAGCGTCACGTGCACGCGGGACTCGACGCTGAGCGTGGGCAGGAACCCATCCGGGATGCTCCTGGCGATCAGGTCGCGCAGGGCATCCGGCCACTGTTGCTCCAGGTCCTCGGCCAGGTCGTCCGGGATCTGTCCGCGTTCGTCGTCGAGGTACAGGACGTCCCATTCGGTGTGCTGCGCGCAACGAAACATTCGTTTCAGGCAGTACTGGACGGCGCGTTCAGGAACCGATTGCAGATCGTGGAGGGCGCGCCCGTACGCCAGCATGGCCAGCTTGTACTTGGATTCGGCAACGCCAACGTCGCCGATTCGGATCCATCGCCGGGGGGAATCATGCGGCAAACGGCATGCGGTCTGAAGGGCGCGAGTCGTGTTGCCCCGAAGCAGGAAGTCGTGCGAAAGTTCGTAGAGAAGAGCGTCCGGCGCCGGTGACGGGCACATCCCTTCCAAGATGCTGTCGACCGATTTGTCAATGTCGTGCGCGTCGGCCGCTGACAATGTGATGTGGAACTGGGCGGGCGGGAGGCCTAAACGCAGGCGGTAACGTTGTCCTTCGGGCCACAGCACCGGGACGAACACGATATCGGGGCGAGGACGGCTGACACCCAGCGCGTAGACCGGCCCGATCGTCTTGGCGGCCGGCGGATCCAGTACCTCTCTCAGCTCAGCCTTCGTCAGGAGCGTGATGTGCAACGGCGGTGGCGATTGGCTGTGCGACAGGAACGGCGATGCCGCCTCGTCGACAATCGGCCCGGTTAACGCCAGGCAGCCGCGATATCGCCCGACGTACGACATCGCCCTGATCTGTGCGGCATCGTTACACATGGCGGCTCCCCTGATATCAATCAGTCCAGCCGTGCTTACAGTGATCGTTTCCCGGGTCGGTCGTTTCGCGACGGCGATCGTTCGGCCACCCTCGATCGACGTCGAACCTGCCCGTCTGTGCTGGCTGTGTGTGTGCGTGCTGTGCGTATGGGATTGTGATGGCGAATCGGGTACGAGGGACGAGATCGGCGATGGGGATCCACTAGGGAAGTGAGTCTGGCGAGGCAGCGTTGCCGGAAGGTGTACGTCGTGTGCCGCGACTGCTAGGCCGTGACAGGGATATCTTTAGAACTGCGGTCCTCCACTGGGCAGAGTCGGGCGAATGGTCGGCGCCTGTGCGCCTGTGCCCGGGGCGCGGGGGAGACACCGCGACGACGGTACGACGGTACTCCGCTCGCTGGCCGCGCAGAAGTGGATCGCAGTGGCCAAGTTTAGAAAAGGGGAGCCTCACTGCGACCGACCCGGCGCACTGCGGACCTCAGCTGCTGCCAATGAGGAGGCCTGCCGTGGCATGCGCGATGCTTCGGTGCTACGCGCTGCTGTTGCTGCTGGCGGCGATTCGTGACGCCCATGCCCAAGTCAATGTGACCAAGCGGCACCTGCGGCGGACGTTGCCGGTCGTCCGGTGCGGGTTGTGTCCGCACTTGGAGAACGGGCACCTGAAGGTCCTGGCCGATGCACGGGTCCCGTACTGGACCGCCGAGATCAACCATGTCCTCGAACTCCGCGAAACGTGGACCAGCTTGTTTCGCCCAGACACAACCCCGGACGTGCTTCTCGACTACTTCGAGTTGCCATATGACCCGTTAGTTGCGGCGGCATCGGTCAACTGGGCGCGCCAACAGATTGCAGATCAACACGTCCCACTGCGAATGCAGATCTTGTTCTTGAATCATCTTTTCGATATCGATGGCGTTCCCGTTGACGAATTCAGCTCGATGGTGGAGACGGCCACCATCCAGTGGGGTCTTCCGCCTGGGTTCGCCATGGGCGTTGCGTTTCGGCATGCGGTTCATGCAGACAGGTACTCCCGCGATCATCGGCAGCAATGTTTGCAGGTCGTCCACCGTCTATTGGATCTCGGCGCCCGTTTCAGCGAAGCAACCTTCGACGACTGGATTTCGTTGCAGGCGCTGCATCAAGACGTCGCTCTACGACTGAACGAGCTTATTGACTTCAGCGACGCAATCGTGAAGGCCGCAATGCGACTCGCTCGGGAAGCGCTGCAAGCCCCAGACTACCAGATGGTTCGAACAGCGGTGGAATTCGATGTCGGGGATACCATCAGCGACGGCCTCCTCCGAGCGCTGGTCGAGCACGGACTCGATATCAACGCTGTCGATGAGGCGCTGTGCGAAACCCGGTTCACATCTGCGTTCGTCAACGGTCATGTGTCCAAAGCGGCCCTGCTGATCGAGCTCGGCGCTGACTTCGAGAATGTTTTGACGCCATCTAGTGCGGCCCACGAGGACAACTGGTGGGACCTCCCCTTGGAACGCGAAATGTCAGAAGCCGACTCTGCCCTATTGCAGTGTATGCTGAAGTACTCAGTTGATCCCGCTGAAGCCTTTTCCAATTTCTTTGCAGCGTTCCGCCCCGAAACTGTGACCAGCTTGACGATTCGAATGGCATTGGAATCCCTACCCGAAATCGACGACGCTTCGTTATGGGCGCATCGTGTCCTCGACCGCCTACTGGCGAATGGGTACGACCGGTCTATCACTGATCTGATTGGCTTCATTGGGAACGATATGTCCCTGACTTCCGACATGGGCACTTCTCTTTTGGTGAACATGGACATCTGCAAGCGGCAGAATCCCATCGATGATCTGGAACAGCTCACGGCGTCGTCCACTGAACATCAAATCCGTTCCGCCTTGAGCACAGTCGACCCGGTTTCGGGACGTACCGTACTTCACAAGAATTGCATGACCGTGGAAGTATATCGATGGATATCGCAGCGCTCCTCGGTTTCGGTTCTGGATCTCGACTGGTCTGGGCGAACCTGTTTGGACTATTGGGTGCTGGACGCCGTGGATCACGTTCGCCCACATTATGAGGTCGCTCAGCTAGTCCAACTGTTCTGGCTGGCACTGGATTTGGGCCCCGATGCAACGACGATGTACGACCTTGTCGTTCGTTCTTGTACTGAATGGACACGAATGCGACTTGAACGCCATCCGGCCGTCCTTCAGGAACTGTATTATTCTGCCTCTGCACGGTTCCATCCGATCTTGGAGCACATACGCGAATTTGTCACCGACGTTGTGGTGTATTTGCACAGTCTCGACGCTGGCAGCGTTGGATACCTTCTGCATGGTGCCCTGATGAGCATCACAATCGGCGGATCCGATACCGACATTAAGCGCCAGATGAACTTGATCAGCATGTTGTGCTGCTACGACTACGGGCGGCTGATGCTAGTCCAATGGCCGTCGGATGGCTGGACACCCTTACATCGCGCCGCCGCGCATCCCTGCCTTCACCAATTCGTCCCCGTCATGCTGACCTGGGCATCGCGCTATGGGATTCTGGAAACGTTGCTCCACGTCGCCGATGTGCATTCGAGAACCTTCCTGCACGTCATAGCTGACCGCTTGGAATACGTCCCTGTTTTCATATCCAGAAGGGCTGGTGGTAGTTACCCGTATGACACCTCCGATGACTTCGACGCTCTGCTGCGAACTATCTTAGCACATCTGACGGGAATGTCGCCCTCTGGTCGTACCGGCTTCCCAGTGCTGCCGGCGCCTGCTTTGCGCCACCTGTTTTCTGCTCGAGATGGACTGACTGGTCGGACGTTCCTGGACCTTGTCAAGGCCAGCCTGCGTGGACGGCCGGATGACTCGCTGATTCAGATGTCAACTGACATCATCGATGCAGTGCATGGTTGGGCGGCCGTGACGCCTTTGCTGTGACGGTGCTCGCAATGGATCTGCTGTGCGCTCGGAGGCGTGGCATCATACGCCCGACCCCCAATCCTCATAACGGCCGATCGGCATGTTATAAATAAACTTACAACGAGTAAATTCCTCATCCTGAAGGGATGCGTGATTGCCACACGTACGGGTGCCACGACCTGGCTGACACAGTTGGCGTCAACATATTCGGTGCAGATCCCGACCTGCGCGATAGTTCCTATGCTCGGTACGGTGTGGCGTCAACTGTCCTTCCTGGTTTCCAACGGAATCGCATTTCGAATTTGCGAGCGGATATGTAGACGTTTGAGAACCACTGAAGTCACGAGGTGCTCAACTGGTATAGTTGCAGTTGCGACTCTGGAGCTCAGCCAGGTGGCGGTATTTATAGAATTGTCAAAGGTTACGCCGTACGCGGAGTCTACGCCATGCCGCATCGCGGGTACCCCGTACGGCCGCACCTCTCTACCTAGGTAGCAGAGCAAAGACGAACCGATTGAGGGCCCAAACCCGGCAGAGGGGCTATGAATAACCGCGGCGTCCGGCCCTCCAGGTCGACGAGCGCCCGATTTGGGTTACGCGGCTGCGTCAGAGGACAGGGTCGCGGCGTCCGCGGGTCGTCCCGGGCTGCAACCACGACGTCGCGGTCTGACTGTTCACACCGTGGCGCAATGCGTGGACAGACTCCGCTGCACAGTGGGGCCTCCCGCCCACGCACTGCGCGACGGCCGACCCGCCACTGTGCGACGCACGGACCCGCAAACGGCGAATCCCAGATCTGCATTCTCCGGGCTACCTCGTCGCCAAGATGTCAAGCGCCGCCCGATGTGTAGCAACGTTAGTGCTATGCGCAACGGTACTCGTCATCGGCGTCTCAAGCGTCCACCATTTCACCGAGGCGCCGCCTGTCGTCCCGTTTCTGGTGTCCTCGTTCTTGGAGAATGATGAGCTGAAACGTCTGGCCGCTATAGAGGATCCGCAGTCCCAGTGGTCAGAGGTGGTCACCAGTATTATCCAACATCGACAGTCGTGGGAAGGCTTGTTTCGTCCAAACACAACTCGAGATATGGTTCTGAGTTATTTCAATCTGAGTGTTGACCCTCTGGTTGCGACAGCATCCGGCAGCTGGGCCCACAAGCAGATAGCAGAGCAGCACATCCCACGGCGAATGCAGATACTCTTCCTGAGACATATCTTCAGCATCGATGACAATGTTCCTTGGGACACGATTCGCGTCATGTTGGGCACGGCGATCACGAAGTGGGGACTTCCTGCTGGGGTTGCCTTGGGCATTGGTATTCAGTGTGCGGTCCGGGCGGACAAGCATTCCGTTATACATCGGCAGCGATGTTATCGCGCTGTCGAGCACTTGATGGATGCATATCGGGCCCGTTTCGCTACTCGATGTGATTCCGAGGCGGTGGAGGCGTTGCAGGCTGATGTTCAACAGGCTGCTTCTGTAGCCTACAAGGACGAAATCGCAAGAGCTGTGTTTTCGCTCGTGAAGAATCGTCTGGGTGACCAGGAAGGTTGGTTGGTTGAGACGGCGGTCGACTTCGAGTACATCAGGTACGAGGCCGGCAACAGCCTGCTCGAAGCGCTTGCAGAACATGGGCTGGATGTCGACGCGATCGATCCGCCTCTGTGCGAGACCCGCTTCGCATCTGCCTTCAGGGACGGTGACTTGTCGCAGGCGATGTTGCTGATCGAGCTCGGCGCTGACTTCGAGAACGCCATTGCGTCAGATGATGCAGAATGTCTGGTCGACAACTGGTGGGACGACGACTTGGAACGCGATCTGGTTTCACAGGATTATGACCTCCTGGCATTGATGCTGAAGTATGCAGTGGATCCAGCTGATGTTTTCGCCAAATTCTTCGCGGCGTTCGATTCTCAAACGGTGACCCACGTGGTGATGAAGAGGGCGGCGACGTTCCTTCCGGACGATCACGATGCGCTGTCATGGGCCAACCGGGTCCTGGACCGGCTTCTGGTAACCAGGTACGATCGGTCTATCAAGGGCGTCCTTGGTTTCATCGGGGATGGTCTATCTCTGGTCTCCGATGCCCAGGACGCTTCTATTCTGGTGAACATGGACATATGCAACCGCCCGGATCCTGTCGGCGATTTTAAAAGACTGGTAGCAGCGTCAAAGGCAGACCAGGTGCTCCTCGCGCTCAACGTCGTCGACAAGCAATCTGGACGGACAATGTTCCACAAGAAATGCATGACCATGGACGTATTCCAGTGGATCCGGCAGCGATCATCGGCCTCGCTGGGACACCGCGACGCTCTCGGGCGATCGGCCCTGGACTACTGGATCGTGAGTGATGATGATCAGATTCGTCCACACAATGAGGTCGCGCAGCTGACCCGGCTGTACTGGCAATTCCTGGGGCATGATACGAATGTGGTATCGCCATACGATATCGTTGTTCAGTCGTGCACTGAGTGGACGCGGCTGCGACTTGAACGTGACCCGGACGTCATGTGGGAGTTGTACCATCCTGCAACTGCGCCATTCCTTCCGATTCTGGCAAGCTTGAGCGGGTCCTTTCTTCACGACGCTATCTACCTGTCGGGCCTGCACCCCGAAACGACATCGTATGTCCTACACGCTGTTCTGATGAGGATCGCCATCGGTGCCGTCAAAGATGACCACCAAGATGACCAACGTGTGATGAGCTTTGTACGGACGCTGTGTACGTATGAGTTTGGGCGGTTGCTGTTCGTGCAATGGCATTCGGACCGATGGACCCCTCTGCATCGCGCTGTCGCCCATCCCCGCCTCCACCGGTTCGTAACTGTGATGCTGGAAGTGGCATCGCTCCATGGGACGTTGGAGCACCTGGTGAATGTCGTCGACGTGCACGGGCGAACGTTCCTGCACATCGCCGCTAGCCGCCTGGAGTTCGTCCCCGTTTTCAACTACGACGGCAAACCTGCACATGACGCCTCCGAGACGTACTGCGCTCTGCTGGGAGATGTTCTGAGATGGTTGACAGCCCAGCCCGGCGCAGCTGGGCAACCGGGTTCCCCGTTGCTGTCCGTATACGCACTGGATCGTCTTCTGTCTGCTCGCGACCTGTCTGGGCAGACGTTCGCGGACATCGTCACGTACAGCATGCGCGACCGACCCGACAGCGACCTGATCCACAAGTCGACGGCCATCACCCGCCTCGTGCACCATTGGGTAACCCTGACGCCGCAGAAACTGGACAGGGCCGCGTGATGCCGCCCGCTACTACCTACTGACCGCGCTTCCCTACTTCTACTACATTCCGGGCCACCGCTTTACGACAGTGCGTATTCTTCTGAGCCGACCGATGCAGTGGCCGTTTGGCAGTTCCTGAGCCGCCTGATGCACCTCATGGCCATTTTGCAGTTGGCCGTCGCTGTTCGATGATCCGGATGCGTGGCCAGGGGCACCAGCGTCTGGCCAGCAGGGCGGACGACGACGACGACGACGGCGACATCGAGACGGGGCTGCTGGGGTCCGGGTCGCACCGCGGACCGTCGGTCTGGTTGCCGGTCGGGTTCGTCGTCGTGGCGTTCGTCGTCGTCATCGGCGTGCTGACGGTCGTGCGCGTGCGGTCGCCGGCGCCGAGGGTCGTGGCCGCTCGGGCAGAGCCGCCGTTCCGCTGCGGCGATGGGGCGACCGTCATTGACGGCGACCGCGTCAACGACGACTACTGCGATTGCCCGGACGGCAGCGACGAGACGGGGACGTCCGCCTGTTCACATATTCGGGGCGTCCGGTTCCGGTGCAGCGATGCGCTCAGTATACCCGCGTCGATGGTCGGCGACGGCGTCTGCGATTGCCCCGATTGCATCGACCGATAACGCGCGTGTAAGCGCGCCTGCACACGTCGACCACCGATGCTGAACCTATCCTTTCAACAGAAGACGTGATGAATCTACCGCAGACAGGGAGGAACGACGTACAATATGAGGTTGTTAATTTCGTCTGGTAACGAGGTTACGATAACCGGAAGATGCGGACGGTGTGGTCGTCTCCACACGTTGCCAGGAGAGATTCGCGGGTGTCATCGTCTGCCGGGCGCCATGCGATGCCACGAATCGGCCCGGAATGGGTCAGCGCCGGGTCCAGGTCGAACAGGCGTTCCAGGCGGGTCTGCGGGTGGCGGTGCGCCTGCAAGATGATGACCCGTCCGTTGTCCAACCCGACAGCAAGACGATCAGACGTTCCCGGCTGCCAGGCCATCGCGCGAACAGAGTGCCCTAACGACGACGTCGCTGCCAACTTGAACGACGCATCCGGGGATACCGAGAACAGGTTTACACGTTTGTCTCGGGAGCCGGTTGCGAACAACGCATCGTCGTGCGTCCACCCGCATGACCAGATGATCCGTTGATGGGCCTTGGCCGCCGTTTGCACGACGCACCACTGGCCATCGTCCTGCCGGGCGCTCAGGGCGACACTTCGATCGCGGGACGCAGTGAGAAGGAAACGGCTGTCGTGCGAGAACTCCATCGCCACAACGGTAAGCGCGTGGGCAGCGATCTTGCCGACCTGGCACCATGACGTCGTATCCCAGACAATGACCGCGGCATCAGCAGGTTCCTTTGCGGCACACGACGATGCCAGGAGCGTTCCGTCGTGCGACGTGCAGATCGATACGATCGTGTCGTTGCCGTGGCCGTACAGCTTGGCGACTTCAGGCCACAGCGTATCCTGCATCAGGGTCGACTCCAACGGTGGACTGGTCGCGATTGGCCGTTGACGACCGTCTCCCTCTGCCTTGTTCGACAGGCCGACTTCAGGAACGAACACGCACTCGGCACGCTCTCTGCCATCATCCTTGATGGCAACGCCAGCGATACGGTGCAGGTCGCGAAGGAACGTTGACGGAGCGTCGAACACGCGAATGATCTTCTCGTGTGCCCCGGACGCGAATCGATACGGGACCGAGTTGATTGTGGCAATACAGCTCATGTCGTACCCGTGCACCTGGGGACGCCCGATCTCGCAGAACGTTGCCGACCCGGCACGTCTCGCAAACGCCCTCGTTGTCTGATCCGATTCTCCAACAGTGAGCAGGTAGTCGCCGTCCGGATGCCACGTCAAACCGGCAACGGGCCCGGCATGGCCTGTCCAAACTGGCAGCGCCTGCATCGTCGACGTGCTGAACAGGTAAAACCCGCCATTGTACGTGTGGCCGATGAACATGTCCCCGTTCGGAGACCAGTCAGCAGAATAACACGCCAGCGTGTGACCGCCGACTTCACCGGTCGCCGTCAAAGGTAACCACGCGCCGCAATGCTCGCGCCAGATTGCCATTGACTTGTCCATCGAGGCAGAGAGCAACGATTGGCCATCAGGGGACCATCGGCAGCTAAGGACCGCGTCATCGTGACCCTCCAGAACAGCATCAGGCAGGCATTCGTCGAAAGACACACGCCACAGCCGAATGTTCCCGTCTTGAGACGCGCTTGCCAACACACATCCGCTATCAGACGTCCAAAAGTCCAGGTCCCGAACCCAATCAGCGTGACCAGCAAGAGCGGTGAACGAGACGAAACCACATTCTTGTTCTTGGCGATACAGCGTGACCCGAGAAGACACATCACCGACTGCCAGAATCGTCGTCCCTTGCCAGGCGGTAATTGCAGTACACAGCGGCAAACTGGCGCACGTGACGACTTGGATACAGGTCGGCTGGTCGCAGTCAATGCCCCATATCCTGACGGTGCCGTCAGACGACGTCGAGACGATGTACTGCGGGGTCACTGTGAGCGACGCGACGCTCGATACATGACCCTCGAGACGGTGCAGGATTTGGTATTCAGCGTTCGAGTACGCCCAAACAATGATGAGACCATCGGAAGCGCCCGAGACCAACTTCGATGATCCTGGTACCCAACGCACAGCAGTCGTCTGCGAGTCCGCATCATGACCGACGAGAGTCGCACGAATTCTACATTGTTTCGCATCGCTAATCGCGATGACGCTCCCACAACAGTAGGCAATAAGATCATCGACAGAATATCGCCATGACAAGGCGGACGAGGACCGGTTACAACCTCCAGCAATGAACAAAGCCTCCGCAGCCATTGTCGAAGCCGACTTCGGAGTCCGTCACGCAGTCCGTTGGCGTGGGTCCGGGACATTCGCACCTTGATCGTACCGATGACAACGTCCCGCCGACCGCTCCTGACCGGGGCGACCGTCGCTTGCGAAATGGCATTCGCGTCATCATCGTCGCCCAACATCGGGCTCTAAATGACGTGTTCGTCGCTACGTGCTCATGTACGTTGTCGAACATCTTGCTGGGGTGGAGGGGGTCTGTCGCTCGGGTTACTCGGGCGTGTACCGAACGTCTCCGCCAGGCACTGAGTCGAGCACCTTCACGATTTGATCAAGGATCCAGGGAAAGCGATAACGCAATCGGTCTGAACGTCGTTCGTCCCCGACAACAGCCAGTACCGTGCGCCTCGGCTGGGGTATCGTCGGTCGAGATCTTCGGAATTGGCTGTCGCCGGGGAAGAACGACGTTCAGACCCATTGCGTTCTCGCTTTCGCTGGCTCCTTGATCAACAAATGATCCTGTGAGAGCCAGACCCGATCTCGGCGGACGCTGCGCGTGCAACCAGGAACAGGCAAGCAGGAAGAGACGTTGTGGCCGGGCAGACCGGCACCCGCTTGATACAGCAGCGTCGTTGTGCCGTCTATGGCAACGTACTTCAGCGAACGGATGCTCCTGGTCGGCATTGCGAATGATGGTCGTCTGCATTACAGGTTGTGTACAGATGGGTACATGGTTCGGTCATGAATAGAGAGACCGATGCTGAGACGATATTTGGATCGGGCGAGTAGAAGGCTGCCCTCTTTCGGCAACGTTGACCATGCGGCATCGTTTGTGGGTAGTTGCATCTATATGGTGTGCCGCCGTTGCGTCCAGCGGCGTCGCTGGCTATTCGTTTCGCGAGAACAGCACGTTGTTTCTGAACCATCCTGTGCAGCCTGTTCCGGGCAATGCGCTGCCGTTGTTCGCGCCTCCATTAACGAATTTCTCGTGGACTGCCTGGGTGTCCATAAGCAGTCAGGTCCGGAAAGCTTCCGGTTCACGTCCCCTGTTTAGTGCAATTCCGTTCATGACAGGCGGAGACGCCAGTCAAGGGTTGCCAACACTCTACTTCAACTCATCGTCGAACGCATTGGGTTTCTCTCTCAGCATACTGTCTGGCGCCGCACCGCGAGGCGCGTCGCCGCTGGTATTCGAAACCGATGCGATTCCGTTCGATCAGTGGGTCAAGGTTGGCCTCTCGGTCACAACCTCGACGTCGTATGCCCTCACGAAGATCGTGTTGGATTGCTACGACGGCTCCAACGTGACGACCAAATACTTCCATGACGTGTCCTGGGCGACCCTACCTCGCTACGACCAAGGTCTTCAAATTTGGGTCGGGCCCTCCGGTTTAGTCGCGCCTGGATACATTACGGATCTGGTGCTCCACTATGGCGCATCGACGCCTCGCCTATCGACGCTGTGGCCACCTGCGCGCCTGCTGACTCGGTCCGGGAACCTCTGTGGCGGGACGAATTACCAGGAATCCACGACTCCACTTGTCATTGCCTGTTCGGATTCTAGCCAGGTGATCAGCAGTATCCAGTTCGCGTCATTCGGTCATCCTCAGGGAACCTTCCCGAACATCACCGTTGATCCCAGTTGCCATAATGCCAATACGTCCGCCATTGTCTTTAGTCAGTGCGCCAATCGTCGTAAGTGTCGATTGTCCTTCCCGGATGCAAGCGTTTACACTAGCGGTTGCCCATGGGGACAGGCCCCGTTCTGGGTCTCCGTCGTCGCCGTTTGCGCTTCGCCGCCGAACAAATCGACTAGTTGGCTGTCCACAACTTCCGGGCCTCTAGTCGCTCCCTCTGTGCTACACAGGTCGTCCACGCCAGGGCGGCGTCGTTGGCCTCAGTTTACGTCTCTAACGAGGCGCACCTCCACGAATCCTCACCGAGTCACGCTCTCGCCTCGATCCCGGTACTCGAAGCGTAGATCGACGGAACTCGATAGCCCTTCTCGTCGGATATCAGCGCCGACGTCGTCCAGCCTACACGGTACGACAGGCCCAGGTTCACAGGGTCGTGGTTTGGAAGCGGCTCGCGTCACGGTGCCCTTGGGTGCGATCGCTCTGGGGATCAGCTGGGACCTACAGGTCTTCTCCAGCGCTCTGGCGTCACAGATGCTGGTCGACACGAGTCGTATCGCGAGTTGCGGGATCCTCGAATCCGTCCCGGCGGTCACGTTTTACGTCCTGCCCCCCGCAGACCCAACCCAGGCAGCAGCGCGCGCCGTCGCCGTTGCCTTCCAGCAGAACATGCAACTGGCCAACAGCACCCTCCGGAGCATCCCTCTGCTGGCGTACGCGCCCCCGCCACCGATCAACGTGACCGTAGTCGATGTCACCTTATCCAGGTGTTCGGACGGGACCTATGTCGTCGTCGACAGCGGCATCTGCCCTCCGAGTCCACCAGCGCGTGGAGGCGCCACACCGGCGACACCGCAGGCGTCCGCCTTATCGTTAGAGACGATGGAGTTGATCGCCGGCGTATCCGTGTCCGTATTCTGTGTCCTTCTGATCACCCTCTGCGTCCGTTGCATCAATTTAAAGCTGGCAGGACGGGAGGGTGGCAACGGGAACGAGTTGCTGCCGCACCAGGTCGGTGTGGGGACAACCCAGGAAACCTACCCAGCAACGTTCAACGAGAACGTGAACGCGTTCGCGTTACCACATCGGTCAGTGTCAACAAACGCGACCGTCGATCTCGGTACGCTGCGAACGCTGGACGGCGAGCAGGACTCGACCCGGCGGCTTCAGGCGTTCGCCCTACCACCTCGCGTCGGGGACACGTTGGGCACGATCGACCTCAGTGATGAGAAGGACAATAATGAAGTGATTTATTCCGACCGACACCGGCGCGAGACGGCGGCAACGTAACGCTACGTAACAGGGGCTTGCCAAGCCGTTACCGACAACTGCGTCAGTGGCGGGGCCTCTGCCGTGGACGTTACGCTGTCGCGCACAGTCACGGCGTCACCGTGTGCCGGTGGTACGACATGGTCCTTGACACGCCCCCTCCAACGGCACGCGGTTGCATGCGGAAGACGGTCGAACGGACGTGTCCCGGCTCGACCGTTGGCTCTGGATCATGAACAACACGGCCTTGCACGTGCACATATGTCTTGGCTCGTTGACGCGGCACGAGACGGATCGTGGCGTAGCTAGAGGTGACATGGACGGCGCGATTTGCTGAGGCTGCTGTCGACGATGACAACGCAGGGCTCCGGGTCTGGCTCAGGACGACACCGACGCTGAGCGCGCCGGCGGACAACGTTATCTTGAAAGGCGAGTGTGGCAAGCGATTGAGGCCCGTACGACTGGCGTACGCCTGGCGCTTACGTCCCGGTACTGGTTCAGGATCCCCGTAGGACGACCTGCCTTGCTGACGCGATGTGCCTGGAATCTTGCGCGTGGCGCGGACTCGGGTGGGCGTTCGTGGCGCGTTGTGCAGAAGCAGGGTCAGGGTAGAGACGCAGTGACGCGGGACTGGCACTGGATGGCACCGGCGCGCGGGGCGCCGGTGGGCTCGCCGCCTCGAAGCGCGGAGAACGCGTACGACTGTTAATCTGAGAAGGACAATAATGAAGTGATTTATTCCGACCGACACCGGCGCGAGACGGCGGCAACGTAACGCTACGTAACAGGGGCTTGCCAAGCCGTTACCGACAACTGCGTCAGTGGCGGGGCCTCTGCCGTGGACGTTACGCTGTCGCGCACAGTCACGGCGTCACCGTGTGCCGGTGGTACGACATGGTCCTTGACAAGTGACAGGATGATGACCGCGAAGACGTTACAGCCGGCCACGGCGCACAGCCCGTCGTTAAGGTTGACGGCCAGCCAAGACACTGACGACGCTGACTGCTCCGATTTCGAGACGGTCGCGGCAACCGGGACGCTAGCCGCCGCCGACGGCGACGACTTCGACACGATCCGGATTGCGGTTGCAGGCCCTCGCGTCAGAGGCCAATGGCAGATGATCTCGGCGACGAACGAACCCGTGGGAACGGGGTCGGCACCCGCGCCGGATCCGTACCGCCCAGTGAAAGGCATGGCAAAGCCCGGCGCCAGGCGGAGGAAGAACGAGGCCGGCGGCGATGTCTCGACGATGACTGCTTCCAGCGACGCTGACTGCTCCGACGTCGACGCCAATGAATAGGGACCTGCATGTCGCGGCGGACGTGTCCTGGCGAGCACGCATGGAACGACACGGAAACGTATATTAGATTCGACTATAGATATAGTAAACGGCGTGCCCAGGTTGTCATGCAGAACGCGACCTTGGTTTCGCTAGGGGCTTGACGTCGGCGAGAAGGACGCTCAGGGCGGTGTACTGCGGTAGGACGAGGTCGGACTGCAGGCGCGCTCGGCACTGAACCTCCTGGAACGCCGTCAATGACATCGGTACGCTTGCCCGCTTCGGCAGGGCGTCCGCCAGCGAACGCTTCCTGGACATTCTGGGAGTGTTGGCGCGTTTGGCAACTGGACCGGCCAGTTGGGGAGGTGTGACGGACAGACGGCAGCGCCAGTCCTGCACGACAGACACCCTAGCTATTAATAGCCAAAGTCGCACATGACCTGAGGCCGCGTCCCAGCGACCAGGCCCGGCCGGCAGGATGCGGGACACGATGGGTAAGGTAACATAGCCATGGGAGACGCAACAAACCCTGTTATTGTATATTGGCATTGTTCATAAATGTGGAACTACGAACTGTTAGCTTTGGGATCTGGCTAACAAGTAGCCACTGCCCTGACGCGGTGGACGAGTACGAAACCGAGCGACGCGGCTATAACGCCTGACAGTGTGCTCTTCGTGCTATCTTGCACCTTGCGGTACTCGGCATACGTGCCGCTTTGGATGACGGCATCAACGCCTTATTCTTCCAGCTACTGTGCTTCTTTGTGTACTCTTTGCATAGCTCAATGGCCTCGACGTCGTCGCTCATATGCGGGAACCGCCAGATCACCCTGAAAATGCATTTGCTAATGCGAACCTCATCGTCTGTCGCCGCGACAACCAGTGCCCATGCATCTAACCACACCCTGTAGCGGACGTCTGCCGCGTTCGACATCCGTGCCGCCTGCTCTCTCCCGACTTGGGCGTCCCGCGCTGTCGCAACGCATAGCAGCAGCGCAGCAGCAATCACGTCATACGCACCGTCGGCGTCATGGTCAACCAGGGCCAGCGGATGAATCAACTGACAATAGAAGGGAGCGCGGCTGCAACGACTAGCCAGGTGGACTACCCGCAGCGCCCCAAACGCTGGCGAGAGCCCCTAATCCCCGTTTTAGGAATTCCCGGATCACGGCCCGAGCGTGGTATCGTCTTCTTGGGTCAACCAACGCGCGAGGCCGCCAGCCATCGACCCAGGGAAGTACTGCAGTACCGATAATACGGTTGCTGCAGGACGACCTTCTCTGCATCGTAGCCGCACTGCGATCGATCATCATCGCGCGCATGAGCAGACGGGAGCGCCCTGCAGGTCCATGAGCATTGACAAACAGGGTCGAAACGAGAGAACGTGTACCCTGGTAGGTGGGATGCCACCCAGGGCACATCGGAATATTCCGACAGACAGGGGTGTAGTCACGCGCTGCCAGCAAAAGTGCGCCAGTTGCGACCTGCGATCGGACGGGGTTGGCCATGGATCTGAAGACGGCGCTGCTCGACTGGGCGACCAAGGCCAGCGTTGAGAATCCGCCTACCGAACGTGACCGGCCGCTGCGACGACCGGAGGAAATTGTACGTCAACACGTGTTCTGCGTGCGTTGAGAACGGTTCCGTCGTCGCTGACTGCCCTGGCAGGACAAGAAATGGTTTGACGCGATCTTCGGCGAGAAGTCTGAGGTCGAATGCATGCGCGAGCAGCTGGACGTGCTGAGGACGCCATCGGATGACCGGGAAACGCGTTTGAAAGCGTTGGAACAACTGGAGTTCCTGTGCGAGTTGACCCACAACGCGAACGATTTGACGAAACTTGGCGGTCTGGACGTCGTGTTTGATCACGCCGAGCGGGCGGATGAGGACATCCAGGTCATGTCGCTGGGCATCCTTGGCATTTGCATGCCGAATAATCCTGTATTCTGCGACGCCGTCATGGCCGACCCGTCGCGACTGGAACGTCTAGTAGAGTTGCTGGCCCAACGCGATTCGATGGCCGTCCGCGCGAAAGCGCTTTGGGCTCTGTCAAGCCTGGTCAGGAATTCTCGTCCCGCGCTGGAAGCGTTTGTCACGAAGCACGATGGCGTCCAGCGACTGCGGAACGCGCTGACCGAGACCGAGAACATGACGATGGTTCGACGGGCGATCTCGTTGCTGGGCTTCCTCGAGTCCGAGAACATGGTTGACGCCGAGTTCCAGCGCCTTCTGGGGTCTGAGCTGGTCAGACTGGACGACCTGGAATGCAGCGAACTCATCGTCAACATTCTCCGCGATATGCACGACCGAAACGCTCGCCTGGATTCGTCCGTCATCCGTCCTGCGCTGCTTGCGGTTCGCGAGCGGGAACAGCAAGGCGTGCTCCGGGATGCCGAACGCGACCCGACCGTACTCGGTGCTGTAGACCATCTGCTGGATGCGCTACCCCAGTAGCCATTAAACTGTCGTCACTGGTACAACAACAACAATGGCCACGGCCGGCCCACCAGGGCCTAATATGGTCCGGGGATATGCCCACGCCCGGCTGTACGTGCCCATGTTGGGCACCACGTCCGCACCTTTGCCAGCGCCCCATGGCTGGCGAAGGTGTGCATGTGCCGCGAACGATACGTGCCATTGATGGCAGCCTTGGCAATCGCTGGAGTAACGCCTCATGGCCGTTTGTATTCATGTGGCTCTAGGATTATTTATGGACCGGGCCCATTGGCCGCATCCGTCCTGCCACGTATAGTCCAGAGTGTGCAGCAGAGTACTGCGCACAAGGCCTATTGTTTTGAGCTCATACGTCCATGCGGTCGTCCGCCGGGCCGCGGGCTCTTACATTGCGGTCTGCGGAATCCGCAAGTCCGGGCTGCACCTGAGCTGAGCACAGTGCACAGTACTGTTCGGAGATGCCGCGCTGTAGGACCTGGTGGAATTCCTGTCGGACGGACGGCCATGTCGCGAACGACGCAGATCGACCAAATCAAGCAAGAGGTCGAGACGAACCTCGCTCTCAGCAACCCCGAGTTTTCACAGGAACGTCAAGCCAACGTCAAATCTGCCGTGTGGGAGAAGTTCAGCGTCGTCGCACGTGAAGACGTTCCGTGGATGATCTAAAGGAGTATGAGCTGTTGCATGTGAAGCAGGTTACGAATTTAACCTCGGGATCGAGCTTCAATGCCACAATGGGACCAAGACCTTGCGTGAGCATGTATTCACAAAGCCTGCTACACAAGAGGTGGCGTTCATGTCGGTCACTCTGCACTACATCGATGAACAGTTAGATCTTCATGATCGGACGCTCTGCGTTAAGCCGATGCCGAATCGATCTCATACGGCAACTCTTGTACTGCAGCAGTTTGATCCTTCGACAATATGGATCGTACTTCACAGAACCAGTTCTACCAGCTGGTATCAGACTCTGCACCAAACTGCCGAGGATGGATGCCATGTCGTGACCATAACATCGCCACTGTTGTGACATCGGTTCTTAACAATTGCTGACAACCGCTCTGCGAAAAGAAGGCGCGCGTCCGGACAAGTCTCGCTTGTCCAACATCGTAATGGCCATGTACGACGTCGAAGGAAGTAAAGGTGTCACAGACGAGGACGACAACGAGACAGGAGATCCGCCGGTTCGCTGCAGGCAGGAACTGCACGGGTACCTTCAACTCGGTGTTAAGCTTAGTCCCGATGGGCAGCACAGTACCCCCTAGTCTTTCGAGAGTTGCCCGGCATGTACTAGCTATGCATTCCCGCGTCAAGTTCAAAGTCAGAGTATAATTTCTCTGACGCTGGCAACCTGGTGAGAAAACGCCGAATGCTGCTGAAACAGTAATGGAGAATGACGCCCCTAGCGTTCCACCCGAAACTCACCCGAGTTTATTAATTGACTACGACGTCGTTGTTTTGCGCGAACGCAGAAACAATTACGCGTCATTCTCCGTTACTGTTTCAGCAGCGATCGGCGTTTCCTCACCAGGTTGCCAGCGTCAGAGAAATTGTACTCTGACTTTGAACTTGACGCGGAAATGCATAGGACATGCCGGGCAACTCTCGAAAGAATAGGGTACAGCTTATGGTGTCTTTGCCACCACAGTAGTATGTTGTGCTGCTCATCGGGACTAAGCCTAACACCGAGTTGAAGGTACCCGTGCAGTTCCTGCCTGCAGCGAACCGGGGGATCTCCTGTCTGGTTGTCGTCCTCGATCGTCTGTGACATCTTCACTTCCTTCGTCGTACATGGCCATTACGAGGTTGGACAAGTGAGACTAATTGTCCGGGCGCCTCCTTTTCGCAGAGCGGTTGCCAGAAACCGGACCCGTGATCCGCAGGCGCGTCTCCAAAGCGGGTCATTAGGGACTCGAGGAGTTCTTTGGCATTCGTGATCATTTCTGGAGGACATCCGAATGCTGACAGTCGACGCTTTTGTCCGGGATCGAGTATCGCGGCTGCGACATCCAAGTTACTGACGATGAACTTTTCCTCCAGGAAAGGGCGAAGAGTGGCTTCCAGCTGAACGATGGTACCGGAATCCTTCATCATCGTCTCGCCATCTTGAAGCTGATGTGAACTGTAGGACAGCACCCACCCGTATCCGCTACATTTCTGAACCCTACCAGATGCAGTATGCTGATGCGCAGAGAGGCCTCAGAAATTGGCGTCATGTGCGGTGTAACTGCCAGAGATGATAGGGCAACACGTTCGGTCGGTCGACAGGCGCTGAAGATAAGGCCACGCTGCCGAACGTCTCAGGGTCAGCATCGCGCGCGGCAGGCCGTGCAGAAGAACGCGACTGGGCGCCTGGTGTGCCATGGTTGTTCCAGATATTTCCCCGGCGTCATCCACTCCCAGACCGGCGCTAGCTGCGTCCTTGTCGCTCCTATTGGCCACGCCCGTTTGGGCTCGGCCGCAAGCGTACCCGTCAGCAAAGTCTGTCCACCGAACGGTCGCCTTGCGTCGCCCGCTCTGACCAACAAACCCGAACGTCGCATCGCAATCAAATGATGAGGCACGGCCAGATATTCCGGATCGTTCGCCACAGGCCTCGGTTGATACAGGCGCCGGTCAGTGCATGCATGCCCACGATGTCACCCGTATGCGCCAGCTGATGCGGCACGGCATTGCCGGGAACATTGCAGCAGACAGGGGGCGCCACACTGTTTGCAGTTGACGGGTGGCCACTCGCCACGGCAGTGGTACCCTCGGTTGCCCCGAACGGATTCGGCCGGATTGCGGCGCGGATTAATCGCGCCGGTGAGTCAGCGCCGCACGCGGTGGACTGCGGGTCACGAGACGCGCGCTGTGACGTCGCCGACAGACGTGAACTGCTGGACGAGCTACAGACAAGTCCCGTAGCGCTGCCGGCCTGAAACGAACCGTCGTTTGCCAATATGTCTGCGACCGCGCGACCCCGTCAAGGTGAACGCGGCTGTTCCGTTCATCGTGTACGCCGGGGGCCTGACCTGAGCGGTTGTAGACGTCTCGAAGATGGCGGTCCCTGACGCCGTCCTGTCCAAGATGCGGGACGCAGGCGCCGTGATTAGGAAGGACCCGGACGCGCTCCTGACGAACGTGTCCGGCGTGACGTTCAGGGACCCGGCCTGGAACGCGTACGAGGCCTGGGCGAACACGGTCGACGCGTCAATCATGGTTGGGGCCGGATTCGGGCCGTCACCGCAGGTGATCGAGGCCAGGCGTCATGCGCCACCGCCCCTGACGGGCCCGATCCTGATCGAGGCGAACTCGATCCGGTCGCATTTCGCCGCGTTGCACCCGGATGACGTCGACAGCGGCGAACGCGTCGAGGTCGCTGGGCCGCTGAACGTCGCCCTGTCGTTCCAGGAGGTGCACCCGCCGAAACTGGCGATGTCGCCGATGCTGTCGACGATCGAGAACCCGTCCCAGGCCGACTACCCGTCCATCAGCCAGCTCCCTGCCGGGTTCTATATCTGCGACGTTGCCCACTTCTGGTCAAACGCTGTCGTCCAGATCGCCGTCTTCAAACAACAATAATGAACACGCGTCGTTGACACCTTCTTATGTTTCCACAGTACTTGTGGAGGACAGTCGCATGGGTCGGGTGCTGCCCGTCTCTTGGATCGGGTGCTTCCGACGTTCGCCTGCCAGACGTGATGCTGAACCTTGTGCTGGTTGGCGGGTTGCTGCTGTTCGCCGACGTTATCGTCAGCCAGATCGTGTGCGATGAGAACCCGTGCCTGTTCTGGCCGGTGCGGTGTTGCCCGACGTACCCGTGCCTGGACCCGGCGTCGACGAAGCCGGTCCTGGCGCTGAGTGTCTTCGTGAACTTCCACTACGGGTTTCGGGAGGCCGTCCAGGTTGCCGTCGACGACGTCCGGGCCAGCGGGATGTTCCCGGATTACGACGTCCATGTGCGCTGGTATGACGGGCACGAAGACACGAACCGGGCCCCGGTCGCGTTCCTGTGCACGGCGTTCCATAATCTGTCTCTGGCAGAGCCGCCCGTCGTCCCGATCCTAATCGGTACAGAGAGACGAATGAGACAATAGAACGTTGGCTGGCGGTAATCCTCTGAACAGGCCCCGACTACAGCGGCATGGCGGTATGGAATACGTTTGCCCGCCGATGCCGGACGTGACGTTGCGCACTGTCGTAGGCGACGTTCGCGAATATCGCCAGTACCTACCATTGGTGAGCGCTCGTCTGTTTCCGTTCTGGTGGTCTAACTGCGTCAGATCGGGACACTATCAAGCTCGTCTACATTGTCCGACAAGCGTCTGTACTCGACGTTCTCACGTGTGTACCCTCCCGGTCTGTCTGACATCGCCCAATGGCACCCCGGTTCTGACCTGCGGCGGCAGACAACAACCAGGCGCAGGCGCTGATCAACATCATCCGTCACTTCCAGTGGCATACCGTTGTCGTGTTCGGGTGACTCTCCCCTGCGTGCGTCGCATGACGGGGGACGCATGGCTGACCATCGGCCCAGGTCATCGGACGCGTACGGAACCGGGCTGATAACGCAGTTCAGTGCCCTGGCCGCGAACAATTCCATAACGGTGGCTCTGGCGATGCAGTTTGAGGGCGGCGTGTCGTCGGCCCAGTTGCAGCTGCAGCGCATGTCCGATTCTAGGGCACCTGCCGCATAGTCGCGCGCTGACACGACCCTGTGTACATAGATTGAGCACGAACGTGCGCGTCATCGTCTGCCCGATGCTGACCGATCCGTCCAATGTCGTGTTCCGCGTCGCCAGGTCGATGGGCATGACCGGCCGCCACTACGTCTGGGTCGGCACCGACGGCATCGCCGGCAAAGTGGACGGGGTGACACCAGACGGGTTCCTGGGCACAACGCCATATGTCGACACGACGCTGCCGGCGTACACGTCACTGGTCCAGCGCGTCAACGCCACGTTGAACTATTCGTCTGGGGTTCAGCCCGACTTCTCAAAGATCCCCTTCGAGTACGACGCGACCATGTTCGGGTTCCACGTGCTGTGGCAGATGCGGCAGTCGTCGATCCGCTGGACACCGACGGCGATCCTCGCCGCCATTCGCTCCACAACGTACAACGGATCGGTGTGTCGCGCCGATCGACCGCGTCTCGGCTGAACTGACAACGACCCGGCAGACCGGCACCATCCAGATGGACTCGAACGGCGACCGCATCTCGCCATACAGCCTCCTGAATTACAACGCCGCCGATAACACCTGGACACTTGTCGCCATCGTTACCGACGCATCCGCCCGCTTCGTCAGCACGCCCGTCTTCGCCGAGGGCCGCCTGAGCGTTCCGATCGACGTGCCTGTTGTGAGCCGCCAGCGAATGACGGTCGGGCTCGCGTCCCAGCTGGCGGTTATCGTGGCAGGGGCCCTGGGCATCGCGATCGCCGCCGCTGTCATCTCGTTCAGCACCTGGAACCGCAACCTGCCGTTCATCAAATTCTCGACGCCCGTCATGAACAATTGCATCGCGCTCGGCACCGTCCTGGCGTACATGGCCATGATCGTCAACGCAGCGTCCAACGTCGTTTCAGCGTTCCAGTGCACATGCTGGGTCGTCTTTGTCACCGTCGCGTTCTCCCTGTCGTTCGGCGGCCTCTTCCTGAAGACCTATCGGGTCTACAAGGTGCCGTTCCGCGTTTCTGAGCACACCACACGTGTTTGACACGAAGCGATTCCGCAGGTCTTCTCACAGGGGTCCATGGTGACGCGCTCGCCGATAACAACGACCCGCCTGATACTGGGAGTCGTGGCCCTCGTTGGTGTCGATGCCGCGCTGTTGATTGGGTTCCTGACGATGGCACCCTACCGAATTGTGGACATTGACCTGCCAGCGCACCCGGATCCGTCCAACCCCGACGACGACATCATCCAGCCTTTCGTCACAAGGTGCCAATCGGATCTGGCCAGCACATTCGCCGCCGTCGTGCTCGTCTACAAGGTCCCGAAACGAAGTGTACAGATGGACAGGGACGTTGTGTCTGAGGCCACCGTAGGGGATCATTGTGCTGTACGGGGCGTTGCTGGCGTTCCAGACGAGGGACGTGGCCATTCCGGCGCTGAACGACAGCAAACAGATCGGGCTGGCGATCTACACGAGCGCGATGATCGCGGTCGTCATCGTCCCGATCGACATGTTCGTACTGCAGGACTCGCAGGTAGCCACATCGTTCATCCTGACCAGCTTCGCCACGTTCTTCGCGTTCACCTCGATGCTCCTGATCCTGTTCGTCCCCAAGGTCGATCGACCGATCACTGGTTGTAGGCGTGCGTCCGGCTGACATCCCGCAGGTTGTCGTTGTGATGAATGGGACGGCTACGACCATGCATAAGTCGGAGACGAATCAGATGACACAGGGCCGGGATAACAACCGACCCGACCTGGCCGATGTCAAGGTGGTCAAGCCCAGCCCAGCGCCCCGGAAGCGAACCGCGGACCTGCACGACGTGGTCCCCGGCAATGTCGCCAAGGCTATCCAATGAATGGGGCCTGTGCCGTCCCGAACCGTGCCTGTATTGCCAGTCCTGCGACAGCAGGAACGACAGCCAATCGTTTCTGACATCAAACGTTGATCGGGAAGCGTGCCCCGCCACAGCACAGGCTTGGGCGCGTTCAACGCATCGCTCTCAGATAGGTTGACATTTTAGAAATTCCCTCGTTCCGGGGTCTCAGCGTCAGGCTCTCAGGCCGACCGGGCCTTGGTTCCCTGTACTGCTCAATTGCACAGGCCAGTGGATGATGACGACAGCGCCCCGTCATCTTCGTCGACATGGGGCGCACGTTCCCAGGCTGGTCACGGCACGCGGCTGCGATGTCTGATAGACGTCCCCCGAGGATCGGGCGTCAGCACGACGGGCCACACGAGCCGTACCCAGCAGGTGTTGAGACGGCAGGGCTGCTGTCCGCTTGGTGATCCTTCAGACTCTCCGCAGCAGCAACGTCGCCACAACGGGTGTACGACGCCATGACAGCCACAAGGACGTCCGACTGTCGCAGCAAACCAGTGTCGCGAGCGAACTCGTGCAGAGCTCTGACCGATGGAAGATCACGGCAGCGGCCGTAGGCGGCGACGAGGCCGTTTACGACGAACGCATTGGACAGGAGCGCGTGCTCTCGAGCGCACTGATGGAGGCGCTTGACGTCCGCCAGGCGCGCCAGGCGACCGTAGGCGGCAACAACGGAGACGAACGCGGGTGGCTCGACGACGTCCATGCCCTGCATGATCTGTTCGGCCGTGACGGGATCGCCGCATTGCCCATAGGCTGACGCAAGGGCATTGCCAACGCCCGGGTCGCCATCGAGCTGTCGTTCGCGGGCGAACTCATGCAGACCTTTGACCGATGGCAGGTCGCCACACCTGCCATAGGCGGCGACGAACGCGCTGACCAGGAACACGTTCGACATGATGCCGTGCTCGGCCGCGTACCGATGCAGGCGACGAACATCAGGGAGGCTCTGCTGGCGACCGTACGCGGCGACAACGGCGGCGCAGGAGGCAGGCTGGGCACCCAGCGTTTCCATCAGGACGCGTTCCGCACGAGCAGCATCATCGCATTGCCCATACGCCGATACGACCGCGTTGGCGACATCGTCATGCACCATCATTTGTCGATCGCGCGCGAACTGGTGCAACGCGACGACGTCCTCCAGATCAGAACATCGCGCGTATGCCACCAGGAACGCGTTCAGGACCAGCCCGTTTGTCAGCAGAGATTTCCGGTCGGCGTTCTGGCGCAGACGTTTAACGTCGTCCAGGCGAGCCAAACGACCGTAAGCGGAAACGACAGAGGCAAAGGCGGAAGGTTCCGTTTCGGGCGTTAGGGAACGTTCCGCACGGGCGACATCATCGCAAAGGGCATAGGCAGAGACGATGGCGTTGGCTACGTCGGCATGCGCTGTCAGACGAGAGTCTCGAGCAAATTTGTGAACGGCCTCGACGGACGCCAGGTCGGAGCAGCGAGCGTACCCGGCGATGAACGCGCTGACGACAGCGGCGTGCGACAGCAGAGCATGCCTGTTCGCGAATTGATGCAGGCGCTGAAGATCGGAATGGGCAGACTGCCGGCCGTAGGCGGCGATGACGGTCGCGAACCCGAACGGGTCGGCGGCGTTGGAGTCAGAGAAGACGCGCTCGGCCGCGGAGGCATCGCCACACTGCCCATAGGCGGAGACGAACGCATTGACGACGACGTTGTCAGAGAGCAGGCCATGGTCGCCAGCGAACCGGTGCAGGTGCTGAACGGCCGCCCGCATGCAGCAGTGCCCATAGCCGGCGACGAACGCACTGAGAACGAACACGTCCAGTAGAAGCAGGCCACGTTCAGCGTGTCGATGCAGACGTTGAATGTCGGCAGCAGAGCGCAGGCGACCGTACGCTGCGACGACAGACGCGAAGGCGGACGGGTCCCGGGACTTGGAGTGGAAGAGAAGCCGCTCGGCGCTGGCGACTTCGCCACAGCGACCGTATGCAGAGACGAGAGACGTCAGGACCTTGTCGTTCGATGCCAGCGATGGCCTGTCCTCGGCGTATCGATGGAGCTGCCGGACGATATCGACGTTCAGGGCACGGCCGGCAGCGATCGCCAGGCTGTTGAAGACGCCGTCCAGAATACGGATGCGCCGTTGACACATGCCCTGGAAGATGGCAAAGGCCTGATCGGCGCGGTCGGCCTTGGACAGGGCCGAGGCAACGACGTTGTAGATGTGCTCGGACGCTGGCAGACCGACGCAGTCCAGAAGCGCGAACGCGTCCAGAGCCGGTCCAAAGCGGTTGTCGGCGACGAGCGACTTGACGAGATTGGCGAACAGCTTCTCGTTCTGGTACGATGGGATGCGCCCGGAACGGATAAGGTTCAAGAGGACCTCGGCGGTGTACGCCGCCGACGCCCGGTCAGCGGCCTCGGCACAGCAGGCGGCCAGCAACGACAGCAGGCGCTGCGACACCTGAACATCGTTGTACAGGACGTGGGACACGAGGCTCAGCGCCGCATCCGGGTCGCCCGATTTCCGACAGACGTGCACGACGCCATAGATGATGCCCTCGCAGCGCGGCCCACACTTCCAGTAGGCGTCCAGGGCCTCGGACAGCATCGGCGGCCTGGTCGCCACACACGCGTGCAGGAAGTTCCCGAACAGACTCTCGCAAACGTGTACGCCTCGCGATACGGCCTCGTTGAGGACATCGGGCGCCTTGGACGCGGCGTGCCGCTTGCAGAACGTCATCATGGCCTGGAACACGCGGATGTCGACGGGGGCGCCCGCGCCGAGCGCCGCCTGGAAGACGGCCCATCCCCGGTCCGGGTCGTCCTCCCGCTGCAGCGCCGGGACGGCCATCGGGACCGTCGGCCGGTGCGCGAACTTGACGAAGACGGGCGACGGCGCCGACCGGGTCGCGCCGACCGCCGTCCGGGTCGCGAACGCATGCAGGCGCGCCAGCACCTGCGCCTGGCTCGGCTGCCCGCCGGCCATGCGCGGCGCGGACTGCGCATCGTGTCCGTCGTCGCCAACGCCGTCGGCGCTGCAAACGACCACCTCCTGCGGCGCTGATCTCGCCTGGACGCGCGTAGCTGCCGGCGCCCCCTTATTCATTCGTGAAGCGCGCGCCCCCCCTCAGATACAACGAGGACGAGCAAGGCGGGCGACCGTGGGCACCACCGACTGCATGGGGTCGGAGCAGCGTTCCGTCCGCCCCGTCGCGCGCGCAGACCGGCTAAATGTGGCGGGCGCTGCGTCGTGGTGTCGCTGGATTGGGTGCCTTCGTCGCCGGCCGGCGCCTGGCCATGGCGCAGGGCGACGCCGAGCGCGCCTCGGCACCGGGCGAGAGCGAAGAAGGTGGGGGTTCCGGGCATCGTCGGGGGGCGCGGAGTGATTGCGGTTCGTAGACTCGCGGGGATCCCTCGCCGATCTGCATCTGGAGCGCGAGGCCGAGGAGATCATCGCCGACGCCCAGTGCCCGTCGTGCTTGAGTACGGCGCCGTCGTCGATGGGGTCGCGTGCCTCTCTGAGCGAATCGTTCCTGCAGGGGAAGCTCTTCGGGGACCTTGCGGCGGCAAGTTCCTGTACCTGTTCCGATGGTGACGCCCGTCGGTGCGGCGCCGGTTCCGATCTGGGTTCTGACTGCAATCTGTACCGGTCAGTTCGTCGACCAAGGCGGACAAGGAGATCGAGGAGGGCGCCTGCGCTGACGAATGGGATGCGTTTGCGGCGTGCTACCGGAGCAACCTGGAATGGTACGAAGAGCGCCACCGGCAGATGGAGGAGGAGGACGAGCAGCGCCGCCAAGACGGGTCAGGCGATCGTCGGGACGACGGTGAGCGCGCCATCGGCGCCGATGTCGTCGTCCCTGAACCGTCACCGGCGGGCACGCTCGACATGTAACTGGTCTAAACGCGAACCGTTGCCGCCTGGTCGACACGTAAACGAGTATATATTGACACGGGCCGCGACAACGGACGGGTCAGTCGACCTCCTGGACGGTCGGCCCACGACGCTCTTCATCTGCACCAGGTGGCGGCGCCTGCTGCTGTTTCTGCAGGATCGCTTGGCACTTGGATTCGAACTCTTCGCGCTTGCCATTGAGCTCGTCGACGCTGGCGGAATCGGCGTGCTGATCGACCCACTGGGTGATGTCGGACACCTCCTTCCTCACCGTCTCGTAGTCGCCCGGATCCATCTGGTCCTTGCGTTCGTCGGACATGTTCCTGACGCTGTAGATATAGTTCTCCAGGTGGTTCTTCGCCTCGACCCGCCCGCGAACCGCGTCGTCCTCCGCCTTGTACCGCTCGGCGTCCCGAATCATGCGCTCGACTTCGTCCTGCGACAGCCTCGTCTTGTCGTTCGTGATCGTGATCTGCTGCGTCTTCCCGGTCGACTTCTCGACGGCGCTCACGTTCAGGATCCCATTCGCGTCCATGTCGAACGTCACCTCGATCTGTGGCACGCCACGCGGCTTCAGCGGGATGCCCGACAGCTGGAACTTGCCCAGGAGGTTGTTGTCGCGCGTATGTGCCCGTTCGCCCTCGTAGACCTGGATGTCGACCGCAGACTGGTTGTCAGCGTACGTCGAGAACGTCTGCGTCTTCTTGCACGGCACCGTCGTGTTCCGCTTGATCAGTGGCGTCATGATGCCGCCGGCCGTCTCCAGGCCCAACGACAGCGGTGCCACGTCCAGCAGCAACAGCTTCTGCGCCTTCTCGTCGGCGGTTCCCGTCAGGATGGCGGCCTGGACGGCGGCGCCATACGCGACCGCCTCGTCCGGGTTGATCGACTGGCACAGCGTCTTCCCGCCAAAGAAGTTCGACAGCATCTGCTGGACGCGGGGGATGCGGGTCGACCCGCCGACCAGGACGATCTCCTCGATCTGCGTCTTGCTTATGCCCGAGTCGCGGAGGACCTGCTCGACCGGCGCCAGGCACGACTCGAACAGGTCGTGACACAGCGCCTCGAAGCGCGCCCGCGTGATCGACGAGCTGAAGTCGATGCCTTCGTACAGCGAGTCCACCTCGACGGCCGCTTGCGTCGACGACGACAGGGCGCGCTTGGCGCGTTCGCAGGCCGTTCGTAGGCGGCGCAGGGCGCGTTGCGATTTCGTGATGTCAACGCCCCTGTTCTTGCGTTTGAACTCGTCGACAAAGTGCTTGACGAGGAGGTTGTCGAAGTCCTCGCCGCCGAGATGCGTGTTGCCGGCCGTGGCCTTGACCTCGAAGACGCCGCCCTCGATCGTCAGCAGCGACACGTCGAACGTGCCGCCGCCGAGGTCGAAGATCAGGACGTTGTGCTCGCGCGACTCCTCCTTGTCGAGGCCGTAGGCGATGGCGGCTGCGGTCGGCTCGTTGATGATACGAAGGACGTTCAGGCCGGAGATCCGCCCAGCGTCCTTCGTCGAATTTCGTTGCGAGTCGTTGAAGTAGGCGGGGCAGGTGATCACGGCGTCGTTGACCGGGTGCCCGAGGAACGCCTCCGCCGTCTCCTTCATCTTGGTCAGGACCATGGCCGAGATCTCCTCCGGCTTGAACTGCTTCGTCTGGCCCTGGTACTGGACCTCGATGACAGGCCGGTCGCCTTCGCTCCGGACGACCTTGAACGGCCACAGCTTCATGTCGGACTGGACGGCCGGGTCGTCGAACTTGCGGCCGATCAGGCGCTTGGCATCGAAGATGGTGTTCTCCGGGTTCCTGGCCGCCTGGTTCAACGCCGCCTCCCCGATCAGACGCTCCTGGTCGGTGAACGCCACCCAGGACGGCGTTGTGCGGTTGCCTTGGTCGTTAGCGATGATGTCGACCGACCCGCTGCGCCAGACGCCCACGCAGGAGTAGGTCGTGCCGAGGTCGATGCCGACCGCCAGTTTCTTGCCCGACGACATGGTTGGCGACAAATCACATGAATGTGGTCGCCGTCCAGGGGCGCCCACGGCATATGGGCAGCCAGCCTCCGAGAATGTTCTCGGGCCCATTCGCTTGTCGGGCACGCCCGAGGCGGCCGGCTCGGATGCTTCTCGTCGCCCGCGGCACCCAATTTAGGCGCCCGTTCTTCGTCCTGTGCACCGAGCCTCGGGGGCCGGTCGGTAGAGCCGAAGCGGAGGCGATCGACGTCTGCCTGCTTTGTGATAGTGGCCTACGTGAAGTGACACCAGGCGCCAGCAGGGCGCGACGAGATGGGACGGGTCCTCGGCGATGAGGGTAGGATCGGCTCCTTGCCCTCGTGCGCGTCGTTACTGTAGGTTGGCGTTTCAGTTGGTCGCGTAATGCAATCTGTGAGCCAGCCACATGAAGAGTGCCTCATCACGCTGAAACCAGCGTTGGGTCGTCTCGGGTATTGTACGCTGTCGATGATGCTTTGGTCATCGTTGAACGGCATTCAACTTTAGGACACCTGGGCCAAATGTTCAATCGTTGCGATGTACAAGGAGAAGTTGCTGCACTGTCTGTCTTCCAATGAGGCTATTCATTGTGGTGATGGTTCAGTCGTTATGCCGTCGTTGCCGCGCCCTGTTATTTCGGCTGTTGAACCATCTTCGGCACAACCTCCTAGTCGAACTCGCGATCATGTGGTCGTCGGCATCGCATCACTGCCAGCTCGCTTCGGCACAGTTAAGCGGCCACTTGGTACCTATGCCGTCCTGTTGGAAACTGCTGAACCGTGTTAAGGCGCGGTATTTAAAGCAACACATTGAGGTCCATCACCGAAATGCGCCTACAATCAATTCGAAGGGGAAACGGACACCACCGTCCACCGTCCACTTCGCAAACTCGCATCTTCGAACCCATCAAACGGGCGCGCTTAGAGTAAGGTCCCTCTCCCAGATTTTCAGGTATCTATTCCATGCTAGTGTATTCGCCAGACAATGGACGTTGATTCGCTGCAGGCCATTTGTACGTCGTTCCAGCGATGGCTTCAAATCGTCCCGCTCGAGAGAACAACGGCGTTCACGTCGCTTCACTTGATGACAGCATGGCGGAGTCACTGTGCTCGCCAAGCGACCAACGGGCCGGGAGCACATTCCACGACATTCGGGTGCACTTGGACGGTGACCCCCGTCCAACGCCGATAACGAAGTTTCCCATGTTGCACCACGGGGAGGCGTATTGCGCGCCAATGGCCACAATCATTTTGTTCCTGGTGAGCACGCGTCGTCGCTGGACACGTCGTTCCTTCTCCAGCGCCTGCCGCAAAGCAGTCAGCTCTGCCATCGCTTCATGCGCTGATCGACTGCCCGGCGAGATCTGCCACCGCAAACAGGCGAGCGAGATGCCTCTGATTTTTAATGCTCTTTCCAACGGTGCCTATGTTTCCAGCTAACGGTGGCTCGAACGCGTTAACAACGCCATGTAACAACACCTTGTAATACTAGTTGTTCACAGAGACTGCACGACTGGTGGACCCGTGAAAGACGGACGTCATGGTCGGCACGCTGCCGGTACACGGTCTACCGTATTCAATGCGACTGTCGGACGCACCCATGCCCCGACAGGTGCTTAACGGCGATTCGCGCTGGTCATGGGCGCGCCCCTCAGCGAGTGGCCCCAGATGATTGCACGATGCCGCTGGGCTTACCGGGTCGGGACGCGGGAATGATCAGAGACCGAGGAAGTTCATAACTGCATCGATAAAGAACCCTCGGTCAGCGTGGTTCTCGACGCCATACGCGCGGGACCAGTGCTGGAGGAGGCGGCGCGTCCAACGATCCATACGCGCTTGGCGTATCTCCCGCCGGGGGCGATACAGCCCAAGCGAGAAGCGGTGCGTGCCGTAAGTGACGCGCAGCGTCGTGCCGTATGCGATGACGACCGGAACATCGCGGATGCGTCTTTGCCTGACGAAGGCAAGGTTCTGCCCGAACAGTCGTACACGATCGTCGTAGTGGACGCACACGACTATTCATGCACAATCAGCACGAGAGCGTGACGTCGACAGACACAACGGGATGTGGCATACGTGGGTTCGTCGCCGCGACCCGGATGGAGACTGCATTGTTGGGCGAAATTGTGATCAGCGGCCCCAACGGAAACGCGGCGGGAGATGTGGACACGTCGAGTACAACCTGGCATACTGACGCCACTATTCGCATAGCAGATATGAACGCAACATGACCAGCGGAAACGGCCTGTTCCAAATCTACCTGGCTCGCCGGTAACGACGGCCATGCCGGTGACGGGTTCACCGTTTGTCGCGCCGTCGACACGAACCAGAATTGATGGGGACGAAATAATCGTGCAGCGATGCACGCGAAGGTACGGATCGCCTCGTATATGGAGCAGAAGCAGTAGCTCGACGTCCACCGTATCCGCGGCGCGGTCCTCGAACATGTCGGCTGACGGCGATCTGAGTGGGACTCCGCAAATGATCCGGCGCCCATTCTCAAACAGTGAGCGATGGTCGACCTGGCCTGAATGCACGTTACGTCCACAGTTCGTTCGGTCCAGGCATCTGAATACCTTCCCGCATTTTCATGGTGGTACACGTCGCTTTGCAGCAATCCGGTTTGACCTGCGGCACTGACGGACCCAGTTCGCGTCGTTTGCGTATCGACGTCATGGCGTGACGCAGGCGGTGCACATGGTTCATGGGATCGGCACACATCAACGACCATTCGCCCACTGCCATTATCGCGTGCCACGACGCCTTGGAGCGTCGCCCAAATCGGAATTGCCAGGTCTCCGCGCACCACCCATTTTCTCCGGCCGATTCACCCTCCGGGGTCGTTACAGCAAGGGCGGTCCCACACAATGCTTAGTGTGGTGTGTGGTGGCGCAGCGTAGGAGCCTGTTAATCACCGTCAGTAGTTCGAAATACCGCGGTGGACGAGTAGGGTCAGATGACAGGTGTACGGCTTTACGTCCTTGCGCCCGTGCTGTCTTTGCTGGATGGCGTTATAGGCAAGGACGGCCGCGGCGTGGTCGTCTGCCCGCGCTGCAAGACATCAACGGGGACGCCGAGGAATTAGAATAGGGGCCAACTCTTGCGCTAGGGACTTCTATATGTGTATTAGTGAGAATACAGCTGACGCGTCATAATTGCGTCGACGAACGGGCGCTGAAAATGCACAGGATCACGGCGGGCGCCATGACCACGCGCAGCGCTCTAAGTCGGCCGCACTGTGCTCGTCCGGTGGCGATGGGGCGCGGTCGGGCGACGGAGCTGGCAACGGCGTGTCGTTGCGGGGCGGCAGGCATGCTTGGCGTCTCGCACCGGCTTCCGGTTCGAACGATCGACTGACGGCGTTGGCAATACAGCGCAGCAAGATGCCCGTTACCATCGTCGTCGGCGTGTCATGTTGGGCGCGTCGACGATTACGTGCGACGGCGTCATCCCCTGGCTCGACGATGTCGTCTTCGGGGATGATGGCGGCGTCTTCAGTGTCGCCGTTCTCGATGCTGCCCCCGCGAAGCCATCCACGCGATCGGTCAGCACGGGGTCGTCACGAGCGCGGCCGGGTGGTCTTGCGTCCACACCGCCCAAGAACCCGGCCAGAGCAGGGTCGACGAGGACGCGTTCAGCGGCTTCCACGGCGACTCGCGCCGCGTCGTTCTCCTCATCGTCGCTAATCTCGTTCCAGAGCGTCGCGTCCAGCCCTGCCAGCGCTGCAACGCCCTGGGCGGAGATCGCGAGCGGCTCGCCGCAGACGCAGCGGGCGGCAACGGCGCGGATGAACGTGCCCAGGATGTGCCGCGTGGTGCAGCGGCGTCATGTCGTCCTTGTCTTGTGCACTGGTGTCAATCCCAGGGGCAATCAGCAGCCTCTTGACACTCTCCTCCTCACCGTTCGATGCGGCCCAGTGCAGGACGTTGCCTCCGTCAGCCCATGGCGCACAGCTCACTTCCGTATCATCGGCGCCGGTGACAACGGCACTCTGAACATACCCGACGATGGTTCTCTGTTCTGTCGTGCTCGCGAACGTCCTGAGCCGAAGGATACCGGGTGCATTGCCGATGGCGGCAAAGAAAGCATCCTCATCGTCTATTATCCGGCGCATGCCGACGATATCGACCCGCGTCTGTTTCGTAGACATGGTTGCTGTCATAAGTGAATCCATATGGATGAATATCGCAGCGACCAGCAGCCGGCACCTAGCCTTCAACGACATTCCGTCGAGCGTGTTCCGCGCCCATTCAGCAGCTGCCGCGCGCCTGTTGGGGGGCAATCAGACAACTCAGGCGGTGCGGAAAGGATACGTCCAGCACATACCTCAGACACTGCGGTTTCGTTGGCGAAGCTCACGATCAGCTGTAGTCGGGCAACGGCGGTGTTCGGCAAACGAATGCAGCCGCAATGGCCCGCACAGTCCATCAGTTGCGCAAGAACTAACGACTGCCTAGCGAGAGCCCCGTCGTCGACGTCGTCGCGGCTATGGCCGTCGCATGAGACCAAGGGTGACAGCGTCAATTTGCCCACAAAGAAGGACGACCAGAATCAGGAACGGAGGCATAGCGCAGGGACAAATACAATTTCCGGATCGGGAAGGCGTAACGTTCTCGCTGTTAACGAGAACTGTTATATATTATATGTGACCACGGTGACGTCGCTGCGCCGCCCGTATACATTCGCTGGCAAGGCGTTGTCAACGGGACAGTGACGGTAACACGCATTTTCACCGTGTTGTAAGTAGGAGTTCGAAGGCGAAGTATACCTGTTCAGGGGACGCCGTTTGATGATGAAATAGCGTATAGGTAGCACGTGTCTTTATCCCAAGCGGACATTGGAACAAGCCTGCGGAGTCCGTGGCGGAGTCCGACGATCACCCAACCGGCCCGGCTACCACGGCCAGCGTTATGGACGCCGCTTCCATGATCACCAGGAACGATCTGCCGATTGCGCAGCGAATGCGCGCCGTGTTCGAACTAAAGCAGCTGGCAACGGAAGCTGCTGTTGACGCCATCTGCGACGGTATATTATGAACGACGTAGCCTTTGGCTGCTTCGCGATCTAATACTTCTTGGAAGGGATCCGCGACGAATCTGTTCTGTTGGCTCATGAATGCTGTTATGGCCTCGGTAACTGTCAGGATTGACCAAAATGCATGAACCTGACATTTCCACGAACATAGGACAGTTGATGAATCCGAGGGCTCTGCCTGCGCTTCGGAACGCCCTATCCGATACGTCATTGCATCCTGTTGTCCGACACGAGGCTGCCGAAGCAATTGGCGCCATCGGTGATCCTTCTGACCGTGATTTTATTGCTCAGTTTGTGGACGATCCTGCTGTGGAAGTACGCTTTTGTATCATCGCTCCTCAGTATGTTTTCTCAACCTGGTGTCCAGGTTTCTGAGACGTGCAGGATTGCGCTTGATCTATTCGCAGAACGAGACGCGAACCAGTCCAGTACGTCTTGTTCAGGACGTTTCCAATCGGTGGACCCTGCGCCACCTGCAGCTGCTCAGCCGGACGTGGGTGCTAGCGAACGGGTCCGACGATGGTCGGAGGAGTTGCTGGACACCAGGTTGCCGCTGTTCGAAAGGTACAAAGCCATGTTTGCGTTGAGGGACGACGGATCCCCTGCAGCCGTTGCTGCGCTTTGCAAGTCGTTTGCGGATCGGTCCAGTGCCCTGTTCCGCCACGAAGTCGCCTACGTTCTTGGACAGCTACAGGATCCACTATCGAGAGACGCCCTACTTGCGGTACTTCAGGTCCGGCTTGTGCCATTTTGGCCCTGCTTCGCAATGTAAACGTTTGAATAGGATTCCTCCGAGCATGAGATGGTCCGCCATGAGGTGGGGCACAATGTCATCGTTTTGTAAGATGATTTGCTGATCGGGGTTGGCAGGCGGCTGAGGCTCTGGGTGCTATTGCTGATTCGGATGCGCTGGGCGTTCTTCGCACGCATCTCGACGATAGCGACCAGATCGTCAAGCAAAGCTGCGAGGTGGCCTTGGACTTATACGAATACTGGAATGCAGACCGGGAAACTGCCGCCTGAAGATTCCCCATCCATTAAATGTGTATCCGCGACCTCAGCAAGCTGCAAGTAATCGTATTCAACGGGTTTCCTGAGTGCGCCCGGTGGATGAGAACCTACTCGAAAGGTCACGTAGGTTCCAGCAGACCAGGCAACTCCACGTCGCTATGGTGCCTGTCCCTTCAGGCGCGTCCACTGGAATTTCCCAACTATAGGGTGCTTCCCAGAAATACCACAGTCCCGTGAGGCATCGAGCCGCCAACTTGAATTCGCTGTCATAAGTGATGTCTATGTAGTTTTCGCCGCTCCTCCAGGGCGACAAGCTTGCCCTGCCTACAGTAGTACGCATTCTGGGCTCCTCCAAAGCCTCGGTTGCGCGCAGGCAGCGTCTGATTCCTGCTGACCCGGAGGCCGTGCATGAGAGTCAGCCTCGTATGCGTATGATGGGATTTCCGCCCTGTTGGCTCGGAACATTCCACGGAATACGAAGTCCGGTGACATTCGTTCTGTTTATAGGAATGTGATGGACAACCCCGGTGCTGACGTGGCACTGGTGGCGCAAGTCCGTGGGTGCGCAGTCCAGGCCGGCTCTGTCCAGAGCGCCAATCGGCGCGGCGTCGTCGTCGCTCGCACGACGAGCAGCCTCACTCCGATATCACGAGTCATGGCGATGGATGAGGCGGCGCGCTTGCGCCGTAAACGTATGAACAAGGAAGCGGCGCTGCGGTCGAGGATTCGCAAGCGCGAGCACGTGGAGTCGCTGCAGCAGGAGGTGGTCAGGCTGCGCGCCGAGAACCAACGACTACGGTGTCAGCTGTCGACGTGCCAGTGCGGGACGACGGCGGGTGAAGAGGAAGCGAAGTCGCAGACGAGCGAGGCGTGCGATTCCGTGGAGGTCGAGGATGTTCTGTCTGACAAGTCTGCAGTACTTGTCTGCCCCTCCCTGCAGTCGGAGGACATCCTCGATCCCCGGTATCGTGCGTTTCTGAACAAGATGCTCTTCTGTTCTTAACCGATCCCGCCGACGACATGCCTGTACTATCCCCAGACCTACCCCCATTGCAGTTCCACCCCTGTCAAGACCCATTCAATTGGCGAGTAGACGGCCTTGAAGGCGCCCTGGCCATTTGACAATGTCGCAGTGCCTGGTCGACAAGATTCCGATGCGGAGGGATTTCCTGGTGTAACCTGTTGCCGACGTTCTGGACGCCCATATCCACGACACGCGTCGACGACTTGGAGACCACCTGATATCCCCTGCAAACGTTCCCTTTGACGATTCCAGCACTCGATGTTTTCGTATTGGCTTTGTTGCTTCCCGATTGGTCCGTTCTACCCGCCCCCCTAACTTTATAAATATATCCACTATGTTCACCCCCGTTGATGATGACCGTTGTAGGACGCATTTATTTAGTGACAGAAAGCCTCCCCAGGAGACGCGTAAGCCTTTGGGGGTGAACAACTCCACTCAGTAGGGTGTTCAGAGCGCGAAGAACGCCGCCAGGCCCACGGCGAGAAGCGCCGATACTGCCGGGAGCGCCCGAGCCACTGAGTTGCCCGTGCGCTTGGTCATGTTGCTCTTGAACGGCGTCGTGCCATTGTAGGTCTTCGTCGCGTTAACGCCCATGGAGCCGGACACGCCCAGGTGCGTGCCAGCGGGACCCGATACACCCGTGTACCCACTGCCAGTGCCCGAACCCTTCTCGGTGGCCTTGCCGTTGCCGTTGCCGTGGCCCTTGCCGCTGCCGTTGCCTTGGCCCTTGCCCTGACCCTGGCCCTTGCCCTGGCCCTGGCCCTGGCCCTTGCCAGAGCCTTCACCCCAGGTGTAGTCGTTAACGGCATGACCAGCCCCAGGAGTACCCGCGCCCGTGGCCTGACCGGCACCAGGAGCACCGGCACCATGTCCAACGCCGGGAGCAGCCGAACCGTGCCCGACGCCAGGAGAGCCGGATCGAGGAGATCCCGAGCCCTGGCCGATGCTGTGACCGGCCCAGTTCTCGTGCTCGCGACCGCGCCAGCTGCCGACGCCGATGCCGTTGCCGTTGCCGACGCCGACACCTTTACCGTTGCCGATGCCGACACCTTTACCGTTGCCGATGCCGACACCGTTGCCGTTGCCGGTACTGACAGCGTTGTCGATGTCGGTCGGGACATCGTTGCCGACGCCGACGCCGTTGCCGTGCCAGTTGTCCTGGTGCTGCTTCTGGGGCCAGAAGCCGCCCTCCATGCCGGCGCGGTGGTACGTCCGGTGCGGCTTGATCGGGCCGGTCGAGTTCATCTCGCTGACGGTGACGTTGACGTCGATGACGTCGTCCCAGTCGGAGGTCACGTCCGGGATCATGCTGCCGCCGTACATGCCGGCCGCGTCCTGGGGCATCATTGGCATGACGTCGAGCGGCGGGACCATGGCGCCCAGGTTGTCGGTCGGCGGCATCATCGAGCCCATGTTGGGGCCGCTGCCGTACAGGCCACCCGACGAGCGCGCCGACGACGTCGTCGGCATGCCCATCGCGTCGAGCGGGACGTTGTCCATGCTGTCGTTGCCGTTGGCCTGCATGGCGAGCTGGTCGACCTGCGTCTGGGCGGCGAGAGACGCGGCAACGTCGGCAGCGCTGGCGAACAGGAGCTTCACATCGCCCATCTGGAACGTCGTCTGGCCGTTGGAGCAGACCTCCTGGAGGCGCGCCACTTGTGCCTGGCGGACGACGCCCGACGAGGCGCCCGCGGCCGTCGCGTCACATTGGTCGGTCTGGGCGGCACACTTCACCAGCAGGTAGCGCGTGTTGACGTCGTCGCAGCTGACGACATCGGCGGTCATCGTCGACTCGCACTGGGCGATACAGTCGTTGTAGATGGCCGTCATCTGCTCCGCCGTGCACGACGTCGGGACGGCCTCGGCGGTCGTCAGGTCCAGATTCGCCAGCGCGTTGCTGCTGCCGTCCATCTGCTGCTGGGCGGCCGCCAGCGCCACGGCCGAACCAACCAGGATGTTGCGAATCATGGATCGGGTCATGACGACGTCCTTAGGTATAGAGTAGAATTACAGGAATGTGCGTCGTGGAGGCCTGGTTAATTGTAGAATGACGCCTGACGTAACGTGACGACGCCATGTCGCACACGACGCATGACGTCACACTGGAGCACCGCATTGACATCCCTGGGGGTCGTGATTCAACATCGATGTCGTGATGGAGACCGCTGTGTCAACTGGGGCCGTTGACCTCTCGATCGGCGCGGCTCTCGCCAATGACTTGGATTCATCGGTCACTGTTCCGGCTGCGTCACTGAACTCGTCACCATCGTGTATTATATCGGCAGGGCGTTGAGGAGCGAGCTGATGATGATGACACCAAGGGTGAACGAGATAGCTGTTTCGCTTGTTATAACCGGCGTGTTTGATAAGAGCAGGCTCGTTAGCCTGTTGCTGGTGGTGTTCGTCGCGATGCCAGACGCGTGTGAGTCATTCGCATTGGACTGCTGGAGCGTATCTTGAGAGCACGGGTGCGACAATGGGTTCGTTGTTCGCCCTATACCTGTCGTTCTGTTTGACGACTGGGGATGGCACTTTCCCTCCTGCCACTCGACAGAGCTGAATGGAACCGCGAGCTGGTCGTCGCGCCGCAGAGTCAGCGACGTAAGGCACTGGTCGGTCTGCGCAGATGGTCCCCCCTGGACTGATAGCAGTCCTACGTGGGCACGTTCATCTGAATCCGTCGTCGTCGTGCCATGAATCACGATCCGCCGTACCGATTCCAATGGCCACCAGCGAGAGTACGCGTCGAACCATGGCTCAGGTTCGCCAAACACAGGCGTGCATGTGGTCGCGTGCCCCCAGCATGGCAACGATACGATGAGTCACGGCTCCTCCCCGGAGCAACGCCAACTTCGACGAGTACATGCACGGTTTCGACGTGGGACGAATCGTGTGCTGGAAGACGACGATGATGGCAAAACAGGAGTTGGACTGGCAGGCGCGGCGGTTGGCGCCGCAGAGCCAGGCCCAGGGAGGGGCCGCCACGCACGCGCCGCAGCGGCCCTGTCAGCCGCGGCTGCATTTGGGAAATCGGTGCGGGGCGCGATGGGCGTGGACGTCGACGTCGTCGCCATCCTGGATGCGGGCGCCCAGTACTGCAAGGTCATCGACCGGCGCGTCCGCGAGCTGAACTGCTGCTCGGAGATCCTGCCGCTGGGCACGCCGGCGTCCGTGCTCGCCGATCCCAGGTACAAGGGCGTGATCATCTCGGGCGGCCCGAACAGCCTGGCGGAGAACCCGGAGCTGGCCCAGAAGTTAGACCGAGAGATTCTGACGCTCGGGAGGCCGGTGCTCGGCATTTGCTATGGTCGGATGCTCGCCGGGTGCCCAGTGGTTCCCCCATGGCTGAACCGACGTGTGCAGGTCTGCAGTTGCTAAACGTTCTCGGCGGTGGAACGGTGGAGCGTAAAGCGATTCGAGAGGATGGCCAGTTTGACGTTGACCTCGACCGCCACGGTGCAAGCCATCTCTGGGACGGCATCGCTGACCGCACGACTGTTCTGCTGACCCACGGGGACAGTATTGGGGTGCTGAGCAACTCGTACGTTGCTATCGCCAGGTCGTCCGACCCGCCGCATGTCATCTCAGGTATCGCTCACAAATCGCTGCCGGTGTTCGGCGTACAGTTCCATCGTAAGTTGCTGCGCTGGGGATCGCTATAGTCGGTGTCTTCTCAACGGTTCTCGCAGCTGAAGTTAGCCTGTCCGTCGACGGTGTGAAGATGCTGGAGAACTTCCTGGTTAAGGTTTGCAGGCTAACGCAGACGTACACGCCTATTTCGCGGCAGCTCAGTGCCATCCACTACATCCGTGATGCAGTCGGCGAGACGGATTCTGTTCTCGTCCTCGCTAGTGGTGGTGTTGACAGCACGGTCGTGTGTGCGCTCTTATCAAAGGTTTTGTCACGCTCTTCGATCTGGTGCAGATTGCCTCATGCGCGCCATAGGCAATTGCACCTGATCGCATATATGCGTTGCATGTCAACACTGGGTTTATGCGGGAGGGCGAAAGCGAGTCGGTTGCGCGCGCCCTATCAGTTCTTGGCTTACGATTGCATACCGTCAATGCTCGAGACGAGTTCCTGTCGGCGACCACTGTCATTAATGGGAAGCGGACGCCTGCGCTACGGGATACTGTCGATCCGGAAACAAAGCGGACCATTATCGGCGATTGCTTCATGGCCGTCTGCGACAAAGAGATTCATCGGCTTGGTCTAGATCGTAAAGCTTGCGTTTTAGCACAAGGTTCTCTTCGGCCAGACCTTATAGAGTCCGGCAGGTGAGCAATTGTCGCCTGGATTCATTCTGACATTCTCACGGTGTATCAGTCCGTCTGTAGGATCGTCGGCTCAAGTAATCAAGACGCACCACAACGACACTCAACTTGTTCGTCAGTTACGGGAAACGGGACGTATTGTAGAGCCACTCCGTGATTACCACAAGGACGAAGTTCGTGCTCTAGGCGCTGAACTCGGCCTGCCGGACTCGATCGTACGCCCACATCGTGCCTTTAGTCAACACGCTGAGATGCGTACCCTGGCGTCAGGTTTGGAGGCAACCGTTCCCTGGGCCTGGTCTTGCTATTCGCCTGCTTTGTGCACGTGAACCTTTCCTTCCTGACGATGTCGACCGCGTTAAAGAGCGACTTTCATTGTTCTCAAAATCGGAGATGCCCAACGGTATCACAAATGCTTACGACGTCTTGCATGCCTCCAAGTGACATCTTCCCTAGGGTGCACAGCGTGTCTAATGCCCGTTCGAACTGTTGGTGTCCAGGGTGATGGCCGGTCTTATGCGTCCCTAGTTGGGATCCTTGTCTCCGGGACTGTTGAGTGGAACTCGGTCCGGTCGTTGTAGTCACCGTCGATAAGGTTTGGCGTTTTAACTGTGTGCATTAGCTGGTGGAACACGCAAGACGTATTCCGAAACAAGTTCACAAGGCCAACCGAGTTGTTGTTGTCCTTCCATCGGGCCTGGACACCGATATTCCGCTGACGGTCACGCAAACGCTTCTCGGTGACGATGAGGTTGCTCTTCTGCGCGCTGCCGATAAAATGTATGCCAGAACGGGATCATTCACGTTGTTGCGTCCTCAGTTACGTGTCGCAGTGTTAACGATATCCTCGCCGCAAAGAACCTGCTTAAAGTTCTGTCGCAAGTGCCCGTAGTGTTTCTGCCCGCCAACTTCGGCGTCGCGGGCAAACGCACCATTGCGCTTCGTCCATTCATCACAGATGATTTCATGACTGGAGTGCCCGCCGTTCCTGGTGTACATTTTCCTATCGAAGTGTAGGGCATTTTCCTGTCTGCTTCACGTTGATGGTTCGTCCTAAGCGTAATGTCCAGGGTTGACGAGATCGTGAACAAGATCCTTCGAGACATCCCGCAGATCGTCCGCGTTTGCTACGACATTACAGCAAAGCCACCCGCGACCGTACGTCCCATTGCACGCTTTTATCTGCCTAGGATAGCACGTGATCGTTATTTCCTGTAGACCGAATGGGAGTAATCACTGTCGTACACAACCATGAAATTACGCAACAGAAGTACATAGTGGAATGAACGTGAATTGTTGGACAGATATGTTTTCGGGTGGCATAGGTGCATTCGTCATGTGCCGTTTGCGTTGCTATGGGGCACTCGAGGTTGGACAGACGCTTCGCCCTTGTCAGCGAGATCAGCGGTCTTTTGACTTGGCCGTACACCTGTTCGGTGCGACAACTAACGCGGATGCCAATGGTAACATGCGTTGGCGAAGACAGAGCCTCGCCGAAACAGGTCGCTGGTAACGCTCAAGGCGTTTACTCGATTCGTTTTGTTCCGTTGCAATTCATCGTTGCGTTAATGAACATAGGCTACGTACATCCGAAGCCCTCACAGCCGCCTCAGCTGCGACGTCAGAGCTCCGAAGGAAACGGGTGCATGATACTGTTTCAACGCGGCAGAGGGGGTCCTGACTATAAAGATCGTACCCCGGTGATCCTTCAAGAAGATATTCAGGGGGGCGGCGCTGCTTCTTCGTAGCAGGTCGCGGCGATGCAGCGCCCTGGCGAAAGCGGCTCGCCAGCGCCACTGGACAAGTGTCGCGAGTCGGCGCTCGAAGTCATCTCCAGCGAGAAGTCGTACGTTCACGCGCTCAAGACGACGGTGCGATCGTTCCATCGACGTATACGCGCGCACAACGAGGTTCCGAGGAAGCGCAGCATCCTGACCAACGATGAGATCGACTCCATCTTCTTGAACATCGTCGAGATCTACGCGATCCAGAAGCAGTTCTACGAGCGCCTCAAGGAGATGCGCCTGCACGGGTCTGAGTACCTCATCGCCAACATCCACCAGGTCCTCCTCGACCTGTCGCCGCTGCTGACCGCCTACAGCAGCTACGCGAAGTACCAGCAGAATGCCAACAACAACCTGCAGAAGCTGAGGCGAAAGAACGGCGAGCTCCAGGATCTGCTCACGCTGACGGAGATGGCCGAAGGCATGACCCTTGAAGGCCTTCTGATTCAACCCGTCCAACGAGTAGGCATCGGGGAGGTCCGGTCGTCGCCGGCTGGTCGCACGACTCACCCGATTGCAACAGATCCCGCGTTACATCCTGTTGCTCAAGGAGATGATCAGGCACACCAAGGCGGACGAGGTCCGCGCGAACCTTCAAACGGCGCTGGCGGCCATGGAGACGGCCGCCAGCGACATGAACCTGACCATTCGGCATCACGAGACCCACCTGGAGCTGATCCGCGCGGAGGAGATGTTCCAGATGCGCCTGGCGCTCAACAAACCCGGCCGCGTCCTCGTCAAAGAAGGGTACTTGCGCAAGGTGCCCGTCGTCGTCGTCGCTCTCTGCGACCGTTGTCTGACGCGCTACAGGCGGCGTCGGCGACCGACTCGAAACAGTCCATGTTCGCGTCGACGCTCGAACGCCGCAACCTGTTCCTCCTGTTCACCGACATGCTGCTGTGCTCGTCGGACAACACGCTGGGTCCCTGCCGCCTGCGCTGGGCGTCGCCGCTGCACCTCCTGCAGGTCTCCCAGGAGACGGTCGGCGGCGCGCTCAGCTTCCGCCTGACATCGTCGTTCCGCGACCTGACGCTCTGCGCCGACGCCGAATCGGACACGCGCGAATGGATCACCAAGTTGCAGCAGCACATCCCGGGTAAACGTCGCTCGCCAGCGCAGCGTCGGCACGGCTCCCCTGGTGTTTCTGATCGGGACGACGCGCAGAGTTCGCCAACGACCCGAACCAGGAGAAGCTGTCGACGGAGGCGGAGCTGGAGTTCACGTTGAAGCGCGACCCGGGCAAGATCCAGGCGCTGTCGGTCATGAACCAGTACAGGCAGAGCGTCGCGTCCGAGGACACGCACCGTGCCGCCAACAACGAGTACACGCTGTCCAGGCAGACGTCGACGCTCGGGTCGCCCCGTTCCGATGCGAACAGCAGCGACACGATCCCGATGGCGAGCATGACCGTCGGCGATCACGCCCTGCTGCGCATCCCGTCGCCGGTGCCGTCCGACGACTCGTCGTCGTCGTCCATCGATTCGGGCGGCGACCTCCAGATGCTGCCGCCCCGTAACGACCTGATCGAGGCGGCGGCGCTCCCGTCGGCGCCATCGTCGACAACGAACCACATGGAGGGGTACCTGTCGAAACGCGGCGACGGCATCAAGACGTGGAAGCGCCGATACTTTGTCGCCGATACTGGCCAGTCGGTCAAGCTCCTGCGATACTACAAGGACGAATCGGTGAGATGGGGTTCGACGCGTGTGTGAGGCGCCATGCCTGACGCGTGTGTGGTGTGCGCCGCCCGCGTAGAGCTATCGGAACGGGGAGGAGGCGCTCGGGTTCATCGACCTGGACATGTGCGCGGTGGTGCTGGACCTGGAGAAGCAGTGGGGCGAGTTCGCGTTCGAGATCTACCCGTCGACGTCGGATCGCTGCTACATGCTGGTGGCGGAGGGCGACGAATCGCGCGCGACCTGGTTCACGTTCCTGAAGCAGTTCCAGAGCAAGGACCGGTTCATCGAGGGGTACCTGCTGAAGAAGGGCAACCAGCTGACCGGGTGGAAGTCGCGCTACTTCGTCTGCCTGCAGAGTATCAAGGAGGTGCTGTACTTCAAGAACCAGCGGGATAGCTACGGGCCGACCATGTTCCAGAAGGCGCTCGGCAGCATCCACCTGAAGGGGTGCACAATCCGGGAGAGCAGCGCGGCGAACAAGACCGCCTACAACAAGGGCACGAGCGTCTTCGAGATACACTCCAGCGCGAACGCCGACGACAAGGTCAAGGAGTGGATGCCGTCGTCGGTCCAGAGCAAACCCAGCAAGACGTACGTCATGGCGGCCGGCGACGACCAGACCATGGCCAGGTGGGTCCTCCTGCTCACCATCGTCGTCGGGTCGTCCGTCCAGGAGAACGAGCAGCGCCTGCCGCTGCAAACGGTCAACGACCTGGACGACTAATCAAATTCTGTATATTCTACTACCTAAATCCGGCATTCGCGTGACGTCACGCTCAGCACCTAACCGGTGACGTGACAGGGGCGCGACACTCGACGGTGACGTCACGCCCCCTACACTGGACGAACCGTCACCGAGGAATATCTGGGCAGCGCATTCCCTTATTTGCCCTTATTCTATCAGTTTGTTTGCGTCCCGCCCTCCCCCGAATCGAGGCCAACCCGTGCAAGCCAAGTCGTAAGACACAACAACAGCAGCAGCAACAGCACGCCTCGAGAGCTATCATGTATTCGCGTTGCATAAGCAACAACGCTGCCCTGGTCGCCAGGCACGGCGCCGCCCAGCGCCAGCAGAAGCTGTCAGGCGCCAGCGAATCGTCAGTGACCCGCAACGAGCGCCTGTACAAGACGGAGATGTGCCGTCTTTGGGGCGAGAGCCGTTCCTGCCCGTACGGTGCCAAGTGCCAGTTCGCGCATGGCGAACAGGAACTTCGCCCGGTGGAGCGCCACGCCAAGTTCAAGACGGTCCTGTGCAGGAAGTACCACGAGGACGGCGTGTGCCCGTTCGGGGCCCGGTGCGCGTTCGTCCATAAGGAGACCGCAACGACGCCCCTGGTGATCCCGCTGGACACCGTCACGACGCTCAGCCCGCCGACCGCGGCGATGCCGACCCCGGTCGGGTTCCGACGTGCCATCACCCGCGATTCGTTGTTCACTAAACTGTACTGAGTGCTGGGACGCGGCCACCGCCACCTGCTACAGTTGGAGGCGGGTGAGTGATGGTGCACCTCAGCGCTGGCCTATCTCGGAATCATCATCCGAAGACAACTGCGAATCATCAGTCTGGGGTCCTTTTCAGCCCGATGGTTCGATACCAGCGCCAGCAACGGGAGTGTGTTCGCCATCGATCCGGTTCAACGCCGCCTTCAAGGAGGCGTCCTGCGAAGAAGGACGGGTGCACGCCTTGTCAGCTGAGCGCACGGACGTGAGGTCAGGTTGGCCCATTGGCCCGCCATTGGACCCGACTGCAACTGAGGGGAGACAATCCCTGTCGGCCGTCACGATAGCCGGCAGCGGTTCGCTGTTGAGCCCAGTCGACGTCGCGCAGGACCCGTCGGGGAACTTGTACGTCACCGATTACGGCAACGCCTGCATCCGGAAGGTCACCCCGGCGGGTGCGGTCTCGACGTTGACGGAGCCATCTTCGATGCGGGGCCCAGCGGGGATCGTCTTTGACCGGGCCACAAACATGCATCACGTTGCCGACTCGATCGCCAAACGGATTCCGCAAGCCACGCTGGACGGGACAGGGACCGTAATCGCGGGCAACGGCACAAGCGGGTACCGGGATGGCCCTGACGAATCAGCCGAGTTCCATCAGCCGTCTGGCATTGCGATCGACGAGACGGCCACGTCACCGGTCATTTACGTCAGCGACTGTCGGAACAACGCCCTGCGCAGGACTGTAGATTCGTTCGGATGATTTACAGACGTCGGTGATCGTAACCACAAGTCATCGTCATGTAGTACAGCCGCATCATTGTCAGGTGACCGGGTTCCAGACGTTTAGGCGCCCCCGCTCATCTCCCACAGAACGCTCTCGAACCACTGCAGCACGTAGACGCCGCAGTTCCACGTGTCCGTTTGCCCCGGTACGCGAACTAAGATGTACCGTTGAATCCAGTTCACCGCAGGGCAGGCTGCCGAAGAGCTGTGACGACCTGCTGTGGTGCGCCAGCCACCGAGGCCTATACAAATACGCCAACAAGCAAACAAACACGTGCAACTGCGGCGTGTACGTGCTGCAGTGGTTCGGGAGCGTTGAATGCTGACTGAGGACCAGGGCGCGGCTGGTGAAGGCCTTGGTATCGGAACGTGGCTTAAACGGCTGCCGGCTCCTGCCTTTGTCGTCCATTTCTGGGGTGACAGGATTTCCTTGTACGGAGGATACCTGTCCCACATCATTTGAAGCGCGGCCAGCACATGTTAGCAAGCGAGGATGTACCCCAGATCTGGTGTCCCCCAGGCGGTGTTTTGGTCAACGCAGCGAAGATGTGACATGTACGTCGATCTCATCGCATGGCGGGCCTCCAAGATCCCTTGCACCACGACGATAAGCCCGCTCCGCCCGCACCACAAGGCACCAGATCCAGGCCTGCGGCTTCGGTTCGAACTCCGTCAGACGTGGTTGTCTGTAGTATATCAACGGCCAGAACGCGTACCAAAGGAATTTCCTAGATGCGACCCTGATATCCACCTCCTCGATGCGACCCTGATATCCACCTCCTCGATGCGACCCTGATATCCACCTCCTCGATGCGGATACTGCTCATTGCTCTTCGCGCTACAGCTCACCAACAAGCCGCAATGGTCGCGCACTCCGCGGTCCGCCACGGCATCGAGCACGGGGAACGGTACGCCGACAACTTGCGCATCGTTGGGCGTTGGACGGGTTGGCGCGCGCAAAGTACGGCTGGCGAGCGCAAAGTTTTGTCTTGTACGTAGCTTCGATGGGTGGTTGCCTGGTTGCCCTATCTGGACGTTCCTCAGCTGCTAGCCCTTTCGGCGATATTCCTTCTTCATCTGACGGACCAGGTCCCGGCACTCGGCGACGCATGCGTCGCTGTCGATATGTGACGCCTGTTTCGAAGACGGCCACAGTCAGCGAACCAGTGACTACGCCTGTGTGCAGGTGGGCAGGCGATTACGCGCGCCAAATTGGCCAACTGCTGCGGGAAGGTGCCCACGCCGGGCGAGTGCTGCTGAACGTGCCGAATAGCTTTAGAATGTGTAATGTGTGTGACGTGTGGCCAGGCCGGCGTCGACGTCTGCAGCAAGTCTGTCTACGTTCAGTGCTCTGCTGGTCACTATCGCCGCCGCAGCTTGCATGCTGTTCTGAATACCCCGTTGGCCCATTTCCATAACCTGCTTCTCATGTTCGAATCGGTCCTGCTCGTCTGGATCCTCAAGCAGTACACCATATCCTCGGGCGGTCCGGTCTACACGTGGTGCCAGTTGCGGTACGTCTTCGCAGATGAAGGCTGCAGATTCCCAAGTGGCTTCGAGCACATCGAAGCCTGACCAAGAGACCCTGATCTGGAACTGCTGGACCGGTGGGGGCATCTGGTATAGAAGTGCGTGTTAGCTGAGCAGGTGATGCAGATGGTGAGCTTGCTCTGCTTTTCGGCCTCCGGGGTCCCGGCATTCGATGGACTTGCATGTGCGACAGACGATGCCAGTGTTCGCGCGGCATTGTTTGATTCGCCATTGCATTTTTCCCACTCGGATTCTCTTGGCCTTGGCCACTGTATCCGCTTCCTCCTTAGTCGCGAAGCTGGCAATTGCATGGTTTCCGGAGTTCGTCTGAGTGATATTGCGAACTGCGACTCGACCTCCTCGGTCCACAGCACCTGCGACGCCGTCAGCGCGATCTGGGCGGCGTCGGCTGTCCTGGGTAGCCGATCGACAATATGTCATCGATGTCGTGGACCGAGCAGTTGTAAATGATAATCTGTCAGTGGTGCGACGGGCCTGGGCGACATTCGGCACCGATCGCCTGAGCCGCTCCGTGTATAGCCCGATATTGGCCTGCACCATGGGGGGTCTGAGATGTGCAAATGTGACGAGGTGTGCTGGCTGGGTATGTGTTGAGTTTGTACCCTTTTTTAAACCGTGTAGCAGGAATTCGTTCGGGCGCTTCCCTTGCTGATGTTCGATGTGAGATTGAAGTGCTGCAGCCCGGGGAGCCGCTGGTGCAGCATAGCTGCTCGGTCCACGACATCGATGACATATTGTCGATCGGCTACCCAGGACAGCCGGCGCCCTACAATATCACACAGACGAACTCCGGAAACCATGCAATTGCCAGCTTCGGGAAGCGGATACAGTGGCCAAGGCCAAGAGAATCCGAGCGGGAAAAATGCAATGGCGAATCAAACAATGCCGCGCGAACACTAGCATCGTCTGTCGCACATGCAAGTCCATCGAATGCCGGGCGGGACCCCGGAGGCCGAAAAGCAGAGCAAGCTCACCATCTGCATCACCTGCTCAGCTAATACGCACGTCTATACCAGATGCCTCCACCGGTCCAAGACAATCAATGAGTTCTGAAGACGTCACCATCCGAAGGCTCCATTCACGCAATAAAACTCAACCAAGCTGCAGAAATCACTAACCGCATGGCGCCTGGAACCCCACCCGAGCACCGGATGAGTTCCCACCCCATAACAAGAGGCTAGAAGAAGCGCGTGACGCGAATAAAATCAGAATAACGACGGCCCCAGAAATAAAGTACCTGGGAATGATCACGTTGCGCGCAAATGAGGAAGACAGAAGCGGGATGATGATAATGGACCTCACAGGCATAGCGGCCAATATCAGACAAAGGTGCAGAGCAGTCGCGCGCATGTCACTCCTAAAATACAATTTCCCCATCAAGACATACCATATCAAATATGCAAACGATTCATTGGGGGAAACTAAACTACTACCTGCCGATACTAGGAGCGGAAACTGGGAAATAAATGAAAAGCGTACTTCGCCCGTTAGAAATTGCACACAATGAGTACATGAGAGCATGCGCTGGTGCGTTCCGCTCCACACCTACCCCTCTACTGCACGCAATGACAGGATTTCCACTACTGCCAGATGCCATATGCACAAGCACAACAACGGCAGTACTATCAGCGATTGCCAATGACAGCTTATTGGGACAAGAGTACGACGCATGGGATGGGGAGGGAGATGGCTGGACCCCCTTGGAATAGTAGAGAAAACACGATCTGCCCCTCGCTGGGAACGCATCGTAGAATGCCGGCTAGGGTGCGATTGGCGCGTTCCACAGTGCCGTTTGCCCATGGCAGTACGCAGAAGCATTATTCTAGTGGATTGCGGACGTCAAAACTGAACACCTTGTTCACCGATGGCGTATCACACTTCACCGCCGAACTCATCAAGGAGCTCACCCGACTGCGAGACGTCCAGCATAATGTTACGCCGGCGTACTGCCCATGGACAAACGGCACTGTGGAACGCGCCAATCGCACCACAGTCGGCGTCCCGCGTGCTTCTGCACATGTGTATTGACTGCTCCTACTGGGTGTCGCCCAGCTCGACGCGCTTCTTCCTGGCCGCCGCCTTCTGCGCCGCGATCTGCGCGATGTTCATCATGCCCATCATGTCCCTGCCGCCGCCGGACGGTTTCGCGGTCACCGGGCTCGCTTTCGGCGGGGGCAGCACCCGGTTCGCTGCGCTCTTCAGCTTGGCCCCGGCCCTGATGGCCGCCATCAGGTCGGAGTTGGCGTTGCTCCCCGCCGAGCTCGAACTCGACGCCGACGAATCGGGCGCCTTCCTCAACGCAGGCCGGTCCTTCAGCGCCGCTGCAAGCCCACCGGCGCCACCCGCTGCTGCTGGAGGTGGTGGCGGTGGCGGAGCACCTGCCGGCGGCGGGGGTGGTGGAGGAGGTGGCACGCCCGCCGCAGGAGGTGCCAGCGGTGCAGGCGGCGCCGGCACGGCACACTGCGCACGTTCACCTTCTACCGCGTTCGTCGCTGTTCCAATCGCCTTCGTTAGCCGCCGGACCTCGTCGTCGGCCTTGGCGCGAGCGGCGCGCTCCTCGGCGAGCTGGGCCTGCAGGTGCGACAGCTCCTGGGCGGGTGCGGCCGTCGCACCGCGAAGGTGCGTGACGTCGTCCAGTAGCGCCTGGGCGCGTTTCTGCTCAGCGCCCAGGCGCTCGTTGCAGTCGGCGAGCTCGGCGCGCAGGTGGTTCGCCAGAGCCGCCGATGCCCGGACGGCGTCTTCCAGCTCCACGATCCGGTCGTCGTTGCGCTGCGCCTGGTCGCGCTGCACGTCGGCCAGTTGCGCCTGGTACTCGCGAAGGCTGTTCTTGCCTTCGAGCACCTCGACGCGCATCCGCTCCAGCGCCTTACGGTTCGCTTCCGCTTCGGCACGCGACGCCTGCAGTTGCTGTTCGTACGCCGCATCCGCTTTCGCCCTGTGAACCATCGCGGTGAGCCTACCGACGCTCGTACGAACGCCTTTCCAACGTACCGTTCTGCTTCAAGTTCAGCGATGCGCGTCTGGAACCGATCGCGTTCCGCTTCGACGGCGGCGCGGACGCGAGCCGCGCCTTCCGACTGCTTGACGGCGGCTTTCAGGTTCGCCACCGCCTGTTCGAGCGCGGCGCGCTCTTCGGCGGACGATGCGCGAAGTTTCGCTTCGGCCTCGACCAGCTGGGCGTTGGCCGCAACGAGTTTGCGCTCCTCGGCACGGTGGCGCTCCTCCATTTCGCGGCGCTCTTCGACACGACGCGCTTCCTCCGACCGGACACGCTGCTCCAGGACGCTCTTCATGCGCTGCAGCTCGTCGTCGAACTCCTTCCGCAGACGTGCCTCGCGATCGGCCTGAAGCACGCCCTGCTCGCTGGCAACCGCCTGCCGCTGCATGTCGATGTCACGACGCAGGGCATCGCGTTCGCGTTCGAATCGCTCTCGCGCGCAGCGCTCCTCTTCCAGCGCGTTCCCGAGCGACTTTGCACGCTCCAGCTCCTCGGCGAGCCTGGCGCGCATGGCCGCCTCGCGCGCCTCGCTCTCGGCGGTCAGCGCCGCCGCCCGCTCCTGCATCTCGGCATCGAACGCCGCCTGCACCTTGCGAAGCTCGGCGGCGCACTGCAACTCCACCTGGGCGCTCATGTCCCGCTGCGCCTGCTCTGTCTGCAGCCGCACCTGCTCCAGCGCCCGCTGGTCCGCCTCCAAGCGCACCCTGTACAACATTATGAGTGCGCCCTAATATTCCGCATCGTCTGCATAAACAACTCCGAAGCTACCTACCTCTCCGTCTCGACGGCGATCTGCACGCGGCACTCTTCGCGGATCCGCTCGATCTCCTCCGTCGACGTCGACTGGGAGCGCTCCAGCTCGACGATCCGCTGCTGGGCGATCAGCAGCGACGGCTGGCGCTGCTGCGTGATCGCCCGCGACTCATCGCGCATCCTGCGCTCGCGTTCCGCCTGGGCCTGTTCGGCGCGGGCGGACAGGAGCGCGAGCTCCGCCTGATGCTCCTCGATGAGGCGCGACTCGATGGCGGCCGTGGCGGATAGGACGGCCGCCTGTTGCTGTTCGACGGCCTCGGCGCGGTCGGCGGCCGCTTTCTTCTCCAGGATCTGGTTTTCCAGTTCGACGCGGCGAAGGCGCTCGCGAAGGTGGTTGATCTCGGCGAGCGCCGCCTGGCGCTGGCGTTCCGCCTCCGACATCTGCTGTTGGACGGCGATGCGCGCTTCCTGCTCGCGAGCCAGTGCCGCCTGTTGTTCGCGCAGCTCGTCGACGGTCCGCTGCAGGGCAATGCTTGGCGTTCGGCGACGGGAAGGCGACTCTGCCGGCAGCGACAGCGTCTCATCGACGACGACAGTCAGGGGCGTCGACGATGGTGGCAGTTGCTGAGCGTTCGCCTCTTTCGTCGTTGCGACTGATGGTGCGGGCGACCCGCTCGCTTTCGATAGTTTGGGAAGCGTTGGGGCGATGACGTCGGTGATGGCGGCGAGAGCAACCAGGCAGGATACAAGGCGGTCCGGGCGCGGGTTCTCGACAAGGTCGGTGGCCTGGATGACGTCGTTCTTCTGCAGCCCCAGGGCCCTGGCAGCCCAGACGAACTGGTTCACGTTCTCGAACTCGAGGAACGGCTGCGACACCAGGTTGACCTTCCTGATCATGTCCGGGCGGATACGATTAACGAGCTTGCATAGGTGGATGCCGCTCTTGAGGACGGAGCACAGGCCGCCCTGCGCCAGCGGCTCCCCGATCATCATCTCGATCCAGCGGCGAACGGACGCCTCCATGGCGGGATCAGCAGCGACGACCGCAGCCGATCGGTCTCCGTTATTCGGCGACGGGGACGGCGCTGGTGGAACGGCACGGTTCGGGCCACGAGTTACGACCGGCGACGTCGTCGGCGTCGAGCGCGCGCTCTGTGGGGCACCGCAATGACTGTTGCAGGGACACGGGGGGCGTCAGTCAGTCCAGGTGTTCTGCGAACACACGCGCGATGGGATGGCCCGACATGCAGAACTTGTGCTGGGGCTCCAGGGCGCCATGGCACTTGGCGCAGGTCGTCATCGACGACGACGCTGCGATGCAGGTACTCGGTGTGAAAATCTCGGCGGTGGGGCACGCGCGCGCGCCTCTCGCCCAGTCCGACGGGGGTGGTGCCTTGAAACGAATCGCTCGCTGGCAATCTAGCGTGCTGCGTATAATTCGAGAGGACACCTGCCGGAAGGCGGTGCGCGGCCCCAATCGCCTATTATATCGCGATCCCGTTTTAGACGTGTCCGAGAATACCACCTGCCGCGCCTATCTCTGCCTGCTGCCAATGGACGCGGCTCGACCTTTGCCGGCTGACTGAGACGATAACGGGCACGGCCAGACGTGGCGATCGATCATATTGAAGATACACGTGGGCGGCGCCCTGCTTCGTCTTTCGGATCCACCGAGGTTGCGGCCGCTCGCAGTGCTCGATGCCATACCTCCCTGGAGGCGTCGCACACGAACAAGACGGTCAGTTTTCGGGCCCCGATGCCCACCGTCATGATCGCTCGCGACGTGTCGGACACTTCGACGGCGTCGATCTTGTCGACCGCAAAGTACCCGCCGACGGCGTTGCACCCATCGACCCAGCCCAACGTCATCAGGATGTTCCAGCGCGAACCACTGAGATCGGGTGACCCGGTCTCGTCGTCACCAGCGTACAGGATCTCGAGGCGCGTCCCGTTGTGCTGTTCGCGCGCCCAGACCAGCGTCCGCCGTACCAGCGTCCCGTTGTCCTGCTGGACATCGACGCGGGTGCAGATGCGCACCCCTGGACCGGGTGCGGGTGCGCGCGACACGTGCCACATTCGCGAACAGAACAAGCGGCACTTGCGCGTCACCACCGCAAGGATCTTGTCGACGCAGCCGAACGGGCATAGCTCCCACGTCTGGCGTACCAGGCGCGCATTGCCATCGCGCCCAGCGCACCCGATCGTCACCTCTTGGCCGGTCGCGTCAACGTACGTGTCGTACAGGTCGGCGTAGGGGATGCGTTCGAACGAGGTGGGCGGCGAGGTGAACGATGCGCCTAGGTACACGTAATGGCTGGACAGGATAAGGACGCGGGGCGCCGATGGCGCATCCGATCGTGGTCCAGGTCGAGGGGGATCCTCGATGCATGCCAGTGTCTCAATCAGCTCGTTGGCGGCGAATACCTGGGCCTCCCGGAAGCGCGACTCGAGGCCGACGCGCAACGCGCCGACCTTGGCGCCCGCGATGATGTCGGCTAGGTAGGACGCGCGCAACGACGGTTGGTCTGACACGCCCATACAAACGTAGTCTTTCAGGAGCGGACCGCTCGCCGCGTCGGCTAGTATCCACCTCAAATGGATCCGCATCGTGTCCAGAGCGGTGCAGCAACCGATCCCCGCCTGTACACGCACGTGTACAGGTTCAGTATCGTATGCGCGTCTCGAGATCACAGGCATACCTTGTGCCCAATGTCCTCTACAGGGTCGTCGGCCAGCTCCATGTCGTACTGGAGCAGGTCGCGAATATACTGTTCGGGGACGAGGTCGGCCAGGGTGGACGTTTGCAGGTCGGCATTGAGCTTCGCCAGTCGATGAAGGTACGTGCCTGAGGTTTCGTCCTCAGCGGAAGACGTAGCGGAATCCTTCAGGAGGTGCGTTAAATAACGCATCCGTCGCACGGCGTCGATGGCGGCCGCGAATGCGGCAGCGGCACCCGCCATCATCGATTCTACAGCTGGCGCTAGGCGACGTCCGCTCCAAGGACGTGCATGGATGGCGTCCACCGCCTTTGAAAGGAGGGAGGTTGCAACGTGGGCAGCAACCTGGACGTCTTGGCACTGGTCCAGAAATGGTTTAGCCCCGGTGGTGCTTGGCATCTCGACCAGTGACGCGGTCAGGATGTCGAGGAGTTTGGCGCCAAGATTCACCGTAATGCCATGCGGCGCCTGTGGACCAGTTCCATCACTGCGGCAAATGCCATATCCAGACCGCCCAGGTAGACGTTACCTTGTAGAGGACAGCGCTAAGCATAGCAGACTGCCAGGTGGCGGTTCGGATTATGTGGAGCGCATTACGTCGGTCCCCTGGGGTTACATTCGTGGCGGTCAGCAACGACAGGCACAGGCGAAGGTAGGCAGAGAGTGCCAGAGCTCCAACGTCCACGTTGGCAATCGTTGCTGGAATAGCCCAGCGACGTCTCCTGATCTCGTCAAGCTTCGTCGCCGGTGATGTGTGTTCGTCAGATGCTGACAGCGGTACGGACGGTGAATGGACATGCGCGGCGAATCCGAACGTCTTGTCTTTGTCGGTACCGACGGTATCCTGCTGGCTTTCGCCAGAAGAAAAGGATTCGAGGGTGGACAGAAACGGAGATGGCTTGGGACTGCTGGAGACTGGCGTCAGCGCATTGCCTTCGCTGTCAGCGTGCGGCCGGCACATCGCCTTTTCGCTCAAATGCCTAACGCGTGATTCAATTCGAGAACGAAGTGGATACGTGCTCGACAGGGTGACTCTGGATGCATGTGGCACCATCAGCTCGATGCTAGTGTGGAGACGCGCTAGACCGCAATCGAAGTTCGGCAACCCTGGAAATGCGGCTGCCGAGGCCGGTCTCGTCAAGAGGATATTGGTCTGACCTTGCGCTGCTGTCCCATCATGTTCAATCAGCTCCTCAAGAGAGACGTCCGGCCGTGCCTCCCATTCAAACATCGTCTCCCCATCAGCGCTCTTCACATCGGCTTTCCGAAACACGTTGTCATGCCGAGCGAGCCACGCCTCGTGAGCACGGCCTGCCATCCGCAGCCGTCGCCTGCAGCATCACAGGCCTGACGTTCACACCTTCCCCAACAACCGCATCATCCCGCCTACTGACCTTCCAGCCCGTCGCGTGATGTGCGAGATCAGATCCAGGCGGGCGTCGTACAGGTCCTGGGCATCGATCGTATCGTCGACCACGAACGTGTGGACCAGAGCAACGTCAGCGTCGTTGGGGTCGGGAGCGACCCCGGCGACTGCTACAATGTCCGGGCCTGGGCCCGCACGGACAACGAAGTGTCGCTCGCCCGGCGGCCTGACCTCCTGTGCAGCGACCTGACGCCAGTGCTCCTCCGAGTGCTGCGCGCCCCTCAATAGACGGTGCACGCTGGGTGCGTGCTCGACCTGCATAGGCACCAGGTGCAGCGGACGACGACCGTTGGCGTCGTCATCGCACCATGGTGCCGATTCGCGTGCGACGATGTCTTCGATGGTGCGCCCATCGGGCAGCGCCAGCCAGGCCTGTAGATTGTCGGCGCTGTCGACTAGGCGGCGAACAACGTCCCGCTTGCGGTCGCCGGCGACTGTGTCTGCGATCTGGACAATGCACCGGAACCTGATGCGCTGCAGATGTGCACGAAGTCGCTGCTCTTGGCCAACGGCCCCGCTGACGCCGACACTGGCCTCGAGCTGGGAGGTGAACGCCGCCGCTTCGGCGATTACCGTCAGGTCGTCGAGAGCACCGAGGACGACGCCAACGTCGAACGCCAAAGGCGTCTGTTCAATGGCGGCGCCCGTGGTCACGTCGTTGCTGGCTGGCTCGACCGCAGCGACGAACTCGCCTAGTAGCGTCTTCACGAGTAAAAGGCGGACTCGTGCGGTCGGCAACGCCATAACCGCATCCCACAGTGCAGCATTTCGCCACGCCAGGTGCAGGAACTTGACGCAAGCCTGGCGTACCCGGGTGATTCCGTCCGCGTTCTCGATCAGCGGGTCGCTGTCGCGTTCGCTGGCGTCATTGCATGATTCAAGTAGGCCGGTGATGCCGCCGATAATCCCCGCCGGGTCCAGATCCTTGTGCTCTGCGCCCAGATCGTTCGCGACGATCCGGAACGCGATATGAATCAGCGCCGTCGCCGAGTCGTGCAGGTGATGTCGAAACGATTTCGTCGCGTTCGCAATAAGCGCGGTGACCAGTGATGGGTACCGAGAGGCGCCGAGCACGGAAAGCGCGTTCAGGGCTTCCGAACGCACCGCCCAGTGATCGACAGCGGCGACGGTCTCCAGCAGTCGTTTCGTCGTGACCTTTAGAACGCGTTCGTAATCTATATCGGGAGGCGGTGCCGTCGACGAGGATGAACAGTGCACGACAAGTCGAATAACGTTCACGAACGCTTCGACAGCACCAATGCCTGGCGCAGTCGTGCGTTCGTGTGCCAGGATCATACGCGATATCTGCTGAACGAGTTCGACGAGACCCAATGGACCCGTCCATACAGTGTCGGCGCAAGCGCCGCGCTTCTTGTACAATGTTAACATAAGGGCACAGCCGGGCCCGGCAAAGACTGGGAACGCGGCTGACGTTACGTCAACGACGCCACGTTTGACCTTTTCGCAGGTGCTGTCATCCTGTAACAGATTCATTGTCGATGTAGACAGGATTCCGTTGGCGACATCAAACAGTCGGCAGAGTCGCTCGCGTCGTGGAGCGAGAGCGGTTCGCGCCGTGCAGGACGCCCGATCCATTCGGAGGCGCGGGCCACGGATCAGTTCGTTGATGACCAGGTCGAAGAGAGCGCTGGCGAACGCGTCCGCCAACGTCGACGAGTGCGACGATAAGGATGCGATAAGTCGTAGAGCCTCCAGGAAGACGTGCGATTCAGAATCGGTCATTGAGGTCACATCGCGGATGCGGCTCGACGCTGTTCTGACAATGACATGGCCGACCAGGCATGGAACATAGTCAAGAAACAGATCCAGGGTGACAGCACTGTGTTGGGCCAGGAGGGCAAGCAGGCGAAAGTATTTCGGCAAGGACCCAGGTGCCAACGATGCCCACAGGTGGACAACGCGATGGATCTCCCCGATGACGACGTCAATGGCACTTTGGTAATACCAAGGATGCGCGGCTAACTTCAACAGTATCGTTAGCAACCCGTTTAGGTCTGTTGCACGCACGTTAGGGCCCAGAACCGGCAACGGCAAGGCAAGTGGAAGTACCTGAGTCGTTATGGACCTGTTCGAGCAGTGTGGGAAGCGCGTTTCCGAGGGCGTCGAATGTGGCAGACGGAATAGATCTGACGCAATCGGTGGTGAGGAATTTGACGGCCGGCTCCAAGTCCTCGTCGTTGATGGCTGCCAATCGAATCAGCACGGATGCCAGGTTTATCTGGACGTGCGGATCCCTGGGGAATTTCGTCAAGAGCGTGCGGCAAGAGGCGACCATTGCGTTGGGAGCGGCGCGCCCGTCCGGGCACGATAATGGCTCTACCTTCGCTTCGTGCACGCTGCATGGCATTACGGGCTGATGGGTGGCTACCGAAGAAGCGTGGTACCTGGTGTGTTCGATGTGGGTGATCAGGCGAAGTAAGAGCGACGCTGCGTCGTCCGACGAATCACATGCAGCCGCCGCCTGGAGCAGGTTCAAAGCAGCATCCGTCAGACGACCCGCGGAAGGCACGGCAACATCGACGGGTGGCGCCGATCGGCGATTGAGTATGGAGACTAGGGCAGTCCTAGGCGGGGCAGGCAAGTCTGGCGACGGTTCTGCAATCGACGACCCGCGCCCGCACGACGATGCAGAGTCTTCAGGCGATGGCATCGTCGTCGAGTGGTTGTGGTGCCGCCGGAAGGATTAACCCGTCGGGGTACGGTTCATCCCGCCCATTGGAATCACCGATCCGAGATTGGTGGTAACTTGCATCCGAGGATGCGGTTTCGGTGCGCTATATTTACCCGAACCAACAGGGAGCAACTCCATCGCCTCGTAAGGCATCACAGCCATCACTCACCACTCATCGTCAGTCATCAGTCTCCCTTCCCTGCCATTCGGGTCACGATCGGAACCTATGCGAGTGAGCGAGAGACAAGGCGGCCCCGAGGAGCGCACCGACGACGTCGAACCCGCAACACATCTCACCAGCGACGAGCCGCGATCGGTCACGCTGCAATCCGGAACAACCCCCCAATGAGGAGGACGACACGCCCGACTGAGGATCACGTTGCAACGTGCAAGTCCACTGTCCACGTCACCGGCGACGTGTTCCGCTGCGGGGCAGCTGCAGCTGCGCAGTGCGGCCAGTCGCGCAACTTTCCCATGCGCCTGCCGAGACGCATGACGCAACGCTGGCGGCTGGCCGACATCGACGCAGCGGCCGCCGCCATACGGTCCGGCGACGTCGTCGCATTCCCGACCGAGACCGTCTATGGCGCTGGGGCGAACGCCCTCTCCGACACAGCCGTCAAGCGCATCTTTGATGCCAAAGTTCGTCGCGCGCGCTGTGCCTGCCTCACGCGGCGCCCGTCTAAACCGGTTGCAGGGCCGCCCATCCGACAACCCGCTGATCGTCCACGTCCCCGATGCGGACGCCGCACGGCGCCTGGTCGCCATTGATAACGATGCCGTCGAGCGCGATTTCTCGGCGTTGGCGTCCGCGTTCTGGCCTGGCCCTCTAACGATCGTTCTGAGGCACGCGGCGCCGCTATCACCGCTTGTCACCGCCGGCCTCGACACGGTCGGCGTCCGCGTTCCCGATCACGACCACGCGCTAGCGCTGCTTCGCGCGTGCGCCGTCCCGGTTGCCGCGCCGAGCGCCAATCTCAGCGGCAAGCCGAGCCCGACGAACGCCGACCACGTGTTCCGGGACCTGGGCGGCGTCATTGCCGGCGTCCTCGACGGTGGCGACACCGGCGTCGGCCTCGAATCCACAGTCGTCGACTGCTCCCGAGAACCGTACGTCGTCCTGCGCCCTGGTGGCGTCACGCTCGACGCGCTTCGTCGCGTCGTCGGTCACGACCGCGTCGTCGCCCACGACGGCACGACAACGACGGCAGCAACGCCTCGTGCTCCAGGTATGAAGTACACACATTACGCCCCGAGCATACCGCTGCACTACGTGAAGGGCGACGACAACGCCGCTGTGCAACGATACGTTCACGAGTTGCAAGAACAGAGCCGGCAACGTGTTGCCGTGCTGACGCCTGCTTCCGGTGGCGACCGCGTTGTTGCTGGGGACCGGCTCGTGACGTGCGGGACGGCGGGCGACGCGTCATCCGTGGCCAGGGCGTTGTACGCGTGCCTGCGGTCGTTCGAGCAGTGCGACGACGTCGACGTGATCGTGGCGTACGGCTTCCCCAGTGACGGCCTCGGACAGGCGATCATGAACCGGTTGCTGAAAGCGAGTTCGACGATTGTATAAACATGGCCTAGGCGACGACATCGGCATCGGGTTCGCGATAGGCGCAGGCGGGGCCGCAACGCGGATGGCGAACGCGAGGTGGCTGTCGTGCTCGACACGTTGTTCGGTGGACGATCGCCATCCTTCCGGGCCCCTGTACGGTCGCCCAACGGTGCCCAGCGATGAGTCACCAGCGATCGCGTGATAATACGAGGGTGGCGTCATCACCGAACCTCCACTGTTGCGTCACGCTGGGCGTTGCCAGTGGTGTGTATCCTGAAACGGGCCCTCTCATAACTGTTATTCATTTGGAACATCGAACGTCAGCAACGAACATGAATTCCCTGTGCCGTATTCTCCTGGCGTTCCTCATCATCGCCTGTATCGTCGCCCCGATCGTCTACTATTCGGTCCGGAACAAGCACGCGAACGGCGACGCGTCGTCCAACGAACGGAAACCGTACTCGTCATTGCATTCCATGAACTGGTGCGGGGACCGACCCGTCATCGCCCTGACTTTCGATGACGGGCCGGAACCGTCCACGACGCCGAACGTGCTCGCCGACCTGAAGCGGCTGGGCATCAAGGCCACGTTCTTCATGTCGCCGGCGGTCGACGGCGAACCGACCCAGCAGCAATGCGACCTCGTCAAGACCGTCGTCGACGAAGGCCACGTCGTCCAGTCGCACTCGTACGACCACACCGATTTCCTGCTGAAATCGCCCGAGGAGGTCGACGACAACCTGAGCAGGAACGAGGAGTGGATCCGGAAGTGTGCTGGACAGGACGCGCCCGTTGTCAGCATGTTCCGCCCGCCGTATGGCAACCTGGAGCCCGCCCGCGCCAAGTACATCAGCGGCCTCGGGTACGACATCGTCACCTGGACGATCGATACCGACGACTACACGGGCATCAAGCCGGATCGCATCCTGGCCAACGTCCAGAAGGGGTTCACGGCCCTGAACGGCAACGGGTCCGCCATCCTGCTGATGCACGACAAGCGGTACAAGGAAGGGCAGGCGGCCGGCAGCCTCGAACTGATCCACCAGTACTTCACCGGCCTCGGGTACTCGTTCGTCACCATGGACGAGTGCCGGAAGATGTGCACCGACCCGGTCTGCCAGACGCCCGGCCGCATCTGGCCCGGCGTATACGACCAACCTTTCTAAACGGAACAAACGTTATGTAATCCGAGCACGAGTTGCTGCTTCCGTTCCCTCTCATTCAGGTACCGGCGATCGCGTGATGGCAAGGGCATTTGTGTGTTCGGTTACCTGGCTGGCGCGTGTATTTAGGGATGGTTGTCAGTCAGACGTTACAGCGAGGCGGCGAACGTGCCCGAGGTGTCCCAGGTGCCGGGCCAGACGGTGACAGGGTCCAGGCAGACGTTCTGGTGGCAGTTGGCGTAGCACTCTGGCATGGTGACGAACTGGTACCCTTGCGACTTGAAGTACGGGACGACCTGCTGGAGGACGCCCTGGGCGACGCCCGGGATGTAGTGCGAATCGTGCATCAGCGTGATGACGCTGCCGGTGCCGCCGAGCGTCTGGAACCCGGACAGGATGTTCTGGTAGACTTGCTGAGGCGAGTTGCTGGAGTAGTCGAGCGAGTCGACGTTCCAGGAGGCGAGCGTGTATCCGAGCTTGCTGACGAAGGCGGCGTACTCCGGGTTCATGGAGCCGAACGGCGGCCGGAACATGGACAGCTCGTTGAACGGCGACTGCCCAGAGCAGTGCGAGATCCAGTCGTAGACGGTCTTGAGGTTGTTGTACACGTCCTGGCCCGTCTTCTGCAGGAAGTCGGTGTGGTCCCACGAGTGCGACTGGACGCTGTGCCCTTGCTGCAGGATCATCTTCACCAGGTCGCACTGCTGCTGGGTGGGCACGCTGTTCACGGACGGCGACATGAAGAAGGTCGCCTTGACGTTCAGGGCCTTCAGGTCAGCCAGGACGTTCGGCGTACCGACCAGATCGGGGCCGTCGTCGAAGGTCAACGCGATCGTCTTCGAGTTGCCGCAGTAGTTGAAACTGTGGATAGGGCGGTTCGGATCCCACTTGCCGACGTTCGAGAGGTTCTGCTTCGGCTTGATGACCGTGAAGTAGATGATGATCATGATGATGCCGACGATAACGACCAGCACGATCAGCGGCACGAGCATGCGCTTGCATGGCGACGCACGCGACGAAGACGACAGTCGTGCCATGGGGTGTAATAAGGGCGACGCGCGAATTTAACTAATGACACCGACTAGACCGTCACGAGCCGTGACGCCACGCTGAACGAAGCGTCAGGAGTCACATGCAGAGTAGCCAGGAACACATCGGGCCGATGACTCATCGCAGAGATCCGACCGGTATGGCAGAGGGCCCTATCCGGCGTCATGACCCCCACGTCAAGTTCTCTAGACGTCCAAGGGCCCATCGTTTAATCCATCCTCGGCGGGTTCATGGTTCTTCTGGTTGGGAAGGTGGCGACGCTAAACTCCCGTTGATCGCCAACGCAATGGTCAATGAACTCGTCGTCCGATCGCCCAGGCCAACTGCCCATTTCGTTCGTGGGTCGTCTCCTAGGCAACCTGGTTAAACAGCAGAGCAGGGGACTCCACCGGTGCGTTTGGGCACCTTCGGACACATTCTGGAGAGGGCACGACGCGTCGCCTTGGAGGAGCGACACAAACACGGATGATGGATCGCACCTGAAAACGTGCCGAGTGTCCATCCGGACGCACCCAACCAATTGCTGACGATGAAACATAAGCCAGAATTTCGTTCTATCGATTGACAGGCACAGTCGTGCGTACCTCGTGCTCATAACGGACTTGCCGCCATGTGGACTCGTCTTCGGGTGTCTCCGATGCTTGGTATGTTGTCACCGTTCGTCGGTAGAGGCAGACTCGTAAACCCAGGACTGAACAGGGATGTTAACACAATCGCAGCGAACGCGACGACGGCGGCATACGCATGAGGTAATCTCTCCAGGTTTCCGATGGGCGAAACTGGATCTCGTGAACCGCGTTAAACATGATGGTGCCGGTTTCGGGATCTGCTTCCACGTCATTCGTGACGGACATGGCCGTGTCTTGTCCCGGGAAGCGAATCTCGCAATGGTATAGCACCCTGAGCAGGACGAGAACGCGTTAGTTCTTCCCTGGAACGAGTTGAACAGCTGTAAGAGACCGTTCTTCGAATCCGTTCGGGCGAGCCGTATCCTCGACGGGCAACTCAGGTGGAGCGTGCGTTGCTGACGTGATTCGAATGGAAAGAAGAACGACGTCGGTAAGGACACCTGAACCAACGATCAATGACGGAACGCGTCGGACGATAACGACGTGGCTTACATGGCGTTGGAGGCGGTTCCCGGCTAGATTGGTTGCGAGCCTCAGGCCTAATTGGAACCAGGTCGAGTGTCTCAAGAGCGGCGGCTGCACGAAGTATTCGCTGGCGGTACGCGAACAAGATAGAGATTGGATTATGGTCCAGACGCAGCGAGCGCAATCGTGGCATTGCAGCGATTGTGGATATCGTACTGCCGAGGTCGGTGATGTTATTGAACGCCAGATTCAGGTTCTGCACCTACCCGAGCGTCACGTCGGCATATATCATCCATTCATTCGCGACAAACGTTGTGTAACAGCGCAGACGGGCCAATGGTCTTGATCGCGTTATACGATAGGTCGAGCGTGACCAGTGACGATGATGCGAGAACAGGGGTGGCACAGAGGTCAGTGATCCTGCACAAGTGGGGCGTAATCAGTACCGACGCGGGCACGAATTAGCAAGGTGTCATGCCTACCTGTTCCCGCATGCGTATAGCTCGGTAAGTTCAGGAGGGATACAGTCGATCTGTTTCAGACGATTGTCGTTCAAGACCAGACGATGCAGCTGGGTAAGCTTAACCAGGAGTTCATCCATCTTCGCAGAGCGCCATAGGTCAAACGCTGTCTACAAGCCAGACCAATGTCCGACCTTCTCAATGCACATCGAGGAAAAGACGAGGACGCCCTTGAAGAACGACCGACACTCTCGGCATTCTGTACCCAGAAAAGTTACGATGATTCGGATGTTCGGTGGAGAGCGAATACCTTTCTTTAGCAGCAGAGCTCGCAATTCGTAAAGTCTGTCGGACGTCCACTTCTGCAGGTACTGCACATCGTCTCCTGTTGGTTTCGGCTTCAGAACGTGGATAGGTAACGCGGCATTGTAGACGGGACCGACCTTGGCTAACGACCCGGTAACCTCGAAGGACATCGTGTTCGATGCCAATCAGGCGCAGATGCTCATGCAGCACATCGGTGACTGTCCTGTGTCGTACTGTCATCGACTCCCTCCCTCAATGCAACTGAGCATAAATTATGGTCGATATCGTGGGACCGGATCGCCGTACCCCAGTACTAAGCTGAGCAGCAAGCACCTAGATTTTCGACCGGCCATCCCTCTTGTGGCATTGTCGAGGCGTCTGAGGCGTTCGCAGGTTTCACAGCACCGTGAAGCAAACCAGTGACTTGGGAACAATGGCTCTCTGGGAGTTGAAGCACGTGCTGGCCTGGATAGTGTCCCCAAACGTTTCGTCAAGGGAAGTGAGAATTTCGGAATATCATTCGGTTTTAGAACAATGATGCAATCTTGTGAATGCAGAGTTTGGTGCATTCATGACGGCGTCGTATTCGAAACGCGTAATGCACCCGACGTGGGAACAATCGCGGATCAACAAACGTCGACCCAGGTGTGATCGTTGCAGGATGTCGAACGCGCGCGGCCGGATAACGCAATGCACGAATAGGTTCCACACGACAGCAACGCCAATTCCAATGACAGCACCGACGGCGACTTGCTCCGGCGTGTGAACCTTCATATGAATCCTTCGTACCGCATACTATCAGATGACATTTGTACAGCGAGACAGATGCCAACGAACCTGGAGTACGCACACGAGCTCGCCAGCGTCGTTACGGCAATGCCGACAGCGAGATTTCGTGGCCAGGGGCGACCCATGCGACATCGCATTAGAATAGCAGACGTTGCAATGAAGAACATGAACTGGGCGTGGTCGGACGGCATACCATAGCCGGAACGCAGCGACTCTACCCATTCGGTTACAACTCGATATACAGCCGAAACCGTCAGCCATAACGTTAACGCCAACTATCGCTAGAGGCGCAGTGCAGCAGGCAAACATTGAAACTAGACTGGGGCAACGACGTACCGATTGGTCTGGGTTGACGGATCACGCGTTTGAGGACGACGTTGACAACCTCGCAGACAATGCAGCCGCACCCGAGGAAGAACGTCTGCAGGTCGCGCCGGGACCAGAACAATGTCGCAACGGCAACGCAGACGGCGATCGGCAGCAGCGACGTGTACGCCAGCAGGTGGCTGAACAGGTCGCCGTGATGGTACCAGACGTACGTCAGCTGGACGACCTTCCACGCCATCCGCGCGTCCCGAACAAAACGGTCGGTGTCGCCGAAGTCGCTGACGCCGCCAACCGACAAAATGGGTATCCCGGCCAGCAGCATTGCGTCAATGCCAGGCTGGCGTGCGCCCGGCACCGTACTCTCGGTTGCTGCAGGGGCCTGACGCTACCACAGCAAGCGTCGCAGGCAGGGCGCATGCGTTGCGATTCGCTCCTTGCGCCTTCGGGGCCGCTGCTGCCGAACTGGGAACTGGTGGACGTGACAGCAGCGCCGTCGTGCATCGACTCTAACCAACCAGTCCACTGAGCAGGCACAGCCAGAACGGGGCATCGTTGGCGTTCTACACTGATCCCGCCAATGCAACCCTGCAAGCGTGTGCAACAGCAATCGGCACCATGCCGCCTCCGCCAGGCAGCCCACTGATCGTGACACTTGGGCCACCTGTACATTGCCGCCTTCTCGCAGGTACGCGGCGCCCGGCCGAGATACGACGGGTTTCAGCCCAGGCACGTTGAACACATTCAGGAGCGGCACAATGAATACCATCTGCTGATTCGTCATCGGCGATCAACAGACCAGAGTGACTTCCCCCGCCGTGATCGATGATGTGACGGGGTATACGGACTCTGCTACGAGCGGGGATATGTCATCGTCACCAGTAATCGTTGCATGAGCAGTGTCCACAGGCAAAGTTATGATGGCGCGTCGCATCGCGTACGTAAACATGTCGGTCGTACATGAGCGAGATACGCTTGATCGCCTGGTGACAAGTGTCGCATAGGCGTCCGTGCTTGAATAAGCGGATCGGCTCGCCATCAGGGACAAGGTCAAAAGCGTCCGCAATCGCACGTATAACGGAGTGGTGGGCGAAAGGCGGCTCGCTACTGGCCCTAACGGGACCCAGCGCAGAACGTCTGTTCAAGCGTTCAATCAGTCGATCATGCTGAGCGGAACGAGATCGGGGAGAATCGGCCACAGCACGCTCAAACTGTACGTTACGATCTGCAAGGTGCAATATCGTTGCGTCCGGCAATGCACGCAGGCCCTTCGACGCCTTCTCCTCCTGCAGGCGGGAAACGTCCTCGAATCGGCCGGCGCTGTTGTATAGGTCCATCAACAGCGTGTACGCGGATGCGAGATCACGCGAGTCCAATGCAAGAGCTCCGATGCTCGAGAATACGCGCTCTGCGCGATCCAGATCGTTATGCCTGCGGCAGGCAACAAGCATCGCCATCCAGGGTAGAACCCCATTCTCGGCAAAGTCGACAGCGACTCGCTCCGCTGCATCCAGATCACCAGTCCGGCCGTGAAGGTCGACTAAGGAGGCACGGTGCAACGAACCCAGAGGTAAAGCTTTGAACTCAGACAGGAGGCATAGAGCGCGATCTCGGTCGCCGACATGGCTACATCCCATTAGCAGAGATGCAAGCGTCCGACCGGTTGCCGACAGGCCACACGACTTCATCTGCTCGAGCGCTTCCAGTGCATTGGCAAGCTTTCCATGCATGCAATACGCCTCGATGATGGCGTCGAACGTATCGATATGACTCTGATCCGGAAGCGAACAACGGCCGTGGAATAAGCCCACTGCTGCATCGAGATACCCCGATTGGGAATATGCGGTGATGAACGAGCTGACCGTTAAATCATCGCATAGCAAATCGTGCTGCTGGGCGTGGTCAAGCAGGACCCGCAGAGTTGAATGGTCGTGGCACCGTCCAGACGCCATAATGAGCGCCCTGAACGTTGGAGACTTGTTCATACTGGAATGTACTCCAGAGGCGCAAAAGAACAATCGTGAAGCATCGGCGATGTTGTCGCTGTTAGCAAGAGCGGATATAAGACAAGAGTACGTCGCCAAGATCGGAACCTGACCCGCCGCTTCCAGTTGGTCAACCATTGCGATAGCGTTTTGAAATTTGTCATGATGGGCATACGCTAACACCATCGCATGAAAGACCACAAGGTCGGGGTCCGAGACAGCGCGCCGCGCCTCAAAGACTGTCTTAGCAGCGTCGAGCTGGCCACAGTGGTCGTAGGCCGAGACGAAGGCGCTCACAATAAAATCGTTCAACGACAGCCATCCCTTGGCATGTGCATACTCGTGAAGCACGGCAATAGAGGAGGCATCCCGTTGCCGTCCGCAAGCAGAAACGAGAGTCGAGAACACGGGTGCGTCAATATGCACATTGTGGCTCGTCATTCTGAGGAACAGGGACATGGCCTGCGTTATGCGACCGGCTTTCGCCATCATGAAGAGAACATGAGTGTAGATCTGCCAGGACGGCGGCGTACCAATAGAATCCATGAGTTTCAGGGCGTTAACAGCCTGCTCGAATCGGTGTTGTGCCAGCAATGCCGTCATCAGATTGGCGAACAACTGCTGGTTGTGCTGCGGCGCAATGACGTTCTGACGAAGCAGGTCGAACAGTTGCTCGGCAGTGTCGGCAGCTTGAGGGCATTGGGATTCGGCACAGCACACTGCAAATATGGACAAAAGTCGCTCACTGAACTCGACGCTGCTGTGGACGGCATCGGTGACCAGGAAGAGCGCCGACGATGGGCTTTTCGACAGCCTACAGATGTTGGCGACCCCGAAGATGACTTCGTGGGAGCGCAACCCGCACCTGGCGTACAGATCGAGGGCCTGGCGTAGGAGAGGTGGGCTGGTTTTCTGACAAGCACCGAGGAAGGTACAGAACATCATATCACAAACGGGGACATCACGAGATACGGCCGCATGAAGCACGGAAGGCGCCTTGGAGGGAAAGTGCCGTTTGCAAAACGATAACATGGACTGGAAGAACGGCGACCGCAGTGGAATGCCACTATCAAGGATGCGGTGGAACACCGACGTAGCATGCATTGGGTCGTTCGTCTCCTTCAGGATACGGATGGCCAGCTGCACTCTTGGCCGTCGGAAGAATGCATCAAGTCGGTGGGATGCAGAAGATCGCCTCCTCGGTTGCACCTGCGGATGCCTGGCAGGAGACGCTACCGCGCATTTCGATGCAGATGCGGAAAAGCCTGCAGCGTTGCTGCTGCAGTTGAATTGGCCCCTGAGTGCGACGACTGCGGTTTGACGAGCAAACACGAGCATCGACAACACCGCACATCCGCGCGCAATGTTGAAGGCGCTGCTGAAATCGGTATCGAGTCACTCACTCCGCAAACAATTATTTAGTTGAACAACCAAGGAACGCGGGAACTCGCAAGTCACGACACGCCTCTCTCCACAGTTCAAACGTTCGAAAAACGCGTCGCGGATAACCTGAGAGTTCTGATTGAAGCATCCGCTACAAGTTACCATCTACGGCGAAGGCAGCCTAGACAAAAGCGATGCCGATGTTGTGCCATTGTCTCATTGATGGGATAATCGAGTTACATAGCGATCGCTTAGGTATGTAGGTAGGTCAACCCGCTCAACCGTAACGCAGTTTGGCACGGATTGCGCAAGCGTGCAGCCGCCGGGGTTGCTGGTGCGTGGTTCTAAAAGTCCGTGGAACGTTCCGTGGTGTTGCCATTGATCATCGATTTTGGTCGTTTGGCACGTCATTGCATATCGCGTTCAATCCGGGACATCATGACTGCCTCCGAACCGCTTGTCCCGACTCTGCTGTGGGGCCAGGACAAAGAACACATCTACGCGACGATCAACGTTCCTGATCTGGAGTCCGCCGACGTGTCCTTCGAGGAGACCAAGCTAACCTTCTCGGGCAGCAAGGGCGAGCGCTCCGGTGATGCCAAGGAGTACCAGATGTCCATTGAGTTGGCGCACCCGATTAACACCAGTGCATGCAATTGGGCGAAGCGGCCGCGAAATGTCCAGATTGTAATGGCGAAGAAGGAGTCGGACACGAAGTGGGCACAATTTGCGAAGGACGCCAAGCGATGGAAGGCACATATCAGCGTGGACTGGAACAAGTGGGTTGATTCCGACGACGAAGACGATGTTCCTGGGCGATTCGACGACATGAAGGACCTGATGGGCGGCGGCATGGATTTCTCCTCGATGATGAAGGGTGCTAGCGGCATTCCCGGCGACATCAACGCTAATGAGGAAGACAGCGATGACGACCTTCCGGAACTCGAAGAGACACCCGCGCAAGCGCCGGCCGAAACCGAGGCGTCGGCCTGATTTCGCCATGTTCGATACCGGACTATTCCTACTTTACTGATAAAATGTTGTGCTTTCGAGCACCGGCTTCGCAACTCTATCATAAGTGTCGGGGCGTGAGTAACGCTTGTTCAGGGCACGCGCCATGCAAAAGTCGGCGCCTACCGAGCAAGGGTCGTCAATAGCAGACACGCGTCGTAGTCAGCATGTGCGTACGGTCGGTGTGTTCAAGGTGCACTCATTACAGCTGGGAACGTACGTAACCTGCAGCCCGCTCAGGTCATGCTGTCACTAACGGCATCCCAGCATGCGTGTTTGTGGTTCTGCAGGGTAAAACAGATCCAGGCAGCGGGACGCCAGCGCACGTAGCGACCGCAGTTGAAGACGGCCTTGCCACCGGCTATCATCGGCGGGACGTTCTCAGGCATGTGCCACTAGCAGAACGGTGCCAGTGCGATCGGAGCCAAAGGTCGCTGTCACCGCTGGAGAAGTCTGTCCCCGAGCGAAAGGTCAACAGGCTGTCTGGAATCCCGCGTGTCGTCTACACAGACGAGCAACTGTTAGAGCTCATCGACGACAAGCAGAGCAAAGCACCGACGGCGTAATAAATCGCCGTCCTCTTTGGTCACTGGCGGGCCTGTCGCCTTCGCCAATCAACGTTCGGGATGGTTGCTATATTTATAGCTTCACGTGCAGCGCTTTCGCAACACCAGCGTTCGTCATTGCGGCAGCGGCCATCGCGAGGCCTGCACGTACCGTGCTCGCGATCGAAGGCGCGATTGCTGGACAGTGAGCGCGTGACTCACGCTCCGCGTCGTTCGTGGCCGACGTTCCGGTTCCCGCTGTTATTCATTTCCAATCCCGTCCACCGCCGTGCTTCACCATGAGGCTGCTGCCGATCATCATCGCCATCGTCCTCGTCGGCACACTGGAGGCCAGGCGGCGGCCGCCAACGTACTACCAGTTGCTCAATGTCAGTCAGACCGCCACGGCGGCGGAAATCAAGGCAGCATACCGCACGCTGGCTTTCAAATTGCACCCGGATCGAAACAGCGACGCCCATGCTGCCAAACGGTTCATTCGCGTTAAGGACGCGTACGAGAAACTATCCAGTGTTAATCATCGTGCCGCGTACGACCTGTTCCTCAAGATGCACAATGGATATCATCACGATGAGTGGGACAAGAACGGTAGTTTCTCGCAGTGGCAGAACCTGATGAACATGATGGACATCGCCGACTACCACTGGATGTACCAGATCGTGATCACGCTGCTGGCCATCGGCGCCGGGTCATGCGTGTGCGGTGCCGTCATTACGTTGTTCCTACCCGTATTCTCGTTCATCAGCTCCTGGCTGTTCTGGATCATGCTCGGCGTCTCTCTCTACAACAGTGCGGGCGATTGGTACAAAGCCAAATAACAAATGCTCCCGTGTTTACAACGTGTTATCTGGACATTCCAACTTATCATTACGACTGTGGCTACGCCAAAACTTACTGGTGATATTCGTTCGAGCAGCCTGGCTCCGTTGTTTTGGGGGCCGGCCGTCGCTCGTAACGGTGTCGGACTTCAGTCCTACGTGACTGTAGGAAAATCTTGTCGTGGTCGGGAGCGTCGCCGCCCGGGGCGAGCTGCAGACCGGAGCGCGGCAGCCATGTCGACGGCGACGCTGGCCCAGCGGACGCAGGAGAAGCTGATGGACCAGATCAAGGAGCTGCGCAAACTGAAGGAGAATCGGAAGTGCTTCGAGTGCCAGTCGAAGCAGCCGGCGTGCGTCGATATGACGCACAACACGTTCGTCTGCATGACCTGCGGCGGGATCTTGCGCATGTTCAACTGTCGTGTGAAATCGATCTCGATCTCGTCGTTCACATCCAGCGAGGTGGAGGCGTTGAGCTCCGGTGGCAACAAGGTTGCTAAAAAGAAATGGCTGGCTGGTTTCACCGGAGAATATCCCACGTCGGGCAACACCGAACAGATCAAAGACTTCATTCGAAAGAAGTACGAGGAGCAGACCTGGACGAAGAAATCCGGCGCTTCCAAGAGACAATCAAAGCGCAGGGGGTCGAAGAAAGAGGTCGTGAAAGAGGATGAGAACGACGACGATGACGACGTTGAAGAAGGCGATAGCGAAGCAGAGGTATTATTATCACGTGCACACGTCTGGTTCAACTAGCGACTTACCGATGGCGTCATAGGTGCCTGTTAAAGCTGAAAGAAGGAAGTCAACAAAGGCAGAGCGGAAGGCCACCAAAGAGCCGCCCAAGCAGCCTGACCTTCTCGATCTGTCTGCGATGTTTAGCACCGCGGCCGCGGTTGGTCAGACACCAGCACCCGCTGCTACCGGGTCCGACTGGTCGTTTGGTGCACAGCCGCCCGCACCTGCTGCGGCCCACCCGCCATGGGGCCAATCAGCTGCTCCTGTATTTACGACGCCGGCACCAGTGGCTCCACAGGCGCCGTTCCCAAACGCGGACCCCTTCGCCGACCTGCTGGCGTCGGGCGCCAATACCGCTTCCGCTCAGCAAGACATGTTCTTTAAGCCCGAATCATCACCGTTCGACGCATCCAATCCATTCGCAACGCCAATGTCCCCGAAGCCCGTTCAAGCCGTACCTTTCGGGGCCGCCCCATCACTGTCGCGGCCAACATCGTTGGACATGCGCTCTACTGCCTCGAAAAATGCCCCTCAAGCAGGTGACCCTTTCGGCACAGCGCCTGCCGTGTCGCAGCACTCGTCGTTCGACACGTTCTCGGCTCCCGCGTCGTTCTATGGCAGTTCACCGTTCGGTGCTGCCAATCCACAACCTGTGCAACCGCAACCATTCGGCACACCTGTTGGCTACAGCCAGCAGAACGCATTTGCAAGTCAACCGTTTGGGCAGCCTGCGCAACCAGTGTACGCAGCGATGCCACAGCAAGCCGCACCGTTTGGCGCTCCTCCCCTTCAACAAGCGCAACAATCGTATCAGCAACCGTTCGGAGCCCCTCTCGCGCCACAATACGCTCATCAACCTCAGACGGCGCCGGCTCAGCAAGGGTTCCCCGCCTATGGCGAGAACCCATCGTCTCGTCATACGTCCGTCGATCTGTCCAACCCGTTCATGTGATATATTCAATGCAAACCCGCAAAGCTGGTTGATAATAAGATGGAATCATTTGGTCTCTATAGCAGCGTACACGATACGCATGGAAGCGGGCGACCGGAATCAGAGGATGGTGTTGAAGTACGACGATGTCAGGGCACGACGCCTGTTCTTGTCGAATGCTTCCTCGACGCGTAGGATTCTCCCGAAGAACAAGCACCCGTGCAATTCGTTGACGGCCATATGCACGCTCGACTCGCATGAGAATGCCACGAATCCGAACCCACGGCTCTGCCCGGTGCTGTGATCGGCAATGATGCGGGCCTGCTGGCAGTTCCCGTACAGGTGGAAGCAGCGCCATAGGTCGACAGCATCGACCGACGAATCCAGGTTGCCAATAAACACCTCGAGGAGGTCGGGGATGGGCGGGACCAGCAGTCGGGTAACGGTGGCCGCTGGACGAAACACGGCGCCCTCCGGCTTATCGAGAAGATTCTGCCGTACCGCCGGGCACACCCATGTGTTCAACGCCTTGACCTGTACGAAGCCGCTGCTGTCGGAAGCGGCCTTCGGAAAGGTACCGACTTGCCCCGCGTTGTAGAACGCGTTCATGTAGCGTCGTTGATGCCAAGGATCGCTAGGAACGATGTCCAGCGGCGTTACTGGGACCGAGTCTGAAGCCGGTCCTTCTTTAGTGCGGCCGTTTTCCCAAGAGCTTCGATCCTTCTCGGAGAAGATCAGATGGTATCGCGTATAGTCCACGACGGGCAACCGGTCATTGTCCAGATGATCACCTAGTTGACTTGCCGCCCCCATAGCAGTACCATAGACGAGCTACCCGATATCGGAACGGAATCGGACGCTGTGTCCACTGTCCGCGCGTTGTTGAACCGGACGATCAGATTAAGGTGTCGGAGCGCGGCGTCGACCGGCGCGTGCGCCGAACCTTCCTTGTGGTCGTTACAAACCGATTAGGTGGGCAGATCTGCGTTCCAAACAAGTAGCGGCTCGCAAAGGACGCCAGCTGGAGGATGGGTCATTCTGAGGGCGCTTGATCAACAGAATGCTGGAACGCATTGATGATGAATGCAACATCGTCGGCTAATCTTCTCCTGCAATACTAATGGACGTTCGCACTTGTTCTGACATCCAGGTTCGGCTGGAAACAACATCCAATTGCCTCTACGCTGACGTAAAACCCCATCCATGTGACATTCTGTTATACACTCGCCCCGTCTTCGTCCCGCCTAAAGGCGTGCGCGTCTGTTTATGAGTTGTGATGTATTCGCATAAACTTCCTCTAGTTCCATAAAAATCTGTCCATGGGAACACGCCGGCGATGCAGTCTGGAATTTTCGTGAGTGAACATTCGATGACCGCAATGACGGTGCTGCTCGTGTACCCGGTACAGCACCCATGTTCCACAGAGATTCCCTCCCGAAGATGGCAAACAGATTGCCAGAACCGGTTGGTTGGTCTGCACAGTCCTTCGAAATACATGTCAGCCTCTACACCCTTCTACGTATGAGCCAACGCAACGCGACTTTGAGCAATCACCTTCAAACAAACTTGAGATTAGAAACCGAATACGTCATATCCCTGTTTTATCGTAGACTGATGTTGTCAACTAGACCACAGGAGCAGCTACGTCTGTCTCTTATGCGGCGACTCTGGTCTACACTACCAAGTTGACGCTTGAATGCGGAGACGTACGAGTCGCCCATCTCAAGCGGGAGTTCCTCCCCATATTTAAGACCTCTCCACGGTTGCCCCCGGATCCGTCTGCAGGGCTCGACAAATCTGTCCGAACTGCTGCAATTGCACCAGGCACCTGACCTTCGCAGGAACTATCGTACATTGCTCGTGATGATTGATTGACCGAAGACAGCTGCTGCACAGCGCCGCTTTTTACGGCCTTTTTTGCTCTCCACTGGTGCAGCGATACGGCCATCTCGGCCATTATTGATTGCCGTTTGGCGATCGCCGGTCACCCAATGAAGGTCAAGGCGCGGTATCGGGAACGGGCGACGCCGGTACCGGCCGATGCGGATCCCGTCCGCGTTGCCATGTCGCGCGCAGATATCCCTGTTGAAGAACTGGCACATCTCGCCAAGCAAGTGGCCGATCGGCCTCGATGGCCGTACTTCGCGTCCGCGCCGTCGCTGCTCGATTGGGTCGATACGCTAGATCGCATTGATGATGTCATTGGAAATCCGCAAACGCAGTCTGTTCATCTGGTCCCCATTCTTGCCTTCCTACGCCAACTGATTGTTAATGTCGGCGACACTCGCGTATATAACTCTGCAGAGGTAATGTGGTTCGATTCTCTCATCACGTTGTTTGTTAATATCATGTCCAATTCAGCACCTGGTTGCCCTGCTGGAGCACACAGACCCAGGCGTAATCCTGGGGACACTGAACGTCGTTCGTGCTCTGGCTCAGTCAGGTCAAGCAGCTATCCGCCTGTCTCATCGGGCACAACCGCTTCTGAGGCCCAGGGTACACGCGCTCGCCACCCTGGTTGTCACGTCTGACGGCTATTCGATGCGGAATTTGGCCAAGTCAGCTGTGCCTGGTAAAGGCCCTGTGACAGAGCCGGATGTGTCTTCATCTACGGACGAGTTTATCGCACGGCATCGCTCTGCAATTGCTTCAGGATCACCAGACGTTTGCCGACTCTATGTTCGCGTCGTTCTTAAGGCAGTGCAAGTGGCCATAGCGCTGCAGTCTCCAGCACTTGCATCGACGTCATCGATTGCCCAGCAAATCCTTGGCCTGATCGAGAACTCGAACGATGATGCGGATGCGTCAACGGACGGTCTTGTCGTCGAAGCCTTGCGAACGCTTACTGAATTGTCAACTGTCCCCATGACGCGACGACGTTTGATTGAAGCCTCCGTATTTGACGAGGATGGCCTCATCATGAATGGGTTCCATTCAGCCGTCGAGGCTGCTCGGCGTGGGTCGTCCATCGATCGTCTTAGCGCCTATCTGTCTCTTTTTCTTGAACTTGTATCCTCCGATTCTGGTGAAAGAGGAAGCGGTGCGAGTTCAACGATTCTCGGCCGCGCCATTGATGCTGACAGTCTGATCCGTTGTTTGTCGTCTCTCATGGAAGACGGATTCATGAACCTTATTCCTGAAATATGTGCCCTACTCGCAACGCTCTTGATTGGAAGTAGCGCTTCTCGCGCAGCATTCCAAGAGCAGAATGTACTGGAGAAGGTTTTCAAGTGCCTGTCGTCCATTCTTTCAGCTCCCGAACCGGACGTGCATAATTCCATGCCAGCATTACAATCTTTGCTGCGAATCGTGACGATATCTGTCCAGCGAAGTCGGGTTGTGATTCCGCAGACAATAGTCAGTGATTCTGACTTCGTCCGAATCTCCATCTCACTGTGGAACTATGCACTATCGCCTGGCAGCGTTGACGCTCAAGCGTTATTGCTTTTCGCGACATCGTGCAATGTCGTGTCGCGATTCATTCAAAACCGCCCGCGCTCCCTTCCAGCTATGCATCGGGAGGGTTTGACTGCGGAGTATTTCAGACGGTTGCCAACCGCTCTTGAACTTTCCAGTCGCGATTATAGATCTGCCCATTTCGACACTGTTGTCAAAGTGTTCTTGGATTTGGTTAGGTCACTTGCGATCCATAGTTCTGGTTTAGCAGCTGTGCTTGCTGCCGACCCGATCCAACATGTCGTTCCGTTGCTGTCTCTCCCCATCCCGAACGGCATCCTGGCCATAGGACGAAGTATCGAGGAATGGATGCGACATTATTCAGAGTTTGAAGAGCCTGTTTTGACGGCTGTCGTGACCTGGCTGAAAGGTTTACATGATGACTTGAGTGACGATACTCCAATTGTCAACGGCTGCCAACTACTGAAATGCATTGTCCCTCGGCATGTTGCGAAATTCTGCGCCGTCAATGGTGCAACTCAGCTGCTCCAGTTCGCCTCGAGTCCGTCGCAGAAGACACGTCTACGTATTCATGGTATCGGACGCGAAGGTCCTTTCCCTGACCTGTGCCCGCCTCTGTCACTCGGCGACGATGCTGGTCATCTGACACCAGCAGCGGATTCTCTTGCGGAGGTATACTCATGGCTTGCAGTTCAGCAGGCTAGACTCCCGATGGATTCGCTTTTCGAACGCATTCAAAAGGCGACTGAAACTATTACGAAATCCTCTGGATTTTCAAATCCAAACTACCTGTGGCCTTTCGATTCTGAATCCGATACGTCTCCTTGCGACCGCGCTTTAGAGCAATGCGTCTCGATTGCGGCTCTGCATTTCTATTTATCCATCCTACTTCGTATCCTTCGCCGCACACCTACTTTCCAGTTACGCCAGTCGACGTTATCCTCCGTGTTTGCGTCGATTTCTCGGGTCGTCGCTCGCGTTGAGTGGGCTTTGGTCTGTATCCAGGGCAACGATACGCTTGCCCGGTTTCGAGATATCCTGGTTCATTTTGACCGGACGTATCATTGTTTGCAATGCGCCTTTACGGAACGTGGCTCGGGCCGTTCGGCTGAGCACGGTGTCTTTCTTCCGCTGTCGCTTCAGAATGCGGCGTACCTGCTTCAGTGGCGCCCGCCGTTCTATGCCCCTGTCAACCTCCCTGTCAACGACTTGTGGAAGTGTTTAATAGATTTCACTGCCCAGGCAGTCAGGGACGCGCGCCTGTCACTTCTGAAGCAAAGACTCTCTCCGTCTGGGTCGCGGATGGTTGTAAACTCTATCGTTGCGGAAGGCAAGACGTCGCTGAAACGCATTGTTGAGTTGTGGCGTTGGTCGATCTGCGCAGTGTGCAACCCACCATCATCTAGTGATCATCCTTGGGCTGGTGGACCCTCTGAACAGCACCGCATGAAGACTCGGAAAACGCATAGTTCTTCTGACGCTCCAACATCAGTGCCTGCATGGTCATGGCCTTTGACTGGACCGATGCCTACTCTGGATTCGCTTCTGGTTGAGTTGGCTGCTTTTCTATCGGATGTTGCCCTACTCCCACCTTCCGCTTTCCAGGACACTCATCCCAATCTGGGGAAACTGTGTGCGGGGTCTTTCGACATGGTGTGGAATAACTTGTTATCCTTGCCATGTGGTGTTGTGGGATCTGCCCTTCGTGCATCTGCTGTTTTCCAAAACGCTCGGTCTGCTGCGTTATCGTCGGCTCCTTTGTCAACGTCCAGCACTGCTGCATTGAGTATGGAGCAAGATGATGACGAGGCCAATGATGATGATGATGACGATGACGATGGCGATGGTGATGAGCAAGAAAATGACGCTGATGATGACGCAATGGCTGCGGTGGGAAACAATTCCCCTGCTGTGCCTACTGATGAACATCGAGATTTGCTACTGTCCCAGCTTCAGGAGATGGGATTCGAGCAGCGTCACGTCCTTTATGCCCTGAACACATCGGGATCCAGAGACTTTAATCAGTTGATGGATTGGATGCTATTGCATCCTCCAGTTGACGCTGGGATTGTTAGCGCTGAGCAACCTGTATCACAAGCGGCGATATCTCAGTCTTCGGGGGCGCACCAGCCAGCAGAACCGTCAATGGCTGAACCGATGGGAAAATTCGCATCCGAAATTGAGTCTTGGTTTGGTCCTGTCTGCAATGTCGATGTTCTATCGCCGTCATATGCATGCACCGTGATTGGTACTCTTTTGAGTTGCGTTGAGGCGGAAGGAGAGAAAGACGACGTCGTACGCGAGGTGTCACAATATTGTCTGCGAGTTAAGGATTCGGCTTTTACCGGCGCTCTGTTCGCAGCGGCAACCTCTCGACTTTCTTCTCCGCGTGTCTTAGACGTCATCCTTCGGGTCCTTACAGAATCCCCGAGTGATGGTGTTGCCATGATTTGTCGCAATTCTGATTTCACGGATGGTCTATTATTTTCTTGCAGGACTGGAACTTCCTCAAGTTTCCAGATTGTCGCCTGCCTTGCATCAGTTTGGGGAGAAGATGGACTTCGACCCGCGCTTCCACTTGAGACCCGGTTGGCCTTGACACGGGTTTGTCTCGAGCGCCTGCCCGAATCTGTTGGAGCTTTATGTGTTCTTGTCAGTCAAACCGAGGTTGCGCAAGAAGCACTTGGATGGAATGCCATTTCCTTGATCTTGAACATGCAGGGGCCTGCTCTTCCTGAAAGCGACGCCGTTTTACTGCATCTGCTAGAAGATAACAGCCTGCTGCAGAAAACTTTGGTTCGTTCCATCCAAGCTCGCTCATCATTTGCGAATTTCTATGAGCGCTGTTCCAAACTGCTGTTTAGGGACGTATCCCGCTTGTTGAAATGGCTTCTGGAATCCGTTCAGGTCACCTCTTCAAACGGCAGTGTCATTTTGGCACCTCGAACAACTGACGACAAAGATAGCCTCGCCTTTCCGGACTCCACCTGGCCTGAGGGTCTCGGCCAAATCCTAGATCATGTTACTACTGATCGGCGGCCAGGCCATTCTGACACTTTACGGTTGTTAGCTATTCTTCGATCTTTTCTTCGAGGGCAACGAGCTAGCTGCGACGTTATTGCTCGTTTTATCATCGAACGTGGGGTCCGCAATGGCGATGACGGCGATGTCGGGACCCGTTTCGTTGATATTGTTGTGCGCGATCTCCTGACAATTCGTAGCGCCTCGCTACGAGGACCCGACTGCAGCGCTGAAGCAGCAGCTGACCTTGCGAGGAGCCTGAGGAAGGCTGCGCAAGGGCTTCTCGTCGAACTTTCGTCGTCCTGCGAAGACGTTGCTAACGCTGTGTTTCAGTCTATTCTTCATGCCATGCGCCGTGAATCGGTACACAGTTCCAGTTGTGGTCGTGACCGTCGCGTCGCACGTTTTGCCTCTGCCCTTTCCGTGCTGCTTCGCGGTGACACCGCGCGAGCGAGTCTTATGATTCGGCAGGGTGTCATACCTGTCCTCGTGCAAGCGATGGAATCGTTGGATCTTTCTTCGCCTACCCTGTCTGAAAGCGTCGAAGGTGTCATCCGCGCGTTGGAGAACCTTGGCACTCTTGATCTGCAGCATCCACTCCCGAGAGATTTCTCTGACGAACCATCCGTGCCAGAAAGCGTTATAGCGCCCCAGACTGTGCCAATGGATGTCGATGTCGATGACAATGAGAGTGACGTCAATGATGATCATCCAGTCGAGATGGAAGAAGAGGAGGAAGAGGATGAGGATGACAATCGCGATCAAGACAATGAGGAAGATGACGACGACGATGAGGAAGATGACGAGCATTCTCCGGACAACGAGGCCACTGCTGAGGATGTAGACGGTGGAAACGAAGAGGACCCTGCCGAACAAGACGATTCCGAGTACGACGAGGACGAGCTTGTCATCAACGACGCCGAAAACGATGAGGAAAATCGTGGCGCTCACTTGCGCGTACTCGATGCCTCTGCATCGGCGGCTCCTTTGCAAGCGCAGTCCCGAATGTTTTCCCAACACACCATTGAGCAGATTGCGGATGTCCTGCAGCAGAGTGGCGATATTGGCGGTGGTATGATCCAGGGCGTCCAGCAAGCAACCGACCGCCTGCGAAACATTCTTGACGAGTTCCAACGGAACATTGGCGCTGACTTTGCTGACTTTGGCGAGCTGGTCATTGCTGCACCTGCTGTACCGAACCGCAACCGTCGTAACCTGTCTGTGGGCGGTGACGGCGTCGTTGTAAGAAGCTCGATTCAGCGCTCCCCATTCGACGAACTTCCATGGCTTAATCCAAGGCGTTCGAGTGGAGATACATGGCGCCGTGTTCCTCCAGCTCCTGTTGCACCGCATCCTGAGGCGCTTCGCACAGTCTTCGGACGACAGATTGGGGTTCCTTCTCGGACGACTGGTGAAACATCCAGCTGGTACTCTCGGATAGCAGCAAGCTCGGGCGATTCCATTAGATCGGCGGCTCTGTCTACGCTCCAGCAGCAGGCACAGGCACAGACGTCGTCTGAGCAGAACACTTCGGCCGACTCCGTCGTGCGAGTTGCTTCTGAAACGCTTCCAGTGGCGTCCGGATCTAACGTTTCTGACCCTTCGACAATCGAGGGTGCATTGGATGTCGAGCATCCTGAGGGTATCAGTGGGCATAATGGACAACCGCAACAGTCAGATTCTGGCGCTATGGATGTCGACCTGCGTGAGGAGGAGCGCATTTCGTCTGATCAACCAGATGCAGAGCATTCGCAGCCTGAAGCAGATGTTCCGCCTGAACTGATTGAGCACTCAGCACTAGATCCGCCACAACCTGACCCAGTGGAATCCCAAGATGCACCACCGGCGGAGGCGCCCGTGGAGTCGACTGGTCTCACAGAAGACGAGCGTCAGGCGTTTCTGGCGGCTCTGCCACCTGAACTGCAAGCTGAAATCATGCTGCAAGATAGCAGGTTGCAGGCAGCTCACGCTAACCCATCTGAGATGAACCCTTCCATATCTGCCGATATCGACAACGCATCGTTTATTGCTGCTCTACCCGACGATATTCGCGAAGAATTTCTTCTGTCACAAGATGACAACTTCCTAGCTGCACTGCCTCCTGAATTGATGTCGGAGGCTATTCTGTTGCGTCAGCGTAATCTGTACTCTGAGCGTGACGATTTCCCGGCTCCGATACGTCGGCAACAAAATGTATCAGCGCCCTCCCAAGGGACCTCGTCTTCGAACAATGCGGCGGAATCACAGGTGGCGACACCGCTTCTTCCCGTTCGACTGGTTGCGCCTCTTGTGAAGCTTTACACGATTCGCTCCTTCGATGCCGTTAAGTCCATCCACCGGCTTGTGCGTATCATGATTCGCTTCCAAGAGACGCGGGTTGCTCTGGTCGATTATTTGTTGAACGTGTGCTCGTCTCCGTCGTATACTCTGGCCCGTGCACTGCGAACTCTCAGGTTCATGTGCGTATCGTCACCTGAAGTTGTATCACATTTCCTTTCTGGTTTACCGGCTCCTCCGATTAACCGAGTCTTCGGGTTGCTCTCTGTTGCTCGACGTGAGCCGAGCGACTCTGTCTTAACCGGCTTAGTCGGTCTGGTCGAGGACGTTCTTTCTATTTTCAAAGGCGAAACACTGCCGGCAGACTTGTCGATCCCGGTACTTTCAGGTAACGCCATTGCCGATCTTGCCGCCATAACCAACTTTCGTCAGTGTTCCGTCAAAGTTGCTGCCTCTTGCCAGGGGTTTGTCGGTGTTCTCTGCCTTGAGGAGTCGAACAAACGGCGTATTATTCGAGAGTTCGCGTCTGCAGTTCAGCGTGCTCGGCAGGCGGCGATGGCTCCTGGCGCCAAGTCTTGGGAAGTCTCGCATCAACATTCCCTTGTACTTCGCAATATTACAATTTTGCAATCAGCCATTGCTGCATCGTCGTCAGCGCTGGACGAAGCCACCACATTGGTTATCGACACGTGCGTTGCCGATCTAAGCGCTCTATGGGAATGGCTCGACAATGCTCTGAAGGCGTTTGCGCCCACAAAGCCGTCTGTCAGCGAGCGAAGAATGAGCTCGAGTTCGACCAGCAATGTCGACAATGCCTCTCTTGAGCGTGCTTTGCAGTTCAAGGCCCTCATCGAAGCACGTTTCTTGCAGCAGCGGATCGCCTCCACGCCGGAGGCCTTTGTTGAGTTCATCTCTTTCTGCGATACGCACCGTCGTATTCTTAACTACATGTGTTCCCGATATCCCCGGCTCCTGTCCGGGTCGTTCCAAGCACTTTTGACGACGAAGGCGATCAAAGTGTTAGATTTCGACAACAAACGAAGGTATTTCAGGTCGCAGCTGGAGCAGCAGTTTGGGTCATTTCGATCTCGGTATCGAAGCGTGAAGTTACAGGTAGGAATAGTTTGGTTACTAGGGACATGCCCGTTTACATTTGCTTTTCAGATCCGTCGTGATCGGCTGTTCGAAGATTCATATCACCAGATCCGTGGCCAAACACTCAATGAGCTCCGTTCCCACATGAGTGTGCAGTTTTATGGCGAAGAAGGCATGGACGCCGGTGGACTGACTCGGGAATGGTTCCACGTCATGTCGCACGAAATCTTCAACCCGAACTATCTCCTGTTCCGGACGGCGGCGAACTCGTCAGTCGTCTTCCAGCCTAACGAATTGTCCTTCTGGAATCCCGAGCACATCGACTTCTTCAAATTCGTTGGGCGCTTTGTCGGCAAGGCGATCTACCAAGGTTGCTTGCTTGATGCCTACTTTACGCGTTCATTTTACAAACACATGCTGGGTGCGAAGCCGTCCTTCTCCGACCTGGAATCGATTGATCCCGATTTCTACAAATCGTTGAAGTGGATCCTGGAGAATCCGATCGACGGTGTCCTTGACCTAACTTTCTCTGCCGAGACGCACGCGTTCGGCGAGAAGCGAACTGTCATGCTGAAACCGGAGGGCAGCACCATTCCCGTGACAGATGCCAACAAGGGCGAGTACGTTCGTCTAATCACCGAGCTCCGGACGACGACCGAGATTCGCGCCCAGATCGATGCGTTCGTCGACGCGTTCCACGAGCTGATCCCGAAGGAGCTCATCAGCATCTTTAGTGACCATGAACTAGAGCTTCTGATCAGCGGCCTGCCGGCCATCGATATTGACGATCTGCGAGCCAACACCGAGTACCATGGTCTGTCCGAGTCGTCCGATGTCGTGCAGTGGTTCTGGAGCGCCCTGTCGACCTTCGACGGCGAGGAGAAGGCGCTGTTCATTCAGTTCGTAACTGGAACCAGTAAGGTACCGATTGGCGGCTTCCGGTCTCTACAGGGGATGTCCGGCATCCAACGGTTCCAGATCCACAAAGCGTCTGGCGTCGACCGGCTGCCGTCGTCACACACGTGTTTCAATCAGCTCGATCTGCCCGATTATTCCTCGCCCGAATCGCTGGCAGAGAAGCTGCGCATCGCCATCCGAGAAGGAAGCACAGGGTTTGGTTTCGCTTGAGATTCGCAGTTATAATTCGTGGTAATAAAACGGCATGTATTCATTGAGCCAGCTCGACGCCGTGCCGATATTAGGGCACCCCGACCGTATACCGTCTGCGGACTGCGTGGCGGGGTCCGTTGCGTCCCCAGCAGTAATCCGGTCGTTGTTCTCGCGATGGTGAAGCACAACAACGTCGTGCCTAACCAGCACTTCCGCAAGGACTGGGACTGCTATGTCAGGACCTGGTTCAACCAGCCGGCGAAGAAGGTCGCTCGGCGCGCGCACCGTGCCGCCAAGGCCGCGAAACTCGCGCCTCGGCCCGTCAACTTGCTGCGTCCCGCCGTCCGTGGCCAGACGCTGAAGTACAACGCCAAGATCCGCATGGGCAGGGGCTTCACGCTCGACGAGCTGAAGGCTGTCGGCATCTCTAAGAAGGCCGCCCGCGGCATTGGCATTGCTGTCGACCACCGCCGCCGGAACCGCAGCCAGGAGGGTTTCGACATCAACATCCAGCGCCTTCGCTCGTACAAGGCCAAGCTGATCGTCTTCCCGCGTAAGGCCAACAAGATGAAGAAGGGCGACTCGTCCAAGGAAGACCAGGGCAAGGCCAAGCAGGTCACGGAGAAGAGCGTCCTGCCCATCGCCAAGTCGAAGTCGCTGCCGAAGGCGCGCGCGATCACCGCCGAGGAGCGCGACGTCTCCGCGTTCGCCCTCATGAAGAAGGAGCGCATGACCGCCAAGTTGTGGGGTCAGCGTGCCAAGCGCGCCAAGGACAAGCTCGACGCCGAGAACGCCAAGAAAGGCAAATAGAACGCATGCCCAGGCAGCGCTCCATCCAGAATATTCATTACATTACAATGCTGTCCCGCAATTCGACACGGTCGTCGCAGGCGAACGCCGGTGCAGTCCGGTTCGGAGCAGCTGCCCGGGCGGAGTCGCAAAAACCACCAAACGCGGGTTGACGTTTGCGGGCGCACTTTTTTGCCGTGGCGTAGGGGCGGTGATCGTCGATCGTCACTTCGGAACCATGTCGGGCGTGCGGATCCACGAAGAGGTGAAGGACATGACGCGGATCGAGCGGATCGGGGCGCACTCGCACATCCGCGGCCTCGGCCTGGACGATGCCCTGGAGGCGCGGTCGATTTCGCAGGGCATGGTCGGGCAGTGCCATGCGCGTCGCGCCGCCGGTGTCATCCTGCAGCTGATCCAGCAGGGCAAGATTGCCGGACGCGGCATCCTGCTGGCCGGGCAGCCCGGAACCGGAAAGACGGCCATCGCCATGGCAATGGCGCAGTCGCTTGGCGAGGGCACGCCGTTCACGGTCCTGGCCGCGTCCGAGATCTTCTCCATGGAGATGAACAAGACCGAGAGCCTGACGCAGGCCTTCCGTCGGTCGATCGGCGTGCGCATCAACGAGGAGACGGAGATCATCGAAGGCGAGGTCGTCGAAATCCAAATCGACAGGCCCGCGTCGGGGTCGTCGGTCTCCAAGACGGGCAAGCTGACGCTGAAGACGACGGATATGGAGACCGTGTACGACCTCGGCCTCAAGATGATCGAGTCGCTGACGAAGGAGAAGGTGTCGGCCGGCGACGTCATCACCATTGACAAGGCGTCCGGGCGGGTGTCCAAGCTGGGCAGGTCGTTCTCGCGCGCCCACGATTACGACGCGATGGGGCCGGCGACTCGGTTCGTGCAGTGCCCCGATGGCGAGCTCCAGAAGCGGAAGGAGGTCGTGCATACGGTGTCGCTGCACGAGATCGACGTCATCAACAGCCGCAGCCAGGGGTTCCTGGCGCTGTTCGCCGGGGACACGGGCGAGATCAAGGGCGAAGTTCGCGAGCAGATCGACACGAAGGTGGCGGAATGGAGGGAGGAGGGCAAGGCCGAGATCGTCCCCGGCGTTCTGTTCATCGACGAGGTGCACATGCTCGACATTGAGTGCTTCTCGTTCCTGAACCGGGCGCTGGAGTCGGACATGGCGCCGATCCTGATCATGGCCACGAACCGGGGCATCACCACGATCCGGGGCACGTCGTTCAAGTCGCCGCACGGCATCCCGATCGACCTGCTGGACCGCCTGCTGATCATCTCGACGGCGCCGTACAGCGAGGCGGAGATCGAACGGATCCTGAAGATCAGGGCCGAAGAGGAGGACGTCGAGATGACGGATGCGGCACGCGCCGCGCTCACCAAGATCGGCATGCAGACGTCGCTGCGCTACGCGATCCACCTGATCACGGCGTCGTCGTTCGTCGCCGCCAAACGCAAAGCCAGCGAGGTCGACGTTCAGGACATCAAGCGCGTCTACGGCCTGTTCGTTGACGTGCAGCGCTCGACAGCGTTCCTGGATTCGTACCAGGAGCAGTTCATCCTGGGCGACCTGCGAAGTGACGAGTCGAGCCGGATGGCCGTTGACCCGGTCGCTGTGTAATCTGTCGTCGCCCTGCCTTCTGTCATTATACGATGCCCCATGCTTAGACTGTATGAACGCGTCTGTGTGTGTGTGTTGGTGCTAGTGTGTGGCTACCACTCTGGACGCTGTGGGGTCGGGCCTACAGCACAATCTGGTTCTTGAGTATGTTGACGAGGGCGGTGTCTGTGAGCGCCAGCGGCAGCTTCACTTGGGAGAACGCCACGTTCGCCCGCTTCTGCTTGAACTCGCGAAGGCGGGACAGAGCTCCCGGCGAAACGAAAACGACGGCCAGGGGCGACAGGCGACCATCGGTGATGGAGGCTCGGTAACGCGGATTCGCTGTCGACAGGGACGCGTCGATCTTCTCGGCCAGGCCCGCGGCTAGCTGCTCATCTGGAGTGGCGCCAACCGGCATCTCAATGGCAACAACAATGTGGCCGGGGAGCACGTCGACGTCCAAGTACGAGCCGAACTCGGGGATGGTGCCTGGCAACTCTGAAACGGCCTACAGTGGAACTCAGCAAAGAGCGTCCGACGCGCATGAATATGCTCGCAGCTCACATTCACGATTGCCGGAAGCAACTCGGATTCCGCCACGATGAATTCGTCGCCGCCGACAAGGCGGAACCCGACATTGGCCCGGCCAAGGATCTTGAACACGGGAAGCGCACCATGGACCATGTCCACGACTTCGATGGAATCAAACGTACGGTACCGGTACAGGCCGCGTTCGTTGGTCAGCACCAGTTCGTACGACTGCCCGGGACACAACTCGGACAGCAGGCACGTGGGCGGCTGAGCCAGGTGCCGATCCTCATCCCTGATGAACTCGAGGAACAGGCTGCCGGGGGCGAACACGTAATTCTGAGCCAATCCAATGGGTCAGCGCGAGGTTGACCAACCCCCAGGGCAGCCGGAGGGGTACCTGAACGCCATCTTTGGGGAACGTTGGTATCCCGATGAACTCGCCCTCGCTGCTGGCATACCCAAAGGAGATGATGGTGACGGCATCGCCAAGGAAGTCCTGGATTGGGGCGCGGTACATCTCGAACGCGCCTGTGACACTGGTGAAGACGACGCGCAAGCTGGGCCATATGGCTGCAATGAGCCCTCGGTGATCTTCGCCATAGCTGCTGAAAATGCACTCCAGCTCGTCGGCGCGGCCTTGGTTGCGAACGAACTCGCTTTGTAGCTGCTGGCGAACGTCATCTGGCAGCGCGTCCTGGAAGAACTCGTCCCCGGGGAGTTCGCCTTCGGCGATCGCCGCAACGAACGCGTCCTTGTTCTCCAGCAGGCATCGGAACAGGTCGATGACGAGGTTCCCGAACGTCGTGATGATGACGTTCAGGTCGCGCCGCGGCAACGCAAACAGCAGGTAGAGCTTCAAGTGGTCCGACAGGTTCGCCAGGTTGTGCACCGGGCGCGGGACGACACTCGTCGCGAACGATGCGTCCAGGCGATTGGTCAGCGCCATCATCCCCGTCGACAGTATGCAGACTGGCATCCCCGACGCCGCATAACGGTCGATACGGGACGACAGCATCGGCAACCATGGCCCTGGTTTCAGTTCAGCCTGTGGAACGCGTGCAAGGACGACGCGCCACTACCTTTCCATTCGTCGTACGGCAACGACTCGTTGATCAGGGATAGGCGCACGCGTTCCGCCCGGCTTGTCCGACCTGTGATCGGGAAGCATTTGCTCCGCGCGCCCGTCGTTCCCCCAGACGTGGCCATGAAGAGGGGCACGCCCGGCACCATGATATTCGACGGATCAGCACTCTCCAGCATCCGGTTCGCGTACGGCTCGTAGTCGGCATACGTCGTCAGCGGGCACTTCTCGCGGAACGCGTCCGGCGACCACGTCGGGTCCAACCCGAAATCGCGACCCACCTGCGTCGTGCGCGCGTTCCGCCCCAGGATGCTTGCCAGTGCCGCGCTGTTCGCCTCCTCGACACCGCTCGCCAGCTTCGCCAGCGTCGGCGAGTGCCCCTCCCCCGTCGCCATGCCCAGTCACGACCCCCGCCAGACGCGAACTACTACCTGGACCCGACGCAAGCAAGATTCTAGAATGACGGCGCCGTGACCCCCTGGACAAGGAAGGAAGCGAACGACGCACCCCCCTCCACCAAAGTGCCCCCCCCGTAACGCACCTCATGAGAAGGAACATGCCGTCGTCCGGCGCGTTGTCGTGGTCGTTTTTGCGCGGCAATTATACTTTGCCAAGGTCAGCTTGCTGCGACCATGATGACACATTTTTTGGGGCGGCAGGTCATTTTGTCGACGGGACGGCGGGAGGGGGGCGCATTTGTCCGCTGTGGCCTGACGCGGCGAACCATGTCGGAGGCGATTGGCATCATGAACGAGGGTGGGGGTGTCGGGGCGTGGCAGCATCGCGGGGCTGTGACCCTGACGCGTCCGTGTCTGCGTAGCGTACTTTGTCGGGCGCCACGAGCTGATCGACTGGGTGAATAACCTCCTGAAGGTCAACATCACCAAGGTCGGTGGGGAGGGCGCCGGAGGTCGTGTCGCGCTTGCTGGACTGACTGGTCGGCGTGCAGGTGGAGGAGTGTTGCACGGGCGCGATTCACTGTCAGATATTCGACGTGCTGTACCCTGGGAAGATGAACATGACGAAGGTCAACTTCGAGGCCAAGCACGAGTACGAGTTCGTCAAGAATTTCAAGCTCCTTCAGGACATGTTCGACAAGGTCGACATCCAGCATCACGTCCCTGTCGAGAAGATCATCAAGGGCAAATATCAGGACAATCTCGAACTGCTTCAGTGGGTTTACGAAGTCTTCAACCGTACTTACAATGGCGGCGACTATGACCCGATCAAGAGACGATCGAAATCCAAGGGCGGGCTCTCAGCATTTAAAGGGTCACGTGGTGGTGCGGCCGGGATGGCCCGAGCGCTGCCGGGCAAAGAGAACAAGGTGAAATCGACAACGACGGCGACGAAAAAGCCAGCGGGCGAGGCTGTGAGGCAGACGACCGCATCGGCCGCGGCAACAACGAAACACGCCGGTCAAGATGACGCTCTCGCAAAGGCGAAGAAGGATATTGAGGAAATGCATGGCGTGTTAAAGGAACTGGAGAAGGAGCGCGACTGGTAATGCCTGTTTGCGATGGCGTGGATGGTCGGGCCCTGACCTAATTCCGAAACAGGTACTTCTCCAAGATCCTGGATGTCGAAAAGATCTGCAAAGAGGCCGAGGAGTCCCCGATGATTCAGCAGATCCTTGAAGTACTGTACGCCACAGACAATGACATCGGGGCGGATGACCACCCGATCAGTATCGACACGACAATGGGCGAGCAGACCGTCTGATATTCAACACCTACATCTGTTTACAATGTATCGTTCTGACACTCCGACACGTTTCACACGTTCACGGGCCTATGCAGATACGTTCGCCTTTATCATGTCGCGTTCGGCGAGTCATTCAGCGCCACACACGTCGCCGGTTTCTGATGCCCTTGGTATTCCAGAACAGCGTCGCCACTGCTTAGATCCCATAGTCGTGCCGTCTTGTCCGAAGAGGCTGCACGTATCGCGCCCGTCAAGACCACAATGCTACCATGAAACACGAGCGGTCGTACCTGTGACCAGGTACGCGCTGTCGGCAGAGAACGAGCAGTCCCACACCCATGCTTTGTGGCCCGTCAGCGTCTGGGACAGCTCACAGTTGTCTGCTAGGTTCCAGATCTTGACAGTGCGATCTGCAGACGTCGTCGCCAGGTATCGCACGTCGGGTGATATGAGGCACTTCAGCAAGTACGTATTGTGCGCTGACACGGTTTGAAGTATCCTTGGTTGAGGTTCGCCAGCCAGTGACCTGCTCACGAGCGTTTAGGGCAGACCGGGCGTTGATTGCGCACTCATCATACCAGGTCGTGAACTTGCCATTCGTGTTCGCAGCCGCAATGACCGACGCGTCACTGGCAACCGACACGGAGCGTAGGCTGCTCTTGTCTTCGGGAACCTGCACCCGTCGTCAAACCCCCAAGACGTGACGCAAGAACGTCGCCACTGACCAAGGTCGTGGAGAGTTTCCCAGCCGTCAAATCGTAGATACGCACATGGCCAGCCTCATCGACAGCAACGATCTCGCCCTACAAGGCCCGCGCTATCTCTGAATTGCCATGCGGCGATAGACGACCCCGAGTACCTGGTTTGGGTGCAGGGCGGCGTCGTTGACAGGGCTGCCATTGGACAGGTCCTTCTGGCACGTTCCCGCCCGGATGTCCCAGATCTTGATCATGCCGTCCTCGGACGCGGAGAACATCCACTTGCTCTCCTTCTGGAAGCCGATCGCCATCACGTTCGCCTTGTGCCCATTCAGGCACCTTATCTGCTCACACCCACACGTCAGGCCACACGCGGCCCTGACGCACACCGACGAATCATCGAACGTGGCTCTGGTTCTGGTTCAGTGTGGGGATATCATAGAGCCGGACGCTGGGGTTGCCGGCGGCCGCCAGGATCTGCTTGTCGGCGGTGATGTCGAGCCGGTTGACCTGCTACACACACACACGGTCAGGCGGCGCACGGGTGCGGGCCCAGCCGCCCGCCTGCACGTACCGAGTCCGGGTGCGGGATCGACTGGCGGCACTGCGCCGACGTCGCCTGCCACAGCTTGATCGACCCGTAGCCGGCCGTCGCAAGGACGACGCTTGCCGCCATTATCGGATTTCGCCAACGGACTATCAGGAGGCCGACGAGATGGGTCGTATCAACCAGTTCATTACGACGTGTCGCAGTTGTGGCAGGGACGCGTCACTCTCGGAGCGCTCGGGTCAGAGCTTCGACAGCATGCGGGCGGCTTCCTTCAGGGACGGCGACATCTTCCAGTCGGACTCCTTGGTCGTGTAGTCCAGGGCATGGGGCATCAGCAGGTACAGGTGCACGAGCACGTCCCGGTAGGCACGCCGGCCGTCGCTCCAGACCCATTCGCCGGGGACGATGCCGCCCACCTTCCAGCCGGATTTACGCGCGAGCGCGCCGCGCTCCAGGCCCTGGGCGGTCGTCACCTGGACGATGTCGATCCTGCCGCGCCGAGCGATCTCCTCCATGTACGGCCAGTAGTACTTGGACAGCGGCCCGCGATGCTCCGGGTGGGCCACCGTCGCCAGCAGCTTGTAGGCGCGCTCGTAGGGCAACATCTGCATGCCGGTCGCCAGCGTGATCACACCGTCGGGGCGGCAGAACACGATGACCAGGTACGGTTTCGCGCGTTCGTGCTCGGCGTCGCTCTTGCAGACGTCCGTCTCGTACCACTTCCTGGTCAGCATCATGCGCCTGGACGTGTGATGCAGCGCCGAGAAGTACGTCGCGTACAGGTGCAGGACGCGGTCGATGTCCTTCTCGGCCATCGGGCGCACGACCCACCCATCGTCGAACGGCATCGGGAACCACGGCCACGCCAGCGCCGGCAGCGCTCGCACGTCCCGCGTCGAACACGACACCGAGTTCGCCATCGAATCAAAGTTCCCATACCCTTCGCGGGCGTTGGCCGCCGGCGTCCCTGGCAATGCCATAGCGGTTTCTGGTGTGAGGGTCGGCACACCTCGGCGCTGGGGCAGAACACGTCGCAGACAGCGCTCACGTGACCTGCAACGAGGTCAAGCATGACAGGCAGGGACCCCACACTCGTCACATATAGGACCAGGCGTGTTTCCGGCCGATGGGCGGGACGCACCCATGGCTGGGACTTGAACGGGACCGGTATGTAACCATCAGCCGTTATCCCTGCCACTGCTGGAATAGTACACGTGGAACGATCTGATGCGCTTAGGACTAATGATGGTCTCGCGGGTACCACCCGCGCCCTTAGTCTTCATCCCCATCCGATGGCGTCGCTCTCGGCCGACGACCGCGCCCTGATGATGGTGGCGTTCGCCGACGACGACCGCGTCCCGCAAGTCGTCGACTCGTTGCTCGCCCTGGCGACGTCATCGGTGGGGACTCGGCAGCAACCGGGACGCATGCGCTGCGGGATGGGAGGCTGTGGACGACGTGTCACGCTGGCTGGCGCGTACGCGTGCCGTTGTGGCCGCACGTACTGCCAGGCGCACCGCCCCAGCGAATCGCACGACTGCACGTTCGACTTCAAGGCGTTCGGCCAGCAGATCCTGCGACGCGACAACCCGATCGTCCGGACGCGCAAGGTCGTCCCGATCTAAATACCCAATCATGTCGTCACTGTATTCGCGGGGACTAATACTAGACCGTGAACGCGACGAAGATCGGGATGCGGCAGAGCGGGCAGGTCGCTGCCGGCGCCAGCGCGATCCACTCGTCGATGCAGGACTGGTGGAACGAGTGGAAACAGGGCAGGGTTCGTAATGGTTCGCCGTCGACGAACGGCGATAGGCAGATGGAACACGGGAACCTGGTGCCATCGGCGGTTGCCTTGTACGCGTCGACCGGTAGGTCGTCGAGCCATCCTCGAAGCTGGATCGCGAAGCGCGGTGGCCTGGGATCGGGTGGCGGTGCCAGGATGGATTCTAGTTTCGACCGCAGGATGAACTCGAGGCAGCGACCGGTGACGAACGCGACGGCGACCGGGACCCAGGTTCGGGGTTCGTGCGTCGCCAGGTCAGGACGACAGTTGATGGCGATGAACAGAGCGAGGCACATGGCGTTCAACGTAACGACGACGCCGATGAAGCGGCGCGGCATGAGTTGCAGGCACATGGCGACGTAGAACCCGAGCGTTTTCGTCAGGAACGCGTCGGCCATCCATGCGAACAGGGCGATGTTCGCCAGGATCACGACGCAGAGCGTAGACAGGGCCAGGCTGCGCCCTGCACGACCGATCAGCGCCCGGGTCAGCATTGCTGGACGGTGGCATGCAGGAACGAGGGGTCACTCAAATGGGGCTCGACCCAGGGAGCGGCCGCGGGCGCGGTGCCCAATTTAGGGCCGATCCGACGGCAGCTGCCAGCTCAGAACGCCCATTGCTCCCCAAGATAGATACCGTATCTGTATCTAGGCGCCAACGACACGTCGTTCGGGTCAAACCTTGACGGCTTCATCGTAGGCAGGTGGTGGTGGTGGCATCTGCCTAGCATGCCAGTGTGGACCTGTCGTGGCAAGCGCGTCCGGCTGTGGTGCAAGTACAGGCGCCACCCGCCCTGGCCGGACCGCGTTGGCGTCTTGGAGATTGACGGCGAACTTCAAGCGGCGACGCCGCAACGACGTGAAGACGATGAGGGAGACCAGGACAAACAGGCAAACGGATCCGCCGATAATGATACGATTCGCCAGAACGTCGCCGATCGGCACGGCTGCGCGTTTGCGAGTTCCCGTGACCACCGCTTTCGCCGACGCCTCCTTATCCTTGATCTGCGAGTAAACATCAGCCCTGGGATAGCGTGGACTGAGCAATTCAGTTCGTAGGTACCGCATACTCGAGGTAGCAGTCGACGACAGCGCCACCTATAGAACTGGGGCACGTGACCCGCGTCCACTTCCGATCGAACTCGAGATGCGTGGGCATGTTGTCGTCCCGGCACGTCCACGGCTCATCTGTCCCGCGCCGACGAGGATTCAGGCGACATCTCTGGCAAACAGGACGCGCGGGCACATACAGACGAATGCCGGACCTGGTGCGCGCGTACACGTAACCGTCGACGGCCTATACGTGCTGATTTCGGAGGACTCGTGCAGTCTCAGTCGAGGACCGCGGAACGTTATAACGCTGCCGCGGGCAATGGCACACATGAGCAAGGCCGATGCGAACACGACCCTGAGAACCGGCACCATCCTTTGTAGAGCGAAAAATGTCGACTCTGCGTTGTGGGTCGCGCGTCTCGCCTCCGACGCCGCAAGGCCGTTTGGCAATCGGGATCGGGCGGGCATGGCGACGCCGACACGTAGAGTCACGTACGGTTTGCAGGCACAATCCGCAATCGGAACCGCAGGGAAAGGTCGTGTGGGTCCAGCACGACCTGTCCGTTGCTTAAGCGTCGCCAGAAACTCCAATTTGCAGCCGTATAAGGACACGAAGAATCGTTGTACTGCTGCACCTCGACGGGTACGTCAGGCATTGACGGCTTGGCAGTATGTAGGCGGAGGTGGGACCGTTTGCCCAGGATGGTACTGTGGCGCGGTCGCGACATGCGAACCTGGCTGCATGACAACTGGCTGGAGGGTCGGCTGCTGGGCCGTATAGCTGGTCTGGCTGCTCAGCCATCGACGGCGACGACGGCGACTTTGTATACAATGAAGAATGATGCTGATTAAGACGACAGCACCGATGACGCCGCCCACGATCGCGCCGACGCTGACCTTCTTCTTAATCTAGCGCGCCACTCTGTACGTAAGTTGACGTATCATAACAGGTGGTCCCATGCATACCGCGTATTCAAGGTAGCAAGTGGACTTGTCAACATAGCCCGAATCTGGAAGACGGCACGTCACCTGCGTCCACCTCTGGTCGAACGCGAGACTGCTGGGCATCCGTCCGTCCCGACAGGACCACCTCGCAACTACGCAGGGTATTGCCCACTCAGATGAAGCCATATCTGACCAGAAACGCTGACGTACAAACAACGTCCTGACCGGCTCTGTGCGTACACGTAACAGCATGCGGATGGTACGTCTTCACGTCGGAGAACGGGTGCATTTTCAATCGGGGACGTCGGAACCACGCGTTGGTGTAAGACCCCACCCGAAACGTCACGTCGAACTCCTGCCAGACATTCTCCGCAATCGCACGCGACCATATGACGGATACGACAACCGTAGTGAGAAGTAGCGTCATCCTCGCTAGCACGACGTCGTCGTTGCAAGTAGGTGTTTGACGCTACACCGCTCCGTCGACGCCGCGGCAAGACTGCGTGACCGGTGTCAGGGTCACCTCTCGAGTCCGGCGCGTACGGCGTTCCACGCCATTGTCGCCTGTAAGGCCAAGGTCTCAGAGGCATCGTACTCGACGTTGACGAATGGCTGTTCACTTGGAGCCGGCAACTCAAAATTGCATGGCCAAATCTGCTGAGGAAGACTCTGGAACTTCGTGTAGATCAGGCACTGTCGTCGGCTTGGCTGCAGGAATTACGAAAACGTAAACGACTAGTGCAAATCGTTTGGAGAGGTATGCACTTGGTCATCAAGACAGGTTTGGGGGCATTCTCACCGTGTACGCGGGTTCATCAGTGTATCGACCGGTCAAAGCGATGCCGAACATCAGTCGAGTTCAACTTGGAGAACGAAATGCGTCGCCGTCGGCGAAGTCGCCCGTGACCGGAAACGGCGAGTGCGATCAAGGCGACGGCAACGAATACGCCGGCCGCGATTTCACTCAGTCTGATGGTCCTCCTAATCTGCTCATCGGCTAGTCAGATCAACAGCAGAGAACAGCATATGATTGACACGTACAGAATATTCAAGGCGACAGGAGGAAGTGTCAACTGAGCCTGAACGCGGGGCACTGCAGGTTACCCGAGTCAGCGACCTGTCGAACGCGAGACCGTTGGGCATCTCGAAGTCCCAGCATGACCATTGTTCGTCTACGATTTACCCAGCACGTCAACGACTTAGCTATCGACTCGACCAGCCACGCGAACGTACAGAAAAAGCCTTGCCCGGCGTGGTGAATGCACGTCACGGAACGTGGGTTGTACGTGCTGACCTCAGACGGCACAACGCTCTGCAATCGCGGACGACGAACCCAGTCTGAGGTGACTTCCCCAGGCAGGAACGTCACGTCGAACGTGTCCCAGCGGGACTTGGCCGTGACACACGACCAGATGACAGCGGAGACACATACAACAGGAAGCCTCATCGGCGGGCGGCCACGTTCTTCGTTGACTGTCGTGCCCACAGCACATACCAGATCGCGTGCCCAGCACGCTACCCGCTTGGATTCTGCATGATGTCCGCGTGCCCATGTGGCCACGCGACCCTACCCAGGTCACTCTGTTTCCACCCTCGATACACTACGTCCCATGCGAACGCTCTTTGCGTTGTCGTAGCGTTAGTGCATTGTCCACTTCATTGACAATTGGGGTTGGCGTTCGACACGACCGACAAAGGAGATCGCGTCTGTAACGGTGACGTCGATGCGGTTAATCCTGCGGACTGGAAACGCGATTCGACACCCCATCGTGGGCCGAAATAAAACAGCTGAGCGATTTCGGGTATCTCAGGGGCACCTGGACCGTTACCAACATATGCACCCTGGTCGTTCTACTGGCATCCTGTTACCGCGTGCGTAATCGTGTGCGAGCCATTCACCCGTTTCAACTCTCGTTTAACACATTTGGAACAAAGTACGGTGTCCATAAGAACGCAAGCCTGTCAAATATAAGCTGGTCCTCTAGATAACCCGTAGCTGGCTAAGCAGGGTACGATACGTGCTATAGAGTGTCATGTCTTATACCCACGTATTGCTCGCAGTTCGGCAACTTGATAGTAGTATCTCACAGTGTCAAACGCGAGCCGTTTGGCGTTTGGTGGTCGAGAGACACTATTAATGCGCTTCTTACATAGGACGCCACGAGTCCTACAACGACTGCCTGACCGATTACGTTGCCGTACTCAAAACCCCCTGGCTAGTTTCGTGAGCGCACGATACCGAATCTGAGGGGAGGGCGCGTCTTGATGTTGGAGTGGACGCTCTATTGCTGATTGGAGCGTTGCCAATCATCGGTGACCTCCCCCGACAGGAACGTCAGCGTCGGGCGTGTCCCACCGACACTTGGCGATTACTCACCAGCATACTCACACAAGACGCCTCCTCTGGGCAGCAGCAGCATCAGGCAAACAGCCCTTTACCACGAGGCAGATCTGGGTTTGCTGCTCTGTCATGGGTCATAGCCTCCTATCACAAGCTGTTGAAAACGCTCCAGGGAGGGTGGCATGGCCTTGATTCGAAACTTAAATGGTTATGCGGTTGCAACAACTCCCAGATAGGCATCTTCATGTACTGAAACTGACTGTCGCTGAACTGCGAGAATGACGAAAACGTAAATGACTGCAGCAAATCGTTTGGAGAGTATTCAGTTGGCCGGCAAAGACAGGTTTGGGGACATTGTAACTGTGTACGCGGGGTTCGTCAGTGAATCGACCGGACAAGGCGATGATGAACATCCGTCGAGATCAACTTGGAGAATGAAATGCCGCTGCGGCGAAGTCGCTCGTGAACGGAAACTGCGAGAGCGATCAAGGCGAGGGCAACCAATACACCGACCGCGATTTCATCCAATTTGACTGTCCTCCTAATCTGCTCACCGGCTCGTCAGACCAACAGCAGTGAGAGCAGTACATGGTTGACACGTACAGAATATTCGAGGCGACAGGAGGAAGTGTCAACTGAGTCCGAAAGCGGGGCACTGCAGGTTACACGGGTCAGTGACCTGTCGAACGCGAGACCGTTGGGCATCTCGAAATCCCAGCATGACCATTGTTCGTCTACGTACGATGTACCAGCACGTCAGCGATTTAGCGATTGACCCGACCAGCCATGCGACCATACAGAAAAAGCCTTGCCCGGCGTGGTGAATGCACGTCACGGAACGTGGGTTGTACGTGCTGACCTCAGACGGCACAACGCGCTGCAATCGCGGATGGCGAACCCAGTCAGTGGTGACATCCCCAGGCAGGAACGTCACGTCGAACGTATCCCAGCGCGACTTGGCCATGGCACACGACCAGATGACAGCGGAGACACATGCAACAGGAAGCCTCATCAGTGGGTGGCCACGTTCTTCGTTGGCAATTTGACTGACGCTCGACCGGACAGACACAGGACGTCGCTTCCGTTTCGGTGACGTCAATGCGATTAATCCTGCGGATTGGAAGCGATTCAGCACCCCATTGAGGGTCGAAATGACGATTTGGTCAAACACACCAGAACCCTTATCAAACATATTCTGAACGTTTCTATGGCATCCCGTTGCCGCATGCGTACGCGTATGCGAACCATCCACCCGCTTTAACCTTTCATTCAATTACAGACGTCCAGCGCCGTTTGAGAGTCGATATAGCGTAGGCCTCGGCGCCTGCGTGGTCATGTGCCCTCGCAGAGTATGAATGCGAGATTCCTACCGGAGCAGACCACCGGCTGGGCCCGCCATTCACCATTGCAGGATACCCAGGGATAAGAACGGGGACACGCTTAACGCCAAACATATTATGTCCAGCCATAAGAACGTAAGGCTGACAGTATAAGCTGGTAGCCTGGATAACCCGTAGCAGAGTGTCATGTCTCACTCCCATGCACTGTCCGCAGTTCGGCAACTTTGAACACGTGCCGAAGTCCTATTTCATTCCTAAGCAGGGACCGAGCAGTACATTCTGGCATTGCCTCGATGACATGCGGATCGCGAAGGACGCGTCGCTTTCGACTTCGGCAGTTCCCATGAACTAGGCAAGCGTAGCCATCGTTTTTCAGCAGCAATGCCTCTTGGGGCACGATCGTCGTCAGACACGTCGGCCGTCAGGTCTAAAAATATGGTCCAAACCGAACACTCGGTCAGCTATGCTCTGCGTGCGCAGGTTTATTTCCGGTCACCCTCGCAGTCTGCGCGGTCCAGCGGGTGGCCGGACGGCGGACAGCTTCTGCATCAGAATTCAAGCGTCGCCGCCCGTGTCAGCAAGAATGGTGCGATTGCTCGTTGCTGTTGCTGCAACTGCGATGTGGTCGTACGCGTTCGCGAAGAACCTGAGGAATGTCGGGGGGAGGTTCGACGTAACGTTTCGGCCGAACGAGTTCACTTCCGGTGTGTTTGCCCGTCCCCGCTTGCAGATGCACACGTTCTCCGACGTCAAGACGTACCATCCAGGTTCGGTGAAATGCACGCACGAGGCCGGTCAGGGTGTTTTCCGTACGTCGATATGTCATGTCGGGTCATGCGCGTAACTGAGTAGCTGTCTCTGGTGTGGTTCAGATGAGAGCTGGTCGTGCCGGGACTGGTGGATGCCACGCCATCTCGAGTTCGAGAGGAGGTGGACGCGGGTCACCTGCGATACTCCGGGCTTCGATCGTCTTGTTGATATCTCGACCTGCTATCTTGAGTACGCTGTAAGGACGACCTTGTATTGTTTCAAGCAGTATCCGGTTAGACCCACAAGTTAATGTGTTCAGGTCAAGGAGAAGCCTGGCGTCGCTGCGAAATCGTCCCGCGGTCGGAAGACGGGTGGCAGGGCCGCCCGCGTTGTGGAAGTGGAGCGAGTTCGATTTGAACAGAAGCGAGTCAACGTCGGTGCGATTGTGGGCGGAATCGCCGGCTTCCTTGTCCTCGTTCTCGCCATCCTTCTTGCTGTGCGACAGAGCCGGCGCCGCCGCATGCTGAGCGCGCAGGCGAGCACTGCCCAGCAAACGATTCTTACGCCTGTTGTATTGCAGCCCAGCTCGCTGGTCATGACCACGATGCCGCACCCTTCTGGACAAGCCCCTCCTTCGTCTGCTCCATACTACCAAGGCTGAAGAGCTGCACGACGTTTCCGATGGTTTTGATAAATGTTGTCTCACCTGCTCCCGTTTGCGAGATGTCGATATCAGCAGTCTGATTGTGAGGCAGCGCCGTACATTAGGCGATGGACAGGAGACCCTTGTTCGCTAGCCGTCTTTAGGTCAAAGAGAAGAACACAGACCCAGGATGGACCAGCGTCTCTGACACGTTGCGGCGTCGGCCCCGGCTGCTACTGCATAACTCACCAGTGCCTAATAAATGTGGGTTCGGCATCAGAAGCAGCGTATCGGTTGGCGGGAACTTGCCGTTCTGTGGCAGGTTCCGATGCCGCGTGCGAGCACGTCCCCATGACTGACTCGTCCCGAGTCAACGACGCGGTCATGCTGTCACACAGACCACGATGCCTGTAGCGATGATCCTGGTGCTGGTGTGGTGGTTCGCCCAGGTGAAAGGCGGGGTGGGATTGGATGGCCAGGGTGCCTGCACCGTCGGGGAACTGTACGCCCTGGTGGCATCGGAGTCGGGCACCATTCGGACATCCTTCACGTCCATCGAGGAAGTTGTCGCCATTATGCGCGATCAGTGCGACACGTACGACGGCAACGACTTTGGGGAACTCCAGACCCGAACACAGATCAATTCGGTCGGGCTGGAAGATGCCGACATCGGCGCATGCGAGTTCTGACCAGGCTGGCCAGCCCCTGGACACCGACCCGAGACGCCTGTCCGAGGCCTGGGTCAACACCTGGATGCTGAACCGGGCGATCAACGCGTCTTGTCTCTCAGAGTACGTACTCGGCAGGGGGTCTTCCTACGTGCAGGACAACGCCATCCCGGCGCGGCTCGTGTTTGAGTCCACGTCCTGTATCTACAACCAATCGTCGAACATCAGCGACATCTGCCGTACTGACTACCCCGCCTGTCCCCCATACAGCCAGGTTGTCACCCATCCCATTCGGGTCTGCTTGCATTGTTCCTTCCTGCCCAGCGCACCGCCCAATACATACTCCCAGGTCTCAGATTGGAACGCGGTGCATGGGCCGACTTGCCCAAAGTTTTGCCTGGATCCGGTACGCTACGATAACCTGATCGACAACTGGATCATGTCGTTCACGAAGCCCATCGACCTGTTTGTCGACGACATGTAACCATGGGATTGCCCTACAGCGATCCGGATATGACAGTGAGACGACAGGCTGAATTCGTCGTACTGCAGCATGGCGGTGGCGTTGTACTTCTGGACACCAGGGGGGACGTCACGGTACGCTCCATCGCTAGCGTCGTACAACGTGACGATGGCGGATGCCATCGGGTATTCATTCCCGTTGTTCTGGCTGGACACAAACACGCCGATCGACCAGGCGAATGGGATCCTGTACACGCGCCCGTACCAGGACCCGGTCACCCGCCACACGATGATCACGCTCATGCTCCCAAAGTACTGATTGCACACTGCTGGACGAAAGCGCCGTTGATTGCTGCATCCCAGGTACCTTGCAGGTGGCCGCTTCATTGGCATGTTCTGTGCCGACATGCAGCTGCACCAGCTGACGCCCGTTCTGGCATCATTCTCGCCGACGACGTCAAGCATGTCGATAATCACGATCAACGGGTTCGTCATCGTCGCGTTACCGTCCGTGTTGAGCGCGTTGTTCTGCCCCGGCCCCAACTGCGACGCCAACGGCGTCTACAATCTGGCCCTGGGCGGGCAGGTCGCCAAACTGTCCCAGAGCCCGCTCGACGACGTCCGCACCGCTTCCCGTCTGATCGAGTCGCAGGCGATCGCGACCGTGACGATCCGTGCGGTCGCGTACTACGCCGTCAGCGTCCCGGTGGCCGGCATGGACCAATGGGTGCTGACCACGTTGGTGCCCAGCCACGAGATCGATAGAGCTGCCGTATGGCAACTAACGACAACGGATGCTGTTCTTGTTCTCGACAGCACCAGCAACGTCGGCCAGCGTTTCCGGGCCCATCTGGCCAACAAGGGCCTGCACAGCACGATGTGGGTCGCGACGGTCCAGGCAGGAACGACAGCGATCGCCTCCGTCAATGGCACACTACCCGCGGGGGAATCCACAACCATCTCGTACGACCTGGTCGGGGTTCGTGACAGCCGTGCCGCGTTCCTAACGATCGACGTCGCCGGTGCCGCCCGGGTCGGACCGACCTGCTTCCCCCCGCTCCAGGTGAAGATCCCGATCGAGCCGCAGACCATCTACGAAACCTTTGTCATGGACAGGGCCGTTATCCTATTGGTGCTGTCCACCTACGCCATCACGATCCTGTTCCTGTCCATCTGTGCACACGTCGTATGGCGTTTCAGGACCTGCACGATGATGAAGGCTAGTTCGCCGCGGTTTCTGATGACAGCGATCGCGGGGGCGTTCCTGTTTGCAACCGCCTCGCTCGCGTTCGCCGTTCTGCCGACTCCGGACGCAGCTGGGCTGATAGTCTGCCAGGCGCGATGGTGGATGACCACCTTTGGATTCGTCACAACGTTCTCCCCTTTGTTTTTGAAGACGTACCGCATCCACAAGGTAACGCCGACAACCCGTCGAGGTGTCCACCTAATGCGTCTGTACAGATCTTCACGATGGTGAACGTTGTTTCGATGACGAACGCGTACCTGTTCCGTCGGGTGCTCGCTCTCGAAGCCATATTCCTGACCCTGCTCATTGTCCAAACAGCGGCGCCCAGTTTGCGCTCTGTTCCGATCGAGTTGACCGCCAGCGATATTCCAGCGCATGTCGACAACGCCGTTACCGTTCTGCCACAGTGCACGTCGAACATGATGATTGTGTCGGTCGTGCTGATATCCGGGTATGCATTGACCGCCTGGGGAGCCATTGTAGCGGTTAGCGTTGCACCGGGGTCGGAGTCGTTGCCCGGGTGTACTGACCTGGCCTCTGTAGTGGAACGCGAGAGATGCACCGTCCGATTTCAATGAATCGACACACGTCGCATTCTGCATCATCTCGATTGCGGTCTACGCGATCGTGATGATTCCGCTTCAGATGTTCATGGACGGGTCGCCGAACCAGCTCGCCATCGTCCGTGGCGCCGGCATCAACGTCGGCATGTACGTCGGGTGAACGACGCGCTCGCTGACGACGCTCCGCTGATTCGCCCCATACAGCCTGCTGTCGATGGGCGTCCTGTTCCTGCCTAAAATGGACAAGATTGTCAAAGGCGAGCACAGCGGCCGTCTGAACCAGCTCGGCAAGGACGCCACCACGCCCGACCGTACCGCGACGGCGAATGCTGCGCGCGTCGCTGTTCACATCCCACAAGACATCGCAGCGGCGAACGCGAAACAGTGACTGCACCGCAAAGAGCCATTGCCACTCTGTCCGTCCCCTGAAAGACGTCAGAAGTCAGAACTGATCTGGTGAGGTCGGTCTATTTACGGCAGTGGCGGGCGACTGGCGTCGGGCAGACAGGCAGTGTTCGGACATGCCGTGGTGGCCGATCGATGGCGTGCTTGGGTATGCGAGCGCGCTGTCTGCCCACTCGCTGGTCTTCACGATGATCGTCGCGCTGATTACCGTCGTCATCGTCCGGCGTGTACTGCGCCTGGTCGGATCCGGCCGGCGACCTCGACCGTTCGTTACTATGCGTCGACTTCACACGTAATTGTCGGCGCTACAACCGTGCGATCTAGGGTGTACCGCGGCGAACAGAACGATAAAGGCAAGTTCCACGGTAGAGGACGATTGCAATGTGCCAACGGGGACGTTTACGAAGGCCAATTCCGGAACGGGAAGTTCCATGGCGAAGGTACGTGCGACACAGTGGATCCGGGCAAGGGCATCTGATACCCGCGAAGGCATGTACAGGTTCAACGATGGCAAATCGTTTTATCGAGGGTCGTTCGCGCATTCCATGTTCGAAGGACAGGGCGAAGAGGTATGGATTAACAGGCTAGTGGATGAGGTTCCCTTTTGTAACTGGCAACCTGGTTAGGTGTATGGCGATTCAGGTGCGGTTTACGTTGGGCAATTCAAAGGGTCGAAGCGCCATGGTCGTGGTGATATGACGTACACGAGTGGAGCGAGTTACAGTGGCAAATGGGCGAATGGGTTGAAGCATGGGAATGGCACATACTGGTACGCGGGCAATGGCGGCAAGTTCATTGGCCATTTCGAGGACGGCGCCCGGAATGGCCCAGGTGAATACATCTGCAAGGCGTTCCGTGTCGTCGGCAAGTGGACGAACAACGAACTTGATGCGGACGCCATCGTCTATGCGAAGAAGGGCTTCTCGTTGGACTCTCTCCAGGAGTTCGTCGGCCCCGGTAAACCTCTACCTTCCGATATTCGCCACCCGAGCAGTAAATAACGCCAATCATCTGTATTGGGATGCGACACGCTACTGAATGATGCATTGCTGTCGTTCTTGGCCGTCAGCCCTTACTTGCCCGTGCCACAGCTCCGCTAATACACGATCCTCACGATTCTGGGATCCACGTAGCAGGGCCTGACCATAGGTAGTCTTGCCAGGGTGGTTCTTGGCTTTCGGCGTTTGCGTACTCGTGCCACATCCACGCTGACGCGTGATCCTCACGATTCGGGGCTTCACGTAACACGCCCTGGCCATAGTCTGGCCAGGTTGGTTCCTGGTCGTCGGCGCTTACTTGTTCGTGCCACAGACCCGCCGATGCACGATCCTCACCATACGGGGCTTCACGTGGCAGGGCCTGACCATCGTCTGGCCAGGGTGATTCTTGGCTGTCGGCGTTTACGTGCTCCTGCCACGCTCCCGCTAATGCATGATCCTCACGATTCTGGGCTTCACGTAACACGCCCTGATCGTAGTCTGGTCGTGGTCGTCGCCCTGTTCGTCGCGGTCGGCGCCTTCGTTGCCTTATACCGCTCTGGAACGATCGCGAAATGTCGGCGTTTGCTTGCCTGTGCAACAGGTTCGCATTCTGGGCTTCACGTAGCAGGGCCTGACAGTAGTCTGGCAAGGTTCGCAAATCGATCAGCTCGTACATCAAGATGTATGCGTCGCGGTACACATGCGTCTCGCACGCTTCGTCAACGTCTTCGACTGGTGTCACGGCAGGATCGGCCATGTCGTCGAACGAGAACCAATTTCCGTCCGCGTATCTAACGAACGTGATATAATGCCCGGATGTCAACGATCCCCCCAAGTGGCACACCGCTGATTTGAGCACCAGCATGTACCGGCAATCGTCGACGAATGCCGACGCGTCAATCGTAAATCTGGAGGCGTCGATATAGCAAGGAACTTCGACTCGTGCCCGGTTCTTGGAACGATCCCACGAATATCGTTTCAGGATAATCGGGATCATCATCGGCGCCTGCTCATCCCATTCCGCGTTTCTGTCTTGACAGATGAAACGATGGACCTGTTCGTCGGTAAGCACCCTTTCAGGGATCAGGCTTGACGTTGACAGCGCCGTGACATCAACGTCTTCGTGCTCATGCTGCCGTCGTACACGGACGGTGCCGCCGAAGAGATGCTCGAAAAGGATCTCAGTCAGGGACGAGGTTCCTGTCACTGGGGCCTCGAGGCAACGATCGTGAGACATACGGGCGTCGACGCTGCTATCGGCATCGGCGCCATGGTGCAGGGTTTCCGCCATAGCGAGGAACGGGGCATCCAAGGTGTCCAGCAGCCAGCCGAAGAACTCAAAGGCGTCCATCTGCAGATCGATCTCGTCTGCTGTAAGAAACCTGCAGTCAACGAGCAACAGGCGGAACTCGTGGACGATGGCGCGAGGGACGGAAACGCCAGCGCGAATGATGTTAACAATCACGAGAAGCAGACGGCGTAGTCGATCACGAGACGAATCGGTCGGGATATGACGCGTTAGCAAAGAATCGTAAGAGGTGTCGGCAGCGAACATTGAGAACAGGACGGCGTTTAAATAGCAGGAATTTGTGTCGTGCTGTATGCCTTGCAGCTTGGCGATCTGCGGATCGGCAAGAATACCGAATTCCTCCATCTGGAACGCGCTCAGAAGATGGATACCAAGGCCGGCATCGCCATCGGATAGAGCCACGATCTTGCGAGCTCGGCTAAGTGACAAGCAGCTGTTCGGATCGTTCATCTTCGACAAGACCTGCGCGGTGGCCACATCATTCACCTCCGACGTCTCATCAATCCGAAGCTCGCTCAAAAGGTCCGGAGTCGATTGCTCCATCGCTCCGGCGACGTCGCCGATACACGCCGTCCGAAGCTCGCTCAAAAGGTCCGGAGTCGATTGCTCCATCGCTCCGGCGACGTCGCCGATACACGCCGTCCGAAGCTCGCTCAAAAGGTCCAGAGTCGATTGCTCCATCGCTCCGGCGACGTCGCCGATACACGCCGATATTACAGCACATAACCCGAAGATGTACATGGCCGCCCTGAAACGCGTTCCCAGACGCCTGATTGATCTGCGTGTTGTACCTTCCCAACGGCGATGGTTACCCAACCGTGCGTAATCCTCTGTGTCCTCGACTTCCAGCTCCCACGAACGCCGTGCGGACTGCGGGCGTGTCCGTCAATCCTTAGGGCGGCCATCCTATACCTAGTCGGCACAGTGTCTTGAATCAGGACTCATGACCGCGGCCGCAATTCGGGACAGCCGGAGGGTAAAAAAACTCCGTCGGTACATTCGTAAAGTGCGCCCAGTGCATTCGTAAAACGTGCGTCTGGATTGATAGGTTCCAGTGGCTTCGTGAAGTGCGTCAGTGCGTTCGTAAATGTGCGTCCGCACTCCGCCGTCCAGTGCGTTCGTAAAGGTGCGCAGTGCGTTCGTAAACTGCGTCAGTTGGTTCGTCCAACAGCAACAGGGATGTAAACTGTGACGTTACCTATGGAGGGATCTAAGCGCAAAAGCAACTGAGAAGGGTGGCGACATGGCACGTGGTGGCAAGAACACAGGAAGCGGCCGTCCTTCGAAAGCTGCTCTGGTGGGTCGTGATCAGCAGGTGAGGCAGCGTGAGGCCGCCTGGCTCAGCTTCTGTTTGTTGTAGACTGGGCCGCCCAACTAGGCCACGAGAGCAGCTGCTCTCGTGGCCTAGTTGGGCGGTCCGGTACATTAACTGTCAGATATTCGGCCAGAAGCCAATAGACGTCGGCACGAATCCACCAGTACAATACCTTCAGAATTCGTCGCGCGTGCCAGCATGGACAAGCGAAAAGAACCGAAATGATTTTTCCATACCTCTGCAGAATCCCTTGGAATACCTCGAACGAGCAGTTCGACGCCTCGCTTCGCTACGTATCAGTAAACGATACTCAGGGACGACTGTACGACATGGAGCTAAGCAGCAGCAGCAGCAGCACGACGAACGTTACAAGCGCTGCGACCTTCGATGCGAGCATCTTGCTAAGGCCACCAACGTGGATCCGACGTCCATCCTGAAGCTGCGCGGAGCGTACAACCGCTACGTGGCGATCTTCGAGGACAGTGAAGCTCAGCAGCCGCGAGGACGCCGACTTCCCCCTCAAGGCATACGGCTGTGCTCATGTGTACGATGCGGCGGAACCCACTTCAAGTGATGCCGACTTAAAACCGACCACCGTCCAGGAGATCGAGACGCCTCTCAACAGCCTGATACACCAAGCACGCCTCAATGGCATGTCGCGCCAAGGGGGGTTGCACGCCTTCGACTCATCCTGCGACGACACGTCAACGAGTTCCGCACACAGCTTATTCAAACGGTCCCGTCAAGATCGAACCCGTGCACGGGTACCCAGCTCGAACCAGATGCTACACAGTACCGATGCAGCCCACGTTCGTATAACCCAAAGCAGAAGGAGATCCTCGACGAGCTGATCAAGATGCTATTGCGAAACAATCTGACCTACCTCATCACGATCTACATCTTCAGATGGGCAAGTCCCGTTCTCCTCGTCAAGAAACCGGACGGCAAGGGGAATCGCCTATGCGTCGATCTACGATGCCAGGTGAACGCGCGTACAGCCCCAACCGCATGGCCTATGCCAAACATAGAAGCGGCAAGTCGGAAGCTCGCTGGTATGACCTGGCTCCTCACTATCGACACGCACAAGGGGTTCCGGCTTATGCCCATCGCGAAAGAATGCCAGGAGATCTTTCGTTTATGACCGACGACGGCGTGTTCACACCTACCAAGAGCATCCAGGGCGCAACCTACTTGGCCATCCCGGTACACCGGGGCACCATTCGATAAGGTTCTGCCGCAAATGCTGTGTGCGTATCGCCAAACTACTGTAGATATGTACGTCCGGTACCCTGGTTGCCGACCATCAACGCGGGTTCTTGACGATAGGTCTCGCGAGCATTTCTATCGTATTGCCGTCGACGGCTACCGGTAGGGGGAGTTCGCCAACTTGCGACCCGTTGATGCAAGCGACCAGCGGCGCTTGGCAGAATCCGATCGCGATTGTCGGTGGCGGGAAAATTGGGTTACCCGCGAGTGCCCGGGGGGTGGTGGCGCGCCGACGGCCAGGCCTGCGCATAAATGTTGGATGCGCCACTGTGGGGTGAGGTGAGGCGGACGGGATTGCAGTCCGCCGCCTCGGGCGCAGCGCGCGCATTTCATCGCGCGCCCGCCCGTCTCGGCTACGGCTGCACATGCACAAATGGAGAGCCAGGCCGACAACTGCCTGAAATCGACGTCCATACTTGATTCGATGTCGGAAGTCAACCTGACCGCCTACAAGCGCAAGGAGAAATCGCTGGCGCTGTTGGCGGCCCGGTTCCTTCGATGCTGTCCATCGCCGTCCGGAGACAGCGTCATCGACCTGAACGCGATGGCAAGCGAACTCGGTGTCGGAAGACGTCGTTTATACGACATTATCAATATTCGTCAGAAGCGACGTATCGTTGTCTGTTACTGCTCTGACCATCCCCTTCTTCTAGTTGAGACAATCGGGTGTGCGACTCGCGCCGGGAAGAACAAATACACCTGGAAACCTGATAAGGTCTGTCGCCCAAATTCGTGTTGATCTTCCCGGCGGCTGATGAGCTGAACATCGTCCAGATCAAACAAAAGCTGTCCAGGCTGCGTCATGTGGCGTATCAGCAATCCCGTACCGAAGCCGGAGAGATGCTTGTGAGTGATTTCGTGGCACCGGCCCGCTATTGCAAACAATCTCAAGACGTTTTTCAGGCAGGATACCTTCGTGATGGAACGAGGCGATCGTTTTCCTTGGGGCAGCTCTGTGAACGATTCATTATGTTCCTGCACACCGAACCCGAAGGGATGGCCTCGCTCGAGGCGGTCGCTGACACGCTGTTCCCTGTTCAGGAAGGCAGTGACCCGTCGACATGGCAGGCCCGGAAGAGCTGCATTCGCCGTCTGTACGACGTTGCTAACGTACTGACTGCTGTCGGCGTCGTGCAGAAGGTGCACTCCTTACAAACACGACGTCCTGCATTCCAATGGGTTCCCGCTCTCCAAGACCGCCCCCGGACCGCATCCGACTGCATCGATTCTGCTCCGCTGGATCGCTCCGAAGCGCCAGGTCCAGCTGCGTTAGCGGCACCGAATCGGACCGCGAAGCCGTCGATTGGAAGCGGCTCCGCTTTCCAAATCCTGAACCGGGGTGGCCGACCAGCTGTCCTACCTACGATGATTGTGAAGCCGACGGTACACGACAATAGCCATTCGCAGCGAATAATGGCTGCCGTCGACGACAATGAGCAGCGCGGCACTCTGCTGAACGACTCCCAGCTTGTCGTCGAATACCGGTCGGCCCTGAGCGCCTGGATGGACGGTACTGCAACGCACGTCCTTCGTGTCGAGGACTAGCTCACTAGCAAAGCGGACGCTCGCCTCTGTGTATTGTCGATAACTAATGTAATACTGTAAAATGCATTTGGAATCATTTACAGGCAGACAGTTCGACACCGGGCCGACACCTGGAATGGCTGTATTCTAAATGTCCATCAGCGCACGCGACAGTTCGCGAGGGCTCCTACCGCTCATAGCGCCCAGGAAATTCTTGAACTCGGTCAGGTTCTTCGGTGTCTGGAAGACCAACCCGCTCTTGATCCAGTGCTCGATAACGGTAGTGAACTCGTCTGCAGTGTAGTCGCCGCAGGTGATCACTTGACGAACAACCTTCCGTAAATCAGTCGTCGAGTCCCGGTGGTACTTGGACGACATCGCGACAACGGTGACGCCATTTGTCGGCCCCTTGTCGAAGAAGTCAATGAGCAACTTCGCAATGGCGAGTTGACGAGCGGGAAGCGGTTTGCCGGTATCAGGGTGCCAGTACGCGCTGTTCATGTGAGTTAACTCGTTGAACCCGTCGACGGCAATGAGAACCTTCACTTCCGAAACAAGTCGCAACTCCTCGAACACGTCAAACAGGCTGTCACCTTCTTCGTTTTTCAACGGGTCGCACGCGTATTCCAACAGTTCGTACAGCGATGTCATCTGAGAGACTGGGGAGTCCGACGGGTATTCACGTTTCAGAGCGATGGACTTCAACAGCGCCTCTTGTTCGGTCATCAGTTCGCTGAAGAGGTCCCGCTGCAGATCAGGCTGGGTGTACACCCCTGGATGTCGTCGCGATTCAACCATTCGCACCCCACTCTGGGAAATCCGTTCGGAATCCGGGACGAACAGCGTCAGCCATTCCTCGGGATGTTGTCGCGCCCAGGCAACCAGGTACGATATGTTCGTACTGCGCCCCGCTCCAGCACTGTTGCCGCCGACGACGACTGTATCGCCCAGGGAATACGCATCCGCCTCGCCAATGCGTCGAACTTTGTCCAGCAGCGTGTACGACGTCGGCCGTATCAGCATCGGCGCCCGTTGCTTGGTCAGCTTCACTTCTGCAGGGAGGCCTCCACTGAATTTCGTCGTGTCAACCTGGAAGAAACGGCCGATGTCGCTCTGCTTGTGATCGTTGATCGTCGGTGACGCCAGGACGATCGCAGGGTTGATGTACTCAGCGCGTTCGGTTTCCGTTCGGGCAACGGGCCGCAGGGACTCGGTGTGCTGTTCCTCTTGGTCGATCGCGTATTCGACGTCCTGCATTGCCAGCCCGATCTGCTTGAACTCCTCGATCGATTGCTTCATGACGTCAGGCCAGTTGATGTTCTCCGGGATCAAATTGCGATCAATGTTTTCCAGTCGGCGAACGTTCAGGACTTGCTGCCGCAGGCTGTAGAACAGGATCTTGTCCTCCGGTTTCAACGACGCCACCAGCTCCTCCAACTTCGATCCTGGTTGCTTGCCATCTTCGACGTCGTTAATCAAATCGGTCATCTGGCGACCCAACGTGCCCGCCGGGTACGGATCCAGGAAGCGTTCCCGGCCCAACATGCGGTCGAGCTCGGCGTCGGCCTCGTGCTCCGCGTCCGTATCAATCGCCCGCAGCGTGAGTTTCGCACGAACCGCGTCGACCATGGGGTCGGGTGGCACCTCTGGCGGCGCCGACGATAGCCGTCGCAGAGCGATCCGCCGCAACCGCCGCATGGCCGGCTGCATGGTTCGGGGCTACACCGTCGGAGTGGCGGCCGTGGACCGACCCCCCAAAACGACACAATACCGCGGTCCAGGATGATACCTATCGTGATGGCCCTGCCGGCTACACGCATACCCGCTTGTCCAAGCGTGTTGGGCTGTCGTCGATGCACGGGCCAATCCATCACCCTCGTTGGATATTGTTCATCCGGCGGGTTTCCGCTTGGTGTGTGGTGTATGGGTGTATGAATCTGGGGAGTGTGCGCCGCGTGGCTGGGCCGGATCAGGGGGCAGCGTTCGCCGTGCAGTGGGAAAAACTCCGACTGGTCACTGGTGGGCAGCCAAGCGTGACGCTATTCCTCCAACGGATGGTGTCTGCGCCGTATCTGCTCGGGCCATGTGCCCCCGAGATGATGGCGGACCTGGGCCGCCTGCGACAACTGGCCCGTCAGCGCCTGCGTGTCGCGAAGGCGAGCGATGTGCAGGTCGGGTTCGTGGATGATGAGAGCGACGTCGTTGCCATAGGCAGCCAGGAGGAGCTGGACAATGCCATTCTCGAATGCGGCCATGATTTGAAGATATGTGTCCTGGATCCCTTACCAGCGCTGCGCGCTCGTACATCATACTCTTGGGCGTTTGTTGTTCTGCCCGCTGTTGCCACCGTGATTGCATTCCTTGTATTCCAATTCAATGGGGTCAGCCAGCCCGAAGCATGCAGCATCCCATGCGAGTCTGCTCGTCTCCAACAGATCGTCGTTTCTGCGCGCGTCATGAACGATACCGACGAAGCACAGAGGGTGCTGGAACGTGCCGTGGAGGAGTTCCCATCATGCACATTGCCCTTGTACTGGGCGGGTCGCCTCTACCTAGATTGCGGTGAGTTTCAGCTGGCTGCGGACGTGTTCGATCGGCTTCTCTACAGCGATCCTATGCATTTGGGCGCCCGCCTGTACCGTGGACACGCCTTACAGCGTGTCAATCGTCCACTCGAAGCGCTCCTTGAATTTGCGATCGCTTCCAAGCTGCATTCATCCAGTGAAGCCTCGCTACGTATCGCACGAATGCTGTCGGAGCAAGACGCCGACGAACTTGTTTCGGAGGCAGCGACACTAGCCGTAACTCAAGATCCAGAATCAGAAGACGCTGGCCTCTTCAAAGGAATTCACGCATTCAGCCGTGGCGACTTCGAGTCTGCATACGCTCAGTTCGCCGTTCTCGCTCTGCGCGAACGCGATTCAGTTACGTATCGCATTTGGAAACGACGCGCTCTTGACGAAATGTTTCGCTCCCGGATTTGAATGAACGGGACTGCCTATTTTCCTATTCTAGCGTCACGCCTATACCGGCCCCTGTGCCACTGCTGGTAACAGGGTCTATTTATGGGCGCCGACACGTCGTCGAGGAGGACACTGGCCAGTGTGACCAGTGTCCAGCCAGGTAGGCAGCTCGCGTCCGCGTTACCGTCCCGAGGTGCCAGAAATGGCTCCAGCAAGTGGGGGGATGCCCGTGGCGGAGATCCCCGAGCTACCCTGACATTTCATCGGTTGCATTCTGTGGACGGGTCAAGCGAGATGGCTACATCGGCAGGTCGAGCGACAGCGACGACGCCATTGCTTGGGACGGCGGCGCGCGATGATCGTCGCCGGTACTGCGGTGGGCGTCTGTCGCGTGGCGCCTGCGTGGGGTTGGCGGCGACCGTGTCGGTTACGCTGGGGTTGATGTTTGGCTCTTTGCTGGGATTGTTCGTTGTAGCTCCGCATGTTGTAAAGGCGCGTGCGAGCTCGGCGACCATTGATTTCAAGTCCATCGCACTGAGCAATCCGAACACATCGTCCGTCGACGTTCATGTCGACTTTTCGATAGACACGCATTCGGTGTTCTCTGCGTTTGTAGCGGCCACAGATATCGATGTCCTCGTTGGCGGCAAAACACTTGGAACATTCACGTTGCCTGCCAGCAAATTACAATCCAGCTCCCCTACTGTGATGCATTTGGCCTCGACACTTGTCGTCGATCCTTCAGGTCTGGGGCGTTCGCCTCATATTTATGCACTGCGGCGTCTAACACGTGCCTGTCCACAGGGCCGTTCTTCTCTTTCGCCCAGTCGTTGCTTACGGAAGAGCATGTTGAATGGACTCTTCGAAGCCATCTTAAGCTGACTCCATCTGTGCCCATCGTTGGCAATTTATCCGACGTTGAGGTCGACCTGGAGAAAATCGTCAAGCTTCGTGGGTTCAATGGACTCCACCCCGTTGTGTCGTCCTTCACCTTTGCGAACAGCAGCACAGCTACTGATGTCATCGCCGATGTCGTGGTCACTATCGACAACCCTACTGTGTTTACGTTTGATCCTATCGGCGAACTGACCTTAGACGTGAAAGCAGGCAAGTCGATGGTAGGAAACGCCTCGACGCCTGTCTGGTCGCTGTTCCCAGGCAAGAACGTTGACATGCGCGTCAAGGCGCATGTTTTCGGCACAGGTCTGTGGTTTCGTGGTGCATATGTCAGTGCCACGTTGATGGTTGATTCGCAGATGAGAACCACGAGGTTCTTCAAGCAATTGTGGGTGAACTTGTTCATGGACGAGACATCGAACTCAGTGCATCATCTGTCACGACATCATTATCGCTATATAGCCCCGCACTTGCCAATACGACGATGAACCTTACACTTCCGGGATCCGGCGAACCAATCGGCATCATCCAGAATATTTCGACGAATGAGTTGACGACATGGGCGTAATCTGTGAACCATTAGTAATCGCTAAGCGTCGCTGATGTATATGTATTGCAGGGTGGACGATGAACATGCAGCCCTCGCAGGACAGCTTGATATGCGCTTGACGGATGCTCTGCTCGGACCACTGTGTCACGTATCGTTGGTGTCGGTTCTCGGTGCTACCCTAGAAGTTTGGTCTGTGACCGCGTCCAGCCCGGAAGATCCCGTTCTTGTGGGCACTCTACATGTTCCTTGGGCACCTGCCAGTCCGGGCAGCGATCCTTTCAGTTTCCGGCTTCAGCTGCTCAATGCGTCGACGACTCTTCCGGACGGGGCCGCTCCATTCCGTGACTTCTTTATGCTGGTTGCTTCGGTATCTGGTCCAATTGGCCGCGTTAAAGTGGCTGGAAACGCATGGGCATCGGTTATCACGCCGATCGGCAAGTTCACTGTGAGGGACATCAACTTCGACGTTCCTGTTGTTATTCGGGGTGCGGATGGGTTCCCAAGCGATACCGATAGCTGGCGTATCTTTGATGGTGCTGACGGTTCGCTGGGTATTATCGCATCTCTCACGGTGACGAACCCTTCGAATTGCGCTCTGCGCCTGGGCGATTCTGAACTTTCGATTGCTGATGGCATTGATGACGAGGAACGTTATGGCGTCATGCCTTTATCGGACTTTACAATTTCGACGGGAATCAATACGTACTCGAACGTCGCGGGCACCTTGAACGTGTCTAGCGCTGCTCAGAAAGACCAGGTTTCCAGCCTTCTTTCGAGCGTAGTTGCCGGAAGCCAAGATGCATCGGCTACCTTTCAGGTACCCTAGTCTGATTGTTGGACACTGTGGCAGGTCTCACTGAATGAATGCATTAGGTAGTGAAGTTTGCGACCGGCAGCAAGGCCGCGTGGGCAAACGACATCTTCAAGGAGCTGGCCTTTATCGTTTCACCTCCGATTGATGGACATGCGTCGCCGATTCGCTCAATGCGTTTCGGGAAGCAGGCTCCCACATTTACCTTTGTCCATGGGGAATCTACTAACGCGTCGGCTAAGCTATCTGGAGTTCATGTCGTAGTTGAACTGCACGTTCCCGAATGGGTTGAAGCAGATCTTCAGATATCTGGGATCCAGTCATTGACGTTCACAGTAAATGACAAGAAAGTGGATGTTGTGAAGAAAGACTGTCAGGCCAGCCACGTTGGCTCACGATATGACATCGACGTCGACCTGTCGGAGGTAAACTTTGACATGAGCCTGTCTCCTTCTGAAGGTTTGTTATCTCTTACTGCGTAATTGCCGCTGAACCTGTTTTAACTAGTGTGCTTCAGTGTTCGCTTCCGAACGTGTTACTGTCAAGTCTTCGATTTCATCGCCGTCGTTTACGTCTCGTCGCGGCCTTACCATATCGCTTCCGGACTCATCCACCGCTTCCTCTCTGGTCGTCGCCGGATTGTCCCATCTTGAGGACAGCCAGTCGACCTGCATCGTTGGTGATTCTGGCCGTATTTCATCTGATGGATCGCTTTTCTTCAAGAGTGAAGTTCTTCTGCCAACCAGTCGTAGTCGCGATCATCCGGCAATCTACGAATTCGGTGAGATGCAGCTTGCCTTAACGTCGGGCGCGAAGTTGGTTTTCGACAATTTGCGGTTCGGGCAATCTGAAACTCAGACTGCTTGGATTACTCTGACGCCTAAACAACTCGTCTCTGTAATTGGCCACAAAGGGGTTATTGATCGGACAGGGCATGACGGTTTCGTGCCATTGACTGTTTCCGTGACCGCTCCTCGGTTCGCATCGTTCTTATCAAGCGTCGAAGGTAAACTGTCTGACCTGCAGAACTATCGCAACGCAACGCATGTGCCTATTTCCATTTCGGTCTGCAACCCGCTGAGTAATGTCAATCTTGACCTCGGCATTGTGGGAGACGGTGGCATCTCGCTGAATGGCATCCATCTCCTGACATGGTCTGGCTCTTTCCTGGCATCCGCATCCGGTACAAATTGCCTCGTCGTTCACATCGACGACACCAACGTGGCGAGCCGCGACGAATCGACCTGGACTTCATTGCTGAATTCCCTGAAATCCGGCCCGACTCGTGTCGCCCTGCGCGGCACGTTCAACACGATATTCAAAGACAAACAGGCCGATCGCCATGTTGCCATCCCAATCGTCCTTACCCACACTGCTACGAACCTAGCCGCTCATTGACGCCCTGGAGCGCAGTCGCTCACATGACGAATCGATCGAATACAACACGGCCCCCCATTGATGTCGCAGACACGCAGTCGCGGAGTTCGTGCGACTGACGCCAGTCGTCCTCGTTCTGTGCGTTCTGACTGCATTGCGGTTCCGTAGCGCAAACGACAGCCAAAGCGCGGTCGCGGGGCGCGTACTATCCCCATTGATGCCGGCTAGCGAATGAAGCGACTGGCACGCGCTGAGGCACGCTGGGCGGCGACGAGCCGCTGTGCAACGGCTGACGTACAGGCAGAGGATGGTGCTGCGGAGGAGCGGCGGACGATCGTACTGTCGAGTCGGGTCGTGGGCCTGCGCCATCGTCGCGCGTTTCTGACATCGATCGTCGATCGCGGCCTGGAATCCTGGGCGGCGTTGAACTTGTCGGTTGAACGGGATCCGAATCATGAATCGGACGCAAACGCGATCGTCGTGAAGGTGGCGGACGACCAGGGAAGTGTACTTGGATACCTGCCTGCCTCGCTATGCGTAGCCCTGTCGCCTCTGGTGGATTCCGGGCAAGTTCTACTGGCGTCGCTGTCAGTAGTCGACTCGTCGTCGGTTGTTGACTCCGTTCGCCATTTGGACGTTCGCATTGAAGTGATCGGCAACGTGGACGCGGGCTTGGAGCTCCGCCTGCAAGAAGTGTCGTCGGGCGATGTGTGCCGCGCGAAATTCGCTGAATCCATTGAACGAAGTGCCAAACGCTTCGCTTCGTCTGCGGTTCTGGCCGAGTCGGACCTGGATGCGTTAACGGCGTTCAACGCCTTGACATTTGACGCCCAATCGACCTACGTTCGCCTCATGCAGCGCAGTTCGACGTGGTGCACCCGTGCCGAATTCGATGACCTCGACTGCTCGCTTCTCGTGCAGGCAGCGTCCGACGTTACCGAGCTAAACGACTTTCAATCGTTATTGTCAGGTCTTACTGCCCCTGAACTACGTTCTGTCTATACCGATCTGCTGCACTTGGGACGCTCGTCTTCGATAACACGACGCGCCCTCCTCGATCGAATTGAAAAGCATTTGATATCGCAACGCGGTTTCAATGGTGAACCGTTGTGGCGGAGCGGCCGAGTACGAACGGGGTTTCAGAAGTTGGTATCACCCCGGTTTCGGTTGGCACCCGACCCACTTGCATCGCTGCTCCGTCTGTACCGGCTCGATCATCTGGCAACCTTGACGTCAGAGACTCCAGCGGATATGCTGGCTCCTGCAAAGCTCGCTCGTCTGGGGCTCCTTCAGTTTATGACGGTCGATCTACACGAACATATCCCGTTCGGCTCTCGTGCCGCCCTGCTGGAGCTGGAACGTGCGCTGTCCCTTGCGCATCGCAGCATGAATTGTTTCGGCAAGAAAGCGTACGACGATTGTGTCGCGCTAATGAACGAAGCTCGATCATACCTGACGCTACTGCCTGAATCTCAGTTGCCCGCCGTGTGGTCATCGTTTGATGCTGCGGCCATCTATGCCGAATGCATTTACGTGGGCGCTAAAGCTCTGGAGAAGCAGCAGAACTGGCAACTGGCGGTCTCTGAAATGATGTTTCTCCTGAACGACGTCCCTGGCCTTCACTGGAAGCGACGTCGCGGAAAGATATGGGTCCGTCTCCTCCTTGTCCGTATGTTATACTGCCCCTAGCTGCCATCCCGTGTATGCCTTCAACTAAAACAGTCTGTAGTGGATGTCCACTTGAAGGAGCGCTCCCTGGCCTTGTCGTTATGCAATGAAGCGCTCGATGACGTTGTCGTCTGTGCTGGCCCACGTTTGGCCCTTCAAGAACGCGCGCGCAAGCTATGGAGAAGTGTTCACGGCGCCTCCGAACCGTTCCGCCTGGTGCCAAGCGTCATGCATTGTCATCAGGTCGAGGTTATCAGCATCGTTGGTCGCCCACTCAACAAGAAGACTGCTGAGAAGTCGCGGTTCTTCGGCTATCAGGACGACGTGGTTTCCGTTGAGGAATTAGGTAGAGAGTTGCCCCTTGGTCGTTGTCGGCGGACGCTGCATCTGACCGGTTGGTTGTAGCGCTCGAACATTTCGGACAAGACGGGTGGACTGGCTGGCACGACGAAGGTGGCCTGATGGCCACGTTGTTCGGGATCCTGCTGTGGGACGTCATATGGGACTGGACCGCCTACCCGGAGGCCTTCCTATGCGCGACGCAAGATGGCCCTCTCGATATGCACCAGTCGACGTTCTACGAGCGCAGGCGAGACGCGATTGAAGCCCGGCTTGATGACATCGTCAACGGCGACGCACCCTTTATCGACATCGTCAGTGACGTATGGTCCCGTCACCGAGGGATGTGCTGTCGCGGTGTCCAATGGGACACATGGTCACCGGACGAGCTCGCCCAGGTCTGCGAAGCGATCGGTCGTCGACCATTGGCGAACGTCTTGCGTCTCAGAGCCATTGACGGCGGGCATTGGTCCGGCGGGTGGCCCGACCTGGCGCTGCTTCATCGCGAGCGCGCCCAGGTCCGCATGGTCGAGGTCAAGGGCCCCAACGATCGCCTCTGCGAACAGCAGCGAGCGGTCCTGTCGGCCCTAACCCGGCTCGGCATCGATTGCCAGGTCCTGAAAGTCGACCTGCCCGAGAAGCTCGAGAGGCGCAAGAGGACGAGGACGTCGCTGGGCAGCTCGACGTCCGGCTAGGCGAACCTACTTGCCAATGACGTACACTTCATAAGTTATTCGTATTCGCGCGGGCGAGCGGCGGCTGCCTGCTGCTGCTCGATTTGGAATCCCATAAATAGCACGACACGATTCAGGCGCGGTTGTAGGTAGAGCACGCCCCGATGCCGATCGACGAGCGCGTCGTGGCGACGCCCGGCTTCGTCGACCTGGTCGGTGCTGCGTCGCAGGTCGGCACGAGCCAATGCGTTCTGGAGTCGTCGAGCGTGGCGAACTGCGTCGCCCTGATCGTACGTCGTGGGCTGCGGTCGACGCGATTCTGTGCTGACCTGGCGTGGTGTGCAGGCGCAATTCAGCCAGCTGTCGGCCCACGCCCACGACATGTTCACGGCGCTGATGGACGAGTCCTGCGCCACGCTCGAACGTATATCGAACCTGTCCGCCCGGGTGACGTCGCTGTCGACGACGTGTTCCGCATCGGACGACGCCCAGCTGGCCGCGGCCAAGTACGCCAAGAACAACGAAGGTCGCCTTGGACGGACGGACGGTCGGTCGTCCCTGTCTTCGTCGTCCTGGCTAACACGCGGGTTCGCACAGGCGAGGTCGGCAGAACAGGGCTGACGTTCGTGGCCATGCGCGACACGCTGCCGCCCGCGTTGCGAACGCGTGTCGAAGCGTGTGCCGCCCCGCCTAACTCGTCGCTGCTGGACGACCTGGACGAGCAGCACAACTGTGCCGCCAAGTACTCCCATCCCGATTTCTTCATCGAACAGGTGCCTCCCCGATGATGGTTCCATCGTGGGACAGTGTTGTTAACGATGTCGCGGTTGGGCAGTGGCTGATCAGCGAGCGGCAACGCCAGGCGGGTCTGGAGCAGCAGCGCGCCCGGCGACGAGAGGAGCGTCGCGCGCGTCGTAAGCTGGAGCGCGCCGGGCGGAAAGACGGCCAGATGGGCCGGATCGCTGTCAGCGCCGTCAAGAAGAAGAAGTACAACGTACACGGGCAGGAGTTCGCAGGCGCCGAGGAAGCCGTCGAAGCCCCCCGATCGTTGCCTACCACGACGATCCCTCGTCGTTCGTCGCTGGCGCCTGCACCAGAGGCAGCACCGCCGCCGCCTCCTCCTCCTCCTCCACAGCAACAACAACCTCCGGTCGCTTGTCCATTGCCAGTGGCAGTAACGGCAACGGCGGCACCTCCAATGCCTCCGCCGCCACCTCCCCCAGCTCCAGCACCACCGGCGTCGCTTCCTGTGTCTGGTCCACCAGCAGCAGCAGCACCACCACCACCACGGCCTGCTCCTGTCGCAGCACCTTCTGTCGCAGCACGACCTCCACCGCCTCCTCCCGTCGCAGGGCCTCCACTACCACCACCACCACCACCACCTCCGGCAGCACCATCGCCACCTCCTGCCCCAGCACCCGGATCTCGTCCTGCCGCGGCGCTGGCGCCCCCATCACCGCCTGCCAAGGCCGATGCTCGTTCCGAACTGCTGGCCGGCATCCAGAAGGGCATGGCGTTGAAGCCGGTGGCCAAGGCGACGCAGGCGCCGGCGTCGTCGCCTCGCGACGATCTGATGTCGCAGATCCGGATGGGCAGCGCCGCTGTCCTGCGATCGACCCCGCAAAGGAAGACGCCGCCGCCGCCGCCAACGACGCCCAAGGCCGACGACGCGTACAGCGAGATCAAGGCGCTGCTGGACCGGCGCCAGTTCCTGGCGCCCGTCGACGAGTCGTCGGACGCGTCGTCGGGCAGCGACTCGGACGACTGGGACGACTGATGATGCGCATGGAACGACCTGCATTGTATACACGTTGTTCGTTCACAGGTCGGTCATCTCCAGGTCGTCGAGTTCGTCCTCGTCGAAGAACCGGCGGTAGTCGCGAATGCCGGCGGCCAGCAGGCTGTCCTTGACGGCGACCAGCGCCTTCTGCCTGGCCAGGATGCGCTCGCGGTTCGTCGCCCCGGATTCCAGCAGCAGCGGGCGCCGGTCGACCCGCTCGCGCATCTCCTTCAGGCGCCGCGCCGCCTCCCGCATCGCCTCCCGGTCGTGCTGGCGCGCCGCCCGCAGCGCCTCCCGCTTCTTCGCCTCCAGCTGCTGGCGGTTATCGACCAGCAGCGGGCGGATCCGCTCGCGCCACGCCGCCTGTCGCTCGGCGTCCACCCGCAGCGCCTCGTCCCGCCGCGCCGCCTCCTCGTCCCGCTCGCGAAGCCTCGCGGCAACGCGCGCCTTGCCCCCCAGGTACTTCAGCGTCAGCGCCGGCGTCGACAACGTCGCCTTGAACCGGCGCCGTCGTCGGCGTTGCTGATCGACGACGACGTTCGTGTCGTTGGCGGCGGCGGCGGCGACGCGGCGGCGACGGGGCTCCGCCATGAACCGGAAGTCGGCGGGCGCCGTCGCCGGCCGCTGCTGCGTCGTCCTGGCGCGCTGCAGGCGCCCGGCGAACGCGGCGTGCAGCCGGCCGAAGTCGGGGACGGCCTGCGCCCTGCTGCTGCTGCCGACGACGACGACGACGGCGCGCGTCGCCCGGTGATGCTCGCGCAGCAGCCGCTTCTTGGCGCCGATCGTGCGCTCGTAGACCGCCATCCTCGTCGGCAGCGCCGCCGTCGCCAGCGTCCGCGCGGCACGCTCCGCGATGCGACGTTGCCGGGCGGCGTCGTCGGCGGCCCGCATCTCGGCGAACATGGCGACCTTGACGGACCAGGGCACGGGTCGGGCACGGAACGGCGTCGGGCGACGCGCGGCGGGTTCAGCGGACGCCGGCCGACGCGTCGACGACGCCCGGGCCCTGTCATGCAGCGACGCGGTCGACGACGCGGCGGCGCGTTGCTGCTCGAGGCGGGCCTGGCGCTGGGCCTCGCTGGCGACCAGGCGCGGCTCCAGCGTGGAACGTGGGACCGGCGCCGCCCGGAACGTCTTGCGCATCTCGACGTCGTCGCGCTGGGCGACCTCGTCCAGGTACGCCTGGCGGCGTCGCCGGGTGATCGACGACGCCGCCGCCGCCGGGTCGCGGTCGCTGAACGTGAACGGCTTCGGGACGGTGGGTTCCCCGGTCCATTCGACGGCCCGTTTCGGTTCGTCGGCGACGACGGCGGCGGCGGGCTCCTCGGCGGCCTTGACGGCGCCCTCGTTGTTGTTGTTGTCGCTGTAGTACGCCGCCTCGACCATGGCCAGGTTCCGTTCGTGCCTGGCCTTCATGCGTCGCAGGACGCGCAGGAACTCGTCGTGCGGCGCCGGGCCGTCGTCCTGATGGCGGTCCGGGTTCTGGAGCTCGTCGAGGACGCGGCGGACGGCGGCCTGACGGGCGGACGACGGGCGACGCGTCGGCGTCGCGACCTTTGGCGACGACGGCCGCGATTGCTGCCGCAGGACGCGCGTCGTGGATCGGAACGCTTCGAGATGCAGCAGGGGCGCCGTCGCCGCGCCTGGATCGGGCGCATCGCAGGTCGGCGGCGGCGTCACAGCGCGAGCGCGAAGGTGGTTCAGGTTCAACGTCAGGACCGCCATCCCCGGCTCTCTCTCTCTCTCTCTCCCTCCCGCGCCAAATGGGTCCCCGGGCGGTACCGTTATCTAATAGCCCGGGTCAGACCCCCCTCGATCGTACAAATCGACCTCGCCTAGGTAGTAGGCGGCAGCAGGCCAGACTAGCGCGAACCCTACCGGCAGAGCACCTTCGGCCGTAACGACCGTTTCGCCGTTCTCGACGCACGACACGGTAACGTCGAATGCGTTGCGAGTTGGGGGAATGAACAATGACGCTATGGGGTGTGCATGTATTGCCCCCGGCGGGGGCGGCGCGTGCGAAAGCAAGACGACGGAGGCCTGGGCGCAGGGTGTCAGCCGACGCCCCGTTGCGGCAGTGGTGACGACGAGCCGGGCAGCGAAGCGTCTTCCGGGAGGCCCTGGTCGAACTGCATAATCATCCGCCTCACCGGGACGGGATCCGCGCGACGACCCCGCTGCGATGCAGGACGCTTCCAGAGCTGGGGGACAGACGGTGCCGTCAGTGAGCGCGAGTGACGTGACGGGGCGCCGGGATTCGCCCACCACCTTGATGTTGCCATCGCGGCCCGCGGTCATTACCCTACGGGACAATGCCGACGTTAAACAGCACACAAGCATCGAACGCGCCCGTGCTGGCGTACGTCTCGTCGCCGATGCACAATATTACAGATACACGAGACTTGTGCGCCTCCAGCACGTATTCGATGGGCCCGGTTCCCTTGGAGTCCCACACGCATAGCAATCCGTTCTTGTGGCCTGTGATGACCTGACGCCAGGGGAGCGATTAGTTTGTGGGACAACCGCGACCCGGATCCCGATCGAACTTCACGATAGTTCGCCGAGAACGCCACCGCTGTGATCGAACTGGTCGGCCCGTTCTTGAGCTGTGCCACAACGCGAAGCGACGACCTGGCACGAGTCGGTTAACGGAACGGCCGGGCAACCGTACGAGACGGTGGGTGATCAGTGATCACATACAGGGACCGATCAGTTGCCTGGGCGGCCCGAACTGTGCAAATGCGCTTCGCGCCTGAAAACAGCACCAACTCTGAATGACAATAGGACAGCGCTGCGATAGGCCCTTGACAGAACGGACTCATTAATACACATGGGACGATCGCGCGCGCGGCATTAGGCGGGCTACCGTGTCCATCGGAAAGATGGGACAGGAGTCGAAAGTGCCCGTCCGTCGCGTCGAGAACGTGGATGACTTGAGCGCACCCGACAAACAACCGCCGCGTCTCAGCATGGTAGTCTGCAGACTTACCTCAGGAGTCCCGAATGAAGAAGGCAACGAGCGTTGCGGATACCCAGCGAGTGCACTGGCGACCCGCAGTCATGCTTAGATACGGTGAGCAACCGAGGGATGTCGGTCAGCGCAATAAAGTGGTCTTCGCCTCCACTAATCTGTCGCCAGGTCGACAGTGACTACGCGTGAGGGCATGTCGCGCTGGACGGTCCATACGATTAGGTTCTGTGAGACGCTGGGGAAAAGGATACAGGTCACCCGTCCCTGATGTACCGGGGACGTGGTATGCCCAGTCAGTTCGTCTGCGGACGCAGGCAAACAGCACATCTACAAGATGAAGTTACAATGTCGCCATTCGACGCCACACACGCTACCCTACATGTATCACACCTGACGCAAGCCCCACACAGATCTGGCGGTGGTCGTTGGAATACGCGACGCAACGTGCGGCATCGGGAAAGCTGTGAGCGCAAACAATCAACGCACGGTACCCCCCAGGAATGCAACGCATCGCCCACTAGTGGCAGGCAGTGACAGCCCATTCGAAGCTGGCGTTGCGGGTCCACACCTGCTGGCAGATCAGTATGGATATACCAGGCGGCAAGCAGTGCAGGGGCAGCGCGCACATTGACGGACCCGACGGGAACAATGGCCCCTGCGTTTTCGCATTTGAACCGCAAGTCGCTCATTCCGTCGCGTGCAACGCGTGCCTACCTTGCTGCTCCCATGGGAAGCTCGTGTTCGTAACGAACGAATCGACACGGCTAAACACGCGAGTATCCGATGACCTGTACGCCAAACAGTCAACATCACTGCCTACGTCGCGGCAGGCAAGGCGCTCGGCGTACGCAGTGACGACAACGCCACCATCATCATAGGCAGCATCGTTAACGCCGAACCTTGGGTCCGCCAGGATCGTCGTCGCAACGATCGTTGATGGATGCGCGATCTCGACGCCATGCTCCTGTAATCGGTGAGTCAGGCGCACGGCGAGACGGGTGCGCTTCCAGCATACTAACCGGTAGGTCGAGAAATCGTTGCAGGTCCTCGGTAAACACGATGGCGGGGCGGCCGCACAGCAGCAACAGGTACCTGTCCAGCTGCTGGCGACGTTCCTCGACAAACACGTCGTCCATGTTGCCAAGGATCCGCTTCGGAGGCAGGGACGGCAGGTCGCCGAACTTCCTCGCCAGGCTCCGATGCAGTTCGACGAACGCGGAATACCTCCGGTCGAGGATCCACTGCGTCGCGTCCCCATCGCGCAGCGTCGTGCATCCGTCACGCTGCACGCGGACGACAATGGCGAACGCGGTGTGCGGCAGGAGGCTGACGGTCGGACCGGCCCGCGTCGTCGTCGTCTGGACGACGGCCGTGATCAGCGACCCGACCGGGACGTGCCTGGAGGCCTGCACGCGGGCCTCCAATCCCATCGAAGGTCACCCCCCCGTCCGACTGGTCAAGGTCCGTAACGGCTACGCCGCTGCAGTTGCTACAAAGGGGGGGACCTCCCGTGACGTGCTCGTCTGTAACTATGCACATGCAGAGCAATGTCCAGCGGACCCGACTGGGATGTGTTAATCGGGGAAGAGGAGCTTGACGTCGAGGAGCCTGGTGAGGAGGTCGGCGTGAGCGGCGCAGGCGGTGCCGATGGCGTCCCTGGTGAACACGGTCCTGGACAGGGCGGAGTCGTCGAAGACGAGGCTGTCGTGGAGGTCGATGGTGGGGAGGACGGTCGGCGTCGTTTGTTGTGTGAGGTTTAGCTGGCCGGTGAGCTGGTGGTGGACGTCGTCGAACAGGGCGGTGTCGCCGGACACGGCTGCGCTGACGAGCCGAGCCAGTTGGGCAGAGGCGGTCGGTTGCAGGCTTAGTTCGCGCGACTTGGCTAGCAGGCCGCTGATCGCCTCGCCATCTCCTTTCAAAGCGAGCGCCGACATGACAGCTGACACGGTGCTCATCCTTATGAAGGAGGCGCGGATCGCTACGACAGATACGTATTTGCATTAGCCTTGAAACCAGAGTGGACGAATGAGGGCGTACCGTTTGGTGATGTTTCCTGTTCCTCAATGGCCTGTTTCATCAGCTCATCGGCTTTCACTAGGTCACCCTGTGCTACGGCCGTCCAGGTCATAATCGAACGGATGGTTCGACGTAGCCTGAGGTTCCATTGGAAGCCCTGACGCGTCACGAGCCTGTTAAGCTCATCGGCACAGTCGGGAAGCATCGTTAACGTCTTCGCAAACAGGACGGCAGAGGCTCGGTGCCTGGGCAGGTGTGATACATTGGTTCGAACACACTGCATCGCGATCTGGAATTGTTCGGTGTCAGTCGTCCCCGAGCGTGCATGCGCAAACGCCAGTATTGCAGAGCATGCGACAGGTGCCGACATGCGGACGCTCGCCTGCGATACAAAGGGTTACCCAAATGGCACATTCGAGCATCAAGAGACGGTACCATTTCTCGCTCAAGGTCGTCAACCGAAGCGCCTGATTCCGCGATTAGGACGATTGCCTTTAGAACCTTTGGGACAGGAAGTGACAACGCTGGCCCACACCGCTCGCGCAACGTGAGGAACTCCTTCAGCATGTTTACGTGTAGAAACGCGTCAGCAAGCGCGCCAGCAAGGGGAGGCTGCGAGTAATGAAACGGGTGAACGAAATTCGACGTCAGGTGCAGCAACGATCCAATGTCGCCTATGCTCGATGTGATGGCGGCCAAATCCGCGATCATGGCAGAAGGCATCGACTGCAACGTCTTCGCCCGCTTCCAGACCTCAGGGAATATCTTTCGAACCCCCTATAGAGCACCAATGTAAACTCGCCAATTTCAGACGTGATTGGCAGTTAATACCTCAAGCAGCACGCCAGAGTGGGTAGTCGGCAATTGGGCAGCGACACGATGTACAACCTCAACGAACTGGTCATTATTGAAGCTGTCCGGGTCGATGCAGAACGCGTCAACGATCGTCGAGGAATCGTCAGCCTGGCCGGCTTTCCGAACGATAGCATGCAGCAGGTCCGGTTCACGACGCATGAATCTCTTGTATGTCATCAGCGACTCCTGCGGTGTGACTTCCATGTCCTCGACTTCGCTAATCGACTGATGCAATTTCCCTCGTCGGCACAACCCGCGCGACGTGATGTCCTGCTGAACTTGCAAGGCCTCCGAGTGTCGACCGGCCTTCCGCAGATGCCTTTGCATGATCACGAACGGGAACGCGTCTTGTGTGAACCTTGATGCATAGAACTTGACAAGCACCTGACGGTAATGTCAGGCGCTGCGTCAACGAACAGGCGGCAATGCACGTACCGTGATCTGCACGTGGCGTCTCTGATTGTCCTTTTCTTTCAGGGAATCCTCGAGTAGCGTCTGCAGCTGTACCCGCAAGGCTTCCATGGCACTGTCCTTGTCCCATTCGGGAACCCGCCCGGTCTGAATGCTCAGGTACTGTGCAGCGAGCTCGGGCAAGCGCAGAACCGGGTTCGGCAGTTCCCTGCCGGTGGGCGGCACGGGGATCCGATTGAATACCGCCGACAGGCTCGGTAGCGGGGCTGGACGCGACAGCTGTAACCGAACGCCGATCTCATGGTACGCCCCGGGCACCCTCCTGGACAGGAACATCTTCATGCCCCGGTGCAGGTGCGAGACTACCTACCTACGCCCCAGTGGGCGCTGCACACCGCCACGGGGTTTGCTGCACGGCTGGTGTCCGTCCTCGTCACTGCAATACGCCAGCTACGGTACCCTTCCTACCATGACGAACGAACTCCTTGACGACACGAACCGGTTACCAATTCCAATCGGCGATGCCTGATGCCATGTGAAAGTGGGTCCTGGGACTGGAAGCGCACTCTGGGTTTGTATGTACAGTACCTGCAAATATCCATACAGTAGGCCTAGACTGCCGAACTATCTGGCTAGTAGTACGTCTGGGCGATCAGGGGTCGTAATTACTCACTATGTTGGTCGAGGAACAGTTGATGCGCATGCTCCTGCAACACGCGGGCAAGTACTGGAAGGCCACGGAGCAACCGGCCGGTGAAGTTCCTCTGCTTGCCGTCGTTAGCGCTCTCGTCCTACTGATCGGCCTGCGACGATTCCTGGTGCGCCCGTCAAAGCATCGCACGTCATACGTCACGGTCGCTTCGATCATCAAGGTTTGTCATGTGCTCGCGTTTCTGCTGTCTGCCCTGTATGACAGAATTCGCAGGTCTGCCTGATCCTTGCCGCTGTCGTTATCGCGTTCGCCATCATTGAGGATCGTGTCATACGTGAACTTCTGATCGCTCGTATTCGAGTATACTTCGACGTCGTGTCTCGTCGAGCGGCGCTCCTGGTCCAGCGGACGCAGAAGCCTCGATCCTGGTGGCCATTCTCGCTCTAACAGACTTCCTGACACTCTCCCCGAATATCGTATACAATCCACCGTAAAATAACCAGTACAACGTCACTCATCGGCATCCAATAACAAAGCGGGACCAGTATATGAACGTGTGGAATGATATTCTGCTTACGCAGGGCTGGCAGCAACTACTGTAGGTAGGATGTACCTTGACAGTTGACACCCAGTTTAGAACCCCCGAGTGCCAAATCCGGGAATAGCAACTGCTATACAGGCAGCAGGGACAACAACACTCTTCATCCCGGGCTTCACTCTGCGACAACCACTTCTCCTAGCAGTCATGGGTGTCTTCGCGGCCGCTGTGATGCTGCTCTGTGCGGTTGGGCTGGTCGCTGGAGCCGACGACAATCGGCAGGTCCAGGTTGTCAGCGAGAAGGGGACAATGCAGGAATTCAAGCAAGGGGTGACGAAGGTCACCGGAGCGATGGTCGCAGGAGTTGAACGGATGAGCAGTAGATTCTCAGAGGCGATGTCGACTACAACCAAAGCGAACGCAGAGGGCGTGAAGGCGATTCCGAAGTTCGCTGGAGCGGTTGTCAAGAACACAGACGCCCTGGACAAGGCGGCACTGGCCAGCGGTGCCGTTATCGGCACTGCCGCCCTGTCCGCTGTGCCTGTCTTGGGCGCAGCAATCCCTGCCGCCGTTGTCGTTGGCCCACTCGGCCTTGCCGTTGCCGCCGGTTGCATCGCCTGGAATGGGGTATCCAAGAAATCGGAACGTACTGAGGAAGTCGCATCTCTTTGCAGTCGGATTCTTGGTGGGAAACAAGACAAGCAGCAGCAGCAGCAGCAGCAGCAGCAACAGCAGCAGCAAACGGCGCGCTCGGTGCCATCCCAAACGCCACAAACACAGCAGCAACCCACTGACCGTGGAGCGGTGCCACAACGACAATGGACGCCGGCGAACGTAGGGGTGATCGTGGCCGGAACGACAACAGGTGGTGGCGTGCTCTGGGCGTTGCGTTCGGCGATGAAGGCGAGGCGCAACAAACGTATCAGAACCCAGCGTGTGGAAAAGTATCAGAAGCTGTCGGTAAAGGTTATGGGATCAACGGCGGCTGCCCTGGGGGCCACGGTCGTTCTCATGAGAGCCACGAGGACCATCAAGCGTGCCATTAAGTCGAGGACGGCCAACGCAGCCACAGAGCAAGCAGCCCTCGCTGTCCCGACCGCTCTACTCGCCCTGTTTGCAGCATGGTCTATCTGAGCCGCAAGTTACGCTGAGTGATAAACTGATTCACAGTTGATGCATTCATTGCACATAGTCAATAGGCATTGGCGAACGCGATAATGGCTATCGTAATGAGGGCACCCGAGAATGACGATTCGGCAGCGTTGGATTGGTGATGAGATGGGGATCGGTGGCGACGGGACCGGTGCAACCGCATGTAGCATGCTGTTACGACCGCTGCTGCCGATACGGTTGCTGCCGACAGCTTCAGCACAGGAGCCGCCAACGTTGCTGGAACGGGGCCCTCGATGGTCCTCCGACCTCCTGCCCTGAACCAATGAATGGAAGAAAGGCCCGCCGTGGCCAGAACGGTACCGGCAACAGACAGGTTGCGACGCGCTCGATAACGCTTAGTTGCTTCTACGGTGGTGTCCTCGCTGTTGCTGCAGGATTCTTCAACGACAGGGACAGGTACCTGAGGGTTGGAGTTGACATCAGCGTCGGTATCCTCCCCCTTGCCGGCATCGTTGTCGACGATGTGCTCGACGGGAGACACGGTAATGCCAACCGGTTCAGCAACGCTGGCGCAGCTGTCGTCGGCGGGCCCGTCGATAACGTTGTGGCAGACGGCCGCGTAGTGCACCGCTCGTTTCCGGTTCTTCGTGATGCCGTTGTACGCGATGATGCCAGCAGCGCCCGCCGCGCAAACTGGGTTCAGAACGAGCAGGCCAGGGACAAGACAACCAGCAAGGGGGATGAAGGAAGCAGCCGTTGTCGCGATCACAGCACCTGACGCCAGCGCCACTTTGTCCAGCGCATCGGTTTCCTTGAGAACCTCCTTTGTGAAAGTCGGCACGACTTTCTTAGCAGCTCCGTACACGGCAGAGGCGACCGGCGTGACGATCTTCAAGGTGGTGCCAGTCTTATCGTTGGGGAAATTGCTAATGGTATCCATGGACGGGATCATGTCGGACAGGGGCCGCCCGCTGATATCAGACACGACGACGCCGGCAGCCGCAGCGGGCCCGACAACGGGGACGGCAGAGGCGAGCGCCGCTTTGGCGACAGTGTCAGGCTTGACGTGCTCTTGCGCGGTCGCGTATGCTGCTCTGGTGACCTTGCCGCCGATCCGCTCGGCACCGGCAATGACGGCGCCAACGATCTGGCTCCCAGCAGACTTGAGGAACCGCTCTGCTGTACGCCCCGGGGCAACTTGTGGCGACGACTGCCGAGCCACGACGCCATCGTTGTCGCCTGTTGTGGTTGCTGTGGTCGCAGCGACCAGAAGCAGCCAGACACCGACCTGAGCGACCGCATTAGGCATGGCCCAAGCAGCAATCGACCGCTTGGGACCAATAGCGTTCCCAATTCGAGCGAGGTGTGGTATATTTAGCGTCCTCGCTGATCCCGCCGTTTGCAGAGTCGCCTGCGGAATGGGGACAACTCGAAACCGATCGGAGCGCTCCACTGGTGACTCGACGAAGCCATTCGTCCGTGCAGACAGCCGCCGACAGGCGGGAATGCCGTTGCCGACCCAAGATGACGGGAATGAATGACCCGGGTCCGTTCACCGGGGTGGGCACAGAGAGGAACAGCGGTACCTCCCGTTCGCACCGTTCGAGTCGCCATCATCACGCCTGGATTGACGATGGCATTCGCTGAATGTCTGGACCGCGCCATCCCGATAGACGTGACGCCATTGGGCCGGACCTGGCATTGCCCTCGTTCCGCAGGCGGTCGAGACGATTGCAACGGTGGACGCGTCGGGGAGAATCTCGAAACGCAGTCAGTCGTTGGGTTCGTTTCCAATGGGCTCAGATCACCAGATCGTCCTTCGTGCATCTTCGATGTGCCATCATGCTTCCCCGCATCGCTCCCGTCCTGGCGGCCATAGCGTCTCAAGGCGCGCGATGGCATCCCAGCACCCTGGCAATACACATTTTCGAACCGGCACAGGTGTTGCAGGGGTTGTCGATGTCTAGCGGAACACATCGACCGACTCGAGGCTGGGCGATCATCAGCGGCAGCGTCGTGAACCCGTTCGTCGGTTCGTTTCGCAAGCAAAACAGAAACGTTCCGTACTCGATGGAGGATTTGAACCTCCGACCTTCTGCGTGTAAAGCAGACGTGCTAACCACTGCACCAACCGAGCGAACCGGTACGCAATTTAGCCCGCACAGGCGGTGTTGTCGAACGTGAGTGCCTACCACAGCGTGACGTAGCTTGCTTTGCTCCCTACATAGTTGGCTTCCTGGAAGTTGTGCACGCAAGCATAAAGGTGGGCTGCGGTACTGTATTGGGGCTGAGATGAGCAGCGTGGGCAGCCAGTCAGCCAAGCACACTCTGCGACACCGGCGCGGCCACGTACACCCTCATCGGTCGCTGGTGGTCAGCCGGGCACGATGGTCAACGTCCAGGCAGCGGCGAAGAAGAAGAAGGAGAAGGCCGAGAAAGTAAGCAGGCCCACGTTTTTCGCGGAAGGCATTGCGCTAGGCATCCCTCTTCTGACGTGGTTTCGTGTGCAGAAGAAGGAGGATGATGCGCCCGCTGAGGAGGATGCCCTTTCCGAGGTCGAGGACCTCGAACCCATTGAGGTGCACATGGTTCCCGATGACCAGATCAAGGGCCTTACCGAGGAGCAACTCAGCGAAGAGTTCACGAAGGCTCTGAACGCAAATAACCCGCAGGCGCCAATGAATCAGGTCGCTGACGTTGCCACCAACCGGGCCGTCTTCTCAGCCTGACGCCCCTTTTCCTAGGTCCTCTTTGATTTCGCACTGGGGCAGTTCGTTCCGATGCCACCATCGGACCAGATCGCTGTCCATTTCTCGATGCAGGAAACAATCATCCCTACCCAGACCAGTGAGCCTGCACCTGATGCGCCAAAGCCTGCCGAAGCGTCGCCGGCCGCCCCGGCCGCATCCGAACCTGTAACCGATGATTTGAGTTTAACAGGGATCCGTCCAATTTACGTTTGACATTTCAGGAAAGACCCGCTCCGGGTGGCTCTGCGCCCGCAGAACCCGCTGCGATAGTCGACGTAAGAAGCCAACCGCCGTCTTTGCCGCCGCACATCTGGATTAAAATTCCTACAGGCGCCGGTCGAGGCCCCAGTTCAGCCTCCTGACAGTCCCAACACCCAGAAGGCCAAGGCATTGAAGAACCAGTTCAACTTCTCTGAACGCGCTTCTCAGACCTTTAACAATCCTGCACGGTCCGCAGCAGCATTCGCTCCTGAGTTTGCCTTGGCACCCGTAATACTGTATGTAGAGATCGGATGGTCGCTACCGAGCCACCTCCCACCGTGAACTTCTCGGGTCTCTGCTCCCAGTTCATCCTGTTTGATGCATACCTGGCCATCTTCCGCGAAGGCAAGGAGCTCAAAGCCCAGAAGGATCAGGTTGTCCATTGTATTTGCAGCAAATGCTGCTACTACTGACGACTTCACAGCAGCAAGCCAGCACCCGAAAGCAGCACAGCGAGGAAGATGGCGAAGATCCGGCTAGTGACATGATCATAGCCGACGCTGACGATCGTGACGAGAAAGCGCATAAGGTCCGTTAGACGCCTTTTAAGATGACCATACGTGACGCTTTGGCGCACAGATTATGTCCAGCGATGCGATGAAGCGAGCGATGAAGGTCATGGAGCGGATCGTTAACTTGAACGCCGAGGAGGACATCTTCCACGACTTCAAGTATTTCGAGGACGATAATGACAAGTCGCGCGAAGACGGCGCCGGCTTCTTCCTGCCGCTGTGGCGGTTCGCATCACCGAAGGCCAAGCGTCGCACGGTGACCTCGATCAAATGGAACCCTCACTACCCAGATATGTTCGCCGTCGCCTTCGGCTCCTACGACTTCATGCAGCAGTCGGGCGGTGGCCTCATATGCTGCTATTCGCTGAAGAACACATCGCACCCAGAGTTCTCGTTCACGACCACATCCGGCATCATGTGCCTGGCGTTCCACCCGCAGCACCCGGCCCTACTTGCTGTCGGCCTCTACGACGGCAGTGTATGCGTCTATGACGTACGCCTGAAGAACAACATGCCCATTTACCAGGTCTGCACATGGCTGATGTGGGCTCGTGGCTCTGGTCTGATCGAGTTGGGATAGAGTCTGGACCCGAAGGTCAAGCACACTGACCCGGTCTGGGAGGTTCACTGGCAGAGCAGCGCCGACGATATCGGCAAGGAGATCAACTTCTTCTCTGTGTCCGCCGACGGTCGCGTCACTGACTGGATCATGAGCAAGAACGAGCTGGTCAACGAAGAGGTCTGCCTGGACCTTTTGACCAATCCGTCTTCGATTTTAACTGACCGTGCCAAATAGATCATGGAGCTGAAGCTGGTGTCCAGGAAGGTGACGAATGATCAGACCGAGATCGACGACGAGCGCACGATGGTGGGCCTGGCAGGTGGCACGTGTTTCGATTTCAACCCGTTCTCCGAGCATTTGTTCGTTGTCGGCACCGACGAAGGTACCGTCTCGTTTCGTATTTATTTTACGTTCCGTTGACGACCTTCGGTAGGATCGATCCACACGTGCTCGAAAGCGTACAACTCTCAGTACCTGACGAATTTCGCTGGGCATCACATGGCCGTGTAGGTGTGTCGTCACTCGTGCTATCGGCACGGCAGACTGAATGGGTCCTAGGTATGCGGTCAAGTGGAACCCGTTCCATCGCGGCGTGTTCCTGTCGTGTTCGGCGGACTGGACGGTTCGATTATGGGAGAGCACGACCCGAGAACCCCTGCTGTCGTTCGACCTCGGATCGGCGGTCGGTGATATCGCCTGGGCGCCCTATTCGTCGACGGCGTTCGCCGCCGTCACAGCCGATGGCAAGGTGTTCCTGTTCGACCTGAACGTCAACAAGTACGAAGCCGTCGGGCAGCAGCGCGTCATCAAGAAAGGCAAACTGACGCACGTCGTGTTCAACTCGATCGACCCGATCCTCCTGTGCGGCGACGACCGCGGCGGCGTCATGTCGTTGAAGCTGTCGCCCAACCTGCGACGAATGTCCGCCAAGACCATCAAGGAGATCAAGAAGGACGTTGAAATCGCCAAACTTGACGCCATTATGGCCATTGCCGCCAAGAAAGACGCGTTCCCGTGAAACGGTCGACGCTGAAGTGTTCCTAAAACCAGCTCGCGTTGTCCGGTGGCGTTTCTGTAAGCCGGGCGATCCATCTGTGCTTGCGCCAGTTTGCTTCGGGCCTGTGACGTCCAGCGGGGATCCTTCGTGCAGGTCGCGTGCACCCGCTTCGATAATATCTAACGGAATATCCCGAACCGGGTAGTATCTCGACGGGTTGGGGCTTGCCTAAGGCGCTCACTCGCCTGGCGGAATGATGCTGGGTGGTGGCAGCAGTGGTGACGTTGTCGACGCTAAGAGGATCGTCACCATCTGCAAGGCGGCCGGCATCTTGCGGACCGCTCGGATCCGGGCCCTGCTGGTCGCGCTCATGCGCTGGCACGATGCGACGGTGCGCACGAAGCTCCTGTCGATGCAGCCGACGATGGCCAGGGATGCGTCGACGATCCCCATTCCGGACGGGATGACGCATCGACCGCGGCAGAAGTCGGTCATGGAGGACATCGCGCTGCGGTCGGTCGCGTCCGACGTTAAAGGCGACGATATGGGGTCGTCCCCCAGGCATAGGGCGGTTAGCAGCAAAGGGTCCATATTCGGCCGACGTGGCAGTGTCATCCTGATGGACACATTGCCGATGTTGGACACGAAAGCCGATCCAGCGTCGCCAGCGATGTCGCCCGCGAATGGCTCCCCTGTCATGGCGAAATCGTCGCCGACGGGCACGGCGTCGCTGGGGGATCTGGGCGAGTCGCCCGACCAGCTGAACAAGTCGCTGCTGCGGGCGCAGGTCCACGTGCTGCGTCCAGTCGCCTGCCGCGTCGCCTCATAATGGTTCAGGTTCGGATGCGGTGGCGGGAAGCGATCCAGAGGATCATCGCGTTGCGAAAACTAGCGCTCGAGAAGGATCCGTCAGCGAAGCCCGGGTCGGGAGCGCAAACGACGGCGTTGACGACGGCGACGTCGACGACAGACGCGGATTCGCAGGCCAACGATGCCGGCGTGAGCGGTCGCCTCGTCGACTACTTTATCGTGTTCGGCGTCCACCCGCCAAAAGAGTTCGAGAAGGTCAACTTCTCGTTGCTCAGCGAGGAGCAGATCGAATCGGTCCTGCGACGCGCGCAGGTCTTCGCCGGCATCGTCGACAGGTACAAGCCGCGAATCGCGTCTCGCGGCTCCCGGGTGATGGACGCATGCGGCCAGGTATCCTCGTGAGGATTACAAGGACTGCCCGGTGTCGGACGTGTGGACATCGTTGGCGTTCCCGACCGGCATCCTGCTGTCCTGGGTGCGTCGCCAGCCCAAATCCCATTTCGCAGTCGTCACGTTCCAGGACGGCCGCAAGTGTTTCCTGACGTTCCTGCAGTTCGACCAGCCCATGTCTGAGCTCCTGGATATGCCACCGAGTCTCAGTGGCAAGGAATTGTAATACGGACGGGGTCGAACGCTTTGGAGCCGCATTCCTCATCCGGCGACAGGTACACGCCCAAGGCGATCTGCCTGGTGTCACAGTACCCGCATCTCAGCACCTTCCGAAAGATGCTTTCGCAACTGTACTCGGTCGCGTCGACGCCTTCCTGCTCCACGCCCGTGGAGCGGTTCATTGCCCAAATCACGTTGGAGTTGCCGTTGCCCATTCCAGGTCCGTCATGTGGCAGGTATGGGGTGGGGCGTGCGACGTGACCGTGGGGCGTGTACAGAGAAAATGGGGATCTCGGTGATGATCAGCGACCCGGGCGATCCCGTTCGGTTGAGCGTGTCCCCGTTACGGGATCCGTTGACGTCTCGCCTCCCGTTGCGATTACTGTTCGACATCCTGGGCGTCGATTCGATCCTGGGGATCCTGTCCGCCATGATATTCGAGCAGCGCATCCTGCTGCATTCGAACTCGCTATCGGCCCTGACGATCGTCTGCCAGACTATGCTGCAGTACGCGAGCGCTTTCGTCGGCTGGCCTGGTGGTGGATTGCTCTAATCGTCACACAGGGTGTTCTACCCGTTCCAGTGGTCGTCCGTCTACGTGCCCGTTCTTGCCGAGCTGATGCTGGACGCGTACCAATGCCCTCAGCCGTACATTCAGGGCGTCCACACCAAGTACCTGGCGCAGTTCACAGAGCTGAACGACATCGTCCTGGTCGACCTCGACCACGATGTCATTCGGTGCTCGTCACCCCTGCCGCGCCTTCCACAGATCGCAGGCACGGCCGAAACGCTCTCAGTGTGCAATGTTCTTCGGCGCTCACTGCTCGGTGTTTAGGCGGAGCCCTGTGGACGCGCCTCGGCGAAGTAATGGAACGAATGTCCAGCGAGCGGGACAACGTGTCCGTCGGTGCTGATGACCCGTATAGCGTGTCGGCATCGTCCAAGTTCGACCGGGAAGTGACGACCGCGTTCCTGACGTTCTACGCCGACCTGTGCTCTGGGTTCCGCCGGTTCCTGTTCTTCATCAACGACGTCCCGTTCTTCAATGGAAGCGGGTTCCTGAAGTCGAAGAACCTCGATGAGGGCGCGTACAATTTCCTCGCCAAGGTCATAGAATCGCGCGCCTTCGACGGATTCCTGGAGCAGGTACCTGGACGGTCGTCCAACGTACACCTCTTCGTTATCATTAACGCCGATCCCAGGAGTCTGAACCGTCGCTGTACAATGATTTCCTAGCGACCGGGAACCCCGAAGTTCTGCTCAAGATCCACGAAATCGAGTCCAGGTCGGTGGAACACTACCAGCTGACACCGCCGAAGCCGGTCCCGGGCGGCCGCATGGCCCAAGCCAAGCACGCGTTCGCCAAACCGCTTCGCCAGGAGTATTTGAACGCTGGCGAGCGTGTCCGGCTATCGCGGTCGGGGTTCCAGCCCAGTGCACCCAGGCGGGCGACCAAGCGAAGGCATGCGCGCGCGGCTCCCAGGGTCGACGGCAGCAATCTGTCTAACCGTCGCTCTGTACAGGCCACTACAGAACGCCATGATTAGCCAGAGCGACCAGATCCAGTACTACATGTCGAGGATTTTCGCGAACGAGGGCCTCAACGAGAAGGATGTTCAGTCGGTAGGCAGCGCACGTCCCGTGAAAGCGCCTGACGATGTTTAACGTCCGCGCGCCGGCCCGTTGTCCGCTGCAGATGGCTTACCTGCTCCAGAACGACGATGCCCGACAGTGCCTGGCGTCGATCCTTCGGCAACCGCAGGCCAAGGGGCCGGACCTGTGTCTATCCGATTCGTCGTTCGAATCGTTGGCGGCAACCCTGCAGACCATGCTGCAATGCTGCCACCATGTCGACGACTACGTCAATGCGACCGGTACGCTAAGCCGCTTGCTGGGCGGGGCCGGTCGATGATGCTCACTGCTTGCCCGGACAGGCGTTCTCGATGCGGCCACCAAGTTCTTCTGCGAGGACGACAACGGTGACAGGGTCTTCATCGAGTCGGCCATCCGGGATCATCCGATATGGAACCGGCAATCGTTCTGGGAGAGTTTCATGCAGCAGGCCATGTCGAGCGCTCCGGCACGGCCCGATAAACGCGAAGACTTCGTCGTGGACTGGTTGATGAACGCAGCCCACCGCATGCTCACCTACAGGGTGGCCGGCGACGACGTCCTGGGCGTCGTCCAGCGTCTTTGCAGTCAGCACAACGTACCCGAGAGCCGCGTCGACGAGCTCAGAAAGCTGGTCAGGAACGCAGAGCAAGCGCTCGCCATTGACTGATGCGCTCCGTAAAGTACCCATAAAATACATCCAATCAGCAAGTCGGGTCCACAGACGAACCGGGATGTTGAGCGGTGCCCAGCTTCTCGCCGACATAGTCCTGTTCGAGGCGACTCGCCGAGTCAAGTCGGCGCTGTCGTTGCCCCATTGTACCGGGCACTCATTTGCATTCTATCGGCGATTCCGTACTTGAATACACCGCGCCGATTCCGAAGGTCTGCGCAAAGGACTTCACGTCGTTGGGACGTCGCCGGATGGGGCGTCCGGTGGTCAGCGACCCCTTGCTGGTGCGATTCTGGAAATTGGTGCCGCCGTTATCTGCGAAGAACTACAAAGGGTCATCGGGTGCGACCCGCCGACCTGGATCGTGTCCCGATGGCGCTGATGGTATCGTCAGGCAAGGTCGGCGTAGTTGGCGGATCGCGCCAGTATACAGGAGCGCCATTCGTCAGTGGCATCCTCAGCGTCCGGTATAGTGCCACTTAGCTAGGACGTGCACAGTTCTCGGCGATCAGTTCAATGCGGGTCGGTGGAGATCTGGCGACAGTGTTCTGTGCCCCTGACGCGGCCGTACCCATCAAATGCTACAGGTGAGGACACATCACACTCTCCTCCTGGGAGTTGCACATCTGTTTGACTGCATTGGCTTAGCCCGGATATCATTGTCGAACCCGATCTCGTTGGCAGTGGTCACCCGGATTCCAGTGACGCCATGACGCGTCTGCGTAACAATCTGTCCAGAATTGATGCCCTTGTCATTGGCCCAGGTACGGTTGTGGTTCCGTATGTTACCGTCCTGTGTGCAGAGGTGCGTTTAGGTCTCGGGCGCGACAAAGATGTTTTTGAGACGGTTCGCTCCATAATCGCTGAGGCGCACGTCCCTCTCGTGATTGACGGTGAACTCGCGTAAGCGAACCGTCGGCACTGTTCTGAACCGTGGTCAGGGGACGGCTTGTGGATGCTGTCGCAGGATCCGTCGATGCTGCAACGGAACAGCAACGTCATTCTGACGCCGAATGCAGTCGAATTTCAGCGCTTGTGGGCAGCCACACAGGATACGCCGCCTCGACCAATGTCCTCTGATGCGGCCATATTCCCGGACGCATCGTGTGGCGACATCGTGGAAGTTGCAATTGACTGCAACCTCTGGGTCCAGGATACTGCAACTTTAGCTTCCGCTTTCAACGGTGCCGTTGTTCTTCGTAAAGGTTCGCTTCTTCTCGTCGTTGAGCATTTCTCCAGCTGAACAGCGCTTTCGCAGGTTATCAAGATGTCATATCAGATGGGAAGCGAGCATGGGTTTGCAAGTTCATTGGATCGCCTCGACGCGTCGGAGGGCAAGGTCGGATGTAGGCAACACGAAAGTCGTTACCTTACTGAACGCTTCAGGTGACGTACTCTCTGGGATATGTGCAACGGCGGCCGTGTGGGCATCCCGAAGCGAGGACATCTGCCTCGCCGAGGCAGCCGTGTTCGCATCCGTCATCGTTCGGTACGCGTCCCGTCTGGCGTTCAAGAAGAACGGACGCTCCACCCTCACTAGCGACATGCTCTCCTACATCGGCGAAGCCACCGAAGAGATCTACACGCGCAGCGAATTCCTCTGCATTCGATAAGCGGGCATTGCATTATCATTCCCCTGGTTACGACTCCCGTCCCTGCTAATGCCACGTCTCCACGCAGGTGCTGACAGCACGCCCAGCGCTCTAAGCCGTTGACTACAATACAAACAGCGTTGCCTCACTGGCGGACATGTAGCGGTGCAGTATGCACTGCAGCCTACTGCAGGGTGCAGCTCCTACTGGCGACTGCGGCGACGCGGCCGCAGTTCGGATTCGCCGTGACGGGTGCAGGCGTGATCATGGCGTTTCGTGAATCGCGCCCGCCCGAGGATGCGGCGACGCTGGAACTAGGTCCGGATTTCGACCGGAAACGCGTGCGCTGCCTGTGGAACTCGGAGGTCGCCATCATCCTCAACCATCACATCAATCAGAAACGGGAAGCCGCCGACGCCGATGACAGCGCCGAGATTTCGCCAATGATTCAGGTCAGACGCGCTGTCTGAAATGCGCTGCGAGGCGTCTCACTGTTGCGACAGCAAACCCTGAACTACGTGCAGAAGTTCTCGAATTACAAAACGAAAGAGGCCATTACGTCAGCACGCGAACTAGTCAAGGACGTGGACGCTCAGGTCGGGATCGCGGAGGCCTAATTCATCCCTTTGTCTGATCAACGTCGTCATGTCTCCAGGGCAACCCTGTTTTGAACCGATATGCCGATCTGGACCAGTTCGAGATCGCTGCAATTAACAACTTGAACATCCAGACGGTAGAGGAGGCGCGCACTCTGATCCCCAGCCTGAACACGCTCGGGAAGCGGATTCAGGCGCGTCTGGATCCCAGCGGAGAGGGCAGGATTCCGCCGGAATTCGACCCCGATGCCGTCATCGAGTCTCTTCTCGAGGACCTGCACCGCTATCAAAACGTGTGATCCACTCGAATCCCAGACCCGCATAAACTTAACAGAGTGTCCACCACTGTCGTTCCGTCGTGCACAGCCGTGACTCCACACTGTGGCGTCGGCGGTGACGTCAACGCTGTCGACAGTCATAGCAGATATTGCCAACGAACCCCCACGAACGTATTGTATGTTTCGTTCGTGGGTTATGTGCAAGGTCCTCCTGATTCTGGCAATCGTCGCGTTGTCTGTCGCTGACGATTCCGAGCGTGTCCTGGTGGATGACACCGTTGGGAAAAGCGAATACGATGCTAACGAAGGGCTTGCGGCCGCCAATATCAAGAACCGGGGCGAACACGCTTACATGGAAAACGGAAAGGATCTCAGTAACGTGAAAACGTCGGCTTCGCTAACGGCCACGGTCACAGCGAACGACGACCATTCCGACGTGCATTCGAAGATGGCAGAGTCATCGGATGACTATATGTACGTCGCTGAAGAAGACCGGATACGGGAACGCGAGAAGGTGCACGTTGGCCACGACCACGATGTGCGCCATCATCTGGTCGCTCCTGTTGACGAAGGGCATGGCCATGTTCAAGGTGAGCACCATGACGTGGACCACCACCGTCTTGACGATGATGAGGAAAACGACGACGACGACGATTTGGATGGTGATTGGGACGACGATGATATTGATAGGCGTGATCATCATCGCCATCACCACCGCCAGGATGAAGACGATGAGGATGAAGACGGTGAGGATGAAGACGACGACGACGACGACGACGACCTTCCTTCCCATGATGGCCGACATCATCATCGCCATCATCGTCGCCCTCGGCATCTCCTCCATTAATCTAACCAAGCGTCACTAAACTCTGCATATCACATGTTCCCCGGTCGCGTTTCAGTTCATTAATGTCTATGCCCGTGGCCGTGCCCATGAGGTGCGTCATGCTCTTCGTGGTCGTGGTCATGACCGTGATGACCATGATGGCGGTGGCCATGATCGTCATCATCATCGTCCATCATCCAGTGATGGTGGTGGTCGTCATCATCATTATGACCCTCCTGGACAGCGGGAAGTCACCGTTTACACCTCCAATAATATTTCTGACAAGCGCGTACCTTGTGCTGTCTGTCATGTAAATGTTTCAGGTGACGGGAATGCAGCGCCTGAGCCATGCGCCGTCAGATGTATCTTTATGGCAGTCCAGAGAGAGACACCCACGTCATCGGCAGTGTCCCAGTCTTCCCAATCGTCCGGTCCAAACTCGTGATCCTACAGAGTACTCTAAAGTTAGCAATAATGATAGGAACATACGTATAAAAGTACAGTAACGGACGTACGTCATCATGGTGGCCATGACGGTGGCCGTGCCTGTTGTGGTCGTGGTTCATGGAGAACTTGTTGCGTTCCCAATGTCCATCGTCATCACCGTCGTCAAACTGAATGCTCAAAACTCAGGGAAAGTTGTGCACACGCGTACGGTCCCCACAACGTGATGATGGTGATGGTCGTCGTCGTCATCGTGATGCTTCTTGGCGTACGAGCATGCCAGAAGAACGGCGACAGTCAGGACAACGAGGTCGCGAGACCGCATTTCGCCTCTGCTAAATCGACAGCGAAACAACAATAGAGTCTGTTGACGTCATGGTCGATGGCACGCGTACTTCGACTTAGTGTCCCCTGATTGTACAGGCGGAATCTGGACATGAGGACGCGAGGTCCCGATATTAGGGGCAGCATCGTATAGTTGCGGAATGCGCCACGGAGTCCTGGAGTGCGACGGCATCGCTCAGCATCGTTTTCTGCACCGCTTCGAACATGGCTGCCGGCAAGGGAAAGCGCGGTGGCAAGAAGAAAGGCGGTAAGAAGGTCCAGGACCCCTTCGCCAAGAAGGAATGGTATGACGTGAAGGCGCCATCCGTCTTCGAGGTCCGCCAGGTCGGCAAGACGGTCGTCACCAGGACGTCCGGTAACAGACTGGCCGGCGACTCGCTGCGCGGCCGTGTCTTCGAGGTGTCCCTGGGCGACCTGAAGAAGGACGGCGAGGACGAAGCGTTCCGCAAGTTCAAGCTTCGGGTCGAGGATGTTCAGGGACGGAACTGCCTGACGAACTTCTACGGTATGGACCTGACGACCGACAAGCTTCGCTCGTTGTGCCGCAAGTGGCAAACGCTGATTGAGGCGCACGCCGATGTCAAGACCACCGATGGGTTTGTCCTGCGCGTCTTCTGCATCGCGTTCACGCGTAAGCGCATGAACCAGATCCGCAAGACGTCGTACGCGCAGTCGTCTCAGATCCGTGCCATCCGCAAGAAGATCGTCGAGATCTTGAACCGCGAGGTCAGCACAGTCGATGCCATGGGCCTCGTCGGCAAGCTGATCCCCGAGACGATCGGCAAGGAGATCGAGAAGGCGTGCCAGGGCATCTACCCGCTGCAGAACGTCTTCATTCGCAAGGTCAAGGCTCTGCATGTCCCTAAGGTCGACACGCAACACCTGCTCGACATCCACGCCGGCCTCGGCAAGGATGCCGGCAAGCCTGTCGAGCGCGCTGAAGCACCGATGGAGGAATAGATCCGGGAGCAGCACCCCGCATGTTCTCATAAATCCAACCAATTCACTGATTTCCAGTTCTACCCATGAATATCCGAATGTGCCCTGTCTCATATCGTACCATCGGGAAGAAGGACGAAGCGGCAGCAGAGCCAGTCGCGTTCAGGTTATTTGCGAACGTTAGCTGACATGGTTGAGTTTACTCCGTGGCGGTGCTCACGGAGTCCGTGGCGGATTGCGACGTGGTTCAGGTGTTCCCCGTGAATCGTGGTAGCGAACCACCATGCAGCACGATGACATGATATGGTCCTGTGTGGCCAACAGCTTCTGCTCGTACAAGACCAAAACGCGGACGCATGACTTCTGCCGGAATCCAGACAACGTCACCGGACTGTGTAATCGCGTATCATGCCCTTTGGCCAATAGTCGATACGCAACGGTCAAGGAGCAAGATGGTGAATCCTAGTGCTGTTGTCAGAATTGTCTTTTGCATACGCTCTAAAATGCTGTAACCTCAGGTGAGCTGTACCTGTGGGTGAAGACCATTGAGAGAGCTCATTCGCCAAAGAACCTATGGGAGAAGATCCTGCTTCCGAAGAATTACACGCAGGCGTTAAAGCGCATCGATGAAGAACTCATCCACTGGCCCTCGCACATGATCCACCGCTGCAAGCAACGCATGACGAAGATTCATCAATACCTTATTCGTATGCGGCGACTCCAGCTGACCGTTAGGTAATACCCGCGTTGTGGGATCGTAACAGTCTTCCTGATGCCATCTCTACCAGACCGAAATTGGTTGGCATTTCAAAGAAACTGGATCGAAGAGAGTCCCGACGCGAGGAGAAGGCTCTAAAGGCAGCGCGTATCACGGATTGCATCAAGAATGAGCTATTGGAACGGTTGAAGCAAGGCACGTATGGCGATATCTACAACTTCCCCATGCAGCAGTACAAAGAGGCTCTCCAGGAGGTCGCCGTCACCGATGACGAAGACGAGCTCGAACAGGAAAGCGAGTTCGTCGAGGCGTATGATGACGATATCATGGATGACGACGACATGGAGGACTACGATGAGGATCTGATGTCCGGCAGCGACATCAGCGACGAGCTTCCCGAGGAGCCTGTCCCGAAATACGTTCGCCGCAAGAAACGCTCGTCGTATGTCGAGATCGAATACGAGAACGAACCTGCTGAGGCCAGCGCTGCCGTCGACGGAGCATAGGCGAAGTATCATATCTAAACCCCACACTGTCCTTGCCCGGCAAGCAACTCCTGTATTGAGCGGTTGCTCATGGTTCGGAGGCATTCGCGTGCTTCGACATGTTCCTCCATTTCTGCAGACACAACGACAATCAGTGGCAATAGAAGCATGATGCACATGCGCACCTGACGAAGGTGGACAGCCGATCTGTGATCGAATTTGTATTCGCTCAGTATCCTGGCCCAGTTATTGCCAAACCTATCGTGTCCGAGACGAAGGTTCTCCATCTCCTCGCTCGACCAGTACCGGTAGGAACGCGACAGTGACGCCTCGCCGGCCTCTTCTTGCTTAGCTGCCCACTTGGCCGCCTTCAGTTGATCGGCCGTGGCGGTTGGCGTGAACCTCCAAATGACGAACGTTCTGCGATTGATCCGGAGCCGGGCAAATGTGCCGACGTCATAGTCGGCAATGTCGACCAGCAGGTTCGGGTCATCTGCAGTGATGGCGGTCCACCCGCAACCCAGTCCGGCATCGGCCAGGCGCTCGGTCAGCACCTCTGGGCACTCGCAGTCGGACTCCACGATAGCTAGCGCTATCTCCAGATCGTCCGAATCCATGTCGTGCTCGATGACAGAGATGTCGGGCCGGTCCAGCAATTCGGCACCCGGTGCAACGCTCCAGTCTTCTCTCATGGCTGCGTTTTAGGAGAGAGATCCCGGTCATGAGATCGGCCGATGACATCGGAGGCTGGGCCGTTTATGGTAGTCACCTTCTGATAACATAACACCATTCAACGCGTTCGTGTATTCCGTAACCATGACGTTCAATAGTCGAAGACCCCGGGCCAGTTGTCGATTGGGGCCTGGCAGTCGCCATCTGCCAAGCAGGCCTCGTAGCACTCGCGGGCGGTGACGAACTGGTACCCGCGGAAGAACGACTTGTACATGTCGACAATGCCCTTGATGCCCTGCTCGCTGTACGTGAAGTCGTGGTGGAGGATGACGGCAGAGCTTCCACGAGGCAGGCGCTTGAATTTCTCTACAGCAGCCTTGAACACGCTTTCGGCATTACCGCCATTGTAGTCTTCCGTGTCGAACGTCCAGCTGAACGTGAACTAGTCAGCAACCAGGTGCAAGAGCGAGAGCAAGCGATGAACGACCTAGCAGCGGTGTAGCCCTGCCGGTTGACACGAAGGGTGAGCTCACGGTTAAAGTCGCCGAACGGTGGGCGGAACAAGGTCATCTTGCGGTTCCTGACGCCGCATACGTTGTAGACATGGTCCTCCATCTTCGTGATCTCCTCGTCAAACTGGTCGAGCGACACTTTCGTCAGGTAGGGATGCGACCAGGAATCTATACACTGTGTAAATACGCCGCGTCCTGCAATTTCAAATTGTCCTTACGATGCTCAATGTCGTGGCCGTCTCTGATGATCATGGACAAGACGTCGCAGTCCCCTTCGTCAGCGGGGCCTGAGAGGAAGAACGTCGCTTTGATGCCCAGGCGCTTGAGATCAACAAGCAGGTCGACCGTTTCCAAGGAGAATCCGCCATCGAATGTCAACGCGACCATGTTGCGCTTGCCGCACCAGTTGAACGTCGATAGGCCATTGACGGTCGTCTGGACTTGGCTTACGCTGCCGGGGCGCCTTCCTCGAGCACCATCAACCGCCGAAACGGCCAACGCGAGCGAGAACAACGCGACAGCAACCGACCACGTCATCGCAGCGCAAGGACAAAGTTTATGGCCCGAGCCGCCACGAGGTTGGCCCACGCGTTGCCCAAGTCCCAATTACGAATGTGGAGTACCCCAGTAGATTGTCGTCAGACTCCACACAGTCTGTGGCTGCGACTCTGTGCCGACCAAGGGATTGCGGCGCCGACGCCCATAACAAATCTGTCCATAATAACGTTACGGTTTGTTACGTTCAGCAATGCGATGATCGAGGCGGGTGGCGGCATCGCTCAGCGGGTAGGACCCCGAACTCGTCCAAGGGATCGAGGCAGAGACGACCGAGGTTGCCGGCACGGTACTCGGCTACGAGGAACGATGCTGCGCGATCCACATCCCATTCGCCGTCGTTGCCCAGGTGGAATCTCCTCCGCCTTGCGACCTCCTCCAGCAGCGTCTCGGTGTTCGATACGTTCGAGGACAACCCGCCCAGTGCAGCGGGCAGCGTGTTCAGGCATTGTAGCAGGTACGTAACGAGGTCATGCTTGTCCACGGAATGGTCAGGGATCGCGTGCGTCAGCGCCAGACGTGCGGCCGTCACCTCGTCGGGTATGTTGGGCGGCAGAATCCCAGGGCTGTCAAGCAGCAGCAGCCCCGGGAGTTTGTGCTCCGAGATGATTCGGGTGCAACCGGGCTGAGCCGCGACCTTGCAGGCCGACGACCGCCGGATACAGTTGAGGATGGTCGACTTGCCCACATTCGGGACGCCAACGATCAGAACGACACGCGTTGTGCTGGAAAACCTCGATAGGCCCGCCGCTTGCTGACGAATCACGCTGAGCACGTCCCGTTCCGTACGGTGCTGCGATTTCGCAGATATGAAGAGGACATTTGCATCCGGCTGCTCCTCACGTATGCGTCTGGCGATGCCGTCTTGGGTCTGCGGCGATAGCCCCGACAGGTCCGTCTTGTTCATCAGGATCAACGACCGTTTCCGGGCCGGGACAACGGACATCGCCGCCGCATTGCACGCCGACGAGAACGGGACTCGCGCATCGCGAACCTCTACCACGATGTGCGCCTGCTTCACGCGCGACGACGCCATCTCCCGCATGGCCGCCGCCATGTGCCCCGGGAACCAGGACAGGCCCCGCGACATCGCTGCAGCAGCGTCGCAGTCGCCAAAATGACGTCCGGACCACGCCACCTGAACAACGCAACGCCGAAGCTACGCTCTGTCGGAAACGTTGGGACTATTATTTTATCGTGACATTTGGGCAGCGTGTCAATACAGCTCAGCGATGATTCCGGGTGAGGTGCATTCGACGCTGAGCTGCACCGGTCACGGTGTTTTGTTTGGGGGACGTACAGAGTAGATGTTGGTTCGGGTGCCATTTGGAAGATGTCGGGGCGTGCGTCGGGTGGCGCTGGTTGCTGGACGGCGCGTACAGGCGGCGTCGGACGCGTTTCAACGATTCGTTTCGTGTCCGTCGGTGGCGCTGGCGAGCATGGCGCTGAGGCAGGAAGATGATCCTGGCCGGGCGTGGCACGTGTTTCAGATGGTGGTGGAGTCCAGGGCTGAGCTTGGTGTCAAGTTTTTCCATCTGGTGATGTCGTTCTGCAAACGACAAATGCAGTCCAAGGCACCGGATGTGCTAGCCGCTGCTGTCTCGCATGATGTACCAGTGGATGGCCCCCTGTTCTGCGGCTTTCTGGACGCTTGTCAGAGGGGGATCCCTCCTCTTGTGGACGAAGCTCTGTCACTGTACTTTAAATGCGCGCCTCGTTCGCATGCAACGCTCTTCGCCATAGCCCGCCTGTGCAGGTTTGCGAAGCAGCCCGAAAGGGCGCTGCCAGTGATCCTGGATGCCGTTCAGATAGCGCCTGACCATATCACCGTTGGTCTTTTGTCCGTCTTCGCAGTATGCTGCGCTGAAGCCAGATTGCCATTCGCGGCAGACGTTGCGGAACGGTTGCTTCAGTTGATACAGTCCAAGCGCGGCGCGTTGTTGCCAGATGGTCCGGCGTTTGGCAACCTCATGAAAACGTTGATCCTGCAGAAACGCCTTGAGCAAGCGTACAACGTGATGTCTGTCATGGCATCGCTTCGTCTGCCTATTCCTGTCCAGATGTACACTCATATCCTGTCCGCACTTGCCAAACACGGTGACACCAGACAAGCAATGGTTGTGTTTCAGAACATGGTCGACGGGAACGTTGCGGTCGATTCACCAGTTCTGGCATCCCTCATTGCAGCTTGCGGTCGTGCCGCCGACGTCGCAACTGTACGAACTCTCCATTCGTATGCAGCTGTCGAGAACCTGTTGCAGTCCGAGATCGTAGCAAGCGCATTCATCTCAGCGTATGATTTATGTCACGATCTGGATGCCGCGGAGAAGGTCTTCGATGCCAGTTCCGCCCGTCCAAACGTGCACACTCTCAACGCCATGATGGCCGCGTATAACCGGCGCGGCATGGTTCAGCGTGCGCTTGCCGTGTACGAACGATTCAAGCATGTCGGACTTCGTTTCGACATGAAATTACTGCACAACGTTCTTTCCATCCTTGTTAAAGCTGGCCTCGTACATCAGGCCCTGGAAGTCTTTGATGCCTTGTCCGATCATGGAACTGCTCCAGTGAGCTATCCGGCATTTGCGATGCTTGTAGGTGCATGCGGTCGATCTTCCGATTCACAAGCGCTTCGCAAGTTGTACCAGCATGCAAGCCGCTTTTCGCTCCTGAAAAACGTCATTGTTGTCAGTGCATTCGCAGCCGCATATGGGCGTTGCGTCGAGCTTGCTGACGTTCAATCCCTCGAGCAACATGTGAAAATGCTTCTGAAACATGATGCTGTTGCGAGTGCCTTCATTTCTGCCTACGACCGTTGTCGGCACCTGGAGGGGGCTGAACGCGTTTTCACTGCTCGCTGCACATCAGTTACTCGGCCAGGCGTTGAGACGTTCAATGCTATAATTGCCGCCTACAGCCACCATGGCATGCTAGAGAAAGCACTGGCTGTGGTTCAGCATGTCAAAGACTCCAGATTGCCGGTGAACATGGAGACCTACACGACGATTCTGTCGGTTCTCGTCAAAGGTGACCGGGTTGCTGAAGCCTTGTCCGTGTTTATCGCAATGGTGTCGCAACGTTTCGTCGTCGATACGCCTGTCTTCGCCTCTCTTGTCGCGTCGTGTGGTAGACTGTCTTATGTCTTGTCTCTGCGTTCGCTCCGTCGCTACGCCCAGGAGCACGGGTTACTGACGAATGAGATCGTCCTGTGCGCGTTCATTGCTGCCTATGATTTATGTGGTGATGTCAACACAGCAATGCACATCTTCCAGTCGCGTCGCAACACCGATGTCGCTACGTTCCATGCGATGATGGCCGCGTTCGTGCGCCATGCAAGGTTCAGCGAGGCTGCGGAACTGTTCCAGCAGTACGCGTTGTCCGGGCTCCCCCTCGAACGAGATGAAACGTTCAGTATTCTGTGCGGATTCGCTAGGGCGAACCGCATTGACGAAGCCTTCACAGTTTTTAACACACTCGTGGGCCGAGGCGTCCCGGTGCCCAGCATTGCCCTGTCTGTCCTCGTTGTCGCCTGCGGTCGGCGCGCCAATGTGGCTTTTGTTCGTACGTTATACGAATATGCATGCGATCGTTCGCTCACACAGAACGTCGTACTCGGGTCTGCGCTACTATTTGCTTTCGATGCTTGCGGCGACATTAACGCTGCTGAGAACATGTTCGCTGCCCAATGTCGGGCTGGTGACGCGGATCCGTCTCTGTTCAAGGCAATGGTCGGTGCATACTGTCGACGAGGAATGCGTTCTCACGCAGTCGAAACGTTGGAACGAATGAAGCAGGCCGGCGTGCTAGTCACCAAAGCGGATCTGTACAAGGCGTCGTTATCGCATACTCTTCGCCAAGCAGGCGCACAAGAACTTGCTCATCGGTGACGCCTGCACATGTTAGTGGAACTCGTAGCCGCCTGTCGCCAGTCGTCGTTGTCATGTTACGATTGGCCTCTGCACGTGCATGGCTGAGGCTGGATTGTACAACTTTTGGCACTGTATTAGGTAACCTGTAGCCCTCATTATCGGCAATACATCAGCAGGCATAGTACCACATCTGTTTAAAAGCGGTGACAGGAGCGTGGTCAGGTGGAGGACGCACCCTGTGTCCGGGACAGCTCCTGTGCCAGAGTCGACAGTTTCGCCATGATCGCGGGATTGCCCAGGTGCTTGGCAATCGACCCGATTCCGTTGGTGCGCAGGTCGGCAATCAAAGGTCCTAGTTCGGGGTCGGCCTCCTTTGCTTTGATGGTTGGAGAATCCAGGAATTCGTTGAGCGCTGCTGGATCGGACAACATCGCCATGGGGTTGAATGGTGCCCCACCACCGGACGACGATGCCGACCTAGGAGGAGGCGACCTTGTCCCTGACGAAGGAGCTGATGGCTGTGGCCTATCGCCGCCCATCAGCGCCCCCATGAGATTGTTCATAACGTCGGGGTTCGACATCATCTGCTGGAACATAGGATTGGATAGGAAGGCGTTGAGGTCCAACGGATTTTGAGCAGGGGGAGCATCCAGCGCATCCAGAGCGGCGCGAATGTCTGTTGCCAATGCCGACGAGTGATCCGATACGGTGTTCAGCGCAGCGTTGTAACTGTTGGTCCCATTTAGATCATTCAAGCTAAAGCACGTAGCAGATACACACGTACCTTCGTTTAGCATCGGCTTTTCGATTGAGTTTGGCATAAATCATACCAAGCCGGTAGTGCGCCTTCGTGTACAATGGATCGAGCTCTATCGAGCGCTGGCAGTCCTTCACAGCATCGTCGAGCTGGTCAAGTTTCAGGTAGGCGGCCGCACGGTTCCCGTACAGGATCGCATTGCTGGAGTCGATCGCAATCGCCTCCGTGTACGCCTGTATAGCGCCATGCACGTCGTTGTTGCCAAGTAGCGCATTGCCCTTGTTCTTCAGTTTCTCGGCAGCAGCGATCTGCGACATGTCCTCGTCGGACGACGCCGGGTGCCCATGGCGATCGAAGAATTTCTGTTTCGCCCTCTGCAACTTGTCTGTATACTCAGGCGTGCCTTCTTTAAGGCCAGCAAAGTATCCTGTTGGGCGCACGTTAACTTCGTCTGAATCATAAATCACCCGGTGCACTGGTACCCTTGTCCGCGAGAGCTTTCAGGAACTTGTCGAGGCCATCCGGATGGCCATTCCTCGAATGGATAATGGATAGGCCCGTTCTGAACACATCAAGCAGCGGAGGCAGTGCCTGCTGGTCGCTGGTGGCCGTATTGGCATCGACGCCTGTGGCCTCGCCGATGCACTGCACGGCGACCTCGATCGCATCCGTATCGATCGCCTTCGACGCCTCTGCACACATACAGCGCCAGCCGGTCATCGATCGTCGCCTGCCGGCAGAGCGCCCGCTCGGCCCTACCTAGGCTCTGCAGGAACCTGATGATGGCGACCAGCAGGTCGCGCTGCTCGCCGGTCAACTCGCCCGTCATGCCGCCGCACCCGCGACCGCCGCCAATTATACAGCGCGGTCCGCGTGCCTCACCCTGCACCGGCTCCACGCACCCTCCCCTCCTCCACCTCCTGTCGACGACCTTATGCGATCCCTGCCCCTCGCACAGGTAACTGTCAAATGTACTCGATTACCCACAAACGTGCATCCTCCGATCCTCCACGTGACGCGCGCTACAGGCCTGCCTGCACCCTAAGTCAGGGGAGTCGGCCCCTTCCAGTCGGCCGTAACACGCGCGACAACTCTTTATGAGTCGGATCATGAAATAGGACGTTGGGGGCGATTGATGGTCATTCCTGAGGAGTGACAACGACCCCGGCAGGAGTTTCAGAGGATGACGTTCCGCCTGCTTTGTCGGCACCACCAGCCTGCAGGACGGGGCGTTTGGATGCCTCGCCCGCATGTCGCGGCTGCTTGCTGATCGTCCCCGTTATGCTGACTTTCGGGGCCGACGTATTCGACTTGAGCTGCGATGTGAGAATGTTGAGAATGTAGAACTCCATCTTGAGTTTGACGGAGTAGACGACGGTCTTGAGCATGATCTGGTAGGAGTACAGGTTGATGTACTCGGTGAGGAGCATGGCGATGTCGAGCACCAGAACGAACATGTTCGCGTAGAGCGTGTGCCGCACGATCGGGGTGATCTTCTTGTCGTACCTCATCTTGCGGGTGTAGTGGAGGTACATTGCCCCAAGCATCACTTCTTGAATCGCGAACATCGTCATCTGGATCTTCTCAATGATGCTGTACCCAATCACCCAGAAAGGGGTCCCGATAACGTTGGCGCCGAACGTGAACACTGTCGTCGGGAAGTGCGAGAACACGACGTTGTAGATGATGAAGTAGCGAATGCGACGGATGACGTCCCTTTCGACTCCGATGATGCTCAGACGAGAATACATGACGATGGAGAAGCCCGTGACCATGCCGTACCAGCCGATAGTGAGGACAACAAGCGGCCTGTAAATCGTGCTATTGCCGACATACCACCCGAAGAACAGGTCGAGGAACCCGATGGCGAACAGGAAGTCGCCGAGCGATGCGCCCACCAGGGACCAGAAGTACAACGTCTTGTACGACTTGAACGTGCTGAAGATCAGCCCGAACGTCTCACAGCTGTTGTAAATGGCAATTGCTCCGGTCACAACTTGGAAAGTCTCGAGAACGGGGTCCATCCCTTATCGTCGCCCAATTCCTCAATAGGTCCGTTCCGGGCAAAGGTACCGTTTAGTCATCCACACCAGGTACTCATCACGATCGCTATGTATCCACGTCATTATCGCGATCAATTACAATGTACCCGCGTACTACTACTGTACGTGAAATGGACACATGCCGGTCCGGAATGATCACACTGCCCTGCACTGCAGTAGGAACCGAACATGTAAACAACACGGTCCATCTCGCGGGTCGCAACGGACGACATGGCTGTGCCGTCAATCGCCTCGACATCGACTTCAAACGCAACAGGAAATGCTAGTTGAGGAGACGTTTATGCACGCGTTCAGCGTCGACACCGATCGGGAATGGGCGTGGCGCCGATGGTAGACAGATGGATACGCAGGTAGTGGTAACTGAACGGGGTGGGCGCCACATCATGCATAATGGCGACAGTGCTGGCGCAAGTCGGGGGTGGTGGTGCCGCTGAGTCGCTGTCGGACTTGCGCGGCATGGGCGACGTGATCCGCTGGGAGCGTCATGCTGTATGGGCAGGCGCCGTCCTCGTTCGCGTAGGCATCCTCATATTCGGTGCCTGGCAGGACGCCCACTGTACATATCCTGCGTTCGCATTGGACGGGTCTAATACTGTCCGCAGTGGAGGTGCCGTTCACTGATGTGGATTACTACGTGTACGCGGATGCCGCCCGCCATGTGTTGAACGGCGAGTCTCCGTTCATGAGGCACACCTATCGATACACTCCTTTGCTGTAGGTGATCAATCAACCGACATGATTCGCTGTCAGGTTAACCACTGTATCAGGGCGTACATTATGCTGCCATGCCATTTGGTGACCTTTTCATTCGGCAAGGTGCTATTCGCGATCATGGATCTTGTACTTGGAGCGCTCATCGAGCGAACCCTGCTGTTTCGAGGGGTATCGCCTCGAGCTGCACTGTGGAGCGCAGCGACCTGGTTATGGAATCCAATGTCGTTCACTGTGTCAACGCGCGGTAACGCTGATGTCCTGATCTGCACCATGGTCGTCGCCACGATATATCTCTTCGTGAAGCGTCACCTGGTACTCGGATCCATCATGTACGTACTGGCCGCAACGCACACCCATGTCTGTATGACGACGCAGCGTAGGTTTGGCCTGGCCGTTCATTTCAAGATCTACCCGCTGGTGTACGCGGCGTCGTTGCTAATATTCCTGGACGAACGATACACCCGCAAGGGTCGCTCCGTGCTCAATCGTGCACGATTCGGGATGTTCGTGATCAGTGCTTCGGTTTTCCTGGGACTGTTGGGCCTGTTCTACTGGATGTACGGATGGGAGTTTGTCTACGAGACATATCTGTATCACTTTGTTCGTCGCGATAACCGGCACAACTTCTCGCCGTACTTTTACGCTCTCTACCTCGGGTACGGTTTCCGACGAGTGGAGTACGTTCGTTTATAGAAGTAACTGAATCCCTCTAGGTTTGCGTACCCAAGTTCAATGTTTTCAGGTCTCATGGCATTTCTCCCCCAGATGCTTCCTGTTGCGGTCGCTGCGTATTGCCTGGGACGAGACCTTCCATTTGCCTTCTTCGTCCAAACGGTCCTATTCGTCGCATTCAACAAGGTGTGCTTGGCCTGGCCGATCCCATACGGAATCTAGCTAACTGCTGGGTGGATAGGTGTCAACAGCTCAGTACTTTATTTGGTACTGGAGGTACGTTTCCTTTGCGGAGGCCTGCTGCAAAGCTAACGTTGCATCTGTTCAGTTTGGTCCCTTTAATTCTCCCATACAGCAGAGCGTCTTGGAAACGAGGCCTGTTTCTCGTTGCGGCGTGGTTCGCCGGTGAACTTCATTGGCTGTACTGGGCATTCCAACTCGAGATGGTTGCCCGGCCCGTATTCACCATGGTCTGGCTCGCTTGCCTCGCTTTCTTCGCCGTCAACTGCATGATCCTGATGAACATTATTCAACTGCACCGCCACACGCCGTGTTTCGACACCAGCGGCAATGTCGCTCAACTCACTCCATCGAAACAATAGAACCCCGATTTTCTAGTACGAGTTTTCTCTGGCCCCGTCCCGTGTCTCGTCGTGATAGTCATCAATGGCGCCGAATATTTCGCCTCAAACATAGGAATCGGTAACGGAAGAGAATCGCCGCAGGCCACAGTGACGGCTACTCCTGTTCGTTCTGTTCGTGCCCAAGACGCCGTGCCAAGGAACGGTCTCGTTGGCCACACCGACCTACGCTCGCGACGTTGGTTTGCTGGGCCCATGTTATCGTTGTCGCTGGAGATCATGTACTCCTTATGGGTAGAGCAGCATGTATTTTCATTCATGACTGCAGACAGGGAGTGACTTCTGGGAACATATCGCGTCGCTAGCGTTGTCGGAATGCGCCACCAGGCAATTAGTACGGTAAGTACCGGTACTGCGGGGGAGACATATTCTACGGGCTTCTAGAACGCAAAATACGGACTGTCCCACTGTCCCCGGAAGTCCGTTTCTATCGTGACAGTGGATGCAGCCGATATGGCAGTCGCATCGCTCCAGGCGCTCTAATACCGGGCGTATACTAAGGGCGGTGTTGGTGTCGCGGGTGCTGCGATCGACGGGGACCGTACTAATATCCTGCCCGCAAATGCATTGATGATGATCGTCGTCGAGTCGTCGATGGGGATCCTGCTGTGCGTTGCCGTGCTGCTCGGTGGCTGGGCGACAGCGTCTCTGTATCCGAGTGACCTTAATGGCATATACCGGGGCGCGTGGAACAGCGACCCGCTGGGGAGCGGGCAGATGTTCATGCAGGTCATCGAAGAGCATGTTGACGACCCGCGGCCGGCGTACCAGCTGATGCGAGGCGAGATCGTTCTTCGTCAGCATGATGACCCGCACAACGATGCGTACCTCATATTCGCTGGGGCATACGTGCGCGCCACTGGCGCCATGCTGTTGTTCAGCAATGTGCCCAACTGGAACCGCCGACCGGATTTCCAGAAATTCGTCGGTAGCCGCAACGGTTCAGAGCAGTACTGGCCAGAGATCGATATGGGCGATGGCGTTGTCCCTGTGAGGACGTTCGCTGCCATTGGCAATTGCCGTTTCACCATGGAGCTTCAAGTGCTTCCGTTGATCTTTGGCGATAACCGTGAGTACGACCCAGACACCGGCGATACTGTCTGGCGTCAGGGCTCGCGGGACATTGATCGGGCCAGCATTCAAGGCATCCTTATCAGTGATGATTGCCACCGTGGGTGTATATCAATAACGAGGGATATGGCCGATGTATGCTGATTGCTGTGTGGTTAGTCAATGTGTCAATTGCGACTGCCCGCACACAGTCGACGGTTGTTCTTGATCGTGCCTCGGGTTTCGCCACGATGGCATCGGGGTTAACGATCATCCAGATGCTGTTCACGGTTCGTCAAGTTCAGCATACGGGCCGCTTGGGGGAAGTCTCCATGTGGGCGATCGCGCTCCAATCCCTGCTCGACGCGTATTTGGTACGTTGTTTGAAGGTCAGCCGTCTACATAATCTGACTGTGTACTGTGTGTAGTGTGTGAACCATATTGGTGTGGCAATGCGCGTCCCAGGTCTGTGGCTCTCTTTCATGGTGCTGACCATGTTCGAATTCCTCTTGTTTTCCCTATTTCAAGTAAGGCTGCTGTTCCTGATATGGAAAGCGAATCATCGCAATGCGTTCGATATCGCGACGGCAGAAGAGAGGCGCAATATGATCAACAACCTGAATACGCGGCTTTACATATTCATATTCGGTGGCCTGCTCCTAATCTTCTACACGGGCCACGACCACGAATTCCTGACAACAATCGTTCTGCACTCACCTTGGGTAGCGCAAATCATCCATAACGTCTGTACGTCGTCCCATTTGTCAGACGTTCATGCGCGCTTGTCTGAATCATTTATCTAGATTATGATGTTAGCCGAGGGCTTCTTCCCAATTACATTCTTGTCATGGCGGCCTCGAGACTGGTTCTCCCTCTGTACCAGTATGGCGACCCTGAGAACTATATGGAAACGCCAACCAACTACACGGTAAGCAGCAGCGTGTGTGGTCATTGGGTACCTGGGTCTAAATGCCTTTAGTTTTGTTTCTTCCTCGTCCTGTGGGTCGTGACTCAGGTTGCGTTGCTTCTTGGTCAGCACCATCTGGGATCGCGATTCTTTATAGCCGGTCGGTTCCTGCCAGCGAAGTACAACTATTATCAGAGCGTGCCGGTGACGAACGAAGACATTTGCGCGATATGCATGATGGAGATTACCGAAGACGTCGAAACCCAGCAGGAAGAACCGCAGACAATCATGGTGACGCCCTGCAATCATCTGTTTCACAGCATCTGCCTCATCACGTGGATGGAACAAAAGATGGAGTGTCCGTCGTGTCGAGGACCTCTACCTTCGCTATAGAAATACTTATAAAGTGCCAGCAAACGGACTGTTTCAATGATCGGCTAAATGCCCTATATTTCCGGGTGCAATCATGCTGTCGCTTTTTCAAGATAAGCGATGATGTCGCGACGGTCAGCGTCGGACTTCAAGCCGGCGAACACCATCTTGGTTCCTGTTCATGAGGCATATTAGCAGGCGGTCGTCGTCTCGTGCTGACAGGTTTCAACTTACCCGGGATCATTTTCTTGGGATTGACGAGGTACTGGTCGAGGGTCTCAGCAGTCCACGTTATACCACTCGTCGTGTTGGCTTTCGTGTACGAGTACCCATCCGCCATGCCGGCCGGGCGTCCCAGCAGCCCATGAAGATTAGGGCCCTGTTTATGAGCGCCACCCTGTATGCAGCATACTAGTTCACATGCAACTCTTGCACGTGGCAATTCAGAAGCCGATCACTACCTTCTCGACGGTGTGGCTAATGTCCCACATGAGTCTCCAGGGCAGACATCATGCAGAGGCGGCGACATACCATGTTGAACATTTGGTCTTGAAAATCTTGGCGCCTTTGGCAACGGCGGCATCGCCTTCGTTCCCAGTCGTGGCCGATGCCTTCACGGTCTCCGTTTCCGCTTCAGGTGCCGATTCCCCGTCTTTCTTCGTCTCCTTGCCGTGAGCGGCCACCTTCTTGTTGACTTCCGGCTCCTTCTTGCCGTATGTGCCGCCCTCGACCTCATCCAGAACGTGCTTCAAATACACGACCGCGGCCACGGATCCCACTGTAACCAGCGCCAGGCCCACGTGGAATCGACCATCATCGGGTTTCTCGTAGTCAAACTTCGGAAAACTACTCAGCGGGCGACGCGACCTCGACCGCAATGGCCGCACCAGCGTCCGAATCGAACGCATTGCCCGCTATTAGGAATCGTCGACCTGGCCGGGTCCCACAAACGCCAAAATAAATACCCCCACTGCGGCTCCGTTCACGCGCGGAATACCGAATGCGTTTTCTTCTGCGTTTTTGGGACAAGCCTTACGACTCATTTGTATTTGGTGCAGCTCGCCGTCAGCGGTCTTTGCTGGAGAGGAGACCTTCAAGAGCGTCAACGTCGTTGCACTCTCCGTCGTCGTCGTCGTCGGGGATGTCTTCCCGTTGGACGACGCGTCGACGATGTCGCAAGGGCGGTGAGATTGAAATGCCGTGATGGCGACGGGCCGCGGGTGACAGTCCTCTCGGTACGAAGTCGTCGTGACGGGCATCGCCGCCCTTCCTGATCAACGATTCGATCATTCGCCGGTCAGCGTCGCTGAGTTCGCCAGACGCATCGCCCGTCGTCGACCTATTCTTCTTCGCGAGCTGGTACACAATCACGCCGACCGTGACAATGGCAGCGATGGGCAGCTTCTGGAAGCTAAACGACGACGACGATGACGATGGTCCATCCGCCATGTCGCCAGCGAAAACTTGCACGGTGTTCGTCCCGGTAACGATCGAGACCATGGCGTGGTGAGTGCCATCCTGAACGGCTGACATCATCTGCCCTCCAACGTCCAGTCGACTCGACAGGGGTGGCCGTACTCGTTCGATGTTCGTTCCGTTCAGCAGTATCAGCGTGTCGTGTGTCACAGCAAGCACGTATCGTCCGACGGATTTGGCGATGACACCACCGGGCACGTCAAGCGGGACGACCCAGCGCTGCCGACACGAGTTCCTCGACCGCCGGTCCCCGTCGATGTCGAACACGACCACTTTCGACATTGACGTTCCGACGTACACCTGCAAGCAGGTTGTCAGCATCGAATGTTACGACAAGGTCGAATTGCCGTACAAGTGTCGGGTGCCTCGCATCATGCGATACCGACGTAATCCTATCGTCCGTATCATCTAGCGTGCATTGTTCGGCACCGGGTTCCCCGCCGAACGCTCTGACGAAGCCGACCGTTGACGCCGTCGCGTACGTGACGAATCGCGGGCGAGCATTGATGACGACATTGATGATCGGATCACTGCTGATCGGCACGCTGATCCGCTCGGTGCCGTTCCGAGTGTAGACGCGTACGACGCCGTCGACATCGCCGGTCGCGAACTGCTGCAGGTACCTGAAGTTCTGGACGGCGACGCTGGTAACTGGCGATGGGGATACGACGACGGCGTCGTGGAGCAACGACGCCACAATGTTCGAACCGGATGCGTACACGGATAACGTCATGGTCTGCAGGATCGCACACAGGGCGACGACGACGAGGTGCTCGTCGCCCTGAGCGAAATCGATGGCTGCTCTGACAGGAGTACACTGCTGTGGTGGTGCCAGTTCGACGGAAGCGCAGGTCGTGCCATCGTCGTTAAGCAGGAGCAGGGCGGGGGCGGATGTCACGACCAGCGTCATTCGTGCCGGGTATGGTCGCCCTGCAACAGGCACGAAGATGGAACGTATCGCAAGAATGTCATTGTCGACAGTTGTCTGCGATAGACGTTGCAGCGGTCCGCTGCTTCCGACGATCTGGGTCGCTTTCTCGAGCATGTCCACGCGTTGGCGTAACGCTTCCACGTCGGCGCGAAGTGACGATAAGTCGTCATGGTCAGCGGACGCCAGGTTCGTCAGCACAACGATGAGGACGAGAAACGCGACGCGCCTCGCGGACGTCATCTTTGGCATGCGAGTCACACAGTGAACGATGCAATGACGCTACGTAGACTGGAAGTTAGGTCCAACGCGTCCTCCCAGACGGCGCCCTATGGCCCAGGAACAAGCACGAAGAAAACTGTTCAAGGCATTTGCTAGGTCACGCATGCGATCCAGTAAAGAAACCGAAGAACATTGGATCGAGTCAGGTACGGCCCAATGCTAATTAGCATGTGCGCCGGGCGCTCGTCGACGTCGTGAACATGAATGGTTACCTGGTGGTGAACTTGAAGACCGGCCAGCTGATTAGCGCACACGAAGCCGTCGACCAGTTCGGTCTTCAGTCACCAGGTCAGGGCGCTCCTCGTTGCTATATACGTGTGCGTGAACCCTGAGTCGTTACTCTTCGTAGACGGTCGTCGCCTCGATGGGCTGTACCTCGGCGGCGTCGTGTACGCCTTACAGATGACTGCAGCCGGCGTTGTCGAAGACGGCGGTGACGCATCCCAATCGTTGTCGAGTCTGGAGACCTCCGAAACTTCCATACAGTTCGCCGTCGACAGCCAGACAAAGACGATGGCGGTTGTCCTGACACCAACAACAGTCTCGGTAGCCACCCGGGGCTGGCTTGCCGAACAAGTCCTGCAAATGCACCAGGCTCCAGAGAAACCGTCCCGGCGTGCACTGAAATCGCGACTCGAGCTTCGGCTCGCCTGTGATGTCGCCGACGGGTTCGGCGAGGGCCTGCGCCCCGCCTGGATCATTGTCTCGCAGACGAGTTCGACGTCGAAACGCGATCAGGCCACAACCAGGCCTGATCACCTGTCGCAGACCAGCATTATCCCGATAGGAAGTTACAGCGGCCCACGACGGCGACGCCCCAGGCTCGCCCATAGGCTGCTGCTCTGTTGTTCTGCTACCGATCCAGGAAGAACAGAGCCGATGGCAACCTCCCCTACCAGCAACCTAACAAACACCCGTGTGCTCCAGTTGTCTGAAAAAGAACCTCCATTAACAGGCTAGGACGGCTTCGCGGGACGTGTCGCTTCTCTGCTAACTGGGTTGGTACAGGGCCCGATTTCGACAGGATTTCATCATCCATTGATGCAGCCGCTGCCCTGCTGCAGGTCGACGAAGGCGGCTCGAACAAGGCGACGGCAACGTATCGTGCAATGCAGTTGAACGTGCCACAGAGGACCCTGGTAGTTACTCGGGGCCCTGCCCTGTGGATAGCGATCCCCATTGCCGAAACCGACACACGGCCGCTGCTAGAGATTCTGTCCCGCGTTCACGATCCACTCATGGCGCTTACCGACGCGCTGACCAACAGAAAGACGCACGCAACGATTCGGAAGGCGTTAGGCGGGGGCCTGTAAATACAATATTGATGTACTATTGAGAGAACGTTCGGCTCAATCCGTTTGGTTCGTAGTCCAGTCGTAAGGTTGCAGCATCTCTTTGAGTTGGTCGACGCGTCGTGACTGTAGCTCCCTAGGTTCGTTCTTCGCTCTGAGGACAATACTGGCGGGCTCTTCCAGAAGGCCGCATACGATCTCGCGCCCGAAGTCTTTCGAGAATTTCGATTCATCCTCGATCACATGTGCAAACCCGGACCGATCGTCACCAAATTCAACGTGGAAGTACGGGAACCCACCTGGAATCGCGGAACGTATGCCACGACATCGGCTGGTGACGATGACCTTCTTGTGCGACGACCATTCTTCATCCGATTCAAGCAGGGCTTTCTTGAAGTAGATGGGGGCCTCGTCATAGAGCTCTCGAACCAGCGTGATACAGTCGATCATGCAATGCCGCTTGCTATTCGGAAGTGATGTTTCTAGGAACACGACCCCGAGTGATTCAGACGCAAACATCGTAACAAGCCTGTCTTTGATCGCCTGGAGCTCCGCAAACACCGAGTCGTTCATCGACGTCGACGACGCCGTATGCTCATTTGGTACAATGAGGCAATGTCCTGCGACGTCATAACGTTAGTCACACGCGTCGTTACCAGCAGCACAGCGTCATACCCAAGCCAAGAGGCGGACCGCTAGGAACCTCGATGTGGCAGTACTTGCCAACGCGTACGACGAGATGGTGTTGGAAACGCGGTCCACCCAAACAGTACCAGCAGTTCTCGTTCGGCTGCCTCTGATTCAGCGGCTTCCTGCCCTTGGCTTTGTCATCCTTGCTCACGAATCTGGATTCATCAGCAGCATCGAACTGGTCATCCGTTGATGCTGCGTATCTACGATCGCGAACGACCGCCATCGCTGACTGCATCTGATAATCGGCATACGACTGCATGCGCTCCTCCTGAACCATCGCCTTAATCCCGTCTGCATCCCTCGCCGGCAGATTCGTCGGGCGATCTCTCGTATCCAAATCAGGAACAATTTCCACACGCGGCCGCGAACGAGCCGCATCGATCTCTGCCTGTAACCGGTCATGCTCGGCCATGTTACCAGCAATCTTAGCTCGCATGGCTTTCGCAGCAAGCTGGTTCAAGTCAACGTCCACAGTCGTTTCCGATGGACGTTGCGAGGAAGCGGCCCTGTCATGCCGTCTGGGATCACGCTCAGGAGACCGGCGGGACCTTACTGGGGCAGCAGGTACAGCCCCCTGGTTAATCGATAGTGGATGAGAGCTCATGTCAGAGGATGCTGCAGAATCCCGTTCACGTGCACGTCGCTCCATACGACGTCGCCAGCTAGCACCACCATCGCCCACGACCTTCGTCGGGCGAACGCCAGCCGCCGACAGATCCACTGGGCGTTTCATGCGCGGTGCCGACTCCGGCTCCGGGGCATCGGCCGCGCGCTTGCCGGCCGTCGCAGGCCTGTCGAACGCGCCCGTCATCCATTGCTCGCGCTGCTGCGGCGGGTCGGGCGGCGACGGTGCGGACGCCGTCGCCGCCTTCTTCCCGATCCTGATGCCGCTCAACATGCCGCGGCGACGCCGAATGTGCGCCCCGCCCCGAGCATCGCACGACTGTCGCACTATTCCGAAACTGCGAGGACGGGGGCCGCCGGGCGCCGAGCTCACCCGCTGCTGCTGTGGTCGACCATTACAGGTGCGATTATTCGGCGCCGCAACCCGGCGGCTACAAAATGTGCCGGCCAAGATGCGGCCGGCCCCCCCAGTGGATGATGCCACGTGGCTGCATGCGTGCATGGCATCGTCCTCGGACAAGGCAATCTTCTTGCTAGGATCGAGCTTCCTGCATCCGGGCACGCCGGAAGACTGATAGCAGCGAGAAGGCTGCCTGGCCCGATGTCGAAAACGCACGCTCGCCAATGGCATGGCCGTGACGCGTACAACGGTTCTTTACGGGTTCGCGTCAGGTGCGGGCTCCTTCATCTTCGTACGCGATAACGCCCGCCGCAAAGGACGATACCTACTCCTGCCGCAAAGGCATTCGATGATGCTCGGTGGGCATCCTCCGTCTCACCGGTGATCCATAGCAGGTGAAGGGAAGTCCGAACGCCAAGAGTACCATTTAGGTTCAAACTAGGATAGAGGCAGCTGGTCGAAGACGATGCCCGTCGGTAAGCCGGGACCTAGTCGTCGTCGGCGATTATAGATAGTTTCGGATCGTAGACGACCGACGCGGAGACGAGCTGACCGTACGTCGATGCACGCTGGCCGCTGCTACAACGGTCATCTTGTTCTCCGGTCCGAACCTGACTCAGTACCGTCAGGAGGCACGCAGAGTCAAGCGCAATGAAGCAGACGTGCGGGCCGACCGATTTGAAGTACCCAATGTGATCGACGAACCACGACGGCAAACGGGGCGGTAATGTGACCAGGTCGACATCAAAGAACTCAATGAACTGTTCGTTTACGAACCTCGATTTCGCACCAGCATAACGCCTGTGCTCGTCAATAACTGAGCGCATCGATGATGAGCGTGGGCAACGTGGGCAAACGCGGAAATAATGGACTAACTCGAGGCCATATTCCAGAACTGAAGACGTCGCAAGCATCCAACAAGGATGCCCGTCTCGTGCACGCCCGACGAGCACATGATCATGACCGGGTGGTTGTCCTCGTTCAATATGAACTCCAGGGAATCCTTGACGAGGTCATCGCTGACGGGCTTCCAGGTTACGTCCGGACGCCACGATTTCAACCCCTGGTGGCACTGGACGCCCCACGCGTGAACACGTCACATATGCACTCGATGGGCCGGTCGTACGAATCGGATCGACGTCTGGTCGACGAACTCCTTCAACCGCGTCAGTTCCGACGACAGGTACAGGATCGATCGCAGCTGCAGGCGCTTGACGAACGCGAAATTGTCGGCGCTGAACGCATTGCTCCGGTAGATGCCGTCCTCGACGATGCCGAATGCGGCCGGCGGCTCCACTGCCAGCGCGTCGCGAACACCAGGCGCGGACGCCGCCATCCCGGTGCGCTGCCCCGCACTTCCCTGTCGCGTTCAGGTGCTGCATCTGGCGTTGACAGTTGCCGAGCTGCACATCGGTGTGCAGTTGTCGCCCCGTGGTCATAAATACCGTCACCAGGATGCTTCGCGCCGTGGTCGGTACGAGGCGGGCGCTGTCGTCGATGGCGGCGTTGCCTGCGACGCTGCAGGGTCGGTTCCTGATGAACAATCCCGGGAAGCGGGTGCTGCGAGTTCGGGACGGGGAAGGCGCCACCTGGTACACGGCGGATCGGGCGCCCGACGGCCAGTCTATCATCGTCGGCGTCGGGGGCACGTCTCTCAACGAGCTATATGATAAGAAGGAGCGCCTGATCCTGTTCGTCAGTGACTACATTGGTGGTAAAGTTGGGCTCCGAGGGCTTACACGGGTCGATCTTGAACCAAATGGTAACTGCTCACCTAGGGCGCTTCTGCTGGCAACGTGTGATGTGTGACGCCCGCAGAGATCGTTATTGATTCATCGAGGCCGCCGCTGACCAAAGCGCAAATCCAGCAACTCGTTCTGGAGTACGTTCGACATTTGGAGCTTGTCGCCAACGTTCAATGGTGCAGTGCGTTTCCCGTTCCACAGCAATCTGTTCATCGGTGCTTCGGTCGGCCCGTGCTTGTGTTTGACGGTTGCATCTCTGATTCTGTCAACTATGCAATGCCCGGTCTGACGTATCGGTTCAGATTTCGTTCGATGGTCGGAAAGAGACCGAGACACAGCGAATAAGTTGCTGGTTAGAATCATGCTGAACGACGAAGTCACGGCAGAGGCCGACGGTGTGGTCGCGCTGACACCGTCCGACTTCCATTATGGACGTCTGCCGCCGTCTTCCGCCCTGTTCTTCGGCTCACTTGTTATGAGTGAAACACCCGTTCTCCTGAAGTCCAACAAGACAGATTTGTTCAGGATCAAAGATACGAGGAAATTTCAAAACCTGTTTCGGCACAAGATCACGGTTCGTTCCTGTTCACCCTTGCATATCGGTACTAACGGCGTCGATCGACAGGAATGGGTCACCAGGTCTCCGGTGGGGCATATCTTCGACTCCCCCATCGAACTTGATGGTGCCGCCTGGGCGGGATATGGCCCGGAATTTTCAGACGAGTTTGACACGGGAGACTCCCTCACCTGGTTGTAATCATTGAACATATTGAATATACGGGGCAGGATGGAAACGTCGTCGCAGCGCCAAGTGCCAACGCTGGCCCTAAAATCTGCTACTCCCTCTGTCTGGGAATGATTGATAGGTTTCTAGTCAAACTATGTTGAGAATGATTGATAGGTAACGAGTTACAACGAATTACAAGAACCTGGGCATCCAGAACGGCCCTCACCGCCCGAACACCTTCCTCGTCGCAGACAATATACACAGGAAGGCGTCCTCGGGTTCGGAGGCACGGCTTGCCTCCCAAATTTGGGCAAGAGGCGCCGCGCATTCGACGGAAGAGACAACGACGACCATGACCGTGGTGACGATGCATTGTCGTTGGCGCGTGCGATCGCTGGCCCACGCACGAACGATGTATAGCGCGTCGTTCCGGGACGGGTTGAAGTCTCAGGCAGGTGGATGGAGCAGAGCGTGACTCGATTGGATGTTTACGTCCCCGACTGCAGATGGATGAGATGCGTCGCCAGGGGACGTACAAAATCGAGAGGATCCTGACATCGCCGCAAAGCCATTCGATCAGAGTGGCGTCGCGATCGAAACCGGTCCTGAACTTCTGTGCCAATAACTACCTCGGGTTGTCGAATGATCCCCGACTGGTGGAGCGCGCGAAGCAGACGCTGGATGAACGCGGGTTCGGCCTGTCTTCCGTCCGGTTCATCTGTGGGACGCAGGACATTCACAAGGAACTGGAAGCGAAGCTGTCGAAGTTCCACGGGACCGAAGATACGATCCTGTACCCGTCGTGCTTTGACGCTAACGCGGGCCTGTTCGAGGTGTGGACCCAACCGTTGTCCCAGCACTGTCTGACGCGGCTCGCAGGCGATACTGACCGACCAGGACGCGATCATTAGTGACGCGTTGAACCATGCAAGCATTATTGATGGTATTCGGTTGTGCAAAGCAAAGCGATTGCGGTACGTGCATCTGGATGTCGACGACCTGGAGGCCAAGCTCGTCGAGGCGAAGGACCAGCGATTCCGCCTGATTGCCACGGATGGTGCATTTTCTATGGATGGTAAATCGGTCGTATCCTGTCCCGGTCGCGAATGAATGCAACTTTGTTTCCTCTTCCGCAGGCGACGTGGCCCCGTTGAAACAAATCTGCGATTTGGCCGATCAACACGACTCGTTGGTGTTCGTCGATGGTGAAAATATATGGAGATTGTCCACACCGACCTGCTACTCATCAGCCTCGTAGACTGTCACGCCACCGGCTTCTTTGGCGCCACTGGCCGCGGGTCGCCAGAGCACCAGGGCGTTGAGGGTCGCGTCGACGTCATCAATTCGACTCTTGGGAAAGCGCTAGGAGGTTGGCCCCCGTTCTCCTCACTATCCACGTCCGATGGCTCATCTGCTCATAACTAGGCGCCACTGGTGGCTATTCGACGGGACGTCGCGAGATAATCGAGATTCTTCGCCAAAAGTCACGCCCGTACCTCTTCTCGAACGCTCTGGCCCCAGCGGTTGTGGGTGCAGGTCGGCAGGTGCACCTGGGTTGCGATTGCTATTGTATCTGAACGCTCTATTTGCCGGGAAGGCATTGCCGTCATTGATATGCTTACCGAGTCATCTGGACTGGTGGAGAAACTGGCAACGAACACGAAGAGGTTCCGGACGCGGATGAAGGTTGTCATTCACCACGGATTAGGCGTCGAAGCTCTGACCCAGTATTACAGGACGCCGGGTTCAACATTCTCGGGTCGCCGGAACATGCAATCGCGCCTGTCCTGTTGGGTGACGCCGCACTGGCCACCCGCATGGCAGACGACCTTCTCGAACTCGGCATCTATGTGATCGGGTTCAGCTACCCAGTGGTCCCGAAGGACGCCGCCAGGATTCGGGTCCAGCTGTCTGCTGCTCATTCCCTGGAAGAAGTCGATCAAGCTGTCGACGCGTTCATCGAGGTCGGCAAGAAGTTGAATGTCATCCGTTGAATCCATAAAGGGAGACGTCTGCCATACAAGAATAGATAATTATGTATTCAGTGGTGGCCGTGATGTCCCGGCCGATGGTGATCATGTCCATGGTGATCATGCCCATGGTCAAACCCATGGTGGTGGTGGTCGGAATCATCGTCATGTTCGTCGTGATCATGTCCGTGATGCTCTTCATGGTGGTCATGCCCATGGTGATCATCGTGGTGGTCATGTCCATGGTGGTGATGATCGTCATCGTCGTCTTCTTCCTCGTCAAGATCGTCCTCGTGATGGTGCGTGCTGTCGCCATTCGCATGCTCGTCGTCTCTGTCGTTCTCGTCGTGCGAGTGATGCTCGGTTTCATGGTTTTCGCTGTCGTGGTGCTCGTTAGAGTGGGTGTCCGTCCCGGTCACTAGGCACAGGAATCAGATGCCAGCACAATTCGGATATGGTGTCCAGTACTACCGGTCGCAGAGATAGCCGCATTGGTCATGACCTTTGCCTTGTCTTTGGCCACGCCTTGCATTTCGTGCTCGCCAGCATCCTGGTGGAAGTCTTCGTCTTCTCGTCGCTCGTGCTGATGTTTATGATAGTCGTTGGAAGGGAATCCTAGGTGGTGGTGGTGGTGGTTTGCCTCATCATGCTCGTGGTCGCTGTCTTCGTCATCTAGATGCTCAAGCTCAGCTTCGTCGTCGTGTCTATGCCAATCTAAGACGGTATCACAATGAGCGCATGCGGCAGACATCATTCCCCACTGTGACCATACCACTGTTCCACGAGAGGGTCCTGGGGAGCACGGTCAGGGTTATGACGAGCGCGACGGCCACTATGGACGTCGCCTTCATATATAACAATAACAATCGCTTGGATCACGCCCACAGCGCGCGATCCCCGTAAACGAAACGTCGTGATTAGACTAATGCCTCCCAACTATCTCGTTATCCAACGAGCCAACTTGTGCGTCCAGTTGTGTCACGTCCCCACCTGCCCATGACGCCCACAGGGTGAATCATGCCACCTGGGGACTGGATGGGATCTGTGAAGATCAATAAATCGCCAGCAGCCATTGTAGCAGTCATCGGGCCTGGCAGGTATAAAACTGCAAGAGGTAGAAGTTCACACAACAGTCTGGGCTATCGTCTGGCATCATATTTATGACAAGTTCGGTCCGTGCCGCTGCCGTGTGGTGCGTGAACGACTGATGGAGGCGCTGGAGCGCGCCTGCATCATGGCGTCGACGGGCGACGTGCGCGGACAGGGCCTCGCGCACGTCGTCATGGACAGCCTGAAGCAGCCCGGATTGTACACGTTCGACAGGTTGCTGCGCGTGCGCCAGATCGACGAGGTGTGCCGGGCGTCGTGTCGTCACATCACGCGCCGTTTCGGCACCTGATCTCGGGGATCGCAGATGAAACACTCGGCCGAATATCTGCCTGTCCATAACGCTTTGAGACTATTCGCGTACGGGACATACAGTGACTACAGAGGTCAGCCTATGCTGAACTTGGCGTTCCGGTGTGATCATGACGTCGCCTCTCAGATAACCGAAGCACCCCTCTCCCTGACCTATCGCCTGCACACATTTTGAAGCTGAAGGCAGTACGTCGGCTCAGATTCCACCATCCTCACCCTCATAAGGAGCGACGTGTTGCAGTTGACAGTTTTATCGTACGCCAGTCGATGCAAACGTATACGTTACGGCGACCTGATGCAAGAACTCGACATTGACAATGTTCGCGATCTCGAGGATCTGGTGATTTCCTGCATCTACGATGGGTCGCTTCATGCCAAGCTGGACCAGACGGAGAGCTGCGTCGATATCCTCAAGGTCGAGTCCCGCGATGTTGCAGCAGGCGAGCTTCCCGAAATGGTTGCTCAGCTGAAAACATGGTCGGACGCACTCGCGTGTGCCTCTTGCGGGAGCGCATTGACGATTCGTTTGGGTAGGACAAAGTCCAGTAAGGACCTGGCTAACAGTATCGGCAATATGGCGGATGCTATCGAACGTCACGAAGCACAGAGGAGGGAACACGCCGAACGTGTGCAGAAGCATCTGAAGCTCGCCGAAGAGGACTATATCGAGTCAGTGTCAAAAGTGGGTGCTTACGCGCGCAGCGTGGTATTCGACGATGCCTAACAAACGTAAACGTAGAAACAAGGGCCTCATGAGTCGGCGATGATGGTGGACGACGACTCCGATCCTGGTTTCCGATATGCAATGCAAGAGAGCTTGAGAATGCGGTAGGACGGATTCAGTAAATCTTCCGATGACGACACACATCGGGTTTCTGTCCTACTCACACGTCAACCAGCCAGTTGACTCACGGGGGCAGGTCAATCAATCTTTCCTAGTTCTTGTTGACGGGCACTCATTCTGCCGGTGTCTCTTTACAATGGCTCTCGGTTTCAACCCGCACGAACTAACTGACATGATCAAGAACATGGCCTTACCTGCCGCCAAGGCGCAGGCGGCGAACCAGACTCGACAAGCCCAGGAAGAGAAACGGGCTAAGAAGCTCGCCAAAGAGCAGGAGAAGATCAAGTCGAGTCGAGGCGGAGACGTTCGCCCGTCAAACGGCCTCTCATCGAGCGACCTGCCCCCGGCACCACCCGAGTTTCTGCCAACCAGCAACGGGACCGTCGAACCCGGTTACAGGCTGATCTGGGAGGACCAGTTCAACGGCGACACGTTGGACAGCACGAAATGGCAGATCGAATCCGACTGCAGGCGCCAGGAGTTGCAATGCTACACAGCCAAGCCATGGAACGTCTACGTCGACAAAGGCCGGTTGTTTCTGCACGCCAAAGCTCATCCGGATGGGTTCCGCCCCGACCCTACCGACCCGTGCACGCGATCGGAAGACTGTCTGGCCATTGTTCTCCTCGCAGACCATGCAAGATGCTGACAATGGGTCCTTTTCAGGCATTGCCAAGAAGCAGTACACGTCGGGGCGTATTAGGACAAAGGGGCGGGCGTCGTGGAGATACGGACGGATTGAGATTCGTGCACGAATGCCGAAGGGCGAGTACCTGTGGCCGACGTTGTGGATGCTGCCCGCCCAGGACGTGCATGGCGACTGGGCAGCGAGCGGTGAGATTGACCTCATCGAGACGACGGGTAACGATCCGACCGCGTTCTCGTCGACGATCCACTATGGCGGGGTCCCACCTGACAACAAGTTCGAGAGTTCGGGCGTCCAGTCGCTCGTTAACGACGACAACGAACCGGTGGACCTGTCGGCCAAGTTCCATTTGTACCGGTTGGACTGGACGCCGAACCGACTGCAAACGTTCTTTGATGGGCACAAGGTCCTGGATATCGACCTTGACAGGCGGTTCGGGGACATCTACAAGAAGAACGGGGCGCCGTTCGACGAGGAATTCTACCTGATCATGAACCTGGCGGTCGGTGGCGAGTTCTTCGGGCCCGACGCAGACAAACTGACGACGAAGACGGCCCTCGCCTGGCAGCGCCCGTTCCTCGAAGTCGATTACGGTATGACTGTGGACCCGTAACGGAACGATTTCTGCTGATCCCCATACATGCCAACAGTGAGAGTGTTCGAGAAGCTGGCGAACGCGACGTCAATTGCGGACGAATCCGTACAATCATCGGGGTCGAAGACATCAACGCCGTCATCAGTATCGGGGGGATCCAACACGTCGTCAGCAGGGTCCAGGACGTCATCGTCATCAGGGTCTAAAACATCAAGGTCGGGATCGAGATCAGGGTCATCATCGGGTTCGTCTCCGAAGCGGTCCTCGAGCATCCAGATGCCTACCGGGAGCAGCGCATCGTCCTGAGACCAACACGAGGCTTCTATGAGAGAAACGAACATCCTAAACAACGTAGATTGTGTATCATGCGCAGTGCAAGTCGCGCGTTTAGCTCATCGACACATTCGATTGTTCGGACGTCGGCGCATCGTAGCGGACTGGTGCAACTGGCTCCAATCGCGTTGGATCAATGATGTCGTCTCGACTCTCGATGAGAAGAATCTCCTTACGCCCGGCTGCGCGAGTCCTTTCCAGGACCTGCCGAACCGTTGCCAACCTGTGCATATCAGATATTCAATCGTCGGTCAGCAGTAAACAACCAAAGTGCCAAATACGAACGTCAGTGATATTGCATCCGGTGCAGGATGCGTTCGCAGGTGTGCTAGGCACAATGCGGAGAACAGGTCACCCGTGCCTGAATACGTTTGCGGTATTCGGGCCACTGAGTATTTCCACTGTCCAACATTGACGACAGACAGAAATCTGACGCAAACATGTCAACCACGACGCCACTCTCCAGACAAGCGAGTATCGCAGACACTTCGATCGTCCCGGGCGCACTGGCCAGTTCAATGCTCGTGATGACGACGACCTTCGGGCCCAAATCATGCAGGGCCTGACAGGCCCGGGCGGCATCCCCCAAGGTCCTTATCTTCACGCCCGTCAGGAACTCGGCTTCAGTCTGATTGGGCAGTAACACGTCTGCATGCGGGATTATCTAACGAATACATTGGCTGGTGTCGAATACCAATTCGTCAAACACCAGAAAACCTTATCTCTGTAGACGGCAACGTATCCTTCAGCGACATCTAGAGAGCTTAGGCCCAGATCTCCGACTCAAAGCACATCCCGCTTACATAGTTTCCCCTGGTCGCCCAGAACCGGGTCGCACACGAATTGCAGAGCCGGGTTTGTGGCCTTCAGGTTCCGCATCAGGGATAGTACCGACTGCAGGAACGATTCGGTGCCAATGTACCCTGCCAGAGTCCGCCAGTCAATCGAATCGCATACAGTGCAGTGCCAGGACCGATAGCTGTACCAGTCATCAGGTAGTCGTAGGCGAGCAGCTGATTGGATTCCAGGCCGCGCACTAGCTCGTCCAGATGCTCGCCCTGGAGGCGCTGCCCCGTCCACTTGGCATATCCAGTATGGTTCGATAACTGCACCGAGTTGATCGGGTCGACATCTAGACAACACGCGATCAGACGCCTGGCTGGCCGGGTCCGCCCTGCTGCGACCACTACCGAACCCCAGCACCTGCAGCGGGAACATCGCCGCCTGGCAGGGTCCCCCCCACAGCAACAACGTCACACAACTGCGGGCGCCCCGATACCCTCCAGGCCGACACCGACCTTATTGCCGACGTACCCATGGACAACCGATGACTGAATACTGAGGATACGCGCCGTCCCCCTCATGTGTGGCCCGCGTCCCCGCGAAACGCCGCCACGCCGGGCCTTGGTCTCCGACGACGAACGCAGCCGGCAACAGGTGGTTTTGCCGCTGCGGTGCAGTTCGGGGCAGTGGCGCCCACCGCCGCCTGCTCGGCACCCCCCGACTGACTGCAACGGGCTGCATGGAGCGCCGGACGACTACCTACACTCGTGTCCTACATAGGCAGGGCAGCCATTGCGCGCGCCCTTCGGTCTGTCCAGGCAAGGGGCCAGTTGCAGCACACGCGTAACGGATGCGCGCCCTATGGGTTGAGCAGCGCCCGCGTTTCCTGTTTGATGTGCCGGTGCATCTCGATCCGCAGGTCCTCGACGATGACGGAGCAGAGCACGTCGCGGAAGAAGGCGTTGGCGCGCGCCAGGACCTCGCCGAGGCCGTCGACCAGCTCGTCCGGGGACGCTTGCGCGCCGCGGTTGTTCAACGCGATCGCCATCGATACAATCTCCCGTACCATCTGGTTGTAGTCGGTTGGATCCGACCTGAATTCGTAGTCAATCCCTAGCCGACGTTCTTGTTCCCGGGCATACGATTACACTTTCTGGCTGGCCGACGTCGCCCTGGTGGCCTTCTTCACCACGGAGTGACCTGGCTGGGGGATCAGAACGAGCACAAGGGCCATGAGGGGATCGTTCACACCGTATTTCTTGATCTTGGCTCCCAGCTTCTCCATGTTCGTCCTGGTCAGTTTGATCGGCTTCTTCACAGCATGAATATCTGCACATATGTGCGTTTCACTTTCGGGACAGGCGATGCCAGAGCGGTCGGACGCCTTACACGGGATGTGCTGCGACATTGTCGTCTGAATCTGGTCTAGGGCCACGACGAGGACCTCCAGTGCCTGAACAAGGTTCGCGTCAGAAACCTGTCTACAGTGGGCTCTTTCACCTTGTTCGACCTTGGCTTCTGCCAGGGCCGGGTCGTCGTCGGCCTCCAGGAGTTCCAGTTTTTCTCTGAGAATAGCGAAGTTCTCCTTCTTGACGCCGTACGCCAGCAGCTTGGCCCCTGCGTTCTGCGACCACAGCGACGACGGTATCTGGCAGCACGGTTGTCAGCATCGCCGTTCCGTCATTGTGGACGACGCGTACAAAGAGTTCACCCGTGAACGACGCACCGTGCTCCATGGATTCAGCCAGCAGCAGTAACAGGGGCAGAACGTCGTTCCCATTGTTCCTCATCGACAACCCGTCGCCCATCGATGGAAGTGCCGCGTTGGCTGCGACCAGGCAATCGGCAAGATCCGCCTTGACGCCATCCTGATTCACAGGCGGATGCCGTTGCCCAGCGGCGGAACTGAATCCTGTTGCACAGCAGTGTCAGGAGCGCCGTTGTGGGGTCACTACCACGACACGTACCTAGTCGAATCTTTTGCAATTCGTCCTCGAGCTGGATGGCCTGGGCTTCCCTGGGAAGGCACTCAGTCGGCGACCTGGCGAACAGGTTCGTCGCTGTCTGCGAAGTCGTCCTGCGAAACCGTGGCGCATGCGGGGACGGCGACACGGACGATCGTGCCGTCGACAGGCGTACGTTGGCGGTCGGCATCCTGGTCCGGCAACGTCAAACAGGAGCAATAGCTGGCAGGGTGTCGGTCTTTGCCTACCTCGCGTTATCCGATGCGGGCATGGCAGTCACTTTGTTGACAAGGTTGTGGGTGGTATCCGCGTTCTGTAACGGGGACTGTTAACCATGGTCAGACATGGCAACGGGCGTGCTGACCTCAATGATGCCGTGGCAGTGCTGAAGGACGGCGTTGAGGATATCGGTTTGCATCTTGGACTTTAGCCGAAACACGAACTGACGATCAGTCGTCCCGATCGACAACTGTTTCGAGGACGTCTTGAAGGCCGGGCTGCCAAGTAGGTCGATGGAGTTTAACGGCATGTCGGCGGTCACGTCGCGGTACACATAAAGGAAATGGCCGCTGACAATCAGATGCCTGGCGGGGTCGCATTGTCAAATGACACGTGTCATGCTACTGAGCAGCTCCACGACATGCCTTAACGACCAGGTGACCTTGCCCTTCTTGTGCGCGAATCCTTTGAACGTGACGATGTTGTCGCCCAGCGAGTCGATCGGTTTGATGTTGAACGCGCATTGCTTCTTGCGGATCTGGTTGACGAGCTGGACGACCTGCCTGCCTTCTGCCTCCCGAATCATCATGACGTCGGCCTGCATACTAAACGACTTGAACTGGATCGATATGCAACTGATCATTGTTCGTCAGTATCGCAGGGCAACCAGCCGCGTTAAGATGTACCTCGGGTGGTCGGCATTCACGCTAGCATTTAGTAGATCGTCGAAGGGTCGCGAGAACTCATACGTTTGGCTTTCGTCGCCTTTGCAGTATAGTCGCAGAGTTTGCGATTCACAGTTGATCGCCAGGAAATGGCTCAGTGGTTTCTCCATGATATGCTCCAAACGCTCTACCGTTACTGCAATGCCGAACGCGCCGATCTGAAGAGTCATCGTCAGCACATGTTTCGGCGTACTTGCACGCCGGGAACCTTCAGGGTGATGACATCCGTTGGCTGAAGAGCCGTATCGATCAACGCGGACGAATCGCCGTTGAATTTGCCTGGGTCGGCAACGTTCACCTTGTCGCTGTAGGACGCCACATGGGCCACCAGAGAGCCTTCACACTAATCATAAACATGACGCCATGGCATAACTTCTTCATCGTCGTGAAACCTATCGAGTGAAACGACGTTGCGCAGGCGCCACAGAATATCAGGCTGCAAGTTGGGCAGAAGAGGACGGACGGCCTGCCTCGGTTCAGCCCTAGACATCCCATTCGGTCGCTGTAGTCTGTACCTGTTATCGCAGTAGGAACAGGGGGCACCGACGCGCATAAGGAGCGGGCTGCTGGCAGCATCGGCATCGCTTGGCACGAGCTTGAACGTGTGCACGGCCAGCGTCCCTCGTCGATGCCGATCCTGTGCACACTGCAGGCAGAGGGACGCCTCGCACTGGGCGCACTCGACCACGGCGCCCGGATGACGACAGGACGCACAGTCCAAGGCCCTTTGGGTCGACGACGACAGCATTCGTACCCCCACGGGGGACCAGGGCAGCGCTGTGTGACGGCCTCGGATTCCTCCAGCCACCCGCCCTGTCCCAGCGCAGATTGCTCACTTGGCCATCACTGCGACATGGACCAGGCGAACGGTTGACGAGGTGGTCGTGTTCCTGTCCCCCCCGCCAGGTAGCAGCTGCCCACTGGGAATATTTTGTCCGTGGTGGTGGGTGCCGATGGCACCGATGGGCGACAAGGACGTGCAGGCGGCGTCGGCGGCGGCGGCGTCATGGCTCGAGGCACGGGCTGATGACGCCCGGCCGAAGCGCAGCGCGACATCGGTCGTGAACCGGGTCAACCAGGTCGATGCCGTCGAGCTGGACGCCGAACTCGATCGGTATATCCACGGGCAGCTGACGACGACCCTGTCGCCGATTGCCCCGTCGGTCGTCCAGCGGTTCACGCCCGAGATCGATGCGATCGTTCGCGGGATTGTGTTCGCGTTCACGATCGGCGCGGGTGTCCCGTCGCCTGGGAACCAACTGCAGAACCTGGAATACGCGCCCATGTCGCGAACCGCCCGGGTCTGTCACGGCCTGCTGACGGTCATCTTCCCCTGGGTCTTCGCCAGAGCGCAGCATCATGCACCGGCACGCATCGCCGACCGCGTCCACATTCTCCTGCGGGTCGCCATCATCGTCAACCGCATCGCGTTCCTGTACGGAAGCGTCTACCGGTCGGTGACGGATCGGATCGTCGGCGCCCAGTTGCGGTACCGACGGCCACGCGTCCAGCGCCAGCTGACGTTCGACTTCATGAACCAGGAACTGGTCTGGACAGGCGCCAGCGAGTTCCTCCTGTTCATCGTCCCGCTGCTCAACACCAGCGCGCTGCGCTCGCTGATGCGGAAGGCGTTCGGCAAGAGCACGACGGTGAAGTCCGGCGACGACGGCTCCTGTGGCGTGTGCGGCGCGCATCCGATCACCGTCCCCGTCATGTCGTCGTGCAACCACCTGTTCTGCTATTACTGCCTGCGCGCGTCCCGTATGGCGCCCGACTTCAAGTGCCCCGTCTGCGACAGCGAAATCACGTCGCAGTCCATGGTGACCGATCGCAACCGAACGGTCCTTGGCGTAGCAGGATAAACACGTTCACGTCGTAATAGCGTAATTGAAATCAGAAGCGTCGTTGCGGCCGGCGTGACAACAGGCCTGTACTTGTAGCTAAAGTTCAGAGTCGTTCGTCCGCGACTTCCGTCTCGATCTCTTCCAGACAACCGGGGGACGTCTACACCGACTTCGTCGGCAAATCATCCGGCTTCACGTCCAGAAGAAGTTCGGTCGCCGCCGCGTCGCCTGTTGATAGAGGACGCTTCGTGGCAATTCTGCACTTAGTGCAGAATTGTGCTCTCTAGCAACGGCCCAGACTCATCGATACCAGGACGAGTTCCTAGTCCGAGAGCCTTGAACAATACCACATGCAGAAACGACTGGAAAACATACCGTATCAGTGGCGTGCCACAACGGTTTGTCGGATATGAAGGCAAGGCCTGACGCAAGAGATGTGACTGTCCGCGCCATAGGCAGGAAGCAGAAATTCTTGACGACAGGCCAGGTTGGCTCGCAGAGATCAGATGCATCAAGGCGTCTCAGACGTTATGTGTCGTCGCCGCACAATGTACCGCATCAAGTTCTGACCCTGACAGGAAACGCGGAAGCAACCGAGCAATGCTAACAGCAATCATGCACAAAGTAGACCACTGTGCGCACGGTCTAGCCATGGTTGATCATCAGGGCGCAGGTCTGCTGGAGAACGAGTCGGCGGTATTTACCATCCATGAATGATCCACCGGCAGTGCCAAACGAGCCTGCCAGGCGTTCTGCGCACTCCCACCAACTTTCAGTTTGACTTAGCGAAATCAGCCAATCTGGCCAAGCTGCGCTACGCTCTTCGCGATACGAGAGGAGCGGTGGCACGTGTGCCAGCGCAGACAGCCTAGCTGCCTCTCAATTTATCACTGCCCTTTCCAGCGGTACGCCTGTTTCCAGCTGACGGTGGCCGATCTCTCAATGAACATCCTCTAATCGGCACTCATGTCCGCGTCTCCTAAGAGCATATCCACCCGTTGAATTCGTTTCCCACCCGTTGTACCTAAACCTAACCGTTTAGGTAAAGTCATTAAACTGGACCACGCGGTACCCGACGCAGTCGAAATGAGCGGGACCCCGTCGGAGGCGACAACCCTTGTCGTCGAGGCAAGCAGACAGGGGCCAAGAACTTCACGACCGCTGAAGACGTTCTAATCGCCAGGGCCTACCGGACGACTACGACGGATGCCTCTGGTGGGGCGGACCAGGACGGCGACACGTTTTATCGTCGTGTTGCCGAGCATTTCCACGAACTGATTAAGGACACTTTAGGACTTTGTGCAGATACGATCCTGGGAGAGCATTCGTTCCCGATGGTTGAATGCCATTCACGTCAGGCGTGACTGGTTCACCGCGAACTTCGGGAGACTGCGAACCTCCGCCCACGCAAGGTCGAACATGAATCGCTTCTTGCCGCTGCCCACGTAGTAGCAATTCTTGGCAAGATCCGTGTAGTTCTCCAACTTCCACAAGGAGTGTTCCTCGTTCAGGGCTTTCTCCATGCACTCGACGAACTTGTTAATGCTCTTCCGCCTAAACACTGGCATTTTAGCATATGGGACTAGTCGTTCGGGGCTCGCTGCGCTTCGCCCGCTCCCTCCTAGGTGCAACCTCCTCCACCAACCCCGTTGAGCGCAACCCCTTGCAGGTTACGTGCCCGATCACGCCACTCGGTTTAGTGGTGTGGATTAAAACGGTAACGAAAGTTGAGGCCACGGCTTGATCAACGAGTTCGTCGGGTGCATGGAGAAAGCCCTGAACGAGGAACACTCCGGGTGGAAGATGGAGAACTACGCGGATCTTGCCAAGAATTACTACTATGTGGGCAAGCGGCAAGAAGCGATTCATGTTCGACCTTGCATCTCGGGCGACGACGCGCATACGGTGGCATCCTGGATCACGAATCACATCCCGTGCACGAACGCCCAATGCATTGGGTCCAGCGACCGCAACCTCTCGGCCAGGCACGGTACGGTGCAATATATTGCTCAGGCCCATCATCGACTGGCGCATTCGGGCGCTGCATTCAGCAGAGCCGACACTGGGGTCGGTATCGATTGCGTGGTATTCGAGCTGAACGACTATGCTCAGCTGACGGCGCCACACGCCCGTGAAGAGGATCGTCTCGACGGATGCCGGACCCGCAATCGACCCGACGTTCTGACTGACCGAGCGCCAGGTACGCTGGATGGACGCCCTCGACACAAGGATGAGGAAAACTACCACGCTCGAGCCGCGGTGGAAGCAGTTGAACGTGTAATTAATGATCCCGCACCGGCCGAGTTCCTGGGCGTCGTGTCCGGAAGAACGCTGTGATTGCCGGTCCGGTGGATGGAGTCTCGAACCCGGTCGAGAGAAGCGCCGAGAGCGGCAACGACGAAGACGCTGCAAAGACCAGGGACGCCGCCATCAGTAACGTCGACGGAGGATGCAGCCGCATGCCCAAGCCGACCCAGCCAACCGTGGCCGTCGCCGCCGGCAAGCTCAACGGCAGACGTCGATGACAATGATGCCGGGCAACGTCCTGCTGGTGCATTGCCAACCCCGGCAACGTGTCGATCGAGGCGGATTCCGCCACAGAGCGGGGAGCACCTCTGCTGCCCTGCGACGACATGCCGATGTGTGCAGCGTCGCCCGGCCATGACCAGTAGCCGATGGAATGCGCACAGCGGCGCCGCCTCAGAGCGCCGCGCGCGGTCATGGCGCTGTCCCTGTCATTCTCTTGTTTCGCCTGGTCTGCCCAACACCCTGCCCGTAAGTATCGCCGAGGTTTCTATGACGCGTAAGCCACGTATTCATATGAATACATCTCCAGAAGGTCCGTCCTGAGCCCCTAGGCGATAAGAACAGGGCAGGGCAGAACAGGCGAGGCAGGAGAGTGGCGGCGAATACATTCCCGGTGGGGCGCCAAGACAGCGCCGCCACCCTCCGATGCGGCTATTTGTAGAAATCGGTCGGCCCACCCGGCGGCCGATGATGATGATGGCGACGGGTGTCGACCGCGCCTTGACATCGACGCTGTACCGGCTCGACTGGGTCTGGCTGACACGAATCTGGTTCCCCATGTCGTACGTCTTCGGGTGCCCGCTGTTCCTGCCATTGATCCCGATCATTGGCGTTGCTCTGACACAGCCCGTCCCGCCTGCGTTCCCGTGGGTAGGCGTAGCCCCGGTGCTCATCGCCTGGATCGGCGTATCGTATTGCCTGTACCGCGAATGGATCCCTGGCACGGTCCCGTACGATGTGTCGTGGGCGCTGATCGCGCTGGCGTACACGGGCACGTGCTCCGTCGCGATGCTGACGTCGGACGCGTTGCATGCCCAGGTCGGGTACATGCTGGCCTGGCTGCTGACATCGGCTCTGGCCGTGTTCCCGTTGAAGCAGATCGTCAGGCGCGGGCGCCCGTTCTCCACCATGCATCACGGGTTCCCTGTGGCATCGAAGCGTCGTCATGTGTTCGCTCTGCACGCTGTCGACGACACGCACTCGTCGTTTCCATCGGGTGACGCCGCCGGGGCCGCTGTCGCTGTCATGTGGTTCCATTCCTACTGGCCTGTCTACGACTGGCGAGTCGCCGCCCTCCTGGCGCTCGTGCTCGGCCTGGCCCGAGTGTGGTTCGGCGTGCATTACTGCTCCGACGTCGTGGCGGGGTGCACGATTGGCACGACGTTCGCGACCTGCCTGCACTCCATTTGGGCCAACGTTCCCAGGCATCACGCGCCCGCGATCATGTGCGGGTTGGCGATAGCGGCGTTCCCCATCAATTACGTTCGCCTGCGGATCAAGCAGTCGACGTCCGAATCTCTCAAGGCGCGATCGTTGTAAAGCCCAGTCTGCACGCGATGGACATTGTGAGCGGAAGGCTGTTGATGGACTTTATCATAGAAAGTGTGCTCGCGTCATGTCACGATGTTTGGTTTGTCGCCTACCAGTCCCACTCATGGTCGAAGTGCCCATCGTGCCCGTCGTGGCCAAAGTGCCCGTCGTGTCCGTCGTGGTCAAAGTGCCCGTCGTGGCCATCGTGCCCAAAGTGGCCCTCGTGCCCGTCGTGCCCGAAGTGGCCATCGTGCCCAAAGTGGCCATCGTCGTGACCAAAGTGACCATCATGATCACCAAAGTGTCCATCGTGGCCAAAGTGGTCGTCGTGGCCGTGGTGCCCATCATGGTGCTCGTGCTCGTGCTCGTGACCGTGCATGAGCATCGGGTCGAACTCGTGCTCGTGGTCGTCGTGGCCGCGCATGTGGTCGTGGTCGTGCACATAGACGGGCTCGTGGACGTGCTCGTCGTGGTGGTCGTGGTGCCCGTGCACGTCACCCAGGAACTCGTCGTGGTCGTGCTCCTCGAAGAACGTCGGGTGGTCCTGCTGTCGCATGCCGAAGTCGGCGTTCTCGTGCCCGTTGTGGGCGACCGGGTCCGCGTGGTGCTCCTCGCCCTCGTGCGGGTGCAGGTGCTGCCAGTCGTGCGGATGGACGCCCTCGCCGAACTCGAAGTTGTTGAGCTCGCCGCCGTTCGCGTGGCCCAGGTTGGCGTGCGTCGAGATCGGGTTGTGGTCGTTGACGTGGTCGGAATCGTGGTGGTCGTGGTGGCCGTGGTGGCCGTGGTGATGGTCATCGTGCCCGTGCCCGTGGTCATGCTCGTCGTGCGCCACGCCGTCCAGGGCCTCGTGGTCGTGGTCGTGGTCGTGCTCGTGGTGCGCATCGTCGAGGTCGTGCTCCATGTTCTGGTGGGCGCCCTCGCGTTCGACCAGACGCAGATGCTCGTTGTCGTGGGCCAGCTCGTGCGAGTTGTCCATGTGCTTCGAGTACAGGTCCGAGTGGTCGTCAGTGGCCGTCACCGTCGCCGTCAGCGTCGCCGTCGTCTGCACGTTCGACTTGTCGTTGCCCTTGTGCTGCAGGATGTTCTCGCCCTTGTTCCTGTCGTTGGCGTTGACGTGGTTGTCGTTGTGGACGGCGCTGATGGCCCGGGCGCCGTGGGCCTGATCCCACCGGTCGTGTCGCTGGGCGGCGGCCATCGCCATGGCCAGCATCGAGACGAGCAGCAGACTCCGCATTGTTGTCATCGTGATCGTGGTGCTCTGATCCCTCCCTGCAGATAGGCGCACAGGGACGAGTGTTGCTGTTGCTGGGGGGCGAATAGATGCGGGTGGCCGCAAACGCTGCGCTTCGTTCGCTGGTGACGAAATATAAGAATGAAGGCTAAGCGGACATGAATCAGACTGGAGATGGCGAACGTTGCACTGGACGTCATCTTGCCCAGTGTGACGTCACCGTCGCCGTCCCGGTCGTGAGTCACGCGCACCGACCCGGATCGAATCTTCGCCTCGTGACGCAACTGGGCCATCGACAGGTGCATTGTCGCGGAGGCGTGCCCCAGTGCTCTGAAACACACTTAACTTATCGCAGAACGAAGTACCATGCGCCCGGGTGCCCTCTTTATCGGCATTATCGTCGTGCTTGTCGCCACGACCGCGTTCGCCGGCGAGACGTCGATCACTGTGGAGCACGGCGACGGTCACGTCGACAACACGAACGAGAGCGGCGTCCATCACATTTTCGGCGACGCGGATCACAGGCAGGACGTTCGGCACCACGGCGCCGGGCATTCGGCGATCGACCACGATGGGGAATTCGGGCAGGAGCACCGCGACGACGTTGCTGACGGGGACCATCACTGGCTGCACGTCGCCGACGACCTGCCGCCACATGTGGGGCATCACTAAAATGAGTCTGACTGTTGGAACCACGATTGGCTGGGTACAAGGTTCCCCTTGTCGTCAACTAGGTACGTGCGCAGACCTGGTAGACGCCCGTGTTCCGCACCGCCAGCAACGCCGCCTCACTGATCGGCAATCGCATCGTCCCGACCGGGTGTGCCTGTGGTACCCACCGCGATCTGAATGCGCCGCCCAGGTCGCCGACCGCGGGGCAATGCCCGGCATCCAAGAGTGTCCCGCATGGCGACGATGACGTTGCTATGCTCGCCTGCCATAGGGCTTTTGCTCTTTCGTTGATCGTTCATCGTCGGTGACGTAGGTGCGGGCGCGTCCTTGTTGTTTCCACGTGGGTGCTTGTGTGTGGTGTGCGCGATGCGCGTGCCCGTCCCTGGTGGCCAGGCCTTGCATCGGGGCGACAACGCGGATGGTTGTGGGCTCGCGAAACACCACCCGTCGTCATCACCCGACGGTACACCTCGGCGGTCTCACACGCAACGACAGCAGCAGCGGTCTAAACGCAAGGCGGTGGGTCCCAGGCCGGCGAGGATTCCCGTACTGGCTCGGCCCGTTTCGGTGGCATCCCAAGTTGGACAGAATGCCTGGGCCCCAACTACAGCGTTCACGGGGGGTCCAGCCAACCTTGACGTTTACTGCTTGGACGCCCTGTACCCCCATGCTCAGCAGCACATTGCGGTTTATCCCGGTGCGGTATTGTATAGTCGTTATCGTTCACCGTCAGACCCCGGCCTGCACAAACCCGGCTTGTACCGCACCCAGGCCTAAACGTCAAGTTCGTCGCAACAGGTAGGTGCACCAAATTCGGTTGCTGATGACCCTGCGACGCGACAATCTGCACTTTACGGTGTACGACTCATCGCAACTCATCGGCCCAGACGTGAACAGCGATGAAGATGACAATCATAAATCGCTTCGCCGTGGACCTGATCATTCCCAGCTAGCGTCGACTTCACGTGAGGCCGGATTCCGCCCCAACCCGCGCTTGATGTGCTCCTGCTATTGGCTGGCAAACAAGGCATGGGTTGGGGTTGACATCAACGATCGGCTTCATCGTGTGAAGGTAGAAGTCGTAAATAGAGCCGGTAATCTACAACTCTTTGCGTAATAACAATCTCGAATCCGTCTGCTGTTAACGGTCACAAGGAGTCCATTCTGTATGTGGGTCGCTCTCCTCGAGCGATTCTGGAACAGGGCGGCTACTGGCAATGAGGCTAACCATTGGTCGGATCACTCTATAGTTAGTTACGCTAGACGACCGTGTTCTGCGTAGAGCTTATGCAGGATATGGATGCCCTTGTATGCACGGCAACGATGCATAACATCGTGGTGTTTTACAGAAAGAGCGAGCGAGCGAGAGAGAGCGACGCAGTATCGCCTTTCGTCGCCATACCTATTCAGCGCCAGTAGGAAACAACGCCATCGACGTATGACTGCGGAATGTCAAAGTCGCCGCTCACACTTCTTACACGAAACATCGCCATCCCGAGCATGCATCGTGGGCAGACTTTGTGCAGCGATATCCAGGGATCGACACATTGACGGTGGAAACGGTGACCACAGCAACGCATTGTTCGATATTCTGTATCACCAGGGTAAATGACGGGGCACCCGTTGGGACATCTGAAGGTGATTGAGATGGCGCGAATATGACGAACCGATGATTATTCCGTTACGGGTTGTCTTTTTCGCTCGGGAAGACTTCCAGATATGTCATGGCATCCAGGATATCGATAGCAATGGCGGACCGAAGGGAATCGAGCGGTATATTCTTCAGCACTGCATCGGCAGCGAGCAGGAACTGGTGCATCTCGAGCGTGCAAGCTGCTGAAAGAAGCAATCTGAAGTTTACAGGCCGTCCGGCGTCAGCCTGGAGCTTATTGTGGATCCATGCGAGGGCATTTTCGATGGACTATACATGACGGGTGTGCACGACGTTAGTTCATCTATTTGAGAAGAAGCGTCCACAGAGGATGCTTACCTGGTCGGTATTGTGCATAAAGTCAACGACGAGCAGCACCTGCCGCATGCCGATTGTGTCCATGGCTGCGTGATCCAGGCCGTTGCTGATTTCGCGTCGAATATAAGCGGAGTGGATGGCGGCCTGCGCGCTCTCCACACGATACCAAACATTTACATTGTTAGGTCGAAGCAGGAACGCGTCGCCAAGTACAATGAGACAAGCAATGAAGACTGCAACGTTGCGTAGTGGCGCGGGATCAACGTGCCGGTACGGCGACATTCTGGAACAGAACCTGACGTCGGGGCACAATAACGACAAACGGTTCGTACTTGGTCTGTCCTGCAAATTCGAAACTGGTCCGCAGCCTTCACGCAGCACGCGAAGTCAGGAGAGCAGGCCGGACTCCGCGCGCCCGCGGCCTGGCCGCAGCCCGCGAATCCCGGCCGGTGCTGCTTGGCCTTCTGCCCTCAGGCTAGTCTGACCACCACGGCACTGAATACCCTGCAAGGCGCGGTGCTGGCGCGTTTGGAGTGGTTCTGCAACACCTATCCATTGCTGTCTCAATGTTTGGTATTGCATTCATAAACTAATGCTGAATATGTACCTAGGCGCCGGGGACTATAATTCGCGCCGGGCGGCATTCAAGGATTACCTGGGGATGTCGTAGTGTTGAGTCGCCTGACAGGCACGCGTTCATACCCCCTAATAGGTAACGCCTCGGGGGCGGCGGTCAGGAACATTCCGTGTGGTGTGTCTATCTCGGGCCGTCCTCCGACCGACTGTCGCCCCTGCCCAGAAATAGGCACCGAACCGAGTGAAAGGGTGCGCCCAGTTCACTGAAGTCGGGGGGACGATGCCTGTGACCCGTCTGGCATCAAGGTCCGGCCCTGCAACGACGTCGCCAAGGCCTGTCACGAGGTCAACAAGTCGGTCTGCTCGGTCGGCAAGCCCCGCCGCGAGGCTGGCAAGCCCTGTTACGAGGTCAAGACGCGAGCGGGCGCCGCGCGTCGCGTCGGAGGATGCGACGCCGCCTCGTCAGCGCGTGCGTGCCTCGGTCGATCCGGCACGTCTGCACAGGGCGCTCAGCGAGCGCTTATACCTGATCGGCCGCCGGGACTCGCCAGATGACCTCGCTGAAACGGATACCCTTGTGGGTGCCTCGCAACCTGCATCCTGTCACGTTGGGATCGCCGCTCATGGACGACGGTTCTCTGCAGGTGTACATCGTCCTCGGCACGACCGGCAATGTTTACTATCCCACGTTCTCCAGGGCGAAAGCGCCGACGTGCACGTGCCGCGACAATCGTGTGAGGAGAGTCCCATGCAAGCACATCCTGTTCGTCCTGCATCGCGTCTTGAAATTGCCACGATCGGCCGACCACCGTGACATCGACGGCATGCTGGCCCAACGTAACCGGGACGATATCAAGAAGGTCCTGGCACCCGATGCGGTCCGAGAGGGGTACCTGGAACAGACCGGGTTCTCGCTCGACGACGAACCGTCGCTGGGACCCCAACGCCAACGCGTTGCCGAGGGGGGCCCGCGCCCCCTCGACAGAGGCGAGGATTGCCCGATCTGCTACGAGGACATGTCGAGCGACCCGCCCGGCCAGCTCGTCTGGTGCACCGCCTGCCGACGCAGCATGCACGTGGACTGTTTCGGCAAATGGCGAGACGTCAAACTCAAAGGCCACGAGCCCGTCACCTGCGTCTACTGCCGGCAGCCCTGGCACGCCAGCATCGGTTCCGCCCCGTTCAAGCGCAAGCCCATGAACCTGGAAGAGTACCTTCGCGAATGACCAGGAGCCCTGCCGTGGAACGCAACGGGCAGCACATGCTGAACGTGGCGTTCCAGCCAACGAGCCAGGCGGCGCGGCATCGGTGTGCCAGACGTACTCGTCGGCACGAAGAGGGCGCGCGATTGCTATGGCACGTCTAGGTCATATATGTCATTGTCGTCGCGCCTGGATCCCGCCATTGCGGACGTCGTCTGCCCTCTGCGTGTCCAGGCGCTCTTGACGCGTCGGCTGGGTGCAACCGTGGCCCCTGCCACCGCTTCCCTGGTGACGCACGGGTCCAGATCGGACGACCGCCTTGGGCCACCACCAACGCCTCCAGCGACCCTGAATGGTTCTCTATTGGCGGTGCCCAGCGTTCGGCCGCTGCCCTTGCGTAGGGTGCCCGAGTTGTCGACGCGTTGGTTGCCCTTGTCGGCACTGACGGTTGCGACCCGTTGCCCGGCTGTGACGCCAACCGCGTCCAGCGCGTTGGACGCCTTTGTGATCCGAACCGGTGGTGGTCGACCGCTGCCGGCCTTCGGGAGCTTCGTCGCGTCGCGATGGCGGCGGATGCGTACCCAGACGGTCCCAGCGAGGCCGATCGCCACGGTCTTCGTCGCCAGTTGCAGGATCAGCGTCAGGACGTGGCTGACGCGCAGGGCAGCAAACACGATGATGGCGATCCCGGTCAGAGCGGTCATGGCGAACGACATCAGCATGAGCGTCAGCACGGCCAGGTTGCGGGTCGCCTGCGCGTTCGTGTCCCTGGCGAACCTGCGCACCGTGTAGACGCCGATGACGAACATGCCGGCAAAGTTCACGAACACGGGGACGCCGATCGCGAGAGAGTATCCACTACGTTTGCGTCGTCCATCAGGTGCGACCGGCCACGGTCGTTGCTCACAGGCAGCCCTGACCTGGACCCTGAAATGCACGAGAACCCGAATCGTTTCGGTGTGTCGCCCGACACGAGGTTGATGATGGAGAGGGTCTGCAGGCAGAGAGCGTCAGGTCGTGTTCCAGCGTCCGCATCAGCCGGGCGTACGACGAAGAGGACGTTCTGGGCGTACAGGGCCGCCTTGAGCCATCTGGAGGCGCGCGCGCTGCTTTGATAGAAGATGGCCATCCGCGCGTGGTACAGGTTATAGTCGCTGAGCTGGCGGGCCCCAGTCATCAGCAACGTACGGCTGGCCAGCTGTGGCGAACGCGTCGCGACCCACAGCGAACAGCGCTTCGTGCATGAAGAAGGCGCACACGGTCGGTTCGACGGCCTCGGCGACGGTCAGCAGCAGGGTGGCCACCGCCGTCGCCAGGTTGACGCCGGACAGCACCACCGGGAACGCCGACCGGGGCGCGTGCGTGTACCGCATCGTCGTGAACGCCGCCAGCGCCGCCAGCAGGACGGCGACCTGCAGGTTGGCCCAGGTCGTCAGCCATGACATCGATGGATTCGACCATCGGGTACGCTCGTACCCGGGGCTCGCCTGCCCGCCTGCCCAGATCAAATCGTCCACGCGCGCGACGTACGTCGGTTACGGGATTGCATTGTCGGCGGCGCGCAACGCCCATGAGGCGGTCGTTGGTGCGTCGCGTGGCAGCGGCCGCACCGGCCGCGTGGTACCTGTTGCGGCCGCGGCCGGCGCGATGCGATGACGAAGGGGCGGCGCCCGGGCCCGACTACATGACGCGGGCGTACGAGATCGCGTCGCCCGCCGTCGTCAACATCCAGTGCGAGTGTCGGCGCTTCCTGCGCGAGTACGTACCTACGTCGCTGGGTCGGTACCCGTCGTCGCGTGCGCCTGACGACCGGCCTCGTCCGAACAGGGTCGCCGTTGGCAGCGGCGTGATTGTGGGCGAGTCGGGGCGGGTGGTGACCAATGCGCACGTCGTGGCGAACTGTTCGACGCCGCCGGTGATCACGGCCGAGGACGGCCGGCAGTTCACAGGGCGCCTGGTGGGGTTCGACCAGATGACCGATCTGGCGCTGTTGCAGATCGTCAACGAGACCGAGGGGCAGGTAACCGCACGCGCGTCACGCTCGGATCGCACATGACGGGTGGGCCCCTGGACTGACCGTCCCTGTGGAAAGACGTTCCCGGCTGTGCAATTTGCCAATTCGGATGCGGTTCGCCCTGGTCAGATCGTGCTGACCATCGTATGATCCTGCCCGTGTCGATATGTCCTGCCATACAGGTAGCCTGTTGACACGTTCCCACAGGGGTCGCCATTGCTGCTGCACACAACGGTGACGCATGGGATCATCAGTGCTGTCCAGCGCCAGAGCGCAGAACTGGGCCTGTCCAAGAGCCACCGGACCGACTACATACAAACGGGTTGGTTCGCTGGCCGCAGACGCATGTCGTTCTGTCTGAGCGTCGCGCTAGACGCTCCCATCAACTCGGGAAATTCGGGCGGCGCGTTAGTCGACCTCAACGGGCGCTTGGTTGGCATTACGACGATGAAGGCGCCGTTCGCTGCTGGCATCGGGTTTGCAATCCCGACCAATACCGGTGACAGGCGCTGCATATACCCGAGATGATTGCATTCTCACGCGTGCTCCAGTGCGGGCGATTATTGATCAGCTGGAGAAGAACGGGCGCGTCCTTCGTCCATACCTTGGATTCGCAATGGTGACGTTGACGCCGGCGATCATTGCCAGGGAGCGCTCCATCGGCGATTTCCCCGATGTCAAGGCGGGCGTTCTCGTGACAAATGTCGCGCCGTATTCGCCCGCCGATCGTAGGGAACGCTCGTCCGGCCCCAGATGTGCACACCATCTCACATTGGTGCAGGTGCAGGGTTGCTCGCTGGCGATGTAATTGTTGCCGTTGATGGCGACCCCAGCATCAACAGTGTGAGGCTGCTCCTGCAACATCTTGGGTTCGAGTCCCAGCGCGCGGTCACGTTCGATGTGCTGCGAAATCGAGGCCAACGGCTACGATTGTCCGTCACGCCTGTACCTCGGGAATGATGCTGTGTCCAATGAACCAGAACGAACCGCGCGTGAAAGTATTTAGAAATCTAGGTCCACATCCGCTAGGTCCAGATTATCAATCCACGACAGCAGCGCCCTGCCTTCGTTGTCGTCCTGCGCGGCGTCTCTGTACGTTGACCGACTACAACTGTCCCGGGCACTATTTCGACTCGAGCGATCGCTGGCACGCCCAGAACGTGCACTGGATCGTCCCGATGGTCGACACTCCTCCATTCGGACTGATGGCCGTCGCTGGTCGCGACGAATGTCTTTCCGACGTTTCGGTCGGACAGGAGGGTCGCCGCCTTCGGGCACGGTCACCTGTTCAGTAACGACGACATCGTCATGTGTCTGAAGGGCGTTGAGCACGTTTGCCCTAGCGAGGTCACGCTGCTTCTTGAGTAGCTCCTGAACATTCGAACGTCAGGGTGATGGATTCGCGCCGCGCGTTGGGACATGGGGCAACCAGTTGTTCGTGTTCGACCTGTTGCAGCATGCTGGCTAGACGGTACTCTCTCCATGGGCCGATGTGCATGCCTGGCAGTCAGCGCCAGCGGCTGCGATGGGTTCCGCCACGCCTCCGAATACGGGTTGACGTATACCTAGAGTACCTACGATCCGCATTGCTAAAGAATATCGTTCCAGGTCTACCGCGACGAACGAGACCTGAGAAACGGCGTTGACGTTATTAGGACTAAGAAATCTCTCCAACCGCTTACGACACGACGGCTGCTTGACGATAGGGGTTGAAGCGCGCGTTGACCATGTTGACGATGGCGGGATCGGGGTCGTCGGAGCGGTTAACATACAACGCCCATGCACTCATCATCTTGATCTCCGACTGCTGATCCTCAACGCTGTGCATACCTGGGCGACAATGAGAGATACTCCCCAGAGAGTAAGTAATCTGCTGAACTGACCAAAGATGACGCCGGCGTTTCGGTATACTTCCGGCTGGATATGACGTTTGGAGTACGGGGCATCGACAAAGACGGCTTCAGCAAGGGACGCAGCCAGGGCGACCACCTTCTTCGATCCTGGAGGAGGCCCTGAAGCAAGCACTTTGGAAGAACGTGAGTCGACCAGGGTGCCTGCGACAAGATGCAAATACAACACCGGCAGCGTCGTTGAATAACGCTAGTTTGCGACTCCAGATGTCGCTGTACACAATGTACTCCCACAGGTCAGGCGTCAGCTGACCGCTTCCAATCTCTGGCAGATCCGGCAAGCTGCGTATAGCCCTCCTAATAAGCTTCAGCCTCTGCGACTTTGACAGCGGTTGACGTCGCGAGGAGACGTAATTGCAGATGCCACTTGGAACCACCTAAAGTGGGAAGTATTATAACCTGGACACTAACCCAGGCAAGGTGGCCTCACCTCGTAGGAATCGAGTTGCGATGTGTCGCCTTCTTTCCAATCGCCGCAGAGATAAATGGGAGCACGGCCCCAGTTCGCATCGAGGAAATCCTTCATGGAGAAACCGCCGGGTACGAACGGGTGATAGATAAGCCCAGGGAACGCCACATCGGGATAATGATAGCCCTGCCTTGGGATGAACCAGGGCCACGACATCAACTGAATGCTGACCAGGGACAAGTCATGCCGTCGTCCCTCGCACCCATAGAGATACTTGACGGCATTGTTGTTCAAATCACCATTGAGGAGTACAGTTGCATTGGCGGGCATGGAATTCAGAATGGATTCCCCATACGCAGAGATGGCACTGAACCTGCTGAAGTCGCGGTTCTGCATTCCCATGCCGACGTGTACTGCGAGAGCGCCGATACAGATCGCATCAATCAGCTTTCCGACAGTATGTCGAGCCCAATGCCAGCCGTAGCCGGCCAGAAGAAACACGATCATGTTCGGTTGCATCCAGAAGCGCATCTGGACCCCCAGCATGAAATGCGTCAAGTCGAGGTTCGCCAAAGAATGGAACACAACGACATAGACAGCATATGCGAAGAGGAAGGCTGTTGCAGAGCTAACCCGGCGCCTGCTATCGCGAGCGAAGATGGCGAACGCACCAGCAGCAGCCAGGATGGAGAAGACGTACACGGATTCTTTCAAAAGGTACTGTAGATAGACAGCAAGCCGGCGTAGCAGCGGATGCTTCGAAGCGATTTCGTCTCCACCGAGCTGAAGCGTTCCGTACTGCGAGTTCATGGTTCAGACATCCGCACGCAGCGTACTACGAAACGCGGCTGACCTCTTGGCGAAGGACGTGCTTAACGAACCCTTGAAGGGTTGTTAAATCTCCCCACGAGTCGACAGGGCTCGTTGACGAAGAAATATACAGCAGGCCGTAGGGCGTCAGACCCGCAAGGAAGCTAGCAGTCATGGCCGCCAGAGCCGACGGTTTCACGAGCATCTTCCATTCGGCCGCGATCAACGTCGTTGCAATCGGGGCGACGAACAGCGCAGTCGTATGCTGATTGGTCAGCGCCAACCCAGACATGAAGGCGCAGACGGATGCGCGCCATATCGATGGCGCGTCGAACACCCAGATCGTGAGGCGCAGTAGAACGGAGACGAATGCCAAGTGCAGCGCAAATACTTCAGCCTGGCCAGAGTACAACCATACAGTTGGGGAGAACGCGAACGTCAGCGAGGTGACATAGGCGACGAATGCGGATCGCGTCATGGCGAATATGGAGCTGAACAGAACAGTCGCACTGATCGACGACAGCACGACAGACAGAAGGTTGAACACCAATGCGGGCGTCACCGACTCTGCATGGGGCAAATGTGCCGCTAATCGCCACGCGCCGTGGTACATCCAGGTGAACGTCGGGTAACCGGGCGGGTGGGCGACGCCCAACTGGCACGCCGACACGGCCAGCTCGCCGGCGTCGCCGCCCGATATCCCCCTCGACATCGTCGAGACGTACACAGCAAAGCAGGTGGCAAACACCGCCCCTCCCGATACGTACGCTGCGGATACATAGCGCCCAGGGCGTTTCACACCAGCAGTCGGCAGTCCCTCCAACCGGACGACACCCTGTCCCCGGTCGGCTCCCGCGAGTCTCTTCGCGACCGCCATCGGCCTCCCAACGGGCCACACGAATCGCAAATGGCGGGTCACAAAAACGCGTCCTCCCACGATACAACCAGCTGGGTGGGTAACAGGCTCGCGAGAGTTCGGCTAGATAACGGTTGGAATTGAGCAGGAGGACATACTTCGTGTGACGTTAAAATGTACAGGAGACGTTGTATTTGGATGCCATGATGGTGACGGGGGCGGGATCGACAATATAAGATCGCGACCGTCATGCTGCCCAGCGGTCATTGTGCTGCAGGTGGTGCAGGGCCGTCCAGTGCCGGTTTGGCGTCGGACTGGGCGGCGCCACCATTCTTCTTGTCGATGAACGGGAACAGCACCTTGAGAACCTCGACGTCCTGGAGGAAGCTGAGGTCCGGTGGCGGCGTTGTGGGTGCGACACCATCAGGACCGACAGCAACGTCGCCGTCGAGATGGGCGTGACCTTGATCATGGTGGGCACCTTCGCGCGCATCTTCGGTTATCGCATCATGGCCTCGTTCTAGAGATGCCTCGTGAGCGTCCCGGTGCACCTTAATATACGAATCCTCCTTCTCGTCGGTTGCTGTTATGGTTGCCGTTATGGTCGCGACAGTTTCGGTTTTCACCTTGTTCTTGCCGACGTGAACCTCCAGGTCGTCACCGCCTTCGCGAGCATTGCCCAGGATGTTGGCTGCCTCAGCAACTCTAGCGTGGTCCACTTCGTGCGTTGAACCTTCGTTAGCCTGATGCACTTCAGCAGTGGGAGGCGCGTGTTGTTCGCCACGGTGCACAGGACGAGGATCCTCGTGTGGAGGAAGAACCTCCCGGCCGTATTCGTCGACGGCAATAGGGACAAGGATATGTGGCCTAGGCGGCACGTCCGCCGCTGGCCTGAACTCATCGGGGCGTTGTTGCTGCCTGTCTACTGGGGGCACGATTGGCCTGCCGAACTCGTCGACTCGTGTTGCGCCCAGGTGCTCCGGGGCAGGGGGATGGAAACTGGGAGGTTCTCGCCTCGGTAGGGCGTTGTCGAACCCATGACAGATGGCCGCGATCCCCACCGAAACAATGAGGATGGCGAGGCGCGACGCCATCGTGCCAATAGACGACCTTCTCTGTAGACTTATACCAATATGCCCGAATGAGACGTGACGGACTGGTGACAGATACTGGGAGCGATGACTCAACGGTGGGCTCTGCGTTGACGTCACCCGATTCGGTCGGTGACGGTGCACCCACCCCTGAGAAGTTCCTGACAGCAGCGTGACCGGAAGCTCAGCGAATCTATTGAGTTGACCATTGGATAGATGGTAACGATGGAAGACGGGAGTCGGCTTGGGAAGCGAGTTCTAATCGCTCTCGAACAGCCCCTCCTGTTCGTGTCGAAATCAAAGAGCGTGCCGTCGAAATCCGTCCAGCACGAATCGCGGCGTGAATTGTAATGAGGGAGAAAACCTGTCGCTGTGCATTGCTGCCGCCCACCGACTTCAGCTCATGCCGGACTCGGAAGAGCGCCTCTAACGCCGCCTCGTCAAGGTTCAAATAATATGACATAATGCCGACGAGGCAGTCCCTGACGATCTGGCAAGAGCCACCAGAGCCATCCGCAACGATAGACACGATATCTTCCAGCTGGTCGACAGGGTCGACATGACAGCGGTGAATCAGGTAATGCGATGCAGTGAACGGGTATGAAAAGGAGGACTGGGTCGTGGCAACGAACTTATCAACGACACGCCAGCGAGTTCCGACATCGTGCCCAAGTATTTCTAGCCGCACCAGCAAGCTGACCGCATCGCTGACGTCCATGGCGTATCCGGCAGAACGGTGAAGTTCGGCAACGATCTTTCCGTCAAAGATATCGAGAGCCTCGCCCACACGGCCCAGGTGGATCAAGAATATCGCCCAGTGCCAGTAAATGTGACAAGCGAGATCAGCGTGCCGACTCCATGACGAATCATTTCCCGACAGTAATTCAACGCCCTCTGAGCCGCACTTCACCATCAGAGCCCTGGCCCGCCAACATAGGTCCCTGGTGGACTGACGACGTACCGGCGTATCGTTCTTGTTCGAGACGAACGTGGGCCAGAGCGTGAACCGCCCATGGATCCTCGTACCTTTGGAGAAGCGCTCGAACGGCATAACGTTCAGCCTCCTCGATGCGTCCGTTCTCAACACATGCGAACGAGAGCATCGCATACACGTGATGCCGCGCATCGTGATTCACGGCAGGGACCGCGATTCGGCACGCCTCTTCCATGACGTGACTATTCCCAGCAAAGAAACACGCTGTCGTGAGGAACTTCAGGGCCAGCAGGTCTGTCGGGTTCGCCACGACGATTGCGAACCAGGACTCAATCGCGTCCGATCGTCGCGCCTGACTCCACAGATCAACTGCGCGGGCGTGATTCTTCACGACCGTCGTTTCGCAGGCGTCGGCAGTCTCCAGCATGGCAGTGATGACTGGATCTACAGGCGCATGTATGAAAGAACGCTGGAAACGGAGCAGCGCCACCATACAAACCAACCGTTGCGCCGCCGGCCAGACAGGGCAGCGACCCCGGCGACGAGTAACGCCAGCATCGGGCAGTCCCCTGAGGCCGCACGCGCCAGTTCCACGCCGACGCCAACGTCGAACAGCATCAGGTGACGCGTGCATTCGTCGAGCCGCGACGCGTCGTGCGACGCCGACCCGCATCGGCACGATGATGCCATCACCGAAGGGCGCACCAGAAAAAGCTGACGGCCGAACGCTCTACCGGCCTTGTTGTTGTCGCATGCGTTCTGTGAACGGTCTGAGACGAACGTGATACACTTTTATCGGCTATTCGGGGCGCTGGGCCATCACAGGTGGTCGCCGTGGCCGCCGAAGACGTTGTGGGGCAGGTCGGCGGCGTTGTCCTCGTGCAGGTGCGTTTCGTGGTCACCGTTGCCGATGTCGTCGCGGTGCTTCACGCCGAAGTCGTCCTCGAGGTCCTCCCGCGAGTGCCCGAGGCCGTGGTGGACCTTGGTGTGCTCGAGGTCGTTGCCACCTAGGAAATGCCCGCGCGAGTTCGTGTTGTCGACGTGGCCGTCACCGTGCTCGACGTTGACAAGAGTGTCGCCGGCGAGGGCACCAGCAACGAACAGGACGGCAAGGGAAGACGCCAAGAAGCTCTTCATTGTCGGTAAGTAGTTCGAGGGGACGAGAACGAAAATTCAGAGACGTTCGATTATAGGATCACTTTGAATAGTGTCGACCAGGCGTCGATCGCGTGGAGGATATTGTCGAATCCACCGATGTGTCATCACACCCCATCAGTCGGTGGTCTTGCACGCGTTGACTCATCGTCGTGATTCACGACCACGTGGTCACCAGTGGCCACCTGCACACCGACGAGAAGAGCAGAACCACCAAGACGCGAGAGAATACATCGGAATTGGTTGTCGCGATCGGGCGCTCTATTTATTCGTGCCAGGTATCCCGAAACGTTTCGGGTTGACGGCGTCGTCCAGATCCGCAGTGCAGGCCTGGAGCGATCGGAGCCGCTTCTCGAGGGCGCACAACGCCGTCAGCGCAGCATCCAGCCCGGGCGAGCTGATGAACCGGTTGCTTGGACGAAGTGAATTGCAGTTGGAGCATTGCGATGCGGCCCTGCACGCCGACAAACACTTCCGGCACTGGACGTGAAGGCAACCCAGTGTCATCACCGGGTCGACCATTCGCTGACGGCACGAGCGGCACTGGAGCTGTCGCTCAAGCCCTTGGCAAAGGGTCAAGCCAGTGTGCAGGAAGTTCTGGCAGAATGTACGCACGAGGTCGACGTTCTCGTTCCGGGTGAATTCACGTAAGGCTGACGCCGCTTGCCCGATACGCCTTGCGGTCAGCGCTTGTCTCTCTTGGTCAGCCGCGTGCATGTCGCTTCTGACCGCCTCGATGCGTTCGCTAAGGTGCCTCGTATTCGATCGGGCGGCTTCAAAAGCGTCTCTGGCAGCGTCGAATTTAACAGACGGTACTCTTTCGTCCTTCGGCGATTTGGGTTTAGCGGTAGGCTTCGGCACCTTCTTCTGGACGGGCGATCCCACTTTCGACAACCTGTTGGCGATGTCGTGCGTCCGTTTTCTGATAAGCACCCAAACAGGTCAGAATATGGCTTACCGCGATGGTCAAACGGAACCCACTTGAGTGCTGTGTGCTGCTTCTTCAGCTGGTGCGCCCTGACAGACAGCTGCCGCTCGTTCGCTAGCTGTTCAAAGTACAGGTCGGCCAGTCTCTGCAGTCGACACTGCTCTTCGTCGTTGTTCTCCTGAACTCGTCGACCGTGCATTGCCCGGCGAAGCCGCTGCTTCTTGACGTCAACGTTCGACATCTGGGCATGCATGGGACTAAGCCACAGTAAGGAATCGACCGATTGACCTACTTGCCTGCAATTTCTTGATGAGATCGTCACGATCCGACGTGACGTTCGCTTTCTGACGTTCAAGCTCTTCGGCTGTTTTCCGCTGCTGGATGGCCTGTTCCCGAATGCGGTCGAACAAGATTTCGTTGTTTCGATAGAAGTGAACAATGGACTCCATTTTGACCTTGTGCTCCTAAGTCGTGGCGTCAAGGTGAGGAACCACCATGAGTTGTTGGCACATACCTCAGTTGATCGTGTTCTTGCTGAAACGCACTGGCGCGCGAATTCCTTTTGGAACCGCATCGTCGCGAGGTGGGTCTGACGTCCAATCGTAGCTTGGAGATGCTGCTGATGGGTTTCCTGGTCGATTCTAGTGTTATCATCGTCATCGTCGTATGCGAGGTCTCTGTCTAGGTAGAGGCTGGTCTTTGGCCGAAGCTTCGCTGACGGCCGGTCGCGGCCGAGTCCTGTAGCTGGACGGGGAAGTCCAGGCGGACGTCCGCCCATCTTCGATCGCAAAGGCGTACTAGAAGGTAAGAGCGCGGTCCAAGGGCATCGCTCTGGGACCAACGCTATACGTCTGGGAACAACTGAACCTGTCCCATTGCAGGCGGCCAATACTGCGTCTGCCAGCAGTGTGCCAGACATTGGAGTTAAGAGTGTGCACGGCGCGTTGCTATATTCGATATAGCAGAGGCAGACCAGGATCTCGATATCGGTGCACCGGCAGTCCTGAGTCGCTTGTTGTCGTGGGACACACTCGTTGACTGGGGACCTCGGAAACTATACAACGACGATTGTCGTTGCTGCTTCAAATCATCAGCGTTCGTGATGGCATTCAGACGGTAGCCGAGAACACTCTCCAGCAGCGTGTAATCTGGGTCCTCTCCAACAGCTAGACCGAAGTTGTCGTCAGCGGAATCGTCTATCTGAAACACGACGCACGGGCAACCTGGTGCCGTTGCATCATCAGTCCGAATGCCCGCCTGCACGCCTCGGCTTCCACAACAGTCCGACAAGACAACTGAAGAAGCCACGACCTCCGTCAGAGTGTCGCTCGAGAACGACGGCCACATTTCGGAAACGTTGCGGACACACTTCGTGCGGTCTTCCTCCGGTTTTGGCCATTGGGGATTGGTAGCCCCAACGCGATAACCTACCTGTTCACATAACGTATTACGAGAATCCAGAAACGCCCTGTAATATACTAACTCGACTCATATTCGGTGACGGCCTGGCACCAAGCCTCACAACTTGGAAGACCGTCTACAACAGGCAGGTTCCAATTCGGCGGCAGAGAAGATGTCGCTACAACCGTCGTAGGGCTCCCACAGAATAATTATAGAGGGTTCGACAGATGCAGTTTATGGTGTGGCGTCTTGGGAAACGTCCGGCAATACCTAGTCATATTCCATCCTCTTTGACAGGGCGCTTGTCTCGAGGCGCCGTGACATTCAGGGCCTTTCGGCATGCATCCATTATGAAGAAGGATCCGAATGCAACGATCAAGTCATCCGCTTCTGAAACGTCAAGAACATGCTCCAACGTCTTTTCAACGTTGCCGTCGCATGTAACTGCTGGCTGTGGTCCGGACACATCAAGTTCTACGAAACCGGGCATCAGTTGCTTTCTCACGCATGCCTCCACTGCGTCTGACCTGAACAACGACCTTGGTACAGTTCCACGACCGACATAGCCGGCATTGCGCGTTTGCAATCACTGGCCTCAACAATATATAGCGAGTGTGCCATGGACCTGGCAGTACGAACCGCGTGCACTACGTCTTTGTCTTTGGACATGCCCATAATGACATGCAAGGCCCCATACTGCAGCTTCGCTAGGCGTTCGAACAATCGCGATATGCCATCCGGATTATGGGCTACATCTATCGGTAGGGCGAGTCAGACGTCTCCATGGCAAACAACGCATCACACACAGACCTAGGATGACGGTAAACGGCTTCCCGTTTCGCATACCAGTTATCTTTTCAAACCGGCATGGAGGCACGGCAGCCAGACCTTCAGCAAAAGTCTGTATCGAAGGAAACCGCTGCTGTAATTGCTCAATGGCACATGAAGCAACCATTTGGTTTTCCATGTCCGTATCATCCGATCGATCGCACGCACCGACACGGATCAGAGGCGAGTTCAAGGAGCGAGCAACCTCGTAGGTAACGTCGTACGGGACCTGTACAGCTCCACACGTTATCAAACGCAACAAAGGCGATGCCGGAACCAAATCAAACCTTTGGCCCGATTACGACAGGGACTTTGGGTTTAATGATGCCAGCCTTTTCACGTGTGATTTCCCCTATTGTGCTCCCGAGAATTCGGCTGTGATCAAGCGATATTGACGTGATGACGCAAAGCTCCGGCTCGATAATATTGGTCGCATCAAGCCGCCCTCCGAGTCCAACTTCGACGACCGCGAAATCGACCTGCGCTGGAAAATCAGAACACCGACCATGGAAGGTCGAGAAGGGCTACCTTCTCGTGCTTAAAGTGCTTGAAGGCCAACATTGTGGTCGCCTCGAAGAATGTGGGTAGAATACGATTCGCATCGCAGACGGCAAACACATCCCCAAGTCCCGCTGCGACTTGATCCTCACTGATTAGGACGCCATCGACAGATATCCGTTCCCGGAAACATGAAATATGTGGCGATGTGTACAGCCCGACTCTGAACCCACTCATTCGTATGCAAGCCGCAATCTTCGTTGCAACGCTGCCTGTATTGTCGAATTGTCAACGGAAGGTAACTGCGACGACTGCAGTAGAAACCACCTTTGCCATTGGTGCCGGCGACGTGGACAGTCTTGTACGCCTTGTCAGGGCACCCGAGGAGGGATCGTAGCGCGCGCACGTTGTCGAGCGATAGCTTGACGGGTTTCGACGCCAGCAGTCGAGCCAACACGGCCTCGAACGACATGCGCGCCGACGTGCGCACTCGAGATCCGGTGTCGTCGCAGCACCGCTGCGGCGGTTTTCATTTGGGGGATCGACTACGTGCATGCGTTCTGCAATAATATTATGTACTAGCTCTCATACGTCTTTCTGCCTCATGGATTCGCGCAGGGCGTGCCAGTTCATGTCGAATTCTCGGGCTTCCCGCCGGTTCCTTTCGCGCCTCTCCTTTTTCTGCCACAGCAATCAGTCGAAGATGCCCGACACATGCCGGTCATACGAATGCCGACTTCGCTTCGCATGCACTGGTCCAGGGCTGCTTTGAAGTCGTTACACGCCCCGAAGAACTTCGCGATGCTGCGCTCCTTATGACAGGTCGCCAGGGCCACGATCGCGTCGGCGCTGCCTGCTCCGTCAGCACGGCTCCATCCGTCAACGGCGCCTCGCCTACCATGCCGGATGCGACCTGGGGTCGCTGGCCGACACTGGATGCATCGCAGCCGCACCGCCGATCAACAAACAGGAGACGACGCCCAAAAATGAATGTCCATTGCGGTTCCGCCCAGCCGGCAACGTTGTCGGCAGTTGCCTGAGGGCTGAGGCAGTCAGTGCAGCTCCAGTCGGTGGCGCGGGAAGGCATTTTGGAATGTGCGGTATTCGTCGACGATGCCGTCGAGCGAGTCGGGCGACGACGGCGACGACGATGTTGCGGTGTGCCCGATATGCCTGGGCGAGATCGTCCATCCGACCGTGGCGAACCTGACCTGCCTGCATCAGTTCTGCCGGGACTGCATCGTCAGATGGGTGGCCGTCCGCCCGGTCTGTCCTGTGTGTCGGACGGGGTCGCCGGCCGCTCTCGTTGGCGTCGTCCTGACGCAACAGGTGCTTGTCCGTTGGCGCCAGCTCATCTACGAGCGTGGCCTTAGAGCCATTCCAACTACTAGTCAAACACGGGCGCTAACCCCCGAACAGATCAGATCACCAGAGCTACGGAAATGGGTATTTCTTCATGTCCTTATCAAGTCAAATCGATGTGACGTTGTCCTCCAGCTGTTTCGTGAACTCATCGCTGTCTGTGGGTTTAAAGACGATCCGAAGAATTCCGCTTTGGACTATGCTGTCAACGCTGTCCTGGCCGTTCTCCTTGACCTGCGGACGATCGGTGAATCAAAAGCTGTTGATATTCTTTCGATATTCATGTCGGCGTGCAGTCGACCTCGACTTGAGGCGTTCTTGCACGAATTGCAGTGCAGAGCCTATAGTGCGTTAGATAATCTCAACTACGACAGGTACGACGCAAGTCACATTGGAAACCCGCTGACTGATTCGTTCCTGCCAGCTATGTTCGTTATAGGGAAGGATTGTCGGGACCTATAGCCGATAGTCAATATCCTGGAATTCGTAGGCGTTTGGACACCCGTCGGCGGAAGCGACTTCGAAGATAAAGTCCATTGTTTCCTACGAGCTCACGTTTCCATCGTATCCAGCACAACCGCGCTTCCCTAAAACTGGACGCATCAACGAACTGCCGCGAAGTCGGCGATGGGCAATGGTTGCCGGCATGCGTCGCATGATGTGCGTTTCAAGCGGCGGGCATGCTTCGTGTCAAGCTGTCCGGGGATGTTGCCACTATCCAAGTGGGCTGCGGTACAACGTGCGCCCGTTGTCGTCTGCCGACGTGCAACCCGTCCATTGCATTGCAAGGCGAATCTCGCGACCATCCGATGAATTTATCGCCTTCATGGGACGCCCGTCGATTCCATTTGGTATCCGAGCGTTGAGGCAGGAAACCGATCCCAGTCGCGCCTGGTCCATATTCGATCGTGTTCTCTCGTTGAGCATCTGGGCGGACACCCCGTTCTACACGTCCATGATGTCATTCTGCAAACGCCATCTGCCTTCCAAAGCGCCCGAAGTGCTCAGCGCCGCTGTATCTCGGGGCGTTCGCATCACCGAATCATTGTTCTGCACCTTTCTTGGGGCGTGTCAGAACGCTACCCCAGCCATGGTGTCCGAGGCCCTCGAGTGGTATTCGAAACCATCAACCCCACGTTCACATAATGTCATCTTTGGTGTCGCCAACCTGTGCCGAGTATCCAAGCACCCGGGTCTAGCCCTGTTCCTTGTCAAGGACATCGTCGACCACAATGTGCCCTTCACTGACCAGTTGGTATCCATCCTAGCGGCGTGCTGTTCTGAATCCAAGGGGCCCATCGCTGCGTGCACTGCACAGCAACTGCTCGACCGCATGCAATCCGGACAGATATCACGACACTCGCTGATGCCAACGTATGCCAACCTGCTGACGACGCTGCTCGCCGAGGACTTGCTGAAGTCCGCGCTGGCAGTGTTCCCATTGATGAAATTGAACGGCGTCCTGCCCTCGGAATCGATGTGTGCCAATACGATCATTGCCCTCTTGAAGAAGGGTCGCACTCACGATGCGTTGAATGTGTTCCAAACGATGGTGGACCAGAGTCTGAGAGTCAACGCTCGCGTCTTCGTTACGCTCGTTGCTGCTTGCGGCCGATCGGGCAAAGATTCTGCTGTCCAAACCTTGTACACGTACGCGACTTCTAAAAACCTTATAGCCGACGATTTCGTTGCTTCTGCTTTCATCTCGGCCTACGACCATTGCGGAAAACTCGACTTGGCGGAAGAGGTGTTTCGGTCTCGAGGCGTTCCCGATTTGATCACGTCCAGTGCCATGATCGCTGCATACTACCACCATGTCAGGCTGCCTAATGCCATCGGCGTTTTCGAACGTGTGAAGGCCAACGGTTTGCAGATATCCCTGGAGGTTTACACGAATGCGCTGTCTGTGTTTATCAAGGCCGACCGGGTGGCCGATGCAATGAACTTGTTCAACGAGATGACCAGCAAGAACGTCCGGGTGGGCATTCCAGCGCTCGCTAGTCTCATCGCCGCCTGTGGACGATCGTCGAACCTGGACTCGGTCCAATCCCTCTACCGGCATGCAGAGAACAGGGCGCTGGTTCTCGATGATGTCATCGCCAGTGCGTTCATCTTCGCGTTTGACCACTGCAGTGATGTCGCATGCGCCGAAAGAGTGTTTCAAGTGCGACAGCAGGTTTCGACTCCCCACGTGGTCACCTTCAGTTCAATGATTGCCGCGTACAATCACCACAACATGCACGCTAAGGCCCTCGAGACGTTCGATAACCTTGAGGTAGCTGGCTTATCGACATCGGTCCCCGTTTTCTGTAGTATCGCCGCTGTCTTTGTCAAAGTCGGACGTGTGCTGGACGCGTTGCGCTTGTACGAGCGCGTGCAAGGCGACATGTCCCGTTCTCGTGCGGTGATGTTCGCCAGTCTTGTCGGTGCTTGTGGACGATACGCTGATCTGCCGGCCGTGCAAACCGTTCACCAATTCGCCGAGCAGGATTCGGGATTGCTGTTGAAGGACGACGCAGTCGTCGGTGCATTCGTCTTGGCCTACGGGTCCTGGGGCGACCTCGATACTGCTATGCGCCTGTTCAACGGCCTCGATGTAGGCCAGTATCCATTGACCAAGAACGCCATGGTGACCTCCTACGCCCGACACGGCATGTTGCCCAATGCGATCGCCGTATTCGAGGGCATGCTGTCGTCGTCGGTCCCAATCTCCGGCGGCACGTACGGCACCATGCTATCCGTCTACGGTCGGTCGGATCGCGTTCTCGAAGCGCTCGGCTTGTTTCGCGCCGTCGTCTCCAGGAGCCTCGTCGTGGACGCCGGTGACATCGCAAGTCTTATTGCCTCCTGCGGCCGTGCGTTTGACGTCCAGGCCATGGTCCAATTGCATGGCTTCGCGCGGGAACGCAACATGCTGCAGGACCGTCGTGTAATCAGCTCGTTGGTCACTGCCTACTCTGACTGTGGGTGTCTCCCTTCTGCCGAGGACGTGTTCCGGACGACGGAAGCGCCGTCCACCACCGTCATCAACTCGATGATCGCTGCGTATGCCCAGCACGGCATGCTGCAGCAGGCAACGGCCGCGTTCGACACGATGCGGGCGATAAAACGTCGACCGAACGACGAGACGCTACTGGCACTGCTAACGGCCTGCGCTCACGTTGGCGACCTTCCCGCTGCGAATGCGTTTGTTGCCGAATTCACCCTCCGCTGGCGTGTCGCCATGACCTCGTTGCACGCGAACTGTTTTATCGACCTGTATGGGCGCCTGGGCGACCTGGACGCCGCTGAACGGCTCGCGTCGTCGCTGTTGATCCCCAGTGCCGCGTCGTGGGCGGCGCTTCTGAATGCATGTCGACGGCATGGCGACCTTGAACGTGCCGAGCGCGTCGTTGCCCGGATCCAGGCGTTTCCCGACGCCGGCTCCCATCTGGTCTCTGCGTATACGCTCATGGCGGATCTGTACATGAGCGTCGGGCGGGTCGACGATCACCGTCGAATGCGCGAGGAGATGGGCACCCAGGCGCTAACGCAGGCGCCTGGCCGGGCCACGCTTGCGCTGCCTGATCGGCCCGTCAGGCACTTCGCCTCGAATGATCCGATGCGCCTGCCCGATGCTGCGCTGCGAGGCGCGCATGCGCGACTGATCGACACGGCTACTGATGGAGGATACCTCCCCGATCTGTCTTCCTCCCCGCCGGACGACGATAACGCCCGGCAGTCGGTCCATGGTCATTGCACGAAGGTTGCAGTCGCGTATGCGCTTATGAAGGTGCCGCCTGGCGAGCCGCTACGGCTGTCCACGACCCGACGCATCTGCCCTGACTGCCACGACTTCCTCCAGCGGATCTCTGCCGTCATGCAGTGCCACGTTTCAGTTCGCGATCCCGCCCGCCATCATCACTTCCAGGAAGGGCCATGCTCATGCTGCGGCTACTGGTAACCGCGACCGCGGACGTGTTCGTCGCGAGGCACGCACTGCTGCGACCATTATGGGTGAATCACGTCTGCCGGTGACGTTACCGTCGGTGTGAACAGAGCGGGTTGCTCCTCTCCCTGACTGTTGCTGGGTCAGACTCCCGCGTAGCGAGTGTCATGGGCGTAGATGCGGCATACGATGGCACCGGCAAGGCGGCGAGCAGGCCACTCGGGTCCATGGCCATCGGCCTGGCCGTCGCTGCCTCGATCGGCCTGTTCGGGATGGCGGCCACGATACGCGCCCGGCTGTCGATTGCCGACCTCGTGCCGGTGTGGACGCTACAGGCCACCGCACCTTGGGTGCTCGCGTTCGTGATCGCCAGCGTGCTGCTGGCTGTCACCTTCCAGCAACGACGCTTCCGGCTGCCCAAGGTATTCGGCGGGGGCGGCGACGACGACGACGGCCCACAGCGGTGGCTGACGCGGACGCTGTTTCGAGTGGATGGCAGCGCGCCGGAACACACCCTATCGGCAACGGCTCGCGAGCTGGTATCGGTGGTGGCTCCTGTCGGGACCCGCTGGGTGTTCGGCAAGGCGTGCCGATCCGGGGCCACTGGGTGGATCCCTCAGTCGGCGCTGGAAAGCGTCGACAACGACAAGGCGCCTGACATCGAACGCGAACGCCTGCGTGTGCAATTTCGGGACGATCATTTCCCCGATTCGTCCACGCCGGCGCCGTTGCCGCTGGCAACCGGCATCATCTGGTGCGTCATCGTCATCAACCCCGACCGGCGGATCGCGTCGGGCGTGTCGTTGGGCGCGTCCAGCGGCCACGTGGCCATCGTGGAGATGAGCCCCGGGCGGCGATCCGTTCGTGTCGGCGGCCCCGCCCCGGTCGACATTGATGAGCCCAGCAGCGGCACCGTCGACGGCGACACGATTGCGAACCTGTTCGCGTGGGTGCACACCCGCCTGGAACCGCTGCGCTCCGTCGTGATCATCGAAGGGACTCCCAGCCCCTGCCCCGCCATTTCAGGTACCGTTTATGCGAATCGACAGACAGGCAACGGAACCGGTGGCTCACAGCGACAGGTAGGCGAGTGGAACGGCGAGGCGTCGCCGGCGTGGGTGTCGCTGGATATCCTATCGGCGCACCTGCAGCGCGTTCATCTGCGTTGCGAGATTGCGCTGCTGGTCGTGCATCAGACCACACGTGCAACGCTGCAGACGCTGCACGCGTTGTACAACTGTTGCAGGGTGCTGGTGGCGCCACAGACCTGCCAGGCTGCATTATCGTCGCCGTCGACGCCACTCGATCTGATTCACACGTTGAGCACGCGACCAGAGGCGGATGCGGAAGACTTGGCGGCGACGGTCAGTCGAGGGTCGTCTATGACTGAAATGTACACGCGAGCGTATCCCGAGGTGGCCGTTGCTCTGAAGACGTTCCTGACCGTGACGTCATCGGTGCTCAGCCTGGCCGATGACGGCGAGAGGACGGCGCTTCGGGAACACGTGTCACCATGGATCCACGATTCGGATGCCAGCGGCGCGATGATCGATCGATATGTCGATGTCGTCGGGTTCTGCAGCGCGGTCGTGCGGGTGTTTCCCGAGGTGTCAGAGCTGGGCAGGTTGTTGGACGACCTTGTGACGGCGATGGCTGACATGGTGGTCCTCCGGGACCGTACGCAGACGTTCTGCGGCCTGTCGATGTTTATGCCGGTCTGGGCGTCGCCCGTCGATCACGCCCGAATGAGGATCATGTCCCAGTGGAACACGTACGTCGACGAGATGAAACTGTTCTACGCGTTCTACGACGTTACGCCAAGGCTGCACGCGCGTCTCGACACACCTGGAAAGAGCATCCAGGGATCAGATGGCAAGCAGCACCGCGCTCGCGATTCGAAAACGGAAGTCGATCCCGCTGAGAAACGATTCCTGCGGCGGAAGAACGGCAATCGTGGCATGACTCGATGAAACTCTGGTCGTCCGTACAAATGCATAGCGATAAGTATCTATTGTTTCAGAAGAAAATGGAAAACAACGGCTAGGTCGAGACACTTTGCCAGTAAGGCCTCGATCACAGATGAAGGCGCGCCGACGTCTGGGGACATCGACAACGATATCGACCCACCCAGGCCGACTGAAACGCTCAGTGTCGGGTTCTGAGACGACTTGTTTGATGTCGCGCGGGCCTTGACGAAGAAGGATTCCGCGGAGCACTCGAGGACTTCCAGACACACCGATGGCGCACGATGACGAGAGCCGCCCGATCGGCAGCACGAACGGAAGAGCGAATTGAAAACCACCTGGCGCTGAAGAGCCGGTACGACAAGTGCGTCAAGGGAGCCCAGATCAGTTAGCGTTAGCCGTGTCGCGATGATGCCGCGATCAAGAAGGGCGTTGCCATCGATGGCCGAGCTGACACTCACGCCATCCATCACAGCGAACGCATACGTTAGCGCATCTCCAGCAAGCAGGAACTTCAATGAACACCTGTCGACGTCGGCACTGTCAACGTGACGATGACCAGCGATAAGCGATGCTGTAGCCCATGACATTGGAACTGGAGGCCTCAACTCGAAATGGAAAGAGAGGGCGCTTGGGTCCCGTTCATCGACGATCTCCGACGCAGAGACAAAGGTTAAGGAATGAGGTGCGGGTGCCCGGTCAGGAGCATGCGAGCACAAGTCAACCGGCAACTCAGCGTACTGGCAAGAAGGGCCCTCCAGAACTTCGTGCGTCGTGGACGAAGGTACGCGCTGGAATTTCTCGCGAATCTGCTCGCGAACTGTATGCGGGTTTGCGGCAGGATTCTTGGCCGACAGCGCTTCCATCTGGATAACGTTTTTCAACTTGTGACAAAAGTCGTCGACCGACCCATTCTCAAGGCAGTCGGATACGTCACGATCGACCTCATCGTTACTCCATTCGATATCGCCGAACTGGAACGTAACAGAGACGGAATCGATCGTGACGTTCGACGCATACGGCACCATGGACGCGTTAACCTCTGCCACCAAACGACGTCAGATATGCGATACCACATGTGTACACAGGCTTACCGATGGCGAAACAGGCAAGCTCCCCCTCGGACCCGATGATAATCGTGAGCGATCGCGTCTGATCCCCCGAACCAGTGGGAGTAGAAGCTGGAAAGCTGGGCTTCTTGACAGGTGGCGCCATCTCAATATCGCAGGACAATCCGCCGCATCGCCCGCATGCCGCCTCCGCCTTTCGTGCAAGCTCGGCAAGCGGCTCGCACCCTTCTCGACGAGCCTGATCCCGGTCCCGACGCTCACTGATCGACGCCAGGGAGCCATCAATTTCGGAAGTCAGGATATGCAGCTGTCTCCTCAGCTTGAGAAACCATCGCCAGTCAGCACCCCACACATCAGCTCATTGCCAGCGCCATACCCTGGCGCGCTCCGTCTGCAGACGGCCAGCTCGATCGGCAGCCGTCCCACGTGGCCCCGTCAAGCACGCTTTCAGCGCGTCCAGCTCGGCGCGCGCCGCCCGCCACGTCTCGTGCAGGCGCGACCCGGGCAGCGTCATCGGATGGAACGCCGCCGCGCCATCGTCGTCGACGCCTGCGAACGCGTCGCCGACCAGCGCCCGCAACCGGCCCACGCAGTCGCCCGCCGTCCTCGACGCCATCCCCAGTGCAGTCCTCCCACTCGAGCCTCGGCATTTTGACCCGTGCGACACGCCGACCGCTAAAATGTGTGCGACTCGCGACTGAGAGAACTGCATTCCGTTCCACGGCGGGGCCTGGGTGGCACCAGGTGGAGCTGCCGCTGGGGCCGCCGCCCCGCCACAATTTTTCGTCGAAGGGTCCGCCCTCGGAGATGGCCGACGCAGGCAGTCGCCGATTGGCCATGAGGCGGCGCGTGCAGGCGGCCCTGCTAACGGCGTCGTCGTCTGTCGTGGTGGGTGATCCGACGACCATCCTGCCGCCCTGGCTGTATCTGGGAGGTGCCCGCCAAGCGCTCGACCTAGAACGCCTGCGGAAGCTCGGGATCACTCATGTGCTGAACGTCGCCGGGGAAGTCGCGTGCTTTCATGCAGATGCCGGCATTGTGTATGAGGATCTGGGCAAGGCCGTCCGTGATGTGCCGACGTATCCTATATGCCAGCACTTTGGCAAAGCCATCGCATTCATCGAGGACGCGAGGTCCTGTGGTGGGCGAGTTCTTGTGCACTGTGCCGCAGGTCCGTTGCAAGCTGGATTTGAACCACCATGGCTGAACCGGTGTCTATACAGGAGTCAGCCGATCGCCCACGATGGTCATTGCATACCTGATAGAGACATTAGGGTGGTCGTTGTCGTCGTCGTACATCCATTGCAAATCGTTGCGTCGTGCGGTCGCACCTAATCTTGGGTTCATCCAACAGTTAGTGCGATTTTCGCAAAGCCGTTCTGTACCGAGGCCATGTTGTGCTTCTGCACGGGTTGACCTGGGCTCACTACTTGCACTCGTTGAATTTGTTATGCGCGAGAACCGTGTGTCACTGGATTCCATACTCGATCTGAGAGAAGCGTTTCTGAATATTCCTTCTGAACGTCGTGGGCGATCGCAGCTAACTGATGTTGTCCTGCGCGCCGCCTCTGAGAGGAACATTCAGTTCCGTATCGCGCTTGGTGAGGTTCTACTGGACCTGAACCTTCAATCCGTTCTCGAGGACGATGACGTCCTTGAAGTATTTATCAGCGCTTTGAAAGCCATCGAACTAGTACCAGAATCGAAACGTACCAACATGTACGACATTTGCAATGTCATCGCTGGTGTCGACCGGGTTGTTCCCCATAGGCGAGGAAGACCGTCTGCCTTCCTTCTTGAGAGCTTGCAAAGAGAACTTCAGTGTACATTTTATACCTCATCCAGTCCAACTGATGGGTCAGTTTGAGAACCACAAGGCTGTGAAGGGTGATTTGAGGAATGTAAAGAGATAGCTATCATCGCCAGTGTCCTAATAGAGTCCCAGTGTTTGAACGATCTTCTCTAGGCTGTATTAAATGGGAAGCCTAAACACTTCGGGTCTGGGGGCACTGTAATTGGCGCATTGCCCCGATGGTAACGGGAAAGAAGATCCTGGCCAATGAGCAGCGCCTTGGCGTACTGCAGAGGCCGCTGGAGCGCTCAGTTCGGAAGGAACTTCCGAAGGTCTGCCTCAGCGACGTCGCGCAGGAGTCCCGCGTCAGCCCAGTAACCGTTGCATGTATCTGGAAGCGTGCGAAGCTGTGCTGGGATCAAGGTCGCGTTGCCGCGGATGTGCCACTCAGGCAGGGAGAAAGGCGTGATCGAGAAAACGCTGTGTGCAAAGGCCATGGACGTCCCTCTGCAGCATCGAGCGAGCCTGAAATCGTTGCCAGTCGCTACCGAGATCCCGGCGACCACTCTGCACACACAACGGGAAACACACGCGCCGGCAAGCGGCAGGGCGTCTTCCGCAGTGGGTCACGCGGAGACCAACCCATAAGCCGGACGAGGGCTTACCTTGCTGCTTGTGATCATTGTGCCACGTAAGGGGTGTTGCCAGACGAATGATGTATTCCCAGACAACTTTATGCATTCCTTTAGCAGACTCTCATGATAAAGCCAGCAATATCCTTGCGTTTCTCAAACTGAACCATCGTTTTGGATTGGAGGAAGTACCAGACACCCCTGATCTTTGCACGCCCTTTGCATTCGCTGTTCACAGTTGTGACTTACAGCTCTGGCACGTGCTGGAGAACCGACTGAACGGGTCCGGTAACATTCTTAACGTAAACAGTGTGTGTAATGAAACGGGCCCGTCCCACTTGTCGGTTATTCGTTACGGCGATACAGGGCAGCGGCGAACTTCCCGGACGCAGACCAGTTGTCGGAATGCATCCTTGGGGCGTACGCGCGCACGGAGGAGTCTTCAATACCGCTGGCCTCCCACATCGTGATCGAAAAGAGCGCGGCGGCGGGCGGGACGGATGACGATGACGAGTCGCGGCCTCCGCCCCCGCCAGATAGTGTATTTTAAGAACATTTGTTGCGACTTGTCTTATGTAACAGGCCTGACGGTGGAGGGCCGGTCGAAAGATATGTGACGGCGGGACGTCAGAGCGAATTCGATACGCGTGTTGTATCGTCATTCGTCGGGCGGGTCGGTGCGCGGCGCAGGGCCTGCACAGCCGGGCACATGGAGGAGCAGTTCTCTGCGATGCTGGGCGCCTACGACGAGAGCAGATGCATGGGCCCGGTCCCGGCGTCGATCACCGGCTGCCGCCCGACCCTCCACGAGATCGACATGCCCGACTTCCACGGTATCGAAGCTGGAGTTATCGTTACCGATCGCAAGGTCACCAGAAAGGACACGATGAAGGTGTACATGCGAGAATATCGGCGCCGTCAAAAATCCGTCCTCGACAATCTTCCCGACAGCCAGAAAGAGATCCTTCTCGAGCAGCAACGGACCCGAGTTCGCGAACGCGTTCGTCGTCATCGCCAACGCAAGAAGCTCCGTGCGGAAGGCCTGTCTGAAGATGAAGTGGATCGACGTCTGCGTGAAACCGTTCCGACTGTGCAACAACGCCGAATCAAGCAACCTTCGCTATCGAACTGCCACTCCAATATCCCTTCTCTACAGCAGCACATGGGCAGCATGGATGGGCTTATCGGTGTTTCCAACTTCAACATTGCTCCCGGACAAGACCCGATGTCGTTCCTGCAGTTGCAACAGAACCTACCTGTGAACAACATCGATTTCGCCATGGGCATGGGCATGGCGCCACTATCGCAGCAGGAGACTGACCCCCAAGAGACAGTCGCGCAGCAGCTCAAGAAATCGCATCCTGCGCCAGAATCGCAATACCTTCAGCGGCCACCGGGCTCCAATGTCGAAGGCGTCGCGCCACAGTTCTGGAACGCTGCCCAGGTGTCTGTCTTCTTAGAGAATCTCAACGTGGAGAACATCTTTAAGAACAACATCGATGGGAGGACATTGCTCGGTCTAACGGCTGAATCGCTGAAGGGTGTTCCTGATCACATCCAGGTCCCCCTCCTCTCCGCTATCGATCAGCTGAAGAAGTACACGGTCGGCTGGAGCGAATAGCGGCATACATTCTTGGCCTGTCGGGTTCATTGTACCATATACCTGAGATCCTAGACCATTGTTGCTACTCATATCTAACTATTGAATAAACATGCGTCTTGTTGATCGTTTACCGGCCGGGTTTGATGGTCTGGACTGACGAGCGGACAGGAAGGGAGATTGTGCGCCCGCAATGGAGACGGCGAGTGGTGCCGTGTCGCACCCGAGACCTGCTCTGGCTATCGAGCCTGTGCCTACGGCAAAGGGCGAAGTTGCAGGATTCGTTCTCTGGATTGCATCGTACGTTTCATTCGGTATGGTACCATCGCTGGGCGTCGGCGGCGGGCACTGACGTGCCACATCAGTGCTGTTCTTGCTATGGGCATTCATTCCTGAGAGAATCCTGCATCGAGCAGGAGTGTACTACTATCCATCGAAGTATGCAGAAAGCATCTACTGCCGCGACGACTTTGTGACTCACCTCTGCTCGCAGATACTGGGCGTTATCAGTGCCTGCATACCTTTGCTCGACATTCGTTTTCATTATTCTATTCTATATAGCCGTGAACTTCTGCATGACAAATCCGCTTCAGTCCCGGTTTACATACACTGGTGTGGTATCTTCTTTGATGGGCTGTCTCTACGTATTTAATTTGACTGTGAACTGGTGTAGATAAGTTCTCCGTTTTGATGACCAAGAAGCCGCGCTGCAGCAACATGGTAGATTTCGAAGAAATTCGGGTAATAATACCTATAGCAATATGTGATCTTCTCATGTTGATATGAGCAACCAGGACATTCCGCTTCCCGTCATTAACAAGATTCTGTATCAAACCAAAAGTGGCACAGCAAGTCCAAAGAAGAATTGAATCCCCCGACGAGTCCCGATAAACTTGGATTTTTATCCACGACGACCTTGCCACGGTTTCATGGGGTGTAGAAAGCCGCTGCCAAAGTTGGTGTAGGAACAACATGCGGTACCTACCATTGGCCGGTCTTGGGAGTGCGTTTTATCCCTTTTGCCGCGTTGCGGGCGTGCGACCTGATGATGGCTGCGCGCGTCTGTTGGCATTGCGCAGAAATTGTCGTTTCTCCGGCACGGTAGGGGCGATCATCCGGATCAGGCGGAGCGAGCGACTTAAGATTTTGTTCACTTTGCATCCCCTGTCGCGAGTCGTCGTGTCGCCCGGCGGGGACGTGGAAGCACGTGGCGTACTGGATTGTTCTGCGATGTCGCTGGACGCGACCGTGCTGGAAGAGAGGCGCCGCCGGGTCCGGGATCGAGTTCGTCGGCACCGGCAGCGGAAGAAGCTTCGCGAGGAGGGCCTCCCAGAGGACGAGATCGCAAGACAGCTGACTGCGATGGAATCGTTCAGACCACCTACGAACACCGTGCGGCGAAGAAGGCAGCCACGACCTGCAACTGATCACACGTTGGTTGCGGACGGCGACCTGGGCATGTCGCAGTACCTGGTTCCAGCGTTCCTGAGTCCTGCACAGAACATGCCGATTCCCGGGTGCGAATCCATGGGCTACGAGATGGCGTTCAACACGTTCGCGAACGAGATGGCAGCCGATGGTCTGATTGCAGGCGGATGCGTTGACTTCGAGTACATCGATTCGCTGGCATGGGACCCCTCCCAGTTCGGTGCAATCCTGCGTAACCTGAGACTAGGCGACATATCGGGCAACTTTAGGAAACACAGTGCTGATGGGCAACAACTGATGGCGCTGCCGTCTGACATCATGGGCGAGATTGTTCCTGACGCTGGCCGCCAGACATTTCTCTCCGCGGTCGACTCACTCAAGTGCATCTCTGAAGGTCGCTGAGCAGGCTGATGGTCGAGTCCGCTCATAGTGTACTGTACATAATCATTGTCCAAGCGTTCTGCGAAGGTTTGGACGTCATCCTAGCAAGTCCAACTTCGTACAATTAAACGCCACACGATTCATTGTATATGCCTCGGATCATGTCTATACGCAGCCTGAAATATTCTTAAGGCCTGATCGTATTATCAGGTTGACGTGTACTAGTATTTGAACTCTGCCAGCTGACCGTACTTTCGGAAGTACTGACCAGGGATGTCAATATGCCGGTCGGCACAGACGGAAACGAAACTTTCGGATACGGGAGCATGAATCGCGAAGTGGCCCAGCTTCGGATCAGGGTGCTTGAACGTCATGGAGAACGAATGCAGCATCAGCCTTGCACAGCTTGCCCCGTCGTACTTGTTGTCGCCCACAATGGGGGATCCGATGTCAAAGGCGCACATAGAACGAAGCTGATGCTTACGTCCCGTACGAGGGAACAGCTCCAGCAAGAAACTGGTGCCCTCCCGCGACACGTAACGCCAGCGAGTCTCGCACATGCGAGGGGATTCACCGTCAAGAGCAACGTGCTTTGTGCTGTAAACAGAACGGTCAGATGGTTTTCATCACAAATATATGGGGCATCGTACCCTTCAAGACGGGAAACCGGAACCATACGTTCGAAGCCTTCCCGCGACTTCGCCTTTACGACTGTGGACACCGTAGAAATCCATGTCTTGGAAGCATGACGATGAGGTTGGCCTTCAACGACGGCCAGATATGACTTCTTGACTTCTCGATTCTTAAATTGAGCTGACAGGTGCGATGCAGCATCGAGCGTCTTGGCAAGGACAATTAATCCGCTGCAATCCTGATCAAGCCGATGCACTAATCGAGGAGTTTCAACGCAATCCAGTTGCCGAACAAGTTTGTCTATGCTTATGTCGATGCCGTCTCCTCCTATGCACGGTCAGATATAGTTTCGTTGATTCAGACATAAAGATAACCTTGGACAGCGATATCGGGTGGTTTGTTGAACGCCATAATGTGATCGTCATCATAGAGCATCCAGCTCGAAATGACGTTCTCAGATTTCGGGCTATATAGCATATACATTAGTAGAGAGCAGACGTTAGCATTCCCTCAATGTACCCTTGTGGCCTGGGCGGGCGCACATAGACAGCTGTCGCCCGCGGGATTGTAATCTCATAGTCCTGGTGTGTCAACCGATAATTCGGCTGCATTATCCCTACTCCATCTACTTTAATCCGCCGTTCCCGAAGCCACTTGAAGATGAGGTTTCTCGACAGATTCACGAAGTGATCCTGCAGGAACCTACATGCCGACTGAGACGCAGTGGATGCCCACCCCATTGGGCAACGTACTTGTCCAGTCGTCTGCCAACACCCGACGACGGTACCGATATTCTTCGCCAGTTGGCGCCAATCGTAGGCGTCGACGCCATGCTTGGCTTGCAATGTCGCAGGGAACTCCGTCGCAGCTCGCATCGGGGGCCACTGCCAGGGGGGGGGGGGGGGGTAGCTGCAGTGCGTTGCGAGTTGCGACGTCGTTGCCAGTGGGGCTGATTTGCAGTAAAATATCGTCAATGTTTTCATGACCTGGACGGCATATTCGATTAGCTGCACATTGTGGCGATGTCGGACGATGGTACGACGGTCGTCAAGCAGCAAGAGCAGCGCTTTCACGGGGCGTTCACGACGATATCGTCGATGGGCACCCGGCGCATGCAGGCGCCGCTGTCATCGCTGATGTCGTCTGCGGGCGCTGACAGCAGCAGTGTTTCGCCTGTTGAGGAGCCCGAACGGGGTGATGATGGACCTGATGCGTCAAATGACAGCTCGATATACCTTGCTGTTTCGATGAAAGGGAACCCCGCCAATGGGTATGCGTGCCATGTTCGCTTGATGAAGGCCTTCAATACTGATCATCGTTACAGAAAACCAATTGGGGTGGCGTATTTTGACGCAGACACTGACATTCTTCACGCGGGCCAATTCACCGACGTTGAGCGTTGCCTCCTACAGTCAGGTTTGCGAATGTTTTTCGTCTTGCTGGTACGTATACTTGCAGCTTCATCTAACATAGTCTCTCAGTTAAAACCAGCTTATCTCCTCGAGCCATACTCACGTCCACGCGCTCTGGAGATGACAACTTCGAATTATTGAAAATGGGACCAATAGGTCGGCAATCACCTTTGTCATCATTGGTGCCTTGCGGTAACTCATGATCGATTAACAATCAAGATGCTTCCGATGACTCTGCAGGATATAATGTCGTCACGGTCAAGAGGTCCGAATTCAATTTCGATGCTGCAGTGCATGTATGGCAGCGATGGTTCGCGTAGCGTGAACTGACGCCCCTTTCCACTTTACAGCGTCTGAAGCTAACGCACATCGCCGAGTTCCAAAGCGAGGCTGTCGAATCCGACGAGGTCGACGAATTCTCCCAGCAACTGAAACTCATGAGTGTCCTCAATTTCGACAAGCGCGAAATGGTTGCTTGCCCGTGTTCGACTTTCTGCAAAGGCTGACGTGCCAACTAGATTTGCGCTATCGGGGGTCTTCTCAGCTATTTGCACAGGAACCGAATCAACCATCAGCTTGACGACCAGCTCACGGTTTCCGCTATCCGAAGTCTTGATCTTAGCGACATTATGATTGTTGAAAGTAGTGCAATGCGCTCCTTGTGTATATTTCAGGTTAAAAGTTGTGGCATCATCGAGCTGGTGACTAACTTTGAATAATGGCCTGCAGAGGGAATCGCATCCTGTAGGATCCAGCACTCGTAAGGAAGGCCTCAGCATTTTTGGTCTACTGGATGAAACGAAGACAGCTCAAGGCAGGCGACTGCTAAAGTTGTGATGCAATGCTGTGAAAAGACTTCTGTCGTTCTCATATCGTTGCAGGTCTTGGCTTATGAACCCTACCTTGAACATCGACACCATCATTCAGAGGCATGAAGCTGTCGAGCAGCTGCTTCATCCAAACAATGAGCACTGGCTCGCGGAAGTGGCTCTTATTCTGAGGAGCGTCAAAGACATTAACCGACTCATCAGCAAGATTCAGAATGTTCGTGCTACCTATTCAGACTGGGCGTTGATCAGTGAGGTAAAACGTCGTTGTAATGTTCTCATGGTAGCACTGAGGCGCTCTTCAGACACTCCAACAGTTTATTGCGCTACACGAGCTGGCGAAGCGCGAGAACCTGGAGTTTGAACATCTGCGCAAGGTTGTGTCGCTTTAATGTCTGCCTAGAGTATAGGAAGCTTAGGAAATGGTCACCAGATTGCCTCTGAATCCGAAGACGAATTGCTCGAGTATGGAATCAATGTAATTCGCTAAACCCTGCTGAATCTTCCACCAGGCTGAATAACCTCATCACTTCTGTCATTGATTTCGCCCAAAGCCGGGTTACTCAGAAACTCGAAATCAGGGCTGGCATCAGTCCACAGGTGAATGGCAATGTCACTTTCCCTTTTGCAGCTGCTGATGCTCGAACGATCGGACAGCTTGATAGCCTAAAGCACGACTATGAACGTCTCGGAGATTTTCTGACAACAGTCGCTGAGGAATTGTTCCAGTCGTCGCCTGCAACATTTTCTGGTGTCGAAGTACTGCACCTGCCGCAACTGTCTGTCCGCTGTGCCTACCCGAAGTTTTGCCTAACATGTCTAATTAGTGGTCATTTAATCGCATTGCCTGTCGATGCCAATCGCGACATCCAAACGCACAAGCACATCGATCAGTTGGAATTCCAGTTCATTGCAGAGGACAAGCTGTTTTACAAAAATGAGAGAACCAGGCAGCTCGACAACGAGATTGGTGATATCCGAGGCTAGTACTGTATTCAGGTTCAGAAGTTGCTATTTTGACGTCGTTGACTCAGGCGTAATATGTGACATTCAGTCTAGTTTCATCCGGGAGCTAGCAGAATACGTTATTCGTTGCCGCTCTCGTCTCACAGCCTTATCTGCAATCGTTGCAGAAATCGACTCGTCAGGCTTACCGTCATGCTTTCCAATGTTCTCTGTTGAATTTGCCTCTCCAGACTTGTATCCCTTGCTCAAGCTGCCGCTTCGTATGGTTTAACAAGGCCGGCTATGGTGTCAGAAAACTGCCTGCGAATCCAGAATGGTTTTCACCTTCTCCAGGATCAAACCGTCGACCAGTTCATTCCGAATGACACTACGCTTGGCGATTGTGACGATGGTAAGTGCGCTTGGGACGTCGGCGAAATGAGTTTGTTGACTTCGAATCCAGGTAAACCAGTTATTGTACTGACAGGCCCAAACAGCAGGTAGGCTCACTCAACGCGTCATGTCTGGCCTCGCTAACGACCTCTTAGCGGCAAGAGCGTTCTTCTGAAACAAGTTGGCATAATTGCATGTAAGTCAGCTGGAACACCTCCTCAATGCCGTGTGGCGAATCTCATTTTACCAATTGATGGTAGACCTTGCACAGTGTGGTTCTGTGAGTCGGATAATTGATTTCCCAGCGAAATCAGTTGTCCCAATTTGCATTTAGTTCGTTCCCGCCCAGAAGGCAGTACTCGGTTTGACAGACCGGATCTTCTGTCATATGGATATCGCGTCAAATTTGTCAACTTTTGCTGCCGATTGCAATCAGATTAGCTGTATGGTTGGCCTAATTCTAGGTTCTTTGGTGTGTATGTATAACTGCTTGGTCAGACATGCTCAAACATGCAACTTCGTCTAGCTTGTGTGACACGGATCCTGTATGCTTCGTTATGTTTCATTGAACCGTTTTCCAAAGGTTGCTTTTGGATGAATTTGGAAAAGGAACCAGTAAGGAAGATGGGCTCGCTCTGTTGGCAACAACTTTGCGCTATATTAGCAACCGTCCGGGTCAAGAGTGCCCTCGTGCTATCGGTAAAGCCCACTCCCATATGTCAACCGTTTCTAACGGCCGGTTCAGTGACAACTCACTTCCATGAGCTCTTCAGCTTCGGGTTGCTGTCACAGGACGATGCGACGAATATCGCATGCTTCAAAATGGATATCGTAACAAAGCCATTGACGATGACTGCACCTATTCCCAATTCGGTACTGCACTCCTGCGCATTCCTCTCGTATGTTGCTGACTGTCTACAGGTCGCCTTTTTGTACAAGATGGTTCCAGGTATATCTATGCATAGTTACGGCGTGGAATGTGCATCTCAAGCAGGTCTTCCCGAGCACGTCATTAACAGGGCTCGCTCTGTGTCGGAGTCCTACATGAATTTCAAGGTCAATAGTTCAGCGATTCACCTCGCACTGATGGCGTCTTATGACCTGGCCTGTAGCCTGTGTACCGCATTTACGAAGAGCCGGAATCATTCATCAAGCTGTACAACTCGTTTCTGGGCCTTGATGTCGAAGACGACCAGCAAGTGTCTGCATTCGTTTCCACGTTAGGTAGCTTATGAACGACACGTGGAAATTCAACATGATTTCCAGTGCCACCGTCTTCGTTTGACCAGAGCGATTAGCCCAGTACTGTCACGTTCCAGCGCTGATGTCAAAGACGTAGTTGGCTGCTGCACTCCTGTTTATAGTACGTAGCACACAGACACTCTGGAAGGTCAGATGTCGTGCCAGCAGCCGTGGTTGTGTAACCAGCCTTGGCGGCGTGTCGTTCAGTGGTCACTCGCCTGGCGAATTGTTTCATGTTCTGCGGAGGAAGTCAACTGCCGTGCCAGGGCGTGAGGCGTCCAACTGCTTGTTTCTCGCTGAAGCCCATTCAATATTCGTCACGCCAACAGCCCGACGACGGGCATCGACAGCATCGACCCGGTTGCGGTATCGAGAATACTCTGGTCGTTCGCCCTCGTCGACCGGCCGTCGTTAGGCGGTCAGATTCCTTCCCCGCCTCGCCAATGTCACATTCGACCGACTATCTCCGCACATGGCCGCGAACCTGAACAGCAGACGCACGTCGATGCCTGATCAGGAGCAATGCCCCGCCATAGTTGAACGGTGCCCTGGCAGGCTGTCTGAGCTGTTCGACCGGGGCTTTCAATGGGTCCGCGAGCAACCTCCAGCGACGGCCGCGGGCGGGACACGACGCTGTCAGCGAACTGGATATACCGTCGATGGCTCCTTTGACGACGAAAGGCCGGTCGCCAGAGTCGCATATAGGTACGAGAACGACCCAGTCGGCCGCCTTTCGTGATCGTCCACTTGCTCGCCACGGCTGGGTGGTAAACGCTGCCATCTCGCCCGGTTCCGGGATCCGCCTTCCGTCCCCCGATTGGGACGCTCTGCACCATGCTGTTCAGCGCGGCGACGTCCACCTGGTCGGCGCATTGCTTCGCGGAACGAGCATGGCTGGCCCGCTCTCCATTTGACGCCGCTGCACACGTTAGCCCGCTCAGGGCGGGGCGACGTCGCCGTCAAGGCTGCTCTACCTATGTACGTCGTTGTGCGGCGCGGCGCGGACGTGTCGGCGAGCGGCCACCAGGAGCTCCAACCCATGGACGTCGCCGGGTCCCACACCGTTCGCAAATTGTTATCAGATGCCATCCGTGGTGAACGTGCGTCCCGGACACGTTCTGCCGAGGGTGCCCAGGCCTTCGCGCGGCGAGACGAGGGCCTGAGGTGTCAAAACCTGCTATGAATCATCGGGGCAGGAACGCTCAGTGGTCGACGTGAGCCCAATACGCGAACATTGGCGGATCGCTTGTCGGTGCTCATGTATGGACGCGCCGTTGCCCAGTCAGGACACCGGCGACAGCGACAGCCGCGCATGACATGGTCAAGGACGGCGTACCAGTAGTAACGCCTGCGGTCGTCGGGATTGCTTCCAGGCGCACCCCCCACCGTCACCTATCGTTTACCGGCCGGTCACGATCAACGTCATCGCGTGCCGGCGCCGCAACCCCAGAACCGTCCCCGTCACATCATGAGGCATCATTGCTGTCGGGTCCGTTGCGCTCGTCGTCATCCGCATCTGCGTACTTCTCGGTTCCACTCCCACTTCATCCAGTACGTATGATGCCGTCAAGCACATGACCGTCCATTGGCAATCGACGAAAAGTACTGGTCGGCGTGCGGGTCAGGGTCATGCGATCGGCCTCCTTGCGGTCTTCTCGGGGATTGTCCCCCCAGATATTGTGCCCGAGGTAGCATTTCCAATACCCCATTTGGACACCTGTTATGGTCACTGGGTTGTCATTTTCGGAAGATGCTACGGTCGCGGTGCTGAAGCTTGTGAGGTGCGCGCGCGGCCGCGCGCGGCCGAATATAGCCAGTGCGCAAATTTCGGGCCCACTGCAGTTGACTCCCCCGGTGTTCAGATCGCTTCCGTCATGCGTTTCCGATGGATTTGGCGCTGGTGCCTCGTTGCCGTCGTCGTCGTCACCGTCGAATCATTTGCTGACGATGGCGCTGTCGAACGCGACCGAAGCAGGCTGGACCAACTGACGATCGATGAACTGGTCGACCTGTTGGACAATGCCACTCGTTCAGAGCCCTTGATGCCTGCTTGGGAGTGGCCGGAGATGGCTGCCTTGCAGAGGAAGATGGCGAATCTGCCAGCAACAGAGGCGGTCGACAGCCTGGTCTACCTTTATTCCCGGGTCCGACATGGGATCGAGGATATCGTCCGCCAGACCGCTGTGGCAGTCCTCGATCAGTCTCCCACGGTAGATACGAATAGGCTCTTAAGCCTGGCAACCATCGTGTGGGATAGGTTGGGTCGTGATCATCAGACATGGCCGCTTGTCCAGCATGTTGCTTCTACAATGATTCCTGTCGTTGCGACACTGAACGTGGCCCAGATCAACCAGCTCCTGTCTCTGATCGCCGGAGGAGGCCCTATGTTATCCCAGCAGCTCATGGAGGTCATGCTGTCGGACTTGTCATCGTTCACGAATAAGACCAGCTGCCTGATCGACATCCTTTCCCATCTGTTCTACAGCGTCGATATTGGTGATACATACCCACTGCTCGACGTGGCCGCCCCGATTCTGTCGGCGAGTGTATCATCGCTCACCGCGAAAGACGTGGTAAGGACGGCGAATCTCTACGCCGAGGCAACCGCAAGGGGTCCTGCCCCGTCCAGCTTTTCCGGCGCTTATATTGGTGCCTGGGCATTCATCACGACGATCTTTCCCGACGCCGCACGACAGGTCGTTGCCCCCCAGCCAATTTCAGGCAACCTTTCCAACCTGTTTGACGCCATCTTACGACGAGCGCTGTCGACCCGCAACGTATTTTCTGTCGACGATATTGCCACGCTGTCGAAGTGGTTCCGGCGGGCCGGCCTGGAGTCTGCCGCGGCATTGCTTCGCGACCGGGTTGCACCCTGCAATCATGCCACAATCGACGAGCTGGTTGACATGCTGCTCAGCGAATCTGCATTGGACTCCGTCTTGCCTGCTCGTGAACGGCCGGAAATGATTGCCTTGCAGAGGAGGATGGCGAACCTATCAACAACTGAGGCGATTGACCATCTGGTCTGGATAACTAAGTCCCTGGTCTCCGGAGGGACCGAAGACATCGTCCGCCAGACCGCTGTGGCCGCCCTCCATCCGTCTGCCAACGTTGATGCAGATAGGCTTATAAAACTGGCGACCGTCATCGCGGAGAATCCTGGGAGCGACATCTACACAATCATGTCCCTTTGGCAGTCGCTTGTTGCCTCTACCCTCATTCCTGCCGTTCCGATGCTGACCGAGCTCCAACTGCAGCGCCTGTATCGACTGATCCAGCGTGTATCACCTTCACTGTCCCACCAGATTATGGAGGTCGTCCTGAGCGACATGTCGCCCTTCGCAAACAAGACCAACTGCCTGATCGACACCCTGGCCCTTGTTGTCGAGAACGTTGACCCTGCCGCCGTGTACCCATTGTTCGACGCGGCGGCTCCGATTCTGACCCGGGATTCGGAGTCACTCACCGCGCAACAGGTGGCCCAGACGGCGTACCTGTACGCCAGGGCAGGCGTAGGCCCGTCCGTCCCGCCAGGCACCCCTGCCACCACTGACGAATACTGGGCCGACCTGTCCGCGATATTCCCCAACCTGCCACGACAGATCGCGTCCGGCCGTCAGCAAATGACGAATAACACTGCTGGCCTGTTCGACGCCATCTTGCATCGGGCGCTGTCCGCCTCCTTCGGCTTCCGTATCGTCGATATCGCCCGACTGCTGATATCGTTCCGGCGTGCCCGTCTGGATTCCGCCTCGGCATTGCTCCGGGATCGGTTCGCTCCGACCGTACGTTCATCTCTGCCTTCGGACGTCACGACGCTCTGTATGCTCATCATATCGTTTCGCGACGAACCGGACACGCTCGACGTCGAGCGTGACTGCCATAACGACATCAGAAGGGTCGCGTTCCAGAGGCTGGTGATGTCCCATACTCTGCCCTCCATAGCGGAGCATCCCCTGATCTTGTCGGCGGTCGAGTTCGCGTTCTCTCCCCGCCTGCCCACCATTGTTCCCGAAGTTACAGGCTTTAGGTCATCGGATATCGAATATCGTTCCTGTCAAGGCACGGCGAGGGTAATAGCCTTATTCGTCAGGCATCGTCATGCTGCGCCTTTCGATTTCGTTCAGGACGTGGTCATCAGGATGCTCACATCGTCGTTATGGAGTGACGTGCATCTGTTCGAACTGGTCGACGCCCTCGTGATCCTCGCCGAATCTGGGGCTGACTCTACGATGCTGTACGATGCATTTACTGTTGTCCTGTTCCGCCATATCGACGACATCGACCCGGTATCCACGTCTCGGGTGCTGTGGGCATTCGCTCTCGCCGACCTGCCCCGGTACGCGATCGGGTTCCTGCCTCGCCTCACCAATGTCACGTTGGACGCTCTCTCCCCGCACATGATGACCGGCCTGAACAGCTGGCGAATGTCGATGCCTGACGATGAGTACGCCGGCATCATCAAGGGCTGCCCTGATGCAGTCGCCGACCTGTTCGACCGATGTCTTGATTGGGTGCGTGATCAGCCCCTTGAGAACGATCTGGGGCGCCGCTGCCCGCGTACCGGGCACGTGATCGACTCGGTCGGTGACGACGGTGCGACCGCCATCGTCATCTACAAGAGCCGGCCCATCGACATTGTCGCGCGCCTTCGGCATCGGTCTCTTGCCCGGCACGGCTGGACTGTCAAGGGTTTCGTAGGCTCTCAGGCCTCGAAATGCCTAGCGATCACCGACAATATGGATGCTCTTCAGATCGCCACTCGACGTGGCGATGTCGCGCAGGTCACCAGCCTGCTCAGACGACGTCCGTCGATCGTCTCATACGAGAAGCCCAGGTGGACCCCAATGCATACGCTCGCCCAGTCGGGTCGCGGAGACATCACGTCTCTGATTGATGCGCTGAGTTCCTATTTCCGGCTGTGTGCTGGCACTCTGGATGGCCAGACGCCGTTCGACGTCGCCCAGGTCAGCAACAATGAGCACGTGACGCAGGCTCTGGGCCACAAGCGTGCCAGTTGCCGCGGGCGGGCACCCAGGTTTCACGTGCGCCCTGACGTCCAACCATTTACTGGCATCCCGGTGCTGTCCCTGTACACGGGTGGTTCCAGTTCGGAGGAGCCGCTCATCGTCTTCGCCAGGAGCAATGCCCCCGTGACGTCCAGGATGGAATCCGTGCTTCACGTTGTCGTACGGTATGAGGCCGACCTGGGCACGATCGGCGGGACCGTCGATCAGTTGGTGGCCGATGGCGTTTCTGTCACCCTGCACGACGCCGACGGACGCACGGTATTGCATGAGGTCGCACGTCGAGGGTACTCTGACGACCTTGTCGAATTGCTCCTGGGCCACGGCGCCGCCATCAACGCTGAGGACTATCAGGGGCAGACGCCGTTGCACCTGGCCGCTGATAACGGGCGAGCCGAGATCGTCCGCTGTCTACTCGACCAAGGAGCCGATATCGACGCCGCCGATCGCCAGGGTCGTACCGCTCTGCACCTGGCGGCCGAGAGTGGTCGCAACGAGGCCATTGACGTCCTGATTCGGCGCGGCGCCAACGACACTGCTGTCGACAGTCGAGGGCGCCGACCAATCGATGTTGCCTTGGATCCGGACACTCGTGCAACGCTGTCGAATGCAATCCGCGATCGTCGTTCGCTTCCACGTCGAGTCGATGACGTCGCTGTCACTCCTGATGATGAGGAGGCCCGTAGCCAGCAGCGTGATGATGATCCCTCGCCTCCATTGCCTTCGATCGTTGATACCGGGCGCCCCCCTGAACCGGTACAGTCCGCTGACACGGGGGCACTATTTGCATCGGCCAACGCGACCGACGCCAAGCTCAGTAGGATTGTCCAGTGGTCGAACTGGGCCCAATACGTCGCCATTGGCGGGTCGTTACGCGTACTCGCCGCCAGCGCGAAGGCTCGATATCGTCCATCGCGGCCAACATCGTCAACGCCACGCCGGCAAGACGCTGTCCTGACCAGCGCGTCGCTGGTTGCAGGATTGGCCGTTGGAGTCGCTGCCAGTCGAATCCGTCTGCACCTGCTCTCAAGCACCGGTCCCGGCCTAGCCCAACAGCACTCTCCCGACCAGCGGCCCAGAACGACCCCAGTTCCATGGGGTGCTATCGTCGTCGGAACCGTTGTCCTCCTCATCATTTGCATATTCATCTACCGCTTGCAGGCCGATGACATCACTTGTCCTGACATGTGCTGCCTGGGGCAGATCTGCATTGCCTGGTATCGGTTCCGCGTAATGATCGGGCGTCCTCCAAGGTCCCGAGCTTGTCGGACCCTGCCGAACGCCCAACAGTAAACTGTTATTATACGCCAGCTCTGTGGTGGTCACCAGCCGTGCTGGGGAAGTGGCGAGACCGGACCATTTGACAACCGACAAACGGGACGCCCACCTGCTGAACACTGCCGCTCGATCGGGGTCCTTGTCGCCTGCCCGGGAATGGATGGAGAAGGTGTGCCGCGGGATGGACGCGATATCGCCAGGCAACAGTGACATTCGTCGTCGGATCCGTCACCTCCATGGTCATCTGTGTCTTCAGGCGCCGAATCGTATACAGTGACTGCGTGTGCGTTGGCATATGCTGCTTCCTGGAAACAGGTCGGCTTCGCCTGGCGCCGGTTCCGGGTTGCCATCGGGCGCCCTCCAAAGTCTCGTGCCCGTCGATACCGCTCCCAAATCCTACCATAGTCAGCCTGAACCTGCCACATGAAGCTGAAGTTCCCGAAACAGTCCAGGCTGTTGCCCAGGTGGTGGAGGTGCAGTGGTGATGATCGATCTATCAGGGTCGTTGAGAGAAGGGTCGTTGGGCGGGGAGACGCCGAAAATAGGTCTGCTGTCTGCGAGCGACCGGTCCAGTCAGTGCGTTCATGCCCAATCGACCAAGGTCCTCCATTGTTGCAGGATCCCTGCCATCATGCATTCCTGCTGGAGCTGGCCCTTCAGCATCGTCGTCATCGTCGCCGCCGCCGCCGCCGCCGCTGGTGTACTGGCATCCGATGATAGCGCGCGCGACGACACGATCGACTTGGACCTGCGCCGCGGGACACGTCGCCAATTGGTCGACGATTGGAGTCCCGTGTCCCATCGGCATGAGATTTGCGTCCAGAAATCTCCTCCCTTGGTGCTTTCCGTCCTGCTGTCGAAGCTGTCCAACGTGTCAGCAACGGAGGCGGATGGCTGTCACGTGCTGTGCACCCTGACCCTGAAGGGATACGGGCGCGCGCCGACCATCAAACTGAAGCTCGTGATCCGCGCAAGCGGCCCCATGGACGCCCAGGTCAAGATACGCCGCCACATATTTGGGCTGACGTTCCGCCCTGGCACCGGGATGCTCAGCCAGGCGGGCAGCTGGGCAGTGGCATCCAGCATAGAGTCCCTGATTCGCTTCGTCGCGCGCCGTGAACGCAATATGACGAACGCCCGCAGAGTACGGCTGGTCGGCAAGGGCTTCCCCGGTCGCGCTCGTGATGTTGATCGGCGTACAGCAGCGCTGCCCGAAGTCGCACGTCGTGGGTTTTCTGGGGACGACCGCGGCGCCGCTGTTCATGCCCATGACTATCAGGGTCGGACGCCCCTGCATCTGGCCGCCGATAACGGGCGAACACAGGTCGTTAAGCGCCTCCTCGCCCCAGGTGCAGAGAACAATGCCGTCGACAGACAGGCTCGTACCGCTCGGCAACTGCCTGCCGAAAGCGGCCGCTACGACGTCGTTGACGTCCTGAATCAACACGGTGCTGCTGTCGACCATCGGCGATGCCGACCCCGCGCCAATGTTACGTTGGGTGAGACCGATTGTCCCCCGCGATGCAACGACACCCGACAACGTCAACGCCGTCTGCCTACTGCCGTTTCGGATGCCCCTGGGCGTGTACCTGAACGTGACTCACAGACATTCCGGGACCCTGACGCGTCGAACGGTCCAGAATCGTCCGCCTCGGACGAAGGGTACCCCGGCAATCGTCCTGATGACATGGGATCCAAGGTGACCAAATGGCCGAGCTGGGCAACCATCTTGGTATCGTCAACCGTTCTCGCGGATCATGCATGGGCGCGGTACTGGCCATCGCCGCCCGTAACAGGACCGGCAATGCGGCGGGACCATGGCGCGCTCGTGACCGGGGCGTCCTTGGTAGCAGGTGCCGCTGTCGGTATCATTGCCAGGCGCGTCCATCGCCGCCTAACGTCACCTGCCCGACAGCACCGTCCCCACCATCAGCAGCGCAGGACCATGGCCATGCCCGTCCCATGGGGCGCTATCGCGGTCGGACTCATTGCCCTGGCCGCCATCTGTATCCTGATCTACCGGTTCCGGCCCGATGACCGGGCCTGCTTCGGTTTGTGTATCCGCCTGAGGCACATCGGCATCGCCTGGTACCGGTTCCGGGTGATGATCGGGCGCCCGCCACGGTCGCGTGCCTGTCGGTTCCGCTCCTAGAATACCCATCATCATCGTCAAGGCGGTCCGGTCGGCTGATAAACGTAATGAAACCGGTTCGAACCGGATGGTGACGGGTAGCGACAGCAGGCCAGGGTCCGTTCCGGTGCGTTCCTGATTGGGGGTTTCTGTATGGGGATGGTGCTGTCGGTCCCAGGAGGCGACGTGCAGCGACGTCTGGGCGCCCGACTGCACATCACAGGGATCCCACACTGCAGTCGTCATCGTCAACAGTCGTTCGTCGACCCCACGACATCGGCGACGGCGCCTCGTCCGACGCGGCATCCCTGCAGCAGATCCACGCGCCCGACGATGGACCAGTACGGCGAGCAAGCGGCGCCCTACTTCACCTTGCCCGACATGCCGGCCATGTCGCAGTTCTCAGGCGAACACCACCCGACGCCGACGACCACTACGCCGTCGTACATGATGCCACAGCTGATGGCGTCGTCGCAGGTGGCCGAGTCCTCCTGGGAGGAGTCGTTCATGGTTGAGTCGACGACGACGCTCCCGGCGGCGGCAACTTCCCCACGGCGACCCACTCTCCTCCAACTCGGCGTCTCCTACCCCAGGTCGACGCCGCTCGCCGACCTCGACGCATCGCTCTCCATTGTCGAACAGCCTCCGTCGTTCCCGCCTCAGTTCGGTGGTGGCCTCGGCCGCGCCTTCCCGCTGGTACCACTCCGTCTCGTAACCAACAGTCCATCACCCATTGCTGACGACGGTATCGTCACAGTCAATGGGAACGTCGCCGCTCGACTACGGTCGCCCTGGATCGGACAGCCAGACGGTCCTGATCAAGCAGCACGAGATGGCGTTCCGGTCGAATCAGGACGACGCCGGCTTCGGGTACGACGCCATCCTCAAGAAGCACATGTCATCGACGACGACGATGATGGGGAAGCGTCGCCTTGCCGGTGGCAAACCGCGCCCGCCTTCGTCGTCGTACGTCTTCTACATGAACGAGTGCCGCGCCAGAATGCTACGAACCCGACCCGATCTGGCGTTCGCCGACATCGCACGTATCATCGGCAACGACTGGCAGAAGTTGTCGAACGACGACAGGCAGAAGGTATCCGGCAGATCATGCCCCGCAGGGCCCTGTGCCGTCGTCTGACAGCGCCTGTGGAAAAAGTACAACGATATGGCCGCTGAGGACAAGGTTCGGTACCAGCGAGAGACCGAAGGGTACCTGTCGGAGAACATGGGCCAGCAGCAGCAGCAGCAGCTGGCCGTTAAGCGCAGAAAGCGGGACCCGAACGCTCCGAAACACCCCATCTCAGCGTACCTGTTCTTCGTCGCCGAGAGCCGGGCTAAGCTCTGCAAAGACAACCCGGTGAGGAAGATGGCGCTAGCGAAGTCGCCGACCACTGACGGGACACATGCAGGCGATGGGATTCGGGGAGATGGCAAAGTACATTGGGAACAAGTGGAAGGAGATGGACGCGTCGGAGCGTGCCCGCTACGAGGAGATGAGCGAACGCGACAAGATGCGATACGAACGTGACCTGCGGTCGTACACCAAGTCGGATGACGAGGATGCATCAGTGAACGCCAGCAACGTCCGCGTACAGCCTCAATCCGAGAACGGGAAACGGTTCGTCATCGCGACCGCTCGCCATTTCCGATCGTGTTCGACGTTGACGCATGGTGGTCACAGGAGGAAGCGAGCGGCGAATGCTCCAAAGCACCCGGTTTCGGCGTACCTGTTCTTTGTCGCAGAACAACGCAGGGCGCTGAGTACAGCAACTCCTGGTACGCTTGTGTAGAAGTGCACACGGCAGGTAGGCCTGACAGCATCTGGTTCAGGGAAATCGTTCAAGGAGCTGGCGACTGAAATCGGCATGCGCTGGAAGAACTTGACCAAGACCGAGAGGGAACCGTACCTCAAGTGTGCACTCCTGGACAAAGAGCGATACGAACGGGAGAAGGAGGAGGTGGCGGCGGCCGCGGCCGCTGAAAAGGCGCTGTCCAGCTCAAAGCACTGACGATGGCATTATGCATCGACGAAAATACCATATCTTCACAACCAATGTACTTGACGGTTATTCTACCCAGCTCGTGGACCGATTACGATTAAAAGTAGAAGTATCAATTGTTTCCTAAACGAAACGCCATCTGGGTTCGATGTACCGTAAAGTAACTCTGATGAAGTTTCATTTGGGGGCGGCGACGAGCGCTACTGGCTAATATCTGCAGTAGCTACTGAGTCAGGTCTTTCGGGCTCACAGTTTACTTGTTGATGATCGGCTTTGCCTTCGTCACTGGAACCGCAGCTCTCTGCAGTACGAAGGGCCGTCAGCGCAGCATGGAGCTCATCCTTGATTTGTTGGAGGCGCTCCACCGACGTCGTATCCTCCTGGCCTCACCACGTCAGATGCATCCAATGTAAGAGGAGGCACAAACACACCTCTTGAAGTCTGGGTTGAAGGTTCCGAGCTACGTTCTCTACAATTGAAATGCGATGCTTCAGGACCGCGTTTTCCTTGTGTGTCATCTGGCACTGGCTCTGGAGACGGTCGTATCGCCTGCGCCTCATTGAGTACGTACTCAACGGGGCTCGGAAGCGCGTGCACAAGCAGACGTACCTGGCCCAGTTGCCGTTTTCAAGTTGCAGGCGCTGCTCGAGCTCCGTGAGAGATCGGCGTACCGGAACGACGCTAGCGCTCCCACCTGACAGCAGGACACGGCCGCTTGGCTGATGTTATTTCTCGCCGAAAGACAACGTACGAGCGGGCTGGACGACGGACGATGCGCGCCGGTTCTCTTTCCCTCGGCGTGGCGCCCGAACTGGTCCGACCTTGCCCTGGCCGCCCGCCACGTTCGTCTGGACGGGTCGCAACGCAGCGCGGACGAACGTCTCGCCTGACATCCTCCTGCCCCCACACACCCACTTGACGAATGACGACTTCTTGAGCGGACGCGACACCCCGCACCAGTGAGAGCTGCACACTGGTGTAACGCGTATCACACTGCCGCGGACGGACACGTACAGCGCTCGTGCCCGTTTCGCTACAGGTGGTGGCCGAGTCCAGCGTGTATTTACGATGGCGATTATTCGCGACGTCGCTTCTGCCGTTCACGTCGGGCGCGTTCGTCATCGTCGCTATCAGCACTGTCCGGCGACGGCGAGCGGGCGCGATGACGACGAGGCGGTGATGGGCTGCGTTCAGCCGAGCGCCGGCGATGTCGATCTGGAGCCGGCGATGGCGAGCGATGTCGTCGACGCGAGTCCTGCTGAACGGGTGAGCGGGAGCGCCGATGCCGAGCAGGAGATCTGCTGTCGAGACGGCGGCTGCGAACCGGAGAGTAACTGGGCGATCTAGAGCGGTGACGACGACGTGGAGGAGTCGAACGTTTCCGTGCAGGGGACCTACTGTCGTGGCGGCGACGAGCAGGAGAGTGATCAGGTGTCCTGGATCGTTGACGACGATGTGGAGATGGACTGGAATGCCGACGACGAGGGGGAGCCAATTCAGTAGCAGGCGGTCCCGGCGCATGAGCGGGGCGTGGCGGCGAACGCGATCGCTCACGAGCTTCGCTAAATCCGACGCGACCAGAATGTACCTTGGAATACCCATCGGACGGGCCGCTCCCACCAGACGCTTGCATGAACCCTTGCGACCCGATATGAGCAAGAGGCTTGCCACGTTTGGCATCGGTCAGGAACTTGTCCATGCCGAAGGGATCCTGTTCGGGTGCAGCTGTCGCCTGCGGCTGCACGATCCTGTCATCGGCAACAGCCCCGTCCAGCAACGTGTCCATGGGTCCAGATTCAAACTGAACAGGTTTTGATCGTCCGCTTGCGCGCATTTCAACCGTCGTCTCAGCACCTCGGAACCCACGATCCGGTTGGAACTTGCCACTGGACGCAGCGGCAGCATCAAGCATAGCCTGCACGTTGGTTTCTTCATCGATGGACGCCGACGGCCGATAAACGTGACTTGCGACATTGCCGCGGAACAGGTCCTTGTCGTAAGCGTTGTACGAGTCTTCAGCTCCGAAGCCAGACGACATGCCCTGACTCTGGTTGAACAGCCTCTGATCGAACAGAGCGTCGCCGCCACCACCGCCAGCTCGCTTGCCAAGCGCGATCTGCTCAGAAACGTCACGGTTGGCATCGCGCTCCATCTTGGATTGCCTTGCGTTCTTGCCCATATGCGACATACGGAGGTCGCGTTGCAATTCGCGCCTGCGCTCATGGCGGATCTCCTCTCGCTCTTCAAGTGCCTCGACCTCAGCTTCTTCAGCAACGTTCGCATCGTCATATGATTCAGCCAACGTGTGTCGCAGTGCCCCATCGATTCCGCCACGCTGCTCACGAGCTTCCGCAGCCAGTTCCCGAAGCTGCTGTTCTTTCATCTCACGCTTCTTCATCTCAATCCGACTCTGCATGTCCTGGCGTGCAGCGAGTTCAGAGCGAGCATTACGCTCAGCCAGGTAGAGGGTCTCCGAGAACGCGGCGAAGTTGTCATTGATCTGAACTTCCTGCAACCCGCGCCCGTCCGCTGCCAACCGTTTGTCAGCGGCGATCGTGTACCCCTTGGTATTCTTCCAGTTCGATACGCAAGGTGGAATACGCCACATGCGCTGATCCTCCACCGTGACCTTCCGCTGCGGAGAATGCATGATGGGGACCGGAGGCGACGGGGGCGCAGCTGGTGCCTTCATATGCTTGAACTTGGCCGGTTCAATAGGATCAACCGGCAATTCCTGCATGCGAATGATGCGCGTCTCTCCGTCTTTCGCGCCAGTGTATCTGACGTAGGTTGGCCCGTTGCCCACAGCTTTCTCCACCTGTCAACGCATCAGTGTACCTGAACGTGGCAGCGCTCCCTTCGTTTCCTACCGGGCCAGAGCGCGGCTGGGCCGCTGAAATCCGTGTCTCAATAAGCTTCTCGAGTGCTTGGCGTGTTTTATCCTGCACGCCAACCTGTCAGAAGCCGGTCAACTCCAGATACATCCACCCATTGCATACCGTAACGGCTTGTTCTGTTTCTGCATCAGGCCGGGCCAATTCCTCAGCAGACGGATCTTTCGGCCTCAGATCGTCCAAGCTCTTCTGAACGAGCTGATCTTTACGAATGCGTTGGGTAACGACACCCGTGTAGTCCACATCTCCATCGGCACTGACAGATATCGTTGCCAGTGCCGTCGACATGCCCGAATTGTCACGCCTCCCCATGCCTAGCGGGAACTGGAGGCGGTGGATCTCCGGGAACGCTCCTCCATCGTCGAAGTCGGCATCCGTACGAGGGATGTAACCGGCCCGGTTGCCGTATGGAGGGATTGCCTTCTTCCCTGCTACCTGAAGTGAACGAACAGAACCACCAGGTGCTCCCGCTGATTTCTGGTCCGGCGGCGCCAGCCGGTTCTTCGGTGCTGGAAGAAGATCAGCCAACGACATTACTCCAATGAGCAATGACGACCGCTCTCGAAAAGTCCGCGGCGACGTGCAGCGCGCGCGCCGCCAGTAGCTGGCCGCTTGCCATCCATTACGAGTCGGCTATTGTTCATTACTAGTTACTACTCTTCAACAAAAACATATCCTGGCAAACTGGTTGTACAATAAGAATGTGTCACTACCGGTCAGTGCTTGGAACCAGCAGCCGGCTTCGTGAAGTTCTTAGCAACATTTTGGAACACTTTGTCGACTGGGTCAGACGCAATGACGCGGCGTACTTTTCCCAGAGCGTCGAAATGATCTATGATAGGTTTCGTTTGCTCTTGGTAAGTGAGAAACCTACAGCACCATCAGGGGTTATCAATATGCGGAACTTGCGACCCCAATACCGTTTGCGGATCGATTCAATGTTGTCGTCGGTTCGACCACTCGTCTGGCCACGTGACAGCAGCCGAGACTCCATGACGGATTCAGGGCAGTCCAGAAACAAAATGAAATCGACGTTGACGTCCGTCATAACTTTGTTCCACCCGTCCAGATTATCCTTATTTCTTGGGAAACCATCAATAAGAAATCGGAACGCTCCTATCGATTTCATATTGTTCGCAATCGCATTCTTGATCAAGGCCAATGTCACTGCACACAAACATCAATATATGTGTCAATAAAAGCGGACTGCCTACCCACCTTCCACAGGCACAATCGTCCCTTCCTTAATGCATGTCTTGATCAATGCTCCATGCTCAGATTTCGGATCGGCCTGCTCAGCACGGAGAAGATCACCGGCTGATAGGTGCACATATCCGAACTCGCTGACGATACGCTGGCATTGAGTGCCCTGCGATACAGCATCCATCACCGGCCGACAGCCACAAGTTCTACAGACGAACCTTTCCGGCGCCTGGACCGCCCAGCACGAACACCACCTGAGCAGCCAGCTGCTTGGCTGCCGCCATTAGTTTCGATCGGCACCACACAATCGCGACGAGAGATAGCGATCGCGGCGCCACGCAAATTGTTGTCACAGTGACAGCCCTCGCGGTGTCGCGTGATGCCGGGCGTTCTAGTCAGAGTGGACGACGTCTGCGTGGACCGCTGCGACACGCTGACAAAATGGAACCTTGCAAAGGGAGCAATGTAGGCTGTAATACAGTTGGCATGGGCCATGCAGGTATGGCCGTATGGGTAAAATAGTACCGCGCACGCAACAGACTACGTATCGCTCCAGACACGGATCGCGTTGACAAATGCCCAAGCTACCTACAAGAGGGCGGCCATTCAACCGCTTCGTTTCTAAAGAAAGGCGGAGAACCAGGCGTTGAGCGTCGTTTGGGATGGAATTACACATTTGCGACAGCTCACCGCAGCTGTCTTCTTAGGCAAGGCGTGCTTCGGGGTTGCAAGGCTACCGCCGATGCGGTTACGGATGGGCACCGATGCCAGACCTCTATGTAGCTCGTTGCTGGTTCTACAGCAGTCGGGTCGGCGGCAGGCATCCGTAATTCGTGACCCGACCCGACGGAAGATTTTGCGAATTGTGCGCGCCCCGATCGCACATTGATCGAGTCGTGTCGTGGAGATGGCGCGATCCTTTGTTGCTGCGGTGACGGTTGCAATGGCCCTGGCGTTGGCGGCGGCGCAGGTCCCAGTCACGTCCAAGTTTAAGTTCGGCGAGTTCTTTCGAGGGTACGGCCAATCATCACGTCTATACATGTCAGGTGCTGAGGTCCCGTCAGGGAGTTTAACGTTGTCGTCAGCAAAGGGGATGTTTCCCAGGGATATAACCCCGGTATGAGTACGCATTAAATACGACACTGCTCGTATGACTGACAAATCGTTACACAGAGCCATCCTCGATACTGAAGTTGAACCTGAGCGAGTCGGCTGCCAAGACGGCTGACTCTCCAAAGATTCTGTTCGGCGAATCCTTCATTAACAACACTGAAACCGGTGCGATTCACGACCGTGGAGTCATCGAAGTGTCAGCTCGTTGCGCGTTCGCTGAATGGTAGGATTTAACTGTTGTGTCTACAGCGAATTCAACAGCGACGATCTGAACTCGGGCGCCCTGAAAGCAGGGAAAGACGATGGGTAAGCCGTGGCGCATAGTCAAAATCCATAAGCTCTTCTGAATGGTCATTAAAGGCCGGTGTCCACGTTGTACGAGTTCCACTTCGATGTCGTTCCCAACGGTGTTGCCATTTCGACCGGCCATTTCAAGGCGACACCTGATTCCCCGGAAACGGCATACACGTTCCAGATCAACTCCTGGGACTCGTTCACGTTCACGAGCGTGGCATCTGATGGCAAGGTTACGTTCTGGTTCGGCCAGCGCGTCAAGACTGAACTCCCCAAGAGCTTTCTCTCGAAATACGGATCGACGCTCCTACTCGTTGCCGTGTTCGGCTTTAACATGCTCATCCAGCGCAAGCTGAGGAAGGATACGACTCCGAACGTTGCCCAGAAGGCCTCGGAAGCCAAGAAATCCGAGTAACTTGTCGGCCCATACCGGTCCCTTGCCGATCGATACACAGTCTGTGAAACGATTTTCCACTGAAAGCGCTCGTGTCTTAACTGGAAACGAATGCGTCTTGGGAATATCCCAGGTCAGACAGGGTCTGAATGCCAACGGTTCGCAGTCCGAAAGATGGTGGACGACTTCAAGGGAGACGCGATGGAGCAGGATGCCGTCGATGCGTTGCTGCCGCTTGGGTTCGATGAGTATGCCGTCGAATCGCGGGAGATCATCGCAATGGGCTGCTGATGCCTGCGCGGCAGGGCTCAGATTCGGGCGGCGTATCGCGTGTGCGGAGGGCAATCGATTGACGCGGTCGCCGAGTACCTGATATCGTTTCCCACGCATGAGCCATCGATGCATGCGGTCGCCGTTGTAGATTGCAAGTTGGTACTCGTTGTCAACACTGATTTGGTGATGACACCAGGTGTGGTATCTGCTAACCGCACAGAGTACAATTACGCTGACGCCGCCATAGGCAAGATTGCATCCCAGTGTGCACATGCTGCTCTCGGTGCTGTCCAACTCGCTCAAGAATCGCATTCCACCTACCTGGCAATGTGGCAGAACCAGGGCGAACCCATTATCGTGTGCAAGCGTCCGGGCGACTTCACAGATCTCGCCCTGCTCTGCAATCAATTGTCGCTGCCAGTGTACACCGTTCAGGTAGGCGTTGCGTTGACACTATTTGCAGAAACCATTCTCGTTGATGCTGGACTAATCAGGACGCGGGCCGAACACAAGTGAAGTCGGGGAGCGAGACTGTCCTGGCGATCGGTCCATCTGCAACGAACATGGTGGACGAAGTGACAGGCAACCTCAAACTCCTGTAAAGGAACGACATTCAAACCAACGCGTTCCAAGGTTGCGTACATTATTTTATATCAGTCGTATTGACAATCCATAGCTTCAATATCATGCTTGCATAGCCGGAACAGATCACACGCGACTTTCGCCCAGCGATCGCGATCGCGTTGCAACGCTTCGATTTCGTCTGCCTGTGCGGATAGCTTGCTGGTCAGAACGGCGACAACGTCCCCAGCTGGGACGACATCGTCATCTTGGAACGGTCGCTGCTGCCGATTGCTCCGAGACCCAGCAGGCATGGGAGCGGTTGACAGCCGTGTAACAACGTTCACACTCTTTCCTAGCCGCTCAACCAGCGTGACTTTCGACGCGATCGCATCAGCATCCGGCTGCATTGCAACATTGACGACGGCGCTCTTAAAGAAGACGTAACGATAGTGGGTTCTTGGCGTCCCTGACGCTGCCTGTCGTAGCGTATGAAGGCACTGACGGGATCGCAGATCCCACAATTTCACAACGCCGTCATCTCCAGCCGATGCCAATACTGCACAGCTAGCACTTAACGCCATCGACGTCACTGGCGACGTGTGTTTCCCTTCCATCGATTCCACAAGTTTGGCACCTTCTGCCAACGAGGCAGCCGAGTGCACAAGTCGGCAACGATGGACGCGCCCATCAACGGTTGCGGCACAGAAGAAAGCTTGCCCTGGATCGGCTACGACGGCGCTGAGCCCGCTTCCCAGCTGGAACGTGAACAGCGCAGTCGGGCAACCGATCGAGAACAACCTGACAGTTCTGTCAGCAGATCCGGTCAGCAGACGAGTTCCAGCAGGAAGAGCAGTCATGCAAGTAATCGACAGGCTGTGATCAGTCCAGCGTGAAACTGGAACCGGTTCGAAGGACCGAGAGGAACCCTGCGTACAATCTGCGAAGGCATACGCGTTAGCAACGGCGTCCTGCCCACCAGTGCATAGAAACGCGTTATCGTCGGTGAATGCAAGGACGTCAATTTGTCTGAGATGAGGACGGAATGTTGATAACATTGCGCCTGTAGTTGTCGACCAGATGTACACGTGGCCGCTCGCGCTTCCGATAGCGATGTACAAGCCATTGCTCGAGATGGCAATTGATGTCGCTGGTTCCGGCAGTGAACACTGGAGCTCGCCCGATAGTGTTCCCAACGGGACGACAATCAAAGACCGACGGTCATCAGGAGCAACCGCGGCAAACGCCCGTATGCGGTCAACGACAAAAGCCGTTGTCAAGGACGTCGTCCAGCCCGAGCGCGACTTACTCGCTGCAATGTGCGACGAACGTCGAAGACTTCCAGATGATATATCCCAGGAATCCAGAAAACCACATGACGAGAAGGCGCAAACGGAGTCGGTCGTTGAGTCGAAGTTGTCCATTCCGTCAAGAGTCTGAGGGTCCATTCTCCTGCGGTGTCCGCCACGCACTCCGTGAGGTCATCTGGTGCACGGACATCCCGAGATCTAACGTACCCATATCAAGAGCATCTCCACCCGTTGTACCTAAACCTAAATTTTTCCGTAGATTTAGAGATAATGATAATGAATTCGTTCCCCACCCGTTGTACCTATACCTAACCGTTTAGGTAGAGTCTTTAAACGGGACCACAGATCTGAGCAGATCTGTCACGGAGTATAGGTAGCGCCCAACGGCAGCGGAATTGCGTGGGACGCCGTCGGATCGGACAACTCCACGGCGACACACGTTCAAAGAATTAGAGACGCCGAGCACCGCTGGGGGGAGCACCAATTTTTCTGTAAATTTGGTGATCCCTATGAGTCCGCTTAGGTATAGGTTTAGGTACAACGGGTGGAGATGCTTCAAGGCCGGCTGGAGGTGGGAATTGGAATCTAATTAATTAGTGTGAGTAACACTAATGGGAAGCTAACACTATTCAGTTATACATATAAGCGGGCTTTCCCTCCATCGACCATACTTTGTTCATCTTCGCATGCTCCACGATGCCCAATGCTTTTCGAGGAACAGTACTCCCCTCCGTCGGCCTCGGGCCTTAATCCTTCGGGTCAGCCTGGCACAGTGGCCGGCGGGAACGAAGTCACAGGCCATCTTCATTCAAGACAATGCACGGCCCCATGAAAAGGCCGACGACGCGGCGGGTTATGCAGCTGGTCACTCAGACGGGTTCAATATCAACTTGATGTGTCAACCCCCGAAAAGCTCGGACTTTAACGTCTTGGACTTGGATATCTTAGCTGCCTCCGTCCATTGCCTGTTTGGTTTGGTTTGGTTTAATTTGTTTTTCGCGCTTTTTCTTTTCACGCAGGCGCCTCGGTCTCGAGTCCGAGGATCGAAGGATCAGCAGCAGAACGCCAACATCCCCCGGCCTGGCAGTGCCGGCCCGTCACCATTGTACTGGGTTCATCGCGCCTTGGACGATATCGGAACGGGACGTGATTCGCTCGGACTTGTCGACTGCACTCTTGTCGGACCTCTTTCGCCATACCGCCTATGCCGGGGAGCCGACATACACTTGTTACGGGCCGTTCCTTTACCTCCCAGACGCTCAAGCGAGACCCCTAATTGCTCTGGCACTTTGGGCTGCCTGATCAGTAAACACCCCTTCAACATTTACGGCTGTTGGTCACCGGGACTTTTTTGGGGGAGTTCGTGCCTCGAACTGGGGACCTTGCGGTCCCGCGACTGCTTGCTGACCTGTTGCTAGTACTCCTGACCAGCTAGGCCACTGGGGCAGCGCCCCTGTCCATTGCCTGTGATGAGGAACCTGTTCGTGCAGCGAGGGCCGTTCTGGACGCTCACGTTGCTGTCTACATTCGTTGGAACCAATCATTCTCGTACATCTATTTTTTGAAACCTGTCATTCAGTCCCTGACAGAGGGAGTAACGAGTTCCAACGAATTTAGACAGCAACATGAGCGTCCAGAACGGCCCTCGCTGCACGAACAGCTTCCTCATCACAGGCAATGGACACTTGGAGGCAGCTAAGATACCCAAGTCCAAGACGTAAAGTCCGGGCTATTCGGCCGGGGGTTGACGCATTAAGTTGATATTGAACCCGTCTGAGTGATCAGCTGCATAAACCGCCGCGTCGTCGGCCTTTGCATGGGGCCGTGCATTGTCTTGTTGAATGAAGATGGCATGTGACTTCGTTCCCGCCGGCCACTTCTCTTCACAGTCGGAATGACCTCTTCTACAAGGAGACGAACGTGTCCTTCCCGGTTCAGCTCCTTCGTGTTGGTTACAAGTGGGTCACGTTGTCGGTTCTTAGACGAGCGCTTCGCGGGTTCCTGCTGCATTATAGGTCACACCCCAATGCGGCCGTCGAACAGCAGTTCGCGATCGGGATCGTAACTCTTGCGGCACGACTATACGTCCTATACACGACGCGTTGACCGACTGCCGTCGGTCCCCCGCTCGCACGGACTTTATTCCGGCTATGTCGACGCCTGACACGACCGCGACAAGGAACATGACCTTTGTGATGAAGCGGCTGCTCTTAATTAACGTGCCGATCCGGGACGTGCTCGTCAGGAACGATGTAATATCCCTTCTTGACCTTTGTCGCGTAAAACCACTTCTCGTCTATGTGGATCGACCGGTGCTCTCATCAGGTTCGCTGACGGGTTAGGCGTCAGCAAACCGCCCCTGCATTATAATGCATCGGCTTGGTCGTCGATTCGTTAGGCACCCGACTATTCGCGCGTAAACCTGTAACGAATGAAGCAAGTTCGATCAGGGCTGAGTCTGTTGCGCATTGCGTTGCGCGATGGCCGTGGGTGCCGCTGCTCCGTCGATGTCGTCGCCGCTGCTAGCCGTGGCTGGCATTGTTATCGCCCTCGTCGTCATCGCCATCCGTGCGTGTGCGTCGCGCCGCCATAATGTCGTCGCATCTAACATTGCGTTTCAGTATTGGCGGTGCGCCTGCGATCGGCGAAGCGCAACGCGATCGTCGTAACCGGCCCGATGAATGCAGGAAAGACGGCGTTGTACTACAGGGTTGGCGGCACGGTGTGACTTTCAACTGTTGCCTCCTTCTAACGTAGCGTCAGGTGATGCAAGACGGGTTTCGTGAGACAGTCCCTTCGCTACGACCGAACGATCTCGAGTTCGACGTGCCTGGGCTGAATGCCTCGATACGCATGATAGACTACCCTGGACACTCATCGTTCCGTCTGGGCCTATCAGCCTATCTCGACCAGGCCGTGGCCGTTGTCTTTGTCGTTGACAGTGCATCGCCAAGCGAGCTCCCTGCAGCGGCCAAGTCAGGTCAACACTGGAATGCAGTATGGCGGCTGATTCGACTCTGGACAGGTTGCTGCACGCCGTGCTTGTACATCCGGTCATCCACAAGCGGAAGGTTCCCGTTCTTGTCGTTTGCAATAAGGCGGATCTACAGGAAGCGCTCCCAGTTGACACGATTGCGCACAGCCTTGAAAACGAAATGTGACGCGTCCGTCCGAATGTCTCTTCGTACTTGCTGCTGATTCTTGGTTCGGCAGTGACGTTATCCAGCAGTCCCGAGAATCGATGAAGGACATTGACGCCCGGGAAACGCAGCAAATCACGTTGGGACAAGGGGGAGCGCCGTTCAAGTGCGATCGTACTCTGCCTGACCCTATGATGACATGATCGCTGACCGACCGTTAGATTCTCGCACTGCCCGGGGAAAGTCATGTTCGGGTCGACAACGGCCCTCAAGGGCGACGTATCCTTTGTCGTTAGCAACATCCCGGTCCTATGACCGGAACGCGCGCACGTTCGCCTGTCCTGTGGACGAATACACATTACTCTTCGGATCCGGCGTTGTTGCGCATTCCGCCACGGCCTAAGACGACCAGGGGCGTCCGGGTTGGCAGCCGCGACCCACACATGGATGCGCCAAAGATACTCGTGCTTGGGACGGTGACGGCGACGGCACCGTTGTACCGGCGATTGCAGAAGCTGCATGCGAAGCAGAAGTTCGACGCGGCGTTCTGTGTGGGGACGTTTCCAGTTGAGGAGGCGGTGGCCACGCCGGCGCCTTTGCCCGTGTACTACCTCCTGCCTGCAAATGATCCCATGCCAGACGCCTCGTCGATCGCGGCGAACGTCACTGTCCTTCATGGGCACGGGCAGGTCGATGTTGGACCGTTACGAGTCGGGTATCTTGCGGGAGTGTTCCATGGTGAACCGCCGGGGTACACTCCAGGAGACGTGGCGGCCCTGGAAGCGCTCGGCGCGTGTGACCTGTTGCTGACCCAGGACTGGCCCAGAGGTTTCCATACCCTTCTGCCTGATGATCGCATCCCGGGTTCGCTCCGCCACAAGACGGACGCCACGGGATCGTACCTGGTCGCTCAGCTTGCCATGCGCTTACGCCCACGTTATCATTTCGCTGGCGTTCCGTCTGCACATTGCGAATTGCCTCCGTATCGCAACGACCAGGATTCGTCGTCATTCACGCGATTCATCGCGCTCGCTGAACAAGGGTCTGATCAGAAGTCGCTGTACGCCTGTGTGATCGGACCGGCACCTTCGGCACCGCCAGCCGATGTGACGCCATGCCCGTACACGGCAACTCGTACAGAACCGTCGTCGCGCCCCGCCAAGCGTCCGAAAACGACAACCTCGATGGCGAAGCTTGCTCCCGTAGAGGTCGCACAGACCCGATGGGCTATGGGGCCTCAGAGCGGGCAGCCTCCTCCTCCCGGGTACGTCTGCCGCCTCTGTTCCGTCGCCGGGCACTATATCGAGGATTGCCCGCAAGCGTCCACGCCACCGGATGGTTACGTGTGCAATCGCTGTCATCAGCCCGGGCATTTCATATCGGCCTGCTCGATGAAGAGGGCGTCCCGTGAGCCGCAAGAGTGCTGGTTCTGCCTTGCGTCGCCATCTGTGGAAGCGCACCTCATTGTTAACATTGGTCCGGCCATGTACGTTGCCTTGGCACGCGGTCCTCTGAATGACTCCCATGCCCTGATCATCCCCATTTCGCATGTTCGGTCATCCAGGGAGCTGTCACCCGACGAACGCTCCGACCTGGTATTTCTGCAGGTGACACCTTCAAGGGTTCACTACTGATCTGGCGTTGGCATGGACAGGATAAATACAAGGAGGCCTTGAAGACCATGTTCAACGGGAACTGCGTCATCTACGAACGATTTATCGCGACTCGTGCCGCGACACATATGCAAGTACAAGTCGTACCCGTGGATGCCGCATTCGATTCCAGGGCGTTTCGAGACCTATGCGCCCGCGAGTCTGGCGTCGACTTCGAGGTCGTCGATGACAAGTTCACGGTCGACCGGATAGCCAGTGATTCGCAGTTCATTTTCGTGGAAGCACCTGGAGAACGCATGCTGTTCCACATGGAACCGGGCGATAGGCGACGTGTCCCGTTACAGGTTGTCCGGCAGGCCCTGGCCGTTATGGCTGGTGAACCCGCCAAGGCGGACTGGAATATGTGCCGACTGAGCGTCGACGAGGAAACGGCGCAACGAGACCGCTTCAAGGCACAGTTTGCGCCTTTCGACCCATTCCCAGAATAATGCGCTTCGGTGTCGGCGACGTCCGAATAGGTGTCTTATACATTATTCAACTCGGTTGATGTGTCCAGCTCTTGAACCGCATCTGAATCCAGCGGGTCGCCACGGTCGGACGCGATGGTATGTTGCCTATACGCCTTGAAAAGCTCGTCGCTCTCATTGGTAGACTCCATGGTACGCTTGGCCGCACTGCCGTCGGTGCCATTACCGACACCAACGAAAGCACGCTTGCCGAGCAAAGTTAATTCCATCGAGTCGTTATCCTTGGAAGACGGCGATTCGACGTCGACGGCAGAGGTGTGTACAACAGGTGAAGACGGGCCTGACTCAACCGCATCGCTGGATTCAACGACAAACCGCTCGATCGGCCTTGGTAGAGTCCAGCGTGCACCTCCAGCCTGTTCATAGGCAAGGTCCGCGATTCGGCGTCGGATCTCGTTACGCTCGTTTCTGGGAAGGTCGTCCGCGAACCAGGTGGGACGATGAGGGCACGACGGGTCAGGTTGTTCACGTGCAACACGATCCGCAAACAGGAGCAGAAAGATTCCACAGTCGTAGGAATTTCTTTGGTGAGGAACGTCGACATCGACGAGACGGAAGTTCCTCGTTATCGCGAGTCTGTCCGCCCGCCTCTGGATGCGTGTGCCAACCGGTTTCAGCGCTTCTTGAACGTACTTCTTGATAACCTTGTGGACACGAGCGCCAGACCCACCCAGAGAATCGTAGTACAGCATGGTGGGCAGCTCGCTAGGAGGAGCATCATCGTCAGGCTGGCCGGGATTGCAGACGACAGCCAGGGTCCAGTGTATGGCTTCGTTGACGGGGATCAACCACATGCGCTTACTGAACAGATCGTCCTTGTCAGCCCATCGCTTTACCGCCTCGTACGATTCCCCAGTGGTGATGAACTTCTTGTAAAAGAACGAACTGAATATGTGAACGTCTTCGGGGCATTGTTCTCGGATGCGGTTCAGTTCAAAGTCGATGATGGTGTCGTTGAGGAACTCGCAGGGATCCAGCACGCAAAGGTCGCCGACTGTGACAGTTACACAGAGACGCGATTCACGAGGGTGACAAACAATAATCGTGTCCTTCTCAGCCTTGCGCCGATCTCGGGACGGCTTGTCTATCCGTTTGAAAGGGAACGTATCGCGCGATGGCCACCGTTCGTGAAGCCAGGAGAGGGGATCCTCACAGACGGCCAGCATTGGCATTTCACCAGCAAGCGTGCGAAGTTCGTTGAACGCATTCCTGCCCACAAGCAGGGTAATCCAAACGCAGCCGTTCCGCGCCTGCTTCAGCTGGTAGGGCCGGACCCACTGACCCATTTCGGCGTTTGTCTCGATCGACAAAAACCCAGGAAGGTCGCTCTCGACTGGTATACACCAGGTGGCATGTTTGATCGAGCTGAAAGGAACCGCCTGTACGATGTACTTCGTGAACTGTGTGGCACGTACGTCAGCGTAGCGAAGCGACAGAAAGTGACGATCTTCGGTACCTCGATAACAAGAGTGGGGTCGCTCTGGACGGTCGAAGACGGTTTCTTGAAGGCTACACTGGATGGGCCATGGCCGGCAAGTCGTTGACCGGATAGCCAGATCTCTCCTACAAGCACCGAGGTCTGCAGATTACTCTTCCAAACGGACTCAACAGCATCTACAATGCAACGGAAATTACTATCACGTTGCCCTGAAAGTGGGAACAACTTACTCCGTTCTTCCTCGGTGTCGTCGTCGTCGCTCAGCTCGACAGGATTGGAAATGGTGGTACCGGGGCCAATGACCTGCAGAAGCACCATAGGCAATAATGAACACTGAGCGAGGGCAGACAAACAGGGACGTTTACCTTGTTCAAGCGATTGGACCGACGAGTCGCTAGTAGCTCAGGTGTTCGGGATGACCTCAGGCACGTCGCCTCCTGGCCCGTATCGTCCTCCAGTTCTTGTATCAAATTCAGCGTTGGTCGGTTCGTCCTCGGGCTGGGCCTCAGATTGAACTGTTGAACGGGGGTCGTTCTCGACCGTATAGATCCAAACTCTGTCCGGTCGCTCACCAGGATTCGCTGGCTCGGCTGCGCAAACGTTATCGACCCATGCCGACCAGTCGACACACTGGATTCGGCGAGTTCAGAGTTCCTGTCTGACGGGACGTGTTGGAGTCGAGATACGCACGAGCACCACCAATATGCATGAGTACGTACCTAGCTCCTCTTGACGCTTGGCCCATGTGTCATCTGCCATACGCTTCCGCTTCTCTCTCTCCTGCTCTTCCTTCTGCTTCTGCAGCATTGCCGGTTGGGTGACTGGTAGTCTCGCTCGGGCCGCCTGTCTCTCGGCCAGGTTCGACCGGATGCCTGCATTGGCCAAATTCACCTGGAACTTGCCCTGCGTGCGTTTCCTGCCGGGGATGCCCACCCGAGACAGCACGGTGCGGGCGGGCGATGGACGCGCCGGCTGCGACTCCGGCGGATCGTACGGGTCCTCGACCTCCATGGCATCCGCCGTCGGCGCCGCCGTGGAAACTCGGCCCCGAGGCAGTCCGCGGACGATCCCCAACAGCCTGAACATGAACATATATGCACCCCGGAGCGGTCACACGTCGCAGCTGCAAATCGTCACAGTCGGATCGCGTGTCTTCTGCTGGTACACGTGCGATCATTGGGGGCACTGGCTACGCCCCTACCAGTCGCACAACGTCGTGTTCCGACTGCTGCGGCGTTGCTGCACAGGTCGGGTCCGTGCAGCCTAAAATCGGGTCGGGACGGGTTCGGTAAACCGATGACGGGCGGTCGAGGCCGGCAGCGCCACTGCGACTTGCTTGCACAGGGGGTGGGAAAATTCTTCTTCGGTGTTTTGTTGGCGTACGTACCGCAGTATATTGTGTGTGTCGACCCTGCTGTGTGTGTGTGTCGACGGGGTGAACTCCGTGGCCGCGGCGCTCAAACATTCGCTCGGTTTGGGGGTAGAGGGACTCCGGCGGAGGGAGACGTTTATTTGTCATCATGTGGCGCGTGTCGCGATCGTTGGCCGGGCGTCGTCTGGGCGGCGCCGTGTCCAGGTTCCTGTCGGGGGCGGCGCCGCCAGCGAAATCGTCGGCGCCGGCCGCCGCCGCAGCCGCCGCCGGGGCCACCGGCAAGATCACGCAGGTCATCGGTGCCGTCGTCGACGTCCAGTTCAGCGAGGGGCAACTGCCGGCGATTCTGAACGCGCTTGAGGTCGCTGACGCGGAAACGGGCCGTCTGGTGCTGGAGGTCGCACAGCACTTGGGGGAGAACACGGTCCGCACGATCGCCATGGATACCACCGATGGCCTTGTCCGTGGCCAGGCCGTCCGCGACACTGGCGACCCAATCAAGGTCCCCGTCGGGAAGGGAACTCTAGGTTCGGCGTGATCCCATTTTCACATATTGCACATATCTTTTCCGGCTTGCCTCAGACAATGATGTGTGTAGGTCGGATCATGAACGTCATTGGTGAGCCCGTCGACGAACGAGGTCCGATCGATGCGTCGACGTTCTACCCAATCCACCGTGACGCTCCCGAGTTCGTCGAGCAGTCGACGGCGCAGGAGATTCTGATCACGGGTATCAAGGTCGTCGACCTGCTCGCTCCTTACGCCAAGGGTGGCAAGATCGGCCTGTTCGGCGGTGCCGGTGTCGGCAAGACCGTCCTCATCATGGAGCTGATCAACAACGTCGCGAAGGCCCACGGTGGTTACTCGGTGTTCGCCGGCGTCGGTGAGCGCACGCGCGAGGGCAACGACCTGTACCATGAAATGATCGGGTCGGGTGTCATCAAGCTGGAAAAGGGCGGTGACAGCAAGGCTGCCCTGGTCTACGGGCAGATGAATGAGCCCCCTGGTGCCCGTGCTCGTGTCGCTCTGACTGGCCTGGCTGTTGCTGAATACTTCCGTGACGAAGAAGGCCAGGATGTGCTGCTGTTCATCGACAACATCTTCCGCTTTACGCAGGCGTGCTCCGAGGTGTCGGCTTTGCTGGGACGTATTCCGTCTGCCGTCGGTTACCAGCCGACCCTGGCTACGGATTTGGGCGCGTTACAGGAGCGTATCACGACGACGAAGAACGGCTCCATTACGTCTGTGCAGGCTATCTACGTGCCCGCCGATGACCTGACAGATCCGGCTCCTGCCACGACGTTCGCTCACTTGGACGCGACGACTGTGCTTTCGCGAGCGATTTCCGAGCTGGGTATCTACCCCGCTGTCGACCCTCTCGACTCGACGTCGCGCATGCTCGACCCTCGAATTGTCGGCGACGACCACTATTCGGTGGCTCGTGGCATCCAGAAGACGCTGCAGGACTACAAGTCGCTTCAAGATATCATCGCAATTCTGGGTATGGATGAGTTGTCCGAGGATGACAAGCTGGTCGTCGCCCGCGCTCGTAAGATCCAGCGTTTCATGTCGCAGCCGTTCCAGGTCGCCGAGGTCTTCAGCGGCATCCCAGGACGGTACGTCAACTTGGAGGACTCGATCAAGGGCTTCAAGGAGATCACGGCTGGGGACCACGACGACCTGCCTGAGCGTGCCTTCTTCATGACGGGCACGATCGAGGAAGTGCAACAGGCGGCGCAGAAGCTGACCAAGGAGATGGGTGGCCAGAGCTAGCGCAGTCGCAGGAAGCGCGCTCGAATTGAATTTGATGATTGTCTGGTAGTACATACCCATCCGACTACCCGATATCGACGTGTGACGCCGTGGCCGTCCATTCGCACCAGTGTCCGTTAGATGTACGCTCTCGCGATCGGAGTGACCCCAATTAGTAGACATCTAGTAGCGCCTCACGTCAGGGCGGCTGGCGCACATGACGTCATCTCGACCAGGACGTTCGAACTTCCTGTTGCGGGACCGGATGAAACTGTTCGAGAATTACCCGACGGTGAGACGGCATGGCTGAACAGTCGACAATGGCGGTCTGATGGAGCGGCCCCGCAGAAACTCGATGACGTCTACCCGGGCCAGATCGAGTTCGATAACCCCGAGCTATCGCAGGCACACCGGAGCCACCAAGTAGTCCCGAGATTACCGTCGTTCAGCCTGTCCGCCCGGATGACAGCTGAACCGCCGCGCCCCCAGCCCACCGGTGTCTGTGCTGGGTTTCGGTCGCATCGCGAAATGAACACCACGCCGAGGTAGATCGCATCGTATGACAAGGCGCTCCCCGGCTCAGGGTCCCACCTTGTTCCCTAGGGCAGAGACATGCGCGTCTCACCCCATCATTCCTCCGCTCGCATTCCGCTTACCACCGGTACGTTGAAGCGACTTTGACGCTGACGCCGACTCTGAGAGATACCCTCCTAGTTCAACGACATCCCTCCACCGGAACCGAACAAATTGATCGTACGGCGCGAAACTCGGGTACATCTGGGAGCCGTTGTCTGAGGCCGGTATCGTGGCAGACGCTAGCCGAGCATCAAGCTGAGCTCCAGCAAGTTGTATCCGCACGAGGCGTCGAGCTTCGCGAGACGTTCCAGGATAAACTTCGCGCGCAGCTAATGTCGATGACCGGCGAGTCGAGCCAGCTGGCGGCCGAGACCAAAGACCACCTTGAGAAGACTATCAGCTCTTACACCTCCAGGTTTGTCCTACGTACACGAACGCTAACAGGTCCGGACCAACAATGGGCAGGTTCAACGCGATCTTGTCCTGGCTGAAGCAGACCGAAGAGGCCAAGGAAGCGGCCGCGAAGCTGGAAACGGAGATCGCGGCCGTCACCGCCGTCAACGAGTCCATGCGTATGACACACGAGGCCAACCTGGCCGAACTGGCCGACCAGTACGACATCCTCCAGATCCAGCTGTCGGAACGTCTGACCAACGAGCAGAAGGTATGCGATGACCCATTGGCGTACCTGTGCAACACTATGCCTCATTCCCCAACATGGCATTGCTGGCTCCCATCCCCCTAATAGCGTCAGTAACAGGAAGCCGAGCGCAAGCGGAGTAGGCCTGGATTCGACGGTTTGAACAGTGAGGTTGTGCCTCACTGGCCGGACCACCAAGAACCAGAACAGGAACGGGCGCAGCAATCATATCGAAGGCGATCATCGGCAGCCACATCACAAGCTTCAGCACCGCGTCGTCGGGAAAGCATCCGCCCAGCCAAGTCGTCGCATGGGACCGAAGGCAGCATCCCTGCTGAACCGGAAACTCGCCACGAACGAGGCAGTCGCCCTTCGAATAAGGCGGCGGCAATGTCACCCGGGCCTTCGAAAGCACGGGGCCCCGCTAAGGCGTCGATGACGATGGAGACCATGGCGGCGTTGGCAAACGCACCCAGCAGCATCAACATTCGAAAGCGAGTGTCCACGATGTCGTCTGCCGACGGATCCAGGCGCGATTCGACCGCGATGCCCGGATCGAAGCGGGAATCGATCGCGGTGGCTGGACCGAAACTTCGCGACACGCTGATGCCATCCAGCGGGTCGAAACGCGAATCGATCATGGCACCGTCGAAACGCGAATCGGTCGCTTCGACGGGGGCACCTGAGGTGCACTCGTTTCGGCCTGTGGTTCCTTGTGGGGATGGGAGCAGCTCTGATAACAATGATTTTCTCCCATTCATACCCGTGTATTGATGTCTCGGGCACTGACTGGTGTCTGTGCGATAGGCCGACCTGCTGCATGCCAAGATTCGAGCGAAACAACAGGTGCGAACATCGGCAAGGGCACGCCGCGACAGCTGATGTGTGTTCCTGCAGTCGGTACGAGCCCTGGAGGGTGCCGTGCAGGCCATGCAGAGCGAGATTGACGCGCTGCCGCCGGAAATCGCACGCCTGTCCGCTGAAAACGACAAGCTGGCCAAGGACGAAATCGAGCGCCTGGCACAGGTTCGCGATGACGCTGGCGCATCGTTGCCCGCGACATTCATGTATTACGATCCACCGTCAGGTAGAGGACGAAAACGAGAAAAGCGCTGCCCAGGAGATCGCTGCTGTCAAACAACGCCTGGTTGACAGTCGTGACGCGCTGGCGGCGCTTATCAAGAAGACCACCCGCCAGAAGCAGTACAACGACAAGCTTCGCAGTAAGGTTGGTGGACCGATACACCACCGCCACCGCCTGCTGGACGGTTCACTGACCGCGGATTGCCCAGCTATCTTCGGTCGAGATGAAATGCAGGATGGCGCGGGACGCGCTGGAGCGTGACCGCCAGTCGGAAACCGCCCGACAGCAGCGCCTGGAGGCCAAGTTCGCCGAACAGCGCCTGGCGTTAGCGGGCGTGTTCCGCCGCATCATGGACAGCGTCGAATCGTGCCGCCGCGTGACCGACGGGTTGCACACCGGGCTGACCTGCAGCGTCTGCTTCAACGAGTTTGATGACCCGTACGTGTTCTCGCCGTGCGGGCACACGTCGTGCCAGGTCTGCATCCCTGCCGACCGGTTCTGCCCCGTGTGCGCCCACGAAGACGGCGCCCCGCTCACCACGACCTGCATGAAGAACGACCTGCTGGCGCGTATCATCGAACAGCACAAGTGGTTCATCGAGCCGATGATGGAGGCGGGCGACGCGATTCGTGCCGTGTGCACCCAGGTGCTGAGCGGCAAGCCACCGTCTACCTCGTAGCCGGGCCCCATAAACCATGGACACGCTACCGTATGTGTGTTTATATGAGCACGACGGATCGGTCACGACTGGTCGGTATCGGCGTCGATGTCGTCGCTCGCCACCGAGCTGGTACTTCGCGCCAGCTCCTGCGCGTTCTTCACCGACTGCGACATGATCAGGATGGCGGACGCCGCCGCGATGTCCGCCGCCGTCGTCGTCGTCGTCGTCAAACTCTTCCTATGATAATACGGTGCCGCGTCCATCGCCTTGTCATACGTTATCGGACTGGCTATCCTGGTCGACGCTATCGCTGCGGTTAGCGGCGCATGAACCAGGCACGGCAACACCAGGGGCCGACCTGCACTACCCGTTGCCGCGCTCGCCCTGTCTGGAAGCACCGCGGGGACAGGGCCGCTCAGCTTGCAATTCTTGCTGACGTGGTTGAGGATCTTCTTGAGATCCTGGACGGCCTTCCGGCGGCCACAGTCGCAGTCGTAGAACTGAAGGTTGCGTTCGTTCTTCCAGACGCGGATCCGGTTCAGAGGCGGCTCCGTCGGGTGGTACAGGTGCGAGAACGTCAGCTCGCTGATGTTCGCCGAGCGCTTACGCGCCCTTGGGTTGGACCTTCCGCTCTGCACTTTGCGATACGACGGTAGATCCGATTGTGCCAGCGTCAGACGACGGGCGACTGGGAACGCGGTTGTCTGTGCTGTGGACTGGAACGGGGCCGACACCTACAACCAGCGACTCAGGAAGCGGCGAGCCAGCGCACGTGTGAAGACACGAACGAGTCGTTGGGCGGTATCCTTGGGAAGTTGGAAATGGAAGGGCGGGATGGCGGGCTGGGGTTTGGAGTGTGGGGAAGGCACCGCGGACGTGTTCGTGGATTGCGGGAGCGAGAAGGCTGGCATAAAGCTCTGTCTGACCAGGTTGGCATTGACGACAGGCGGCGTGTCCAGGGTGAGAGAACGATGCCTGTTGTTTGGCCCACGTGATGCTGGGAGCAGGTGGTGCTGGTGCTGGCTGTGGGCGACGGCCGCAAACGATCGCGCTTGGACAGGGTCGCTGGAGACGCTGGCCGACCGACGAGCAACATCGTTCGACTCGCTAGAGGCGATGCCGCCAACCGATACCATCTGCTCGTCGTCCATGCTGCTCATGCGAATGCAGAGCCGTACGAAACTGGCCCCAGAGGTCACCAACAGGCGTGCGCCCCAGGGCACCGTGACTCCTGCTCGTTTGTAATTATCTCGTGACCACCTGCCCCACCGAACGCCGGGCAGGCAGCCACCTCCACCACCCAGAGCCGATGCCGAACGCGTCCACGTGGCGTTCGGGTGCCGCCGCTACAGATATCAATGGACCACCGATCGACCCCAGCGCCGTGGGGCCGCTGAAGTACCTCGCAAATGGCATGTGTGTTCGCCCCCCAGCCGACGATATCTTCCTGATCGCCGGTACGTCCTGTGCCACATCGTTCGATTGCTGTCACGGTGCAGATGATGCGTCGGTGGCTTCCGGGTGTGCAGTTTCCGCGCGACTGCACTGCGCGTTGCGACGTGGTCCGGTCAACTCCGTGACTCCCTCCAGTTCGTTGCGCTACGGCATTGCCGGGTCGCCGCACAGTCGCCGATGTCGTACGCGGTGGACCGCGAGCGGTCGTCGCGGCGCGTGCGAACGCGGGAGATCCCGTCGTCGCCGTCGATCGTGTGTCGCGTCCTGGATGTGACGGGGCTGACGGTGGATACGACCGAGGAGCAGCTGAAGGCGTTCCTCGGTTGCTCGTCTGTCGACATCCCGAAGAACCCGCGGTCGGGCATTTCGATGGGTTACGGGTATGCGTATTTCTCGACGACCGCCCTGGCGTCGCAGGCGTACGCGAACATGCACATGCAGGAACTGAATGGCAACCCGTTGCACCTGTCGTTCTCGGCTTCTCGGCACCCAGATGCGCTCGACGCCACCGAGCGGCGTGAGAAAGCAAATTCGCGACGATCGGTGACTCGTTCTCCAGCGCGGCGTCGGTCCCTATCGCCGCGTCGTCGATCATCGCCGGCGCGTCGCAGTGGCATCCCTGAGCCGCATCAGATGGTCGGGCGGCCGTGTGCCCACTACCCGAATTGCAAGAAGGGTGACCGATGCGAATGGGATCATATTGACGCCGACGGCCGCGACGCGCGATTCCCAAATCTGGTACCGGGGCAGTACAAGCGCGGGTCTCGTGATGCTGGCAGGTGGAGCTGTAAGCCATCGTCGTTGATGGGGCCAGTCGGCGCTGTGTACTGATTGTGCTGAAGATGGGAAAAGCGGGCATCGTGAGAGGACGCCCACTGGTGATGACGATGGCCCTCGTCGTCGAAGCCGGTCGCCGAAGCCGCTTGAGCGTGACAGGCGATGAAGCAACATTTTGAGCGTGAAGACGTCCCGGCCACGCTGGTGAATCGGACAATTGTTCCAGATAACAAAGAATGATACCCTGCGATATCTGACATGATGAATGTGCGGGCCGTCTTTATCGATGTTGAGGTCACTTGGCGATATCGATTCCAGCCATCCCGTTGGGGCGATTATCGACCCAGAATTCGCTCTGATGATTCTTGTCCCGCGGCTGACTAGCGTCCTTGAGTTGCGATCGACGCTTCCACATGACGATGACCAGTGGGATTTGAAGGACCCAGACCAGGAATGACGTTGTTACGAGGATCCATCTGGCCACTGCGTTGCCTTTCGTCCAGAACCAGATCTGATGCAGCTCCATTTGGCCAGCGATAGTCAGTCCCAAGACCACAGTTAGGGCGAGGAACAATAACAGGCGCACGGCAAGCATGACCGTGGAGATCGTGTCGGATCGCGACGATATGATGGTGGTGAGGAGGCTCGTGACCATCAGTAGGAGTGGGATCAGAACCCAGCAATCTGTTCCGCTGAAGTGCATCTGGGGGCCTTGACTATACGACACGAGATGGAACCAGGAAACCACTGCACCCAATAATGACTCGTCAGTCACACGTGGTCCCCGTCCTGCGATGAGTGCCACTAACGTGTCATGAGGACCAGCAGGGTTTCGGCATACACCAGCCACAGCAATGCCTTGTGCCACCCCGAACTGTGGACCCATTCAACATCTCGTGCGCTCCTGGCTACGTCGACATCGTACCGTTCGCATTCGTTTCCTTCCTGAGGCGATCGTTGGCGAGGACTGTTTGGCCCAGAGTCACCCCATGTCGACGCTGGTGGTTGGAGCATGACTGGAAACCTCGCCAAGAACGACGCCTGTTCTTGGATTGGATTGGGTATGACGAGCTCGTCTTGCGATCATCCGGGATCCAGTCCCTTCCGACATGACGTCACGCCCATTGACACCATTTATCGTGATCATGTATTACGACGTCGCCGCCCTCTTTGGGGTGGACCTTCCCCTGGAGCGGTAGTCTCCATCGATTTCGCCTCCACTGCGCTCTCGATCTGCTGTCTGATTCGGTCGCAGGCTCCTGCCATTTTACGCTCCTGGCTAGCAAGCAGTCGACGGATTGTCACAAGCGCGAGCTCGTCACCGTCAAGGACGGCCCTGGCTAGCGCTGGCTCGACACGAACGGGTTTATGCGCGGGTACTGGATCCAGCGTCGCAGATGTCATCGTTCCAATATCGTGAAGTGCCTCCAGCTCGGCGGCGATGTCTTGTATCGCCTCGATGACGTCTTCGCCGACCAGCGACGCCAAATGCGGAACGTCTCGTGCCGGCACAGCTGAGCAGAGCTTTGCCCAAACGCAGTTGTTCCACATCGAACGGCGCCGGTAGAATAACGGTTCTCCAACTGTACCCCATCCGACTCGTCCTATTTGTCGGGGTGGTCTGCGCCCTTGAATCTGTTGAACAACGAAACTGGATCACGATCGCATTGGAAGTGGTGGCTGTCGACGAAGGCGCATCGCTTGTTCGGGTCAGGAGCTCTGGACTGACCTGAGGCAACGCCTTCCTCGACAGCGACCGGTGCCAATCCGATAGTGATTCGGTATCGTCGCACACCCTAATAGTCCCGCTGTCCAAGGACCTCTAACGAAGTCGAGCCTGGCTTCGGAAGACTGCTACTGCAGGCGACGACTAAAGAGCAAACTATTGGCGTTCTGTAAAACATTGCCTTAGGCCGGACTCCAATAGATCTTGCTTCAGGTTGCGCCCGATGACGACGAACTTGACAAAGGGCTTTGTGCTAGGATCCCATGGAGCGCCCTCGTCCGTGTCAAACAGCTTTTGGACAGCTTGAACGTGAACACGGCGACCATTGTCGCCCGGGACGACGCCCTTGACGCGAAAGATGGTCCAACCATAGACAGCCTCATCGTCTTCATCCCAAAGGATCTCCGCAAGCCACCTTGTTAACGCGTTCTGGTCGACCCTGACGTCGACGAATGGGCCCAGCACGACAGCACCGATGGAGTGATCGTGACTACACGATGCCGGTACAGAGAGCTGTCGCTCGAGGAGCTCTGCGCTTGATGTCGCATAGGCATTTAACCCAGTAAGGTCGGGCAATTGCAGACCCTGCGCACGTTCACAGCTGCGGATGGGCGCCATTACGTTGATCTCTGAGAGGCGCTTGAGAAGCGACGCTCGCTCCGTTTCAGACGAGATCAGGTCGGTCTTATTCACAATGATGCGATCAGCATACGCGATCTGGCGCTCCAAGCAGTGCCCTTCAGACGCACTCAGCTGGTCCAGACAATGTGCCGCATCGACAACAGTGAGAATAGCGTCAAGATGGATCGGTATCTCTAGCTCTTCATCAACCCAGAAGATGGACGCAATCCGACCTGCGATGGTATTGATCAGAACGACCTGGGACACCACCCAGTACGGCATAAAGACCTGGGTCCGCAAGCCCACTGCATTCTAGGATATAATACGTGAAACGGTTCAGGTCGACCAGTTTCTGAAGAGCGCCGAGGAGATCCGACTTCACCGTACAGCAAACGCACCCTGAGGGAAACAGATGATGAATGGACAGTGGGTCACGACGAATGTAGAAGCCGAGGGTAACCTTTGGCAAGTTCGATGAGATTGTCGAACACTTGACCGCTATCAGCGTCAGTGACAGTGGGATCCATACCCGCCTCCGAGAATTCATTCTGGATTAGCGCGACACGGTGACCCTGCTCCGCCAGCATGCTCATCATGGCGTTCACCAGCGTTGTCTTCCCCGAGCCTAACCTGCGCACCGCACCTGTCAAACGACGATAAATCGTGAACCACAAACCTCCCCATACCATCCTCCAACAACAGTCAGCGGAACACTCCCGTCAACAGCCCCACCGCTTGTCATTGCAGACAACCTCGCCGTTTTGCGCAATCCGCCGCTGCGCAGGTTTTCATTGTCGCGACTGGCGCAGTGTCAGAGCTGCACTCACCCATACATAAAGCGAAACCCTGACTGCTGTCAACATGCTTTCTGTACCTGCCGCATTTGACAGACGGCGATTACATCAAACGGCAAGACGTCCCCTTGTTGTCGATCCGTAGCAAATTTGTCCTTGTGAGGGAACGTGCAGGAAATGTACAGGACTGGCAAACGTCGTCGAGTCGCGTCACTGACTAACAGCAACGACCATGGCCTCACTGTGCGTTCCCGCATTGGTGTTCTGGACGGGGCGCGTAACTGCGCAAGCAGGCGACTTCGTATCTGCTACTAGACGATCCCTGTGCGGCGCGCCCTTTACTTCGACACCTGTATAGACACCTGCTGTCCGCGATCCGGGTCGCCTGCCGGCATACGCCGTCGCCTAACCTCATGAACGACACACGGCAGTGGCTACGCTGACGACAAAAAATGGGGCGACGACGTACGAGACGGACGTGGGTGGCACTGGCAGTGCAGTTTAGTCCGTGGTCGTGTCGGGTCGTTGGGGGGTTCTCGCGTTCGCGCCGACCGATGATGATCGTGTCGGCGTGGGTGCGCAGGCTGGCGCGGCCGACGGGCGCGTCGGTCAGGTACATAACGCCGTTCCTGGCGGGCAAGAAGGCGGAATGGGAGAAGAGCCCACTGCACGACGAGACGTCGCCGGAGTATCGCGCCGAACTGGAGGCGCTCGTCGCCCAGTACGACAAGGAGCAGAGCGAGAAGAAGGTCAAGCAGCAGAAGGAACCGCCCATGCGTCGGACAGGGATTATTGCCCTGAAGGTTGGCATGATGGGCATGTACGATGCGTCTGGTGAAAAGCATCGTGCGTCAATCCAGTGCGGGAGCTCGTCAGACGCTCGTAGCTGATTTCTGTCTGGTCGACAGCGGTGACGTTGCTTCATGTGGATAACTGCCATGTCCTGCAAGTTAAGTCTGAGCCGAATTCGCGTGGCCTTGTGGGGATTCAGATCGGGGCTGGCCATCGCAAGCCGAAGAACTGCCCCAAGAGCATGATTGGGCATGCCGCAAAGGCGGGGTTGGAGCCGCACCGCAAGCTGGTAGGCAGTGTAGAACTCGGCCCCATAGATGTGGTGCTCAAGGTTGTACACTGCTGCAGGTGGAATTTCCCGTGCATCCATCGGCGACGCTGCCGACGGGGACACAGCTGAACGTGACGCATTTCGTCGCCGGGCAGCTCATCGACATCCAGGGCATTACAAACGGCAAAGGCTTTGCCGGAGCGATGAAGCGCTGGGGGTTCAAAGGGCAACGCGCCACGCACGGCACGTCCATCTCGCACAGGTCGCTGGGTTCGACCGGCAACCGGCAAGATCCTGTGAGCACCGCCTACAACCGGTCGCTGGACGACGTTTCCTTCTGATCGATTCTGGACAGGGCCGAACATGGAAGGGAAAGAAAATGGCTGGTCATATGGGCTGCAAGAAGCGGACGCAGCAATGTGTCAAGGTGATGGTACTGCGACAGTGCTGTGCTGGCATCAATAACCAGTTGTTTCGTGCTAGATTCTGCGGATTGACCCCGAGAGGAACCTGATCTACGTCAGAGGCAGCATCCCTGGACGAAAGGGCAACTGGGTCACGATTCGCGATGCAGTGCGCAGACCGGTAGGTCCATGTCGATAGCTAGCTTTGCGCCACCGACTAAGCCGAGTTCGCGTCGTTTCCAGAAACAGCTAGCAGGGTTGCCGATCCCCACAAACGCCCCGGAATCGCTGACTGCTGGCGAAACGTTCGCCCCAACTCAGTTCTTCGACGAATTCGCTCCGAAGGTTCCAACCTCGGGCTAAAGCGCCATTATAAACGGCCGTCCGGCAACTTAATGGACAACAACGATTGTAAACGTGGGTCGTCGCGGCGGAGGGTAACCAGCTGTTGAATTCGGTTTATTTAACTTTACGAGCAGTGTACACGTTGGACGCTATGATACAGCTGCCATATTACAACACAGAGAAGGATAATGACGAGCAGGTCGCGACGATAGGCGATGGGGGCGATCACCTCCGGCGAACGCAGCGGATCGCTCGGGTCCGACCGCTTGCCCATGCGAATGTGTGCCGGCGCCTGGACACTTTCAGGGGAGCTTGCTCGCCACCTGCTCGACACGCTTCGAGAAATGCCTGCACTTCGAACCCGGCACGCCTCCAGGACGTCGATGACGTCCCGCATGGGTTCCGCGTTCGTCCGATCGGGAAGATGATTGCCAGGGACCCCGCCATCAGCCTCGAATACGCCTGCGGTGTCGTCCGTGCCTGAGTGCAATACGTCATGGCTGACAACAGCAGTTTGCCAGACGTCGTCGCCTTCCGACGACGGTGGCGACGCTGATGTGTCGACGACCGAATCGTCGCTGCCGAAAGCGTCATCATCAGAGCTGATCGACAGCGACGATGCCAGCAGCTGGTCGCCGACGATCAAGGAAACGTTCCTGGATACGGCGGTGCTCGCTGGTTTCATGTTGTCGTAGGAAGGAGTATCTTCGACATCAACCACACCTGGGCACTCATCGTCCTGCTCGTCGGCAGAAGGTAGAACAGGTCGCGAGGCCACCTCGCCAACCTCTAATGACGCCGGTGGCTCGTCGACAACAGAGTCGCTGTCTGACGTCCCATTGTCTTCGTCGGTCTGTGCCTCTTCTTCGTCGTCGCCATGACGCTCATCGCTCGGCTGGCCGGTAACGACAACCTCAAGGTCGTCGCCGTGTGGACCCACGCCTAAATTGCTCGTGACGCCAGGCGATGCATTGGCAAGGCCGGCGACTTCGACCACATCGTCCAGTTGCGGCGCCGCATCGTTTCGACGATTCTCCTCGTTGTCACGCTCAGCTGCCTCCAGGGGCGCTTCAGCAGATAGGCGCCGTATAACGGATTGCACGACGCTGGCTAGTTGAGGGTTGGGCTCCAGGAGGCTGCGATTCGGTACAGCAACCGCTGCCTTCTCGGCTTTCTCCATGGTGAACAGGTTTAGATCCATTACAGCGGCCGGTGGTCACGAGCGGAGGGCGCGCGCGCCCCGTCCGCTTCTCCCTGCGCGTCTCTCTTATCACTGAGCGTGTCTCCGAAGATGTGATTCCGCTCGGCCACGGCGACGGTGCCTGACCGACCCCAGGTGGATTAAGCCCTAGATTGTTCAATCCATGTCAACGTGTATGATGTTCTGTCGACATCGCTTTAAGTGTGCCCGATTGGCACGCAGCATCGCGTAAGGCGGGATCATAATTTCGTGCCGACCCTCTGCAGAAGCTGCTGCAGGATCTCGTTGACGTTCTCGCCAGTCTTGCAGGAGGCGATCCAATGCGGCAGATTCCACATCTCGGTCTGAGAGCGCGGCGTCAGCCGGCGACTTGTGTGAACGAATACGTCCATCGTGCCTACCTGGTGCTCCGCGTCCTGGACGTTGACCTTTATCGCCTCGTCCATGTCCGACTTCAGGCCGACGACGACGCCGATGCTAGATGGGAAGCATCGCTGCATTTCGTTTCGCCAGTACGCGACCTGCATGAGCATCGATCAGCTATGAATGGACCGGTGCCTGGAATTCCACACATGGCGTACCTCGCGGAACGACGCCTCGCTGGTTCGGTCGTATACAATCACGGCAACCTCGTCGAATGTAAGACTCGTCGAATACACGGCTGGCGGCTCGCTGCCTTACCTGCGTGTCATCGTACAGATGTTGGACAACAGGCCGGAATCGCTCGTGGCCGCCACACGACCATATATTCAGCGAGATGAATTCTCTGCCGATCAGAAGCAGGAGTCAGCGGGGCAGGCCAGGCCCAGGAACGCACTGCCATCCCCCACTCCTGGTACTGCGTCTCCTTGATGAACATTTCCGCGCCCAGGGTGGCCACGTGCTTCGGGCTGAAGTCCTCGTTGAGCAGCCTGCCACGGACGACCCGTCGATGTCAGCGAGCACGATCCGACATGGCACGCGCGTCGCCGTACTTGGAGACAAAGCTCGACTTCCCCGAACCGAACGACCCGACAACAATGACCTGCACCTGCCTTGCGCCCGTCTTCGACACGCGCGTCTTCAACATTGACACGCGCTAATCGGCGACGAATAACGACAGACGACTCGACGGTCGCCACCGTACGGTACGTTGATCGCGCCTACCTATCGCCCGACACAGTTGGCCACATGGGGGACGTGCTGTCTGTATTGCAGAAGCGCATAGGGATGTGCCGGACCGTGCCCTATACGGCCTTCTTGCCCTGCGTCAAGACCCGAACGATGGCGCCGATACCGTTACGCTCAACGATCTTCGCATGCCACTTCAGCCACGACGCCGCACCCTCGCCAATCGCAAACCCTCGATAGATGTACTTCAGGAGCATATCCTTTGAGAGCAAGGCCCGTTAACGATAGACACAGCGCCGCGTGAAGGACGTGCCCGGACCTGTTCCTCCAGGGACAATTCCGCGATCTGCTTGTCGATATCGTCGTCCTTGATGGCATTCATACAATCTAAAACTGCGTCACGTGCCAGGTCCTTCGCGACCTGGCAGAAATTAACAGGCGGGTCCGACAGCGCATGGACGAGCGCCTTGCTGGCGTTCGCCCTGGTGTGCGCGCGTCCGGGTCAGCAAGCAGGCAACCCCAGGGACAACCGCGCGACGCCCCTACTTCAGCAGCTCCTTCGTATCGGCGACCTTGGCCTCGACGTGGTCCAGCCCCTCCGTCCCGCCGGTGCTGACGAACACGACGCCCTGGTCGTCGTTGTCATCGTCGGCCATGGCGGCGGCGCACTTTAAAGAATGGACTGTCGCTCGCTGCCCACACTGCCACTGGCGCTGAGTTGGGGGGGGGCCGGGCCCCGTTTTTGGCGCACCTGGCCCTCGACTCGTCCACACAATCCGTACTGCATCGCTCCGAGTGTACGTTTCGTAGTGTGGTGGGTGCATCTGCAACGTGACATTATCGCCTATTAGGTTTCGCCGAACGCAATGACCTGGTAGGCACACACACACACACACACACCACAACCGTCGTCATGATTGAATACCGGTGCCAGTATCGGGCGCTAGTGTGTGCGTTTATGACGACGACGGGCAATGGGTCTTAAGTATCTAGATCGACCGGCGATACTCTGCTCGTCGAGGTAGTCGTCGTCGTCGTCGTCGTCGCTGCCATCGGCGTTGCTGTCGACGGCGATCGCGTCAAGGTAGGAGCGGATTCGCCTCAGTGGGTCGTCATCCACTGCCCCGACAGCCTGGTCGACAAACAAGTAAGATGGTGCATGAGTCCTTTACCTGTCCCTCCGAACCTTCAATGTGCGAAGACGTCGATCGTTCTTGACGAGAAATCGTTCCACTGGCTGCCTGACATCCATGCCGGTCCCTTGAGCGGGAGACGCGCAGGTACGCGTCTGGAGGTCGACGTTCTCATCAGATTCCCCTAGACAGCTGCTCGCCGCCGAGGAGTAGGCCTCTTCGTCGTCGTCGGCTTCAGGATCCGTTGTCGGCAGGTCGCAGTCGGGTGCAGACGACGATCGCTGCGACTGTGCAGACAGCGGCCTAGCCAGCGGCAGGGGCGACGCCCTGGTAGGGTAAACGAACTGGCTCGTCGACGCCAGCGACTGGTCGACGCGAACCGCTCCACCACTGTGCAGCCAGGAAGGCATCCCAATAGGACCGCCAGTCTTGACGGGAACCTGCTCGGGCTGTGGAGGCAGTGCCCGGGTAATCGCATCAAGGTGATGGTCGATTCGATCCGGAACGATGTCGGGCTTCGGGTCATCCCCAGGAGCAACCGACGGCGCTGGTTTCGACAGGCTGACCAGCTCCTTCACCTTCTCGTGCTCCTGCTGGATCAGGCTCAGCCCCTGCTTCAGGTGCTCGTCGATGGCGTCCTGTCGTGACAGCAGCGTGTCCGCCATCGATCGCATTTCCTCGAGCAACCTCCTCTCCTCATCGCCTCGTCCCCCATCTGCCTCCTGCCGCACGCTCCGCTCACCCTCGCCACTCTGACGATTAATGGATCCCCTTCGCGTCGCTGGCGAGCCATCCACGACGTCCACGCTTCGACGGCTTTCACCCAACGTGGGACGCCTCTCTGGCTCCGGCTCCACTGAAGGCTTTCGTTCTAGCGAACGTTGGCCCTCCAGCATCGAAGAGCGACGACGTTCCGGAGACGATTGCCGCCTTTCAGCCAGGTCTTCTTCCTGCTTCCTGGCGTCTTCCTGCTGTTGCTTGAGCAGCTGTCTCTGGCGTTCGCGCTCCTCGTTCTCCTTGTGCCTGGCGGCGAGGGCGGCCGCCCTGGCGTCGTCCTCGGCCTGTTTCTGCAGGCGCAGCTCCTCGGTCTCTCTGTTGAGTCGAATGACCCAGTTGGCTTCCTCCTCGAGCTCGATCTCCTTCTGCCTCTGCCGCTGCCTGGCCTTCTCCTCCATCTGCTGCAGCAGCTGCGACCGGTACTCGCTCTCCTTCGCCCGTCTCTCATTCACCGACGCCTTCTTCTCCGTCATCGCTTCCGGCGGGGCCGGCGACACCGAACGCGCGTCGCTCACCGGTTGCTGCTGCTGATGCCTCGTCAGCACTTGCTGCGCCAGATCAGCAGCATACTGCCTTCGCCTGGCGACCTGGCCAGACGACGATCGTTCCCCTCGGCCATGCAACGGGTCCGGTCTCGTCATCCGCCCATCGTCGTCGTCGTCGTCATCGCGATGCTGCCCACGACGGCCCTTCCGGTTCTGCTGGTCCTTGATCTGCTCTTGCAGGGCACGCGCGTACTCTCGTTTACGTGCCAGATCGTCGCTGGCCGTGCGCTCGCCTTGCCCGAGGACGGCAATGGTCCCTGGGGCGCCATCGGCACCGGCCGCCGGGGACACTGATCGTTTCCGCGCGCCACCTCCACCACCATCCCCCTGCCGTTCGATCTGACGTTGAAGGTCGAGCGTGTACCGGCGTTTGCGCTTGGCGTCGCCTGAGGCGGTCCGTTCGCCGATACCCGCTAGCGGCGACCGGTTCTCTGCATCGAGATCAGGCTGGGGCCGTCCTGCACCCGCACCATGCCGCCGTTGGATCTGCTCCTCCAGCGCGCGCGCGTACTCCCGTTTCCGCTCGGTGTCGGTGATCGCGTTACGTTGCGACCCGCCTAGCAGAGGCGACTCGGCGATCGATGCCGCCGCCGCAGCCGCCGCCGCCCGCCTCGGGGAACGCGATTGGCCGCGCTGTCGAATCTGCTCGTCGAGTGCCCGGGCGTACGCTCGTTGTCGCTCAGCGTCCTTGGTGGAGCGGGTCTCTGACCCGCCGAGCAGAGGCGAGGTTGGCGCCGCCGCTCGCCTGGGGGAACCCGACCGATCGCGTTGCCGCATCTGCTCCTCGAGTGCTCGGGCGTACTCCCGCTGGCGTTCGGCGTCGAACGTCGGGTTAGGCTGCGACCCGATCGGAACAGACGACTCGGCGAGTGGCGCGGGCGCCGTCCTCCTCGGGGAACGCGACTGACCGCGCCGTTGCATCTGCTCGTCGAGAACGCGGGCGTACTCGTGCTTGCGCTCGGCACGTCGTGCTGGGGACATAGACGGCTGCTGTCGAAACGCCACCGGGTCATGTGGCACTCGATCGCCGGGTGGTTCAGGTGACGGCGTTAACGACGTCGCCGGTGCCGGCTGTCGGATCCGGGGCGAACGCATCGCGTCCTGATGATCGGTGCTGAAATCTGGCGATATCGTAGGCAGCGGCTCCGTTGCCGGGTGAAGATCGCTGGCGGCCGACCAGTACTCGCCGGCATCGGCAGGGTCCGGTACCACATCCCGATGTCGATCGCGTTCCATACGTTCCCGCTCCAGTTTCTGGATGTAGGCGGCGCGCTGCAATGCCTTGTCGCGTTGCACGCGAGACAGAAAGTCCTCCTGACGCTGCCGGATTCGCTGATCTCGTGCGCTCTCGTAGCGCGGCACCGGCGGAAGAGCAACACTTGGGCCGGTTCCGAATACGGATGATGGCCCTGGGGCGGCGCCAGGGGTCGGTGTAGACGGGGCCGGCCTCATGGCAGCGCGAATCGGCATTGGCGGCGGCGATACGTCCGGGCGCTTGTGCAGGAGCGACTGGTTCCTCTCCAGCAGTTGATCCAGGTCTTCCTGGCCGACCGCCTCCGACACGTCGTGAAGGACATCGGGCGCCGCCGACGACATCCCATAGTTCTTGTAATGCTCGATCAGCTGCCTGCGCTCTTCTTCGGCCTCGCGTTCCTGTGCGCAAGGCGGCGTCAACTTTGCTGGACGGGGAACGCCCATCGACACCGTACTCTTCGCTGTCGATGAGCGGCGATCTCCTGTTCGTGCTCGGCGCGGGCCCGCTCCTGCTGTTGCCTCAACCTGCAAGGGGCGCGTGTGAACTGGCTGCTTCTGGCATGCCAACGTCCGTTATTGGCGAACCTTTGCCCGCGCCAGTTTGTCGGCGCCGATTCGCCAACCTTGCTGGCCACCTGGCGGCTCATGTCGACCTGCACCACGACGCTTCGATGGCCTCGGCACCCAGTCACTGACCGGGCTCGTTGCTACCAACTACGTAGTACATAAAGCGAGATGTTTATACATGGCCAGCGCTACCTAACTAACATGGACGTGATCCATCTGGGCGGCCACCGCGTCAATTGCCGAATCGTCTTCCGCTTCGGGTTCGTCGGCGTCTCCGTCGCTTTCGGCTTCCTCCTCCTCGTCATAGTCCTCGTCGTTCATGTCCATGTCGCCCAGGACGCAGCCAGCAGGTAGCGAATCCGTCAGGGCCGTCAGGCCATCCGCACTGATCAGGTTGCCGTTCAGCTCGAGCCGCTCCAGCGATTCGGGAAGCTTGCCGGCCATGCGGCACGCCCCCGACTGTGCGATCTCGTTGACGGACAGGTCCAGCAATTGCAGACGGGTGCACTCGCGAATCGCATCGGCGAGGCGAGCGGCACCTTCACTGCCGAGCTCGTTCTCGGCCAGTTTCAGCTCGACGAGCGTCTCCGAAAGCGACACGATCAGTTTGGCGAGCGGCACCGATCCCTCGGCCGTGATCTCATTGCACGACAGGTCCAGGTGAGAGATTGGCGCTCGCGATTCCAGCAGCGCGCTGCAGATGGCTTCAACGCCTTCGTCGCCGGCTGCCGTCGCCCCCAGGTTCAGATGCGTCAGCGACGATTGGGAACGCAGCGCCTTGGCGACATGAGCAATGCCTTCAGGTAGCAGGCTGTTGTCGGCCAGATCCAAACGATGCAGTTGGGCGCCAGACTGCACGATCGCATCGGCGATGTGCTGTGCACCTTCGGCGCCGACCCGAGTCGACGAGAAGCGCAGGTCGGTCAGGTCGGGGGATAACCTCAGCAGATGTGACAGCTCGCGAGCGCCAGCGGATTCGAGCAGGTTGTTGAACGTGTGGAAACGTCGGAGGACGGTAGTCGCTGCGCCGACGCCATCGGAGTCACCGCCCGTCATCAGGACAGAGATTTGCAGGGCGGCACGCTGCTCCAGGCCATTGTTGTTGATCTGCAGATGCTGGAGTGTCCGTCGCGACGCGAGGATTAGCGGAGCGATGGCGTCGATGCCCTTCAAGCCCAGCGCGTTGTCCGACAGGTCAAGCGTATGGATCGTGGGCCCATGTGGGACGAGCGCCTCCGCCAGACACGCCAGCACCAGTTTGGCTTCCTGTTCGGGTCGGGACGCGATAACGTCGGACAGGTCGGCATGCTCTATGCGCCCAGACGGGACACGCCCCAGCCCATGCGTACAAATGTGCTGAGCGCCGTCAAGCGTCAACGACTTGCCCGACAGGCGCACGTGGACGACCTCGTCCCAGTCGACGGTCGCCCGCGACAGGAGCTCCGCCGCACGCGCCTCATTGACAACCTCCCGCAGCGAATGCTGCGCCCCGATGTCGAACAGCCCCGGCGCCGACGCCGTCGCTTTCTTCGGTGGCACACGATCAATCGCCTGCGTCATCCTGCCCAATGGGACCGACGGCACACGTGTGCGAGTGTGTGTGTGTGGGGCGACTTGCTGACGGCTCCCGTACACCTACGGACTCCGCCACGGACTGCCGGTTTCGCGACAAGCGGGTAGAAACACAAATAGAGGACCGATCATCATTCATCAGGGACAGCCGGATCAGCTCCCGAACAGCGGCCACAAAATATCGATCCTGAACGTGACATGGCCCGTCTTGTTCGATGTTCAGGTTGCACTGTGTGGGGACGGGTGCAGCCCTAGCAGGGGATCGTCACAACGGAGCTGTGCCGACGACTGCCGTTACAGTGGCGGTCGGGCGCGGCGGCCAGGGTCGTCGCCCATCGACCAGGGATGGATGCCGACCAGGCCACGATCGACTGGCTGAAACGCAGCATCCACTCGGTGCTGGATTCGCTGAACTGGAAGTACCTGGCCGAGGAGGATGTCGGCGCCCGCGAGGTCGTCTGCATATTCGGCGCCGGCGACATGGGCAACTGGGTGCTGATCTCGCGGATCCTGCCCCAGAAGGGCGTCGTCCTGATCATGGCGACCTGCCAGGAGAACGTGCCCGATGGCCGGCAGCGCCAGGCCGCCGTGGAGTTCGTGACGCGTGCCAATTTCGGCATCCTCAATGGGTTCTTCGACATGGACCTCACCGATGGCGACCTGCGCTTCTCGTCCCGAGTCGAGTACGGCCTCATGGATCGGAACAGCCGCCAATTCGAGGCCAATTTCCGCCAAACGTTCCAGATCGTGCATGGCACGTTCAGCAAGTACCTGCCGGGCGTTGTCGGCGTCACGAAACGCGGGATGACCGGGAAGGCGGCGGTGGAATTGGTGGAGGGAGGCGCGAACACGCTGCCAGATCCGCAGCAGTCGCCGTTGCTGACGTGCGTCGCCCGGTACCTGGCAGCCAGCGGCACGAATTACGTGTCGCATCCCGAGAAATCCATCATCCGGATGCCATGTACGGTGGCGGGCGTCACCTTCCACCTGCGTATCAAGGCCATGGAGGACACCCACCATCTGTACGTGTTCTGCAATTATCCGCGTCACGCGGGCAAGGTGCCGCTGGCCGCGATCCCTCTCGTCTCCGAGTACATCTGCAGAGCGAACTGGGCCCTGCCGTTCGGCTACTTCGACATGGATGTTGCCGACGGCGAGCTCCGCTTCGTGACGTGGCTGCCAACGGCAGACATTCCGCTGCAGGTCGTTCAGACACAGTTCGTCCGGTCGCTCATCGTGTCGTCCATCAGTACGTTACATGGTCCCCCGTCCGGGTTCGCGTCAGCTCATTGTCGTGCAGCCACTTTCACCAAGTACCTGCCCGGGCTCGAAGACCTCGTCAACGGCACGTGCCTGTTGCCGGAAGTCGCGATAGAACGGGTCGAAGCGGACCGGCAGAGTGATGCCGGGCCATTGCACGGGTCGGCTCTGGCCAACATTATCGACGCCAGCCAGACGAGCAGCGACGAAGAAGATGATCGACGAGGAGCGTCTGCACGTGCGGGAGTGAAGCGATCCGCCCGCCTAGCGAAGGACGAACCGCTCGTGGACGACGATACGGGCAACGATCCATTCAGGACAGGCGCGCCTCCGAAGTGTAAGTGGTACAGCGCCCGCGACCTTCGTGCAAACTCACATCGCACGCCCGTTTCAGTGTTCCCCGTTCACCTTCGATTCAGTCCCGATGGGTCTGGCATGGGCGCCCTTGAGTTTATCGGCAGCAGAGGCGGTTCCACGGTATGGCAGAATCCAGGTCGGGCGACGCGGCAGACGTGCACACATTCGGAGCTAACGTGATGTCGTAGGTGAGTCTGGCGCGGTCACTGTCAACGCATCTGGACTTCTGGACAGCTCCGACCCTCCCAACACGGTCCTGGGTCGTGGCATCACTGGTGCGCGATTGATCACGACCGCGGACGACGCGCCTTGGTTGGCGATTGACCTTCGGCGATGTCGCCTGTTGCCCGAGCACTATACGCTGATGCACTTCTCAACGGTGGATGGAGAGGCGCTGCGATCCTGGCAACTGCAGGGGTCAGCGGATGGCGGGTCGACCTGGGTTACGCTGTCGGACCACGTCGCCGACACGAGTCTCTCCGTTCGTTCGGCAAAGAAGACGTGGTCGATCCCGCATGCTGTGTCCACGCCGACGGATCGCTTCAGTTTGTTTCGCGTCGTGATGACGGGCCCCAACTCTTCGCACCGGTACCATCTCGCGCTTGGGCAGATCGAACTGTATGGCCGGCTGTTCGTTGATTTCCCTGTCGAACCGCACTTGATCGATCCCGAACCCGATCCCGTGTCGTCATCGGGCAAGGCCAGCGTTGCCACCGCTGCGGAGGGAGCTGGGGCCTCGTCACCCGCGGAGACTGGTGACGACCAATGGGCGGTCCCATTCGAAGACATTGAGTGCTCGTGGGATTTCGACGCGCGTATTGGGTCGGGCTCCCATGGCGACACGTTCCGAGGGACGCTCTTGGGCGTTCCCGTTGCGCTGAAGCGCATCTTTTACGGCGCGCTGACGAAGGAGCAGGCAAGACAGACCAGGGAGCGCGTCATCGCCTTTGTCAATCGGCACCGGTACACTATGTTGGCACTGTAACGATGATGGCAGTGGGCTGAGCGGTTGGTTGTATACAGGACGATATCCCATGATAACGTTGTACGCTGCTGCGGGCTGGCGGACTGGACCGATGCCCAGGCATGGGTGCTGATCTTCGAGTTCGTTCCAGGCGGGACACTATCGTCACTATCAGACGGGTCCCTGCCGTCCAAAGTCTTTCTGGCCATGTCCATAGCACGAGGGTTGTCAGCCCTCCACGACGACAATATCGTCCATGGCGCTCTGCACCCAGGAAACGTCCTCCTGACCGCCGACCACTCCGACGCCAAGCTGGCGGATATGCAGTTGTCTGAATGCGTTGGGCTTTGCCTGTCTGGTCATCCGGTCGTCGTACACCTCGGGTACGCCGCCCCAGAGTCGTTGTTGCTCTCGACGGACGAAGCACCAGCGGACGCGAAATCCGACCTGTACAGCCTCGGCATGCTCCTCTACGAGGTTTTCGTCGGGCGCCCCCCGTACGACAAGCTGAACGTCTCCATTGCCGTCCTGTGCGCGCGAATCGCCCAAGGCCAACGACCCAGCATCCCACCCGACACCAACGGCGACATTCGCGACCTCATCGAACGCCTGTGGTCCGCCGACCCATCCAGCAGGCCGTCCGCCGGCGAAGTCGTCGCCACGTTGCAGAAGATCGCCGTTCGATAACCTAGGCCGCGTGACGAATCGACCGCATCATTAAAACCCCGGAAACGATTAGAACAGTGTCCCGGCGCCGACCACGTGGTGGTCCACCCCACGCTGAGGAGCGGCGGCCGACGGCACGCAGCAGGAACATACCGCGTCCGACGGGGTCCGGTGGCGCAACGTGGGATCCAAATCGGGCCCTCGCACCAACCGACGCACCAGTGTCTGAAAATAGGCGGCGCCGTGGCGCACATTCCGGATCGGATGTTGCTGCGTCGGGTTTGGGCCCCGATATTGAGCGGGTGGTCTCTCGGCTCTCTCTCTCTCTGCAGGGGCGATAGCCATCGCCACCGGGCCGGGACATTCCTCAAACGCGTGGCGCAACTCGGCCGGGCCGTCACTGACGCACTTCGATAGCCTCGCGGGGGTCCCGATTGTCGAACCCCCCTGGTCGCCCCCCCAGTCCAGTCCAACTATGCGCATGGCAGTCTTCGCGACGGCGTTGCTGTCCTGCATCGCCCTGGTCGGTGCGTACTCGGGGTCGGGCAGCCCGCCGACGCCAAAGGCGCGCTCGCCCCGTCTGCTGAACGCACGAATATCGCTGCCCGCACCGACGCTGGTGCTGCGCGACGTGTCGATCACACCCGGGCCACCGTCATTTGCCGGGCACGGCCCCATCCTGGAGAGCGCCCCGCGGAACGCGTCCTCCGGGTGCTACTACTCGACACCACTCGCTCATCTCCGCTGCGACGTTCGCAATCTAGACCGTGTTGTCGACGTCCACCGTCCGAGCTCTGTACGTGGTCCCCCGTCCCATACGCTCACGGGTGCACACCCTGCTGCATCGCCCTACACGATCAGGAGGTTCGTTATCAAGCCGCGCGCTGCGAGGCCCCAGGGTACGACCCGTGACACAATGAACACGACGGCCCAGGCGGCAACGCGCGTCCAGGACGTCTCGACGGCGAACGCCACACGGAGGTCGAGGGCGTTCCCCCGCCTGCCGGTATCTCCCGTCAGCGTGATCCTGACCGGCATCATCGCTATGAACCTGCACGAGCTATACGGCAGGAGGGCGCCGGCGTCGGGCGCCGCCGTGCGATTCGCGCAACGGTTCCCGTCGCTTCGGGCGTCGGCGAAATCGACGCTGGCCGGGTTCGGCCTGGCGACGACCGCCATCATGGTCGCGCGGTCCATCCGCCGACGGCAACGCAGGTACGCGCCCGAGCCGCTCCCGACGTATGCCGAGATGCGCCAGGCGCCGACCGACATCCAGACGCGGCGCTCCTGGCTGCCGGTCGTCATCGGCGTTGGCCTGGCCATCGTCCTGCTGTCCTCCTTCTACATGCTGTATTCCGTCAGGAGCGCCTACTCCCGGAAGGTCCCGTTGCGGATCGTGTCCTGTAAGCTGACGCGCCCCGATACCCCCTAGTAAGTTATAGACCGCCACGTTGCTGTAGAATGTATCATACACATGCCTGTTGCCATGCACGAATCGTGTCGCGCGGCCTGGGACTAGGTGGCGCTGACACCATGAGGAGGGCCCCGGTGCTGGCCTGGTGGTGCCTCGTCGGCGCGGGCCTGTCGGCCTACCTGGCTGCTGGCCCTGAGGATGCGTTCGCCGAGGCGCAATCGCTCATCGCCCATGGGCGCTATTCGGACGCGATCACGGTACTGGCGCCGATATACGCCATGTACCCCGTCGACGCGGTCCTCCTGCTGTACACGCGGGCGCTGAGCAGGTCAGGCGACGCTGAGGCGGCGACGGGGCTGCTGGAGCGCGCGCTCAGGGATCGTCCCACTCGTTCGGTGGCTGTGCTCTGGTGTGAGGACCAGACGAACTCGATCCTGCGACGGGCGTCCCGGGTGGACGGCGGCGGGGCACCCGTTCACGACGTTGTCGCCACGTTCCTGTCGCCTGATCTGCGCGCCAGACTCGTGGACATCTGCGACCAGGCGCTGGAGCAGGACCCGGGCAGCCTGCAGGCCCAGTCGATTGTCGGCGTCCTGAAGATGCTGCTGGGCGACCTCGACGAGTCCAGGAGGCTCCTGACCCGGATCCTGGACGAACAGCCGCCCGAATGGGAGAACCACGCCAAGATCAAAGGGGCGCTGACGCAAGTCCTCCGCGCGCTCTACTTCGCCCGATTCTTCAAGGCGTCGTCCCAGGATTCAGCGTTCGACATTGCCCGGCAGCTGATCGGGATCGATGCCTCAGCGGCCGCCATGAACCTGTACCACAACGCGTTATCGTACACGAAACAGTTCCATCCGGACGCAACGAACACCTTCCTGGAGCAACTTCAGCGATCGTACGGGGAACAGGCCGGCGATGGCCTGCCCGCGTTAGTCACCTGGCAGGACGCGCTGCGCGTCGGCGAGGTCTCCATTGAACCTCTACCGAACCCGACGGCTGGTGGACTGGTCCGCGTCCCTGAACTGATCGTGCACCCGGACGGCCCTGGTCGGCGGCGATCGAATTCGCGCGCGATCCAGTTGCAATGGGGCGACTGGATCCCGTTCGCGTACGAAGACAAGCGGCACGCCCTGGTCCGCTTCAGCGTCCCTGTTCACGCATGGGGCCTGACAACGACCCTGCGCTCCGAGCGCTTCGTCTACCTGTCCATCCCTTGTACTGTCCGCGTCGTGCCAGGCACTGCTAATCGCATTCGCTAACGAACGCGGCCAACAGGGGGGTTCGCGTCCGGCAATTACCGCCCGATGCCCCGGACGGGTCCCGTGTTGACGATCCCGCACCCGTGCCTCGTCATCGCACCAAACAGCCAGACGAACATCTACCATCACCTGGTCGAGAGCGTTGCCATCCTGGCCGTCGCCCTACGCGACGTCCTGCCCCTGCACCCGGACCTGCACGTCATGCTGCCCGACAGGCCGTTCTTCAGGCAGTTGCAGGCGATGCTCAACCTAGGCCCGCCTGTCGTCTGGCGCGACGTCGACCATCCGGACCGGGTTCTGCTGGAGCGCGCGTTGTACATTAATTTCGCGCTCGGGGACGGCGACTCTCCGCCGGGTGCCGACGATGGGGACGGTCTGGACGGCATGTGGGCCCGACGAGATTACTTCAACAAGTACCGGCCGTCGGCAGCGTCGATCCGCTGGGCACGAGACCTGCTGCTGTCGTCGTTGCCGAAGAGCAGCAGGTCATCGATGTGTGGGCCTCGTCTCGTGTATGTCTCCCGCACGGGCACGTCGCGGTCGCTGACGACGAACCAAGAGATGGGCCTCATAGACAGGATGAGACAGCGAGTCGGCGGCGAATGTGTCGATGTGTTCAGGGTGGCGCCCGGCGAGTCGGCGCCGTCCTTGGTCGACCATGCGGCCGCGTTCACGTCGGCCGACATTATAGTCGGGGCACACGGAGCGGGCCTGGCGAACCTGATCTGGGCCCCGCCGGGAGCCTCGCTGATCTACTGGCCGACAAAGCCAATGTCGGACGTGAACCACATCGCGTTGGCCGCCGCCCTGAACGTGTCCGTCCACGTGATCGAACCGATGCACGCCTACATCTGGGACACGTTCCACCTCAGCGACGACGAGTTCGAGGCGTGCGCTCGCCTCGTCATCGGCGCCATCGACCGCATTCTGCGGCGAACGCCGCACCCATCGTCGTGCACCTGCCCTGCTGAGCACGACGATCTATGAACCAGTATCCATATACGGGCGGAACCGTAATGATCGTGCCTATGTAGGTGGGTCAGCATCGCAGCCGTCACGATGGATGGGTACCCCGACAGCGGGAAGAAGACAGACTTCACCACCACGGGGTCCGCGGCGCGCAGCTTGTCGCGATGGACGATGATCAAGGTCTGGTCGGTTCGTTGCCGTTGTGGCAGGTGGCCGGGGGGAGGCTGACGGATGGCGCTGCTTGTAGAGTCGCAGATATGCGCCGAGCGGTTCGTGGCGCGCGACAATTTCGTGCTGGTCGCCGCCCGGAAGCTGGCGTCGCTGTACAAGACGGCCGACGAGGCGCTGCTGGCCGAGGTGCTCGTCGAGCTCGACGCGTTCTCGTACGACATGTCGAAGGCGGTCGTCAGGACCGAGACCGTACGACGCGAATGCGAAAGCTATGACCGGGCCCAGGCGGGATCGCTGATGCGGATCGAGGAGACGCAGCGACAGATTGATGTGCTGCGGGAGCAGCTGGCAGAGGCGAAACTGGTCCGGGCTCAGGTCGAGGAATACAGGGCGATCCAGGCGGTTATCGACCACCTGCCAACGCGGGCGGCCACGACGGCGCTGATCGATCGGGAGGCGGCCGAGATCGCCGAACTCGAACGGATCAACGCCGACCTGACGCGGCAGCAGGAGACCCGCGCCAAAGACTTCGCCTTGTTCTTCAACGCGTTAAACGCGCTTCGTGTCGGCCAGGGAGAACCGATCGACGACGAGGAGGAGGCCCCCGCGGATCACGCCATGGTCGATTCATGATACACGAACGTCGGCCCGGCCAATGACAATGTATTCATCACAGAAAGGGTTGTTGCACACAATGTGGAACCCGTTTACACATCCGTCGGGGTCGCACCCGTCGCGGACGATGGCGACTTCGCCATCATGACCTGCGCGCCCGTGATGTGGTGCTGGGCCTCGTTGGCGGGCATGCCCAGGTTCAGCAGCAACCCTTCGGCGTTCAGGTACACCTTGTTCGGGGAGCTGGACAGCGCGCCGGAGATCTTCTTCGCCGCCTCCATACGACGAAGCTCAACGAAACCTGTGGCGTGTGCGCGCGTCAGATCGCGATGCACTCACTCAATGGGGAATTGGAGCGTACCCGGGTTCCGCGCCAGCGCCTTGCCGATCATCTCAGCCGACTGCGCCTCACCTTCGGCATGGATGATGTTGGATCGCTTGTCCTGCAGCGCGCGTTCGACAATGAACTTCGCCCGTTCCGCCTCCTGCTGGGCGACCTGCTTCGACTCGACGGCCGCCGTGTACTCAGAGCCGAAGCTCAGGTGCGTGATCGACACGTCATCGAGGAGAATGTAAAAGTCCTTCGCCCGCTCCTGCAGGTGGTTCCGAATCTCCCGGGAGATCTGCTCGCGCTTCGTGATCAGCTGCGACGCGTTGTACTGCGCGATGACCGCCTTCAGCGTCTCGTTGACGATCGACGGCAGTATGCGATCGTCGTAATCGGAGCCGAAGCGCCTGAAGATGGTCGGCAGCTGGCTGATGTCGGGCTTGTACAGGACACGGAGCGATATGTTGACCATCTGCATATCACGCGTTCCGGTCGGCGACGAGATCTTCTTCGGCTTGGTGCGCACGTCGAAGATCGTCGGCGTCTCGAACCACGGGATCATGAAATGCATCCCTTCCGGGTAGACGGCATCCTTGACACCGACGACCCGGTTGTACATGACGGCGCGGTGACCGCCGGGGCATGTGAACAGCGAGTTGTACCCGCCGTACGCGATCGCGCCGGCACCGAACAGGGTCGCAGCGAGCTTGCCAACGGCACCGGCCCCCGGCCCCGAGAAGTTACGCGCCGCACCAGCCGCCGACATGGGCCCTGCGCTGCTGCTGCTGGCGATTCGATCTGTAGTCGAGCTGCGTCGCGGAGTCCGTAAACAGAACCGGCGGCGGGGCGGCGCCGCACCGCAGTGGGCACGGACGCGGGACCACTCGTGCGATTCGCGACCACGTCTGTCTCGTTCCCGGTAGTACAGGTAGTTGGAATCGGCTCCTCACACAGGCCGAGCGCAACAGGATGCGAGAACAGCACGGTCGATCCAGACTGTGCCCTCGGAGCCTGGTTGTGACCGAATAAAACTTGTATTCTACGTAGCACCGCGATTACGGCTTCGGTTCGGGCCACGCGGTCACATCGCGACGAATGGTGGCAGATCGATGGCTGCTGACTTTACGGCGCACTGCGACTTTGCCAGCGGGCGATGCAGGATCCTTGGTAGGGGGGTCACTGAGGGCACGCGCGATTTCCGCCTCGGCCCTTAACGCAACGTATAGTTCTTTGAGTGTGGGCCGCTGCTCGGGCTCGTGAGAGAAGCATCGCTCCAGGACAATCTTCAGGTTAGGGCCGATATTCAAGTATTCGGGGAGGACCGGACGAAATTGCCTCTTAATGACCTGGCCAAGCGTGTCAGATGGTGGTTGGCGATACGAGTCGACGTTTGATTCACTGACATAGTGGTAGTAGAGATCATATAAATCGTTTTCCGGTACCCTATCTGGAGGCATCAGAATGAGAGGATGGTACCTCTCCCGAAGTTCGTCGTCCAAGATCACACGTGGATTCGTCGCGGCTATCAACATTAGCCATCGGCACCTGGCTATCGCCTCAGCAGCAACGACAGCCAGGCTCCAGACGCTGGCAGGATGCCCCCAAGGGTTACCTCCTGGACTGTACCGTGCTAGAAGATGCTCCGGAGCCGCATACATGACCGTCGTGGTAGCCAGCCTGCCCTGGTTATCAGGGAAGATGTTGATCGCGGTGACAAGGTCGGCCAGCTTCGCGACGGGACGCCCTTGCACCCCTTCGAACACCAGAATGTTGGTCGGGTTGAGGTCGCCGTGGGTAATGTTCAAATGCTCCAATTCCATCGCGCCGAGGACGGCATCAGCGACGCAGTCGAGCCGGTCGGCCAAACTCATCTCATACCGGGGGTACCGTTGAACAAGGTCCATCGTTAGGAACTCCTGAAGCACGGCGTCGGCTTTCTCCACGATGATGGCAGGATATCCAAGGACAGTGCTATAACCGAGCAGCTTGATGACGTGCCGGCACTTTGCTTTGAGAGCGGCACGCAGGACGGAGAGCTCTCGAACCATCATGTTTCGATACAGGGTCAGCGGTCGGGGACGCGCCACGTCGAGGCCATAGACCTTGACGGCGGCAGGGGTTGATCCCGAGTCCAACCGCACGATCGCATCAAACACGTGGCTTGTCGACCCACGGCCGAGCCGGGCCGACAGCCTCAGCGATGATTCGGGGATCATCTTCAGCGTGGGGTTCTGGATCTCGAACAGCGTTCTAAACATTGGCGGGACGGCATCGGCCGGGTCGACAGGAATGTTCATGATCAGCTTATGGATGACGTCGTAGACATGGAGCGTCTGTGGGATCTCCCTGTTTGGAAGCATGTCGAGGAGATCGTCGGCAGACAGATGCGGCGACCAGTCATCGATATCGGAAACAGTATCATCGTCAGCATCATCGTCGTCGTCAGCATCGTAAATCATCGACGCCGGTGGCGTGTCGGGCATTCTGGGGAGGGGCCCGCTCACAGACCGCGACAGGGGCGGCGTCATCAGCATGCGATCCTCGGCGTTCGGTATTGTCGACGGCCCAGGAGACGAAGGCGGGGTCAGGAGATAATCAAGCGCAAACAGGGCCGGGGCGTCAGGCGCGGTCGCGGGGTGGGTGGTGCTGGGCCCGACGTCGAGTTCCGTTTTGAGCGCCGCCGGCGCTACCGACAGCTTCCTTCGCCATGACCTGTCCGACGGCATCGACGCGCACGACGCTATCAGGCATGCTGCGACCAGCAGGTCGGCGAGCGCGACCGCAGAGCGCCGAGCCATCTGGGCTCGGTGAGGTGTTGCGAAGCCTTTAACTAGGAACTGAAATATGGAGGCGGGCGGCCGCGAAGGGCACCTCGCCCGCGCACGCAACTTGTACGGTTTTGCGTGACTGCTGCACGTGGCGGTCCATGGGCCCCGAACCGACGGGCGACGGGCGACGGGCGACCCAAGTCCGCTCGCCTATTATTAGAACTGCCCGCCACAAACCTGCCCGGGTGGGCGCGTGCGCGCCGCCCGCCCCACCCAGGTCCGCCGATCGCCGCGTCGTGTTCCTGGACGTCCCCCGTGCGCGATGCCGGTCAAGCAATGTGTGTCCTCTGCCCATTTCGCGTGCCGCGCTGGGTCGCCGATCACCAGTTGAGCGACGCGTCGAATTGTCGCGCATGGCCCGCCCTTCTTCGGTTGCACATTTCCCCGCGCGGTTGACCGTCCGCTCAGCGTTGAAGTGTTTCAGGGCACCCGTTCGTCGAGCGGCACTGCCGCATGCACACGACCATCAGTCTGAGATCGGTCGTACCAAGAGAGGCGCTCATCGAACCGTCAACATCCGGTCGTTCTTCCAAGTGGGCCTCGGGGCGGTGATGCCTATACTGAAGACGCGGCCCGTTTGGCGATGGTGGCCCGCCCATCGACCGTCGACGCCGTGACCTGACTCCTGAGTCGTACAGGTATGTCGGTTGTCGAGGTCGGGCCTGCCGACGGATTTAGAACCACGACGATTGCCCTGGCCGTAAATAGGTGGCCGTCAGATTGGCCATGCGACAGGCGCGAGCCTGACCGAACCGCGTCGAGTGCTCTGCAGGCGGCGATGACGTTTGCGCCCGCCGGCGTTGCCGCGCCATCCAGGTCCCTGGCACGGTCGGAGGCCACCCACATTTCAAACCTGGAAACGCTGCACAAGCTACTCGTCGAGCAACGCGATCCGCATCTGGAATGCACTGCCGCTTGCGCGTCCCTGATCGACGTGCACCGCCGGTTCCTGTCCCAGCTGCAGTGTTCGCCCACGCTGACGACGCCGCTATTCAACCTCGCCATGCAGATGCGTTTGGTCGTGGATTTCACCGTGCAGGCGTGGATCGATGGTGCCCATCGCCGATCGCCCGCGTTAGCGGCGCTGGTCCGGGTCCCACGTGACCGCCTGCGGGTGTACCTGGCCCGATTAAGGGACGAGGTGCGCAGCGACCTCGTCCAGGAGGCCATCGGCATCATTGAGGAGTTCCAGCACGAGATCGACCGGGCCGCACACGATTTCACGATGGGCGGCGCCGGCAGGCGCCTGGCCGGGCGCCGCGAGTTCGACGGGCAGAAGGTGATCCGGTTCGGGCGGTTGACCAAGTTCTGCAGGAAAGGCCCTGGCCTGTACTGGTTCATCCTCAGCGGCAACACCCTGGCCTACACGAAACTGTCCCGGCTGGGCCTGGCATGTGGCCGCTTACGACAGCTCGCCATTGACGTAAGGACGCGCCACGTGTGTGGGACGTTACCCGGCCATAACGATGCCGCCAGATCTCGTTCGACGCGTTCGAGGTCCCGCACCACGAAGGGGACCGATATTACCGCCTGCAGATCCTGTCGGCGCAGAAGTCGTTCGAGGTATGAAACCCGGTCGACTCTGCCGTCGCCTGTTCGCCTGACACGTGTCCCAGATCGGGTCGTTCACCGACCAAGCGCGCCGGATGTGGCTGGCGTCGCTGCGGCCACTGATCAACAGTGCTCATGCCCAAGGGGGTCGTCCGGCGCCGCGGCCGATCATGAAAGCGTTCGCGTCGGCAACACATTGTGGCGAATGCTCGACGCGTTTCAGGCGGCGTATCTGCCGGCAGGTGCTCCGACCCTGGCGACGACGCCGGCATTGCGACCAGTGTGGGACCCTCGTCTGCCACGGGTGCGCTCGACGCCTGGACTCCACGACCTACTGCCACACGTGCCTGTTCGAGAAAGACATTCGCGCGTCAATGGCGCCAATGTATCCAGCGCGGACCAACACGAGCGGAGGTGGATCGCAGCGCCAGGACCAATCGGCGACGAACGCGGACCAGGATGTGGGCCAGCTTGACGGTGATGATGAGAACTCGGTCTACCATGACGCCCCAGAAGGGGGCGCCCAGCCGGATGTTGTCGTCGGGCCAACGGCCATGTTGCCCGGCGAGAGATCGCCAATGCTGACGCGCTCGACGGTGATCGCCTGCCCTGGCGAAGAACTGTCGTATTCATCAGTGCCTGTCGTCAGTGGTTCGGTGTCGCTCTCGACGCAAGTGCCAGCGCCGACACTGTCGGCGACGTGCGATTCAGCATCCACCGCCTGCAGCGACTCGTCTCCCATGCTTGACTCCTCCAAGTCGACGTCGTCCGATGACTATGCTACCGCTTGCACGGGCTCATCCACCCTCCTCGAGACGATCAAGCCTGCGTCGTTCAACAACGACGAAGGTGCAAACGGGGCTTCGTCGACCGGTTCCAGGTCGTTCGAAACGAAGGAGCGTGTCGTCGAGGGGCCGGGAACTCCAGCCAGTGATGGAACGGGACGAACGGTGTCCCTATCGCGAAGCGTCGCCCGGACCGGCGATATTGTGAAGGCGGCCATGGAATCGGTTTGCAACGGGAGCAAAGGACGGGCGCGACAACCGACGGCCGGCGAGTCCGACCGGAGCGCCTGCGACACGTTCGTCGCCAATCGGTTCAAACCCGACCTCTGCGCCAACTGCTATCAACGTCATGGACCGACGCCATGATACTCTCAATAGACTTGCCCTGCCAGCAACGTCGTGGAAGAGTCCTTTTAGTGAATAAGTGAAACACGCGTTAGAACGGATCACTTAGACGGCGACGGGTGCTTGTTGCCAGAGCGCGACCCGCTGGACCTCGACGCTGGCTCGGAGGACGACGACTCGCCCTTTGCTTCCAACGATGATGCATCAGTGTCCTTGGGCTCGTCATGGTTCGCTTCCTTCGGCTCTTCGTGTGGCGCTTCCTCATGTGGCGCCTCCTCTCGCTCGTCGTGTTGCGCCTCCTCTCGCTCTTCGGGTTGCGTCTCCTTTGCCTCATCGTGTTCCGCCTCCTCTCGCTCTTCGTGTTCCGGCTCCTTCGTCTCCTCGCGTTGTTCGTGTTCGGCGTCCTTCGTTGGTTTGTCATCGTTGCCGTCGTTGCTGCTAGCGGGCCTGGATGACGTTCCTGAAGACAGGTCTGCCTTTGATTCGACGACTTTGGGAACGTACACGGACGCACGTTCGGCGTCGGTCAGGTTGCCCGCCGGAAGTATGTCAAGGATCGTACGCGACGAGACCGGCTGCTTGCGGTCGGACGTCTCGATAGTGACCTTGGTGATCTCAGGCGCGGTCTCCGAGCCGACGTTCATCGGGATGACGGTCTCCTTGACAGTCGAGTTCCCAGACGACGCGTTCACCGGGGGAACAGCCGCTGCCGTGTTCCCGATCGCCGCCGGCATGCTGATGTTGCCAACAGGCGCGGTGGACGAACCTTCCGACGTGTTCATCTTCGACGTCGCGTTGGACACGGGGACCATGATAACATCCACAGACGGCGCAGCCGGGGTTGTTGTGTTCTGGGCCGGTGTGCTACCCCGGACATCGTTCGTCTTGTTGCTGGCAGACGAGGATGGGCGGACACCAAAGGTGTCGATCGTGATCGTCTTCGGGGACGTACTGTTGGACTGCACTGGCTTTGCAACGGTGACGTTGTTCGCAGACGAGCCGACCATCATCGGCTTGGGGGCCTGATTGTTGTCAGTAGCGTTCGCCATCGTCTTGGCAACCGGGGACGGCGACGCCGCCATGTTCGAGATGCGCTTGCCGCCGGTCGACGCGTTGTTGAGCGGCGCATCGCCGTTCGTCATCGTGATGACAACAGGGACCGACATGCTCGAGAACGTCGGCACAGCAGCCGTGGGAGCGTTCCCAGACGAATTGAACGTCATCGGCATGGGAGCCTTCGCATCAGTCGAGTTCGCCATCAACGATGTCGTCGGCATGTTCGACTTCGGCTTGTCAACGTTGGTCATATTGGTGGACGACGGGTTCTCGTTCGACAGGAAGACAACGGGGACGGTCATGTTCGAAGACGCTGGCACGGCGACCGTAGACGTGTTCGTTGATGGCTGGAACGCCATCGGCGCCGTCGCAGCATTCGACGTCATGTTGGCAACTGGCGCCGTGGTCGGTACGGATGAGGTCGTGTTCGAGGTGGGCTTGCTGTTGGTGGACAGGTCCGCGAGCGGCGCGTTCTCGTTCACTAAGACAACAACAGGGGTTGTCGTGTTCACCGGCCCGCTCGACGACGCAGGCATGGCAACCGTAGAAGCATTTGCAGGCGGCTGGAACGCCATCGGCACCGTAGCAGAATTCGTAGACGGCTGGAAGGCCATTGGCACGGTAGTAGAATTCATAGACGACTGGAACGCCATTGGCACGGTAGTAGAATTCGAAGGCGGCTGGAACGCCATCGGCACCGTAGCAGAATTCGTAGACGGCTGGAACGCCATTGGCACGGTAGTAGAATTCGAAGGCGGCTGGAACGCCATCGGCACCGTAGCAGAATTCGTAGACGGCTGGAACGCCATTGGCACGGTAGTAGAATTCGAAGGCGGCTGGAACGCCATCGGCACCGTAGTAACGTTCATCTTCAAAATGGGAACAGGGGACGACGCCGGTACAAATGACGTCGTGTTCGAGGTTGGCTTGCCGTTGATGGGCACGTTCCCGGATGATGCGCCTTCATCCATCACGACAGCAACAGGGACCGGTGCGTTCATCGGGACACTCATCGTCGTGTCATTCGTCGTCGCATTGGCAACCGCCGGTGCCGGTGTTGGGGACGACATGCCGGGCATCACAATCTTTGGCAGCATCGACATCGCCGTTGGGCGAACGACCGCAGGCGGGTTGGTCGACAACTTGGTCAGGCGCAGTCGGGCGGGCGCCTTCGCGGAAGCGTTGCCCATGATCGATGCAGTCGGTGGCCTTGCCATCAGCAGAGGTGACCGCATACCCGCCGGCAACATCGGCTCCAGGCGCTTGACAGTAAAGCTAGCCGGTTTCGCTGCGGTGGCGTTCTTTGACGTGGTGCCATTCTTCGACGTCGTGTCCAGGCCGCGAGCGGAACCGTGCACGTCCTGGTCAGGGCGAGGGTCGCTGGCGTTGGCGATGGACTGGGGCATGGCCACGCGCGACGTGTTCGTGATGACAACAGGCGCCTTGACGATCGTCGAGGTAGGTCCATCGATGTGGCTCAGCACGATGACGTCGGAGTTGTTGCTCGAGTTGAACTCGGACGACTCTGATGGGACAGGGGCCTCGCCGATTCGTTCGAGAACGACTTGGCCGTCAGCGGGAGCGGACGCGACGATACCGATTGCCAGGACAGCAAATGTTATCAATGCTGTTGTGCGAAGAGCCATGACGGTCGAGCGTTTCAGACAGCCGGGCGAATAGACAAACGCAGAATAGTATCGACGTGCGTTAACGAACGTCAATAGAGAATTGGCGCGTCTTTGAGTGGACGGGCCGCAGATGGTATCTTCGCCAAATCGCGCCCCCACAGTGTTGACTCATCGATGTCATTCCACCCATCCCAGTCGTGATTCACGCCCGACGACCAAGTGACAATATATATGCAGGTAATCTCAATGACGCGCCTTGATAATCGTAGTTTAGTCAGCCGGAGTCACAGTTTGTGGATCAGGGCCATCCGTGCTAGTGGGCGTCGTTACCAGTGACATGACTTTGGCGTCGTCCCCAGAATGGATCATAACCAGCGCGATAAACACGGTTACGATCGTGAACAGGATCAGCCCGATAATGATTGGAATAATAATCGCGATGCGACGATCCGGGAAATACGTCTGCAACACCTGATCGTCATCGACGAACGGCTGCCATGCCCGCGCATCAGTCCCGGGCGCACCCCCCGCCACCACCAAACACCGACATACCGTTACCACCAGCCACAGCGTGTTGTACGTCAGCGCGCCACCGACCAGAAACAGCAGCACGATCCCGACCGAATGGTCCTTGTTGAGCAGCATCACGTCGTGGTCGACCGCAGACAGCTCCGCCCCCCCGGCGGCACCTTGGCACGGAGTCCCGCGCCTACCAAACTGACACGGCAGACGACGTGCGACCCGGTGCCCTACGGCGGTCGGCCCGACGGCCGCTCACTCTCACTGCCGAGCGTAGGCAGACACTGACGGACGCGGTTTTATTAATACGCAATAACAGGTCTACGATGGACTGTAACCGCGTTTACGTGTCGACGGGGATGTCGGGCGAGACCGTTTCCGAATCCGAGACGTGCAGTACGATCTTCAGGTTGCGGCGCCGGACGACGCAGGCGACATAGACGGCGGAGCCGATGACGACGATGCCGATGGCGGGCGAGACGATCGACGCGATGTTCAGGCCGTCATTGGTGGATCGCAGGCGCTTGTACGAGAGCTGCGCGACAGCCGCCGGTCCGTCCCCTCGACGATGACGTGACGCCTTTCTGCTATGTACAACGGCGGCCGTAGCCGCAAGCACGACGCCACCGACAACGGCGGCTTTGAGAGGGGATAGCAATGACCTTACAGGCTGGTGCGCTGGCGCCATCTTGTCTATCTTCCACGAGCGCCACATGTTGACGACGTTCAAGACAGGTCCAGTGGCGATAACGGCAGCGTAGGTTGCGCCCAGAAGACTGCTCCTGAGCGTGCTGACCTTGGCAGTTCTGGTCGCTGACGACGGTGACGGTGAGCCGGGTATGGACGCTTCAGGGGCTGCTTCTGCGATAGAAAGAGGGGCAGGCGGTGGCGTCGGCGGACATGACAATGCCGGTACGTCTGGCGGGAACGGAATCGCGGTGGGGCTTCTTAATGGAGATGGCGGCGGCGATATCGCCCGAGACACCTGTCGCTGATCACCATCCGCCTTGATGGGACTCTTTGTCATACGACCGAATGGAAACAGCAGGTCAGGAGGAGGCGATGAATGGGATCTCTCGTAGAGGCGCCGCAGCGAGCGAACATTGCTCTCACTGTGCGATCGATGTATCGGTTGGAGCTCCGACTCTGGACCCGAGTCGTCATCATGTTTTGTGTGCAGCGCGTCGTCAGAACCAGGTAATGGACTGAACTCGTTGAGCCCAGTGTGACTGAGTTGAAACACAGGGACGGCAGCAGCGTCGTCGGAATCATCACAATCGCTTCTGTGCACAAAGCGAAAATCGCTCCGCTGACCGTCGCCGTCCGAATCGATAGTACTGAGGTCAGATTCAGCCTCTGTATCAGAGCCCAGCCCGGCAGGCAACATCAAGACTTGATCAGGCAGGTATTTCGCATTATTGTCGTCAGTCAGCGACGGGCTCCAGGGGTGGGGATCCGGAGATATCAATGACATCGAGGAGAAGCACGTGCTGGATTTCGAACGTCGAATCGCACACTTTGGCGTGTCCGTCTCAGATTCGCAACTGTCCGTATCAGCAACCGTCTGAGGACTTAATGGTCGGCGCTTCGTAGACAACAAATCGCGAGCACGAGGTGAATCAAGTCGGGCGGGCAGATTGTCTGGCGCTTTGGGCACGTCGCAGGCCTTAGATGTCGCATAACCGGGCTTATTTGCGGAGCTGGGCCGGGGAGACCGCTTGCCAGCGATAATGGGAAGCGGCCCGACTGCGCCCCGATTCTTCCACGACCATCGACAGTGCCCATGCGACGCTTCAGCTGTGTACTGCACACGGGGACCTGTCCTGGATGCCAACGGATCCTTCTGAGTCTTCCGAAGCAGTTGCTGGATGGGGAACACGTCCGCTGTTGCACCAGGACGCATCCCAAATGACAGCGAGGGCACCTTCCCGTTTTGCAGGTCGGCAGGATGGCAGTTCATCGCCCCCACACAGACCGCAAGCGTCCGGGACAACACGACGCATATGACGAGGACGGCAGCGGTGGGGGATCGCATGTCGCTTGTCGAGCAGCTGCCGTCGGGCATCTTTTTGCCGTCGTCCAGTTGAGGCTGCCCTTGGGGCGCGGTCTCATTTCGGCACCTCTCGGCACTCGCGCGCTCGCAGGCTCGCAGTGGACGACTCGCGTTCGAAAAAACCAGGCCCTATGGAAGTCCGCCGCGGCCCCCTGTCCACGCGACGCGTCGGCTCGCGTCCGCGTGAAGGTTTCGTCGCTAGTCGACGGTGCCCTCAAGTTGTGCTCGTTTTGCCTGCTCTAATCGATCACGAGAGTGTTAACCGCCGGCCCGAAGAGGCATGACGCTGAACCAGTGGTCTCACCGGCAGCTCCTTCCTGTCTACATGTTGCTATGGCGACTGTCTGAGCGCACTGGTTACCGGGGGCGGCCAATGCCAAAGAATGTTTGACGCCGTTGCAGGCAATTGCGGCATGTTCCGTGGCTGACTGGCTGGCTGCAGGTAACTGGAGCTGACGGTGCCATTCGGTTTTGGGGTCGGGATTGAGTGCCAGGCGGCGATTGCCGGCGTTCGTTGCTGCCATGAATTGGATGGGCAGTGCGAAGGGGCGCGCCAAGAAGCGCAAGACCAGCGTCGCTAGCATCCAGCGGTACGGCCACACTTGGCTATGGCGGCTTGACGATTAACAGGCGACGCCAGCCAGTTCTTTGCTGTCAACCGCCACCGGCAGTTCATGACTAACGACGGTATAGTGGCAGGCACGATGCCCCCAAACGCGGTACTGAACTACTGATGGACTTGGCAGCTGGAGGAGAGGCAGCTCAAGGAGACGACGGGTCTGAGGGCAGTCTCCATCACTTAATCAGCACTGAACGCCGAAGCCTACCAACCGTCTGTAGAGACGCGCCAGTGTTGGCTTGTACCAAGAGCCGAACAGATGACAATACTAACAATCGTGTGGTTGCCCTGCGACTTTGACTGTATCGTCCAGATAGCGTCTAACTCGTGGTTTACAGGTTCAGTGAGCCCTCTTGCGCGTATACCATCACGATTTGGACATAATCCACAGTCATTGCGAAAACGGGTGGTGAATGGACGCTCCTTGTCACGTTCCGTGATGTTCTGTAATCCGGATGTGTCCGGCGATGAAAACGGTGCCTCCAGGAAGCGTCTCCCGTCGAGACAACTACTCATGTATGGTTTCAGAAATTACTCGTGATGTAAAGCAGTCGACAGATTTTCCAGCTGTTACTGATGGGGAGGACTGGCGGATCTTATCGGCAGAAAGTCATCGTGTTGGGTTCCAGGGGAAATCGTCCGCCTGCCTTACGTCTCGGGGTATTGCGGAATACCCTGCAGACGTAGAAGACGTAAACACAGCCGTTCCGTAAGATCGGCTGCGGTTAGCTCTTCCATTGCTATTGACGACTTGTCTGTTCTCAGGGGTGCTCCTGAGTCAAAGCTAACGCCACCACATACGCCCAGTCACGCATCTGCTTCAGAAGCTGAAAGCGTCACTGTGCACCCGCCCGCACCTGAGACTAACGTTCAAACTGACCTCCTGAATATTCGTGCTGAGCTGAACGACCTTCGCCAAATTGTCGCCATGCAGCAGGTAATATGGTACCCAGACATTAACCTCAACGTTAACTGTTTATTTGGTTTCAGGACACCATAGTCCAACTAAAAGCAGAGCAGGAACGCACGAATCATAATAATGGTGGTCCTTGTCGCATGACTTGCCGGCAGGCTGGGTCTTCCAACGACCTCCGTGTGGTGACCTCAACGTTGGACGACTACGCTCCTGCCCAGACCCCGTTCCAGCGTACATGGACTGGTATGCATTGGCCTGACTGTCTCTGTTCCGCGAGGCCCACCCCATTGCCAGATCCTCGAGTTGGCCAGCGAGAACTCCTTCCACGTCCAGACAAACATCAGGTTAAATCCGCGTCGAGCGTTAAACTGTTGCACTCAACTGCCCGTCTAGGCCCGCCCTACGTTGCAGGAATCGCCACCACACCACCACCGTCAAGTTACGATCAACGTATTCGCTGATACGGTTGCGTACAATTCTGGGTCCGGTGACATCAACCTAAACCGCGCAACCGACTGGACTGGTAACCACTGGCATATTCGTCAATCTTCTCGCACGTAACCCTCTTGATCAGACTTGCACCCGGTGACTCGGGCCGGTCGTCCTCCCCAGCAGCGGCCTAAGGCCCCTTGTTATGGCTATTCTGCATCGGGCAGCGCTGAGAGTATCGTTGACCGGCTCGGGGAGCACGCCTCCTGCGGTGCTATCGTCCCGCAAGCCAGCGCCGGTTCATTTGGACGTCAGCGCGATCACCTGTCAACGGGTCCTTTCGTTGAGGAGATTTGCAACGACTGAAACCTTATCGGCTCAGAAATATAGTGCTCTACGTACGCTTGCTCCACAGCAAACCGTCGATTTTCTCGTCGCACACTCTTGACTGGCACGTTGATGCCCATCGCTGCCTTCCTGTGTACGTCAGCAGGCGCGTTCCAGACTGTTGGGCAGAAGTACGTCCGCGCACATTCGGGAAGGGCCGTTTCCGGAACGACGACCCGGCGACGGTCACTGGGCCAGCTGTTGTGTGACAGTGACGATGGCGAAAGCGACCCCAGCGCCAATCATCTGCCCGTCGATTCTGGCGGGCGACTTTGCGCATCTGGCAGACGAGATCGACAGGATGATCGCGGCCGGTGCCGACTGGATTCACGTCGATATTATGGTCGGGTGTTGCGCTTCTGTTGCCGGATGTCCCTCGTCTGACCTCTATATCATGCAGGATGGGTAACTGGATGACCTGCCGCCGACGACCCAGTTGTATTTGACCGGCTCCTGGTATAGTCATTTCGTCGACAATCTGACCATGGGACCGCCTGTTGTTGCCTGCCTTCGGAAACACAATGCCAACGCGTACTTGGATTGTCACTGTATGGTGTCTCACCCGATGAACTGGATTAAGGTTTGTAACTTAGAGCACGCTACATCAACGCCCTTTCGTTAAGTCTGCTTGTAGCCGCTTCAGGCTGCTGGAGCATCACAGATCACGTTCCATCCAGAAAGTTTTGCAAATGTAGACGAGGCTGGCCCCACGATCGTTGCGATAATTGGAGCAGGAATGCGCGTTGGTATCGCGATCAAGCCGAAGACGCCTGTTGACACACTGTTCCAGCTTCTTGATAGGTCAGGTGGCCCGTTGTCGTGAGTGCGCGCTCAGGTCAGTAATCGACGAATGTAGGCATATCGCATCAATCACAACCCTGTTGGTCATGACGGTGGAGCCTGGGTTCGGCGGCCAGAAGTTCATACCCGAGATGATGGACAAGGTTCGCACACTGCGATCCCGATACCCAACCGTCAACGTTCAGGTCGATGGCGGCCTGAACGAGGCAACCGTTCACGATGCCGCTGCCGCTGGCGCCAACTGCATCGTTGCTGGGTCGGCAATCTTCGGATCCCCTGATCCGAAGGCCACAATTCGCGCCATGCGAGATGCTGTCGTCAAGTCCAGGCACTAAACCATCAGGAGCGTTCGGACCAGCATGGGAGCATGAACGCGGTGCATGGTTGTTTGATGCAGGTTGTGCCGTCGTGCCGTTTCCCCACGAGGGGGGGGGGGGGTCAGTACCGTCGCTCACTGTATTACCAACCAGTTGCTATGCTTGGAGCAACAGTAGACCCGGACGCCTGGTCCGCATGGCGGTATCTATGCCGTTGCGGATCATGGAAAGGGGGTGCGACAATCGATCCGGGATTGATCCCACCGCGCGTGGACACTGACTCGTTGCGTTCACACTAAATCGGCCGTTGTTGCCATTAAACACGCCCCGGCGCCAGGGCGTTCGATTCGCTTCGCGTCCGCTACAATGTGTCGACCCAGGCGCTGGATACTGCCAATCGTGGTACTCGCCCTGTTATTATCAGTGTCATCGGCTCGTCAAGATGACGCGCTGAAAGATCGTCCGACTTTATCGCCGAGGTCATTGCTCGAGACGGGCATGGGCGTCGTCGAGCATCTCATCCTGCAGGAGAGCCCCCATAGCCAACTACGCTACATGCAACGGTTCATGGCGACGTTCCTGCGTCTTATCGGTGATGACGACGCTCTTGTCGAGCATGTCCGCAAGAACGGCGCCCGATTCCTCGCTCTAATCGCGTCGCCCGACGCGCTTCGCGACCTGTGCGCCCTGTCGCCCATGCTGTCCCCGTTCCAAGACGCCATCGTCGATGCGGCGCAAGCGTTCGTGCCCTGGAAGCAATCGCTGCGTGTCCTGCCGTTGCGGTTCACCGAGAAACGGATCGTCGCGTGGATGGCGGCGAACCCTGATGATCTTCGGCAGCGCGTTGTCGAATCGGCGAAGACGATTATGAAGCAGGTGGAGAAAGCGCCCTTGTCGAAGGTGCTCGGGTTGGACATCCTGCAAGAGAGTCTTCACGACCGCATGTCGTCGCAGGCGCGAGAGGCCATCCAGTTTGGCATCCCGTGGTACTTCGACAACGTCCATCGCGACCGGAAGCGGCGAATCCTCGTGGCGTTCCTCGAGGTATGCGCGTGCCCGTATGATGGCCGTTCTGTGAGCTGACGCGTGGCGCTGATGTACAGACTGACGTCTCCGCAAGCGTGTCTGAGCGGTGCCTTGCCGTCCTGCAGGCCTGCGGCCCTGGTATGCACAAAGTCCTGCAAGCCCTAGCGGAACTGATCGTCCATCCCGAACTCGCCGAGGCCGTTCAACAGCTGAACTCGCACATCAAGCCGATGTCGCCGGAGCAGTCCCATCGGTTGGTAGCCGACGCGTTCGGTGGACCCGACGTTCTGTCCCGGTTCCTACCCGACTTCGATCCGGTCGCGTTCGCTGGCGGCAGCGCGGCTCAGGTGCATCGTGCCAACCGAATCGATCCGAAGACGGGCGTTAAGACGCCGGTCGTCGTCAAGGTAAACGTAACGTGGGCGCCCCCCGTCGAGCAACGTGTCTGAGGCAGGCCCCCGCAGGTGCAACGTGAAGGGCTCGCCGAGGCATTCGATCAGGACATTGCCATCTTCGACCAGATCGCCCAGAAGTTCCCCAATGAGCGACAGTTCTTCGCGTCCATGCAGGTTGGACCCGATTCGTCAGCGCAGCGACACTGTCGGTAAACTGGTCGCGATCGCAGGCCGATTGGAAATCGGAGACGAACATGGTGGACGAGGTCGTGAACATGATGGTGGCCGCCGAGTTGTACGAGGATGCCGAATACGCTGGCGTTCGCGTCGCCCGGGTGCTGGGTGCATTGCCGGAGGACAACCCGAAGGTTGTCGTCCTGGAGCGCGCCAGGGGCGTCTGCATGGACGACTTCCTGGCGCATCTCGATCAGGCTGACCCGGTCGCGGTCCAGACGGCCGCCGACCTGCTCGTCCAGGTGTATTCGGTGTGGCTTAAGGTGGTCATGTTCGGCGCCCGGAAGTTCTTCCATGGCGACCTGCACGCCGGCAACCTCTTCTTCAGCTACGACGCGAGGTACACGGTCAGGTACAGCCATCCCGCCCCGCCGTCCTGCTGACGTTTGGCACGTGCAGGGACCCGTCGAAATCGACAATGACGATCATCGACTTCGGGATGTCAGGTAGTTGTTCACGATCGATCCGCCATCGGACTGAGTTCTGACTTGGACGATCGAAGGCGTTGTCGACGAGGACACGTTCCAGACGATGGTGCGCTTGATGGTGGGTGCCAAATCCCAAGTCCTGCACCACATGCTGGTGGCGCTGGGGCGTGGCACCCAGACACAGGTGAGCACGTGTCGGATCGCACCCGGTTGCGGCGGCTAACACGCTCCTGCTCGACAGGTCCGTCCGTCGACGTGGGTCATGCTCGAAGGGCAACTGCTCGACATGTTCGAACAGCAGAAGGTCGCCGACGAGGCGTCCAGCGGGTACCGGCGTGGGTCAATGTTTGAGCCACGTCTGGGGCGGCGGTTCCTCGAGATCCTCGAGTACCACTCCAATGCGATCCGGTACCCGCCGGCGTTGCTGTCCCTGATCAAGGCCAAACTCGCGCTACAGAGCGTGTTCGACCGGTTCCACAGCGCCATCGACAAGCACCGTATCGAGTGCCGACTGCCGACGCCCGGCCAGATATCGGCCAAGGTCACGGCCCGCCCGGCAACGATTCGTGCCGTCTACCGCACCGGGATCTCCCCGTTGATGTCCACCGCACACCTATCGCTGCGACGTGCCAAAGACTCCCTGAAGCAGTCTGTCGTCGAGTTCGTCGCAGAACTGTAATAATGAAGCGTCAGACGTCCTGGGAGGCATCCACGCTAGCGAAACACCTCGCTGATGGTCGTGTGCAGAGGTACCCGGGATCCTCCTCAACGGGGCCATCCTGACGGTTTAACGACCCGTTCATGAATGGCAGGCAGGTCGGTTTCACGACGATCGCCGCCTCGCGTACTGATTAAGCGCGGGAGGTACCCCTGGCGTCGACCGCTTATTGTGCTATGACGGCCACTGCCGGCATGGACGACAACCCGGCGTTGCCCATCAGCGAGCGAATCGCCCTGGCCGAGCAGCGCATGCGAGACTACGAGAACAAGGCCATGTACCTTGACGCCGAGGAGCAGAGGCAGCTGATCCAGTCGTTGAAGAAGACGGCTAGCGTCCCGACGAACGATTCCGAGTTCCGCGCGCATTGGGCGCGGGCCATCGAGGACGTCGAGAAGTCCAACCAGAGCGAACGCACCTCGTTCGAAGCAATCTGGGCCGGGCGACTTGCAGAGCAGGCGGAACGCGCCGAGGCGCTCCTGGAGGCGACCCTGCAACGGCATCGGGACCGGTCGCATGAGCTGGCGCAGGTCATGGAACGGACGATGAAGATCCCAAAGTGGTCGACGACGTTGCTGGATCTGCGACGCAAGCAGTATCTGCTCGCCAAGACCAAACGGTACGTGGAGGCGGAAGCGACCAAGCGGCGGGCGCAGCAGATGGAAGACGACGAGCGCCAGGTCATGATCAAGGCGATCGAGAAGGACATGAAGATGAGGGTGGCCTCCATCCGCAAGCGACACGAGCTGGAGATGGCCGTGTCCCAGGAGAAGATGGCTCTGGAACGCAAGTGCCTCCTGGAAGCCAAACAGCAGATGCTGGAACGCCTCGAGACGCAATGCCGACGCAAGATCGACGACGTTCGCAGGCGTGCTCGCCTGGCCGCCAAGAGGCGTGACCAGCAACTGCTGTCGGGCACTAAATGACCGACAAACTAATCGTGACCGCTAAACGCTCAGCCAATCCGGGCGCATAATCGAGGAAACAGGCGGTGAATGTCGTTCAACTGGATGGACGCTACGACCTGTGCACTGTTCCTGATTTTGAAGGGCAGACGTCGGCGCCGTCCCTCGGTACCAGGGAAGTGGGATGCAGGTCATATGGGGACGTAGCACCCCGGATATGGGATAAGGTCGCAGACTACATCGAGAATCAGGTTGTTGTCGGCAATGATGGGGCGGTGGTCGCGACAGTGGTCGCAGGATGCGCCCCTGCGGACGATCTGGGCCAGTTTGTCGTGGTGCACGACGAAAGTTCGAACCGGTCGTATTGCCGCATCATCTCCAACGTAAGCGTTGAGGTTTATTCGCAGACGCGGTCTGTCGGGCGCCGGTCTGGTGTACGTAAACGATCCGCCAGACGGCGGGGCGATCGCCATGCGATCTAATTGTTCGGGCAGAAGGTGATGCGGTAGTTGCTGCCTTGCGATTGACACGTGAAGGTCGACGACTGATCATCGTAGGCATAGCTGTACGCCGCAGGGCAGGCCGTCTTGAACAGCTGAGAGTAGTAGAACGGTGGGCAGCGATCCGGCGTTCCGAAGGCACCTCGGCAGCAGAATTGGTCGGTGTTGAGCTTGTTGCATGCGCTGTTGCAGGCCACTGTGCGCCCGTCCTTGACGACAGCAAGCTCACCCGGGCAGAAGGCGTTGAGGTCCTGATTGCATCCTGCACGGCTGCACCGGTACCCTTGGCCTTGATAGGTGGTTGGCTCCATTGCCATCGGCAGGTTGTACCCATCGACGAGGCTGATGTCGTAGAAATCCGTGCCAGCAGCGTCGAACGTGATCTCAGCTAGTGTCGCCGGAGGAATTCCTCCAGCGCCACCACACTGGGTACCGCGAGCGCAATCACCAGTAGCACACGATGCTCCATCTTGATTGCACCCAGTACGGCCCCAAAAGCGCCCGCTCCAGCCATTATCAACCTGGACAGTCTTCGACTCGCCCGCCCCCAGCACGAAGCCTCCATTCTCAGGATTCGTCGGCCGTCCTAGGGTACCAACCCAAACCGTCTGCTGGCAGCGATTATCAACGGTAATATCGTGTCCACAGCAGACAGTAATAATGGCCAGGCCCATAACCGTGACAAACGCTCGCCCCATATTGAAAGCTGTCCCGGGAACGTCTTCCGAATAGTCTGAGTCTTTTGATCCGATGACCAGGCAGCAAATAACAGATTGACGACCATCGGTCGACGATTGCTAGCAATGTTGACGACAAAGTACATATTTATGCCAGAATTTTCTAGCGCACCTCATCGTCCAGCTGGTACGTAGTCTCTTCCAGAACGCTCTCGGTTAACCTCGAATTTTCGTCATTGCTTCGGCCGCCACAGCCCGCAATCAATGTGTTCTTCCCCGCAATAGTTCTTCCCCGCAATAGTCCATCTGTACGCTGGCAACGTACGTATAGCTGGCGGTCAACACGAGCGCGCATAGCTGACACGAAAGAAGGAAACATGATTCATTGGTGCGTATGTACACTGATCAGCGACTTAGAAGGGCCACAGGAAGACGACCCAGTCTAGTTGGGGCAAAACTTGATGAGGTAGTTGCTGCCTTGGGACTGACACGTGAAGGTCGACGACTGATCATCGTAGGCATAGCTGTACGCCGCAGGGCAGGCCGTCTTGAACAGCTGAGAGTAGTGGAACGGTGGGCAGCGATCCGGCGTCCCAAAGGCACCTCGGCAACAAAACTCGTCGGTGTTGAGCTTGTTGCATGCGCTGTTGCAGGCCACTGTGCGCCCGTCCTTGACAACAGCAAGCTCTCCCGGGCAGGAATCGTTCAGATCCTTATCGCATCCTGCGCGACCGCACTTGTACCCTTGGCCTTGGTACGTGGTTGGTTCCATTGACATCGGCAGGTTGTATCCATCAACGAGACTGATGTCGTAGAAATCCATACCAGCGTTGGCGTCGAATGTGATTTCAGCCAATGACGCTGGTGGAACGCCTCCAGCGCCACCACACTGAGTGCCGCGAGCGCAATCTCCAGTCGCACACGAAGCCCCGTCTTGGTTGCACCCGGTACGACCCCAAAACCGGCCGATCCAGCCATCGACAACTTCCACAGTCTTTGACTCGCTTGGATTGAGCACGAATCCTCCGCCCTCCGGGTTCACTGGTTGCCCTAAGGTCCCAACCCAAACGGTTTCTTGGCAGTTGTTTTCGACCGTAACCTGATGTGCAGAGCTAACCATGGCCAACCCGACAGCCATGGCAAGAAAATGCCCCATTATGTTGTTCATCAGCGTTGGCAATCCGATGCCTACCGAATGTTCTGAACGTTCTTCGATGCGATGCTTAGCTAGAACCTAGGAAAATGATCGGGCCTGATACTTGGGTGGCGCTCGGCAACGGTGCGCTGCGGAATCGAGCTTGACTCACACTGAATGACGTCCTGTTTACTGTCGCGTCACGATGCAGCGCAGTGATCGGTTCACTGCACGAATCTGCGTGACGTATCCTCTTGCAGACTCGGGACGACCATCTTGAATTCCGAGCACTGATGAACCTACCACATTACCGCCTTGTGCAGTGCGCACACACAGTGCCAGCATGAACGGAAGAAGCTCTGAACGTTGTGGTAGTTGACCGGCTCGAGTCCAGCTGCTGCGCAAGATACTCAAAACAGTCAGCAGGACGAAGACCACGACGTTGACGAGAAGCACTTTCTACGCCGTCAGACTCTAGTGCTCAATTACTACTGCGGCCGGGCGTTGAAGCACCCATACATGACCTGATCCAACTGTCGTGGACTGTCCCAGGTGCTTACATCTCAACCATCGACACACGGTTGTGTATGCGCGGGCGCTTATCCGAATCGCAGGACCTCTTGCGCGACAGGCGATTGTAGGAACCGGGAGAACGGCCCGCCGTTCAGCATGCATTCCACCTCGAAAGACGGTTCGGAGAAGAAGGTGTCGGCTACGCCGCGTGCCGGGGACGCTGGCGCCGACTTGTCCCTCGGTACAACCGTCACATGCGTGGAAGGAGTGCTCGCGAAGAACGCATCGTAACGCTTCCTGATGTCATCAGATAGGTTGATCTCCACCGGCGACCCCAGTCTGATGAACATGTCGTAGATTCGCCGCGCCTCGCTGGCAACGGGCGTCTGGACGTCGAGGGACACAGCGCCACCTATGACGGTTTCCGATTCCTTCTCAGCCAGCAGCCTGAATTTGTGCACAGCCCTGAGGAACATGACGGTCTCGGCACAGAATTCGGTCTCCAGGTAGGCTTGCAGGGCGGCACTGGCCGTATCCGACGCGATGACGTCCTTCAGAGTGTGCACAATGCCCGACTGGACTTTGGCGTAGGACCATCGTATCGGCAGGTACAGGGACAGATAGATGCCGTACCACGACAGAACGCCTTCCGAGATCTGCGCCATCGGTAATTTGGCGGCGACGTAATCGTACAGCAGCGGTATCTGCAGGAGCATGACTCCCAGTACGATAGAGCAGAGCACGCCTCTGGTCAGGCAGACCAGTTCCCACTGTTGCATCATCAATGAACAGCGAAGACTGACGCTCCGGTGCACAGGCTCACCTTGATCCAGAACGCGTCGCGGACGAACCGCATTCGGAATGTGACGATGATGATGACGTTCACGATCAGGAGCACGTTGTAGAGCAGGGCGATCAGTTTGTGCAGTGCTGGGTCTGTTCCGGCGGCTGCAGCAACACCCGTGATGGCAACGTGCACGAACGCCATGGTGGCCATGCAGATTGCCTGAGTCCTGTTCGTACAAAGGTGCTGGTACCGTAGGACGACATCGCGGTGCTGGGGGCTGACGCCGCCGTCCTGCAATGCGATCTGGCGACGGCAGATATCGACGCGCCAGACCAGCCAGACGCATCGAATGACGAGACACTCCATGGTGACTGTTAGCAGGACGTCCACGATGAAGGAGGTCACTTGCTCTCGGGACCTGAACACGGCCGAGCACATGTCAAGCAGGCAGGCAACTCGGTACACGCCCTGCTCGAACACGACGACGAACGCCTGCCGGGACTGGATCGGGTGTACGTGCCGTCGACGAATGAACAGGACGATGAGCGGCACGAAGACGACAGCGTCGACAACGAGGCTGGCGATGAGCGTCGTCGCGGCTGCCAGGTCGTAAGTGTTCATTGCTGTTAGGTCTGTGTGCGGCCTGTGGGCCTTAGTACGTGTGCTGATCCAAATATCAGGCAACAGTACCAGGGGGCCGCAACCAGGGGCAATCAGCCGATCGGTGACATTCGCAGCCAGACCTGTGACTGGGGGGTTCATCGGGACGATGTCGGCGCCGAGGAAGTCGCCGTTCGACACGATGACAGACGAGGTCAGCTGGGGGGCGGTCGGAACGGGCGCGCCTGGGCACGTGTCGATGACGGCGTTTAGGAAGCGCGCCGGTTCCAGGAGGCGATGGCCGACCCCAAGTTCGCCGAGCTGTTCGCGGAATACGCACGTGAAATATCGGACCCTGGCGCGCGCCGCGAATCCGAGCTGTACCTCGAGCAGCTCGAGCGCCAGCAGTGTCTGCCGGCCGACTGCAAACTCATCAAGCCGTCCCCCTTCTTCTGCGTCAAACTTGTCGGCGACGACGGCGCCAAAGCGTTCGCCAACGTGTGCACCTCCGAGTTCGTCGCCGGCGCATCCCGGCCGATGTCGGGCCTGCTGCTGATATTCTCGCGCAGGTTGATCGACACGCCGGCGGTCAGGAAATGCCAAGGCGGGGCGAACTGGAACATTCCGTATTCGTGCTCGAGTCCGCGCCCGTCGACGCTGCCGTCAGGGCGGGCGTGTCGCGTGGTCGACGTGACGTTCCACGACCAGATCGTCAAATTGTACGTGCCCGCGATGAACCGACGCGGGTCGCTCAAATGGGGTTCACCTTGACCGGCTAGGTGTCGCAACCAGCGGTTCAGGGATCTCATTGTGCAGACCAGTATCGACGCGGTGCAGCGCCTCCTAGACGTCAAATTCACCCATCGTACGTCACCGCCAGTGGCCCATGCAACGAACGTTCCTGACACGCACACACACGTGCTGTTCAGCGCATCGCGTACTGACGAATTGCAAGTGCAAAGACGGGCCTCCTGCCATAATGCGCATTGGGGGCGGAGAGCACCCACCCGCCGACCTGCCCCCGATGATGCCCAAGCTCGTCGACAACCAAGCAACGAAGGGAAACGAGCGGCGCAATGCGGCGCCTAACGAGACGGACCTGCTTCCAGCAGCGGACGGGGCCGGCATGAACGAAGCCGACGCCGAGGCACCTGTCGCGCTGCTGCCCCCCGAGTACCACATCGTATACCAGGGTGATTTCCAGATGGCAGACTGTACGGTGACGACGCCGATCGTGGCGTCGACCAGGCCGAAGTCGCTGCTGGTGCGGATCGCACTGCCCCGGATCGCAAGGCTGTCCGACCACAACGACGCCGCCCTGGACGTCTCGTCGCATCAGGTCACGATGAGCATTCCGGGTGTATACGCGCCCGTCAGCATTCGGCTGCCGTTCGAATGCGATCATGAGAAGGGCAGGGCCCGGTTCCAACCCAGGGATCGCACGTTGACGATTACGCTCCCCGTCGTACCGTCTGCGGAAGAGCTCGTTGCGATCAAGGTATCCCTGTTTGAACGCCGGGGCTGGTACAGCCCGCTGAATGGGCTGCTATGCAGAGGCCTTCGGTTGCGGCCGACTCTGAGGCGGATGCTGACCAGGACGGCGCCGTCGACGCTAATGCTGCTGGTGATCGTGCGGGAGGCAACGCGTCCGACGTCACAGAGGACGAGATCCCGCAGGATCCTGCGGGTGTCTCTGGAGTCGTAGCAGAACCTGCTGGCACCGCTACTCCCACTGTCAACATACCAGTTCCCGTTGCAAACGGGAGCGTAGACGCGTCATGTCGGGGACCTGTTCGAGCGCCCAGCGCGGTGGATATCCGAGCGGCATCCCATGAAGCGGCCCGCGGTGAAACCGACACAAGACGCGAGGCGCGCTCCGACGACGATGCCCCGCCTTCCAAGGCGGCACCCGCAGACGATGTGGTCGCCGGTCCCGCTCCACCCGCAGCGAAAGAGAACGTCCATGCCGGCGGGCCGCAGACCGGCACCTACGCCGGGGCACGCGTCGCGCCTGACCCGTCGGCGCCGGGTCGCCAACGACGACGAGGCCTGTCGAACTCGATGCGTTTCGCGCTCGATTAACGCGCCTGGACCTACGCCAGTAAAACGCGCCCGGTCTATGTCGTCCCGCGTGCGGAACAGCATCGGTCACGGTGGACGTCTCGAAACGAGGAGGAGCATCCGTTTTCGACTCGGCCCGCGGCGGACGGGCGTCACACGATGTCCTGGACGCGTCGCTGCGTGCCGCTGGCGGGCCAGGCAGCCGCCCACATGGACGCCTGGCTGCTGGAGAACGTGCTGGCCTGCCCGCTGGCCAAGACGCCGTTGCGGGTCGACGGCAACGACCTGGTCAACGACGGGCTGGACGTGCGCTACGCGGTTGTGGACGGCATCCCGGTCCTGGTCGTCGACGCGGACACGACCCGACGAGCGCGCGGATCGTCGCAATGAAGTGTATAGCGGCGCGAACCTCATTTCCCGGGTCGCCCGTAGCACACAATGAAGGGCAGGAACGCGGTGAACGGGAACGACGGCGTAGGCGGGGCGGCCATGGCCGGCGACTTCCCCGATTCGAACGCGACGGCCTTCGTCGATTTCCGGCTGCGTCGCGGGCCAACCGTCGACCAGCCTTCGCTGCCGCCGGGTCCTTCCGCCGGGTTCGTCCCGGCTGCAGGCGGCGCCGCTAGTGAGGCGTTCGCTGGCCGACCTGGGACCCGCTCCGGCATGCCCGTCGATACGCCATCCGAGATCGCGTCCGAGTACTCGACGTCGCTGCTGGACGACGACACGGTATCGTCGTCCACGCCGTCGATGGCCGAGAAGTAATTCGTGGCCTCGGGCGCATCGAGCGTACTGCGCTGACGACGACGTCTGCCGCTCATGCGATCAAGGCCACTGACCGCTGGGGCATGCAATATCTGTCTGTCGGCGCGTACTCGCAGTGGATCACCTGCCCCGACGCAATCTCCCCAGTGTGCCCTGGTTGCCACAAACGTCCCTGCGGCCACGGGCTTCGTTCGTTCGCTCGGCACCGGCGTCATGGCGCACGACGCCGTCGGCAGTCGGTTGATGGCGGGCCGGCGTCCGCGGTCGCTGTCGCCGGCGGCGCCCGTCAAGAAGCCGCGCCTGGACGACGGCGTACTGGCCAGCACGCTGGAAGGAACACTGAGTACGAGCGCAGTCGGCACGATACCGAGCTGGTTGTAACGAGGGGCAGATCTCAGGAGACGGCCTGCCGACCATGTGCCGATGGACGTCGGCCAGGGGTCGGCGGCGCCCCAGGCGCGTGGTAACGCGAACGCGATGCTGGCAGGCATGCACGCCGAGTACGTACGTCGACAGGAATCCAGTCAGTTGGTGGGCGTCGTTGTCGCAGGTGCAACGCCGCTGAGTTCGGGCCGCAGGGATCCGACCGCATTTGCCGAGCGCGCAGCCAGCGCCATCGGCGCGACCATTCAACACTGATCAGTATGTCATCCTGTAGTAGATTAATAACTGCCAGTGTTTATGCAACGCCTGCGTACCAGACACCGTCTTGTAGAGTGTGGCCAATGGCGCCTCCGATTGCGGATTCGCGTGAGTCTGGCAAACCGGGGACGTTTTCAGAGACGCCAGACGGTCGTGAAGACACCTCCCGTTCTTCACCTGTGCACAGTGCAGTGGCGCGTAGCAGTTACTTCAGGTTTCGCGTCTTCACCAGCGTTTGGCTCGCGTCCAATGGCAAAACTATTGGGTTCACCGTAGAGCACAGGTATGGCTTGTACTTCGTTAGGTTTGCCAGCATTTCAGTCGCCACGCGTTTGATGACGGAGGTGCTCGTCGGGACGATTCTGCAGGCGGTTGTGTATCAGCGGTTGCATCGAGAGCGTCGTGTTCGTTGACCCACTCGCGTGCTTAGTGCTGTTGTACGCTTCTTCGAGGAAACCTTTGCAGAGCTCCCTCTCCAATTGAGCGATTTCATCAAATCGATGAACCCCTTGAGTGGCGCAACGAAACGGAAGGGCGTGGATTAGGTGCACCACGACCTCCCCGAACTTGAAACATCGGTGTCCTTGAAAAGAGGGCGGGTTGGTCGGAAAGGGAGCAGTAAAACATATACAGAATTACTTCAAGCGCCCCATCTTGTTGTTCTTTTGTGTTCGGCACAATGGTAACCAGGCCCTGGTTTCCGGTTTCAGCGATGGCGGGAATCACTGTTGGGGGGCTGCCATCACGCCGAACTTGAGCATTGGCGCCGATCAGCAGGGGACGCTCGTTCGCCACTCAACAGAAAGCAGCGGAATTGGGCCCCGAAATTGTAGGTGCCTACATAGGTAGGTGTGCACAGGTAGAATTACTGCGCGCCTGCATTGTTCACAAACTCACCTCGTTGTGTCGACTCGGTGCCGCTCTTCTCGCGTTTCGGTCCCTTCTGCAGTGGCGACGAAATCGACTACTATGAGATATATGTGGATTTATTGGACAGGAGCCTCGGCAGGCGCGACGAGCTCCCTCTGTGCTGGTGCGGGAGAAGATCGCGGATCGTCGTCTTCCTGTTCTGCAACGCCGGGTTGATATGCCTGATCTCGTGGTTGTTCGTTCGCTGGCTCAGATGATAGCTGTGGAGGCGACTCGTCCCGTGGCGATGGGGCAGAGCCGCCCGACGTCATACGCGAGCCTGGTAATGCCGAGCCAATCGGGCCGGGCGGGGCCTGTATCTGCTGCGCTTGCATCTGCTGGTACAGCTGCCATTGCTCCATTTGTTGCGGCGGGTGCTGCTGGAATACCTGAATGGGCGCTTGCCACGATGGCCCGCTAGTAGGCTGACCGACAGACCCATGCTGCTGCTGCTGCTGCCCCATCTGATTGTACGGCATGGGTTGCTGTTGCTGAGGAGAAGCTGGCTGATGATCGCCAGACACGCCTTGCGCCACAGGTTGGCTTCCTTGGCTGTCGGAACCCGATGCCGGAATGGATGCGTGCTCTGAGGCGTCAGCAACGTTGCCGCTGTCGTTAGCAGGTGAGGACGCAGCATCAGGAGCCGTGCCAGACGTCGGGGACATGCGCATCTGAGGATGCCCAAAGATGGGCGGCATGATGACCGGCGGGATAGGAGCCGAACTGTTTGTCTGGTACGACTGCTGATCAGGTGCCTGTGCCATCATGGACATGCCTCTCTGCTGCTGCGGTTGCTGTTGCTGCGGTTGCTGCTGCTGCGACTGCTGCATGAGCGGGTTCGCTCGCATCTGCTGATGCATCATGCCAGGCACAGGACCCGTTCGCAGCATCCCGCGTTGTTGCATATGCTGCATCTGCAGGTGAGGATGAACCGGTTGACGTTGCTGCATCTGTTGCATTTGCTGGTGGGCCTGCATCTGCTTCTGGTACTGTTGCTGAGCTTGCTGTGGCATATTGGCGAACGCTTGCCGCTGCATTTGCTGCTGCTGCTGCAGATGCATCTGCTGCTGCATCTGCATCATCATCATCTGCTGCTGTTGCTGCTGCATCGGCATTTGCGGTTGTGCTTGCTGACGAATCTGCTGGACGCCTCCGGTCTGCCGCATTTGCTGAAGACGATTGTACATATGGCTGGCCTGACGGAACTGCTGCGTCATGTTGTTCGTGTACATGGGCTGGGGCTGCTGTTGTTGAGGAAGCATAGCGTTCGGGGCAAGGTTGTACGGCTGCTTGGCGGACGACGCGTTCACAGTGGGGCCACCGGGCATCATGGGCACCTTGTTGTTCTTCATCATGTGCATCGCATAGTCCGACTGCTGCTGATACGCCTGACGTCGCATGTCCGCCTGGCTGTTCTGCTGCTGCATCATGTACTGTTGATGAAGCTGTTGTTGATGCTGGACCATCGCTGCTGCCTGTTGCTGTTGTTGAGCGTAGTCCCAGTACTGCTGCGACTGCTGAGGTTGCACTGACTGCTGCGATGGGCCTTGTTGTTGGGAGGCGCCCATCTGCTGCGGAGGCATTGGGGGCATGGAAGCCGGGACTTGTTGCTGAGGTGGCGCGGCCGGGGGCTTTACACGTGGCCCAGCACTGACAGCCTTTCTGTGCATTTGAATGCCTCGAGAGATTGCCACGTGAGAAGTCGCTCGACAAGAGAATCCACGCGCACGGTTGAAAGCAAGTAGTGGATCGTTAGCAGAGACAGATCGGCTTCCACGACCAGCGCCGGCCTTGTTAACAGGTGGAGCAGGGGCATACGTGTAGCCAGGAGGCGGCCCAGGTCCATACCGCATTTGTTGTGGTGGTGCCGGCTGTTGCATCATGCCAGGCGGGCGCGTCATGACCGGAGGTGCCATGCGGCCATACATTGCTGGCACCATGGAGTATTGCTGAGTGGTAACAGAGCGCTTGGACGGATCGGCCACCATGGGTGGAGGCTGGGATGCAACCTCAGAACGCCCCCGCTTCATGCCGATCTGAGGTTGCAGCTGTTGCTCCTGCTCGGCCGACATCATTGATCCCGCTGTCGCGAGCGCATGCAGAGCCGTATCGAAAAGAGAAGGCTGCGCTGCCGACGGCCCAGGTTGCACAGGCGACATGACAGGAGTAGCTGGCCATGGCAGCTCCTCAAGTGACACACCCCGCTCACCACTGCACGATGGCGACCCACATTTGCAAACGAATGGTCGGTGACATATATGAGCCGCCTGCGGTAGTTAATGTCAGCAATGGTTTCGGCAGCTTGCACTTTCAGATGTCAACGTACCTCAAAGTCAATTGTGACTTGTTCGCCGTTCTCAATATCGCGAGTTGCGAAGATGAATATACGTATCTGGTTGTCGATCGACCATCGTTGCACAATGGCAGTCGGATCGCAGCTGTGCCGTATGCAACGCGCCAGACTGCCCATGACGGATGAGTTCACGTAGTCATCGCCGGCCAAGCGAATAACGCAGTTAGGGGCGGCTCGTCGAATAGAGCTACGTCCTTCGGGGTTCAGCTCCGCTAACTCGTCTCGAGTCGTTATGATACCAGTGTACTCCACGAGGAATTCACCCTGTTAACGTGTTAGTTCATCACAGCAGAAATTACAATGACACGACTGAGATACTCTTTGGACGTTGCGAGTAGCCTTAAGACTCCAAGCAACTGGCTGGACTGAAATCCTGCCGGGTGCGGTCGATCGAAGACCTCCCATAAACTGATCCGTCAGGGATGTCAATGAATGCGGTACTGGGGTCTGCGGCAAACTGAGAAGAGTCGCCTCTGCAACCAGCAGATTCCTGCCGAGTTTGGTCAGCGGTGGCAACTCCGACGAAATGGGACGAGCATCGCAAACCTTGGAATCAAAGTGAAGTTGGTCGCCATCAAGTACTGATCAAGATCGGTCAGCTTCCGCTTCGATGACGCCCGTGACTTTGTGACAGGTTTCACAGCAGGGCCCGCTTCCGTTGACGGATTCGTCCCTGATGGCACCGGATCCGGTATTGGCGCCAGCTTGTCGCTAGCAGCTGCATGGACAACATAAGAACCTGCGAACACTGGACCAAAGGCGAAGCATACATTTGATCCGGGCAATAATTCCTGCAAGCATGTTTCTGTCGGCCTTGGCTAATGGATGTTTCCCCATAAACAACGGCAGGGAGCTGAACGTCTGCAGGTGCGACAGCAGCGACTCACGCAAGCTCTCCGTGTCATGAGCGGCAACAAGGGCCTAATAAAAGTAGGCATAAGAGAAACAAACAGGAAAATGGGTCGCAACTGAAACCACCTGAATGAATCCATCCTTTTCGGTCTGGGCAAGCCGGCAGTAGAACGTATGCAAGCTACCAGCAAGTCGATGCAGGAGTCGAATGTGACAGGCGAATGTTGGCTCGCCATATTCGGCTTCATCGTCCTCTTCTTCTTCATTTTCGCCTTTGTTTTCAATCTGTTACGTATGTGAGCGTGATACAACGATATGCCCCACGTTCCCAAGATACATTATGGAGAACGCGGATATGCGCGAAGAGACTCGGTGTGCGTGTGGTCAGAAGCTTGAAGAACATCATCAGCATGTCCTGATGAACTCGCGACGCCATCAACAGCGACAGGAATGCAGGATCGCTGAGAATATCAATCAATATCGCCATGACGTCAAGACATGGCTCCACGGTCCTATCCCACTGTCAGGCAACCGCGGACGCTGAGCAGATCAAATGTGCAAACATCTTACGGATCAAGAACGTCTCTTGCGATTGCGTTCTGCATTTTGTTGAACGCCAGGCTAAGAAATTTTTCACGGAGTCCCCTCCAGGAATCTTTGCGAATAAAAACGATGAACTCAGCAATAACGAGACTAACGGCCAATTTAGCATCATATATGCAACTTCCTATACGACGACCTGCCTTCGGAATAGTTGCAGTGACTCGTGACGGTCTTGCTCGATCTGGCTTAGAAGATGGCCGACGACCATGCAGACGTCTTCGTGGCGAATAAAGGCGAGCTTAACTTGTTCGAGCTGTGGATCCGGCAAGACCTGCGGGAAAGCTGGTATCAAAATATCAAATGGCACCGGCAACAGAATCTTACATTCGGATCAATCAACGAGATCCAAAAGTTCACTAGTCTGGCCCTAAAGTTGTCGCGCATCTCGACGGTGATAATCGTGTTGACTCGGACACGGATCAAGTGAACAGTCTCGATAACAAAGGCGATTAAATGATCGCACGCCGCAACAGCTGCGCAAAGGGACCGTTCTTGAGGAGGCATCGCCAATTCCAGTCTGAACGAATATATTGAGCAGCTGGCGAACGGGAGGCGGAGACATGGACACCTTATATAATTCTGGAGGATAGTGAACAGGTTCGTGATATTAGTCAGAGCGTCGACGGTGTGATTCCGCTGCGTTGACATGTCGAGGCCGCGAACGTACGATACAATGACATCAACAATATTCAGGTTGAGTTGATCATCATCGTGGAGAACCTATGTAGACAAATAAGTGCGGTTCCTGGCACATATTACTGAATGAATGACCTGAGCGATGTACGTGTTCTCTGGATATTTTTCGCCATCGAACAACTCGGTGATGGCAGCGAAAAACTGGAAGAATACGGACGCCGATTCGGACTGGATCGGCTTCTTATCTGCATCGCGTTCCAGGGATGCAAACGATCCCGCGACGAACTGTCCGATATCGATGGTTCTTCCAGAGGGCAATCTCGTTATTACGCAGCCATCCTGGGTATGCACCATCGAATCCTTGATTGCGTTCGGCGGTAACTGAAGCAGCTCGACGTGCGCCGCCGGGAACGTCTCAAGATTGACATCTTCGGACGAAGACGACGTCCCGGACTCGTCGTCGCTCATGTCGATATAGACAGCCAGGGTCTTCGATACGGCCTCGCCCGCCGCCGCCCCGACTACGGCGGTGGAGTTAGTCACCGCAATCGACTCTGACAATCGCGGGACTCGAATGAGTCCGCGCACCAAATTCCGCGCACGCTGCTATTCTTAGAGCGGTTTGCACCCGTTTTCTTTTTTCGGGGCGAAGCCCGAAGGGCCAGGCCGCTGCAGCTGACTGCGGAGAGCACTCGGCAGTGGCCGGCAGCGCTGACGATTGCTGGCCACGAGAAAGAGGTCGTAGGTGGGAGGCGGCCCGGATCGTTGATCGACTAGGTCGTTTCCAGACGCGGGCTGTGACGGAGCTGTATGACGGTTTCGCCTTTTGGCGCCAGTCACAAGAGAACCGGTATGTAACGGCTACGCTGTACTGTACTGTAGCGTAGGCAGCCGGTCATAGTACGCTCGACGTTCCGAAATGTATTGGTACAGAGCAGTTCGCTGCCCGTCCGCGTTGGGGTGCATTCCGGATCGGAACGTTCTTTTTTCTTTGCATACACATGCGATGCCTCGGTGCGATCGGAATCACCACGAAACGCGGTTCTCGAGAGGTGTCTTCAATGCGCTGCGTGAGACGATGACGCTGGCTCGCTGCACGCAAGCGACATCGTACGGTGTCCGCATGCGGGGCATCGGCCATAAACTGGCGCGACGAGAATGCCAAGGCAGGCCGTCTCCTGCACCCGTGTCACGATTGGCCGGGGTCGTGGCACGACCGTCCGCATCAGGTCGGTTCCTGTTCTAAACGCAGTCGCCGTCGTCACAAAGGACAGCGAGCTGAGCGTTATCGCGAGCGATGGGCGAGCGCTGCTGTCTACGGGACCGCTGGGCGGCATTGCAGCTGACGTCTGCGTTCGTGGTTCGCGTATCGTGCTAATGACGAATGGAGAAGGATGCAGAGGCACGCTTCACGTGTTGGATATGGGATCTGACAGGGAACGAATAGCGCTTCCTGTCCCATACAATGGATCTGCGGTCGTGCTGGATGGCGATGCTGTTCATGCGTACCTTGGGACATCGACAGGGGTCCTGTACCGCGTCGACCTGTCGAACTGTGATGATCAGGATGGCACGTCCGAAAGGTCATCAGTCGTGGCCAAGATCGGTTCAGGGATCACGTCTTTAGCAGTGTGCAAGGGGGCGATCTACGTCGGAACGGACGGTGCCGTTTTCGTAGTGACTGACGATGGCAGAGTGCGTGTTCTTGAGGAAGGGATATACCATGCCCTCATCACTGCCGACGAAAGCCAAGGTCGAATTGCATTATGCTGCGCAAGCGGCAAGATTGTAACCAGGACCGTGAATTGCGAAGCTCGCGATGTTGTTCACGTGCCACGACGTCCCATAAGTGCGCAATATATCAATCCAGACACGATCGCAATCGGCACCATTGACGGCATCGTCTACTTCCTCGTCCACGGATCCATTCACTCCCATTTGGACTGCACGGCAAGAACGGTATCGCTCGCCATCACATCTGAACATTCCATATTCTTCTCTACGCTTGAAGGCACGCTGATTGTGATTGGAGATCTTGTCAATGCATTTTGAACGGATGGTCCTTATCGTGTGCGCCCCTCCATAGCCAGGTGTCACGCAATTCCGTGGCAGTCGCGCAGTTCCGTCAGCTGTCCGTAGAGTGGTGATTAGCGCGCTGCCCATAAAGCCGCGTCCTGTGGTCGTCGCGGTAGCGTAACACGTGAACAATGACGAGGGAAGAAGGTATCGAGACGCCGGCGGAACCGGGTACGGAGCCGACGTCCGAATCGTCATCAAGCCTCCCGAAGATGTCGTTTGATTCGCTACCGGAGCTGTCCTTGGGCGAGCTTCTGGCCATTCGACAGGACGAGCCTACTGGCACGAGACGGCGGAAGAAAGGTACCGTGGCACTTGCTGTGTAACGTACGTGCGATAGTTAAGAAATTGTCAAAGGCCCTAAACCGGCTGTGTCCGCCTTCGGGTACTTTTGTGCGTCGAACCTGGAGGCTATTGTCAAAGATCTTGGTCCGGATGTGGAGCCTGGCGATATCTGCAAAGTCGGGGCATATCGCCTGTTGTATCCAGAATTCGCGACTGACGTATGCGTTGCAGATTGTACTGGAGAAGTGGACGCAATTGACAGATGAGCAACGAAAGATCTATGAGGCTCGTGCGGATAAGGACCTAGAGCGTTATGAACGACAATTGAAGCCCAAGGTAGAGGAGACGGATAAGAAGTCAAAGAAGCGGTTTGGAAGCATGCATCCATGTGACTCGTGCCTCATGTTGACACCATTCGCAACAGGAAGTGTCCCGAGGCACCGAAGCATCCGAAGAGCGCGTATTTGTTCTTCGTTGCTGAGCATCGTGATACCGCTAAGAGTAGTGCAAGCGTTTAAGCGGTTATGCCTGTTTGCTTAACTCCGCGTTTTGTATAGGTCAGGTGGTGAAGGGAAATGAAAAGAGTTTCACTGCTATCGCTCGTCACCTCGGCGAGAGATGGAAATCCTTGTCGGGTCAGCAACGTCTGGTATATCAAAAGCTTGCGGAAATTGACAAGGTTGGCCTTGCTATGCACTTACCGTATAGCTTTGCTCACAATGTCTCTGGACAGGAACGTTATCGGCGAGAGAAACAAGAGTACGCCACCGGTGGACCGCTAACGAAGAAGGTCACAATCGGCACCGTCATCGACAACGCGTATGGCCGAGAGGTGACGCGAGCGGGTGCAGAGGAAGTCGAGGTAACATGGATTTCGTACTTTAGATCGTATGTGATTTTAGTAATGGCCATACGCGATGCATAGAATGACGGCGATGGCGCTGACCCGAACGCAACAGAAACCGCGGGCGATGCAGCAACCACAAAGCCGCGTCGCCGCAAGCACCCTCTTGCGCCGAAGCACCCACTCAGTGCTTATCTCTTCTTCGTCGCCACGCATCGGGCGAAAGTCACAAAGCAGTTTGCGGAACTGTCCTTTACTGACATCGCTAAGATGATAGGTTCGGCCGCAAGTATATGAAGTTTCGTTAACATCCACTGATGATTGTCTATGCCTAGGAGACGTTTGGAAGGACATGACCGCTGAGCAGAGACGGAAATACGAGATTCTGGCTTCGGTCGATAAGATGCGATATGGTATCGAGATGCAGGCATGGGCAAAGAGCGAGAACAACCCAATTAACGAGCCAGAAGTCTCCAAAGTCGCCCCTGGCACGGGGAATGGAGAGGTATGCAAAGGTCGTGTCGTCAATAGGTTGGCATTAACACGAACTGTAGACGTCGCTGGCCAAACGACTTCGCGAACGAGAAGCAGCGCAGACAATCTCGTCTTTGGCTGTATTCAGGTCCGAGGTCCAGAAACCGGAGGCCAAGGGTACGTTCTTCTGTCTGACTGACTGTACCCGTGTATCTGACCTTCCATCAGCTGCAGCATCGAGCACTGGGCAGACTGGCGTCGGCTTCCGGCCAGCTGCAAGGTCGCCACCTCCGCCTGAAGCTGCCCCTGCTCTGCAGTACGGTGGGGCTGCGTACCTGGAGTTTGCCAAAGTCGAATCGTCCTACATCCTGTCTGTTGATCCTGATATTGATGTTGCGGAACTCGACGCTGCATTGCGTCTCACCTGGATGGAAATGTCTGTTCACGAAAAAATGGTCAGTCTCCTGTGTACAATAGAATTTCGACAAACTGTGCCTAATTCGTGGTGAACGCTAGGCATTCGACATTCATGGGCAAGAATCGGATACCGCGCAGCGACAGGCGCCGTTCGCGTTCCCTGCTAGAGTTGCAGACTGGTCGACTATGGACATCGCCAGTTATGTTGCCGACAGTCTCGGGTTCGAGAAGTACCGCGACGTGTTCCTTCGAAGCGGGATCACTGGTGCCGACCTGCACACCCTGACCACGGCCCGCCTGAAGAAAGAGTTCCTGATTGATAACCTTGGCGAACGCAAACTGATCAAGATCGCGTTCGACGATCTGGTGAAGTAAACGACCCGTACCGGTTGCCCCTATCTATGTACCAGGTAGACTATAGACGAGAATGCTGGCTCGCGGCAGGCTGCTGCACGCTGCTCCTATTTTGGGCATCGCCAGTCGTGCGCGCGCTCTGCGTCGTATCCCACCCAGATGGAGCGATGGGGCAAGGCCAGCGGCGGCCTCGAAATAGAACGCGGCTCCGCCGTCATAAATCGATTTAGACCGGCGTCGTCGCTGTCTGGCAGAGTCAGGGGTGAGCCACCGCTGCTAACGTTTCCGACGGGACTGGCACGTATGTCCAACGTGCCTTAAGCCAATATTGTTGACATCACGCGCCTGACGGTCATGGTGCAGGTCGTCGACGACTCCATGGGCGAACCTGGTGTCACCGGATCCGTCTGGGGATCGCTGCTGCTGTCTGAGCAGATCAAGCGCACCGAGATCAATGCGCGCGCCCGCGTCGATCACGGCCTGTACACGTGCAAGCGTTTGGAGGGTTTCGCCCGCCAGATCAGTACGGCGTTCAGCGCGTTTGCCTCGGACCTGTCGCGAATCTGCCATGAGGAACGGACCCGTACGAACAAGATTGATCGCGATTCGGCTCCCGGCGCTGCTGAACTCTGGGCGGTGATGCTGTCGACGACTACAGCGATCAGCGACTTGCATGCGACAACGGCCGCAGGGCTCGTTGAATCGTTTGCGAACCCGCTGGCAGATATTCGTTCGCATCTGGACGTGCAGCGCAAGTGCCTTGACGCACTGAAACGCGACAAGGTCATCGACGTGGTGGCAATGGAGAACGTCCTCGACAAGGAGTCGCGCGCTGCCCTGAAGGCGCTGAAATCGCTTCAGAATGCAGTGAAGGGCATGTCGAACGACGTATCCGGTACCGCCGAAGGCGTCTTTTCGCGCATGGCTCGAAGGCGGCAGGAGAAGATTGTCAATCGCAAGATATCGGAAGCGCAGGAAATGTTTCGACGACATGAGACGACGCTGGAGACATACAATGGCCTCTTGACCGAGTTTGAGCAGACCGTGCAGTTTCCTCTTCTTGGGAAGATCCACAATCTGGACATTAACCGTCTGACGCTGCTTCGTGAATGCACGATCTACCTGTCGGCCGAGATCAGCGACACGTACCTGCCGGACAACGAAGCGAACGCTACTGCTGTCAACAACGTGCTGTCGTCAATTGACACTGGTTTGGCGCAGTTCAAAGCCGAGCACGCCGGTCTGAAGAACTCGCTGTCCTTCGTCAACGAGCTTCCCTGCTCGTCAAAGGCGTTCGATGACCATACGTGGCCGGGATGCCCGATTCAGTTCTGGATGATTCGTTCCGCCGACGACTATAAGCGCCGCAACAGCGTCGCCCAAGGTGCCACGACTACTCAACGGCCATCCATCGCCTCGTGCTCGGCCTCGACGTGCGGTGAGAACAACACCGACGATGAGCATTCGCGGTCGGGATGTACAACGTCGGACGACGAAGACGAGCGTGAACCCGCACCCGTCCACGCTGCCGTTGCGTTTGTTCCGCCTGTCCCGAAACGACGCCTTGGCGATGACGACAGGACGCCTGCCCAGTCACCGACTGAGCTGTCTTCTGATGAAGGAACCATTCTGCCACCGTTGCCGCCGATTCCCTGTGTGGAAGAGGCCTGCTTTGGCGTGGTTGACGATGCTGACGAGCGGTTGGAACGGCCTCAGGAAGACGAAGGCGCGTGCCCGGATCGTGAACAGCAGTCGCAGCGGCAACGGTCCAAGACGTCTTTGGACACAACCGGCCCATTGATTTCAACGTGTGGTGCGCGTCGAGGGTCTCTGGACGCCAACGAGGATGGGACGACGTGTCTGGAGTCGTCTCGTGGATCATCGACACGAGCGCCTCCTGTGCTCGGGCGACTTACTCTTGGTAACAAGGCCAACGATACGCCCAGCGACACAGGTGGTGACCTTCCCGCACCCCGATCAAGGAGACCATCAAAGGCATCCGAAGCGCTCGGGTCCCGAATCGCCATGCTCGCCGACGTTCTCGGGAAGCCCTCGTCGATGAAGCCCCCGATAGGAGGCCCGCGTCGCATGACGGGTTCGACAGGGTCCTCGAGCGACACGAGGCCTGCATCTGCCGAGAAGGATCTGTCCCATGCAAACATGCATCGTCCGTCGGTGAGCATGCCCCGGCGGCGACGCCCGACCGCTGTCGCGATCGCGAAGCCAATGTCTAACTAAACTCAGTATATTTGTCAGAGCATCTGTGCAGGCACCGGTCTGTCTGCGAAATTCTAGCCAGTGTATTTCTAAACGTTAATCTATCAATAGACAATGGGGGAGGCGGTACTACAGGAAGATGTCGTCCAGCAGGCGGAGCGAGTATTCGAACGTCGTGAACGTTACGGCGCAGGCCGGAACGACCCGGATGAGGTTGGCGCTCATACCTCGAAAGAAGGCCCGGAAGCCTTCCTCCTTGTAAATCTTGGCGACGCATTGACCAACACTTGTGTACGTCTGGCTGGCGCCTTGTTTCTATGTTCAGTCGTAAGCACCCTCAGGTTACGGGCTCTTGCAACACAGCATGCTAGATGGACCCCACCTGAAACCTCGTCCGAATGACTTCGTGCTGTACAAAGGCATAAGAGCCTGACGCGGCCGACGCGCACAGCCTCCTTACCGGGTATGTTACAGACGATGCGACGATCTTGGAGAATGAAGACGCTTTGATTAGGCTCCAGAGGCCCAGCTCCCCGGAATGGTCCACTCTGTAATACGCTTTGAGCACCTCGTATAGAGGGAACTGGATGGCAACATGGCTAACGCCCATTAGTGACGCTGGAAGGCCCCTGTAAAACCCTCGGATGCCTTCCTCCTTGTATATCTACAGCGCATGGCATATTACGTAGACGTCGGAGGAGGGGCAGAGACCTAACGCACCCTGACAAACGCATGCGCGATCCCTCTGTAGATCGGCCGGTCAGTCTTCCCAGCAAACTGCGTCTGAAGGCGGACTTTGACGAGCCACAGAGGATTCGTCGCACATGTCGTGATGGCACCCGCAGCGGACGCTGCGACGACATGTGTTGAATTGGCGCCGAAATCTTTCATGAGGCCCTCGGACAGGATGGCTTTCAGCCTGCCGTACGACGCGAAGTACAATGCCCAGTTCGGAACAAGACCGAGGATTGTGGATCCGAGCCCTTTGAACAGGCCACGCGTGCCCTCCTCGCGTAGCGTTCGCCTGAGCGTCCCGGACAGCGTCGCGTACCGGACGCCGGATGCAATCTGGTGCGGTCTCGGCTCCAGGTACTGTCGCTGCACCTGCATGCGCGTCTTGGCGAGGTCCAGCGGCGCCGTGCACATCGCCGCTATCGTCCCGCTGCATGCACCGGCCACCAGCTCCTTCATCGCCAGCCGCCCATGGCTGCCGGCATGGTGCACGGATCCGTCGGCCGTCGTTCCCGTCGCCATGAATGCGGCGGGCGGCGCGGCGCTGTCACCCCGTCACGGGTTTTCCCGCTCCCCCCAATACAGATGAAGAGCGCGCTACTACTGTCCTAGCGCCTGCCTAGCCGGCCAGCACGACCATGGCCGGGCGGTCTCGCCAGTCAATCAAAGGTCGCGAAGCCAAGCAGCGGAGTGACCAGCAGCCGCTACGTACTGGTCGTTCCAGACTTCCAGTTCCGGGTCCGTTAAGTCACAGTGGGCGAACGATTGCCCGGAGCGAACGTGCGGCGTTGTCAGCACGGTGCGGAACCGGCCAGCGGGTCCGACAGACGGCGTCGGGCGTGCACGGCCCGGTAAGCTGTCGCAATGGTTGACGATGCTGCCAAACGGCTGAATGAGGTACGGAGATTTGCTGTCGAGCGGGGCGCCACGATGTGAACCTGTGATCATCAGTTGGAAGGCGTGTCCGACTTCAGACGGCACGAAGCGTTCGACGACCTGGTTGAGAAGTTTAACCATTCCGTGATTCTGCGCCAGGCTCTTGTGGACGACGACTTTGTGTGCGTTTCGCGTCTCCTCACGTGCCTGCGTTGTCGCAATGACAGCGCTGGCATAGGCTGCGGTTTATTCGCGCTAGGAAAGGCGACGTTCTCAAGGGGATCATCATGTTGAAAGCCGCCCTAGAATGGCGGGACGCGTACGGGACCGACAAGGCGTTTACGTGGACGTTCCCTAAAATTGACCAGATCAAGGAGTAAGCCGTATGGTGTGGGCCACTTGCCTGCAAGCGCATGCTAAGCGATTGTCAGGGTTTACCCGCATGGCTTCCATAAGTTCGACAAGTCCGGCCATCCGATCTACATAGAGCGGATCGGCCAGCTTGACATCAAGGCCCTTATGGAGATCACCAATTCCGACGAGCTCTGCCGCCTTCATGTCCAGTCCATGGAATATTCACGATCTACACTGTAACAGCGTCGCAGGCGCTCCTGGGGACATCAATGCGCCAACCTCTGCTCTAGGTTCCCCGAGGCGAGTGCCCGCGCTGGTCGCCCCGTCAGTCAGCAGGTCACCATCCTGGACATGGATGGGTTGAGCATGAGCCATGCCTCGTCCGCTGTCTACGCCTACATCAAAGGATGCGCTGAAATCGATCAGTCGTATTATCCTGAAATACTCAGGTGTCAGCGTATCGACATGTTGGCTGAGCCGCGGTCTCAACGTGCAATCCAGTCGCATGTTCATCGTCAACGCCCCCGCCGTGTTCTCTGTGGTCTGGAAGATGATTAAGCCTTGGCTGGACGAGAAGACGCAGTCCAAGGTAACGGCAATCCTTGATGTCTTGATCGCCTATTAACGCCCAGGTCTGCCAGATCTCCATATCGCGAAAGAGCGATGCCGAATCAATTCTCGAATTAGTAGAGGCCGACGTGCTGCCCGAATTTCTCGGCGGCAAGGACACGACCTTTATGAGCAGCGAGTAAGCATGCGACGTCTGTGAACCCGTCATCTGACCGCGTATCGCTAACTGGAATCGCTATCGGACAACGCAGGCAAGAACGGAACGCCCGGCTGTGCGCGCAGGGGAAGCGCCCAGCTGGGTCTACGGCTGAACTTCGACGATTCGGTTTCGATCCGGATAACTACCCTGCCCAGGTATCCGACGAGCACCCAGACAAGAAGTAACATCAGCATATCATACAGGACGCATACTGTCGTTCCACACGGTGCCTGCGCCCCTATTGCGGCAGGCGGCTGTTGCCGCTGACGCATGCGCGCCAGGACGATCTGCGGCGACAGGTTGTTGGGCGGTGTATGAGAAGCAAGTCGGATTGATGCTGCTGCTGCGATGTTTTATTCCGGCGCCGCATTTCCCAAGCGGTGGAGAGGAGCGCTCTCGTGTTCCGTACTGGGACGTTGACGCGCAAGCTAGGGGTCAGCAGCTGAAGTCAATGGCGAGCTCAGTGCCCAGGTCGTTGGCGAGCAGCTGCAAATTATAGCTGGAGGAGAACATCCCTGGCGTGTATGCAGACGAGGGCAGGTCGGAGCGCAGATACCCGATAGATTTGTAAGCCGATGCAACCAACTCGCTACAGAAGTAAGTTCTTCTATCATCGTCGGTATTTGCAACGGTGTTTCGGCGCCTAAGAACATGCCTAATGGGCGTCCACGAGTACTTCTACACAGGATCATCACGTAAGACCATCCGGGAACGAATGGACGCTCAACAACGTACGACCTTGCCGATGGAACGCCTACAGAACGCTTCCAAGTGTGCAGCAGTAGGTCTCGGGATAGCGGATGTGAGATGTCTTATTGCCATTTCAGAGTACTGCTCATGCCATTTCTCCTTGATGAAGCCGACCCAATTACTGATGCAACAATATGGTCAGCATTGCGGCCCAGAACCTGGTGCACGTTGTCCCCAACCTAACGTGCACTCCTGTGTTGCCGAGCGCCTCGAGAACGCCAACCTCTTTCGTTTTGAACTTTAGAACCATACCAATATGATCGTACGAGCTTGAGGTCGCCTGCCGCACAATGCCGCCTCGAATGCCTCGGCTGCGAAACAGCACAACGTCTCCAGTTCGGCACTGGGAAACGACCTCGCTGGCTGGAATCACCTGACGCATTGGCCCTACCTCCGGCATTGAACGTATCCTCCAAGGTCGTTCCTCCCTGACGGCACCACGACGAGATCAGCGTCCCGTACTGTAAATGGATGCACTGCACCAACTTGGTCTCGGCCGTCGTGCCCGGGCGGCAACGATTTACATTGCCGACAATATCGCTGACCCAGGCGTCTCTTTCGGTGTTGTTCCCGGCTTCGAGGTCGAAGCATTTGCCTTCCAGCTTGATGGAGAATCGGGCTCGCGACGCGTGCGGTGTGGCGGCCACTTCTGCACCGAAACCGTTGGCACATCGGAGAGGGCGACCAATCGCCGTTGTTCCCGTCGGGTACCTGTGACAGAATGAAGGTCGATGCGACCGCGGGCCCTGGGCTCATCGACCTTGAAGTAGAGCAGGCGATCGGAGCGAAGGATGAACAGCCTGGGGTGCCATTGCTGCGAGGCCCAGGGCCCGAACCGGGTCGTCGCGTGCGGGCGACGCTTCAGGAGCACACCCTGGCGCTCCATGCAACGGAACGACACCTGGGGCGTGACGGGCGACTCCTCCGACATGATCGGAGACGGTACTCCGAGGTCGGAGGTCGACGACCGCGACGTCCGCAACGGATCGCTCCTAGGCCCGGGCGTGTCGGGCTCGAACGGCGCCGCGAGGTCGCCCACCGAACGCGAACGCCGCCTCGACGGTTCCTCCATCGGCGTTCACGTCAGATATCGTGGCGCCCACCGAGCCGCGCGTGCCTCATGGATTCACTGCCAAATTCGGTGTTGCTTCGGACGATGCTATCCCCTGTTCCCGAGTCATATGCCGTTTCATTTCCTTGATGACGGAGCCATGATGTCGCACGGGTCGTCCTTGTTCTAGACGTTTCACTGGGCGTCAACGCCATGTCACCAGATCAAGCGCGAGCAAGGTCGGTAGCCGTTGAAGTCCCGGCCAGGCACGTTGTGCCAACCACTCCCGGGGATGCATATCCAGGTTGTTGACCGGGGGCCCCTTGGAATACGTACCGTCAACAGGCCGATGACGGAGCCGGTTCGGTCTGTCTAGGCGTGCGGATCGGCGGCAGTCGGGCGAAGGCGCGCAGCGAGGACGTCAAAATGTTTCTCGATGGAAGGCGGCGCGTCCGCATGGAGATAGTGCACGGTTAGCAAATGCTTCGGTAGCCTATGGCGAAGCAGGTCGACGAACGTTGTCATTTCCTGTCTCGTCCTGGGCCTGCCTTCGCGGTCAGATACAGCGGTGTGTAGCAGTAACAGTTCGAAGTTCGGTTCACCTGCTGGGATTGTCCCATTGGAAAGGCGTCCCGGCCAGAGCAACGTGAACTGACTGACGAGCGCACAGGCCGGCGAAACGGTCGACTGCAGCGGGGTCAAGAGGAAACGACCCGTTGGCAGGACTGTTTCCGGGGTCCAGCCACCGCACACCACATACACTGTTCCACAGCGTGTGCGGCATGGAACGGCCTGCAAGTTCGGCAACCATTTGGTTCAGGACAATGCCGCCCCGAGAGAACCCGGACAGGACGATTCGCGAGACGTCGGCGCCGGTTTGCGCATGCACGTTGCGAAGAAGCGCAAACAGATGATCCTGTCAACACCCGGTTGTTCAGTACACAGTAACGACGCGCGTTATTCCGACAGCGAACCGTCGCATGACCACGCGGGTCTTGCATCAGAGCGCATCCCGTAGCCTCATCAACGTCGACGAAGTTATCATAGACGGCGACCCCTCGGCTGTTATCGTACGGGCGCACAAGCACGAGCGCGCCCGCATCCTCATCATTCGCCAGCATATCGTTCGCCGCGTGCTCGTACGACGGCGCGCGCGCGTCCCCATCCTGGTCCCGGGACGCCATCAGATCCCCAGGGAACAGCACCACCAGGTGCCGTGGGCCCTCGCCCGCCCCCATGGCATCCCGGCACCCATACAGCACGTCATTCCGCCTGCCGGCCCAACCTTCCACTGACCGCAGCCAGGTCCACCGAACCCTCATCCGAACACGGCACACGGCCCCGCTGCCGCCGACTCGTTCGGCACCGGCGACAAACTGCTACGCGCAACGTGTGGCCGAAGTTCGCCAAAAACCGCCTTCTCTGCGTCTGTCTGTGCCACACAAGTTCTGGACGGACGCCACCTGGCCCGGGCAGCGCGGGGTGGCGCGTGCTGCACGTCACGGACGCGTTGGATTGGTGTCGCGGGATCAATCCGGCTAAGTGGGCGGGTGGGGGGTGCGGTCAGATGTGGCGTCGACTGCTGCGCGCCGCAGCGACCGGTCGGCGCGGGCCCGGGGCCGCCGCCCGGGCGCTGTCGACGGCGATCGAGGAGAAGACGCCCGAGCAGTTCCTGGCGCTGAACGGCAGCCAGCACGCGACGAGCCTACTGCTGTCGCGGAGTGCCGTCGTCTACAGCCCAGCTCCATCGTACACGCGAGCGTTCCCGGCGCGGGGTCGGCGTGTACTGATATGCCGAGCTGTAGTGTGATGCAGCAGGCGAAACGCCCTGAGAAGTCGTTGTGGCTGATCAAGTTTGAGCCGTCGCCGAAATGGAGCAATCCCCTGACGGTTTGACGCCAGCATATATACATATGATGTAGACCCTTCGCGTGCTGAATTCGGCGAACGCGCAGGGCTGGACGGCGTCGCGAGACCCGCTGATACAGGTCCGCATTAAATTCAACAGCCGCGAGGCGGCCGTCCAGTTCGCGGAGACCCATGGTAAGGTTCCCGCTTGCGAACCGGCCCGCAATGTCGCATTGTGACCTGTGGCCAATGCCCAGGGCTGTCCTACCGGGTCCAGGAAGCACATGTCAAGCAGCGGGCGCCGAAATCCTACGCGACCAACTTCAAGTGGAAGGGGAAACCCGAATAGCACGCCTCCCGATCCGATGCAGGATGGGTCATACATCATTGTCAAATGTTACACGGGCAAGGGAGGTTGAGACGAACTGCCGTCATCGCCTTCGTCGATGCTTTTGCCTCTTGAACTTGTCCGGCGCCGAGATGAGCAACTTGTCGTGGATCATTTGTACAATCTGTTGTCGGACGACGTCGGCGTATTCCATCTCCCTGAACTCCCTCGGGAACCGATACGCCAGCCAGATATATATGTCGACGACGGCGGCGAGCTCTTCCAGGTCCTCCAGCGGCACGGGACGGCCACTTGTACCGCGTAAGATGGCTTCAACGGCGGGGTCGAGGTCCAGGGCGACGCTTGAATGCGAGGTGAACTGTCGTGCAAAGCTGGTCAACTTCTTCACCTGCGACCGCGTGCGCAGGTCGACTGGTGCCATTGCGAACGTGTGCCGTTGGTTCAATGTCAGCGGGAGCCTAGAACATGAAGCTCAGTCTCGCACAACAGTACGAAGGGCGGTGCCTTACTGTTGAATAGCTTCACCGAGTTCAATCAGGTCCTGGAGCTTAGCAGTCATGAAGAAGAGCCCGTCCAGCGTGGAATGATGCTGAAACTGCCTGATGACTACGAAAGCGAACCAACGTGTTCAGTTCGTTGGTCTCGACAGCCACAAATGCAATAGGGAGCAGGGTACCTTCGTGATAGTCAAGGTTAGGGATCGCCTCCGACAATTGTTGAATGGCGGAGAACTCGGGCGTCAGGCCAGCTTGCTCGATGGCAGTCGGTTTTGATTTCAGGGCTTCGCGAAGGAAGTCGACATCGTCCTCATTGGCGGACGCTTCCAGGCACGTCACTTCGCCAGTCGGAAATTCTGACCCGTACCTGCCAGCACGCCCGCCGATCTGCAGGACCTCAGACACGGTTAAACGTCTTGTTTCCTGGCCGTCGAATTTCTGAAAAGCGAATCAATATCTGACGCTGAGGCAGTCGAGTGTTCCACATGGTCCAGACCCGCAGCGACGTGAATATGATTCGCTTGATGTGCAGGTTCAGCCCCATTCCGATGGCGTCGCTGGCAATGAGGATATCGAAGCCAGAATCAGGGTCGTTAAACAGGGTGGCTTGCGCCTGGCGCGCTTGTGGTGGCAAACTGCCGTACACGACGCAGGCCTTGAGGCCGGTCTCCCGTTCAACACGTTTCTTCTACGCGGATCCCGTTATCAGAGCCACCCATCCGACTCCCCCGCATCCAGTGACGAACCATCTCATGGATGCTGTGTCGAGAGAAGCAGATGAGACAATCGCCACGCGACAGCTGTTTCAGGGATCTGACAGGACTGCTGAACGACAGCGTACCTGGGGCGCAGATCAGACACCATTTCACTGTATCCGACCGACGATCCGAACACTGACCAAGCCGTTGATGCGGGATGATGGTCAATTGCTCGTCGTTGATTTCGCATATTTCTTCAATTAGCGAGGTTGCTGAGGTGTCTCCACAGAGGTAGACCTATCAAGACGGCTCAGTGGCCCGGCAAGCACTATGGGCGCCTTCGGTGGTCGCCGACCGTCTGCGCTGGAGCGCCTAGTAGGGCGCGAGTGAAAGCGTGACCACGGTCCGGGTCGCCCACCATTTGAATTTCGTCGATAACGGCAACTTCGACTTCGCTGTTGACATCCGTCATCTCAACCGTCGCTGACTTGTGCCTGGCGAAGGGTGTATCTATTATTTCCTGCCCTGACCGACACCCTCAGCACAGCTGGGCAACACGTATCGTTAGCACCACGCCGGTTACCTGTACGAAGATCGCAGGGCACAGCGTTCCCCTGAAGCCGCTTGTAAACCTGCCAGGCCAGTAATCGCAACGGCCCAGCATAGAGGCCACAGTCGGCTTTCTCCAGGTCCACCAGCGCACCATGGGTTTTCCCGCTATTGGTGGGACCGCAGTGAAAGACGATGTGACGTTTCATCGACCTTGCCAACGGATACCACCTGCGGCACGGGTCCAATGGATTAGAACTCGGGACAACGAATATGGAAGATCCTACTGAGATGGGCCACGAAGATCGGTCAGTGCTACGACGTCGTTGTTGACCTCTTTGGACTGGTGCATCATCGCGAAGGACTTGAACGCGTCGACGATCTTCTCCGGCGACGACGACCGCGCCACGAGCTGCTGCGCGCCGTCGTCATCACAGTACATGTTGACCAGTTTCCGGATCGCCCGTCGCCCCAGGTTGAACTCATCGTGCAATTCATCGCGCACCCTCGAATTCCCGATAATGTCCCGAATGTGATCCGACGCCGACGACATACGGCGCCGGGCACGGCACCACTGACGATGCAACATCCGACAGCGACGGCGACAACCGCTCCCCGGGGAGCTCTACTTGGGACTGGCTGCTCGCTGTGAAATGACCACTGGACCGCACCAGCAGGTGGTACCACTACAGTACTATTTGTTGCGCGCTGCAGCTCACTGTGCGGCAGACTGGTGCAGCTGCAGCGGGCGCGGCGATCCCCCGTGCGCGCAGCTGCCAACGACGCACCGCGGAATGGCCGCCAACGGGGGATCCGCAACGCTGGCTAAACGATTCGGTCATGATGCAGGCCGTGTGCGGTCTGTACTGATTGCATATGCAAGCAGGCGGCATCGTGTGCGCTTGTCAGGTGCGTCGCGCCTGGAGCTGCTGCTCCAGGTTCTGTAACCTGCGCGGGCTGGTCAATAAACTGGCAGAGACACACACCGTTCCCGCCCGCATCCGTTACTTGATGGATCCCTTCGAGTTCAGGTCGAATTTGCGGGCCAGCGTCAGGCACTCGTGTATGGACAGCGGCAGGCCCGTTTGGCGAACCCAGAGGCAGAACGCGTCGTGATCTGTACCACCGTTCGTCAACGCCGGCGAATCCCCTGGCCAGAGCGCTCTGCGTATATACCGAGTTGGCCGTTTCGCGACAGCGTATGGGCGTGGTCGATGAGAGCGCTGCGATCGACCTGGGAGACTGCACCGGCGAGCTTCTTCTCGACAACGTCCACGTCGGCGGCCGGGAACATGTCGGAGTGCGACTCCATGAAGCGCAGCGTGAATTCGTCGGCGCCGGTCAGGCGGAACGGGAACCCGTTCAGCCGCAGCGTCGACCCGACGAAGAACTTGGTGCTGTCCAGGTTGGGCAGGTACGTGCGCTCCAGGAACTTGCCGCCGACGAACCCGGAATTGCGAACCTTGCCCTCGAAGATCGCCACGGTGCTGTCCTGTTTGAAGAACGTCACGACGAACTTCCGTTCGTGGTCCTCCGGGCGGTTCGTATCCAGGATCGCCTCGAACCGCAACGGCGACGCGTCGAACACGATGTGGTGCTGCTCCGGCTGCGTCGACGGTTCGTCCTGCAACACCTCCTGGCGACGAACCTCTTCCGTTGCCGTCTGGCACGGGATCGCCCGCATCTCGTCGTCGGTCAGCCCGTAGTGCGTCTTGTAGAAGTTCCTCGTGTACTCGTCGCAGTCGGTGATGAGGAGCTCGCGGCCGAACACGACAATGGTGCCCCCGATACGGAAGTCGGCCTCGCTGTAGAACGCATCATCCTCCAGCGACTCGTCCGTGCCGATCTGGGCCTGGTTCGACGACGCGAACGCCTTCGGCATGCGGTGGCGCTTCAGCAGGGCCGGGAACGCGTCCCGCCCCGAGTTCGGCTGCTTGATCTCGAGGACCTCCATCGTCGAGTCCGCCCGGAAGTAGTGCACGATGAACGGGCGCGCCTCGCCGTACAGGGCCGGGTCGCGCCACGTCACCCAGAACCGGAGCACCTGCCTGTCGTGCTCGAGGAACTGTCGCGTGCGACGCAACGTCGACTTCATCGGCTTGCCCTGCTGCGCTTCGACGAACTTGGTCACGTCGCTGGCGTGTCGGCCGTCGGGTTTGGCACCAGGGGCGGCGGCCGCCTGCTGCCTGGCGTGGAAGTCGTCCAGCGGCGTCGGCTCCGAGGGTCCCAGCTGCAACCCGAGCGTTGCTTCGAGGAACCGCCTCGTGAACGGGTCCGCGTCTGTGATTCGGAAGGTCTTCCCGTAGATGGGAAGCTCGGCGCCGATTCGCGCCAGGTCCTGGACGACGTAGTAGCGGTCGGGACCGGCCGGGATCTGGTGGCGCTTCACGAGCAGGCCCTGTTTCATGCCGCTGTTGTGGTCCTTGATCTCCTGAATGTGGATCGAGTCGTCCTCGAGGTAGTAGAACAGGGTGCAGGCGCGAACGCGTTGCGTCTCTTCCGGGCGTTCATGGACGGAATCCTTGAAGTACCCATGGAAGCGCAGAACTTTGTTGCTGAACGCCATCCAGGGCGGCAACCGGGACATGGGGATGGCACGACGGTCGTGTTTCGGGATCTTCTTCGTCCATGGGTCCGGCGGGATACCATCGTACCCGGGGCGCTCTTTGGCGAACCGCGCCTCGGGCGAGATCGGCTGGTCCAGCGTGCGAAGCTCGACGACGTCCGTAACGGGGACGCCGTTGATCAGGTCGAACTGGTGGCGTTTCGCGAACGACGCCGGCACATCCGTCTGGAGGGCATACCCGGGCAGGAACGGGAGCGGCATGGGGCTGTCACGTTGACGATGACGATAGCCGCAGCGGTCTAGATCGCCCTCCTAACCAGGGACCGTACCCCTGCCTCGTCGAGTACTACCGGCCATGATCCATCATCGCCTACCCGCCAATACAATACGTTAGGGCGTCCCCGGTATGTTCGCTGTGCAGCGGGCTACCTGCAGTGGTAGGTACTTCGCGCAATATCAGGGGCACAGTCATATATTGGGTCAGCGTCGCGCAACGAATTGCTGTGCAATGAGCGAGGCAGCTGTGTCCTGCAGAGGGGGATTGGATGACGCAGGCGGCGATGGTGACTTGACGGCGGTCCGGTTGCGACCGGCGACCGGGTCGAAGTACATGCCGGGAGGGATCGGTTCGTCGCGCATCGATGTCGGTTTCGGGGGGACGCGGGGCAATGGGTGCTTCCGCTGGCGCCAGGCGACGACCTCGTGCGATGACGTGTCCTGCTGCCCGGTCAGGCCAGCGGCAGCACAGACCCGGCCCCAGCCAGCGCCGGGCGGCCGACTCATCGCCTGCGTGGTCGTTTCGTAGTTGGCGTTGGAGATGTCACCGAACTTGATGGCCTGCGGTTGATCGACGGGCACCTTCGTCGTAAGAAGCTTCGTCCCGAGATCGTTCTGCGTCTTGATCGTCAACGCTGGCGTCGCTCTCTGGCGACCTTGCTGGTCGGGCCAACGGAAGTCGCCTTGTGACACGGTCTCGAACGATGGCGTGGAGATGTCGGCCAGGAGGATCTGGTTGGGTGCCGGAGGTGGCTTTCGAGTCGTTCTGCACGCTGATGCGTCGCCGCGCTTGACGAACGCCGATCCTGACGTTGTTTCAAAGTGGCCCTTCGGCGGCACCGTCGTGGGCATCCGCATCGAGATGTGGCTGGTGCGCATCTTCGAGCCGATCTCGCCCAGTGGACACACCTCCACCTTCGCCCTGTACTTCGACCCGATGTCGTTGCTGGCCGGGAAAACGTTAGCCAACCCCGGCCCAGCAACAGGTAAGCGTGCTTCGCCCACCTGTGCACGAAGGTCAGCGATGCGAGCGCCCGCCCAGCAGCATTTGCGTCCAGCTCGACGAAGTCGCTGTGCGAGACGCTCTTCGCCGGCGCCTCGTTCGTCTCAGTGTATATGCCGGACATCGCCTGACGTCACGATACGAATGCTAAATATCTGGGCACTCGTCGGCGATCAAACGACGATCTCCTTGTGCAGATTCGCTAGACGTGATCGTGCCAGGCATAGCAGCAAGCAGAATAAATGATCGGTTGATGATTGTGGATGAGTTAACAGGGGAGCAACGCGACAGTCTTCTCGCCCTCTGTCTCCTCGAAGTATAAGCGTGGCGCATCAGCGATGACCTTGAGCGCTTGCCGGGCGTCCTCGCGCGAAAGAGCGAATGCGCCGGCGAAGCTGACATCAATGGTACTGTCTGGCGAGAACAGGACATCGGCACCTGCCGCATGAATGATCGTCGCTGCCTTCGTTTCGACACATTCGATGTGGCGCAGAGCGGGACAAGCCTCGTCCAATAGGGCATTGACGGCCGCGTTTTCATGGAAAGCAGCGTGTTCTACGGCGAGCGTGAACCGATACAGGAAGGTCTCGAAGGCTTCCTTGTACCTGGACGCCCAGTCGGTCCTGGCCTTGTCGGCGTGCAGGTACTCCAAAGCGCGGTCGAGACTGGGTCGGATGCGATCACGTAGGGCGCGCTCCCAGACGTACAGGTTCATGATCTGATCGTACTTGGCCGCCATGCGATGCGCCCAGGTCAAGCCCTCACGAACGTCGGCGGGCAGGTTGTCCGCCTTGCGGGCCTGGCTCTCTAAATACATGATGCTGTTGAACCCGTTCCTGACCAGCTTCACCAAGTCCATCTCGGCATGTGGCGACAATGTCGACCTCAGCTTAGTGAAGGTCGCCTGCGACGACCCCGGCCGCCGATTCTTCAGCAACAGGGCCCGATCTGCAACGAGTGTGACGCCCCGGGACGATACCAGATCGACGACCTCGGACGGCACCGCCTCAAACACGTTGAACGGGCATCGGATCGCCACCAGGTGCTCCGCACACCCAGCACGATCCACCCGGTCCAGCACGTTCGCCGCCGTTGCACCCGACAACACCTCCGGCCACGCGACCCCAAACGGGGCGCCGGGCGCCACCGCGTCCAGGTCCGACACGAACCGGACGGACCGCCCCCCGCCCGACATACCCGACGCCGGCACGTCCCCGTACTCGCCCGCCCGCGTCCGACATCGACTGACCGGCGCCGGCGTCGCCGTCGACAGGCGCCGGCGGCAAATCCGGCGCCAGCTGCTGCCCCCCGTCGTCGTCATCACCATCATCACCCAACGCGGGCAATTTGCCGAATGACAACCCAGTCGGCAGTTCGCCCGTTGTCAACGATGTTACTTGTTACATCATTATTTTGTGGTCGGGACGGGCCCGGCTGCTGTAGGTGTAACGCCGCCAGCGTACAGCGGCGGGCGCTTCGGGTGTTGGCTGGTCAGGTAGTCGGCGCGCTCGAAGTACAGGAGCGGGGCGCCGGCAACGTAGTGCAGGGCGTCGCGCGCGTACTGCCGCGTGACGCGTGCGCAGGCGAGCGACAGCTCGACGATTTTCGACTGGCAGAACAGGATGTCGGCGCCGGCGGCGTGCAGGATGGACGCGATCTTCAGTTCGATGTCCTTGGTGTTGTACAGGACCGGGCACGCCTTGTCGATGAACGCGCCCAGCTCGTCCATCTCGCGGTAGGCGATGTCGCAGACGGCCTTGATGAGGAGGTCGGTCAGGACCTGGAACGCGCGATAGTACAGCGCCGCCCAGCGCTGGTGGGCCAGCGATCCATTCGACAGGTGCCACATGGCGTCCTTATAGCTCATCGTGACGTACCGCATGACGTTGTCGAAGATGATCGCGTTCATGATCGTGTCATATTCGTCGTACAGGCGATGGCCCCAGTGAACGCCCTCGAAGATATCGGGTGGCACGTCACCCTCCTTGATCTGATCCTCCAGTTCGAGAACGGCCTCGAACGCCAGGGCGACGAGCTTGGGCAGGTCGGACGCCTGCTTCGGGATCTCCGAACTGACCATCGTCAACGTCAACACGCCTGGCGCCCGCGATTTCATCGTGAACGCGCGCTCGGCGACCAGACGCACCGCCCGCCTCTCCAGCGCGTCAACCGCATCGTCCTCGACGCGCTCGAACAGGTTGAACGGGCATCGGACCGCGACCAGGTGCTTCATCGACCCAGCCGCGTCCGCCCGGGTGAACAAATTCTCGACCATGTCACCCGTGACGGGAACGTTGAACCTGATGCCGAACGGCGCGCCCGCATCGGCGACCTTGTCGACGTCGTCGTAGAACGTGATGCGCTTCTCGTCGTCGCCCTTCTTGTTGGTGTTGCTGTACGTCATCGTGCAGGGCCACGTGTCGTCGTACCTGCTACCGTCCTTGACCGTGCACCGGCTCCTCACCTCGCCGTCCAGCAGGACCGGCTCGACGCCCAGCGACGCCAACGACGCCACCCGTCGCCGGCCACATATTCGGCTGCACCGCCGCGCGATCATGCCAGATATCAGTCGCTCCGTTTATGAACCCGTGGTCGATCGCGGCCGTCGTCTCTTGGCTTTGGGCGGCGCGGGACTGGCCGCCGCGATCTGCTCGAATTCCATCAGCGGCGCCTTGGCGATCATCTTCAACGCGATCCGGGCGTCGTCCTTGGTGACTTTCCGGTCATCGTCCTCCATGTTCATCAGGATGCCCGGGGAGAACAGGACGTCAGCGCCGGCGGCTCGCAGGATGGTCAGCGCCTTACGCTCAACGCACCAGATGTGGGCGACCGTTGGGCAGACGTTGTTCAGGAGCTCGTAGATCTGGACGTTCTGGCGGAAGGCGGTCAGCTCGGCGGCCATGCCGATGCGCCCGATCAGGACCTCGAACGCCGTCGCGTACTTGTCCGCCCAGGCCAGGCTGCGTTTGTTGCCGAACTCGCGGAAGTGCCCAGCGATGCGCTTCAGCGTCGGGCGGATGCGCTCGCGCAGGGCGGTCTCCCAGGCGTACATGTTGACCAGATGGTCGATTTCGACGGCGAGTCGCCGGCCGAGCTGCAGCGCCTCCTCGACGTCGCCAGGCATCTCGCCCGTCTTCGTGATGTGCCTCTCGATCTGGATGACCTCCTTCAGGCCCGCCTTGATGATCGACGGCAGGTCGACGTAGTCGTGGGGCGTGAACGACGACCCGATCTTGATGAACGTCGGCTTCTCGCTCGGGACCCGCGATCGCGGCAGCAGGGCGCGATCGGCAACGAACCGGATGCCGCTCTCGGCGAGCAGGTCCAGCGCGTTGTACGACACGCGTTCAAAGATGTTGAACGGGCACCGAAACGCAACGAGGTTGCCGAAGACGCCCTCGCGCTTCGCGCGGTCCATCGCGAACCGGACAGTGTCGACCGAGAGCGGGCGATCGGACCGGAACCCGAACGGCGTCGCGTGCAGGTCGTCGTGGATCGCCACGAACGGGACGTGCTGGTCGTCGTGCGTCATGGCCGTCGGGCCCAGGTCGTCGTACACGCCCGTCCTGGTCGCGCAACGACTCTTGGGCCGGACATAGGCCGGCGGGTACATCGCCAGCCCACGCCGACGCCACGCGGTCATCCTGGGCACGTAATCCAATTTGAGAGCAGACGACGCCATCCATCCGGTCGAAATGGAACTGTATCGGTCGGTATAATAAGTTATGACGTGGGCCCAGGTCGCTAGCGCGCACTGGCGTCGCCGTACTTTGCGAGCAGTTCGGCTTGCTTGGCAGAGACGTCCGCCTTACGAGGGGGCCCTGGCGCTGCCGGGGCGGGCGCAGTGGTGGTTGGTGCGGGAGCAGCGACGCGTTTGACGACCTCTCGACGACGTTCGTGCGGGGACCGCGATCGCCTCCGCTTGTGCTCGTTGATGGACATGGTGGCCTTGCAGCTGGCTGGTCGCGACGCGTAATCCTTGCCATGGGCGAGTGCCGATTCGCGCTCCTGTCGCCGGATGGCCTCCTCGACTTTCTTCTCCGCATGCATGCGCGAGCCGCCTTCACCGCGACGTTCACGACGACGGCTCTGGACGCTGGGTGGTCGACGATCCGTCATCAGCTTGATGGACTGGCTTCGGACTTCGGCTTGCTCTCCATCGTAGTCGACAAAGGAGACCCGATAGCGCCCGTTAGGAAGTACCTCTTCGACGACGGCGTCGTAGTACTTGCCGTCGTTGTAGTACTGGGCGCGAACCTCGGTGCCAACGGGAATACGCATCGGGTCGCTCGAATCGGCAACACCAGCCTCAGAGGCGCCGTCATCGTCGTCGGCGTCGAACACGGGCTCGACCGTGCGATACGATCCGCTGGCCGTCAAGATCAGCTTCTTATACTCCCTGTGAACAGGAATCGGGATGCGCGGCAGGATCGTTCCAGGGTAGTTCAGGTCCAACAGGAGTCGTTTCGCGAACTCACCCAGCGTGCAGGTTGGCGCCGACGGCCCTGACGGCGAAAACTCGGTGGTGTCGTCCAGCAACGGCGCGAACCAGGCCCAGAGCTTCTTTGGCGGATGGACAAACCGCAAATACAGGAGCGCAATGCCACGCATGAACGGCGGCTTCGTATCGGAAAGCATCGCCCCCATTTGCCGGACCGTCAATTTCATTGTCAGCAGCTTGTACAATAGACAGAAGGCAGTCGACGGAAGACGGGTCTGCCCAATCGTCAAAGCTTCCAAGTGTGTCACCTGTCGAACGGGGATATCAGTCCATCAAGTTAAACAAGACTGCGCCCATCTGAAATACCTTGTTGCGGACTTCGTTGAGAACCTCATGGAAACGGCGGTATTGGCTGTCAAACAATGTTCAGCAGATGCCACGAGCAACTGACACGGCGAAAACGCTTACAATAGGTCTTTGAAGTATTCGGAGCTGAGGATGTTGGTCGCCAGGATATTGTTGAAATTGAAATGCGCATCACACAGCATATCGACGATCGCTTTCCGATTACCGCGGACGGCCTTGGGGACTTGCTCGGCCGCCTTGGCATCGTCGACTTCTTCGTCCGTCTCCGAATCCGACTGAGCGTTCTGCGTATAATTGTAAGACGATCCGTCCGGCGTTCTGTACTCCGCGTACATGCTCATATCAAACGCGGGCCCATACTGTGCATTCATATACGCGAGCGACGGATCCCAGGCCGCCGCAGCACCCATCACCAGCGGCTGCTGCGGCACGCCCGCATCCCACCCCACCGGAGGTGGTGGAGGCGGCGGCGGCGGGTACGCCTGCTGCTGCGCTGGGTACTGTTGCTGTTGCTGTTGCCCGTACCCGTATCCGCCATACATCATCACCAAACGGATCCGGAACTCCGTGGCCGTCCCAAGTCCGCCACAGCCCACAGTCCACACAGCCTGTTCGACGCGGGCCCTCGTATGCATGCGCGACGGTAGCAAACGGCATCACGAATGTCGTCCCGGCAATGGGCAACGCTGTTCGCGAATAAAATACGTCCTCCTGAATCGTATCGCAGCGAGGCGCCGGTGTGTGCGTTCGGTCGGGCCAATCAGGGCTACTAAAGTACGGCACGTACACGTGTAAGGGGAAGTCCAGAAAAAAGTGCGTGACTGCAGGCGGGGCAGACGTTTGTGTGGCCGTGCGCGTCCCGTTGGGCCCACTCTGTGGTGTGTGTGTGTGTGGTAGAATCGGCCGCACCGCGCAATCCCGTCGGCCGACACTTTTGTGCATCCGTTGATCGCGTGTGCGTTGCGCGGGGCGTTCCAACGAGCGGGCGCTCCTGCAGATTGGTGCGTTGCGGACGCCGATGGAGTCCGCCGCCTGGGACAAAGTGCTCTCCGTTATCCGCGAAGGCCACGTGCAGGCCTGCGTCCTCAAGTACACCGACGAGGTGCAGCGCCCGTGCGAGGCCACCGTGGACATCGCCGACGGCAACGCCGTCGACAACCTGCCTAATGGCGTCCTGCTGCCCAACGGCCTGACGGTTATTCCCGATGTGGAGTCGGTGATCGCGAACCCGTACGGGCCTGTGGCCACGCTCGAGTTCCGATGCCGGACCGAACGTCGCGACCAGACGCCATCGTCCGTCACCTCGGCCCTGCTGTACACTGAACCGGCGGACGCGCTCATCGAACCGATCGAGCTGTCGTCGCCAACGTTGAAACCGCGTCTGTCCCCCGTCGCGGCGATCGGCGTTCCCGACGAGCCGCCGCAGTTGACGTTGCTGACGGGGCCGGATCGGATGCCACCACCGATGGCGGCCGTGCAGCGTGGGACGTCGTGCCACCAGTGCAAGAACGCCAGGACGATCGACCAGCTGGCGTTCTGCTCGAACAAGTTCGCGAAACGTACGAGCGCCGACATGCGCAAGTGCAGGAAGAAGTTCTGCCAAGGGTGCCTGGCGAAGTTCTACAACGACTCGATCGACAATGCCAAGTCCAGGAACGACTGGATCTGCCCGTCCTGCCGAGGATGCTGCCGGTGCGCCGCCTGCACCCGTAAACGACAGAAGGCCCTGTCGGACTCGAGCGCCCTGTTCGGCGCCCACGACGTCACCGTCAGCGACATTCTCGGGGGATCCGGCGGGCGCCCCACGATGCCCGACGAACAGGTCGAGGCGCAGGGCGCCGTTGTTCGCCAGATGAAAATGGAGCCCATGCTGCCTGACAGCATCGGCAAGGTGCAGAAGCAGGCGCGAAGAGTGTCGGCGGTGCGTTCGGAACCGTATCCAACCGGGTACGATGGCAGCGACCTGCCGGCGCCGGACGGGGCTGGTGGATCGGCGGTCAGCATGCCGTAAGCGCCGAGGAATATTCGTTCGCCAGCGCCCCTCTGTATTTAATGATACAATGGATATATATTCTATGGTTGTCTGCGCGCTGCTAGTATACGGCGACGCTGTCGTCGAAGTATCACCGCAATGTTCAATCACCATTTCCAAGAAGTTGTGTTCCCGCCGGCGCCCCCCCTAGCCGCTTTGGCAACCCGTTCGGCAGCAGAACCGGTATCGCTCCTCATCGCGTCAACGGTCACGGCGGCCGTGTCCGCAATGGATCCTGCTATCCAAGGTATTAATGCAGCGATAGCTTTATTAAGAGATGACATCCATTCGGCACAGCTGCTGTATCAATTTCTCGAGTAAGTAACAGACTTGGGTTAAAACAGATACCGCAATTGTCACGAGCGAACATCGTCCCTTAAGAAGCCATCGCGCCAACTCAATACGCACCGTCAGTACCTACTGACATGCACTGTGACTGTCCTTCGACATCGACTGGCGCCTTCCTATGCTGCCGCTTGGCGCAGCCCGCACCCCCGGTGCTATGTAGCGAATGACTTGGTGACAGTGACGCTGGCGCGCACCCTATTGGCTCACACGGGTATGCCACTGGGTCCCATGTCCGAACAATCACTGTATAATGGCAACAGTTTGCACTCTGCAGTACCTCATTTATCTGCCCTCGTCACGGGTGTCCGGCTGCCCTAGGCAAGTCTAGCGTCGCCTTACGAGAAGCACAAATACGGCCGCGACCCAGTGTACAATGACGTTCCCTATTTGTCTAACTCGCCGCTACATCTACTGCAACAAGAAGAGGAAGTATTGTACTAAGTAAATAAGATCCGCATGTTACCGTTGCTCGGGGGAACCTAGCCTTTCTGCGAACATCCACACGGTCTTCGGAACCGACACCGAAGGGTGATTGGGTAGAGGGCCTCCGGCCCCCTACTCAGTCACCTAGTATATTCTATGGTTGCGATTGCAAATGGAGAACGACGACGTCATCGTGCCGTGCGTCGTGCGCGCTGGCCCTGGCCCTTGATCCTCTGGACAATGTCCTGCAGCATGATCGGCGGCAGCTCCTGCTGCTCATCGGCGCCTGGCGTCCTGTGCGGCTCCCGCGCCCTGGGCCTGCCTATGATTTCTGGGGCTCGTGTTAGTCGAGGCGCCGGGTCAGAACGCGCGGGGGCCCCACCTGCTTTCTTGTTGAACCTGGCACGCTCGAACAGCACTGTGATGCTGTTCAAACGGTGCTGGCTACCGGCGACTTTGTACGCTCGGCGTTCGGCACTTCTCTGCGCCAAAGACTGACACCAAACGCCGCCGTTACGATAGTCTGATTCAGTGCAGGGTGTCGCGACGCCCGACCGTGGTGTCCTCGCCGTCATCCTCGAACTTGATGAAGAGCGACGGCAGCCAGACGCCCAGGGCGGCGTGGCCGAAGTAGACGTGGTCGGGCGACGGGACGGCGATGTTGGCGCGTGATTTCGCGATCCAGTCGACGTCACCGCGAGCGGGCCGCGTCACCACCGGGAGTTGCACCGTATCCGGCTGACGACGAGACGAGTCGCCGCCCGGCACCTTCGTCATCACTGGGTGGGTACCCGATATATCGACCTTGCGAATCTCGCGTACTACATGCTGTGGGGACACTTTTATGCTTTGCTAAAGTGACTGAAACGTCAAATCTTCAGGGCGGACATGACGTTGGATATGGATTCGATCTCGATCGACGCCTGCCACAGCATGAAGTCGACGTCGACCAGGTCGTCCACGTCGATCTTGGCGGAGATCGCGTCGAGTTGCTTGGCCAGCGGCGGCAGCTTCCCGTTGACCAGCTCGTACTCGTCGCAGCTGGCCATCTTGGGCGACTCTGCCTGCGCCTGCAGCCGGTTGTAGATCTTCTGCAGGCCTTGCAGGTCCCTGACCGCCTTGTCCCTCGGGTACGGCGGGCGCTTGGCGCGATTCGACTCGACTACCTTCGGGTCCGGTTTCATCATCTTCAGACGAATGATCAGCTCCTTCTGGTCTTCCAGCTGTATACGGCGACACTGTCAGCGCGGCACGAGGCAGACGCGATGCCCTGTACCTCGTTATTCTGGGCGGCCTCGATCAGCGCCTGCAGGCCTTGGACCCAGACGCTGTGGTCTGTGTGGTTCTTCGCGACGACGTCCAGCGTCTTGTCGTTGTCGTAGATGATGGAGAAGGAGGCGCGCGCCAGTTCGGGGGCGGCCTGCCTCTGGAACGTTTTCGTCTGCTGGCCGGTGATGATCTTCCTGATCCTGTGGATCTCGATCTGCGTCGACTCCTTCGACTTGTTCTTCGACGACCAGATGATCTTCGTGTTGTCCTGCGACAGGCGGAACGGGCGGAAATGGGGGATGCCCCACTGGCCGTACTTCAGGAACGACGTGCCCTCCTTCATCAGCTTCAGCGCGTCGAACTCCTGGATCCACTCGCCTTCCTTCAGCTGCGCGGCCATGCCCTGGTCCTGTGACATGGCCCGATTGTGCTGGGGTGGCGGACGAACCGACAGATGGGACGGCGGTTGTGCAACCGGTCGCGCTTTCTTGCCTTTCTCCTCGGCACCGCCCTGTACCAGGTTCGCCTTTGTCTCATCGTCGCCGACATCTTCGCTCCCGTCGTCGTCGTCGTCGTCGTCGTCTTCGTCATCGCTTTCAGCGTCGGGATCCTCCTTGACAGCAGGTGCCGAATTTCGTGGTAAGCCAAACGATGGTGCAGCCGCCGGTGCCGACGTAAACGTTCTCATTCGGGACGTCGGTACGTTCAGCGTTTGAGCTTGCGTCTGTTGGGGTGCCTGACTGAAAACGTCGAACGGGGATTCGGGCTGCTTGGCAAAGGGCACGGGCTGTTGAGCGGGGGCAGGTTGTTGGAAGATGTCGAATTCGCTGGACGGTGCCTGCGGCTGCGAGAAGATGTCGAACGTCGGCGGAGGGGATGGGTGAGGCGCTGCTTGTCGCGGCAGCGACGGGAACCCGAGCGCGTCGGGCGACTGTGCCGGGGATGGTTTCTGGGCGGACGAGATGCCAAGCATATCATCAAATACGTTCGGTTCCTCCTTGGCAAGCTTCGTCATGTCAATCGAACCGGACACGGTGCGCTTTCGCGTCCGGGTGGGGGAACGAGGCGCTTCCAGACGCGCATCCATGATGGCGGCCCGATACCTTGCTATACGCAAATGGAGGCACGCGCCCACCTATGCACTTCAACTACGCGAACCTGGATTAAGAATCTGCCTCGTCCGCTATGCACGTGGTGTCGAACAATGGGTTCGTATTCAATGGCGTGCTCAATGCCGTCCCTGGTGTCTCACAATCGGCACTGCAGTAGTTCCTGCTTACCAATTGCAACCCTGCGATGACGACAAACAGTTCAGATCCAGCTGGGCCCTGTAGTGTGTCCTAACCTGTGAACAGCATCTGGGCCATCCGCGATTCGCAGGCACCGTAACGCAGCCCTGCGCATCGCTGGCGTTCAGAACCGCCCTGAATGTCGTTGGTTGGTGGCTACCATAAACGAGCTAGGACGGTGTCTTGGCTGACGCCAGCAGCACCGTGCAGTTGGATAGCGCGATCGACAACATTGAGGATGGAGGTCGGGACCGTGACCTTCACTTCCGCTAGGAGATGACGCGCGCTCTTGTTACCGTTCGCGTCCATTACGGATGCGGCGGTGAGGATGAGGGAGCGACACTGGTCGATCTCGATTCGGCAGGACGCGATATCTTGCTGGACCGCGTCCATGGCAGAGAAGCGCTTCCCGAACGCAGATCGAACTGCCCAATGACATGGTCGGTCGGGTGTGATTAGGCCGCAAGCCAGCTTCCAAACCTTTGGCTCGACGGCACATCAGTTCCAGGGCCCTTTCCCCAGCGCCAATAGCTCGCATACAATGATGAATACGTCCCGGACCTAACCGTGCCTGCCGACAACTCGTCATTTCAGGCCCACATGATCAAATAGCCGAGCGATAGGAAAGAGGACCTGCGAGATCTCGAAACCTTGCCCGACTCGTCCGATAAGACTGCTCAGCGGAACGCGAACGTTAACGAGGCGTATCTCAGCATGACCTGAATGCAATTGGTACATCGACTTCAACGAGCAGCATGTAAGCGCATTACCTTCAGGAGCGTCGTCGTAGCCAAACACGGAAAGGTGCCGGACAACATGTACACCAGGAGTGTCAATTGGGACGAGAACAATCGACTGCTGCTTCCAGCGGTCGGTGTGAAGTGGTTCAGTCTTGCCCATGACGATCAAAAGGCGACACGACGGATGCATTGCACCGGAGGTCCACCATTTGCTCCCGTTAAGCACCCAGCTGTCACCCTCCTATAAAAAGGCAGCATTCATTACCGAATGCAGAAATGGGTCTGACATCAATGGACCGCTTGCCTTTCGGATTGAGCAATGGACCTGCGTCGCATCGCTGCTGGCGACATGCGGCTCAGTCATGCCAAAGCAGGATCGAATCGATCCATTGAGAAGCGGTTCGAGCCACTGCGATTTCTGTTCTGGCGTCCCATACAGAGCAAGGAGCTCCATGTTGCCGGTATCGGGTGCACTGCTGTTGCACGCTTCCGGTGCAAGTAGGATCGACCGTCCCATGATTTCACATAGCGGTGCGTATTCCACGTTCGTCAGAGGCTGCGGATTTCTATCGTTCTTGATGGTAAGGAACAAGTTCCAAAGCCCGCGCTTACGAGCTTCGGCCTTGAGCGTTTCCATAACAGGAGGGACACTCCACCGGTCAGTCGACCCCTGCTGCTGTCGCTCGTACACCGCCTCGGCAGGGTAAATGACTTCATCCATAAACTGCAGCAGCCGGGAACGAAGTTCAAAGAAGCGTGAAGAAAAACACTTACGAAACGGCTCCAGCTGCGGTGGGAGATGATCTTTCCGCTGTTCAGTAGCCAACATCGTCGTACGACGTCCAACCGCAATACCAAGGCGTGCAAGAACGGGACACAGTTCCCCGACAGTCGTCGCATGCGCGGAGGATGCATTTCCTTGGATGCTTCTCTTCAAGACACTAATCGGAAACGTCACGAAAAACCGTGTGCGAAACGTGCGAACATGATATACCCTTGACAGATAGCTGCCAACCGAAAGCATGCCAATGCCGAGCATGCGTTAAAAAGTTGCTGATCAAATGGTCTGCCCGTTAGGCGAAGATATGCATATAGCAGGTCGGACTCTGAGGGAATGCCATACTGGGGACCCCATCGACCCTACCAGTCAAGATAAGCCGCGGTTTAACGTACAAAACCAGCCTGAAACCTGAATCGAAGGGACAAACGGGGATTTGGGCATATGGTACATGAGACACAAATAGGAAATGTCGCATATCGATGGGCCCAGTGTGCATAGCTCCCAGTCAAGGATCGCTATGATACTGTCGGGGGATGCGAACCGTTAGACGACCTTAGTGAATATAGAGCACGAGCCCACCGATCCTCTGTAGGATGCAGAATACAGTTATCCAGCCGAAAGTCACCTGCACACGGAACGTCATGCCCCGGTACCAGGTACCACAACGGCACAGTGGAAAGCTTACCATGCACGATAGAGCACTCGGATTCATCAGAGCGCTGTGGTAATTTGTCGTTCAAGATATTGATGAGCTCGTCAACATCTGGGATTTCGCTGGTTTTAGAAGCTTGGTACTGTCAAACGAGTATATTAACGTATGCGAGTATGCGACGACTTTCCGCATGCCAGCATACCTGACGGGTCCATGTATGAACCTGTCGGCGCATGTAACTTTAATGGCGTAAGACCTTTGTTCGCTTGACACAACACAGGATACACATACGTTGTTGGGTCGGGTCCGAAGTCGCTCAGCCCAGCTGCTCGATAGTCAAAGGAGTGCAGGTTGCAGAGAACTCGAAGCAGGTCGGCATATACCGCGAATCGGGAGTCGCGCTGCAAACACAAGGAGCCGTCAATGGAATAAGGGTGCAATGCCACCGAGCAGGATGCAAACCGAGAGGGTTGGCAGGGCCGGATCTTTGAAGATTCGACCACGGACGTATTCCATGACGAAGAATACGGACCCGATAACCGACGGGTCGGTGCATAAGTGCAACACGTTGGGAACAGGAACGTTCGACCCCTGAAGGGCTTTCATGATTCGATATTCACGTTCGACGGCATGAGCAGACTGAAGAAGTTTGCCCGGAGGCTTCCGTCGAATAACGAGTTCGGCTCCCGCTCCAGTTACCAGCAGATAGGTCGGATTGCTGAACGGATTCGGGAAGTACGTCACAAAAGGCAGCCACTCAGGACGGTGTCGCGAATCAAACCTCTGCCCATGCACGAACTGCGTCAAGCTCGGGGAGGACGACCTTTCCTGACTAATCACACCCTGGTCGACGAGGTATGCGACAAGTCGACCAACGTCGACGCCGAGAGCGTCCGGTACGGGACGGGTCTCCTGCATCAAGTCGTTATATGGAACGAGACGGACAAGGTGTTCGAATGGAACTCCGCCGCGTCCCCGTGCCCTCTTGATATCGTCGCGATGAGTCGATGACCAAACTGGCAAAACAGCAAGGCGTGTGACGTTTTCGACGAATCCCATTGAGCGCGCATACAGTAGCCGCTTGGACTTGTGTTCAATGGATATAGCAAAAGGGATGTGTCGTGGGCCCTTCCGCGAATCGAACGCGGGACCATCCCGACCCGAACGGGATATTATGCCACTAAACCAAAGGGCCGCCGAGTGCGCATAGTTGTGCCGACGCGACGATCCCAGGGTGGCACCTTCATCGAGCGAAAGACGCCCCCGACGGTTATTAATGCCTACATGCATGGACTACGTTCTGCTCCAAATTCGTAGGGCGACAAAAACTCCATGCACGTGGTTGCACACGGATCCGTTTATACAATGATATCAGACCGCGGTACAAGCAGCGGAAAATCGCTGTTCCTGGACAGGTGCGCAGGACACATGTCTCGCTTGTCAAATAGGAGTATTGTCTGTTTCAGCGGCTCCACTTGCGCGACTTGCATTCTCTACGGCCATACACCCAGCGATTGTGCTCACAGATGGCATACCCAGGACACTTCTTGCAGACCTGCTTCCGGCGTTCAGGACGGCATATTTTGGGACCGTGGCAGTCCTTGCACTTTGGGGTCATAAGCCACCGAATTCAGGCGGCCCATGGTTGCTTGCGGTCCCTGGTTGACGGCCTGGTTGCCTGCCTGGTTGCTGATTGCCTGCGCTTTATTTTGCCTTGAGCGTTGGTCATTTTCCTGAACGTTGCCCAAAGTTTGCGCTTTGGCTGGATCCGGGGTCGCACCTCCGTTTGCATGCTCCATCTTGAGCGCATAAATGACTTCCACATCCAGAGCTGAGGCTTATCTGGCATGCCATCGTTCCAGAAGAAGCATAGTACATCGTCCCTGAGCGGGTACAGGCGACGCACCAGCACATTCGTCATCGTTGTCGTCCAGGTGTCCAATATTAGGGCACCTCACATATCCGTCTACGGAGTCCGTGCGCAATAACCGTTCCCGTCAATCGATCAGAGTCGGCTGCAGTCATGGTGAGCGTGTTGTTCGTCCCGTGCTTGGTCATGACGGACTGACTATTGTCTTTGTCGTAAAGGGTCGCGTTCGCACCAAGCTCGTTAAACGCGCTTCGCGCCACATCATCGAGAAGTACTACTCGAAGCTGACTCTTGACTTCGACATCAACAAGAAGATCGTTGATGAGGTCGCCATTGTTCCGTCGAAGCGCGTGCGCAACAAGATCGCCGGTTACACGACGCATCTGATGAAGCGTATTCAACGCGGGCCGGTCCGTGGCATTTCGCTGAAGCTTCAGGAGGAAGAGCGCGAACGCCGACTGGATTACGTGCCGGAGAAGTCTGCCATCAACACGTCGTCTATTTCGGTCAGCGAGGAAGTCAAGGAGATGCTTGAATCCATCAAGTTCGCCGACATCCCCGGTCTGAAGGTGGAGTCCCCTACTCCTGCGTACCAGGGCCGTCCGCAGCGCTCGCAGCGTGCGTAAATCAGTACATTCTCCGACGACTATAGATTCCAGAGATGCCTAGCTATTCTGTGCTGCGGGAAGCGATGCCCAGCAACGTAGTCTGCCACGTTCCGAAGCCATCGTCTACACAGTCTCAGCGACAATGACCCGCTCACGGTGCAGACTGGCCTTGTTCAGACACGCTAGCCGTACATGCCTGCCGTGTCCCAACGGCGTGGGACGATTGGCTGGTAACGACGATGTTCATAGGCGCACGCGGTTATCATTGTTCAGGACGGCGCCGACACTCATGCTAGACAGGACTTGCTGTTGTAAGAGTTCCTTGTTATAAATACTCCCTTTACTGAGCGTTCTTGGGTGCCAGCGCGCCGTACTCTCTCTTGTTGGGCTCCAGGTAAACTAGCCCCAGCACGTCGAATATGTCTTTCTCTGTCTTGCAAGGAATACTGGGCCCCAGTATTTCTCTGCCCGTTTCTCCATAACTGGCAGGACGAATCCCATGATCGCTGAGAGAATAGCCCTTAAAGCAACTCAGGAACGGCCAACACAACAAAGCAGAACGATGCACTAACATGTCGCTTCGCATACAGACGCATGCTCCGAACGAAAGCTCCCGTCCCCGAGAAATACAGCAAAGCGAACGGTTCGTCAGCTTTCGTGTATATCTTGATGTCGATCCGGCGATGAGGCGCATCGGGATTCAGCTGGGCAATCCCCATGTACGTCGACCTTTCGTGAGTCGACGATAAGGACGGTAGCGCAAGATGATCCGTCAGAAGGCCTTGCTCAGACAGGTCGTCCACGAGGGTAGATAGGATTTCAGCGGGATTATCCATCTTGTCCTCTTCCTCCATCGGTGCTGAACAACCAATAAGCAACAGACCATGCAACGCTGACAGACGCATACTGATAATCATGTCGATATCGCCACATGTTTCGTTGCCGTGCCGATACGACCCGCACGTGATGACTTGCAGCCGGGGCTGTCGCGTCTGCAACGCACGACGAACGATCTCGGATATCTGTCCGACCTCGCTTCTCGGTATCCTGACTTGTAATTCGTCGTGCCACTGCAACGACTTTCGAACAGCGCCCGGCACGTCGTCTTCTTGTCGGACGTCGTCAATTGTTCGGCAGCCACGATCGTACAATTCTTTCGCCGTCTTCAGGCCGACACCCCAAATCGACGTCAGCTCTTTCATCGCTTGCACCCTCTCATCGCTTTCGAGCCATCGCTGCTTGGCGCAGGTCCCCGTCGCAATAATCTCCTTGATCTTGGTCATGATACTGTCGCCGACATTCTTAACGTGCGCATCCACGTCTTCGACGGTTACCAGTGGTACTTGCAATTTCGCCACGACTTTCTGGGCGCGTTCGTAAGCACGCGACCGATAGACCTCACCAATCGCCGCCGTCGACGCCGCCAAGCTTCCAAGAACCTCAACAATCTTGGCGTTCTGTCCAGCCTCTTCCAGTGTATCTTCGCTTTCGTCGAGACCGTACTCATGGTCAGGCGACTGAGCCGACGAAGACGCAGATGTGGGAGACAGCAAGGCATGATGATTCCTGGACGACGACGTTGGTTCAGGTGCTGCCCTAGGCGGAGCATCCGGTTCACGACGTTTCCAGAGGAACTGGTCCACCTTCGGCAACCTCTTGTGGCGAAGGGCGTCGGACACCCAATCGGGCGTGACGATTACCGCGTCTTTCGGTGGCGGGGCGAAATCGGTAACACGAGCACGGCTGCTCATGATCACATGAGTGACATCGGGGCACAGCGACTCGGCGACGCGACCACCTTTGCAAGACGTCAACAATACCATCGCTGCGTGGGACGCAAGGTGACAAACCGTGGACGGCGATCTGTTTGGACATCAGCGCGCGGCGCTTCATTGTCCAGTCCTCCGAGAACTGTGGCGACAGGTACACGACGAGCCCACTGAACACGCCCGGGCCCGCGTCGTCGCCGCTACCCGGCGATCTCGTTCGCTTCCTCGCCGGCATCCTGCGACCGCGCTATTATTAATGTCGCCCGCCTCATTCCATGCGACGGGTCGGCCAGCCGCCGACAGTCACAAACAGGCGGCAGCAGCGAATCCCCGCGCAGCTCTGTCCCGGTGAAGTCATCGCGGCTGCAGTTCTCGGATCAGCGGCCGACAGGACAGTTGTTTTGCGGTCTACTATTGTAGGCAGGTACCGGGTAGATTCGCGGGGGGACACCGTCGCTGTTGTGGTGCCCTCCTGCCCCCGAGTGCTGTCGCGCAAGTGGCATCGTGCGCGGTGATGCGCTGATGCTGGCGGTACGGCGTGCCCAGTTGCCAGACACGCCCGATGTCACCAGCGTGTACGTGGACGATGGGAACCGGACGCTGCTGGTTGGCACGGCGCGTGGCGACCTTGTCGATGTCGCGACATCGCGGCGGGTTCATGTCTCGGCGGCGCCGATCGCCCAGGTGTTTGTCGTACGGGCGCCAGTTGCCATTGTTGTCGACGCGAGCAATGCCGTGCATGCGGTGGATACCGAGACGATGACGGTATCACGCGACGATGCTGTTCCGATCGGGTCTGGTAATCGCGTGTACGCCATCGCATGCCATGCTGATCGTCTAGCGGTCATATGCGGCGGCCCTTCTCGAATTCGATGTCACGTCCTGTCGCTGTCGCCAACAGCCAGGTCGTCATGGACGCTCACTCATGAAGCATCCCTTCGTGGCATTGCTGAATCCGACCTGCCTTCTATAGCGTCGTCGATGACAATGCATGACGATGATATTTTTATTGGGGCCCCTGCTCAGTACGTCCGCCTTGGGCTTCGTCCCGATGGCAATATCGACGTCGTTCCGTTCTCGTCGATTCCGGTCCAAGGTGTTGTGCCAATCTGCGAGCTGGTCCCATCGCATCGACAGGTGCTCGTCTCGACGAGTTCCCGAATCGGCCTGTTCGTCACCTGCGATGGTATGCCATGCCCTGAACGAATGCCGTTGGCATGGACCCATGCCCCAGATGCGGTTCGTTTCTGTGCCGACCTTGCTGTTGCCATCATTGCTTCCGCGATGCGGATCGAGGTGTTCACGGTGGCCAAGTCTCAACTCGTGCAGTGCATCGATCTCTCTGCGGCCGACACCCCCTCTGAAACGTCTGCGCTGGCTGTGTCCTTGCAACGGCATCCCAGCATTGCTGCCGTTGCTGCTGGGACGCATGGTGCGGTTCTAGAGCAGATGTCGTTAGAGGAAGAGATATCTTCGTATGTCGACGCTCTTCGTGTGGACGCTGCAGTGAAAGCGTTAGGATCGGACCCTGGCAAACCCGCTTTGAACGCACTTAACCTTCGCCTCGCATCGGCTATGTTTCACCATTTGCTGTTCGCCGATGCTCTTGCCCGTCTTGACAATCCGCGTGATGTCCTGGCCCTGTATCCTCGAATAGCGTCCCCATATGCACCATCGTCGTCGCCATTCTCATCTCTGACGGATCTAGTTCAAGCGGGGAAAGAACGGCTTCGATCTCGAATTGACACACTGGATTTCCCTCGTCAGCGACTACTGGATCTATGCGCGCTCCCAACGGAGACTCTCGTACAACGTGCTCTGGCGACCTTGGGTAGCCGGCTTTGGGCTTTTCGAGACAGGGGTCCATCCAGTGAAGTCAGGAGCAGCGAGTTCCCGAAACGCCCTCCTCGAGATATCAAAGCAACGCATGAAGATGCGTTGTTAATTGACACAACTCTACTGAAGATCGCTGTTATCCTCCCAACAGGCTTGCTTCCATACTCGCTTGAGGAACTGCTCCTTCCGCACAATTCCTGCCTGGAGTCGCATGTTCTCACCTTCCTGTCGGAGAAACAAGCCTGGGATGCACTTGGCCTATTCCATCAGTCCAAAGGCGAGCATCGTCGAGCTCTTGCTGTTTGGGCTGAGTCAAGAACGGAAGCGGCCTTACAATCATCAGTCGCGCTGATGTCGACACTGGGCCCGACCCACCCATTGATCCTGGAATTCGCTCCTTGGTGCCTGGAAACGAATGCCAGCAATGCTATTCGAGTACTTTCCGGTGCACACGGGCGATGGACGAGCGTTCTCACGTTCTTAAGAAACCTGAACGATCCAGGCCTTCCATTGCTGTATTTGCGGTTTCTGGTTCGCGAAGAACGTTGCATGGATCCTGCTGCTCACACGGCACTTGCTCAAGCATTGATCGCTGCGCTGCCTTCGACAAAAGAAGAGTTGTATCAGTTTCTCGGTTCGTCGGATTGTCTGTACAACGGCGCCGTTATTCTCCAACATCTTCGGTCCGATCAATACGCCGAAAGGATTGTCGTTCTGCGCCGTCTCGGTGCTCACGATCGGGCTTTGCGCACGCTTTTCGATGAGCTTCACGATGTTGATGGCGCCATTCAATATGCAGAAGCCAACAACGCTATCTTACACATGGCTAGCATCGCCCTTCCGTCTGCCGATCGCGACCTACGCTTGCGAATCCTTCTGCTACTCAGTCGTCATGCACGCAAACTCGACCCGATGGCGGTACTGAACGTTCTTCCTGAGGATCTGCAAGTTACGGACGTGGGCGGCTTGCTGAATCGCATCATTCCAGCGATGCTAACGCGAAGGAGATTTGCTCAGGTTGAGAGAAATCTGCATCGAATACAACGAGTGAATGTAAGTGCCTTCGGATCTGCCGGATGCTGTGCATGATGATTGATGACCGAATTCGTTTGCGCAGATCGAACGAGAATTGTTAGAGGCCCAGCGTCACCAGGTTCGAATCGACGCGAGCACCGTCTGCCGCGTATGCCACAAGCACATTGGCGTTCAACCTTTCACCGTCAGTGGGTCCCGCATCTTCCATTACCAGTGCCGGTAGAATCTATGCATTCATCCCGTAAACCCTATACAGTATAAATCCGCCCATTGCTCATGTGCCATGCAGCAGCAACTGTTTGTCGAAGCAAATTCACATGTACTACGTATGACCGACGGTATTCACGAACGACCGGCATTCTCCAGATGCAAGATCGTTCGATGACGCACCTGATGAAAGATGGCCACGAGAGCAACGAGTTGAATGCGCTGCGACGTCTCCTGAGCCAGGCGAGCTTCAAGTTGGGCTAACTGCGACACAGCATACGCAAGGACGTGCGCCGGCAAGTCTTCGACGGCACATACAAGCGGCACCAGCCGCGCGACAATGTCGCTCAACGACAGCCCACTTGTCTCGAGCAGCGCACGAAGGTTGGCATGTGCCTCTTCTACAGATCCCCGCCGTTAGACGCATTGAATATAAACCAGGAGCCCGTTCCGAGGCGACATACTGAATTGGGCGTTGAGAAGCTGGTTCAGCGTGAACTCGATATCCTCCGGAGACGGGGTCCCAGTACACGAATGGACCGTCTGAGGAGTGACCCTACCACTGCTGGCATGGACGGTCTGGAGCGTGTTCAAGATCTTTCGCATGTCGCCGCCGCTGAGCTCTACAATGGCGTCAGCGCCGTCGGAAGTCATCTCGACGCGTTCCGCCTCGGCAACTCGCTGTAATTGTGCACGGCAGTCCTCGGGCGACAGAGGGGCGAACCGGAACTTCGTGCAACGCGACTGTAAGGCCGGGATGATCTTGTTCGTATAGTTGGCAATCAGGCAGAACCTGGTCGTTCTGCTATACTGCTCAATAACCCGACGAAGAGCCATCTGCGCATCCGACGTCATCGCATCCGCCTATAGCATAACAGTCAGGTCCCAGTCGTTTCCCAGATTGCTGTGGCGCGTACCTCATCGAGGATCACGAGTTTACAGCCGGAATTGAAAATCTGTTGCGTCGACGCGAACGTCTTGATCTGGTTGCGAACGACGTTGATGCCGCGTTCATCACTGGCGTTGAGCTCCAGCACCATGGACGACAGGCGCTTCGGGCCATACAGCCGCCGCGCGCACGCCAGGATCGTCGACGTCTTGCCGGTGCCGGGCGGGCCGTAGAACAGCAAATGCGGCAGGCGGCGCTCGTCGATCAACTTCGTGATCGTATTCACGATGTGCGCCTGCGACACAATCCCATCCAGGGACGTCGGGCGGTAGACCTCAACCCAGGGCAAGGTGCTGGTCGGGCGGGCCTCCGCCTTCCCGTTCGCCGCCATCTACTGCGTGCGGCAGGTCTGGCAACCAAGGCCCTTTTGGCGTTGATCGGACCGGCAACCGCCGCGCCAGGCCATCCGTGATCTACCTATCCGTCCATCCCGATTCCTGACGTGGCCGAGCACTCCATTCAGGTTTCATACCAAGCTGCCGGATCCCACCGGTGTCTACTATTCGCCATCTTGACAGCCTGGGACACAAGTATATATAATTGCACGCCGGTGAGGAGGGACCAAGTCATCTCTGGGGTTCTGGTCTGGACGATGTTGTCCGATAACGTTCTCGTATGTACGTACTCATGAGCTAGAATGTTCCGCTAAACTGGTGAGCCAGACTAGTCGGGAAACACGATCTCGAATCACGAGACAGGGTGAGTGCGGCGGCGATGGCGGTTGGGTCCGGGCTGTCGGATTCAATCGAGCGGCACATACCCATCGTTAGATCCCGATTGTCAGATTCACGTCAAGACGCAACCGTACAGCCTGCGAGCCAGCTGCACTGCTTGCTCTGGAGTTTCAGTCGTTGTGGACTATTGCGGGGAAGAACACACTGATTGCGGGCTGTGGCGGTCGAAGCAATGAGACGAAAATTCGAGGTTAACCGAGAGCGTTCTGGAAGAGACTACGTACCAGCTGGGCGATGAGGTGCGCTAGAACATTCTGGCATAAATATGTACTTTATCGTCAACATTGCTAGCAATCGTCGACCGATGGTCAGACGTCAATCTGTTATTTGCTGCCTGGTCATCGGATCAAAAGACTGTCATAATATTCGGAAGACGTTCCAGTGACAGCTTTCAATATGGGGCGATCGTTTGTCATGGTTATGGGCTTGGCCGTTATTACTGTCTGCTGTGGACATGATATTACCGTTGATAATCGCTGCCAGCAGACGGTTTGGGTTGGTACCCTAGGACGGCCGACGAATCCTGAGAATGGCGGTTTCGTGCTGGGGGCGGGCGAGTCGAAGACTGTGCAGGTTGGTAATGGCTGGAGCGGGCGCTTTTGGGGCCGTACTGGGTGCAATCAAGATGGTGCATCGTGTGCTACTGGTGATTGCGCTCGCGGCACTCAGTGTGGTGGCGCGGGAGGGATTCCTCCCGCGACACTAGCTGAGATCACGTTCGACGCTGCTGGCACGGATTTCTACGACATCAGCCTCGTCGATGGGTACAACCTGCCGATGGCAATGGAGCCAACCACATATCAAGGCCAAGGGTACCGGTGCAGCCGTGCAGGATGCAATCAGGACCTCAACGCCTTCTGTCCGGGTGAGCTGGCTGTCGTCAAGGACGGGCGCACAGTGGCCTGCAACAGCGCATGCAACAAGTTCAACACCGACCAATTCTGCTGCCGAGGTGCCTTCGGAACGCCGGATCGCTGCCCACCGTTCTACTACTCTCAGCTGTTCAAGACGGCCTGCCCTGCGGCGTACAGCTATGCCTACGATGATCAGTCGTCGACCTTCACGTGTCAATCGCAAGGCAGCAACTACCGCATCACCTTTTGCCCCAACAATTAGATCGCATGATGGCCGCCGCACCGTCAGGCCATCTTATTTGTATCCGGGTTCGCAGGCTGTGTTTGTGTTTGCTATTGAATCAGTAAAGATGTTCTGGTTCGACAACTCTGGGACTCTGAAACAGAGCGTTCATGGTAGGTAGAATCTCGCAAAGGGAAGTTTCTTCGGCATGGTTCCCACGAACCGAGTGGGCAATCGGCCGTTTATATGATGTGGAAGCATGCAGCACACCGAATGTCAGGGTCGGCTGCGCTCGCGGTGATCGTCGTTCCGTCACTTGCGGCATTGTCGATTTAACGCCTGTTGGCCAGCGGGGATCTGCAGAATCGGCCAGCACAACTCAGCGAAACGTTCGTCAGTATCCCCAAGAAGGGCGGACGACGGTGCCGTTATGGGCGCGAAAAGGTTTGGCGCAGGGACTGCTGATGGCAGTAGTAATTTCATCAGTGGTGGAAGTACTACATAGGCGTCTGAAGAGCTGGTGCAAGGAAAGCGATTGCGTCTACTCCAGTAGTCATCGACGCTCTACGCCTCCGCAATGCTATAACGTAATACCCCTCTGCTGTAAAGGCTGTCAGTACATACGGTAGTTTGAGGGGCTGGACGTCCCGTTGCCCGGGGACCGCCGGCATGCGTCACATTCGCGGACTGCGCCAGGGCACGAACGCCGCGATGGTGAGTGATGGTATGGCCGGTGGTCTGCGGTCTGGGCTGATGGTGTTCGTGGCAGGATTGGCAGGGGCAGAACCTATGCGATCGTGTCGCGATGGTGATCATTTATGCGTTCGCGGTCTGTACGTTGCCGAGGTGGTTTTCGACCTGCTTACTGAATCTGTCACGTGGGCTAGGCCGTTGGGTTCGTGATCGGCTTCATCACGCAGCAGCTGTCGCATTCGATTTATTCGATTCTGGCTGGAACCGCAATTGCATGCCTGGTGTGCTCATATGTAGTGGATACTCTGCTGTAACGTGTAAACGGACTCTGATAGGCTTGCCTACCTGACTGGCCGATCTATAATCGCAACCCGCTGCCGTTCCAACCTGTTCCGGACAACGGCAAGCAGCAGACGCGGACCAAACAGGGACGGAAATGATAGTCATTGTGTTGGTTACAGTACCCCATTGCACTCCGTCCATACGTGGTAAATGATAGGCGTACCTGTTGTTCCATTTTCCTGCCCTGCCTCATGTACGTAGTGTCGCTGGGGCCGGACGAGAACAGGCAATGAATGTACGTGGAATCTGCCGATCGGCGTCGGTCCGTGGCGAGATTGGTCGACCTCTGGCGGGGCGGACCACAAGTCCCCAACAACGCTGCGCGCGAACGGCTTCGTCTCAGAAGACGACACTGTAGATTCAGTGCGGCCCGGCGCGCATCTCACGTTTGGTATCGACGTGCGCAAGTCCACGAACTGCTTCGTAATATTTGGTCTGGCGCATTTGAGAAACGGTTCGCCGCGAGGCCAGCGACGCCTCCCGTTCCAGAACTACAACAATCCACAGAATGGTGGCGTTGACAGTCAGGACTCTGCACATTATAATCGTTATTTTGTGCTGCACTCGCGTTTCGGTGACGAACGGCTATGCGAATACCACCGTCCCTGCGACGTTCAGTCGCGTGAATGCGAAATTCTTGTCCCAGCAAGCGCATCCGACCTGCCTGGATTTGAACAGATGGCGCGATGTCGCGTACGCTGTTGACACTGATGTACCCGTGGACCTCCATGCAATCACCGATGGGCCTGACGACACAGGTATTGTGCGTTCGTTCGACAAAGCGAGGTCCAGGGGATTCAGCCTGACCAGTCTACCACCTGAGATTCTCATGACGCTGCACCCGTTTCGCAACGGCGTCCAACTGGACGAGCTTTCGCCGACGCAGAAATCAGAGCACGACCTTCGTCTGTTCGAAGTCGGTAGCGCGGTACAGCGGTCGATTCAACGTGAACTTCCCAAAGGGTACGTCGCAATTGCGTCGCCCGGCCAAAGGAGGCAGACTGACCGGCGCGGTTCACCTGGCGTTCTTGGCGCTCTCGGCCTCGCCCATGTCGACTTCACAGAATCGGTAACATTGAAGGCTTTGCTAAGGGACAGCGACTTCGGGCCGGCCTGGACTCACAGGCTCCTCGAGTCCTCCTTATACCACCAGCTAGACGCGTTGTTCGGCACAGGCCATACCGACGACGCCCATCAGCTGTTTGACCTCGTTGAGACGCTCAACGTTTGGGCTCCAGTTGACGATATCGTTGCTGCTGACCCGCTTGCGTTGTCAAGCCGGGCAAAGGAGGCCCGGCCTTGTCGCATTTCGACGAAATGCAACGAGTTCAGTGTCAAACGGCAAACTGTGTCGCAAGTCGTTGGTGAATCGGGACCGTGGTTCTGGCGGCCTCACAGTACGTAATTACCTAAGTCGCTTTATCTTGGGGCGTCTGACGGTGCATTATTGCAGTGCGATTCGGTGAGGCGTTCGTGTTCGATTCGCGCCGTACGCCCCATGCTGCCGTGAAACTCTGCCACCCAACCAGTCAAAGCGCCTACCGAAACTCCATTGAAGTTCGGGTCCTGATCCTGCGTTATCGCCCGATGATATCCAGCCATCCGGGAGCGCTCGTGACCGCCTATCTGCGCTATCATTCGAAGACCAGATTCTACACATCTCGCATGCGTTGCTCAGAAGCCGTCTTCGAATTCGATCAACGGCTTCGGCGGCTTCGTGGTAGCACAGACGGCAGCGAGCTCACCTGACCCCCCATAGTAAATTTCATGGCGCATCTGAAACTCTGAATGGTTGCGCTCAACCAGCAAAGCATGACGTACAATAATTTTGCCCCGGGCGGGGAGGGCCCGGGGGAACTTTTGGCCCTCGGCGGTCACGTCACTCACCGGCGTCATTTCGATTTTGCGGATTGTCGTCGTGCATCGGTGGAGAGTCGCGTTACCGGGTAGGAGCCATGGCGAATGTGGACACGCACGCGTTCCTGAAGTACAAGGACGAACTCGTCGCGACGGCCAAGGCGATCGTCGCGCCAGGCAAGGGCATTCTGGCTGCGGACGAATCGACGGGAACGATCGGTACGGCGTGTTCTCTGGGAATGGGTCGTCGTTGTCGGCGTTGGCATTGAGTCATTTACTGCAGGTAAGCGATTCGATGGCATCAAGGTCCAGAATACGGAGGAGAACCGTCGCGCGTACCGTGATCTCCTGTTTAGTGCTGGCAAAGAGATCGGACAATATTTGGGTGGCGCCATTCTGTACGAGGAGACCTTCCACCAGAAAGCAGCCAACGGGAAGCCGTTCCCTCAAGTTCTTCAAGAAAACGGTGTCGTTGTCGGGATTAAGCTCGATAAGGGCGTCGTTGAATTGGCCGGTACCGATAAGGAGACGACGACACAAGGCCTTGATGATCTCGCCCAGCGATGTGCTAAATTCTACCAAGGAGGCGCTCGCTTTGCTAAATGGTGTCTGCTCATTGTGTGGATCTGGTCAACGGCATATCTGAGCCTTTCTCTAGGCGATGTGTGTTGAAGATCACGAAGGAATGCCCGACCCATCTAGCGATTATCGAAAACGCTAACGTTCTCGCGCGGTATGCCTCGATTTGCCAGGCGAATGGTTTGGTCCCCATCGTCGAACCTGAGATCCTGATGGATGGCGACCATGACCTTGTCCGTGCGATGGATGCCACTTCGGCAGTGCTGACGGCTGTGTACGCGGCTCTGGCTGAGCACCACGTGTATCTCGAGGGCACTCTTCTTAAACCAAAGTACATTTGCGATTTAGCAGTTCCGTCATTGCAGTACTGAATTCGCGCAACAGTATGGTCTGCCCCGGCCAGGACTGCAAGATCAAGTACACACCCGAACAGATTGCTCATGTACGTTTTGATTCAAACTTAAGATCTGGTGTATTGAATTTTGGTATCAGGCCACGGTCACTGTTCTGCGCCGTACAGTTCCGGCAGCTGTGCCTGGTATTACTTTCCTTTCGGGCGGCCAGTCCGAAGTCGAAGCAACACAGCATCTCAACGCCATTAATCGCGTAGACCTCTGCCGCCCATGTAAGGCTTGTGCATATCCTGTCGGCAAATTAGAGCCTCATAATTATCCTGTAGGGGCTCTGACGTTCTCATACGGTCGCGCCCTTCAGAGCACAGTTCAAAAGACATGGGCTGGCAAGAGCGAGAACGTGGCTGCTGCTCAGAAGGCGCTCCTGCATCGTGCTCAGCTGAACAGCCAGGCGTGTCTTGGCAAGTACGAAACGAAAGAAGGTGGCGATGCGGCTGGAAGCTTGTATCAGGCGAACTACAAATACTAAGCGGTGCCGTGCTCGCGTCCGGCAACGGCCTGGTAAGACATTCGTACGTCAGCAATGAAACCTGGAATCGCGCAAGAGTCTTCAGTGCATTATCAGAAACGTCGGCACGATACGCAGGCCACATCGGGGGCGACAGCGACGACTCAGTTCCGCTGTGCAAACGCCTCTGACTCATAGCTCCCTAGCCGAATGTTCGGTTGGCTTTAATTTGGACTGTTTCAAATTAGAGCAGCAACGATCGTAGCGAGGGCCGTCACGACTGTGACGCCAACGGAGGTGGCGCCGCTGGCCGTCGCGGGTGTCTCGGAATCGTTATTGGCCTGTGCCGTGGCGGTCGTATTCGTGGCAGCAGCGTGCATTGGCTCGGCGGTGGCGGTCTCGCACGTGAACACGGCCGTGAAGGTCACCTCAATGTTGCGATCACAACGCGCGCCGTACCCTGTCGGCGATCCAAGAACGTACTCGGATAGCGTCACGGGGCATACATTCGACCTACACGCGGTCAACAGTCTGAGCATGTGGGATGACCGTGGCAGTACGTCACCTACATGATGCACGACTTGTCAACGTTGGCGGTAACGTCAATTGTGCAGGAAGTGTTGGGGGTGGCACCGGACCGGCACGTTCCAGGCATGTGCCCATAGGCGGCAGCATCGACGCGCTTGATAATCTTCGCGTCGGGGCACCGAAGCTCAACAGCCTTGTCGCCGACGGCCGTCTCAACGCAGACTTTAGCGGTGCTGATGAGTCCAGAATTGCTACTGCCGACGACAACTCCTGAGTTGCTGCTCATCGTCTGGTTGGAGTCAGTGGCCTGCCCAGCACCAGATGGGTGGAACGGCGGCGTTTGCGCGTTCGCGATACCTGAGCACGCACGTCAATGTTCGCATCGCGAGGCGGTCGTACCCGCTTACCGATCAGGAGTAGCGTAGCCACCATGGCCGACATCTTCGTCATACCTTATTCGAGTTTGCCTTTGGCAACTTGGTGCTTACTTGAGGAGTGACGACAACATCACAGTTAAATCAATCAGGGTGGGCCCCGTTGACGGATACGCGATGAGTCAACATGGACACTGGGATCTTGACTGCACGAGTCGTGACTGATCCCGGACCCGCGTGACCTGTTGTGACCTGACAGTGCCCGGCGCATCGCGGTACGGGCCGGCACGGAACCGCCGAGCCACTCATTTTTCGGTGCGTGCGTGTGTGTGTGGCTTCCAGAGCCGAAGCAGTGCGTCTGCAGCAGTGATGAGTGGTGATAGGCGGGGGCCTCCACCGTACGCCTACCATGAACGTACGTGACGTGCCGACGCCTGCTGGCTGTCTGTGATTGCAACGGCGTGTAGTTGGTCCCAGCACGCCACCGGGCACGTACGTCCCAGCCCATCGACCACCAGAGCAGCCTGTGTCGTCGCCGAGTGAGCCCGGCGGCGAGCAGCGTCGGCCAAGCTACAGCGATCACGATCCCCAGCCGGGATTCCTTCATTACGATCGCCCGACTGTCCGTCAGGGGCGGCGGCTGTGGTCACGTCTATGTCAACTCAGACGCTGTACAGGTTTTCCCGCCATCGGCACCGCCGATTTGGACTCAGACGCCTCAGTCCAACGCCGACCACGAATACGCGAGGAAGTTCAAGTTCGACAGGCCGTTCCAGGATGGGACGTTCCTGCTTGCCTTCCTCGTGCATCTTGGCGCTATGATCGGCCTTGCGAGTAGGACGAGCGTGGCTGTCCCTGCGTATCATGCTTTCAGTGACCCGTCTGATCTCAGTCGCATACCTTCCTCCGTTTATCCGGGATATCGCTGCAGAGGAACGCAGACGTCGCATTCACGTCACGTATGGCGATGTGAAGGACCTCGGGATCGTTCTGGGCGTCGGCACTGTTACCGGAGCCTGTACGGTATGGCGGTGGGCACTAGCCCACAGATCCCTCATCACGTCGCGTAGGTGCTGCGGCTGCTTGGATGTCTTTTGCCCGCCGGTTCGCCGACAGTATCATTTCGGTGTCGCTCACGTTGTCCATCGTCTTCTGTGGAATACTGTCGGTCGCTTCGTTATTGACCGGCCAGGCAAGGCGTACATTTTACATCTTCTTACGGCTTCACTAATGGACCGATAGGGCTGGGCTGCGCTGGGATTTGGTCTAACGGGCGTATTGACCGCTCTATATTACTATTACGTACGGCATCGCATTCAATTCGCCGCGTCAATGCTTGAGGTTTGGTTCTCGTAAAAACGCAGTCTTCTGCATGATTCCTGGCTTACTGTGTCGTGAAGATGTCGATAATGGTGATCCACAAATACAGCGGGCCAGTCTACATTGCTTTCTCCTTCATCCTGCTCCAGATGGTCTGGGTTGCGTTCTGGGTAATGTGTGCGGAAGGCGTGCGTATGCATCGTAGCTCAACTCTCGGTGGGCAGAGTGCGACTTCTGCTAGTGTTGCGTACGCTTTGTCGAGGGCCACTGAAGCTGGTGGCGACAAAGCCTATGGGGTCGTTGTCTTTGCGCTTCTGGTGTCGCTGTACTGGACGCTTGAAGTCCTGTCGAATATCGTGCACGTTACGGTACCGTTACCAAGCCTAACGTCTGCTTAGACAATTGACGCGCTCGTCGTGCAGACTGCCGGTGTTGCAGCGTCATGGTGGTTCTTCCCAGACCTCAGCCACTCGACAAGGGCGTCATTCGTTCGAGCATCCACTACTTCCCTGGGATCGGTTTGCTTTGGGTCGTTGATTGTCGCCCTAATCTCTGCGTTGGAGTGAGTGGTGGCGTCGCCTTCATCGGATCACACATTGACCTGTCTGGTTATCAGGGCCATCGTCAGGCTGGCTCGCACTGACGAAGACAACAACAACAACTGCCTTCAGCAAATACTGCTGGCCATCGTTCAGTGCGCTGAAGATCTGGCCAAATACTTTAACGTCTACGCGTTCTCCCGCGTTGCTATCTACGGTAAATCCTTCACTACGTCGGGGCGGGAAACCTGGGATATGTTTCGCGCCAAAGGGATCGACATGGTCATCAACGACGACTTAACTGGACACGTAATGCACGGCACGTGCGCCGTCTTCGACCCGTTAACGCTGATCGTCTGCAGGTTCTCGCATTGGGGGCACTATTCGGGTTCGGTATTAGCGCATGCAGTGCTGCAGTCGTCGCTCTGTTCGTCCTGGACAATCCTTATGATGGTTCCAGCTGGCTGTACCTGGGCTTAATCGCCGGTGTGCTCGGATACGCCATCGTCTACCTGGTCATGAATGTCCTTCGCAGCTGCGTCGCGACGTTCTTCGTCTGTTGGGCAGAGGATGCCAACGCCCTACGCATATCACGCCCCCGACAGTACGAGAAGCTTCGTAACAACATCAGCTACACGTACCCAGGGCTTTCAGTTTGATGACATGTGGTGGAATTCGTGAAAATACATACGTGCGTATATTCTTTCTGGCGGCATGTCCAGCTAGTTGTCAGGGTCCGACCTGACCAACGTTGCTAATAACAGGCACATAATGAGATAGGCACATACCAGGTGTTGCAGGTTGCTTCGGAGTCCGTGATTGCGATCTGCGTTATTCGCGGTAATCGCAATGGAGCTGGAGCTGTCGCGCCACCTGTTCCAGTGCCAGGACATCGATGCACGAGTGCGCACCGAAGCGGAGCAATGGCTCTTGCAGGCCGTGCAACACGCAGGATTCTGCCGGGCAGCCTTGAACCTGATCATGAACCGGGACCCGGCAGCGCTCCCGGCAGCCATTACGTTTAAGAACAAGTGCAAGAAGGACTGGGAGGATGGTAACCATTATGCCGGCGTCCGGTAACTTCACATACTTACTGCCGCTACAGAGAACAATGCCGCTGACCCAAAGTATAAGATTGCTCGCGATGAGCGTGACTTCGTGAAGACACATCTCGTTCGTGCAATGATCGAAGCGGATGCCCCTGTCCAGCGACAGGTTTGTCCCTGGCAACTGTGTAGCTGTTATGAACACTCAGATTATTTGTGTAGCTCTCTGAAACGCTTGCGATTATCGCTGAATCGGATTTCCCTGCCGAGTGGCCGCAGCTCCTCCCTGAGCTAATTGCTCACATCTCGTCACCAGATTATCACAAGGTCAGGTACATGCCTAATGCTGACCTGGCAACGTCTGATTACGTTGGGTTCAGGTTCGAGCCGTTCTTCAGTGCTGCAACACGATGTTCAAGCCATACCGGTACCGGTCCAAAAGCGATGCGCTTTGGACTCAGATCAAGTATGTCCTGGTCAACTTCTCTCAACCGCTCCTCGAGGTACTTTGTAACTTCCCTTAGCCTGCGTCGTTGAATATCATTCACCGCGGTCACAGACCATGCAGCGCGTGCTGGCAGATCTGACGACGACGAAAACCCAGGACGAGTTGCTCGACTTGCTACGCTATGTAGCGAACATCTTTCTCTCGTTGTCGTCGCAGGACATCCCGGAACAGTTCGAAGAGCGTCTCAATGTCAGGAGTCATCCGCGATATACCCGTGTCTGTGCGACGTTGCTGACTCTACGTTCAGGACTGGATGTCTGGTTTCGTTGGGCTTGTCTCTATAGTTACGCCGACCACACCTGCTCCGCGCAGTGCATCTCGAGAAGAAGACATGGCCGTTGCTGGGACACCTCTCGAACTCCTTCAGGGCGTGATTATCGCTGTGTGGACACTCTACGCCTCCAAATACGAAAGCGAGTTTCGCGCGCATATTCCTACTTGCGTCCAGTGTATTTGGGCGCTTCTTGTATCCAGCAGTGACGCTGCTCCTCGAAACGAGGCTGTTGTTGCTCCTGCTTTGCAGTTTCTGGCCGTTGTCATTCGTGCCCCATGGCACCGGACTCTGTTCTCTGCTCCAGGCCAGCTTGAAGCTCTAGCGCAGCACGTCATCTTACCGAATCTTCGTCTGAGCCCCGCTGACCAGGACCAGTTCACAGTGTAAGCCAGATGTGTGTATGGCTAGATGGTTTGTTAATGCTCCCCTTAGGGATCCTGTCGAGTACGTTAGGAAGGACTCGGAAGGCGCAGACCAACAGACTCGTCGGCGATTGACATGCGACCTCGTCCGTGCTATCAAAGTTCAGTTCCAGAATGAAATCACCGATATTCTTGGGAAGGCAGTAGCAACCCTTATGCAGGTCTGGTATCTATTCGACCTGCGTCTTGTCTGGATACTGACAGGCCTGCGTGTCCAGGAGTATGCCATATCTCCCGCAACTGGATGGGTTTCGAAGGATGCCGCAATGTATGTCGTTGTTGCTCTGTCTGTGCAAGGGCACACGGTTGCGCAAGGTGCCACTCAAATCGCGGACAACATCGACGTGGCCCAGTTCTACAATCAGCACGTCCTGACTGAACTTACTGCTGAACCTGTCCGCTTTTCTGACCGACGTCTCGTTCTGTGATGTGATCTGACAATTGGTACAGATGGCCGACTTTCCCATCTTGAAAGCAGACGCGATCAAATTTGTCATCATTTTCCGGTCGCACCTGCCTGTTCAGCAGTGCCGAGATCTGATACCCACTTTGACACGGTATGCCATCGTTTCTCTGTCGTTTTCAAGAGGGGTGTAACTTCTCGAGACAACAGTCACTTGGCGTCGCCTTCTTTCGTTGTTCACTCGTACGCGGCGACTGCCATCGAGAGGTTGCTTGCCTTGCCAAACATCATAACAAGGCCAACGCTCCAGCCACACCTGTCGTCCCTTCTAACAGCCCTGTTCAGGTAACGTTCTGGTTTACTACGCGAAACGCTTCTTAATGGTCATTGACAGCGCCCTTGATCACGACGAGTCCGAAGAAAACGATTACATCATGAAAGCCATTATGCGGGTTCTCCATGTCGGGGCGGCTGATGTGCAACCGTTTCTGGACGCGCTGCTTCACAAGTACGTGATGTTTCATTATAACGGGTCTGCGCTAATTTAACGATGATTTCACAGATTGACATCGACACTTGTTCGCGTTGCGAGCAACCCTCGTAACCCAATGTTCAACCATTACCTGTTCGAATGTGTTGCTGTCCTGATTCGGAATACGTGCATCGACCGCCATGATTTGGTTCGAATCGACCTGCAACTGACGCAGCACGATACCTGAAACCGGTATGTCTAGGTACCCACGTTCCAGGATGCCGTGATCCCTCCGTTTAAAACAATGCTACGAGCTCAGGAGTCGTGCAGCGAATTTGGTCCTTGTATGTGCACAGCGAGTTCGTTCTGTCTTGGCGATTCCCCTTACAGTGGCTACAGATGTGTTCCAGATCCTGTGCCAGCTCCTGCGATATACCGGGCAAGCATTGCCGCCCGTGTTCGAGTCCATGTTCCCCAGCGTGCTGGCCCCGCCGCTCTGGGATTCCCTTGGAAATGTTCATGCGCTTACGCTTCTCATCAGGGAATACCTGGCGAAGCCTGCGTAAGCGCGTGCATGAGGCAATGCTCAATCGAGCTAATCGTTCCCGCAGGTTTGTATCAACTCTTTGCGCAGGGGATGTTGGTCGTGGGTGGCTGGACGGGATCCTGGGAATCTTCCAGAAACTGATCGCATCCAAGCTGAACGACAAGTACGGGATTCAGCTGCTGACATCGTTGGTTCGCACGGTCCCGTGGGACGTCCTGCAACCCAGCTTCAAGCAAATCCTGGTGCTTCTGTTTACGCGCGCGCAACAGTCGATGACAGCCCAGTTCGGACGCTCTTTGTGCGTCTTCCTGTCCGAAATGGTCTGCGTTCGTGGCCTTCCGACGTTGTGGAAGGAAATCGAAGCTCTGCAGGTCGGCCTGGCCGTCACCTCCTTGTCGAAACTCCTGCTGTCGCATGTTGGATCCGTTGTCGACCATCTGGAACGGAAGACCGTCGCGGTTGCCCTGGTCCATGCCGTCGGACCGCAATCCATCGAAGTTGTCCTGAGCGCAGGTCCAGCCGGCGAGAGATTCTGGGCGGACGCCCTGGACAAGCTCGTCGACCTGCTCGAGATCATATCCGGTGGGGCAGACGTTGCTACCGCTGCCGACCCTGCAGAATCCATCCTGAGCCAGCTCGAGGAGGCCGGTGGGTACTCGGCCTCGTACAACCGTCTCGCATTCGCCAGCGCCCCTGCAAAGGACCCGTTCCCGAACACTGACGTTGTCCAAATGTTCACCCAAGCCCTGGCGGAGGCGTCGCGCCTGCGTCCAGGCAAGTTGCAGAGCGTGATGGGCACGCACCTACCGCCCGCCAGGTGCGTTCGTATCCAGGAGATCTGCAGCGGCCATCTTGTGCAACTGGCGTGATTGTGACGCACCAGAGTGACGAAACGATGCCCAACCGTAATACAGGTTCAGCATTCTGCAATTAGTACGGTTTACAAGTCTGGGACGGCCTGCCCGCTGGGCCCCTGGCCAGGTGGACCGGTGGGCAGCGCCCAACTGCCGGGGTGTTCGTTGCAAGGCCCGTTGGCGTTGTCCCCAGGGGGCCGGACGCCGTTCCCGGATGTCGTCTCGCGTCGAGCAGCACGCCGACCTGACGTCGCACAGTGTCGATTATGCATTGTACTCGGCGATCGTCGACGACGAACTGATCGTCGAGGCGGAACAGAAGAGCAACGGCCAGCGATGGTCGGGCGTGTTCACGGCCAAATGTAATGTTTGTCGACCCCGTTTGGTGTCTGGGACGCCCGTGTCAACGCGTCGCCTTAGATATCGAGGACATGACCGCGAACACGGGCAACGTGAAGAAGTTCTCCGTCTTTGTCAACATGCTGTGGGCCGCATTGCGAGGGTCGACAGATTCGGTCTTCGTCGACCTGCTGACCGCGAGCGACCTCGAAAGCCTCCGATCGAGGACGGCGGGACCGCAGTCTAACGGCAGACCGGGGTTCAGTCACGTCGTCAGTCACGCGCCAGCCGGTACGGGTCGCTAACCTGTCCCGTTTGGCAGAACGCAGCGGAAGCCATCTAAACCCAACAACAAACGCTACCTCATCCTGACATACACTGTCGAGTTCGACAGGTACGTTTGCGTCACCGCTGCCTGCTCAGCTACGAATGAACGTTGCTCTCGGGCAGAGTGCATTACCCGCTGATGTTGAAGCACAGCGAGGTGCCCGAGACCGAGGCGTTGCAGAGGACCATCCAGCGCCTGCGCGCTGAACTGGCCACTGCGAAGAGTTCCAGGCACCAGCCCGATCGTCAGCAGTCCGGTATCGCTGGCGAACGGACCATCCCGCAGACGAGCTCGTCGTGACTGATGGTCGTCATCGCACAGACCTGCTCGACAAACTCCAGGCGGAAAATAGGCGCCTGGCCCAGATGGTGGATGATTCGGTCTGTGAACGTGCCGGTCGTTGGCCCCGCCGGGGTTCGACACGTTGTCGCTGACCTGGGAACCCTGTAGGTATCCACTGCCGAGCAGCGCCTGGCCGATGCCCAGGCCGAGATCGGCGATCTGCACGCGGCCCTGTCCAGCGAGAGAGCCAAAGTGCAGGCGCTCACGAAGCAGCTCGAGAAACTTCGCCTGGAGTCCATGCAGAAACCGGTCCGCAAGCCGGCGACGTCGTCGTTGCCAAGGTACAGTCCATGGCAGGATTCATTGTGACCCATCCAATGGCAAACATCCCTTTGCAGCGGTAGCCAGCGGAGGCGGTCGCCGTCCGCCACCGGTTCCGCCTCTTCGACACGGAGGAAACCGCTTGTTTCAAGGGCACAACCTGTTCCTCGAAGCCCCGCATTGATGGGCAAGGGGCAGGCAGCAACGTCGCCGATGACGCGGGGCCGGCCCCGTTCGCGATCACGCGGGACGACTGTGAGCCCGGCGCCGTCGTCCAGCCGTCGTTCGCACCCCGTCCTGGATCGCAGCAGTCCTTCGAGGACAGGGCGCAGCCGATCGCCAAGGGTGCCTGCGCCTCGATTCGACCCGACCGCCTACGTTCGGGAACGGGCACACAAGCTGCGGTCGGGATCCAGCCGATCCCCGAGCCCTTGGACGAGTCAGGCGGCCAATAGCTCTCCAGCCAGGTCCCCACCCATCAATGCACAACACGAACAGGGGCTGAAGTGGCATCCATGCAGGAGTCGCGGGCGATCGTCTTCGAGAGGGTTCACAGCGGGCGAGCGTTCACCCGCAGCAAGATCGCCAGGCAGCGGCAAAGAGAACAGCGCTCGGCAAGCGCAAACACGGACGCAGCCGGTTCTACGATCCGCAAGCGAACGCCTGATGCCGAAGCGAACTCTCGACGAACGCAAGGCGCTCCCGCCCCGGATCGACGACGACGACAGGAGCCCGTCGCCCGACGGCGCCAATAGCCGGACGTCCACCTGCGATCGCGTACGAACCGCGGGCCAGATCCGGGACCTAGACGCCCGCCTCAACGAGCTGCAGCGTTTCCTCAAGGTCGCCAAGAGCTCGTCGGCGCGTGCGCTTAATCACTAGACTGCCTATCGAATCGTTGCACCAGGAGAGATGTTGACTGGCCTATCGAATCCGTTGCACCAGGAGAGATGTTGACGGGCCTATCGAATCGTTGCACCAGGAGAGATGTTGACTGGCCGGAAGGAGGCGTCGCAAAACGCGAACGACGGGGGAAGTCCGTGGCGTAGGGCACTGCGCCGCCCAGGTCGGATCGCGATGCCGCTCCTGACCTTGCTGGGGCGGGTCCACGATGGGATGCCGCTGGCAGGGACGCAGGATTCGCACCCCGACCTGGGCGAATTCCAGCGCCAGGCCAAGGCGATACTGAATTCGCTGACGCACTCGTCGCCGGCCCGGTCGATCATCTCGTCGCCGCCCTACGTGTACTACTATGTCATCGAGGACGCCGTCTGCTACATTTGCATGTGCGATCCGCATTACCCGGCCCAGCTGGCGTACCAGTACCTGGAACAGGTGCAGCATCAGTTTATGCTTGCGCACGGCGACCAGGTCAACCAGTTCAGCCGGCCGTACGCGGCGATCGCTTTCGGTAGGCCCGCGCCCCCTGTTGGCTGGTTTGTGACGTGGTTGTGATGTCGCTGGGCAGACACAAGGTTGAACCGATTGCGTCGGGAGTTCCTGGATCCCAGGTCGTCCGACAACATCGCCAAGCTGAATGCGAACCTTACACAGGTGCACAATGTTATGAGGTCAAATATGAACGAGATCCTCAAACGGGGCGAGCACCTGAGCTCGCTCGAGGTACGTTCCGCGCCGGCATACCCCCGACGTTGACGCTGCCCTCACACCGCCTGGCTGTAGGACAAGACTGTCGAACTGAAGGAGGCTTCCAAGAAGTACCTGTCGACGGCGAAATGGGCGGCGTGGACGTCGGCCGTCAAGGCCTGGGCGCCGATCATCATCGTCGTATGCGTCATCATGATCATGCTCTACGTGAAACTCGGCTGATCGACACGGCCCCCCACCCAAACGTCTAAACTTGCAATATATTGTACGAGCGTCGCCGGTGCCCGAATCGTCCGCCACGATGCCCGATCGCCCGGCAGCATCGCGTGGTGTCGCGCCTCCCGTTTGCCGGCCACGAAGGTGTGTCTCCGCCACATCGAATGGCGAACGTTCGCGACGCAAAACGGCGTGCCGGTGGGAAAAACGCGGGCGGGCGTCACCGCAAATTGATGCCGCTGCCGAATCGACGTGACGCGCGGCGACGCCGGAAGCGTCGTGGTCGTCGCGGGCCGGCGGTCACGCGCGCCCAGCGGTGCGTAACGTCGCCTGCGTTTTTGAGGTCACGGTTCGACCGTGACGGCGCCGTGGTCGCCGCGCTAGTGAAGCCGTCCCGGAACCTGACGCAGGTGGCGCCGCGCGGGTTGTCTCGCAGGGCCCGGTCGGCCTGCTTCATTCCGCAATGGATGTTCCCGCTCCTGATGAAGACGCTGGGCATATCGCCTGACTTCCTCCGGCTGGCGGCGGTCAACCTGGCCTGCCACGCGGCCATCGGCAAACTCGTGCGATGGCGACACTGTGAGTTTGAGCAAGCGCTCGACAAGAACGGCGTGATCTACTACCTTGGGACGAATGCTCTAACGGCGCCTTGGCACAGTCAGGCCGTCCTGCACGAGATCCGCATCGGAGGGTCGGCCTGCAGGTCGGCGAAAGTCGTATCGAGGGAGCCTGTCGCCGGAGCGACCTTCTTGACTGGGCAACACACCATTGTCGACCTGAGACCACGCTCCTTCCTGCCCTCACGCTATACGCTGCATATCAGCGGGGCGCTCCCCACTCTGGACGTTGTTCTCGAAGCGAGCAGCGACGACGGGCGCACGTGGGACTCGCTCGACTGGACGCCTCACGACTGGACGTGCTGGACGCCCACAACAACGTCGATTCGGCTGACGGCAGAGTTCGCATACAGCATGTTTCGTCTAGTCGCCAAACAGCGAACGTTCATTTCGTGCTTCGACCTTCACGGCACCCTCTTTGAGAGCACCGTTGGCGGCAGGCACCCGTGATGCGTTGTTTTAAATACAGCCAGGCGGTCGTTCAGCAGCGGTGCTACTTAGTCAGCGAGATGCAGAGTGCCCTGCTTCGGGCAATGGGAAATGAACGTGTGCGTGACCAGTGACACGAACACGAGCAGATGGAGCGCCAGCATATAGAAGAACGTCCCGGTTCGTAACGTCTTGTTACCCAGGACCATCTTGGCGGAATTGAAGATCACTTTCTCCATAACGTTCAGGTTCGCGTATCTGCATGAGCACAGCGGATCAACGATTTGGACTTCGAAGGAGCAACAGATGGACCCTTGCTGGCGTTGAGCTTTCGTATAGTTTGTGAACGGGTTCTGCCGCTCGTTGAAGAGCGTTTCATACTTGTTCACTGTGGGATCGTTGGATATCGACGCATTGCCGGCCTCGATGTCGTCTGCGACTAGTCAGAACATATATACGGAAGGAGAGCAAAGGCGACGAATCATTACCCGCGTTGCCTCGACGATTAAACGTTTGTATCTGCCTCAGTTTCTGGTAGAGCTTCTCATTGTCTGCCTGCAGAGATGCAAGCTGTGCGGAAAGGGTCTGGCAGCGACCCTCGGCGGCTGCCTTTTCCGCTTCCATGGCTTGAGCCGCTTTTTTATACCGATCTCGCTGAAACAGAAGAATCTGGTCTGGAGCATCGATGTCTGCCTTATCTGAGAGAAGGGCGGCTTGAACAACTGCACAAGTCGAAATGAGCCACAGCGCAACGAGTACCCACAGCAGCAGCGGTTGTACCGTTGGCTGATTTGGAACTATGCGAGGCCAAGCTATGCTCGAGCTCCCGTATGGTCGCGTTGAGACGAACGATTTCTTCAGTGGCCTCCTTCAGGCCGTTGTTCGTTTCGGAAAGCTGCTCACCGATGGAAATGTTCTCACATCGTAGCCTGGGGTGGCGTTAGAGAAACTGGGATAAGCAATTAGACATAACGAGAAACCTGGCCAAGTCTGATTCAAGCTTCTGATTCTTCTGAAGCAGCGTCCGTTCAAGAGCGGTGTCCTGGTGGTCGCCCTCGTCTTCGGCACTATTGAACTGGACTACCTATAACGTTTTTCAACGCACGGAACTGTTGGGCGTATCGTACTCCAGAGCCGCCCCGACCTGAAGTAATTTCAGCTGGGTTTTGACTCGAGCGAATTCCTCGGCGGATGGTAATGACGACAGGGCCTCCTAAGAAACAGACCAGATCAGCTGGACTGTTTGATACATCTTCGAAGGCAGATAGGTACCTGAAGCATAGCAATCTGTCCGTGACACTCGGCCAGTTCGGCAGCATGGCGACGCTCTAAGACGTCCCGACTTTCTTCATCTTGAACGTTTCGAGCCCGGTATGTGGCAATTTGTGAGCGCGCTGCCTCAAGTTCGCGCATCGTGACCACTGAAAGACGACACGTTTACAAGCGGAATCGGTCAAGGTTTCGTTCTTCATACTTAGACGATGAGATGCATCGCTTGCTTGCTGCTTTGCTTGCAGGACGTCGGCGTTGGATGAGATGTCGGAAGCACGTTGCAGTTCGGCTTGCAGGTCAGCCTACAAATGAAACATCAAGGCGAAGCTGCGAGACAAGGCAGGGGGCGTACTTTCTCGTGCTGCAGCATCATAATGGTCGTATTCGCGCTCTGCAGCTCTTCCAGCATACGATTTGAATCAGTATCCCTCGCAGCAGCATCCTGATCTAAACAGTTGGCCTGTCAACATGGGACGCGATGCGCCCAACTGGACATTGCCTTTGCGGTCGTGGATGGCGAATAGTTGCGACTGCAACTCATCGCATTGCGTCTGCGTCTTGAGAAGCAGATCTCGGCATCTGACTATCTGCAGAAATATAAGAACCGCGGTGAGCACGCCATTTACCTGTTGTGGCAATACCTCTTGCTGTAGCTGCTGTTCGCGGTTCCGCGCTTCGTTTATAAGCTGGCTGCGCTCGGTCTCAAATTGCTTTGTTCGTAATTCAAGGGTCGCCTCTAAAATCGTGTCCGATGAGGATTCGGAACCCGACGATATCGGCTACGTGTTGACCTGTTTGCTGGGAAGCGTTCTGTTCCAACTCCCGTATCCTGTCTTCGAGGCGTCGGATCGTAACCTGGACAAGGCATAGGATAAGGTTCCATTACTCCCGTTTCAAGAATGCTCACATACGAACCTCCTGATTTTTCATCTTGCTAAATTCCTTGTCGTACTCTCTGATCTGGCCTTGAAGCGCTTTGACAGTTTTCTGTAACATTTGGCGGGTGAGGAATGACGCAAGTCATTATGCTACCGACCCAACCTGATCCTGAGTATGTTGAACGGCTCGCTGAAGCATTGGCACAGGATCCGGCAACGGATACAGGAGCGAGTAAACCTAGGAACGGCACGATCAGCAAGTATAACGTGCAATGAACAGCATTTACCTGCGTAAAGCACGTTTCAGCGTAAACGGCACGTTTCGTCAGTTCGTCAATCTCCTTCTGAAACGCACGAATTGCATCGGTCGTTGCTTTCTGTGAGCAAGGGCTTCCCTAAGGGAATTACAAAGGCGCCGTTATAGCAATGATCACCTTGGACTGATCAGGATCTCCGGCAGCGGTCTTCATGGCCTTCAGCAAATCGCTAAGGCCTTTCCGGGCCTGTTTGCTGCGCTCCTCATTGCCGCTCCTACTGACGGTTCAGATACAGGATACCACGGCGGCACAGACGTACAGCGCTAGGGCCTGACGGTCAATTATGGGACGCAGAGCGTCCAGCCCGAGTTCTGGCCATGTAATTCAGTATCGTACGCCATATAGCACGGCGCCAAACGCCAGACCTGTCCATGCAGTCAGGACAGCCTGAGGTGTCGCAGATTCGGTCAATGGCTCGTCAGCCATTGCGGAATTGTGACGCGCTCGACGAAAACCAACGCCAGACGTATTATCCGCATCGCTCCGGGTTCGTATTTTTGGCCACCTGAAAACGGGTCTGGACTCTGGACTGCTGCTACCAACGTGGTCCGTCACCGAGACGCAGCGCCGTGACGATACCGCAATAGAAACGACGCTCTTATTATGCCCGGGCCAGTAGCAATTTCAAATAGAGATGCGACAGCGTTTCAAGTCAATATTAATCGAGCAGTAGTCAACGTCCTGACACCGTTTGCCATCGGTACGTCAAATGGACGCAAGAGCCTCTAGAAACGTGGGCAACGTGGGGTACCCGTTTATCTGTAGCTGGCGGCGTGGCCTGCGAACTCTGCGCCGCGCTGGATCAGGATGCGGCCAAACGAGGTTATCCTCCCGACGGAGTCCGCCGCGCAGTCCGTGGGCAAGGCAACCTGCACTTTCGCGAACGTCCCCTCAAGCACGTTCGCGACGATGACCATCGGGTTTAACTGCCCGAAATGCGGCTCTGCCAACACGAAGAGCCGTAGGACCGCTTCCAGTTCAACCGTTGACAACGCGTCTGACGGTATTATCAACATCATGTAAGCCGCGAAGTCGCAATGTCGTAGGGCACGTATGCACTTTACGACGATGATGCAGGAGCTATTGTTGCAAGTGTAAGCTCGCCTGGTCTCGAGGCATTGAGCAACCTGATAGAACGCGAATAATGCGTTCGAGAAACAAGTCTGAAATCCGAGGGGTACTATCGCCGTCACGCGACGTCAGTGACGACGACACGACTGACAGTGATGAATTCGTTGACGGTACGGATTCGTATCACGTATCACCGATTGGAGTTTCTGCTGCTTATTCACGATTCTGAAGCTGCTGGGCGTGCACCTTCTGCAGCGCCTCGAGGACACATTGAAGAGTGTGCCAACTGTAACCTCATAATATCCCATCAGGACCCAGGTTCGCACCGATTGGTATTAAGTAATGATCTAATGATGAATAACGTTGCGCGATAGTGTTCCTGTGCAGTAACGGGTGTGGTAGATCGTTCCACATGCAGTGCGTTCATGATCCTTTGAATGGGTCGTTGGTTTGCCAACGATGCACAAACAAGCCTGAATCAGGCGAGATGACCACAGCGGCAGCACGGACCGCCTTCCTTAACGAGTGTCGTGAAGTTATCCGTTCCGTCATGGCCAACGAGAAAGACCACGACGTCCAGCTGCCTGGCTTGTACGACCGTGTCGCGTAGTTCTCCGTCTCTGTGACCTGCTATTAACGAGTATATGTCAGTTCTGGAGCGTGGCCGCAATCGTGTCAGTTCCGCGTCGAGAGCCTACCGCCTGCATCGTCAACCTGCAACGACGGCCAATCGGCATCGTCATCTTCTGCTCTACTGGCATCCATTCGGACAGCATGGAAAACTCTTCAAATGGATCTACCTGACGATTTGCGATCGTCTCCGTCTGCGTTCGTTTATTATTAGTCCGGCGCTATGTAGGTTCCTCGGTCAATCTAATCGTATTGCGCTACAGAGATCTGGATTCTATCACCGAAACGAATTTGAATTCGGCAGGATTTCATTTCCTTGATGGCTTGCTGCGGAAGGTCCTGCAAATACGGTCGTTCACGATGTAAGCGTACGCTGTGTGTCTGGAGTAGTAGTACGGGTCGCTGACATTGTCATAGGGAATCGAAGGCGCAGGAGTCGGCAGGTTCATGGCAAGCTGTCTTCCATGCGTCACGCGCGTTGGGGATCGACGAAGAGTATGTCCATTGTCGAGTTGAGCGCAGCTCTCTCACTGATATTCGTTCCGCGTGAATCAGGGTGATCAAGGCGGCCGAGGGTGCCCTGCAGGGTCTGATGGCTGTCGGTGAGTTTCGCGACGCTCTGAAACCGGACAAGCCAAACAAGAGGCCCCTGCGACAAAAGGACACGGAAACGTGGACCGTGGAGCGTGTCATCCAGTTCCTTCACGACAACGACCTATCCGAGCTGGATTCGATGTTCACCTCCAACGGCGTGGACGGCGTCACGTTGCTTGACCTGACCTACGAGGACCTCAAGGACGACCTCGAACTGGCGGACGAGGGCTTGATCCGCCGCCTGCTTGATGCAGTCGATCGAATCAAGGACCAATGAAGTTGTGTCATGTCTGTCGTTATACGGCAAATGCTCTACCGGTCGTCGATCGTACATCTGTGGATACTGGTGGAGTCGGGGCGCCGCTAGTCGACCGGCCGGGGTCGCATGAGACAGAGTACCCTGATCGGTCCGCGCTAGGCTTGCGTTGGCGTCCTCCAGTGAACGTCGACTTCATGTCGCAAGCGCTAACCCAGTCGGTGCTGGGCGTCTTGCTGTTCGTCCTTGCCGTCGTCTTGGCTCTCTTCCTGGACACCTGGTACAGCCGACGCAGTTCACGTTCGCAAGGCTGGGAGCGGATCAACGAAGGTGTCGTGTTCGTGTTGCTACTCGCGATCGGGACCACGATTGCCCAAATGTTCCTGAAGGGGCGCACCGAGGCGCAGTGCCAGATTCTGCACCGCACTGCGGCCACGTTCTTCCACACCAGCGAAGCGTTCGTTCGGATCGTGTTCCTCGCGCGCCTGCTCGAGATCAACAAAATGAGCCGGCCATGGGAGCGCATGCTGGATCGTTGCGTGCTGGGGGCCGGGTTCCTGGAATGGATGCTCGCCGTCATCCTGCAGAACCTGACGATGGATACCGCCGTGGTCGACGACATGTGCACGGCGATTCTGAGTCCCGCCGCCACCGTCCTCATGTTCCTGTTGCCACAACTGGTCGACGTCGTGACGAACGTGCGCTTGTACCAGGTCCTTATGGCGACTGAGTCTCGGCACGCCCACATGTTCCTGATCAGGATGACGTTCGGGTTCTGCCTGGCATCCTCCGTCATCAGCGTCCTGAGCCTGCTGATCATTATGCAAATCATCCCGCTCCCCGTCCCCTTCTACACGATCTGGCTGACGTTCCAGCAGGACTTCGACGCGTGCTCGGTCGCCCTGCCGAACATCATTGTCCGATTCGCCCATCGCTCCCGAGCCGTGCACCCATCGCCGTACGCCAACACGTCCGACCAGTATGCGACAGCGACCGCTGACAAGTCCTGAAAGGTCACCCTTACAGACCCGTCAGCAATCCCGGCCACCTCGTTTCAGGTCAGCAACCACGCGTGCTTTCTAATACATCTGCTGTCCAGGCGCGTACACTGCTGCCCCACTGGAATATATAACATTGTCGGGTCGCATGGGATTGGGGAGGGTACCCGATCACAGTTGTCGAGGGCCCGCAGGCACGCTGGTTACCTGTCGCCCAGCAGCATGTCGCAGGTGTTGAACCAGTCGGTGCTAGGCGGCTTGCTGTTCGCCCTGTTCGCCGTCCTCGTCCTGTTCCTGGATACGTGGTACCGTCGTCGCGGATCCAACGCGGAAGGCTGGAAGCGAATCAACGTCGGCATTGTGGTCGTCCTGCTGGTAGCGATGGGAAGCACCATTGGGCAGATGTTCCTGGAAGGGCGGACCGAGGCGCAGTGCCACATCCTGCATCATGTCGCCGCCACGTTCTTCCACACCAGCGAGCCGTTCGTCCGGGTCGTGTTCATCGCACGCCTGCTGGAAATCAACCGGATGCCGAAGCCGTGGGAGAGGGTCGTCGACCAGTGCCTGCTGGGCGCCGGGCTCCTCGATTGGGTGCTCGCCGTCATCCTGCAGAACCTGACGATGGACACCGCCGTCGTCGGAACGTTGTGCACGGCGATCCTGGAACCTGTTGCCACCGGGCTCCTGTTCATGCTGCCGCAGGCCATCGACCTCGTGACGAACGTCCGCCTGTATCAGGTCCTCATGACGACCGAGTCGCGACACAATCACAAGTTTTTAATGCGGATGACGTTCGCCTTCTCGCTGGCGTCGTACGTCATCAGCCTGCTGAGCCTGCTGATCATCACGCATATCATCCCGCTCGACGTCTCGTTCTTCACGATCTGGCTGACGTTCCAGCAGGACTTCGACGCGTGCTCGGTCGCCCTGCCCACCATCATTGTCCGATTCGCACATCGGTCCCGAGCCGTGCACCCGTCGCCATACGCCGCCAGGGCGACTGAACCGACGACTAGCGACCGCTGATACCAAACACATGATGGCGGCAAAGCTCCAGATGTGGCACTGTCTTTATGCACGAGACGGCCGCTAGTCACGACGAAATGAAATTTGGGTTCGTTTACGTCTCACTTCGCGGTACGCTTAGGGTTCGCTTGCACTTAAGGCGGCCCGTTAGCATATTGTTAAGGCTCGATTCGGTCGGGATCGAATGCGACGCGTATGGTTCTGCGCCTAGGGCGGATCGTCGGCGTACCACACACATACACACTCTCTCGGTCGGGTTGTTCAAGTGTGGGCGCCAAGCATGCCGCAGGCATGGGTGAATCCGGTGGTGCTCACCGCGCTGCTCGTCATTCTCGTCGTTGTCCTGGCCTTGTTCCTGGACACATGGTATCGCCGACGTGGTACGAAAGCGGAGGGATGGCAGCGGATCAACGCTGGCATTGTTGGCGTCCTGCTGATCGCGATCGGGACGGCCATTGCGCAGATGAACCTGGTTGGGCGCACCGAGCTCGAGTGCCGCGTCCTCCACCATATCGCAGGATCGATGTGGAACACCAGCGAACCCTTCGTCAGGATCCTGTTCATCGCGCGCCTGATCGAAGTCAACAAGATGCCGACGAGGTGGGAACGCAACCTGGATTACGGAGTGCTGATCACGACCGCCCTGTACTGGATCGTGGCGGTTGTCCTGCTCAACATGACACTGGGCAGCGTCGTAATCGACAACCTCTGCATCGGCATTGTGGACCCCGCCGCCGGCGCGTTCACCTTCCTGTTCCCGCAGATCATCGACATCGTCACAAACGTGCGCCTATGGCAGGTTCTCATGAAGGCCAGGTCTCGCAACGCGCTTCAGCTCCTAATGACGATGACCGCTGGCTTCTGCCTGGCATCCTCCGTCCTCAGCCTCATCAGTCTGCTCATCATTATGCAGATCATCCCGTTCGACACGTCGCTGTACACGATCTGGCTGACGTTCCAGCAGGCTTTCGACGCCTGCTCGATCGCCCTGCCCACCATCATCGTCCGTTTCGCTCGCGGCCAGAAGACGACTCAGGTGACCGGCCCGACCCAGCCAATGTCCTCGAAACAAACCTCGAAACAAACCTCGAAACAAACCGCAGTGTTCCTCAAAGTTTGAACCCGAACCGGTCAGCCAGCAACGTTCCTATGTCAGACTGACTATCCAACATCAATGAACCCTTTACTTTCGCAGTCGCCAGCAATGGATACATTGCGAATGTTTTTCACTACGCGAACGTGCCACGAGCAACGTTGCCTAACATCACGTCCTGCATTAGGGGTTGAGTTATAAATGCAATATTGTGATCGTACAGACTTGTAGTAAGCGAGGGTCGTCGGCGTTCGACGCGTGCGACCTGCCGGAATCGAGTCATCATGTTGGAGTGGCTGAACCCGATGGTGTTGAGCGTTCTGCTGCTCATTCTCGTGGCCGTGCTGGATATCCTTGGCAACGTCTGTACAGCTATTCTGAACCCAGCCGCCACTTCTCCCGCAATTCATCGATATTGTAACGAACGCTCGCGTGTGGCTAGTGGACAAATAGGCACGGACCTGCAGCGCGCTCCAGGTTCTGCTGTCGCCTACGTTAGGCTTCTTTATGGCTTCCTCCTGCCATCAGTGTTCTGAGCCATCGGGTCACGCTGCAGATCATCCCGCTAGGCCCAGCGTTCAACACGATCATTCCAGCAGGACTCCGAACATGCTCGATTGCGCTCCCGACAATCATGGCCCAGTTCATGTGCCGCCCTTTTGCGGGACTGTGCCTCGGGAATCCGCTAGAAACGTCAGCTCAGTAGCAAAGCTTGGCCTTGCCGCGAATTGGATGCAGGACGGTTGCAACATACAGCCACCGCACCAAGCGGCGACCACCAATAGCACTTCAACGTCCCCTGCTGACCCGATCCAGTTCACAGCGAGCGGTCTGACTCCCTCTTTCAGAGACTCGATACACTGGGTATCGAAACAACGTTTAAGGGCATAAGGGTACTGCGTATAACAAGCCTGGATCGTTGACCGTACCAAGAATGTCTTTGCTCGGCGCCTTGTTTGACTTTTCGGTACCATGTCGCCGGCTTGGTTGAACCTGGTGGTGCTGGCCATTCTCCTGCTGGTCGTTGTGGTCGTCCTGATTCTGTTTTTGGATACGTGGTGCCGTCGACAAGGATCCAGAGCAGAGGGCTGGAACCGCATCAACGCGGGATAGTCGACGTCTTTCTGTTCGCGATCGGAACGGCCATCGCGCAGATGTATCTGGAAGGACCAGGCGCATTCTTCGTGAAGATGCTGTTCACCGCGCGTCCACGGTAGTCGAAGTCAACAAGTTGCCTAAGAAGTCGGAAACCGTTTTGGATCAAGGCCTGCTGGTCACTACATCCCTGTACCAGGTACTGGGCATCACGTGCTGGTGCCGCGCTCCCTCGCCTCATCCCACAGTTCATCGATGTCATGACGAACGGGCGCCGGTGGCAGACTGGCAGGTGCTCCAGGCTGTGAAATCCCGAACTCAAGCTCCTTGTGGCAACGACGTCTGCATTCTGCCTGACATCGGACATCATCAACGTCTTCAGCGGTCTATAAATCGTGATGCAAATCATCCCGCTGCTCACGATTTGGCTGACGTTTAAACTGGCTTTCGACGCATGCTCGACTGCTGTCCCTATCATCATCGTCCGTTTCGTACGCCGGTCTGACGAAGGGCGCACTTCATGAGCCCCGACCCAGATACTGTCGTCTAGGAACCCATCCCAGGCGCATGAAAAGCGTCAGCAAACACAGAACGGTGAGCATGCGCGCAGGCGCCTCTTCGAAATCTCAATACAGTCCACCATCAAACGATGTCATAACAGTCTGCTGTTCAGCGCCACTAAATCCTGCATGTGGGTACCCACAGTCCATATAGCCCAGGGCAGTGTTAGATGTCAACCTCAGTATTTAGCGCCGAATGTTCCAGGTTCCCCAGAATGATCCTGATGACGTCCGCACGGCATCTGGTCGGGTACCGGATCGGGGAAACAATCGCACTTCATCTTGCTGCTATACCTGCATCACGTTCGACATTGTATGACGCTCCCAAGAGGTTTATGCGCCTCGACACTTCCAGCAACTCGGTGCGCCCCATCACTGGCACGCCCACCCGGTCCACAGCCCCCCATGGCGGTAGATACTGTCGCTGTTCGATTGCGATCCTGCGGGCAGTACCTGCGGGCAGTAGACCATGTGTACTGAACTTGATCGCATAGGCAGACGGACTGGTAGGAATTGGATAGACGTCGGCGTACGCATTCGATCCGTCCTGTTCGGAGCCACTTCGCTTGAGCTCCATGCCGCCGACATGGACGGACTCGTTGGTGCTCGGTACCCAGCTGTTTATCCTTGTGGTCGTTCTGCTCTTGTTCCTGGATACGTGGCGCCGTCGACGTGGTACTACTAAAGCGGAGGGATGGAAGCGGATCAACGCCGGCATTGTTGGCGTCTTGCTGATAGCGATCGGAAGCACCATTGGGCAGATGTTCTTGTCCGCGCGAACGGAGCTCGAGTGCCACATCCTCCATCATGTCGCAGGAACGATGTGGAACACCTGCGTGCCCTTCGTCAGGATCCTGTTCATCGCGCGCCTGATCGAAATCAACAAGATGCCGAGCAAGTGGGAACGCAACGTGGATTACGGCCTGCTGGTGACAGCGTTCGTGATCTGGATCATGGCTGTCGTCCTGTTGAACGTGACAATTCGTGGCGCTGTAATCGGCGACATCTGCATAGCTCTTCTGGACCCTGCTGTCACCGCGTACACTATCGTTTCCCCGTCGGTGCTTGACATCGCCACGAACGTGCGCTTATGGCTAGTTCACATGCAGGCATTGAAGAGCAATGCCTTCAAGTTTCTGATAACGACGACGTTTGCATTCTGCCTGGCATCCTGCGTCCTCAGCCTGTTCAGCGTGTTGATCATTCTGGGCGTCATCCCGCTGGACCCGGCGTTCTACACGGTCTGGCTGACGTTCCAGCAGGCTTTCGACGCCTGCTCGATCGCCCTGCCCACCATCATCGTCCGTTTCGCTCGCGGCCAGAAGAAGTCTCAGATGCCCGTTCTGTCCTCGAAACAAACCTCGAAACAAACCTCGAAACAAACCGCAGTGTCCACCAAAGTTTGAACCCGAACCGATCAGCCAGCGACGCTCCTACGTCAGACTGAATCAATAAAGCCGTTTCTTTCGCGCGCAGTCGCCAACAATGGATACGTTGCGAATGTTGCTCGCGAACGTACGTGTGTGTGCAAACTTGCCTACATCACGTCCTGCAATATGGGTAGTTGTAACAGTACTCCCCATCGGCACCGTTCGGGCGAAACCTGACCGGGTCCGTGATGTACAGGGTGACGAGTTTCCCGTCGTGATCAGTGGTCATCACCTCCAGCGGCGGGTTCGTCTGATACGAGCACGGATGCGGTTCGTACGTACCACATCTGGTCGGGGTCAGCGTCCAGTCGATCCTCGTTGCTCTCGTCCGCCTGCGGCCTGACATCCCTTGTAGTAGTTGCCATACATAATCGTAATTAATGGTCCCACGCTTTGACGTCCAGGTTGATCAACGCGTCGACGGGTCGCCCCCATTCGGCATCGTCGATATCGGGGAGATTGGCCTGCGCTCGCTCATGCATGCACGGCCTGGTACTCGTCGACAGTCATCTTTGCGCGCCACGCGTCGCTCGATGAAGCAGCACGCGCATCTTCGTCAGGATCGGCACAATCGGTCATCGGCTCATCGCTGCAGTCGCCGCCGGTACCGGTGGACGAACCCGGCTCGTCGTCGTCGCCCGCATCCGTTGCTTTGTCAGGATCACATTCGAGAGGCGTATCTTTGTCTGATGCGGCGCCGTCAACTGGCAGAATGTCGGGCTCGCCGATGACATCCGATCTCCGTCGGCTCGTTTAGCTCGCGCAAGGTGCGCCAGCCGACGGCGGCGCTTGCTCTGACGCCCCATGGTTGGTGATTTGGCATACCGCGTGGGGCTCATTGTCATCTGTCGTAACCTGCCTGAACGGAAATGCAGCGCAGTGGTTGGGGGGATTCTGGCCAGCGACGATCCAAGCGTAAGGATGATGAATACCACAACGCCCCGGAACCGCTGTCTTAGCGTCTACGGTATGTAGGCCATTCTCCCGGTAGTTGCTTTATCGACAAACAATCAGTGCTGGAGGTCAAATTACAGGTCCTTTGGGCTAAATGTTAGGCCCACGACGTCCGATCGGGATAGTTGGAGGACTGGACCAGAACCGGATCGGGTACACGCGTTCGATCCGCCCTGTTTGGAGCCATTTCGCTGGGTTCCATGCCGCCAACACGGATTGACTTGGCGCTCGGCAGCCTGCTGTCTATCCTTCTGGTCGTTCTTCCTGGATACGTGGCACCATCGACGACGTGGTAGTCCTTCGAAAGCGGAGGGGTGGAAGCGGATCAACGCGGCATTGCTGGCGTCTTGCTGATAGCGATCGGAAGCACCATTGGGCAGATGTTCTTCTCTGCGCGAACGGAGCTCGAGTATCGCAACTTCCATCATGTCGCAGAAACGATGTGGAACACCTGCGTGCCCTTCGTCAGGATCCTGTTCATCGCGCGCCTGACAGAAACCACAAGATGCCGAGCAAGTGGGAGCGCAACGTGGATTATGGCCTGCTGGTGACAGCGTTCATGATCTGGATCGTGGCTGTCGTCCTGTTGTACATGTCCATTCGTGCCTCTGTAATCGACGACCTCTGCATTGCCGTTCTGGACCCATCTGTCACCGGGTACGCTGTCGTGTCCCCGACTGTCATTGCAACCGCCGCAAACGTGCGCTTACATGCAGGCACTGCAGCCCAATGTATTCAAGCTTCCGATTACGACGACGTTTGCATTCTCCCGGGCATCCCGCATCCTCAGCCTGTTCACTGTGTTGGTCATTCTGAAAGTCATCCCCCAGGACCCGTCATCCAGCCCATTATGGCTGACGTTCCAGCAAGCACTCGACGCATGCCCGATCGGCGATCGCCCTGCCCTCCGCTATCGTCCGCTTTGCGCACGAGCCCATGAACAACCGCACGTGACGACCTCGACGATGAATCATGCAAGCCCGGGTGAAAAGCCACCGCTGAAATCAGTCCAGACCGGCACCTGCCGTTGATCGCCTGGACAAACCATCAAACGTACCAGCCCGATTCGACACCGAACGAGTCTCCTTCCGTAAACAGCAGCTAGCCCGATCCGACACATGGCGAACTATTGCCAACATGACTGAATCGTTATTTCGGAGACCAGGGCAATATCGTGCGGGACCAACGCCAGCCTGCCATTCCGCCCTGAAGGCGGGGTACCACGACCACTAGCAACAAAGAGTACATACTCAGGCCGGCGCCATCTAAAACCGGTAGTGCGCTTAGTGCTTCGATGTCTCCTGTCCATACTTGCGGCCGTATTGGTCCTGTTTCTGAACTCGTGGTATCATCATTGTGCGTCGCAGGCAGAACGTTGGCAACGAATCAACGCCGTCATCGTGTTTGTCCTCGTTTCACAGTTGCGCTTCGATACTGGGCGCACCGATCCCTACCATCATCGTCCGTTTCGCACGTCGGTCCGACGAAGGGCGCTCCTGATCCCGATACTTTGGTCTAGAAACCCACTCCAGCCGCATGAAAAGCACCCGCAAAGGCGCGTACGCCGGCCCGCCCACTGCGCCAGTGCGCCCCATCACTGGCACGCCCACCCTGTCCACTGTCGAACAACGTATCCACTACGACCAGCAGCACATGCCTGCAGCACGTGAACGCCGTCACGCACTCCGCGACTCCGTGCCCGCCGGCGTTGGCAACCGTTACACCGTCGGCGACTACGTCGCCACTGTAACGTCCGCCGCACACGCCGTACGTAATACATCCACTTCATTATTGTCCTTCTCATCCACAGCCCCCATGGCCGTACTGTAGATACTGTCGCTGTTCGATTGCGATCCTGCGGGCAGTACCTGCGGGCAGTACCGTACCATGTGTACTGATCTTGATCGCATAGGCGGACGGACTGGTAGGAATTGGATAGACGTCGGCGTACGCATTCGATCCGTCCTGTTCGGAGCCACTTCGCTTGAGCTCCATGCCGCCGACATGGACGGACTCGTTGGTGCTCGGTACCCAGCTGTTTATCCTTGTGGTCGTTCTGCTCTTGTTCCTGGATACGTGGCGCCGTCGACGTGGTACTACTAAAGCGGAGGGATGGAAGCGGATCAACGCCGGCATTGTTGGCGTCTTGCTGATAGCGATCGGAAGCACCATTGGGCAGATGTTCCTGTCTGCGCGAACGGAGCTCGAGTGCCACATCCTCCATCATGTCGCAGGAACGATGTGGAACACCTGCGTGCCCTTCGTCAGGATCCTGTTCATCGCGCGCCTGATCGAAATCAACAAGATGCCGAGCAAGTGGGAACGCAACGTGGATTACGGCCTGCTGGTGACAGCGTTCGTGATCTGGATCGTGGCTGTCGTCCTGCTGAACGTGACCATTCGAGGCACTGTAATCGGCGACATCTGCATCGCCCTTCTGGACCCTGCTGTCACCGCGTACACTATCGTGTCCCCGTCGGTGCTTGACATCGCCACGAACGTGCGCTTATGGCTAGTTCACATGCAGGCATTGAAGAGCAATGCCTTCAAGTTTCTGATAACGACGACGTTTGCATTCTGTCTGGCATCCTGCATCCTCAGCCTGTTCAGCGTGTTGATCATTCTGGGCGCCATCCCGCTGGACCCGGCGTTCTACACGGTCTGGCTGACGTTCCAGCAGGCTTTCGACGCCTGCTCAATCGCCCTGCCCACCATCATCGTCCGTTTCGCTCGCGGCCAGAAGACGAGTACTCATGTGGCCGGCCGAACCCAGACATTGTCCTCGAAACAAACCTCGAAACAGACCTCGAAACAAACCTCGAAACAAACCGCAGGGTCCACCAAAGTTTGAGCCCGAACCGATCAACCAACAACGCTCCTACGTCAGACTGAATCAATAAAGCCTTTCCTTTCGCAGTCGCCAACAATGGATACCTTGCGAATGTTGTTGAACGCGCGGCGTACTCAACAATAAGATAAGATCATGGTATGCCTGGCGTTCGAAGGGTGGTAAACAGCCAGGTTAGTATTATTCGGTATCGATGCAGTTACAACGTTCTGATTGCTCGAACCACAGTTCGCTCGTCAAATGTTGACGTCGCGAACAAGAAGCGGAGTCATCCCGTTCCGGCGGATACAACGCAAAGCAGTATCGCAAAGAAGCGGTTTACCGAGGGCGTGGGGCATCGCATCATCGAATACTTCGACACGAGTTGCAAGAAGGACCGAGTTGCCGTCCTGTTCTGGGTGTTTCCGAACTCGCAATCAACAGTCCATGTGGCAGATGACGGCCGTCGCGTTGATATCATCATGGATGACCGAATGTCAGACCCAAAGGAGGTGGCAAACCCGGACGATGTGTCGCAGACGGAGGCGATACTGGCTCATTTCAATAGCTTCGGCAAGCGCGAAGTCGTGCTCAGCGTCGAGCTTCCTGTACCTGTGGAGAATGCGTACACGGCGAGGATTGTGAGGAACGCTGATGGTCATGCTCACTCCGTTCTCGTCACTCTTGCAACGCGGGCGGAACGAGATGCAACGTTTACATTCGAGATTCGACGGAATATAGACTGATTTTACCGTATCTTCCTGTGCTTCGATAATGGGTGTCGCACCCACACGCTCTGGAACGTCTTGACGATGTCCGACATCCGTATAGAGCTGCAGGAAGATACGGTAAACTCAGTAAATTTATATTCCATCAAGACTCGAATGTACACGTTGTATCCCGTTCAGCACGCGTGGTAAGCGTGGCAAGAACTGAGTGTGCATGTCCGTCTCCGGGTACGCATTCTCCAACGGGCACCGGAAGCTCGATGCTGAACACGACTTCGCGAAGCTGTAGAAATGTGCCAATATCGCTTCCGTCTGCGACACATCGTACGGGTTTGCCATCTCATTAGGGTCTGACAATATCCGGTCATGCATGATAGTCTCAACGCGACGCCCTTCGCTGCCACGTGGACTATCGATGTCGAGTTCGGAAACACCCAGAACAGGAGTGTCAGGAGACGACACGACGGACGGCGATTGAACCGTCTGCCGAAGCCGGCTGCGCGGCCGCGCCATAACAGTATATTGCGGCCCCGGCTTGGTGGGGTACCGAGCTTATCGGCTGCCTGTCATGGCTTGCTCATCGGTGTCGTCCCGATATCGCCTATATCACGAACGTTCTTGCGGAGGCTCAGTCGGCATCGGCATACGCGACCAGGCGATCCTCGGGTTGCCGTTCATAGCGAATGCCGCGCGTCTTCGTGCCGGCGAGGTACTTGAGCACGCACCTGGCCGGCGCGCCAGTGCTGGATTCCAGGGTTCGACGAAAACTGGGCAAGAACGTTCGTGATGTAGGCGATATCGGGACGACACCGATGAGCAAGCCATGTCAGGCAGCCGATAACCTTAAGATACGGTTTGTTGGCCATCTCGTCGCGCTCCAGGGCAGTGCGGGGGCTCATCGATGCCGATAGGTGAACACCGGGTTGGTGCGGCGTGTTGACGGGGTGACATTGTGTCTTGTTGAAGTCGCTCAACTCCTTCTCGATGTACTCGGCTTGGTCACGCGTGATGGCGCCGGTGCCAGGTTCGCGTCTGATGCGCATGCCGAGGAGCGTCGATCGTTCGCCCTGATCAGTGATCTCAGCCATCGTGGCGAGCTTCTCGAGGACGGGCTCCGCGAAAAGGATGTCGTTGTACGCCAGCAGGCCATTGTCGGTGCGCACAGACATGATCATGAACTTTCCTTCGCGATCGTACCGGAACACGCAGGGGTCCGCGATGATCGGTTCGAAGCGACAGCAGCTTTTCGCAGAGCGTCTTGTACCATCGCTCGGCGCCCTGCCTGGTGCCGTACAGAGCCTTTCTGAGGTGCCGAACTCGATATGGGACACGAGGGTCAGTAAACCCGTCTGGTTGTCGAATGTAGACTTCGTGGAGCATGTCAGCGTTAGGATATGCGGCCACCCTGTCGACCTGGCGAAGATGCAGGCCGTGCTGTGGGGCCAGCGCCAGAATGATATGGAACGCGGTGGCGCGAGCGGTCGGCGCGAAGGTGTCGTCGAAGTCGATGCCGGGGCGCTGTCTGAAGCCTTGAGCGCAGAGACGAGCGGTGAACTTGCGGATGCCACCGTCGCCACTGAGCGAGGACTTGACCTGGAACATCCACTTGGCGCCAACAGCGATCTTGCCTTTCGGCATGTCGACGAGCGGGCCGAACGTGTTCTTCGAGTCCAGCGTTGCGATCTGCGAGACGGCAGCGTCCCACCAATGGCCGGCGAACGGCGATGCGAGGGCCTCGGCAGCGCGGCAGGAGATGCTGGATGCCCAGAGCACGGTTGTGCAGGCCAGCGACGGCGGCGTCGAGGTCAGATGATGCGTTGGCCAGGATGAGGACGGCGACTAATGCGGCGGTGAGGGACAGCATCTCGGTCGGTACCGCTGCCCGGACTCGATGAGGTGCGGCTTGAACTCTGGCGACGTAAGTGGCAATGCGTCGTTGAGGGACAGCATCTCGGTCGGTACCGTCGCCGGGCGAATCAGTCGCCACTTACGCCGCCAGAGTTCAAGCCGCAGCCAACGCATCATCAGACCTCGACGCCGCCGTCGCTGGCCTGCACAACCGTGCTCTGGGCATCCAGCATCTCCTGCCGCGCTGCCGAGGCCCTCGCATCGCCGTCCGCCGGCCATTGGTGGGACGGTCCCGTCTCGCAGATCGCAACGCTGGACTCGAAGGACACGTTCGGCCCGCTCGTCGACATGCCGAAGTGTCGACGGGGTGACATTGTGTCATGGTGAAATCGCTCAACACCTTCTCGATGTACTCGGCTTGGTCAAGCCTGATGAGACGGTTAAAATGTCAGGAGACGACACGACGGACGGCGATTGTCTCCACAACACGGATTAACCGTCTGCCGAACCCGACGGTTGCCGTGGACGCTTATTCAAAACTGCGCGGCCGCGCCATAACAAGGACAGCGATCCTGTCCTTGATGCGACTCGTGTTGAAGTATCTGATGATCCGATGCCCCATTCCCTCGGTAAGCACGTCTTGGCCGTACAACTGCTTGGCGTCGGATCCGCAGGAGCGACGTTCGACGAGGGGCTTGGAACGGAGACTGACGAATCGAATGAAGCCGATGCTCACGAATAATAATGTATAAATTAAAGGTCCTGGTCTGATGTACCTATGTAGGTATGTTGTGGGGCGGATCATGGGACCAGTCGACGCTGCTTCCCGTCCTTCTTGCCCACGTTTTTCGTTATCCCCTATATTAGGTAGACTTCCTATGTAGTAGAGGTACACCGAACCAGATCCGATCGCCTGTGTACCAGGAAGCCCCGTCGGCGGCATCTCACGAAGCGCAGTATGGACGAGGTGTCAAAGCAAGCGGTGCTGAGCTGCCTTTTGTTCATCCTCGTGGTCGTGCTGGCCTTGTTCTTGGACACCTGGTACCGTCGGCATCGATCAAACGTGGATGGCTGGAAACGAATCAACATCGGCATCGTCAGCGTCCTGCTGATAGCGATCGGAACGACCATTGCGCAGATGTGCTTCTTCGGGCGGACCGAGCTCGAATGCCGTATTCTGAACCACATTTCGGGTTCATTGTGGAACACCAGCGAGCCCTTCGTCAGGATCCTGTTCATCGCGCGCCTGATTGAGGTCAACAAGATGCCTCAGAAATTGGATCGCAGCGTGGACTACGGCCTTGTGGTCATTACATTCCTGTACTGGATTGTGGCGGTCGTCCTGCTCAACGTGACAATGGGCTATGCTGTAATCAACGATCTCTGCATCGGCATTGTGGACCCCGCGGCAGGCGCATTTACGTTCATGTTCCCGCAGATCATCGACGTCGTGATGAACGTTCGTTTGTGGCAGGTTCTCATGAAGATAAAGTCTCGCAATGCCCCCAACCTCCTGATGACGACCACGTTCGTTTTCTTTCTGGCATCCTCGATCCTCAGCCTCTTGAGCCTGCTCATCATCGCTCAAGTCATCCCGCTCGACAAGTCGCTCTTCACGACCTGGTTAACGTTCCAGCAGGCGTTCGACGTCTGCTCGATCGCCCTGCCCACCATCATCGTCCGGTTTGCGCGAACCCAGAGGCCAGTGTCCCCACTGCAACCCACCAAATGAATCGATACAGAACTGTCATTTCTTGCGGCACCGCATACCGTCCTGATGGCCATTTTGGGCGCAGTCCAGGTCTAAATCCTGTGATAGCCTAATTTAGAATCGGTCTGGCCAGCACTGCCTCGGCAGTTGGCACATCGTGCTGGGCACTGCTGGGACACCGGGGATCGACGTTCGTGTCCTGTCGGCACCTGCGATCTGCCGATGCCGTCGCTGACCATCCCGAAGTCGACCGGGGTCGACCAATGCGCATCGCCCGAGATGTCGCCCAGCAGGGCGGTGTCGCCTTCCTCGCTCGGCTCCCACTGGATGGTCAAACGTAAGACCAGTCGTCCACGTGTCCGCCACCGGATGCTAAACAATAATTAGTATACCTTCTTCGCAACGTTCCTCAGTCTGTCACCGGTACGTACATGATCGTACGGCGTGGCCCAGAACGAAGCTCGCTGATTCGTTGCCGAATGGCACAGGTTCGCGCCCGCAAGCGCGAATGCATTACAGGGACCTGTCCGTGACTTGCAGGAGGGCACAGCCGGTACATGAATGTGGTGGCCCTTCGGGATCCCGCGGAATGTTCAAGTTCCAGGACGAGGAGATGTTCCTCTTCGTCACACCGAACGCGATCCGTAACGGGCCGGATGGTCCAGTGGCGTGCATTACTTTGGAGTTGCTGGCGCAAGGGTACGACATGGTACCCTTGAAGGGCACGTTGTACAGGCTCATTCTATCTGTATAGGGTATCGATGACCGAGATGCGTCCCCAGCCTCTCGGGTTCGCCAACTTTGAGATCTGTCCTGGGCTCCCCTCATTCGCAACCAAATGGATCCCGATCTACGGGTCCGACATCCAGCATCGACCCATTTCAATCGGGGAAGTTCTGGTTGGCATCTTCCCGCTGATGCCGGCTCCCCACGTTGTCGATATGTTACCGTCGTCTAAGGACGACGTACCTCGCAAGACCTGGTTCAGGTCGTTGCGCACCTCATCGAATGTCAACCGTTAGTGCAGGGCGTTTGTATTCATTGCCTCTGGATACTCATCGGGGCGTACTAGTGGATCCCGTCAGCGAACGCGAGACCAGCATGATCAAGAAGTACATTCGGCAATTGCTGTCGCAACCCGAAGATAAGCACCCGGACGGAATCCTGCTGATCCTGACGTTGTTGAAATCCAAGCACTGCCGCATAACATTCATCACCGAGATGGTGAAAGTGTCCGCCACAAAGCCACTGTTCTACACAACGTTTATGGTGAGGCCGTTTGTGGTTCGCCCGGGTGCGTCCCAGTATGCCTGACTTTTTCGTAGCGACTACTGGACGCCTGCCGTGCGCTGCTCAGGGAAGCGGCTAACCAAAAGGATTACAAGTCGTGCGACCTGCTACTTCATCTGTCGCGCTGCGTCTTCACGAATCCGAGCCCTGGAGACCCATGCCTAGCGGAGTCGGCCGACAACGACCACGCCAGTATGTTTCTCTACGTATGTTTATCCGCACCAAGTACTGTTTCAGATCGCCTCTGACCGTCATCCTTCCAGTCGGAAATCAAAACCCACCCTGTGTATCGCTTGCGCGACTTCTGGGAGTACACGCTGACCTCAATAGTCGAGCACTATCAGACGTCATGCGGTGATGGTCTCCAACTCCAATCATTATGGTCACAGTCCCTCTTCCTGACCAACCAGCAGTCCCTGGAACACCTGCTTTGCTCTGTTGGCCTGGGCATGATCCACTCGGGTCTGCCCAAATGTTTCGACTGCTGGATACCGCTAACTGGCCGTCTGTAGGTGTCCCACAATGCGAGATTGCCCCGTTCGTGTCAGAGCAAGGCGAACTTTATGAGCTAGATATGCGAAGCATCGCCCGGGTTCTGTCTTTCATCCAAGCGTTACACCTTCGTGATCCTCCCGGTGTGGCGCTCAGCCCTCGGAAAGGGTTCCCTGAGGACGAGTGGCACTGGTCGATGGACCCCAACGTCCAATCCCTGAACCTCGAGAAGAAGGCCTTCGACCCGCTCCACCGCGACAGCGACCAGAAACCCGTCGTCGTCCACAAATTCGTACGTCCGTCCCTCGCTCTGCCATTCCCACGTTCCAACAGATCTGCAGGAATCCAGAGGGAAATGGACACGGTACCAGACGGACGACGGCCGCGACTACTACTTCAACAGCGAAACGCAGGAGACGCGCTGGAAATGCCCGGGGCCATTCGACTGATCGGCCACGTGCGCTCCCCAATAAAACGTTAGATCCATGTGCTGTTGCTAGAGGCGCCACTGGCCACCCCTACGCAGAAAACCCGTCGCGACGGCAGCTGTTGGCGTTGCGCAGTCGCAACTTTCGGCAGGTGCGCCTGCGTGCGCGGTAGGCCCGTCGTCATGGCGGCCGGCGACGACACGCACTACACGATCGACAGGATCCTGGACGTGCGCAAGGGCAAGAAGGGGTTGGAGTTCCGCGTACGATGTATGTGTGGTGATGTTGGTGGCGCGTGCCCGGGCTGACCATCAGGGATGCAGGGGCGCCGCCCTGGGACGATCCGCAGTTCGACAGCTACGAGCCGCAATCGAACTTCACCGACGGGTGTCGGACGCTGTTCGACGCGTTCTTCAAGTCGCCGGAAGGGCGCGAACGCCGCATCGAGCTAGCCCTCGGCACGGACGATAATGGATCCGACGACGTGCCTATCAAGAAACCGGCCAAGAAGCGAGCGAAACCGCCGAAGTCGGCCGCATCGCCGTCGCTGATGAGCGTGCACAGCTCGTCGGACGACAGTGTGCCTTTGATCAATCGCCTGCTGACAAAGAAGAAACGAGGTCGACCGCCTAAGACCGACGAATCCACTCAGCAGCAGCAGCAGCGGGAGGAGGAGGCCATGCCGACTGCAGGGCAGCATTCTGCCGGTCTGCCGCTTCAGAAACCGGCGATCAAGTCGTCGTCACTGAAAACGGCGACCAACGCGCCTAAGCCGCAGAAACGTGTGTCGTTCACCGTGCCACTTGAGGCTGAACCAGCATTGGCTCATGGCGCAGAAAGGCGGCGCCCTGAATCAAACACTTTGGACGTCTCTCCGCGCGCTTCGAGTGACATGTCAGCCGCCCCTACCGCGATGCGATCGATTCCAGTTAGACATTCTCCGGAACCAAAGCTGGCATCCAGGGGCGGTCTATCACAGGGTGATTTACCGTCTGGTTTCCTTCCGCGGCGTAGAACCGACAAGGAAACGATCAGTCCACAAGAGGTGAGGGCGTCGCATGGCGTCGTGACGGAAGCGCCCCGACCTGTGGCACCTCTGGAGACCAAGAAGCAACTGCCACCGGTGACGCTGCCAACCACAGCTGCGGAAGCGATCGAACAGATGAAGTCACTGGATGTGCGAAATCGGCAAGAATTCCTTGAGCACATCACGTTGACGTTCACCCACTCGGACGTGGCGAAACTGGTCGATCCAGTTGGAGAATTCCTGAAGACGCTCGAGTCCTGGATAGCCGAGGCGTTCTCTGTCGTCGGCGATCTCGGTAATGGGTTCCAGCAGTCCGTGCTGTAAGTGCTGATGCTGTTAGCATTGCAGATATTGGATTTCTGGTGGCGTCCTGTTTGTTGCTGGAAGTCCTGCCGGCGCGCTGGTACAAAAGGTATCGTCCGATCCAGCATGTTCTATTGCAGAATCAGTCCTTTCATCCTCTCGTCATGAACCTGTCTGCGCGGGTCATCAAGAAGTGGCAGCTGTACAAGGAAATGTCCTCGTACGTTTCCTGTTTTACCGCATCACTGTACATGTTACTAACTGGTTACTAGGCGTTTCTCTGCCAACAGCGCCCCACCCAAACCTGCCCCTGACGTTCCAGCTACTGACAGAGTGCGGTCCAACTCTGTTACCTCATTTTCGCAACAATCAACCCTGGTGGTGCCCCCGTCCGTTTTCGTTGCAAGCACACCCTGGCCTCGTCCAGTAGCAGCCGGCTGTGAACGCAAGTCTCCAACAGGGGACGAGCGCGTGGTTTCCAGGGGGGCGGCTCCTGTAGTCAGTGGCAACCAAGTTGCAATTCCTCGGGTTTCTGTATCACCGGCACCCTCATTGGCGGGTGTGGCTCAAACGCCTGCTGTACCTTCGGATGTCTCCGCGAGTCCACCGGTGCTACCCCAGCCTCCCGTGGTCATCGACGGCGCTGAGCGCGTTCCTGACCGTGTCGGGCAGAGGGCGGATGCTGCAGTCCCTGCATCGGTGACCACGCAGCAGGGTGAAACCGTGTACGAGAAGCCTTCATCCGCCCCGCCAACGGAACCGAAGCCCGTCCCACCGCCATCGAGTTTACCCGAATCAAGCCAGGCCATGTTTGACGAGCTGCTGGCAAATGGTTCCTTGACGTCCAGCGAACAGCTGCTCATTCCTCAGGAGTCGATCGACCGGTGCAGGCTCATTTGGGAACGCGTGAAGAACCGACTCGGCGGTGACAAACCTGTAGCATCAACCGAACGATCTCCTGTCGTCTCGTTCGTTCCGGACAAGGAATCTGTGCCTCCAATCCCTACGATTCGCGGGGTGGTGTTTCCGGATGAGAGCCGCACCTTGTCGAGCCAGAAGCGCAAGCGACCTGCCGATGATCGCGCAGACCTCGGTCCCCGCAAGGTTCTGCTCCGCCCAGATTCCCAACCTCCTGGCAAGAAACAGTTCCCGCCTTTGGGCAAGAAGCCGCCTTTGACCGACAGTCAGAGGAAGAAAATCCCTTGCAAATACTTCCGCAAGGGCTACTGTGAACGTGGCGATCGATGCAAATTCGCCCATATCAAGACCTCCAGTGGCTCGTAACGTCCATCGACCTTTGCGTTCCTAATATACAACCAAGGTTCACAATGCGCTGGCGGTCAAGATCGAACGTTGTATTGAATGCTCTGGATGGAGATACTCATGACTCTGAAGCAGCAGGGGCGAAACCGGTGCCAGTCGGCGTAAGTAGTGCGACTGTTCACCAAGCGCTGCCACTCCGACGACTGGAGTCTCGGGCAGCGGCGCTGCCCTGCGTGCTCTGCGGCGTGAATCGGCTCTGAGATTCCATACCGGATCCTGTCGCGAAGGTTCAGTTCTGGCCGCAGGCCCCGTCCAATTGCAACGACCGATACCTGAACTGGTGCCAGCGCGAATATCGCGTGCACCGAACCTGCAGGCGCTGCCGCCACCACCCCTGCCGCCCATGCGGCCGCCACCACGGCCGGACCCGCCCCGTCCGGCGAACGCTGAAAGCGCGAGATCACGAAACCAGGCGGGCACTTCCTGATTGCTCTCCGACATCAGATGCAGGATGTCCCTGAGAATCGCCTTGGATCGTTCGTTGACGAAGGAAATCGCCAGGCCGGTATTGCCACAACGGCCTGCAACGGTGTCTCAGAACAGCACGTACATGCATTGCGCCTAGTTGGCATTTACCTGTACGACCAATGCGGTGGACGTAGTCGTCGATCGTATTAGGCAGGTCGTGCTGGATGACGACCTTGACATTGGAAATGTCGAGACCACGAGCAGCGACATCGGTAGCAACAAGTACAGGGCAACGACCCGACTTGAACTCCTTGAGAGCGTGCTCGCGCTCCTTCTGGGAGCGGTCACCGTGAATGCTGGTCGCATTGATCCCTTCGCAGATGAGCCAGTCCTCCAGCGCGTCCGCCGCTCGTTTCGTCTCAACGAAGATCAGGGTGAGGCCATCGCATTCGGGCAAAATCCTCATGAGGACATCACGCTTCTGCCGGTCATCGGCGTACTCCACACGCTGCGTGATGAAGTCGGTCGTCGAGCCAACCCGCCCGACGGTCAGGAAAATGTAATTCAGCAGGAAATCAGATGCCAGCGCCTGCAGGATCGTCAGGGGACATGGCAGCTCCCGTTCAGTGCAGAGTCGCCCGAACCTGAATTTCACGAGGGAACGTTGCACTAAACATGAGCGTCTGGCGGACATCACTTGGCGGCATGTCCTCGCCTTCGACAATGTGACGGATCTGCGGCTCGAAACCCATATCTGACCCGAGAGGCGTTCAGAGGCGTCGATATGCGCATACAGAAACGCCACGAATGCCACGCACCAAGCATTCGATCTGCCTCATCGAAGATCAGGGTGGAAATCTCGGATAAGCCCTAATGCCCACGATGTCAGCAAACGACCTGGCGTCGAGCAGACCCACGATACGTACCACACGGCCGCGTTCGATCAAATCGACAAGACGACCGGGTGTTGCCACGAGAAGATCACAGCCGAGCTCCAGCTGACGCAGCTGATCACGAATATCAGCGCCGCCGTACACGACGACAGGGCGCAGGCCCGTTCGATAGCAGAAACGCCTGTCCAAATCATCAGCTAAGGACATGGTCTGACACAACCCGAGCAAATAAACCACAGCAGCACCTCGCTTCATCGAAGATCTGGATTGTCAGCTCGCGCGTTGGCGACAGGATCAACGCCTTGGGGAACGTCTTTGATCGCCCTCTCCGTGATCCGTACTGTGAGGTCGGCGGGCCGCTGCTGTCGCTACCCTGAGTGAGAATCCGGTTGACCTGCGACACAAATGTCAGATGGCAGGCGCAACAGGACCGCGTTACGTTCTTCCTACGGTCGGCAGGAGGAACGCCGCTGTCTTTCCCGACCCAGTCTGGGCGCAGGCCATCAAGTCGCGCCCGGCCAGCGAGATCGGGATGGCATGCTTCTGCACGGGGGTCGGCCTGTCGTACTTCGCCAGGCGAACGTTGTTCATCAGGGAGGGGGCCAGGTCCAGTTCCGCGAACGAGTTGCACCCTTCTGGAACATCGGCCCCGTTGACTTCAACGGGGATGTCGTCGTACTTGTCGAAATTGATCCCCTACGATGGCCAGTAATAAGTGTCACAATCCGCAGCACGAATATAACCACGCCGAATATCAAGTACCTGTTGGACGTGGTCGAGCTGTCCATCCGTCGACGATGAGAATAATTCCCGTTCTAGTTCCGGGTTCGGCTCCGTCGAACGAGGGTCGACTCGACCGCCGCCGCGCGAACCATAGCCGCCGCGATCAAAGAAACTGGGCCGACCGTTACGCTGGGAACTGAAATCAGCCGCCGGACGCTGGAACCTGGTTCAAACACAGTCAGCAGACGCGTCGTCGCACGATACGGGGTACGACGACCGGACCGAGAGCTGGCCGGCGCGGACGGGCCAGCAGGCGGCGCGGACGTCGGCGCTGCCGGGCCGGGAGGCGGCGCGGACGACGGCGCTGCCGCCTGGCTTCGGCGTAGATGGGGAGGGACGTATGCCATGTTAGCGATTCGTGTGTATGGCGCGCGGCGTTTGCGTTACGGGACGATAGAGATAGCCGATACTGATGAAAATGTCGAGATTGCGCTGTCGTACCCTGAAATCAACCTTGTGACGGTGTGGGTCGACCGATGCGCGCGATCGCCCGCCGTCCACAAGGCCGCCGTTGCGGACTTACGGACTCCGGACACGTTGGTGCGTGACTCACCGAAGTCCGATCTGCAAGAACCGACCCGTTTCCAGGCGCTTGAAGTTATATGACTGTGGTCCTTTAAGTTCAAGGCAGCATCCCTCCACAAGGCGCAGATGGGTGCTGCCTTGGGCTTCGACGATATGGGCCGACCACCACGTCGACGTCCAACAGGAAGCCGTCGATAGCCTATATACTGCCACACGACAGCCGTCCTTGCATGGAGGTGTCCTGGAGGATATCGCCTGCTCGCCCAGCTCGAGATCGCGTGCCATTTTATGAATTCATGCTCCCAACAGGTTCCTCCACGACTATATACCGTCTTCAAGCGACGTCATCATGGCCAGCAGATCAAGCTGGTCGTCCTCCGTTGGCTTGGTCGTCGTCCCTGCACACGGTAGGATCAGTGACCACAGGCTGGCAGGCGCTCTGACGTCCCATCAGCCGACCTTCGTCGGGACCCCAGTCAGCAATTGCGCTAGAACTGTTCTGGGACGCGTTGATCGTGATCTTCTGCACGTGAAATGAACTCTGTGGCTGGCCATCGGAGGCGTCGCTGCCGGTTCTGTAACGACAACGTCAATCATGGTCGATGAGGTGGACATCGCAATTGCTCGGGACCCTAGCGTCATGCCGAGGTCCAGTTTGAAAGAGTTGTCCTTGATGTCCGCTGGTGCTTGGATCAATCCGGCTAGCAGATCCAGGCAGGCCACCGCTTGCTGGTTGACCTATGGCGACCATAGTAAAGGGATGACCTGATTGCAAGCAAGGAACAGTTTAAGGCCTACAGGCGCCTGCAATTCCTGAGCGGGTGTCGCCTGATTTGATGGCTGATCGTGATCAGCCGCGGCCGCTGACGGATCTGACGTCTGCCGATCCAGTTCGTATCTGTTCCAGCGCTCTTTGTCAGGGAGGTCGACATCCTTCTACAACACGTCACTCACATATTGCTTCCGAGGGCGCACGACACAACGCTCTGCCTTGACGTGGGACGATCCAGAACAGGCGCCTGAGCAGCGGGCGTTTTCTCATCCGGTTTCTTCGGTTGGAACGCCTCCCCGACTGTGTCTCGGCCAGGCACGCTCAGATGGACGACGCGTTCCAGTCTGGTTTGCTGCTTATACACATTGACAGTGCCCAATAGGTCTTTGCCGGCCGGCGACGATACTCGGCGAACATGACTGATAATGATGGCACCCGTTTGACTCTATACGGGACACGACGTCAGCATGCAACGACATGCGAAACGGTGCAGACTCCCAACCTGAAGGTTGTCTTGGAGAAGAAGCGATACCTTGACTTTCCGGTCCTGGAAGAACATTGCCAGTCGGTACCGTAACGCAGCGAGCTCCCAGTCCCTCAGGTTGTCGTACACCTGGATAGGCACTACGCTTAACATCGGCAGCCGAACACCGACTGGATACCTGCTGTGAGACCTTCGCCACAAGCTGCATGGTTCGGTTGATGAGAGCATATGCCGCAGAGTCGTGCGCCGACGACGGGAACAGTGACATCAGCGTGTTCAGGTGCTTGACGGTGATTTTGAGCAGATCACTGGGGACCGTGCAACTCAAGACCTGGTACTTGAAACCCATGGTCATCAGGTCGTACAGCTGATGATGGAGCCCGTCAGGAACTGAATAACACGGTGAATGGGCCACCAGTGAGCAAGCAGACCTTCTCCATGCTCGTCTCGTTCAGCCTCATGATGGACGAATGCGCCAGGCGGCGGAATATTTGCTGCAATGCATCATTCGTGTAAATCGGTTTCGGCTTGAAAATCTCGTCGACGAATTTGGGGTTGAACATGGTCGAAACAACGTCTTCCAGTACTGTTGTTCACTGTCAGAGGTGTGTGTGCGCGCACAAGGTTCACCGGAAGAAGGACCGCGAATGCTTTTGTCTCCCGATATCGACTGCGCTTTCAAGCGCTGGTCGATGATGTATATCATCTCTCCGCCCATATTGATCACGAGGATGGGCACTGGGAGCAATAGGCCCGTTTACAATCGCTGTCGTTCGTGCGGCTCGTGACAGACCCCCGCACTTACTGCATAGTAGCGCCATAGCAACGAGAGCCACGGAAGTATGACCACCAGCCAGCCTGCTACGCGACGGGGCAGCGCAGCCCACCTGTTTCGTTCGGCAAACGGTCGGTGGCCAGATACGGCGACAGGATTCACCACGTGTGCAGCGCCTGTATCCTACCGGGAGTCCAGCAAGTGGTAGGATCATCGACGACATACCGTATCTTTTCAATAGCGGTTTATCCCGGGATTGTAGTGTCTAGCGAATTCCCGCAATCCCATCTGGCACAGTAGATATTACGGGACCGCCGTATGTCCATTGGTATTTACTTGAAGCCGCCTGTCTAATTCCGGCATGGCGATATCAGTCCGCTTGCCTATTTCAGTGCCTTCACCGAAATAGGACCGGTCGACAAGTTGCCCGCCTCGTATTGACACAACCTGGTCGCGTGCCATTCGCAATCGTTCAACAGCAGCGACCATGCCGAACGAATATGGCCTGGACAAAGAGATCGCTGAGAAGATCGCCTCGAAATACGACCCGGCCATGGAGAAGGAGGCCCAAGACTGGATTGAGCAGGTGGGCCGACTGACCACCAACGATACCCCCGTGATATAACACGCCCCCAGGTCACTGCTGAGAAATTCAAGGCTGGCTTCCAGGAGTCGTTGAAATCGGGTGTCATCCTCTGCAAGCTGCTCAACCGCATCAAGCCTGGCACGGTCAGCCGCATCAACACCCAGTCGATGCCGTTCATGCAGCGCGAAAACATCTCGTACTTCTTGAACGGGTATCTCGCGTCCTGGGGGTGCCTTGCTGCTCGCTCTCTGACCGGAGTCCTCGTGTGCCAGATGCCGCGACCTTGGTATGCGCAACACTGATCTGTTCGACACGCAAGGTAGGTGGCCTTGTCTAGTGCCCTTATACGACTCCTACCACTCACCGGACTGTACGTAGACCTATATGAGAACAAGAACATTGTTCACGTCATCGTACAGTGACAGCGTGTTGCTGGTAGGGGACTGTGGACTGACTCGCATCCGTCGAACCAGGATAGCGTATTCTCCCTGGCGGCCGTGGCTCGCAACGTCCCAGGATTCGATGGGCCGTACCTGGGAACGGCTCGCCTCGCCCAGAAGAACGAGCGCCAGTTTTCAGATCAGCAGATGGCCAAAGCGTCAGCGGCGCCGACGCTGCTGGGCATGGGCGGATATGAGGTGTGCAATGCATGCAGGCAGCCACCCTGAGGCGTCCGTACTGATTACTGCCGGTTGTAATTCAGCAAGCGAAACGCGTTGCGCAGGAAGCGGGCCCAAACATCATCCTCGATCGTCAGATCATCCAGAACGTCGACATGATCAAGCAGGAGCAGGCCAAATCGAAGGCCGCCGTCGCTGAACGATGCCCGGAATGCAACGCACCCAACCCGAACGCCAAATTCTGTGGCGCATGCGGAACCAAGTTATGCTAAACTTGTTTCTGGACAATCCAACCCCACTATCCAACCGCTCCGTATATCATTGTCCTGGGATCATTCGGCGTGGCAGGCTGTCGTTAGCGCCTTCAGGGCATACGGCCGCGCAACCGGTGCCTTGTAATGCCCGCCGTCGTACGAAATATCATTCAGGACCGAGCTGATCGAATAGATATCAATGACGGGGAAGTTGACTTTCTTCGCCTCCTCGGCCGCGATTCGATTGTAATACGGGATGGTGCCCGGGTGCCTCCAGTCAAAGTTCTGCATGACGCGACGGTTGAACGCCATGGTGTTGACAGACACCCAGTACGCTTTCAGATTCGACCCCTTGAACCGCTGGAAGAGATCGCGGACCATCTGACGGAATCGCTCACCTGGGAAGGGCGGGTTTTCTGTCCATCCCAGCGGGTGTTGCCCGAAATTGAACAGGACGTGCGTACAGCCAGAGCAGGCGCCCGGGCTTACTGAACCGTATCTGACAGTCCACCGTCAACCACACGCGAATGGATCATCATACGCAGCAGCCTACAAGTCGGGTGTGTACCGGACGTAATCGGACGGGCAGACATCCTGGGTGTAGGTGCCAGCGCAAACCTCGTTGGTCGGATCCACAACCTCTGACAGCATCGTATGCAGCAATCGCATCTGGCTGTCCCCGAACACGCAGATACGCTGCTCGGGAGTCGTCAGTCCACAGCGTTTCACCCAGTTCAGGCCATCATCCTGAAGCTGACAATGGAAGAACCTGGCATTTACCACCGTCATGAACCCAGCAATGAAACATTGAGCGCGCCCGAACCTGTACTGGAGACGCGCGAACCGAACCTTGATCTGGGGGTGCTCCCATTTCGCGTTCGGTATGCCAAGATCCCTGTAGTAGAAACGGTGGAACCCGAGCATGTCATGGGGCGGCTCTTCACCAGGGCCCATGGCGAAATTGGTCCTCTCCAGCCACCACCGCACGGTGTCCACCGGGAACGTCTCCTCGTCGTTGAAATCGTCTGACGGATCAATGATCCAGGTGCCGCCCTTGTCCATTAGCTCTGGAGTGCACACGGGCGATTCCGCCCACGACGTCCTCAAGGGACAGTGGGCCGTCTCCACGCTGATAAAGAATTCCTACGCGTTGTGTCAGCAAAGGGTGTCTGCCAGCGATGAGCGACATCTGCGGGTACGTGAAGGTCGAAGAAAGGCGGCCATTGTGCAATGATCTGGCCATGTTTGATGTCTTCCTCGACGAAATCGGTGAACAGAGGCATGACCTCGATCGTGTACCTGCCGATGCATTCGATGGTATACGGTGCAATCCAGTAGGCCGGGTCGGAAGTCGGTTTCGCGTCCAGAAGCAGGATCTGCGGCCCCATGACCCGAATACGAAGCACAGGATGCCCGACATCCGACAGGCAGCTCTTGTCGAATCGCACATGGACCAAGCCCGAATTGGGCCCGGTCGACTCCATCCAGACGCGATCGAACCGCGCCTCGGTGCGATTCCTAGGCAGGATCAGCGCGTCGCGCCTCTCATCGAACACGCGTGCCGGGAACATGACCCGACGGGCGGCATCGCCGAACAGGGCCACATGGATCACGATCAGCGCCGCCGACAGCGACGCGATCAGCAGGATGGGCGCCCTGTGCCCTGACGCCAGCCCGGTCGCCATCGATACCGCCGACCGCCTCTGTAACCGCACCCCACCTCCCACAGCGGCCGGCGGTGCCCGGTGCCGCCACACGGGCCGTCCAGCCGACGTCCCATGTTGAGACTACACGCCCGATTGAAAAATGAGGCCACAGATTGGTGTCAGTTTGGGCCACAGGACGAGGGGCGCGGGTCAGAGAGTCGGACCGCGCCCGTCGGAGCTGCCGATCGACTGCGGGGCGGTGGCGGCAGGCGATGGCGCTGCGGGTGATCCTCGGGTCGTCGTCGCCGATCCGCGCGCGGCTGCTGTCGGAGATGACGAGCGAGTTCGTGGTGCGCTCGCCGGACATCGACGAGGCGGCCGTCCAGGTCGACGGCGTCGCCGATCGGGAGCGATCCGACCCGACCCAGCTGACGCTGGCCATCGCTCGGGCCAAGTCGGACGCCATCCGGAAGCAGCTAGACGTTGGGTCGACTGAAACCATGTCTGTGCCGACAGTTGAATGATGGGTTCTCCCGTAGGCGGGCGAACGCGCGCTGGTGGTCACCATGGATTCGTTAGCGACGTATGACGGCGTCATTCGGGGCAAGCCGACTTCCAGAGGCCAGTGCCGATCGTGGATGATGGAGTACATGGTGAAACCTGTACGGGTTCAGCTCCTGTTGACGCGCGAGGCAATGTGTGTAAGGTCTTGAGCAGGTCCATGCGTGCACGGCTGTCGTCGTGTACAACACGGTAACGGGCGCGCATGCGGAAGGGTCTGTGTGGGCCCGTAGCCATTCCCCGCGAAGGATTGGTCGTCTGACCGTAGGTGATTCTGCACAGAGTCGCCACAGGATCGCAGCTGTTCCACAGGATGCCAGATGAAGAGCTGACCGCACTGCTGGATGAGCAGGAGATCCTGACCTGCGCCGGTGGCTACATTGTATCGTGCCGTACGTTCGCAATGGGGCGCCCGGCCCGGGTCTGGCATTGCTCTAACCACCGCCGCCACAGCCCGCATTCAACGGTTTCTTTCCACCCGGGAAGGATCGTTGTATACGCTAATGGGATTCCCTCGGGAGCTCCTGTCACAGCTGCTGGACCAGGTGCGGGTCTGACGACGCATACGCGTCCGATTGATAAATGTTCTAGCTCGAGCGTCGGCACGCCCGCTATATCTCGCCATATAGTTCGTCATCGTCGATCTCGCTGGACATCTGGACTTCGACCAGCGCGGCGTTCTCGTAGTCGAACCCGACCAGGGCCTCCCGGATGACGTCGTACGTCCCGTTGGCATTCGTCCGGATCCGCTCCTGGTGCGGTTCGCTATCGCTGATGGACTCCGCCCTGTCGACAAACATCTGGACATCGATGCGCTCAGTGTCCCATGCCGCGTTGCCGACGCGCGCGGAAGGTCGTACCGTGAGGATGGGCATCGACAGCTGTCTGGCAACAAAGTTGATGAACTTTTGTGGCAGGACGGATACTCGAAGGTCGACGTTTAGGATGGCGACCATGCTCGTCAGGTTGGGTTGTATCGGGCGAATGACGGCACCGCTCCACCGTACCGCTACGCGCGTGCATGCCGACGGGACCTTATCCGCAGTCAGTTCCCGTCGTTGTCGCCCCCTGCAACAACACAGGGTGCCTGCCTTACCGGTGGCGCGCTGATGTTGAGCTCGGCGACCGATTCGAACGATTGCCCCAGAATGCATATGCACCCTTGATCGAGGACGTCGAACCCGGCAACGTCGACAACGGCGTCGCGTGCCCCAAACGGCCAGATCGGCTTGACGCGCGCATGCATCAACTTTCGTAGCTTGTCGACGTACAGCGGATCGATCTCGATCTGCGGTCCGACCAGGTGCGGTCAGAGCACCCACCGGCGCGATTGCACGGCCGCATGCCAGGGCAGGCACGCACCTTGACCAAAGGGTTGGTCAGGATGGCGCCCAACAGGTCGAACTCGTTCAGGAGAGCTAGGCAAGCGAACAGCCCGGTGTTAGGTGGGTGCCTTCGAGTTATGACGGCCCGGTGCCCGTTACTAAGCAAATCGAAGACACTACAGTGGATTCTTCGAGCTTCGACTTTCAGCGACAGTATGCCCGCCTCCTGATCCATGCGATGGAACGTTTTCATCGACCGCTTCTGCAGACGCTGTCAGCGGCTCTCTGAATGATGGCATCGGTGCACGCGTCATCCACCGACCGTGTTTTCCAGGTTGAGCACCCAGGTTGGGTCCGATGACTTGGCCTGCTGGACCAGCTTCCGTACTTCGTCGGCGCTCTTCTGGACTCGCGCAATGGCGTCATTGGTCTTCAGCATCTCCAGACACTCCTGCAACTGACGACGGGGCCCGCATGTCATTCCAATACACACGTGCTGCGTTCGTCCGTTACATACCTTCGTTGACGATGTCGTCGTCGTGCGAGGCAGTGCTGCCGCCATGTCGTTCAGCTGCGCGAGTTCCATCTCGGCCCTGAGGATCTTCGACCTCGCAACGAGATCGAGGACGCCCTCAAACCGTCTGATGAACGTCTGCGCAAGGTCGTCGTCGCGCTGAGCGACGTCGGGGTCGCTGCACCCATTGTTAATCACGGGTGCGGCCTGCGGAACGTTCGACGCCTGGTCACGAAGATCACCCAGTGGCAAGGCAAGAGCAGTCAGCGTCGTCATCGCGACGAGTAGCGCGCGCGGTCGCGTGTCACGCCCACATGCATATCTTCAGGCACCAACCCGCTGAACTGACGTGCGCGCCCCAAGCCACCCGAGAGGCCGGGCACGTCCGTTTCGCTCGCATAGGCCGTCCCAGGCGCCCGCCTGGCGCGAGCAGCGTTAACGTGTTATGCCCATCTGGCACATGGCGGTGCCGCTGTCCGACTGTCGTGTCGTTCCTGAAGGATCGGGATCTTATTAGAACTGGTCGAGTTTCGTGACGATGACGATCTTCATGGTCTGGTCGAGTGCGGTCAGGACGGACAGGCCCAACTTGGACGCGTTCCAGTCCAGCGACACAATCGGCTGGTCGGCGACTTTCCGCTTGTTCAGGCAGGTCACCGTACCGGCCACGCCCTGGTCCTGGCCGAACCTGTGCGGCCTCAGTTAGAACAAACCCATCACGATGTCCTCCATCCGTGATCCGTCTCAACTCATTCTTGATTCGTCGTTTCTCTGGGTACGCGTACTGGTACAGGTTCAGGGTGCCGTTCCCACCGCCGGTCGCGAACAGGTCCCTGTTCTGCGGCAGGTGCCTGGCGATCCACACCGTCGAGTTGTGGGCCTTCTCCGACAGGAACGCGTACCCAGCATCCGAATTCATCGTCCGCATGTCGTAGACGCGGAACCGGGACTCGAGCGTCGTCACCACCAGCTTGTTCATCGGAATGTCGGCCCGGTCGAATTGCATCGACACGACGCCGTTCTGCGATGCACTACGTCGTAAGGACCAGCGTGGAGATTGAAAGAGTACCATCGCTTCACCTTGATGTTGGTCTCCCAACGAACCTTGTTGGCGCGCAGGTCGAGGAGCTTGATGTCCCCGTTATCGTACCCAGCGCAGACGCACCTCTCGTCGTCGTTGTACGACCCGCCGAAGGCCACCGTCCAGCAATCTCGCGCTTGGGACGCCGCGTTGGGCACGAGGGACGCCACCGGCTGAGCTTGACGAACGTCCCATACTCGAACGGCCTGTTCCAACTGTCACACCCCTGTACGGCGGTTGTGCCGCCCCCGAGGTGTCGTACCCCATCGCGTCCGCCGGTGACCAGTTCAGGTGCACCATGGCCCTGACAGAGGCCACCGATCCCGTCGATGCAGTTGACGAGGCCCTGGTGAGCGTTGCCGGCTTTGAACACAGGCCTGCTGCTCGCCGACAGCGTGTCGACATCCCAGGTGCACAGATGCCCACCGAAATCGCCGGTCGCCAACGTCCTCTGCTCGGCGTGCGATGCGCCAAACGTGCCACATTTGAAGCCGTTCGGGAACTCCACCTGTTGCGGTACGATTCAGCAGAGGGACATGGCGGTGCTTCGCCGGGCCGGAGACGACCTCTGACGTCGTCTGAAGGTCGCCGCGGTTGAACTGGTACACTCGCAGGACGCCCGTCCCGCGCGGCATCATGCCCATCATGACGAGGCGGGCGCTGAACGGCACCCATCGCGCGTCGTACGGCGTCAGACCCAGCGATACGCTGGCATGCTCGATGACCTGGGGCGCTCTGCTGGCATCCACCATCGCCGTCGTCACTGACACTGTGCCATGAGCTCAGTCGGCCGACAGACAGGCGCAGCACCTGGCGAAGGGCGCGCAACCCTCTGCCCGACACATCTTCCATCCCATCGAGCAGCACCAGTACGTTATGCATGGGTTCGGGACGTGTGATGCGGGGACCCAGGCCTGCTGTCGAATACCGATTCCGTTTAGTTAACATAATCGTCGAATTGGATCTCGGGTGCCGACGCCAAACGCGACAGCAACCATTCAGCGTTTCGTCTGCAGGACCGTTCGGTCTTCGGCTGCTGTACGACGACCTGGCTCTGGACGGGTATGCAGAGAGCGTTAGGGGCAGGGCCACCTAGTTCGCCACCGGCAGCGATCACGATTCTGGCCAGCGTCCACCAGGTCATGTCGGGGTCGAGTTCGCCGAGCAGGCAGAACAGGTCGCGGGCGGCAACTTGGAGGTCGATCGGGAGACCTTCGTTCAGGTACGGCCAGCAGTGGTTGGCAATGTCGTTGATGATCATCATCATCGCAGGCGGCCGCCGTAAACACGATTGCAGAAGACGAAGACTTCGCACCTGCATTGCTACTGCTGCTGGAGTGGCCTGCGTTCAATTCGAAGATCAGGTACAGGTCCAGGCCGATCGACACCAACCCGTACCGCAAAGTGGGTGGATGACGCACGAAGTTCGCGGATCATCATTCGGCGGATGGCGGGCCACAGATCGTCGGAAACGCGCCTTGCGATGAACTCCGGGCAGACGTCCACGATGACTTCGGCAGCGTCGAGCGATTTCGAGAGCACCGCCCGGTCACTGTTCAAGAAGCCGATCTTCAACGCGTCCCAGAACGTGGCAACCTATCGTTCAGTCGTTACGACGCTGGAAGCGAACCAGACGGACGCCACCCACCTGCGGAAGCAATAGCGTCGAGTAGGGCGCCAGTCCGCGCAAGCAAGCCGCGACGAGCTGAAGAACAACATGCCGACGAGCCAAGTCCTCCGATTCCAGGAAATGCTGCGCTCGGCTAAGTATCAGAGCAATAAGGTTAGGAACGGGGCCCGCTTGCTCCTGCTGCTCTGCTGCATTGTCACCGTCCGATTGGTCATGGTCAACGTTTCCGTGAGGAAGTCCATCTACGCCATCGTCCTCCAGATCAACGTTATCAATACCCTCAGGAGGACACAGTGGTACATCGTCACTGAAGAACCTCTTGTCATTGTCAAGACGTCTGCGTAGGTCACTGGAGAGCGCCAGCAACCGCTGCCTCATAGATCCAAGCGAGAAGTGACCGCCATCATCAACATCAGCGGCGCCGGGCGCCGTATCTTGCCTGCCGGGAGGAGATGGTACAAGCGCGTCTGCGCTCAGTGACTGCACAGCCCGAAGAAGGACGCGCAGATGCGACAATGCCAGAGCGCCAGTGCACCTCTCGTCATCAAGCGCATCGAGAACGGTCCGAATAACGTCGTCCAGCAACGCAGCCAGTTCCACGAACAGGTTGGCGCCAGGGTCAGCGTCCTGACCGCTCTCATCGGCACTGCATAACCTGAGCTGCGACGCCGAACCACCGAAGATCGCCTCCAGCATCATCGATGTTGTCAGCGCAGTGACGCCGCCTTCCATCAGCCTGGCACACATGACATCGACCAGGTAGTCGGCGTTTGCGATGAGTAGGCCCATAACGTTGCCCGCGTCTGTCGCGATCGCCAGCCGATGCAGTGTGGCCACTGCCGCCTGTCGAACAATGACCGACGGCATCGCCAGGCAGTTGAGCACAGGGAACAGCGCCCGAATCAGATGAGCGCCGAACGACCGCCCACAACGTTCAGCTGCGTTCGCCACGCAGCGAAGCAGTGCTGCCCTTCTGCCGGCCGATTTGTCACCCTCGTGCCACTCCTCCGACCACAACGGGTCGTCCAGCAGGCTGTTGATGATCCGGTCGTTCGGTGACGACCGTGCGCCTTGCATAATCAACGACACGAGAAGGTACCGTTCCACGGAAGCCGGCTCGAACGCCAGGCATGTTAACGCCATCTCCTCAGCGGTGCTTGCGGTTGCCGACCCCGCCAACGATCGGACGACGTCGAGGCGCGCATCGGCGTCATCGTCGAACAACGCAATGTTGTAAAACGGGACCGGGCCTCGCTCCAATGCCGTTACAGCGGATTCGTCATCGGACACGCGAACCAGACGCGACAGCACGCGAACCAGCGCGTCCCGATCGGACGCCCACAGGCTGTCGATCGACGTCGACGGTGCTAGGCGGATCGCGGACGACGCGGCACGAATCGTCGATGATGTCCCGCCGACCGACGCGTTCAGTCGACGAAGAATGCCTTGCGTGTCGACGGCTATCGCCACCTGGCGGTCGTCGTCGCATTCGGCGAACGCGAGTATGACGTCGACCATTGCAGGACGGCATCCGGTCAACGGTAAGGACAGGGCTCGACGGCACAGCGACACGAGCGCACGTGATACCGTTAATGACGGTTCAGCAGACTGCTCGAGTCGTCGCCGGATGACGGCACCGACGAGAAGCGAGGACTTTGTGCAAATCTCGTCGTCAGCGCTGGCAGTACCGATGGCATTGGCCAGGCAGTCGCCCAGCGCATCAATGGACGCACGTATGACGCCCGAGCCAATCTTGAAGTCAGCAGCGGCGATGCCGGCCAGGCCCGATATCAGGCCGGGTGCCATGGCAGTCAGAGCGTCGTGCTCAAGGCCGGCGCAGAGGGAACCCAGCGCGTTCAGCGCCTGGATACGAAGCGATCGAAGCGATTCGCGCTGGGCAGCGTCGAGAAGGGCGCCAGCAATATGGGCCAGGGGTTTGGCAAACGTGGAGTCGGAAAGCTGCTTGAAGATGGGCGGAACGAGCAGCCTGGCCAGCTGCTGGATCGAGCGTGACCGGATCCGCTCGGAAGGCAGGCGACGTGACGCGGCAGATAAGGCGCCCAAGCAGGTCGGCCAGAAGGACAACGGGGGAGATTCAGGCACGGCGTCAAGCAAGATGTGGATCAGGTCCAGCGCGCCTGTGTTGTCGTCGTCGTCCCTGGACGACAGCAACGGCAGCGCGGTCGACAACGCCACACTGAGCAGCGCCTCTGGAATCCCGGCGTTGGACTTCACCGCCTGCGCCAGGACGTGCCCGATCCTGTCCATCGCGTCTCTGCTCGGCGCCATCTTGGCAGCCGCGACCTCGCGCAGCACGGCGCTGAGCTGCGGGTCGCCATCGCGCATCACCCTCAGCGCAATTTCCGACGGCTGCACACCGGAGATGACTGTGCAGTGTGCAGCTCGGCGCGGCGAGCCGACGACTGGTCCCAAAAAATCGTGCCTCGGCCTGACTGTAAAATTGGCCTGCCCGACGGAAGGCCGCGATGGCAGCGAACGCGGTCACGCTGCAGGCGAACGGTGCCCCAGTCTTGATACGAGACGAGGAGGTGGTAGCGACCGCATCGTGACGCGCGCGCGCGCAATGGGACTCCCGTCTGACGAGCGTCGCAGGTCTGTCGTGTGGAGGAATGCGAATTTGAGGCGTTATCCGGCAGGTCGCAGGTTGTACGATGACCGCGGCGAGGCCACCGTCGTTGAAATGTCACGCTCTGTAGTGGATACCCTGGATCATCCGGGAACTTCTTCTCGTCACGTGCCGCGGCGTACCTAACCAACCTGCGAATAATCATTGTGCCCCGCAACCGGTCGCCTCAGTTCTCGTCTTTGTCGATGCCGATGTGTACGATGTCTTCCAACCTCGTTCGCAGATGACGTGAATGACGGCGCGTATGTCTAGACCTTATCAATGCGGAGACGCTGAAGGCTCCCCTGCTCGGTAGTTCAAGGATCGAGGGCATCGTTCACCCTGTTCGTGGCGTGGCACTCGCCAGTGGTATACGTGCAAGCTAACTCAGATGATAAACCCAGGTCGCGGGTCGAGGCCTGCTGTCGCCTGCCCGTTTCACGATTACGTTCTCAAGCAAGCAATCAGCTGTCATTTTCATGCAGTTCTTAGACGAACGCATCGAAGCTGCCAGGCGATGCCAGACTTTGGGCGGACCGCTGGCCGTCGCATACAACGCTGTGTGCTCCCCGAACAGCAGTGCTGACGACGGCGTCACCTACCTGCAACTCAACACGGCATTCGTCGATCCGCACGACCCGATGATCCTCCACCTACCGGCTGAAGCTGATGCGGGTTCTGCTGATGGGCGTGATGCTCCTCGAGTGGATCCTGTACCTCGCGTACGAGCCAGCTGTGCACTGTAATGCTGCGGATCCTTAGTTCGATTGGTTCCAGGGTGCCGCGTCGGACGAGCAAGGCGCGGACGCCGTTGGAAATAGTTTTACCTCGTGCCAGACGGGCGACAGGTCGGACGATGAGAAAACCGGCAGTTCGATAGTGCAACAGTTCCGCGTCGTCATGCCGAGGCAGGCTGCTGACGAAGATGCATCCATGGAACGGCAATCCCTTCTACCATAATATCGCAATAAACAGAAGGTTTTAATATCAAGATGAGCGTCCCATCGGTTGCGATACGTTTACTGTTGCGGGTCGGCGCCTTCGCGGAGCCAGCCATCCAGTCCGATATCCCGAATTGACGGCCGCATTCCAGGATCTCGTTGAAGGATTCGCTGCGTCAGCTGTTGGGCACCTTGAGACAGGTGCTGCCAGCGCTCCAAGCATTTCTGGTTTTGTAGACTATTTACAACGTTTCGCCGAACCTCCTCTTCGCCTCGCCCTGGAAATAGGTCATGTCCGGTCAGCATATGGACTAAGGTGACGCCCACTGCCCATGTGTCTGCTGCGACGCCGTCGAACGTTCTCTTCTTAATCTGGTTGTCCTCCATCTCGAATTGCTCTGGCGACGCATAGCGAGGCGTGGTCCTGCTCATAGACATCATCCGACTTGGACAGTATAACGCCAATCCGAAATCGATGAGCTTCAAGTTGTCCTCCCCGTCAAACGCCATGTTGTCCGGTTTGATGTCGTTCAGGATGATGTGCCGCACATGACACTCGTCAACGGCACGCACGATACGAGCAAGGTATCGTTTCGCATCACGTTCGCAGATCTGGCCTTGGACCCGGATCCGACGCCCTAGGGTGCCTCCGCTCAGGAATTCTAAGACTAAGTAGACAAGGTGGTTGACCTTGATGTGCGTGAGCATCTGAACGACACAGGCGCAACCACGAAGATGCTTGAGCACACCAATCTCATTGTCGGCGACCCATCGACCAGGCTCCTTCGACGCATCTTGTCTCTTGATAGCAACAAGGCGGTCCTGGTTGCGACGGTCCCTTGCCATGTATACATGCCCGAAAGACCCAGCGCCAATGTTGGCAACCCACTCGTAGTTTGATCGTTGCCGGATACCGTCATCGCTGCACGGAACTACTTCAGTGTTGTTCTCAGCACGAGATCTGCGTCGTCGCGGCAAGTATCGTTGCAGCATCTGTAAAGGCTTGGGTTTCACCGGCGGAGTCGTCGCGGCAGGAGATGTCGGAACCTCCTCGTCGGAAACGGCAACCGCATGCCGTTTCGTGTCAACCTGCCACAGGCGTTGAGAACGATAAGGGTCGCAGTCGGTTCACAAGAGCGTTGCATACCTTCGCCCATCCATGTTGGAGCGGGCGCTTGGCCGGGCCCGTTGCATGGGCGCACCCAGCGCACACGACGACGATGAGCAGGAGAAAGGCAGCATGTCGCCGCATGGCAAACCGCCACAATGAGGTGGGAAAGTGCGGGTTCCGCAGATCCACCGCAGCTTCCGCACTCCGCGTCGCAAATCCAACGGCGTCAGGTAGGGACTATATTTGGCCTCCTCCGCCGTTCGGGATGGAAGCGGCACGGAACATGACTGCCGTTAGTCCCTGTTGTGTGGCGAATCAAAACAATCTGCACCACCATCAGCTTTCAGCGACGTTCCATTGATGGTGGGTTTATGCATTCGCGTTGGATTCTGGTTGAAGCCACTCATCTAACGCAATTTCACGAATCGTTGGCCGCATCTTTGGGTCTTGTTCAAGCATGCGTTCCACGAGAAGCCTCGCGCCTTGAGACAGATGCCGGTAGCCCGCCAAGCACCTCACATTAATGTGAAGATTCAGAACATTACGTATAACATCTTCATCGCCCCTGCCCAGAAAAAGGCAATGACCGGTCAGCATTTCAATCAAGGTAGCACCCACCGCCCAAACGTCTGCAGCGGCACCGTCAAACTCCTTCATCTGGACCCGCTGATCCACCAGCTCGAATTGTTCTGGTGACACGTAGTTGGCCGTGGTCATACTCTTCGACATCTTCCGATGTGGACTGTATTCTGCCACGCCGAAGTCGATCAGTTTCAAATTGCCCTCCCCGTCAAATGCCATATTATCCGGTTTGATGTCGTTCAGAATGATGTCGCGCGAATGACATGCGTCAACGCCGCATACGATATCGTGAAGATAGCGTTTCGCGTCACGTTCGCTGATCCCGTCTTGGCTTCTGATCCGATGTGAAAGCGTCCCGCCACTCAGGTATTCCATCACTAAGTAGAGACGGCACTTGGTCGTTAAACCTTTGAATATCTGAACGATACAGGCACATCCACGGAGGCGCTGAAGTAGATGGAACTCGTTGAACGCAACCATTCGACGAGACGCTGTCGAAGTATCTTGCCTCTTGATGGCAACGAGCCGGCCATGGTTGCGGAGGTCGCTTGCCACGTGAACGCGTCCGAAGCTGCCGGAACCAATGTCGGCTACACGCTTATAGTTCGAGAGAATTCGGATGCCCGTGTCGGTGGAAGCGATTCGTGGAACGAGCCCTTCAGTGTTGTTTCGCACAAGGGATCGGCGTCGGGTTGGTACACGGGGCGGCAACAGTTGTACACTTTTCAGTCTCGATTTGCGGGTCGTCACAAGTCGAGTTGCCGGATCCACCTGTACGGAACCCACCGCGCGTTGACTAGCGCCGACCTACAAAACGCAACATCTGAGACCAAACAGTACTCATCGCAATCAGGCTGGATAAACCGCACCGTCTCAAGACATCCATCCTCGCGTGCGCGCTTGTTCCTGTTCACAGCATGGACGGCTTCGGGATAGGCGATGATGATGGCAAGGAGGAAGAAGGACCAGCATCGCCACATGGCGGTGAGGTGGACGTCGTTTGCAGCGGAGTGACAAAAACTGTACCCTTTAGCGACTGCGGACTGCGCACTGCGCACTGCGCTTGCGGATTGTGGGTGCCACCGGATGGTCCGGATCCCGGATCTCGACCTATTTTCGGGCAGCGACGGAGCCCGCCTGTCAGTCCGCCGCCCCGATCCCTGATCCAGTGATCCTGCAAGCCCTCCGCAGTGTTCGGCACATGAACGAGTAAAGTTGTCTTCGAGATCACGACCATCATTTCCAGTGTGTAAACAGGATCCCATATGATTGCTCGAAGAGACAGAAAGCATCGGTCCAGGTGTCCTTTATCACACCGGCTGGTCAACCGGTACGGTCCTCCCACCCAGCGTCTATTCCCGCCCTCGCTGGACCAGGCCAGTCCCCTGTAACGGCATTGATCAAACGCAGACTTTATTCGAATGCAGGAAAGTTTTAATGTTCTGTGTCGCTGTCGCTTTGAAACCAGTCATCGTTCCCGATGCCTTGAATTCCCAGTCGCCTGCTAGTGTCCCTCTGAAGAATACGTTGCGACAGCAATTTCGCGCCTTGGGACAGACGTTGCCATTGCTCGAGGCACAGTCCATTCATTCGACAGTTCAGGATGTTTCGCCGGACCTCGTCGGCATTCCTACCCGGGAACAGGAGCTCTCCGGTCAACATTTGGACCAAAGTGATGCCCACAGCCCACGCGTCTGCTACGAAACCATCGAACTCTTGCGCCTTGACTTGATTATCCTCTAACTTGAACTGCTCTGGCGATGCATAATTCGGCGTAGACGTGCTCACGCGCATCATCCGACTTGGGCAGTAGGTTGCCAGTCCGAAGTCGATCAGCTTCAAGTTGTCGTCCTCGTCAAACGCCATGTTGGCCGGTTTGATGTCGTTCAGAATGATGCCCCGCATATGACACGCGTATACGCCGCTTATAATGTCGTCCAGATAGCGTTTCGTATTACGCTCGCTGATCCTGCCTTGCCTCATGATCCGATGAACAAGCGTGCCTCTGCTCAGATATTCCATCATTAGGTAGATGAAATTTGGAGACCTTACGGCCTCGAACATCTGAACAATCGCGGGGCAATCACGAAGGCGCTCCAGCATACGGATCTCATTGAGCGCGACGTGTTGTCGCATCGGGGTCGACATATTCTGCCTCTTGATGGCAACCAACCGACTGGGATTACGAGCGTCCTTTGCAACTAAAACATTGCCATAGGCACCCGCACCAATCCAACCCAGCAATTCGTAATATGGACGACGTCGGATACCACTGTTCCTGTCGACACCGCTTCCGACGTCGATGTCCCCGGTGACATTTCCCGTGTCAGGTTGATGAAGGCGAGAAGTCTTGGGACTTGACATGAAGGCCACCAGGCGACGCAGCTTCGGAATCTTCGGCATGGAATCGCTAACCGCGCGCCGTTTACTGCCGGCCTGCCCGCTGGATGAGGACACTGTCCCATAGCAAACAAACCGACTAGCCATACCTTCGCCATCGGCTCATAGTCGAGTGGACTTTTGTTGATCTCCGTTCCACGGACAGCCTCAGCATAGACGACGACGGTTATCAGCAGAAGAGCAACACATCGCTGGAGGGTCATCGTGATCAGAGCGACGTTACACCCGCAGTGGATTCGGCGCTAGTGCCACGGCACCTTCGCAGTTCGCAGTCCGCAGTTCCCGCGTCCCAAGTCGCAATTGACCGGGTCGGCGCAACTGCACTGGTTTGGTGGCAAAGGCTACCATAATGTTATGTGACGGCTATGGGGTTATGCGCAACGGTCGACAATCAGCGTTGGACCTTATCGCCGTCCGATATGACGAAATGAACGTGACGAGCATCGTTTGCTGCTAGGGGAGCGGGACGGGCAGATTCAGTCCTGACGTGCGCACCTTCGATGCCGGCCACCTCCCACATGATATAGGTAACAGTGTATGACACTGCCACGACATACGAACCGCAAGTGTTTCTGAGCGCCCTCAGTCTGAAGCTGGAGTGCACGGTTACCATCAGTGGCAGACGCACGATCACAGGATTCGCCCCATAATATCGCTAGCAGTTGGTCGTATGTATGTTCGACAGACAGAGTAGTTGCACTCCCGGCATGGAAAGGAAGACCGTGTCTCACATGGCAGTGCCGTCCTTGTTTGTCAAGACCACGTTTTATCACTTAAGGAAGAAAGTCAGTCTCTCTGCACCATTGTCATTCTTTGTCAGATCCTGAGCTAGAATCCTCTTGGAACCAGTCATCCCTTGCAATTTCTGAAATTGTCGGCCGCATGCAGGGATCTCGGAGAAGGATGCGAGATATGAGTAGCCTCGCGCCTAGGGACATTTGTCGGGATATCGTCATGCATTGCTGATTCGCCCGATTGTTCGCAACGTTTCGCCGAACATCATCGCAGTGACTCCCTTGATATAGGCGCTTCCCGGTCAACATTTCGATCAATATGACACCCAATGTCCAAATGTCGGCTGCGACGCCGTCAAACTCTCTGTGCGTGATTTGGTTCCCCTCCAGCTTGAATTGCTCAGGTGACGCATAGCTAGGTGTACAACCGCTCCTCTGCATTCTTCGACTTGGACTGCAGACTGCCATGCCGAAGTCAATTAGTTTCAAGTTGTCCTCCTCGTCGAACGCCATGTTCTCCGGTTTCATATCGTTCACGATGATGTTTAGCTTGTGACACGCATCAACGCCGCAGATAATATCGTCCAGGTACTGCCTCGAGTCGTGCTCGCTGATCCGGCCTTGGCTCCTGATCCGATCTGCAAGGGTGCCCCTGCTCAGGTACTCCATGACTATCGTGACCCGATTCCCGGCGCTCACAGCGCCGATCATTTGGACGATGGATGGGCAACCTTGCAGACTTCTAAGCAAACGCACCTCGTTCAGTGCGACCTTTCGTCGAAGCGTGGAGTTCGAGATATCCTGCATCTTGACCGCAACGATGTGATTATGACGGCTAGTCATGTCCTTTGCAACGAAAACTTTGCCGTATGTCCCAGCACCAATCTTGGATAGAATCTTGTACCGTTGGTTTTGTTGCATGCTACCGTCGTTATGAGCGACTTTCTTAGCGATACCCACTGTGTCATTGGCCACGTAGTGAGCTCCAGCATCCATTGTTGCTGCTTCATAACCTGGACCGACGTCAAGAGCACGTCGTTTGCTGGCAACCTGCCACGAAGTCTAAGTGACCCGACCCTACCACCGCCCACACGACATCGGACGAGACATACCTCCACTAGCCCGTCATGTTCAAACGGACGTTTCTCGTACGAGGTTCCATGAATAATTCCGACGCATACGCCAAAGACGATAACCAGGGCGGCAGTGGCGCCTTGCCACATCGAGCACAACATCAATTGTGATCCGCAGTCCCACAGATCCACGGCGCCGTTGCTTCAGCGCTACAAATAGCGCACGGTGGCGGTGGCTCTCGAACGAACCATCGACGCTGCCGGAAAATCATCACCCCGAAAATAAATCACGCGGTCGTATCGTAAGTGGTGAACTGGATGGCACTACCCTGGCTGTTGAGATATTTCGGAGACGAGGAGCGTGCCAGTAGTCAGTGCACACGTGAAGTGTCACACCTGGCGTGATAGCGATAGTTTCCACAGGCGATGCGCTAGGCCTGCGATGGAGAGTGATGAGGAATTCCTGCATCACGTAGTCGCGCCCGGCGACAACTTGGTTGCTCTGGCGATTCGATACAGGACGAGTGTAGCGGCGCTGCGACGGTACAATCGCTGCCCGCCGGGAGAGACGTTATACCCTGTATGTCTAATAAGTTGACTGTTCACGGGAGGTTTACACAGATTAGGCTGTTGAGAGTCTGAGGATCCCAACGAAGGTGCCCTGTATCCCGAACTGTATGCAAATTCGCGAAGCGCGTCGTTCCCTGGACTTGGTCACCCGGTAGGACGAACGGCAAATGGCATTATCACAACGGTGGTCGCGCTGACTCACCTGTTGCAGCGCGCCTCAACCTGAAGCCGGGGCAGAAATGGTCACCATTACCGGCAGGCGCAGGTCTCATCCAGAAGCTACCCGTCGCTCCAAGTAGACGACGTCCTAATTTCTCAATCAGTATTAAAACGCACACACTAATCGCGAAACTGACCGTCTGCTAGAAGTGCATCATGAGGCCCCTCATCCAAAGAAAAATGTGGCAGTTTCAGGGTACATCGTCAGCCTCGAACACAAGGGATATTGCAGGCGAATACCTTAACGGACTATGCAGCGAGGCAGGAGCGGCGTGTTCAAACCGGCAGCCGGTTGAGAATCAAAACGGCTGGCAGGAGAGCGATTCCAAGAATTGCTGGGGCTTGACGACCGTAGCATGTATCAGAGTCTTGCACTCGAGTATTTCAAGAAACCTACACTAGATCGGATCTTGACAGCACCGGGATGTTCAAACGCGCAACCACTATTCATCACTGGCCTCGGACGAACGGAGATCGCCGTTGGTGAACGACTGATAATCAACTTTGACTTTAGGGCGCGTTTGGCTGCCATCAAAAATCGCAATTTTCGGCCGAAAAACGGCATTTTCGGCGGAGAATGCCGTTTCGGGCGGAATGGCGTTTTTGACTGTCTGGCTGCCAGAGGGAAAAATGGCGTTTTTCGGCAAAAATGCCGTTTTTCGAAATATGAGTCTGAGTCATATTTCTCATCCAAAAGGCGCGCGATGACGGTCGACACCGTGAGCGCTCATGCCAATGTCGTCGCCATTGTGATGGTTGCGTCGTGGTATTTCGTGACATATGTGCTGAAGCTGCCGCGTCGCACGTCTCCGCTGTTGGGCCAAGCTCGCCCATCTCGACGGTGTCTCCGGCAGACCTCCCAAAATGGCATTTTCGCGCGCGCGTCTGGCAGCCAAATGCCGTTCGGCGTGATGGCGTTCCATACAATTCGTCAAAATGCCATTCAGGAAAAATGCCATTTTTGGGTGCTTGCAGCCAAACGCGCCCTTATGCAGTTGTTTATTCGCTTCCGACCCCAAATAGGCAGTGTAGGGAACAAAGTGTAGCCAAAGAACCTTGAGGCAACACGTCGGAGAAGTTGGTAGAGCATTACTTGCCATGGTGGTAGTCGAACACGTAAGGCACGCGCCGGATATCGGAAACGATATAATGGGGAAATCACTAGTGGCGATGTTGACTTCGCCACCCTCACTGAACATGGGCGAACCAACAGTCTACGTAGCTTCTCCTTATATAACGGCGTCCTGAAAACGAAGAGCCAATCAGGTACAGATGAACGTCGACGACAACCACTGCAAGCTGTTACCGTAGGCGATGCCTTCAGATAAATAAGCGTACCGGTAAACGGTGAAGCACCATCAGAATGCAGCGCATACTGCGTCAGCAATACTGAGCACTTTACACATCTTCTCAACAAGAAAGTTCGCGAAAATAAATACAATTGCGATAACAATCTGGTGGAGCATAATTAACAGTACAGCTGCATATACAATGTCGCGTTGACTGACAAGTTGCCGCCTTTGGCGCGTCCTTCTCTCGGCAACTACCCTACGAGCGGCCATTTCAGCTTGTCGAATCTCTTCGTAAGCTCGCTGTTGCGCCAAAGCTTGACGCCGACCAACTTCTTCAACGATTTCGTCAACGACTACAAACGCATGAGCGATCATGACCAGAAACAGTTACACATGAGCTCACAAGGCAACGGAGGTCGGATGAGCGACTTCGGTGCTCGTCGAGACTTGCGACGTGTTATTAACGGGGATGGCGGGGAACGGCGAACTGAGTGCCCTTCCACATTTTCGGTTATACCGGCACGCTGAACAAAGGCGAAATCAATAACAGGCTACCTCCGCCAACGCATTCTGACCTGGCCGGTTACAGGCAGAAACTTGATATCCTTATCAAGGCCGAAGCGAATTGAGTCCTTAAAGCTGTCCTCCTATAATGCCCGTATGAGACATCTCGTTTCCAGAGAAATGAAATGGCCAACCTTTGGGAATAAGGTAGCAATGCCCTTTTTCGGCGGAATGGTTTCTTCGCATGACAGAGTATCGTGCCGAGGCATGGCGGACTCTGATGAGAAGAAATGCTTATCGTGGAACCCAGCGGTACCAGAGGGTTTTGGAAACACCTCTTCGGCAGACGAGTGGGGTTCATCCGGCAATTCCCGGTTGGCGTCGAGATGGGCAATTTTAAAGGCCTTGGAGGGATCGTCGACAGGTGATAAGCCAGGCAGCACCGGCTCAGCTTCGTCTCGGTTAGAACGAAGCATCGGCGGTGACGACGGCTCTTGAATATTGTTGAACCGTTCAGTGGCAACAATGGAGCCCAAGTCGCCCATAGCAGCAATTGGGAACGGAGTCTGCATGCTGACTCCTCCTCCGCGCTCCAATGGCAGGTACTCGCGGACGTCGGATGTCAATGTCGGCGACATACGGAATTCGGCTTCAGCAGCGTGTTGGATGACGACAGACGAATTAGTGGTCCGCGGCGAGGCAGTGGCAATGCCATCTGATGTTGATGCCACAGCACCAACGGTGTCGAGAGGAAGATGCGGAGTCACGTTTCCAACGTTCAAATTTGAAAGAACTGGGGGCATCGCGACGAGATTAGGTTGCAGAGTTCGGTTAGTCCCTTCAAGAAAGGCGTCATCAGGCTTGGCCGATTCATTACGAGCAACGCTTTCGGATTGAGCGATCGCAGGAATTTGAGCAACCGATTCTCGGGAGCTTATTGGCGATTCAATTGCTACGTCACCGATCCCAGGAAACGGACAAGAAACGTCGGGAAGTGTTGGAAGCTGCTTGCTTGCCAGCGAAGTACCTAACGGAAGCTGTAGATATGCAACAGGCTCGTAGTATGCAAGCATAGGGAGACGCACCATTATAGACGCTGCTGGGCAATGCAGACGGCTTACGACCTGTTTCTTTAAAGAGAAGAACGTCAGACTAGTGAAAACACGTCAACCGTGCGTCATCCCACCATTGGAAATCAGGCCCATAATTTGCATCGTCGACCGGAACACCAGTCTTTCATCATCAAACCGGGACTTCATATCGTCGCACTCCCTCAAATACCGAAGCACTTCTGACGTTAACTCAGTAGAGATTTCCTCGGTTTGCCTTATCCGGTCTGGAAGAAATCATTAGGTACGGAACGGCGGCATCCTGATCGTGTTGCGATACCTTCCAATAGGCGTCGGTCATAAGAAAGAGCCGCGGTCCACGCATGGGCATCTGCTAGCATCATACCTGGAACACGTGTAAGGTCATGACTCTAACACCGCACCACCGTTACTTACACGAGAGGTTTAAATTTGTCCTCAATCTAGTAATCAAGGCAATGATCGTGGGAAACATATTGTTTCGCATTTCATGTAGGAGGCGTGTGATACTCGTAACAGATACGTCAGTGTCTTGTCCCGATGTCTCGACAGATGGCCGGTCGGAAACGATTGCCAGAACAGCATTGCATGTCTCTTGCCATTCCAGTCAGGTGCGGTCCATTGGTGTCATTACAGTACAGACCGTGGACGGCAGATACGTCGCGGAAAACAGTCTGAGCCAGTTTCTCCAGCTGAGCAGTTGTCTGATGCTTCATTTGCCGTTCAGAGTTCTTAAGTAACCATCAGTACCAATTCATGACACGGTAATCATCAGCCATACCTGGGCCTCCTTTAGCCGCCGGTCATATTCCCGCTTAACCTGCACGAAACTGAGGATCGTTTCACGAACAGCTTAGCAAAGCCTAGGGCACCTGTTCGGTCCACGCTTCTGCATCGTGAAGTTTGACATTTAAAATGTCTACAGTCGATGTAAGCGACGATATACGGGCCTCATATTCCTTGGTCCGTTCTTCGTGGACAGACTCAGGGGGCGAGTGCCAGACTACACAGGTGCCCAATTAATGCGAAAGAGATATATAGCGACACTATTGTACGAACCCTTAGCCTGCAATTCCTCAAGACTTTTCCTCAGTTCTTCGACCTGAAGCGTTTTGGATCGCAGACTGGTTTCCAGTTTCACGATGTACTCGGAAGCGTCCATAGCGGCACGAGACTGTCCAGACTCCTGCATGTAGGCTGAATGGCGCCGGTTAAAAACACCAGCTCCTTCGACTTACACCATTGAGAGAATCAACATCTTGACGAGAGGTATCGTCCTACATTCGTTAGATGTTAGGCGTAAGAACTAGTATCGGCATGACGCTATACCGACGTGCTTATCGAAACCAAACGACAGCCGACGACTTGGCGTTGGCAAATTGCCATCCTGACAAACCGATATGACTCTGGTCGTACAATGCGGTATCCCAGATGACAACCCTCACCATCGTAGTTTGTGGTTCCACGATCGACGCTCGCCGCGATACTGCCGCAGATGTCGTCGGCGTCAAAATGCATGATGTCGATATGACGCCGCTCGACAGCCGGCGTTCTATCCGGGTGAATCGCGACTCGGCGCCGGCATCGAAGGCGACGGCGTCATCGTTCATCGCCTCCAAAAGGCCGACAATTTCCGAGAAACAGGGCGCCGTCATTTTCAGAACGCGGTTTACCATATCGGGCTGGCGAATTCCGAATTCGAGATCCCCGGCCAAATCCTGCCATTACAGAAAAACGATTCCTATATTAGAGAATCTCTTCGAACTCGATTCGTGTCATGCAGGCGGATGGAAAGAGGACGTTGCCCATTTGAAGAACGCGGTGCTCCTCTGACGAAAGGTTAGGACGCAGGGACACGCTGGGAACCCTCCTGACATGGAGAACAGTACCGTGCCACGCGGCATGCTTGTCGTCGATATCGGGCGGTCGCAACTCAGCCGTGTGATCGAGGATCATGTTCCCTAGATGGTCCAGACACGAGAACCTGTCCAGCAACAGTGAATCTCCCGTCGCCAACGCAAGCAGGGCCGTTTTCCGTCACCGTCCGCGAAGCACTCGACCGTCAATAGCCCATACGATGCATCGTTGCCCTAAGCACTGGGCGACGCGATCTCGTGGCGTTGCCATCGGGATCGATGCGGACGGACTTCCGCAGCACCCGTACGGTCAGTCCTCCTGATGCGAACCCAGGGAACGTGAGTCCGTCACCGATTGGCGTTCACCAGGTGGCCGGTGTTACCGGGTTGCAACGTCCAGGAATGGTCTGCAGAAACCGACGTAACACAACTGACAGCAAACGATTCATTCATCAGAGTCAGATAGGGATAGGTCATCAATGACATCCTCCGCGTTCGGGTCCTGGTTGCCCGTGTCCTCATCTTCAGCCTCATCGCTCCCGTTGTCAGACTCGTGAACATCGTCGTCGTCCGATACGGGTCCATCGACAGGCGACGTTGGTGCTACAACGTCATCGCTCGCGTCAGACACCGGGTGTGCATCAGAGTACACCTCCAGAGGCGTCCTTGGCAACGCGCTGCTGAACGCGGCAACAGCATCCCTGGACTTTGGAGCAAAGTCCACATCAGATCGCTTCGATTCGATCCAGGTCGCATTGCTCGAGATTTGCGTCATCAACTTCTGGACCGCCTTGCGGAACCGAGCGATCTTGGCGCCCGACACGAACTTGCTGAGCGCACGTCGAACGGGGAAGGCCAGTTCAGGGAAGGCGATTGAACGGGATAGCGACGTCATGTGAGCACGCAGGAGGTCGACGGAACGCTTCAGGACGGATTCCTGGAACGATTTCGTCTTCAGGACAGAGGCGGGCGCGGCGATCATTGTATCGATCGAAGGCGGCTTGGTAATCGCCTTGCCGGTTGGCATTGCCCAGTGCGACGAGGTCATGATTGGCAGCAGCACGGGACTGAGAGGGATGTAGACACCTGATGCCACCTGGAGCTCGTGCAACATCGTTGCACACTGAAGGTGCAATGGATAGTACTTCACGGAAGCGTGGGCACCTGTACGTTCAACCGGTCAAACATCAACCTTCACTGGGTGGTTTGAAAACTCAGCATATCAGTACCAATCATAGCCATGGCGATCTGTGTGAAGGGGTAGATGAGCGCTCGCATAGGCGCTTGCGAATCCTGGCCAGCGTCGCCTTTGCAATGAGCACAAAGGACAAGGTTCCAAACACGTAGAGACGTTAGCAATTGGGCATTGACGTCGGTGGACCCTCGAATATGAATTGCGATCTGACGCAGGTAAACGAAGGCATGCTGATAGGACGCCACCGGATCGATCATGTAGAGCTCGACAATGCAGTTCATCATGAACCTTAGCAGGGGCGCATTCTGTGCCGTCAGAAATTTGGCGTTGCGAACGAACGTCAGGTAGATGCCTTTCAGTACAGCATCCAGAAACGACGGCCTCGAAGCTTGAAGGAGCGTAAGCTGTCGCAGCTGAAGGAACGCATCGATACGAACCTGATGAACGATCGTCAGTTTCTACGCCCAGACAGGTCAAGGCCAACGTACCTGGTCCGGAGCGTGCGACCAAATGTGAAGTAGCGTCTTGAGATACCTCTGACACAGTTTCGGGAACGGAACCATAAGAGGAAGTGCTGACTCAAGCGAGCGCAAGCCGAACTGTTGCATGGACTCGTCGACGGCATGCAGGACGAAGTGGATCGCGTTCCCAATAAACGATCGAATCATGGATTCATGGTACTTCCAGTGCGACGACTGCTTGACGTTCGTTGGCTGGTCGGCAGGAAGTTCGAGCAGGCGAGCAATCAGTGACGGGCATTGCTGCGAAAGCGCGATTCAGTTGACGGCAAAGGCGACCACCAAGCGTAACCGGGTACCGTAAACGCGAATTTGACGAGGGACGCAAACACAGTTTCATCGGTAATCCGAATCGATTCCGCGTCGTTGCTGTCGTCCTTGTCGTCGTCAGTCGCATGACAAGCAACGCGGAATAGGCGTATCAGCCTTTTGAGGCTGCGTACTGAATGGCGAACTGTGGCGCGCTCCTGCAGCGTACGAAGGATGTCCATCGTTATCTCTGACGTCTCCTTCGGAAGGGAACCTTGATCCTCGTCATGCTCGTCTTCGGCAACATCTCCGCCATCTTCGGCACCACTATCGTCCTGCTCGTCGTGAGCATTCAGCATTTCATCGTCAGCTTTCAACAGTTCATCATCAGCGTTGAAATCGAGCAAGCCCTTGTCTTTAGAGCAGAGGTGGGCGTAGAATTCAGGGTCAGTCTTCTGCAGCAGCTTCAGCTCAGCAGCGTGACGAGCCGCTTCGTCCTCATAGTTTTCATTGTCAGTCAAGACGAAATCACCCTTAAGGAACTCATCAACATCCATGTCCTCGACTGCGAACCCACCGTCAGGGTTTCCGCCTGAGGTCTGGGGCTGCGCTGTCGGTTCATTGCTCACATTGGCGATGTCGACATCGGAATCATCACAATCATTGAACGCGTGTGCCTTTTTGCGAGCAACGCGACCCTTCGAACCGCCCCGTGATTTCTTGACGTCCTTGTTGGACGGCTTCGACAGGAATTTACGAGTCCTCTTCGTCTGCTTACCCATTCTCGCGGGAGTAACGAGGCCACTGATCAAGAAGCCCCAGTCCGCTACGGAGTCCGCCACGGACTTGCTGCATGAGCACGGGCCAGAGGGGGCTGATGGGCACCTCCGGCTTCTGGTCGCACAGATGATGAACCGCCCCATGGTTTCCCGGGTCTACTTGGTGATGGTGGCAGCAGAAACACAGACCCGCGACATGCGGCTCTCAGCATCCGCTTGACGAGTGCGGTGTTTTGACGCTGCTGCTGCGCCTGACGTGCTATTCTCCCGCGATGAATGACGTCGTGTTATCCTAGCACGAACAAGATAAGAGGTCGCAGTACAATCATGCTGATTGTCTGTTTGGAAACGTCATGACGTCATGTTATCTCAGCGAGGACAACATTCGTATGAGTGACATAAAATCATCCTGTCTAGTTCGTTAGGGCTACGAAGAGTGCACGTCTGCCGCTGGCCGCGTACTGTGTATATTGACGGGGTGGGCCGGCTACATGCGTTCGTAGAAGGTCATCAAGTTAACGAGTTGAACGAAGAATGGCCCATGTCCCGGTTGGTGAAATGCGCCAAGAGTTCGGTGTCGCAATAGACCCAGCCCTGTCCCACCTTGACCCAATGCGCGGTAGTGGCCCAACCTGATCACCGACCGTGTCCCCAACCCGACGAACCGCAGATGCGCGCGTCCAACGTGCAGGTGGAACCCTAGAACGACATCCTGTACAACATAATCCGCGAATCAAATCCGTAAGCAACGTCACTGCCCATTGAACGTACTGGTCTCGTCTTTCTCCGGGTGGTTCGGTTCGGACCCTGGACGTCGAACGGGTTGAACGCGACGACGACGTCCTGTTCACGACGCAGAGGGCGCTTAACGTTCCTGTCGTGCGGCACGGCTTGATCAGAGCGGCACACGCCATCACAGCGTCTCGAGTACTTCGCGACGTTCACCTCCAGGAGCACAGCGTCGAGACGCGGAGGGGCGCCCGCAACCGACCACGATCCGGTGGCAATGAACACGCGATGTTGATCTATGCCGGCGACGGTGACGTGGGCGCACTGCCGACATGCCATCGACATCGTCTCGATGGCATTCAGCACATCATCCGCCATAATTAAGCCGCCCGTCCGGGCCCTTCACCTGACACGACTCGAGTTGCGAAGCAGCTCGAGGAAGAAGTACCTAGTCCGCCTCGTACGGAATGTACTCCTCTAACGCCCAACTGACGTTCTGGGCGGCGCTGACGGCGTTCATCTAGCGTAGCAACGTCAGCAGCAGGTCGGGCGCCGCACGGGGCGGCTGAAAGGTGTTCACGGTTGGTGTGCCGTCGTCTTGATGCACAATCGTCATCCTGCTGCTGTTCGTCCGATTAGGCTCTGAATCTCTGGCAGGGCAGGTGCACTTTGAGTGTCAGTATTACATGCGTATTATACAGGTATTACGCAGGCTTGCATAATACAGTGTACTGTGCAGGAGATGCTGTAGCTAGGAAACTCTCGTTCGAACGTGTTTAATTACGTGTTGCCCTCCATGGTCGCTCTTTGGGTGTGAGTCGTCTAGCCTGCTGCCGTTTCGCGTGGTCGATGCTAGCTGACATGCAAGGCGGTGCTTGCTTAGGTTGATCTTTGCACTTGTAATGCGCGCTGCGGGCCCGAGCACGTCGTACCGCTTCCCCAGGCATTCTGTTCTCGATGCTTCGTTGTCGTTGGACGGCCTCTGTGTCGCTGTCAGCTGGATGTAGTGACATACAAAAACTGGTTCGGACGACCTAGCGCTCCAATGAATTGCATTTCCTCCCTTGACGTAGCGTAGCGCAGTTTGGACGCCAGAGGGCGCAGCAGACGCCATGACGGCTGGCACTGTGATGAGATCTCTTCGGCGATTTCCTCGAGTTCCTCGGGGTCCAGCATTCCCGGCTGTGAAGCAATGGCCTCGGCATCCCGTTTCTTCACTGGCGCCGCTGGGAGGCCTTTGTTGCTTCCAAGGCGATGCGGTTGCCCATGGGATCGACTTAGCCGCTCACTCGGCAACGCGACCGGGACTTGTTGTTGTTGAGGCAGCGAGCAGTGCACAGGAACCCGTTGCGAGAAACGCTCCCGCTTCCAAGCTTCAAACTGTTGGCGCCCAGGCAAGCCTCCTTGGGACGTCTCCATCGTTCACGGTGCGATCAACTGTAGCAAGTACACTTCGATCGCCTCGCGATCCTTAATCATTCGTGAACCCTCGCTTCCTCTTCGAAGTGCCGATCTTCGCCGTTCAGACAGCCGATGACCAAGGTCTGGGCGTTCGTGTGACTCGATTAGGCGCGTGTGTGTATTTGCGAATTGGTTGAGAGGATAACGCGTAGTCTACTTCTTGCCAGCTTTGGCGGCGACGGCCTTAGCAGACACAGCTTTGGTGCCTTCGCGGAACCCGTTCTTGAGTTTCGTGCCAATGTGGCGCAGGGTACGCATGCGACCGGTTCCCGTCGTTCGACGGCGGCAAGCCTTTGCACTCCAGTTGTCTGTAAGATCCAATCAGTCTCCACAGACGTTAACTTTGGAGAGAACACGAAAATATTACACTTGCGCATCTTGGGGCGCGGCCAGCCACAGCTTGCACACGTGTGCTTCTGAAGGTGGAACGACCGCCTGCCGCAGCGGACGCACAGATGGTGCGTCTTCGAGGTACGCTTACCGAACGACTGCGTTCCCTTCGTCTACGAGCGACGCACAATCATACGTTAGCAAACACTCAGCAGGCAGCGTAGCGTCACGGGCACCGACCATGGTGACGGATCAACGACGCAAGCGAGATCTGGGTTACAGCCTGGGTATCCGCCACGCAGTCCGCAGGAGTCCGTACCGCATCTATATGAGGCTCGCCCTAATGTCCAAAGCCGTTAAACATCTCCATCTGATCTGAACCCACAATCACGTTCTGCACAAACAGGGCCGTGTTCAACATGGCCCGCTTGTATAGGGAAGATCATGCTGGTAGGCTGCCAAGGATCTGGTGACCTGAGGTTGCCGCCGTCCGATTTCGTGACCCTTGGCAAAAAAAGGGCAGGGCTACGTTTCTGCCGCGTTCATTCATTTTTGCAAATCGTCGACCGATCGACGATCGCCAATGCAATTCCCATGGCCGACTCTTCTAGTCCTAGTCGTCAATGTCGCCTTTGAAGGTCCTTCTCGATACGCTTTCGTTGGGAATCTTGAGGTGTAATGGCGTTTCCGAAGGATTCATGGCGTACTGCGGTTTGTTCCGTCACGAACACAAGGCCATGGCGACGATGGCGCTGCTAGTCGGCCATTCCAGCGCTTCCTTGGACCTTTGGGCAACGGGTCTTGCTGGAGTCGTCGTATCCGGCATGGCTGCTATCGTGGCAGCCGCAATGGGTGCGTCTCCCTCTTCCGGGGCTGTCGCCCTTGCCGGGTTCATCGCCTATCACGGCAAGCTCGGTTTGTGGTCGTATACGCAGCGCCACTCGAACTGGGAGCGATTCGGTAGGCATACCGTCAAGTTGTTTTCATTGCCGTTAACATTTCTGCATTCCACAGTTGGCGTCCACGGCGTCCTGGGCGTCCTGTCGCTAATCGGATGTCTCCTGGCCGTTTCGCCGAAGAAGAAACATGCCAAACGGAAAGGCCATTGAGGTTGCTCGATGACGAAGCTTGCACAATAAATCGGATCGGTGACGTTGACGATTCAGGTCCGGCGTCACTAATCAATACGAATCCATACGATTAGAAGAAAATTAAAAGCTGCTTTGGAGACCATGGGCGTCAAATGCGCTTGGTAGTCAGTACATATTATAGGAAGAGCGATGGGCCCATAACCCATAGGTCTCATGGTCGAAGCTTCGCCGAGCGATACTGTTTGTCGTCTGCATAATACTTGGTCGGTTGACCCTAAATAGCGAGCCCAGACTGGTAAATGTGTGCGTGTTTGCAGTTCAGCTCAGATTGGATCGACGTGACCGGGACCCTTTTCAGCCGTTTTGCTGCGGCGCATCTCCTGCCGCATCGATCTCGCGCTTCCCGTCTACCTTCGTACATCTCACAGCGAGGTCGGGCTCTGGGACGTACGCTGCAGGACAAGGTGAAAGGAAACTAACGAATGCGGCCGTAGTGTTAGCAATTGCAGAAGTGTGTATAGGTAGAAACTAGCGCGAACCCTGCTACCTATGTACGTGTCGCATTGCTCTATTTCGGGAAGAGAGCAGCCGCGAATAGAGCGGTTGGCTGACGTTCTTGGTGGCCGCCGCAGACCATGCCGCCCAGGTGCATCATCGTGCTGGGTCTGCTGTCGGCTGCGATAGCCACTCAGTACGGACGTCATGCGTCGCTGTCATGCGGTCTATCACTGAGTCGCCATCGTGCAGGGTGCCGCAGCCAGATGGCCGTGCTGACCCGAATCCTGGCCTGCCATTGTCGAATCGGATTCTCAAACGATCGGTGGCGCGTGGGGTTGTGATTGGCATCGCGGTTGGCATGCTGGCCGGCCCAGCCCTTCGCAGACGAGCGCGCCCTGTCCCGAGTCCCGCTCGTGTCGCACCAGCCAGAAAAAGGTCCAGCATATGGCAGCGGCACATCGAACTCGTTGGCTATCGTGTCCAGGTCATGCGTCTCGCTCTGGCAGCCGCCTCGCTCGTAGGCTTGCTGGTGATATGTCTTACCGTTGGGGTCGTCACTTGTCGACGGCGGGCCGGACAACGAAAGCAAGCCGGGTCGGCGAAGAAGGCGTATGATTTGACAACGCTATCAGCACTGCCCAGGCTGCCGGGCGCGGCTGCTACGAACGTTGAGCGGCCCCAAATGGCGCATACCATGTCGGTGCGGAACAACAACGGCGTGAGGCACCTGTCGACGCTGGCCGATTCGGATTCTTGTCGTGCGCCAACGATAAGGAAGATCGACCTGTCAGATTTGTCCACCTTGCCGCCTATCTCGGAATCGTTTAATACTGTCTGACTGCTACCAGCATGCCACCATGATACACGTCCATGACGAACAATGTATACTGGGCGGGACAGAATCAGAACTGTGTGCCGCTGTTGACTGTCAGCTTCTTGGCGAACAACGCGTAATCATCGCTCGCATCATGCAGCCTGTTCGCCGCCTGGAGGCGTCGGCGCCGGGAGACAGCACAAGCGATTACGATGCCGACAGCAATAACTGTCGCGAAGACAGACGCCACGATGGCCATGAGAAGAGATGGATAGGAAGTTTTCTTGCTTTCGACGGGCGTAGGTGTCACCAGTCGGTCGAGGTCGGTCGAGGTCCGGCCCCTGACACGCTGGTATCGTAGAGCAAGATAGATAGCGCCAGAAAGAGCGGCACCGGCACCACCGATCACTTCGCGACGATGCAGGAGCGTACCTGGGACCCCTCCAGGCCTTCCATGTGGGTTTCGGGAACTTTGTCGAGACCCGTACCAACGACGAGCGGCAACCCCTACACCTAAAACAGTCGACGCGACGCCAACTCGCCACAACCTATCGCAGAACCGTCAGAAACGTCATCGAGTTCACTGGCCTGGATCCGATTACGTGGAGGCATTGCGCTTAGAGGGCGACATGGACGCCGGCGTTTCAACCTTCAAGGGCCTGCGGAACCATCGTTAATACCAGCACTTTGGACGTCACGAAAACTTGAAAGATACGGCGAGGTCTTGCTAGGGGGAACCTGTTTCCCAGACGCAGAGGAACGATAGGTCGGCTCGGGTTTCTGGCTGTTGAAATGAGAAGGCGGAGTATAAGCGGGCAGCGTGCCATCGTTCTGCACTGGCAGAGGTCCTGAAACACTGGCAAGGTTTCCCTCCTGGCAGCTAGCGGAATTGGGCGTGCCACGCGTATTGATGTACCTGCGTGAGACGTTTAAGATGTAAGCAACGTCAAAGACATACACCTGTCATACTCGTGGCCGGGACGCATATTGCGGGCCTGAATTCCTGGAGCGTTGACGAGCCCAGCCTGACGATCGGGCAAGGAGGACGAACCCTTGCCATCCCCCTTCCGCCTTTCAGCATGTTTGAGAACAATTGCGCGATACCAGTTTCACAACCATAACCGTACCCGTACGGCTGGAACTGAATGGGGCGACTTATCGCAGAATGCGGTTTCCATTCTGCCGTCCGCTGACAGAAAGCGCAATCTGAAGTTTGTTGACAGAAAGCGCAATCTGAAGGATGCTGACAGAAAGCGCAATCTGAAGGATGCTGACAGAAAGCGCAATCTGAAGGATGCTGACAGAAAGCGCAATCTGAAGGATGCTCGTCAAAATTGCCTTCTCTGTCGGACCGTCAGTCAGGTTATCGTGTTGCAAATGATGATGACGAATGGACGGTACATGATAACATCCGCGTCTTTCCACGGCAGAGGCCGGACACCAGCGGTACTGAGCTGTATGGAGATGGCCGACGCTGTAGATTTGCCCCATTTCACTGCCTCGTCCAAGGCAGAGCAACGCTTAACGAGGCCTGTAGTTACGGTCGACAGCACAGGTCTCACTGTAGAGCCAATGAACCACTCCCACGATAGTCCAATGAGTCCCTGCTCCTGGTCGTCGCTGCCCGCGTGTTTCACAACGACCGCCCCGTCAGACTGCCTGCGGGCGTTCTGCCGTTTCTTCTCCGCAGCGCCTTTCGCCACGTAGTACCGTTCTGCGACCGAGATGATGAACTCCCAGTGGCATTTCGAGGACCGATCAGGTTGTCTGATTCGAAGCCTGTGACCGCCCCAGCACACTAACAGTGTCGGAATCAGGCGCTCGCATGACGACATGTCAACACCAGTCGCATCGATAGTACTGCAGCAGTCGAACGCAATCAGAGCACGTCGCAGATGCGATTCCGAAAGCTTACAGTTCGTCGAGGTCGGACAGCGCCTCCACGTCGGCGACGGTCAAGTTGTGGTTCAGTAAACGCGATAGCTGGACCCTGTCACTGATGACGTTCGTGGCGAGACCGCCATACAATCCAACTGCGAGCCCAAGAAGAAAACATAGACGACGCTGCGGCATCGTTGTCCCGGACGACGCTGCCACAGCCCAGAAGCGCTCCGATCCGTTGGACAACAGCTGCCTACCCAGGCGTGTTGGCCAAATCCGGGCACGCACGGAATCGATTCGATTCGCCCGAACCCAGGTGTCCAAATATAGGCCAGACCCACATCCATCGGGCCCGTACGTTGAACCTTCCGCAGAACGTTCGTCTTTAGCAGTATATATGTCAGGACTGGTGAAACCCCATCCCCTGACCGTGCTAAGGTTGGCCTTCCGATGTCACGCTGTCGCCGCCAGAGGATTGTATCTTTGTTGTCGTGCATTCACCGTCTTTCTTACGCTCAGAGCATAACGGATGGCGTTATGGACGCTCCCGAACCGGGGGTGGGGCCTATCGTGGGGCAACCGACATTCCGCCCCCATTTATGGAACAATATGTCAACGAGGAGGAACGGGACTACCTGCCGGGATGGGATACTCGGTGCCCTCGTGTCCATAATCAAGTTTACGCGGAAGACCTTTGCCTCGAACGACACGTCAACTGTCGCAACGCGGGGTTCACGAGGCCCAACTATGTTTGGGACCATCCATCCTTTCTCAGTTCCGTCTACCCGAGGTATGCCATCGGCACTCGCACCCGAGCTGGTTATAAGATCAAATGGGACCAGCAGAACGATGCCGGAATTGTACCAGGACCAGCGTATGGCCAGCCGGTAGGATAGCAGAATAGAACAGGTTGCTGGACACTACTCTAATACATTGGCGGTATCCTCTGAGTCTGCCTTGTGAGAAACATGGGCAAGGTTTACGCGAATGTGTGGACACAATTCGTCAACGTGGCTGGATCGCACTTCACAGCTTCGGGCCAGCACTGGCGATTTCTGGGGTCGACTGGTCCTTGTACTTCTGGAAGTTCTTGTCGAACAGTTTCGCCAGGCTCTCAACCGCACCCGTGAACGCGGCTTTGTCCGTCCACGCCTTCTTAGGGTCCAACAGCTCTGCAGGAACGCCGTTGACCGCTTTCGGGATATCCAAGTTAAACACCTGGTAAGCAAACATTAACAACAGAACACACAATCGCATTAACCGCCCCGTACTGGGAATTTCTCGTACTCGGCTTTGGCGAGTTCACCGGAGTGAATCGCGTCGACAATGAGACGAGAGTACTTGAGTGGGCAACGCTTGCCAACTCCATACTTGCCACCAACCCATCCCGTATTGACGAGCTTTTGATATTGTCAGATATAATTTACACTACACCAAGGAGCGGTTACCCAGGCTGTGCAGCGGAACTTCTCCAGTTTCGCAGCCAACATAGTAGCGTACTTAATCGGGTGCCAGACGAGGAAGGGCTGACCGAAGCACGCCGAGAAGGTAGCCTCTGGTTCAGTGACACCAACCTGTACAAAGAAAGACGGTGAGCTTTGATCTTACCAAATATCAAACCGGTGCATACCTCAGTTCCAGCAATCTTGGCCGTGTATCCTGATACGAAGTGATACATAGCTTGCCTATGACATTCACATTGTCAGATTGGTCACGTGACAAGCACGCTCCACGTTACGCCGTCGTCAGACGCGATACGGGCGGTAGAACACCGAACGCGTCGCACGTCAGTAAAATGATATTCGTTGGGTGGCCGCCGACACAGGGGATCAGCGCGTTGGGAATGTACTCGATCGGGTACGCAGCACGGGTGTTTTCGGTAATCGAGATGTCGGAGTAGTCAACAACGCGACTGACTGGATCGAAGACGACATTCTCCAAGACACAGCCGAACCGGATGGCATCGAAAATCTCAGGTTCGCTCTCCTTAGACAGGTTAATTGCTTTAGCATAGCAACCACCTATCAGGCGCACGGCGTCAGTATGAATAAATGACTGTCTAAGCAGGTGAGAATACCCTCGATGTTGAAAATTCCATGGTCACTCCAGCAGTGTTCGTCGTCACCGATTAGGAGACGTTTCGGGTCAGCCGACAGGGTTGTTTTCCCCGTACCCGACACTAGCTCATTATGAGATTATAGTTCGTTATTCCAGTCCTAATAGTGCTTACATCCGAAGAACAGCGCAGTGCTCCCATCAGTCGGGTGCTGGTTCGCTGACGAGTGCAGGGAAAGAACGCCCCTTTTCGGCATCAAATCTAGGAGAACCGCCTTTACTGCTGAGCACAGCATGCACATTCACATAACATACAGTGCATGACGGTGAAGATGCCCTTCTTCATTTCGCCGGCGTACAGAGTGCCCAGAATGACCATCTCACCACGTGCGAAGTGTAATGATACAGAGCTGAAAGAATGTCATTCAGACCACGAGATATCAATGTTCGGGATTTTGTCCATACGTTGCAGAAGTCATACCAGCCGTGTACCGGTTCGCCGGGAACCCCTACATCAATCAACTCCACGTTCATTACCGAAACCAAATGGAGTCCATCGACCGACATACGCCTGCATTGTAGATGGTGAAATCGGGATCTCCATACGACTGAAGCTCTTCCGCAGTGGGACGAATCAGCATGTTCTGCATAAACAGAGCATGGTATGCCCGGTTGCAGATAACGCGAACTAGAACACTGCTGTCAAAGACCATGCAGAATACGAACCACTAGCGCGTACCTTTGATCTGGTACTTCTTGTCCCATCCGGCAAACCCATCGAAAACGCTGCGAACACGTCAGCCTCAACTGAAAATTATCAACCGGCACATGCGCCCTACTATAAACGGGGCGAAGTGTTCAGGTAATCAATTGCGCGCTCGCGGTTGATCATGAAGCTGTTTGGCTCGAGCTTGATGTTGACAGGACCCCACCATACGTTGTCGCGCGAAGATTCCTCGTCGACAATGCGCTTGTCGCTAGGCGAACGACCCTAAAGCCCATTTCAATACCACTATGTATATGAAAATATACCACTTACAGTCTTCTCGCCAGATAACGTCGCCAATGCACCAGCCGACGTGATGTTTGTGCCTTGCTCGTACCGGAGAGCGTGCTCATAAAGCAACGCAGGGGATGAGTTGTGGAATACTTCGCTGGAATTCAAGCCGAACGATGCCAAGCGGCTACAGACGTCGGCCTCTATGGACGCATATTGGCCCTTGTTGGCGAGCTTGGCTTTCGGCGACGGTTCACCTTTGGCCGTCGAAGATGCCGTCGGTGTCACTGCAAGCGCCGACTTGATGGACGGCAACAATCCGTTCTCGATCGAGACGCGCGTGGGATCCATCGCCCTGACGTACTCCTCTTTCGGCCTTCCCAAGCGAAACGATGGTGCGACTCGATGGCGGGCGCGTGCCTGTCAGCGACGGCGATCCGGCAACAACCCGACAACACAATCCCACGAGATTCCTCCGGAACCGATATGACGCCCCGCTCGGGTCTCGCCACCCTGCCCTTGGGGCGAAAAATCGCACACATATTTTGTCGACTGTTCCTTTATGTTACCTCGACCGACCCACCGACCCGGCACGTCGCAACCCATCGGTCCAGCGGCACCGCGATTTTCAACGTGGTGTCGACCGTCAGTCGGTCTCCAGTCTCCGCTCAAGGTACCGACTTTATGGTGCTTGTTCCCCCTGACTTGACCATTTCGTCGACGAAGAGCACCTCGCTTGGGTGCCCCATCCATTCTTCTGACGCTCCCGGACGGGCGTCAACTCGATCTCTGTCCGGCAGAGTACATACCCGGCATGAGCGTCCAATTCAGTGTCCAGGATTTCGGAGACCCCTAAGGTCTAATTTCCCGTGTTCTACATTATCCGAATGAGGAAATGCTGCTTCATGAGCGCCTTGCGGTCTCTGAAGCAACTGTTTAAAAGAGGGTACTCGGGCGCGCGCAGCACCATACCTATGCCTCCAGTGACCAGCACGAGGGTGTGCGCCTCGTCACGCTGCTCTGTAACTATCATATCTCGCGGCCAGGTCAACCGGCCCTCGGTCCACGACGACACAAAGGCGCCTATCGGGATGTTCGCGTGCAGTTTGAGGGCACCAGCCACTCGAGTCATCCAGAGTGCATTATGGTTCGTACCGTCTGTGATGAGAATCGTGCAGCGGCATACGATCAGTGTCATGTTTGCGCTGATGTCGCGCGACAGGGAGTCCCTTTGTCCACCTGGGAGGACATCTTGGGTATGGGTCGAAGACGACACCGAACTCTGTGCTGGCGCCATGGACCACCTCGACAGCATTGATCCCTGGATTGCGTCTTTGCACGATTCGTCAGTTATCTGTCGCCCTTGTTGCGCTCTTGTTACTTAGTTATCGTGCCGACACAGCAATCGTCTTGTCTACGTGGGAACCTCCTTCGGGTTCAACGGGCGTGTCGTTAGATGCAAGAAGCATGATGAATTTGCCGAGAGGTCGCCGACGTCCGCCAATTCGGCAAATGGTAACGGGGACTTTCCTTGACCGATGCAGAGGTCCGCCGCGTTCGTGCACGATTACTCTGGGTGCTCATTATCACTGGCGCTAGACTGGTAGATCCAAGCAGCTACATGAAGTATACTATTTATAGAAACGTGGTGGACTGGATCTAGCGCGTCTGTGAAACGGAGGAGGAGCCAACGTCGTCGAGGCTGGAATGGACTGAGTGGTTCCTGTGTCATTGCCTGCAGGCACGGGATTTAACATTCACCCTACGGCGCGGGGGCCACCAGAAGACCTGATTCTTTGCATTGGGCACCTTTTGGGCGGTGAGTCAATTGCTACACGAATGAGGCTGGTCTATGCTCCTGGCGCGTGCCCTACTGTACCTATGCATGCAGCGACCAGCACGAGAGTGCGCGCCTCGTGGCGCTGTTGGCAGCTGGCAGTCATCGTCCTCGTGGCAATTCTATTGCTTCGCAACTATTATATCGGGGTCATTCCGCTTTCAAAAGGCGCTCGGTCCATGACGACACAAAAGCCGCCTATCAGGATGTTCGGGTGCAGTTTGAGGGCACCAGCCACTCGAGTCATCCAGAGTGCGTTATGGTTCGTACCGCCTGTGATGAAAACCGTGGAGCGGCATACAATCAGTGTCATGCTTGCGCTGATGTCGCGCGACAAGGAGTCCCTTTGTCCACCTGGGAGGTCATCTTGGGTATGGGTCGAAGACGACACCGAACTCTGTGCTGGCGCCATGGACCACCTCGACAGTATTGATCGCTGGATCGCGTCGTTGGACGATTCGTCAGTCATCATTTGGCCTTGTTGCAGTCTTGTTACTTAGTTTTTGTGCCGACACAGCAATCCTCTCGTCTACGTGCGGACATCCTTCGGGTTCAATGGACATGTCGTCAGATGCAAGAAACATGATGAATTTGTCCAAGCTGCTGCCGACGCTCAGGTAGAGCTCGAACCACTCAGGGTCAACCCAGGGATCTTATCGAGGTTTTACAGGGACAACCTGCGATTGATGATCGATTGGCGCAGCTGTTGAGAGGTCGTACTGCAGTCTACAGATGGAACTTGTTCAACCATCGTGCAACCAGTTCGACTATTCAAACGGAATCGACGATACTTCGGGACCTACAGACGCCAAAGTGCTACCAGTTGAACACGGAGACGCTCATCTGGCACGAACGATACGATTCGCGATGCCTTGCAGCTGGTTTCGCTCTCTCACCGTGTACAGATTATGGTGCACCAGTCGCGATGTTCCCTTCCGTCCCTCTACGATTCCCTGACGCCACCGAGCAAGATTCTGTCGTCACCGTTGGAGATGGGACCTGCAATGAAATTTGTGCACCCAGAAGATGTTCAGACGAGCGCCTTCAGATGCTGAACGAGCGCATGAAATACGACGGCGTCGTACCCGTCCTGAAGGACGGTTCACCGGTTTGCGATGTCCTGAGAGGATCCACATACGATGGTGAAGACCAGCCAAGAGTAGTTGAGGGCAGTTGTTACGTGCGTCTGGGCAACCTTCCTACATGCAGTGGTAGGGGTTTCCAAAGGCTTTGCCCGTGCGAGGCCTGATAACAGACCTGACCTGCCATGTTACGGGAAGGGTTGACATTTTACTCTAGAAGGTTAACTGGACGGCCAAGTCTGAAATCAACTAAATGGGTATGCAGCTCTTTGGCAGACATTTGCACAGACGACGAACGTCGTGCCGTGATATCTGGCAATCCAGCTTGTGCTCATTGCCTTTCACGATGCACGTGTCAGCAGAAGTTATCGCACGAGAATTAGGTCCATCATGTGTGGTGCATGCGACGCAACACTCACCAGCAGCTTTGAGTGATATACTGGTTAACTATGACTTCGTTGCATGAGCCACCAGACGCTGCATACGGAAGGTCGACATGTCGTGAGCTGTAAACATGCAGCGTTGTGTGGGTTCGAGTGCTGCTCAGCATATCAGTACTTTCCGAACCGAGTTTGACCCGATTCCCGACGCGGTGCTCTCTCGGTCGCGAACAGGCGCCGATCGTAGTCGTGGTAGAAGGTGTCCATCGATGACGCGTTGCCCGTTCGTGCTATGCAGCATGCAACGCAAACGAGTGACGCCTTGGTTTGTGGTTTCGAATGTCCTTATGGGCATCCGGCTTCTGGCACAGCTCAACGGCCATCGGTTAAGCTTGTTGGCCAGAGGTATTACCTGCGCAAGGGGATCTCTCACAGGTGGGCTTAGTGCCGCTCCTGGATACGTATGCGTCGTTGAGTTCTTGTGCAACAACGGGCGTCTCGCATGAGGACGCGCGTTCATGGCCGTTCGAATAGACTAGGAGTGCGTTGCACGTCTCGGATTCCGTACCCGAGCCGATCCACAAATATGGGCGCAAACCTCGACCCGGTGCCTCAATTGCCACTGTGTGCCCAGCGATCGACCATCTCGAGCGGAATCGTGTGTTCGGACTTCGGACAGTGCTCATCCTGATTCGCTGGCCCCGATTCGCGCACCAGCAATCATGCCCGGGAGAAGCAAACATGGGTCGTTAAGCACCGATCTACGGAAGCTCAAAGAAAGGGATCTGGTGGCCCTCTCACAAATAGACTATTTCTGACTTTGCTTATAGGCCCGTATTATGGAAGCGGTTCGTCAATTGGAATTCGTTCGCGTCATTTGCGACATTGGTCTTGTTGCTCACAAAAACATACCATTGGCGGCAGCATCTTATGATGGAGTCGCTCTTATTGGCTAGCCGACCACTGGAGATGTTATCTTGGAGTTCAAAACAGTCATTGCTGTTAGCGCACTGGATGAAGCATACGGCATTCGGACACGCTTAGGAGAACTGGTCGTCGTTGCGGATGTCGGGGACAAGGCGTGGTTTGAAAGCATCATATTCGAGCTGTCATGAGTCATCTCCACCACAATGACTCACGCCACTCACCTTCCGGCATCTAGCCACCTTCCGGCACCAAGCCACGTTCCGAGACCAAGGCCTTCACCAGCCGCGCCCTGGTCCTCAGTCAGCATTCTCATGTCTACTCGATACACCGCGTGATCGGTAGTCATCGCACACTGTCGTGCACCAGCGTTGTCAGGTAGTTCTCCACATTTTTTTGCGATGAACCAACCGACACGAAGGTGGAGAAAAGGGCTCCTAACCATATCCTCTTCCGCGCGATCATTGAGGTCCGACAAGCACGGCCTCTCCAACAAGCAACAGCGCGATGCACGACACGCTAGATACCCGCATGCGCCCGCTGACTCCATGCAGGATATCGTCAAGCGCCGTCATCAACACGACCCCCGGTTCAGAACCGTACCATCCGCGCCGGACGCAAATCCACCGGCCGGTACCCGACATCATCGGGGAGACTTTCATCCACATGGAAGTCGCTCTTCCGGCACAACAACCGGCACCATTCCAGCCGTCGCCCCCGTTCCGCATTCACCGTACTGGGTACCTTTGCCCGCGAATCTCCCGAGGTTCCACGAGTTCTATTGCTCAACTTCCAGGCGCAACTGTCTACAAGCGCAGATCTTCCGTCAGCCACATCTGCATGCACGTCGTTCACGATCCCTAGTCAACGGCGCCTCTTACGACCCTCCTGCCCTGGGTAGAGTTTTCTACAAAGTCTTCTCCAGCGGCATTACCGGCTCCACGCCACCCTCATCATCCGCATCAATTGGTCTCAGCCGTCTCCGGCGCTGAACATCCCAACGTATATGGCAACGACATCGCCATCGTCCTCGGTAACGACATCACCGACGGTCCTACCGGCTCCACGCCACCCTCATCATCCGCATCAATTGGTCTCAGCCGTCTCCGGCGCTGAACATCCCAACGTATATGGCAACGACATCGCCATCGTCCTCGGTAACGACATCACCGACGGTCCTACCGGCTCCACGCCACCCTCATCATCCGCATCAATGGGTCTCAGCCGTCTCCGGCGCTGAACATCCCAACGTATATGGCAACGACATCGCCATCGTCCTCGGTAACGACATCACCGACGGTCCTACCGGCTCCACGCCACCCTCATCATCCGCATCAATCGGTCTCAGCCGTCTCCGGCGCTGAACATCCCAACGTATATGGCAACGATATCGCCATCGTCCATGGTAACGACATCACCGACGGTCCTACCGGCTCCACGCCACCCTCATCATCTGTATCAATCGGTCTCATCGACCTCCACTCAACGACTTCAACCGGCTCCTCGCCACCCTCATCATCCGCATCAATCAGTCTCAGCCCAGGAATGTGCCACTCCGGCTCTGAACGTCCCAGCGTATATGGCAACGTCATCGGCATCGCCCACGGTAACGACATCACCGACTGCCATCGAACAGACCTAGCGGCATCACCGCCACGAATGCACATCCACTCGTTTTCTTGACGTCCACGGCATTGATATCGCCGCCCAAGCGCGGACAAGCAAATTTACACTCAACAATGGCCCAGAAGTGTGCCATCTCCGACACTGAACGTGTCAACATCCAGGTCCGAAGCAGCTCCCGACACTTCTCTCACCCGCAACTCCAGAACCCTGTCACAGATTCTGCGAGTCCGAAACAAATATGAGCCGCGTCTCCAGCCAGATCGCACAGTTCTCAAGTTGCGAGCCAGCCCAATCACATCAAGCCGCACATCACGCGCACCATCAAGATTCACTTGACCCGCAACCTCATCAAGCCGCTCATCACGCGCACCTTCCACCCCCACATCCCTTTTTGGCGGGGGATGATGTCATGAGTCATCTCCACCACAATGACTCACGCCACTCACCTTCCGGCATCTAGCCACCTTCCGGCACCAAGCCACGTTCCGAGACCAAGGCCTTCACCAGCCGCGCCCTGGTCCTCAGTCAGCATTCTCATGTCTACTCGATACACCGCGTGATCGGTAGTCATCGCACACTGTCGTGCACCAGCGTTGTCAGGTAGTTCTCCACACGAGCATCGCGCCCAACTACGTACTGCATCAGCTGTTTGTAACCGGGCTGAGGCATTTCTTCTATGCCAGGGCTTCCATGTCGTCGATCATCTTCTGTGTGGTCGGGGACGCATCGGCAGGTAGCATCGCACGTTACGGGAGGGCGTTGTTTGGAGTCGGCGACTCCCTCCTGGCCTGGGCGCATACTCGCGATGACCCGCGTTCGGTACTAATCCCACTCTGGATCGCCGACGACGACAGGCGGGTTCTGGAAAGTCACTACCCTTTCTGGAAAATGGTCAACGTTTATGTGTCGGCAAATTATTATGTACTGTAAGACTAAAGGCGGCGTCGGCAAGACAACTTTCGATGTCAACAAGGTAACTCGCCCACGAAACAGCCTTCCATTCGAGGTCAAGTACGTGATCCACCTACACTTCCAAGCCTGCGGTTTGAACGCCGGTATTGCTTTCAGGTAGTAACATGACCTCGAATGGAAGGCTGTTTCGTGGGTTCCTTAGCTTGTTGACATCGAAAGTTGTCTTGTCGACGCCGCCTTTAGTCTTACCTACATTCGTAGGTGCAGTTATGGAAGGTGTGAAAATGTTCACATTAGTGTGTACAGGTTAGTGTGGAATGGAGTAGTTGCCACAAGATGATCTCGGTTGTCACGAGCATTAACAACATCGGCGTGCATGTGGAGCACATTCCTGCAGGCTGCACGTCTCTTGAGCAGCCAGTAGACATCAGGGTCAACCTGCTGTTCAAGACGCGGCTGAACCGGCAATAGGAAAGGTGGATGCTGACAAAACCGCTCGACGACGAGTTTAGGGCGCCACCGTCGCGCCGCTGTCAACGTGGATAGCAGAAGCGTTGTCAGACTTGTCACCAATAATTTTGCACAATTGCTGGAGACCTCATTTTAACAATTAATGAACGAACCTTCTTAGTTACTGCGTTTGTAACTAATCGGCCCATGCCGCCATAGTGGTTGATCGGGGCAACGTCTTGTGCGACTCGGCAACGGCCAGTTAGTAACCGCCACCGCGAACGAGGTATTATTTTACCAATTGTAGGTTTTGGTGAACCCTGCTACGTACCGGGATTAACCGATTTGCCCTCATTCGAGGACATTAACCAGGATGTACCATTGTCAAACTCAATGCAACGAAAGCGAATGGTGCTCTCCGGTTCGAAGATGGAACCGCATGCATAATGGCAGCCACAGTTCGGTGCCCTCGGCCCATTTAAAATCCCCACAGTCTCAACCGTTCCCCCAAATTGATGAGTGGCAGTCATCAACGCGACAAGGCCGCTCGACAATATCCGATCCGATGTCGCGACGGACAACGTATGCAGCATGGACCCACAGTTTCTGCTGTTAGCTGACCGATGTGCGTTCCTTTTTTGCGGAGTTAATAGAGCACCTACGAGGTGTACAGCTCAGTGCGGAATGGCCAAATGGGGAACGAGGTGAAGTATCCTATTTAAAGAAACGGGAGGGACTGGATTGCGACACGGAAGGGCCCAGAGCCGTCGTCGTCGAGGCCGGAATGGACTGAGTGGTTCCTGTGTCAGTGTCTGCAGGCACGGGATTTAACATTCACCTACTCAGCCCCTACGACGCGCGCGGGGGCCACCAGAAGGCCTGATTTGTCGCATTCTTCACAAGTCCATAGACAAAGTTCTGCTACAAGGGCACCTTTTGGGCGGTGAGTCAATCGCTACCCGAATGAGGCTGGTCTATGCTCCTGGCGCGTGCCCTACTGTACCTATGCATGCAGCGACCGGTACGAGGGTGCGCGCCTCGTCGCGCTGTTGGCAGCTGGCAATACTGGTCCTCGTGGCAATTCTAGTGCTCCGTAACTATTATCTCGGGGTCATCTCGCTTTCAACAGACCCGCGGTCCATGACGACACAAAAGCCGCCCATCAGGATGTTCGGGTGCAGTTTGAGGGCACCAGCCACTCGAGTCATCCAGAGTGCGTTATGGTTCGTACCGCCTGTGATGAAAACCGTGGAGCGGCATACAATCAGTGTCATGCTTGCGCTGATGTCGCGCGACAAGGAGTCCCTTTGTCCACCTGGGAGGTCATCTTGGGTATGGGTCGAAGACGACACCGAACTCTGTGCTGGCGCCATGGACCACCTCGACAGCATTGATCGCTGGATTGCGTCGTTGGACGATTCGTCAGTCATCAGTTGGCCATGTTGCAGTCTTGTTACTTAGTTTTTGTGCCGACACAGCAATCCTCTCGTCTACGTGCGGACATCCTTCGGTTTCAACGGGCACGTCGTTAGATGCAAGAAGCATGATGAATTTGTCCAAGCGGTCGCCGACGTTCAGGTAGTGTTCATGTAATAACCGAAATGAATGCACGTTTGTCAGCCCCGGTCACAGGGAGAGCCCGCGATTGACGATCGACTGGCGGAGCTGTTAACAGGTCGCACTGCAGTCTACAGATGGAACTTGTTCAACCATCGCGCAGGCAAATCGACCATTCAAGTCGGATCGACTGGACGTCGAGATTTAGTGACGCCAACGTGCTACCAGTTGAACACAGCGACGCTCATCTGGCGTGAACAATACGACTCTAGATGCCTTGCCGTCGCCTCCGCGTTCTCACCCTGTACAGAGTACATTGCACCAGTCGCGATGTTCCCTTCCGTCCCTGTTCGATTCCCCGTTGCCTCCGAGCAAGATTCTATCGTCACCGTTGGAGATGGGACCTGCGATGAGATCTGCGCACCGGGAAGGTGTTCGGATGAGCGCCTTCAGTTGCTGAACGAGCGCATGAAATATGATGGCGTCGTACCGGTCCTGAAGGACGGTTCACCGGCTTGCGATGTCTTGACAGGGAGCTCGTCCGATGCTGATGACCAGCCGATTGTGGTGGACAACGTCTGCTACGCGCGTATGGGACGCCTTCCCGTGTGCAGTGGTACCGGCGTTAAAAAGATTTGCACGTGCGAGGCCTGATAATACGTTGAGTACATCTGGCCTGAAGGGACGGGTCCGTACTTTATACAATTCTAAGACGGTCATGATTGAACAGAACCGAATGGGGATCCAGCTCTTTTGGCAGACAGTTGCACAGGCGCCGAACGTCGTGCCGTGATATCTGGCAATCCAGCATGTGCTCCTTGCCGTTCACGATACATGTGCCAGCAGAAGTTATCGCAGGGAACTCACGCCCGTCCTGCGTGGTGCATGCGACGCAAGGCTCACCAGCAGCTCTAAACATGTCACAATTGTTGATTGCAGGCAGCATGGCTTCGTCACATGCGCCGCCTGACGATTCGCATGCACGGTCACAACTCCAGCCCAACCTGGAGCACCCCTTTCAGCATCTGACAAGGCGATAGTTTGACCTCCTTCCTTACGGCGCCAGTTGTAAAGATGCAGCGCTGGGAGGAATCGAATGTTGATCAGAATAGCAGTACTTCAAATCGCTTTTGAATCGATTGCCGGACACGGTGCTCTCCGACGTGAACAGGCACCGATTGGAGCAGTGGCGGAAGGTCTCCATCGACGACGCGTTACTCGTCCGTGCAATACAGCAAGCAACGCAAAGCGAGTGGCGCACACAGCAATTCCACGCTTCCGAACACCCTGCACCACAGGCCTAGCGCAAACGAAACTGAGCGAACCGCTAGCCGGTGACGGTTGAATACAAGTCCCTTACCTCGACTGGCAGTGCCACGCTGCAGCATCCGTTGGCGAACTGGTGATGTCGGAAGCATATCCGCCCATCGCTATCAGCAACGATCCGTCTGTCCATCTTCGTGTACAGGCATTGCTGAGATGGGCGTTTAGCGATCTCCTGCCACACCGGCAGGCCCGTCTGCGGCCAGTGCAGAAGCGCGGCCAGGCGCCGAGGCGACCGCGCCGCCGGCCGCGCCCCGCCCGACATCAACCGGATCTGGACGGTGATGCTGACGAGGAATCCCACGACAATGCAGCCGACGACGACCGCATATCGGTTGGACGGCGACGGCGCCTGCGTCCGCGGGCGCATCACATGCCCGTCTGACGCGCCCCTCTGGCCGCCGTCACCCCGACCGACAGCCGTCGGAGTTGTATTTTGCTCGGTGTAACACATGGGAGCACCTGCAGTCGCCCTCGGCCCACCGACCGACTGGGACTGCAGCAAGTGCCCCCGCCCTGATGACTGCATCCGGGAGAACGTCGCAGCAGTGGCTCTTTATTTCTGGCAGCGGTTGTCTGTGCGATCGGGTACGGTAGGCGGCCGGTTAGGTGATCGTCGGGAAATGGATGGAGTCATCATCGACGTCAGGGACCAGGGCACGACCGAGCTGGACCATGTGGACAGCCGCGCGAGGAAGAAGGCCGTGTTCGCGTTCCTGCAGGACAACCACCTGTCGGAGTGGGTCGTCGTTGGCCGACTTGGCGCGTCGCTGCGAGTCCTTGGTCAGTTCGCCAGGGTTGGCCCCCTTTTAGACCGAATGCGCTTACGCCGGTTGCGATAGACATATCGAATAACCTGCTGACGGTTCTACCCGAACAGTCATTCTGGGAGAATGCCGTTGCACTTCAGTTTCTATACCTGCACGACAACGCCATTACGTCACTGCCGTCGATCAATGATCTTGTCAAGTTGCGTTCTTTGATCGGTTCGTTACTATGCATACATGTATTGGTATGATATGCAAGTCCCACCATGTGTTATCCGTTAGGCCTCTCCCTTCACGGAAACCCGCTCGCCTCACGCCCCACATACCGGCGAATCGTCCTTGCCATTCTCCCAGGCATTAAAATGATCGACAACTACCTCGTGTCGGACCAGGAGCGACTTCGCGACGTCAAGATGGGCGAGGATTTCAAGCCGATGGGCCCGGCATTCTGCTTTCCTAAGTTTCAGACAGAATTTGGCGTCCAACTCGTACGTCCTGTTGTCACCACTTTGTGAAATCGCGCTCATGACGACGACGACGACAGCCCGAATGTCGGAGAACGTTGAATGCCTACGTGGCAGGACTCAACCGTGCGTATGCAAGATTATCTCCCATCATTACGATTCAAACTGCCGTCCGCAACTGGATCGGGCGGCGTCATCGTCCCCGGATCGATAGGAGCCTAGAGTCAATGATCGACAGGATCTCGTTTCTCCCGCAAGGAGACATGGAGAAAGAGGTAAGCAGGGTTACTCGTTCGTTTCGTTGGACGATCGCGTTAACCCTGTGCAGGCGGATGAGGACGACGCTGAAACTGGCAGCGAGGCCAGCGTGGAAGATCCCGAACGCGAGAAGGCGCGCGTCACCGCCGCTGCTGCCCGCCAGCAGCTAATGCAGCAACTCGCGAGCAGCGTTGTTCTTGTTGGCACCGATCCGCTAGGCGTCTTCCATCGTATGCTGACGCAGGTGCAAAGTGCAACACCAGAGAACAGCCGAACCGAGGGTTCGTTTTGTAAGTGCCATTGCGAACGTTGGCTCTTAACACGACTTGGCGTCCAGGGGCCAAAGAGTCCTTGGACTTTTACAAGAGCGTACCTTTAAGTTTGTTCCTGGACACTCGTGGTCACATGCACGCTTACCACGAGGATCGCACAATGGAACAGGTCTCACGACCGGCTCGGAACATTGAGCACAATCACTGACCTGCTCATAGTGTATTGAAATCAGTTCACGGTGGTCGCGAATGCTGCCTTGTCCGATGATTCGTCGACGTTTGTGCCACGTGCGAACGATTGACCGCGACGCTTTCGACCGCGGGTGCCTGTACCGGAACCAGGCCGTCTACAACGACGCCCGTCGGCTGCATCGGTTCACCTTGCCGGATTTTGTATCCAGGGACATGCTGATCCGGCTCGTCGAGAACTATAATACTGGGGCTCAAGAACCGATCGTTGTCTTTACGTACAAGATGGCTTTGGCTCAATGGGCCGCGCTGGCCATTCAGTCCACATGGAGGTCGTACAAGGTGACATGTCAGCAATTGCTGTGCACAGCCTAGTTTGTGACCCTGTCTAACAGGTGCGAACTGTATGGTTGCCTTCCCTATCGCTGGCTAGGATATTCCACCGAGCAAGAAATTGCATTATTCACTGGTGGCGGTACCGGTTGCTTCGTCTGCGAATGGAGATGCTCAGCGGGGCACGACGGGCGTGTGAAGCCGTTACGTCAGGCGATACAATCGTTACACGGCGGGCACTCGAGCTCGTGCTTGCTGCACCCAGTCCGATTCACCGGCTTGGTCTGTTCCCGGAACATCGAACGGTGTTTGATATTGTTCGTCTCGACGAAAACGGGGCACAATCATCGGCTCCTCGCATAGGGAAGCCAACATGCACGGTCGTTCACTACGTTGACCCATCAACGCCAACGAGGTTACTGCTTCTTAGTGCATATGATAGCTCTAGACTGACGAAGGTTTGTAGGGCACTTGTTCCACAATGGTTTCAATGGAACTTGTCGGGGCTGCTGGAAGAGAGGCCGCCGGCAAGCGACGTTTCGCCTTTTCTAGAGAAGGCCCGGCGTCTTCTGCAATGGGACGCCGTCCAAGACATCCAGGTAAGGTGTCCGAACTTCCTTGAAACTATGCGACTCACGCGCCCCCTCATAGTTCGAGACTTCATCAGGACACGATGGACAGAACGCTCAAGTATTATCAGGCGTTGAGAACATTGCCCAGTGGCACATCGAATTCCGGACGATGGACGACGCCCGTCTGCGAGCCTTCATATTGTACATTGGAACTTGGGACCCGGTGTCCCGCAGCTACTGCCAGCTGAGGCCCGCTGTGCTTCAAAGTGGGCGCTTCGTCCCTGTGGGCCAGGTTGCTTGCACCCAGTATCCATCGTCACGTCAACCGTAACGTCCTGTCAGGAAATCGAATACCCGCAAGCGTACCGAGAGGTTCCTGGCAAGCAAGCTGCGCAACCTGAGATCGATACCGATGCTCGTCAGGTTGAATCGGGCGAGATCACCAATAGCGTCAACATCAGAGGTGTCTCCGCTTTAAACGACCAGCTGGAAAGGTACGTGCTGTATGCGGTTACGGTTCGCTATGAGTTCCGACTCTGTGGCGTCTGCTAACAGGCACCTGGTCGAAGTCGACTCAGAGCAACTCCAGATGCATAACCTTGACCCGGCACTGGTTGGTGCACAGTACGAGTTCGACGACGATTTCGTCTGCCTCGACGATTTCGTCTGGTCGTCCGAGGTGAAATAGTCTATGGCCACCGAGACATCGTCGCATTCACTCATTGTCTTTGTTCAAGATGAAGTCCATGTGGGAATTTGAGCTCGATCTGCAGCACCGACTGGATTGGCAAACGCAGAATCTGATCGTTCGATCATTCGGTCTGTATCTGTGGCCATGAAGGTTCCGCACGGTGGTGACTCTGCTCTTGACAGATCCCGCCGTTGTCAGTGACGAGGACACCGCGAGAACGCCCCGGGATCGAAATGCGCTCATGGCGCAATCGACAAGGGAACAGTCCCAGAAACTGATGGAAGAGAAGGATCGCCTAGAATCCGAGCGATATGCTGAGGTTCGCGAGGCCATGGAAAGGATGCGCGATGTTCACCAGATTCGAGTCGCCATCAACCGCGCTACTCATCGGCGCGTCGAATCCGGTCTGTGCAATGCCACGCGTACAGCTGCTCCCCACAACTCATCCGGGCATGCACCAGATCATTGCCAGCCTGAAATCGAGTCTGCTAGAAGTGAGAGGGACGCCATGATTGAGTCGCGTATAAACCGATTCAAGGTACAGACGTAACCTTGCACGGAAACCCATCATCCCCACTGGTGCCGTCGTCTAGGCCCAACGACGGCAGTTTCTGAAGGACCAGTTGGTCGAGAAGCGCATCAACGAAGTGCAGCAACGAAATGCGAAGGCAATCGACAAGCACACGATAGCGATAGCCAGGCGTGCGGCACAGGTGAGGCCCTGCCCAGATGTCAGCCGCACACTGTCTGACGCGTTGCAGGTGGCGATCGAAGACCGGGTGAAGGGCCTCCGACAGAAGTACGATGCCGGCGCACAGCAGCGTAGCCGTCGGATCAAGTCCATTCAGCACTCCATGCACTTTCAGCGACAGATTTTCCAGATCGCCAAACACGTAACTCCTCGGGTGCTCTCCTTCAGCGTCCCTCGCCGGTTAACGTTTGGGGCTCGGTCAGGTGACAGGAGCGCAACTGGAAGAGAATGCACGGCAGCGGCAGTTGCAGGTCACTCGCGATGTCCAGAAACGTCGAATCATGGACGGCCGAAGGAGGCAGTACATTCACAACACGTTGCTGGCCGACTTCAACCGCAAGCGACAGAACGCGATCGCTCAGGTTGACGTCGAACGTTCCAGACTGGGCTACTAATCGTTGCTGACGCGTGCGTCGAACAGCAATTGCAGATTCGGGATCAGATCGAGCAGCGCCGGCTGGAGATGCAGAACAACCTTGGCCTGCTGAAGGCAGAGCGACATCACATCCGGGCGATGCGGGAGATGATCGACGAGGACATCGACGCGTGCCGAGAGGACCCTGTGCAAGCACTTTCGGACGAAGGCAGCAGCAATGACGTACAGGAGCACGTCAGGCCACGGCCCAACACTCAAGCCGCCCTACTGCAAGCCACCGATCATGAACTGCTGGATCGGATCAGCGCGCTCGAGGAACTCGCCGACCACGTACGACAGGCGTGCACCAAGGCCTTCATAACATAGCCTTCCATTTCAACGGGTCGCTCGAGGCTCCTTCTATGGTCGTTCGCGTCAGATTGGGCCGATGTTGCTCGAGCAGTGGCCGGACACAACGAGGGCGCGGCTCAGCTGCCTTGTTTCGGGGCACCTGCACTGTGCCATGGCCGACCGGCTGTTGTTGGCTGGTGGAGCGAACCAATGGCAGGTTGAATTGTTATGGAAGAGAGAGGTCCTGCGGTAGCTGCGAGGGGACGTCCACAGGTAGAAGGACGTGTCGCTGTCACCCGGTGAGCGTCATCGGTGCCGGACCATGCGAGGACGTTGCCTTCAGCCTTCCTAGGGTCACCTGGCACTCCCATTCGAGCAGGCGCGAAACGATCGCGCGTGTTCCCAGGCAGAGCCCCACACACCAGCCGTCTGTGGCCAGCTCTCAGACAACTAGTCGGGCAAGGCATTTCTCCTGGCTGACGCGCCCCCTCCGGTGTCGTACACGAGGGACATTGCATAAGACAGATGGCGTCGATGGTAACGTATGTTTATGTGAGGTCGAATACGAGTTCACTGTCGGATTCGAAGGAGTCCTATCGCAGAGCACCGTCAGGACACGGCAGGGGACGTTCCAGCAGGTGCCGCTTACGAATTCATCAGCGGCGTAATCGTCGTCCGCGTCATCACTGGCGGGGACGTTCGCCAGGAGGTCTTTCGCAACGCCTGCTTCAGGGACTGCCTTGTCGTTATCATCCGCATGCAATGTGGTACATGCATCCGTCATCGACATACGGGCCGAAATGTGTTCGACAGACTCTGGTTCCGATGTTTCGAGCATCCTCGAAACCTCAACGGGGCACTTGTCGTCGTGAACCGGACCGCCGGCGACCGCTTCGACAACCGATGCGGGCTGATGAGAGGTACTGCATTCGCGCTCGTGCATTAAGGTCTCGATGCTCGGGCCGGTGTCAACGGCAACCTGCTGCTGCTGTTGCTGCTCGGCCGAAGAAGGGTTAGGTCCCGCGTCGCACGGCTTCTCGTTCTGTGCTGGAGATGAAGATTCCTCCGCGTCGGTCGTCTCTTCGGTAGATACGGAAGCGTTAACGACCTCGATTGTGGCAGCAGGTCGGGTAACGGTGACGTGGACGACGGGAGGAACGACAGCAGGTTCCAGACGTTCCTCCTTCAAAATGACCTGCTGTCCGACCACGTCGTCGTTCTCAGGCAACCCGGTCAGCGAGGGTCGTCGGCGAGACAGTTGCAGTGCGATCTCTCGAAGTGCCGATGCGATGGCAGCGTTGCTGTCCAATGCGGCATGGACAGCAGCTGGTCTGGCAGGCGCCGGTCCCCGTCGTTTCGGCGGCGATCGGGACCGCCTTGTCCTACGGGTGGACTTCAAAGACGCCGACCGTCGGTTTCCATTATTCGCCTTCTCTCTCAGGTTCGTAACGCCCGACTGTGTCGGCAGCGTTCGTCTTCGCGTCGGTCGCAACGGTGGCACGATTCGTTTCGTTCGTGACGACGACGCCCCTGCGAATGGCGTGGCAACGTTCTGGCCCTGCGTTGTCTTGCGATCGAGCCTCTTCACAGGCCTGACCGGGGGACTCGGCTCCACAGCACTGGTTGGCTCGGGTAATGTGGATGCTTGCTGTGCCTCCATCTGCCCGTCGGCATCGGTCCCGTGGCAGAAGAACAGAGCGGGAGGGTCGTCATCCTGCTGAATGTCGTTTATCAACCCAACGTGACCAACGCGTCGCAGAGGGCTGACCTCCTGAATTGGTTCCACGCCGTCCACAGTGACATCCCGTCCAGGTTCCGCCTGCTGCTGTTCCTGAAGAGGCGGTCCCTCTGGTTCATGAGGAACCACGATCTCCTCCGTTTCGCCAGGTTCCAGACGCGGAGGTTGCCCCAGACAGCAGCTATCGGCGACGTTCCTGCGCCCGGGTTCATCGTGCTGAACGATGGGGATGGTTTGCTGCACAGCGGCCGTGTCGACGGGCGGGTCGGCGGGTCTATGCACAGTGAACCCTTCCAAATGCGGCAGGAGGGCGCTCCCCAGACACGACAGGCGCAGGACTGCCTTGACGTCAGTGACCCACCAGATGGCAACCTGCGCGACCGATTCGCCCACCGATATCAATGAAGGCGACGCGATTACCCATCAGGTCGACCAGGGGCACACGACCCCGTCGGAAGCCTCTCTTGCCGACGATGGCCGGGCCGTCGGCGTACCCGGATAGGTCGACAGCGGCCGTCCCCTGCAGGCCATTGTCGTCCAGGTCGACCAGCATGATGTACATGGGCGCCCGGGACAGCATCGATGACAGGGAGCGCTCGGGAACCGAGAACAGGCAATTCTTGCCGAGGCCCCAGGCCAGGTTCCGGTCAGCAAGCCGATCGGCGACGTCATCCTTCGACGGACAGTCGATGACGACGGCCGGGAATTCCAGAAGGCGCATAATGACCTGACGCAGGGAACCGATCAGACCCCCAGCGGGGTACCTATCGCTGTCCAGCGCCGCCTGACCGATGGGCGCCTCAACAGCGACACACCGGGGCGTAGGATGGCCCCGATCACGTAGCATTCCAACGAGAACACGGACAGGGTCGGATCGACGACCATGGAGTCGTTGTGCAGGCGGGTGAGGGGCAATCGACGATGCGTCACAAGGCCCAGGGCATACAGTTATAGAGTTTAACCTCACTTTAGTCACTCCTCGACATAGTCACAAACCCCACTTTAGTCACAAGAAGCCAGGAACAATAATTATCCCCATAACCATAGTGAGAAGCCGGTGCTCGTTGAAAATGATTTGTCTCTTTATCAGATGACAATATGTGACTCGTCAAGCTTAAACACATGACGGTGGCCGGCCTCACCAATCGTGGTGACAAACGAGTTAGGTATGGTTAGAAGTTGATCATCGTACCCAGGAGTCACTTCAAAGTTCGTTAACCACTGCTTCGTCACTGGCGGCTGAATATCCATGGACAACGCAGCCGGTCAAGCCCTCCACGACTCCATGGGCAGTAACTAAACCTGATGCGTTTGTCACATGAACTTTGGCGCCCGGGGTCCAAATGCTTCGCGGCCCAGGTACGGGAACTGCAGTTGCCGACCAGACGATATAACTTTTGACGCCTTCCGATTGCAATTCTGTTCAGGTAGAAAACAACGTCGCGGATGAACGTCGATCCGTCTTGCCATGAATTGGGTTGTGCGCTGTAGTTGATACCAAACGTTCTCCGAGGATCAATTCCTGGGGATGTCGACATCAGGTCATCGAAGAGCAGACCAGTTAATTAACGCGGATATGTTGTACCTTTAAGTGCTCGTGGCTGTTTGGACTTGCCGATCACTTGAAGTTGCAATTTCTCGCCGGCAGCACTTACGATCGGGGTGATCGCTAAACGGTCTTCGAGCCGTTTCGTGCCCCGTTTATCGTTGTTTATCGAAACATACGATCTCGTCTCCAAGGTCGATTCCAGCTTCTGCCCTATCATTGATGACATGGTCTACGCCTGGCAGCTCCGCGTAGAAAACGACGCTCCTGAAATGAACGTCACCCTGCAAGTTCACACTCAAGGGCTTTCGCTTGTAGAACTTGCAGGGTGACGTTCATTTCAGGAGCGTCGTTTTCTACGCGGAGCTGCCAGGCGTAGACCATATCATCAATGATAGGACAGGAGCTGGGATCGACCTTGGCGACCTTCCTCGATCTCGCTGCGTCGGACTCTGAACACAACCGTCTGATCTTTTCCCGATCTTTGAGCCACTTAGAGACGGCAGAGCGATCAACGCCAAAACGATCCGCCGCAGCCTGATGGGATATGCCCGCGTTGGCCTCTACGTACTCAATCACTTTGAGCTTGTCCTCATTCGTGGCCCGATGCCGAGACCTTTTATCGCATGAAGCCATCTGGATGACAACGAGAGTTGACCCTCGTGCGCCGACGTCCGGAGCAAAACCGTCCGCAAATGGTCGCACCGTGCGGCCGTGCCACGGTCGGGGACAATTTTGATCCCTGCGTCCCTGCCACCGTCGGGCGACGGGCACTCTGGCTTTGGACAATTATCCGTATTTCCTCTCGCTTTAGTCACATGTGACTATTTCGGGGTAACTCGATTCAGTCACCGCCCCCAGTTTAGTCACAGCCACCCCAGTACAAGTGTATGTGACTAAAGTGAGGTTAAACTCGGTACATCCATTCGTCATTGCACTCAGCGTGATATGTATTTATATACAGCAACGTGGGTCGACGGATCACAACGCGAAGAACGCGGCCAGCTTGTACGCCACAGACATGGCAAGCCAGACGACGACGGCAGCGGCAAACACAATGTGTCCATCGCCGTCGTTGACGTTGCGGGCAATTTCGGGTGGCACGTCGTCCTCAGTGTAAACCTCACGAATGTCCCCCTGGGACGAACCGTTTCAGAACAGGGCGCGCGCGCGTCACGCGCGCGAGTACCCACATCGACTGTTTCCCCATCTGGTCCGCCAGTGCCGACGTTAATGCAGGACCCGGTTCCGGTCTGACGAGTAGGCAATGTCACAAACCATGCGATGCCCCGCCCCCCAACCGTCTGTGTTACGCTGAGAGTGTCCCAGGGGTCCACGCTGGCGTTCGCCTCGTCGCCGCTGCTGACCGACAGGGTATCGTCGCCCTGCACAACGATGAGCCGCTATCGTTGCAAGTGGCACGCGTTGCCCCACTGACCGTTTCCATCGACCTCACAATGTTCTTCAGGGACCGGAGCAGCTGGCTGGCCTTGCCCGACTTGCGATTGTGCACCTGACCATCATCGGCAACAGCGCCTCGTCATTGGCACAGCACTAACACGAGGCAGGGCAACTCGTACCCGCTTGCAATTGTACAGGACCAGGCGCAGGCGGTCGAGGTCGCTGACCTCGCCGCCGGCAAAGTCAATGGGCCTCGGGATCGGGTCGGGGTCGTTCAGGATCCGTTCGGCGGCGTCGACAACGGCGCGTACGACATGACGCTTGGCGCCCAGCAGCTGGTCGCTGGCGACGACGCGCTCCATGATCGCGATCATCCACTTCATGACGGCCAGGCGGTCGTCGCGCGCCTCGTACGCCCTCCCGATACGGGTGCTGCCCGGCAGGTCGGCGTTGGCCTTGTCGAGCAGGAACGCCACCGTCCGCGTGTGGAACGCGTGCACCTCCAGCGACGTCGCCGCCGACGGGCAGACCGGGTCGGCGTCCCTGCAGAGGAAGACGCGGACGGGCGCCTGGATCGTCCAGGTCGGCGGCGACTGGAACCGGAACAGCGTGCGTGCGCCCCAGGCGACGTGCGTCGGCACCCGGACACGCACCCCGACCTGGTACGAGTGCTCCGGCAGCAGCGCCGACAGCATCGCCACGACGCAATCGTCGGCGGCCAGCCCTAGTGTGCACCACCCGTCATCAGCGCGCGCGATCGACCGGGGCGCCGGTGGGCGACGCACCGTCGTCGACGATGGTGGCCCATTTCGAGTAGGGGGCGGAGCGGCGCCGGCGGACGCCAGGGGCGGAGCGCATCTCGACCCGGAAGCGCAGGCCGTCGGGCAGGTGCCGCATCCGAACGCGGATCGTGCCCGGTGCCGTCACCGACAGCGACAGGCGCAGGTCGGGTGCGGACGCGCCATCGTCGCCCGAGAACATGGCCCCCTCCCCCTCTCCCTCCAATGATACCCAGCCCGACAGGCAACTGGAGCGGTTGTGGTTGCCCTCACCCGCCCTGAATCAGTCGGTCACACCGCTCCACAGCGAAATCGAACCCGTCCACCGGCGCGCGGGGACCCAGGGCAGGGTCGCTCGACGACGCCGACCAGCACAACCGACTTGGGACTCCACGTGCCAGCCACTGATGGAGGAGCGCTCGCCGGGCAGCGCATGACGCTCCGCTCTCGAGGATCCGGTTGTTGGCACCACTCTGCTCGCGCCTCGTTGCAGGACGGTCGGGGTTGCACACACACACACAGCACACAGGACAGCGCTGCCATGTTTCAAAGTACGGTTGCCAGCCAGCCAGTCACTGCCAGTCGCGTTGCAGAACGGCGATGAGGACGTCGCGTGCCAAGTCGTCGTTCGCGGCCTATGCGACGTCGCAGGGGCGGGCCCTCGGCCTGAAGCAGGTCCTCGTGCTGGTGGCGGTCGCGACGGTCGGCGTCGCGTCCGTCCTGCTGCTGACGCGGGCGGCGGCGCGCGCCCCGCCCGGGTCCGTTGTGCTGAGGCCGCACGGCGATGCGGACGTCGACGTCCTGGACACGGCGACATCGGACGAGGCGACGGGGACGATGGTCGGACCGCGGCCGCGGCTGCCGGCGACCTGGCCGGATCCCGACCTGCTGGCCAGGGTCGCCATTGCCGGGCGCCTGGTCGTCGCCGCCGTCAATTGCGGGTACCTGGATTTCGTCGACAACTGGCTGTCGTCGCTCAAGGCGTTGAAGATCACGAATTACGTTCTGATCGCGCTGGACCTGCACGCGTATGGCTCGCCGCCGGCCCAGGGCGGTTGGCATCGGTGACGGGGCGGCTGAGGCATGCGACGATAGGTACAAGACGCTGATGGAGGCGTACCCGGACCATACTGTGTTGTCGTTGACGGTGCCGGAGGACGGGGAGCACCCGGACCAGTCGAAGATCGACCCGAACGCCCGGGAGTACGGGTCCGCCGAGTTCGGCAACGTCGTGCGGTCCCGCCCCCAGTTCCTGCTGCCGTTCCTCCGCCAGGGTCTGGTCGCCGTGTGTCGCGCGTGCGCCATCAGTCATCCCATGGCACACGTCAGGGTACACGGTCTTCTACAGCGACATTGACACGTACTGGCTGGCGAACCCGTTCGACGAGCTGCGACAGGGCGAATTCGACTTCCAGGTGCCGACGCGACGCCGTACCGGGGCGTCTTCGCGCGTCCTGACGAATCGTGTTGCAGGGCCCAACGGACTCGCACCCGCTGAAACCCGACGACCTGCAGGACGCCAGCAACTTCTGCACGGGAATGCTGTACCTGGAGGCGACGTACCCGGCGATCCGGCTGCTGGAGACCTGGGACGCGCTGCTGATCGCGCACAACGCCGACGTCAACCAGGGCGATTTCGCCGACGCCCTGGCGCAGGTCAACGAGGAGGCCAAGACGACGCATTGGCAGAAGATCAAGTTCGTTCCCGGGATGCTAGCCGATGTGGCAGCCGGCAACAACTGACGGGACGCTTGTGCGGTCGTTCAGGTTCAATATTCTGGAGCGTGACGCGTACCCGCCCGGGTACATGTACTTCAAGGTGGACGACCGCTGGAAGAACAAGGACACGTACGTCCCGAAGCGGGACCCGGCCATCGTCCACGCCAACTGGGTCACCGGCAAGGAAACGAAGCGCAACATCCTGAAGAAGGCCAACCTGTGGACGCCAACGGGCAAGCTCCTGCCCTGTCGCGCCGGCGATAACGAGAAATGAACTTGACAGGCCGTGAGTCACCGTTCCACGTCGTTCCTCTTCCGCCGGATGGGTCTATAACAGGCCCAGGCTGAGAGGCAGCGGGCCGCCAGACTGATTCGTCGTTTCGATATGGCGACGACGGCGACATCTGAATCGCAGCCGTTCTTCTCCGCGTACATGGGGCAGTCGAGTCAGGCGGCGCGTATGAGAAAGAGGGCCGGCATTGCGGTCGTGGCCCTCATCGGGGTGCTGTCTCTGGTGCTGCTCGTCAGGGCCTCCCAGACGACAGTGCCCACGAACGCGCTGCTGCCACGTGTCTCGATCGACGACATCGTACCCAAGGTCAACTTGCGAATCAACAGGCCGCTCGCGTCTATCGTTCCAGACCGTATGGCGCGCATGCCCGACCCGATGCAGAAAGCGTCGTTGCCATCATCCGTTTGGCCTGATCCGGACCTGCTGTCTCGAGTTGCTATTGCAAAGCGCCTCGTTGTCGCTGCCGTCAATTGCGGGTCCGCCATTGCGACCTATTTCTTGTCGCGCTCCTGGGTGCTCATGACGTCCTGCAGGTACCTCGATTTCGTCGACAACTGGCTCGCATCGATTCAGGCGTTGGGCATCACGAATTACATTCTCATCGCCCTGGACATGCATGCGTACGTGTGGCATGCGTGTACATCATGACGCGGTGGCCTAATTGAAACTGATAGGTACAAGACGCTGATGGGTGCGTACCCCGACCACACAATCCTGTCAGTAACGGTCTCGGAGAGCACCCAGAATCAGGCCCAGCCCGACCCAAACGCCCGGGAATACGGTTCGGCTGGATTCGGCAACGTTGTTCGTTCCCGTCCCGAGTTCCTGCTGCCGTTTCTACGTCAAGGTTGGGTCGCAAACGGTTGGAAGCGCATTCGCGATCTATAACTGTGCCGTACGTCTTCAGGGTACACTGTCTTCTATAGCGACATTGATACATTCTGGCTGGGGAATCCGTTCGACGAGATTCGACAGGGCGAATATGATGCCCAGGCAGGATTTCGCAGATGCAAGCATTCGTTCTGTGTGCCCTGACATACCGTGTCCGTGTAGGGGCCTACCGATGGCCACCCATCAGCGCCGGACAATCGTCAAGATGCCAGCAACATTTGCACGGGCATGCTCTACCTGGAGGCCACCTATCCCACTATCCGCCTGCTCGAGAAATGGAGTTCTTTGCTGATTCAAACCAACGCCGAGGTCAACCAGGCGCCGTTCGCAGACGCTCTTGCCACTCTCGTGCGCGGCGATGAGAGCGGTCACACTCAAAAGATCAGGTAGGGGACGAACGTCGGCCTCGCTGCTGGCCAATTCTCACGCTACGCTCCTCAGGTTCAACGTTCTCGAACGCGACGCGTACCCACCCGGGTACATGTACTTCAAGAAAGACGCGCGCTGGACGTCCATGCATACGTACAAGCCGAAACGGTCGCCCGTCATCGTGCACGCCAACTGGGTCGTCGGCAAGAACAAGAAGCGGCAGATTCTGCAGGAGAAAGGCCTCTGGAAGCCGACCGGCAAGTTGCTGCCGTGTCGCGTCGACCAATGAACGCCCGATCGTTAGTCGCAAATTCGGATTTAGAACGACCCGCGAGGTTCTTGTCGCCGATCATGCTCGAGGCGCGCCGTTCCAGCCATCTTCGGCGACTGCTGCTGAACAGCATAGTCAGGCGTCGATCAATGGCCGGGTAATGAGTGAAGGGTACCGTGCCCGGCCCTGGTGGACGCCTTCCAGGTGCCGACCCCGGCCGAGCTAGTCGCTGGGCACTGCTAGTCATCGACTCGGCCTGCGATACGCCTGTCAGCAGGTCCGGCGTGCTCTTCTTGTGCTTCTTCTTGTTTCGACTGCGGGACACCCTGCTCCTACACGTCAGCATCCACCTGCCTGTCGCCTACCGTACCATCAAGGCCAACCGTACTTCGCCGTCTTCTCAATCTTCTCAAAGTCAATGTCGGACGTTCGCGGCTGCTGTTGCGATGAACCTTTCGGGACTGGCGCGGACGCTGGGGCCTCGTCCTGTTCGAACGACGATTGCCTTCGTCGTGAGCCCAACTCTGGCACTTTGCTGCCAGAAACGTACCTGTATCTTCAGGGACGGGTTCAACGAATGTCGCAGATCGAGATGGAGCCTCTCGGGGGACTACCGTGCCCAGATGATCAGAGCATGGAAACGTGCTGACTGGCGCGGGAAACGTGCTGGGTACCATGAGTCGGAACCACTGTATGGATGAGGGTGGCAGGCCACACTTCGTGAACGCGTACTGCCATCGGGCGATGCCCAGGTGCATCACCATCAAGCGCATGTATTCGGTGAAGGTATCGCAGACGAAGTTGTACGCGGACGACAGATCCTGGAAGTACACGCGCGTCGCTGCCAAGTCTGTGGGCGCAGCGGTTGACCAATCGATATCGTACTCGCGCGCGTCTCCTGGCGTTACCTTTGCTGAAAACGAGGACGACTCGCCCGTCCGCTGTGCTGTCGAGGGCGAACCCGACGTTGTGGTGGCTGTTCGTTGCACCATCAGCGAACACGGCCTGGGATAGGTCGATCTTCTCGATCGTGTTCGCTGAGTTGACGTGCATGTTCCCGAGTGGGAGAATCTCCCCTGCGGCCATGCATAAGCGGATCCCGATGCGGCAGGCGGTATCGCCAACCATTGAACCGCATGCGCCACTTCAGGCTGAGCCCGTTCTGCATCAGGTAGAAGTTCTCCAGGTCGGGCGGCAGCCGAACCGGATGGTGGCTCCGATGCCATCGGTCGATCTCAACTACGGCCGGGTCAGCACGCGTCGTTCTCCCAGGTGCCCACATGTCGCAAGCAAGTACCCGACGTGGCAGGCGGGGACTCTGCGAACCGGACGTCGGTGACACCCTGATGGGCTTCCAGGAAGGTGACGACCGACAGTGAGATGTCGTCGAATATCGCCCGCATCGTTCCGTCTGGCACTGACCAGCGCTGGGCTGCGCTATGTACCACCACTGCCTTCCTATTACGTACGTCCCTCCTATGTGCCCAGCGTCGTGTACAAATAATGCCATACAATGTCATTGGAGCTCACGACGGCCGATGATCTTGATCCGTTCGACAGGGTGGAACGTGCCAGCGAACTCGTGCATCCATCGGAAGGGGAACCCGATCCCGAGGGCGCTCACGGCCAGGCCTACTGACGGTAACGGCAGGTCGCCGTCGGCAGCGGAAACCAGGCGCTTGATCGCCTTGTTCCAGCAGCGTTCCAGGTCTGACAGCGGGACGGTGAAGAAGCGAGCGCTCTCCACGCGGCATTGTTCGGTGTGCTCTGTTGCCCAACAAACCTGCCTGTCAGGCGAGTCACCGACTGCGAGCGAATCGGCCGACCTGCGAACTCGGCGTATGTCATGTCGGATAACGAGGCGGGCGTCAGACTGCATAGCGTTTGGTCGCGATGCGCCTTCTTGGACAGGTCCACCAGCAGGGAGATGATGCGCTGGGCGTTGCCGATGGCCAGCTGCCGGTTGTTCTGTACGAGGGCCGACTTCAGGTCCATGTTGTCCTTGCTGGCGTGTACCATTCGCTCCGCGACGCCCTGGAACGCTCTTGGTGACTCAATCTGGGCTGGACCGCCTGCATCACCAGGTCCGATCTGCCCAGGGCGCCGTTCAGGTCGCGTTCCAGAGATGTGACCGCCGTGCAGAACTCGTGCTCGAGGAACTGGACAAGGAGCGCGAGACGATGCGTTAACGCAAGCAGGCGCCTTGTGGTTTCGATCGAAGCGTAACGGTGCGGCACGACAGCGGCGACGGCCAATGTTGGGAGTGATTGTGTACGCGTGAGTGAACGTGACCGTCGAGTGGCATTGCAGGATCGATGCGGGCATGGTTGTGATTATGCGACTGGACAGGTAGCAGTGAACGGCCGAATTCATAACGTGATGTTGTGCGTACAACATAAGTTAGGCAACAGTTTAGAAGCAGCACTGGCAGTCGAATGGGCAGAGGTCGGTGTCCTCGCCCAGACCCAGCTTCAACTCTTCGACAGTGTAAACGCGCAGGCCATCGATATACCCAGAACCGGACGCGGACGTGCTCGATTCGCGAGTCAGGCCCAGGTCATCGCTCGCGGGGGGCGACGTCCTCACTTGCGGACGCGTCGGTGCCTACGCGTTCACGCCTAAATTCGTGGCTGAGTATACCCGCATCCCGCTATCGTCACCTTATCAGCGGCAGCAGCAGCAGCCGCAGCCCTGTCTTTCGCCTTCTTCACGGCTCGACCGAAAATATTCTCAATGTCGTCCGCACCTTCAGCTGACTTAGACGCAGGTGCTTGCCGCTTCGTGCTCGGACGTTTACCAGCGCCGGCCGGTGCCGGTCGCTTTGAGCTGCCTGCCATGGCACTAGGATTGGGACTCCCCAATGTCGTGCGGGGCAGGCAACGAGCCCAGGCGACAACTCCGTGACGCAGTCCGCCACGCAGTCCGTTGTCCGACGGTGAGGTGGGTGAAGGCGACCCCGCGATGCCTGGCCACTTCGTCCTGCCGCGCGGACCATGTAGGTTTCGTCGACAATGACGAAGTTCGGACAGGTGCGTTCACACGAACGTCTCTTGCACAAATCGTTTCTGGCTCACAGGCCGTCGTGGAGGTTCTGCAATGTCGTCCGACAGCGCAGCACGTGAGTAGCAGCAAGAGACGTCGGTGTGAACCCACGAGTTCGGCCTTTGACATTGTCCATCAAATATACATGGTCTGCGGCAAGACCAAGTGCCCAGGCAGTAAGGACAGGGCCAAATGCCCCACGATTTCAGCAGAATTCGTCTCGCGAGCCAGCCTGCGTAAGCGAAAGGATCCGAAATGAACATCCCACAAGTGCCCCGTTAGACAGACGTTTCCCATACCGCTGCAGAATCACTGGGAGTACATCGAACGTGGAGTTCGAATCTCGACCGGTCGGAGCAGCGTCTCGCGGGCGGTTTGGGGCCAGCGGCTTGCAGCTAGTAGATGTTGGTGCCTCGGTCCCGCGTCCAAGCGTGCTCTCCATAGCCCAAACCCATCGTCGTCCTGTGCCTTGCTGATCGCATGCAAACAAACTGTTGTGGAACAACTCGGGACGATTGCCGCCGACGGTTAACGTGTCAGGACCCAGGTGCCGGAAGATCACAGGTGTTGGCGCCCGGGGCCTGCCTGGGCCCCAGCTTGCGATTCGTGCGAGTGCCGTAGTCGAGGTCGACCGTTGGACTCCCCGCGGCGGCCGCGGGGTGCCGATTGACGACGGACAGGAGCGCTCGCGCGCGCCCGCAGTACCTGTTTGCGCTGCGCTCGCGCTCGGGGCAGCATGTCGCGCATGCCGCTGCCATCCGCCATGCAACGACGGGAACCGGGCGGGTTCGTGGCTCCCGTGTTCCCCGTTGACGACGCCTACAAGCGCATCTGCCAAATCGGGCAGGGGACGTTCGGGTTGGAATCGCGTCCCTGGCCGTGCCGTCTGTCGTCGCCATTAACGACGTTGTCGTTCAGTGTCGTCTACAAAGCCCTGGCGCCGGATGGCTCCCTTGTCGCTCTCAAGGCGCTTCGTCTTAACGACATGCAACACGGCGTACGCTTCGCCGCTACCTCCAACTGTCTGGACGCTAACGTCGTCCGTTGCAGTTTTCTGTCACATCTGTTCGGGAAATTCAGATTCTGCAGAGGCTGAACCACGAAAATGTCATCAGCATCACTGACATTGTTGCGTCCAAGGGTACGTACCGCCTGAACGTCGTGTCGTTCGCCTCCGTCGTCTGACTGTGCGGCACAGACGCGCATCTGGATTTGGAGAAGGCGTTCGTGTACGTCGTCTTCCCCTACATGGAGCACGACCTGGCCGGTTTGCTTGATAACCCGTCGTGTCGTATCACGCCGCCCGTCATCAAATGCTACTTCAAGCAGATCGTCACCGGCATAGAATACCTCCACGAGAACGGCCTCCTGCACCGCGACATCAAGTGCTCCAACATTCTCATCAACAACTACGGCATCGTGAAGCTGGGCGATTTCGGTCTAGCGCGCCCAGTCAGATCCGACGCTGAGCCCTACACAGGTCGGTGACGGCTTGATCCGGGTCGACGTCGTCCGCTGACAACGTTTGCGTCACCATAGACAAGGTGTGCACCCTGTGGTATCGTGCTCCAGGTAGGATTAATTTCGCTGCACCATGCCTGGTGGTTCACTAACAGCCAGACACCCAGAACTGCTTCTCGGCGACATGCATTATGGCCCGCCTCTGGACATCTGGTCGTTAGGGTTCGTCGTCGCCTGGACAGCCGCGAATGAGTTGGTGATGTGCGCGTCGCGGCTAGGTGTGTGTTTGCAGAGATGTTCACGCAGCGTCCGATCTTGCACGGTGCGACCGAGATCGACCAGCTGGACCGCATATTCAAGCTGTGCGGCACGCCGACAAACCTTCCCGCGGCGCTGAATGGGACCGCCCTGCCGGCGACGTCGTATCCGAGGCAGGTCAAGAAAGCGTTCGCCAACTTTGGTGCGCAGGAGAGCGACCTGCTTGACCGCATGCTGGAGCTCGACCCTGCTAAGCGGATAACGGCGGCCGAGATTCTCAAGCACCCGTATTTCACGTCGTACCCACCGGCTGTCCTCCCGGAACAGGTCCCCAGGTTTACGCCAAGCAATGAGTTCAGTGCCGCCAAGAGAAAGGGCCTGCCTGCTCGGCCACCACCTGACGTACGCACGTCTGCCTCTGCCAAACGAAGGAGATCGCCGTCGACACCGCGGTCTCGCCCGGCAACCGGTTCGTCACCGTCCGCCAGGAGACGCGCGTCTTCCCGCCGGTCTCCATCAAGGTCCCCGGCCGGCAAGCCCGGCTCGACGTTGCACCGGGATCGTCGCAGTAGCCCTAGTCGGCGACGATCATCGCCATCCAGTCCCCGCAGGTGGCCAACCGACCCCAAACGACATCGCCGGTAGACCGTACATAAGCGCTGGTATGGATAATTTAAGCCAATGTGAACACCAATGTCCCATCGCATCATGCCACACAAATGCACGTGTCCGAAGGTGCTCCACGAGGAACACAGACGCCATACGGGGCGAACGGCGATCTGGCGCGCGCGCGAGAACGTCAATGGCCACCTAGGATTGCATGCACACAACGGGGGTGGGCACCTTCGCATGGTGTGCGTGATCTGCCAATGCGCGTTGAAGATTCGCTCACCGAGCCCGACCGGCTCGTGCTCGACGATATCGATATAGGCGGTGGCCATGTCGTCACCCGTGTCGCGGTCGACAAGCCGAACGGAGTACGACCCGATCTCGAGCCCGTCGAAATCGCGTTCGTGCCAGGACGTATCCCACTAGCACGCACGGTCAGCACATCCCTGACACGCAGCGAGACGGCCCATACATCGGCGTCCACAGCCATCGTGAAGTTGACGACCGATTCGCCGTTCGCGTTAAAGTACAGGGCTTCGATTTGGCGTTGCGGTGAGCTCGACGTTGCATCGTCGTCCGTGTTCCAGCCGAATACCATCCAGATCGATGATGGCACGCCATAGATGACTCCTTCGTACTCTGCGATTCGGATTCGGAACTCAGAGCGACCTTCCAAAGGAGCAGCAACACATGACCTACCGAACGTTCGCTTCTCGGTGTCAAACTTCGTCCCGATCTGCCATCGTCGCATCGGCGGTTTCTTGTCGGGCTGGTCGGCGGGCGGCGTGTAGGGCGCCGGCCTCCAATGCGCCGCTTTCACCAGTGCGAACACGAAGTTCTCGGTGATCCACGAGCCCTGCTGAGCGGGACGCACCAGCAGGTCGACCTCGTACGCCGTATCAACGGACCCTTCCGATTCGGAAATACGTCGAACCTGGGGCGCGGGACCGTTAGCGCCCCAGACACACCACCCGCACGGTTCTGTGCTGTACTTCTTTGATCTTGCTGGTCATCAGTGTCAGGCATTCCGGGAACGGCTTCGTCTTCTCGTTCAGTGACCCCACCAGGTCGTGCGAGATCGAATTCCAGATCTGACACAGGTGATCAGTCCAGCATACTGGTGGGTATGTACGGAGCGGGGCGCTGACCAGGTTGTTGACGTCCTCGCGGGCGAATGTGGCGCATGAGCAACGTGTGGCCGGGATGCCAATCTCGGAGCACGACCGGTCCGGCATTGGGCGCAGGAAGCTGATACCTGTTACCAGGGGGGGCCCTTTCAGGACACTGCTGGCCGAACCATCGCTTAGGTGCATTTTACGGGACCTCGATCGTACGCCTGCGAGTGCTCGTCGAGAAGGAGGAGATCGGCGAGTGTGGCATACACGTCCATGCCAGTGACCAGCTTCCTGTACGTCGGCAGGTGTAAGATGGCCACGCTTTCAGGGGACGCACCAAAGTACCTTTGCGCAGCAACCAGGTTGTCGAGCATATCGGCAGGCAGAGCGTCGAGGAAGGAGTCGGGCAGGCTCATGAACAGAGCGGGGAGGTCGTATTCGAACTGAAGCGTCGGCGAGTCGGAAATACCTCCTGATGGCAACGGGTTCAGCCACGTCGATAACGGACGGTCTCAGACGCGGCAGGCGCACCGAATCCTAGGCCGTGATCGCCTAGGATGATCAATCCGAAATCGTCGACGGTCTCAGACAGGTGCTTGATGACCTCGAGGAGGTCCGCGTCCTGGTTGACGACGCGCGTGTAACTCGCCTCGTGCGCGATGTTGTTCTGCCAGAGGGCGAACGTCCCGCCGAGTTTCTCATCCCTCGAGAACATGTTGAAGAAGCTCTTCAAGTAGCTGATGACGTGGTTGTGAATAAAGTCGCCTGTACACACCGTCGTTAGTCGCGACCTCGGGCGTCGCCTCTGCAAAGCAAGCGACCGACCTGCAAAGCAGAGCTTGTCGCGTGTCGCTTCGCCGAAGAACCCACCGACGCCCATGTGCGGCATGATGTCACAGAACACGTTCGCGAACGTGTGCGGGCTGATGCCCTGGACAGCGCGTCGAAACATGGGGACGTCTTCCTCCTCGTAGTCGTCGAAAGCCTTGCGCCCCAAGATGCGTCCCATCGAGCCCTCGTTCTCACAACAGTCCTTTCAGGAGCGCGTCAGCGAACGACCAAACTAGGACGGTTTGTGTTTGGCACCTCCTCAATGTAGGCCGTCATGTAGCCGACATCCTCGTACCGGCTCATGATCGTCGGGATCCGCTCGTCGGTGGGCGTCTCGTCATGGAACTCGGATCCGCTCTTGCCCAGGAAGATGGGCGAAAAGTTGTACTTCGTCCCACGACCGATGGTGTTGTACCTGGTGAAGTCGAACAGCCGCGAACGTGGCCGTGTCTCGCTGCCAGACCGCTCATTACAGCCGCAAGCTCCATCGTACCCGTCGGTTCGGGCGTACCTGATGTATGCGAGAGTCGCAGGGATCGCTCGTAGCGCGTGCTCCCGGGACAGCGAATCGACCATGATGAAGAGAAGGTTCAGCCGAGGCAGCCGCTTCCGCACGCTCTGGGCATGCTGTCGGCGTGCCTCGTGAAGCTGGGACGAAAACGTCCCCTTGTCAACGACACGGGTCAGCAGATCGTATGACGACTTGTCGTCGTCATGCTTGCATTGGACAACGACCTGCGTCCTCGTCATCAAACGAACGTCTCGCTTTCCTCAACGCCATGCGGTACCTGTTCCGCGTCATGAACGTCGATCTCTTCGACCCCGTTCGGAACCGCTATGGGGTCTGTGGATGTGTCCACCTGGATTTGGATACCGCCTTCGCATTTGCTGTGATCCAGGTGGACGTAGCCTTCGGGTGTGAACTGGCCCACTCCAGCTGGACCGTCATCACAGACCGGCTGCAATCAACGCGTTGGGCGAATCGGGTGGTCAGTCCAACGAGAAGGCCGACCTTAGGAGGGTTCTTCCATCCCATGATGAACTTCCAGTCGATGTCCGTCGGCGGGTGGACTTCACAGGCGCCTTCACGAAGCTCCTGCGATGTGTAGATCGATGCCGGGAACGACGAGCTTCGCGTTTGAAGAAACGCTGACTGCCACGGCTGGCTACGATCTACATCACGTTCCGTAAAATCGACACCTGACCGTTCGCCTAGCAACTGACCTCGAAGCAGGACAACAGGCAAGCTAGTTGTCAAGACAACGAACACGAAAACGCATAGAGCCATGATCCCGACGACGACGTTGAAGACGCTAACTGCGATTGTCAGCCGGCGAGTTCGCGATCGTACGTGACCGGCCGAGGTCCCATCCCGGTTGTTTGCGCCATTGCCACCGGAATGCCGCCGCCTTGGCGACGCACGACGCCGAAGCATCTCGCTGGCAGAGCTGAAAGCGCCCAGAAATGTCACTTGTAAGAGGACGCGTGCCGTAAGGCAGATCAGCCGAGCTTGACTCACGTTATGTGAGACGCCCGTGAGGTCCACACCTGGGTTCCCCTGCACCTTGCTCCTTTGAACCATATCGCAGCTTGCACGTACACTACGATGACCATGAAGGAAACGAGGGTTGCCGCACAGATGCCAAACCACAAGTAGATAGACGAGTCTTCCAGCCAATATATAAACATCGCAAATGATCAGTATCCACCTGATAGGCCGTCACCGCCACCGCCCATTGACGCTTTCATCTTCTCTTTCGAGTGTGCCATGTACTTCGGGCACTCGGTGACCCGATGGCCAAGGCCGCCACAGTAAGGGCAGCCACCAGCCGATAACGAACTATCTTGCAGGGTCATCAGCATGGGCGGGATTGGTTGTTTGGCTTCCATGAGAAGGTACTTCAGGTCCAGCAGCGTCGTCTCGTGGCAGTTACGATTGATCAGCGTTGTCGCCAGGCCTGTCTTGCCTCTTCGCCCTGTCCTTCCGATTCGGTGCACGTAGTCCTCGATCTCCTTGGGCATGTCGAAATTGATGACATGCTGAATATCGGGGAAGTCCAGGCCCTTCGACGCGATGTCCGTTGCGACAAGAACATCCTTCGCCCCGCTCTGAAACGCCCGAATCGCAGCCTGGCGCTCCGCCTGAGACTTCCCGCCGTGAATAGACACTGCCTCGACACCTTTGATCAACAGATACTCCTGCGCGCACATCACCCGAGTTAGAACGGAAACAATACCGACGAGAGTGTTGCCGGAAGTACCTCAATGTCGTCAACGTCGCTGACGTTTGAACAGAAAATGAGGACAGGCGGCGCTGTCTTCTGAAGGCACTCGAGAATATAGACCATCCGATTCTCCTCCTTGACGTACTCAACATGTTGGACAACGTCCAGGCTGGCGGCGCCCGCACGGCCGACATTGACAACGATTGGGTCGACTAACGACGTTGCAGCAAACTGTTTGATCTTCGCGGGCATCGTCGCGGAGAACATCACAGTCTGCCGTTGGCCAGAGAAGTACCCGAATATGGTTCGAACATCATCGGCAAACCCGAGATCAATCATGCGATCGGCCTCGTCCAGCGTCAGGAACGTGCAACTGTCCAAGTTCAAACGTTTCTTCGACAGCATGTCCATAAGGCGTCCGGGTGTCGCGACGACGATGTGGACCGGCGATCGACGAGGGTCGACCTGGTCTCGCATGTCGATACCGCCGATGCAGAGGAGCGCATTGAGCGTGACACGGCGGCTCTTTCCAAGAGCACCACAGAATTCGACGACGATATTGAACGTCTGTTGCGCCAGTTCCCGCGAAGGGCACACGACAAGGCCGATAGGTCCTTCGCCTGACGTGAGCGGCAACCGAATTTCCGCTTCCAAGGCCGTCATAATCATGGGCAGGACGAACGTGATCGTCTTCCCCGACCCAGTCGACGCAATGCCGATCATATCTCTCCGGCTGAGAGCAACCGGCAAGCCCTGCATCTGGATCGGCGTCGGGTTGACGATACCTTTGCGTGTCAGCGCATCCAGGATCGCCCTCGGGAACTCTGCAACATATTACTACATTTCTGCATGCAAACCATGGCGTCAGACAGTGCGCTTACTCATGTCTCGGAACCGCTGGATCGGAGGCATAATGTCCTCGCCTTCTACGTGAATACGACGATCCGTGCGAACAGCATCGACCTGATCCTCAGTCATGCTTCGAATGAACGATGGCGGCGTCCACAGCGTCGTCATCCGTTCTTTCGGGACACTGTCGCCAGCCCGTTCCGCAGCAGAGAGCAGCGGCCCACGCCCAGCAATGAGGTTTCGCGTCAGGAATTCCTCCTCTTCCACAGTTTCCTGCCGGTCGTCCTTCGATGCGGTCGCCGCATGGATCTCGTGCGATACTTCGACCAACGTCTTCGTGGACCGCTCCGGGGCGACCGGCTCTTCAACGATTGGCTCGACCGAGTCCGCCAATCGCCGAATCGCTCTGCTGTTGTGCGCTGACGACAGCAGCTGCGCTTCCCGCTCGCGCCGCCGCTTCAATGGTACATACACGAACCCGTCGTCGTCGTCATTGATGTCTCCCATCGACGTTGATGGTTGCGCGACGCACGGCACGGACTTTGTGGTCGTGTGTAGCTCGGCCAGCGGCTGCTCCTCCGCCTCCTGTCTGCATCATCTGCCTGACGGGCTTGCGCAGACCAAGACTCGCGAAAGTCGAGCAGCGCTGCCCCCTGCATTGGAATCTGCCATGGTTACCAATAGCACTGCGGGCCGAAGCGTCCTTCGTGCTGTCGAAGCGTCCTTCAAATGCAGTCAGACCGAGGAATGAATTACCTAACACGATGTTAATGGCTTTAGTATAAGTGCATCAACGTCTGGGTTTGGGAAGGCGCGATTTCATGAAGTTGACGGACAGTAACGCCATGGCGAGGGCATGGCCGTTAAGCGAGCTGTCGTCAACCATGACGATGTTGACGTTCCTGAGGAAGGTGCTGCTGGATTCACAGTGGCCCAGAATGAACGACGGGACTGTGGACGTGAGATTGCGCCCCATAACGAGCGTACTGCATGGGACATCGTCCATTGTCAACCCATTGAGGATCTCATCGGCGCCGTAAGCAACAACAAGTTGCATGACGTGCAGCGAATAGCGGTCGCGGTCGATAACTTGGCGAAACCCGCGGTCCAAGATATCCTGGTCGTTACGTGACTCTGTCCAGCGCGATTGAATCGCATTCCCCGCCCAGATATTGCTGCGTGCTGCTGATGATGCATACTGGTACACCAATACAATGTTCCTGCGATGGTTAACAAAGTCCCGCAGTGGCGACTCGGGACTCAAAGTAGAATCCGCAATGCGGGTTCGGCCCAGGGAGTCAACGATCATTTCCAGAATCTGGTCCTTGCAGTCGTCAATGTGGGCGCCTTCAGCGTAGACGTGGTTGACGTCGACGATGACGACTTCACCTGGATGGGCTTCAACAAACTGAACGACTTGCCGGGCGAACACCTTGTAATCGATAGCACACAGCGAATGACACAGTTCAAGCGTCCCAACCGAGTCGCGGCCCAAATACTCGTAATGCATGCGGACGTCCAAGTACCGGACGCCGTTTTCAAGCTGGTGGAGTATCGGGTTACGTTGGCACTGCAACACAACATAGTTGAATGGCTGGTCAGCTGCGACATGCACCAAAGGTACCTTTGCGAACTTTGAAACAACTGCAGCAAGTGGCGTTTGATGCTCGACGAAAGGTTTCAGACCTTTGTACTGCCCGTCAAAATCGCCAGAAAGCCTCTTTGATCGTGGATCAATCGCATATGACCCGGAATTGTGGCTGCCTGCGATTGCGATATCGCGAAGAGCCATGTCACCGATATCATCGATCATGTCTCTCATCCAATCGCTGAGCCGGACAGGACTCTTCACTCGCGGAACTGGGGCATCATCAACAGCGATCTGCGCCAGCGCCAGCAAGCTTGTCAGGGCCGTCACCACTTGGTTCATCTGGGTAGCTGGTTGCCGTATTGGCCACCACGAACCAGTCTGGCCTCTGGGATCTGAACCCCGGTCGCCGCCTGTGCGGCCCGCAGTTTCTAATTTTAGCAAGCCATAAACGCGGCAGGCGGCAGCCAATGGCGGCTTCGCCAAGGGCGCTCCGATCTCCGACCCGCGATGCTGAGACCAATGTGGCGATGTCGTTTAACAGTATCTACCTGTGTAGTTAAATGGACAAAGGGAAACCGATTACAACGCCAAGTACAACATTCGTCATTGCTCTGGTCGTCTGCCTCCTGAATTTGTGGCCAAAACCGTCAACGGCAGAATGACGACACAGGGGTACGTAAGACTGACCTTTCAGCATACCTTCTGGTCGCACACTGTTTGTAGCGGAGGTTACCGAAACATTCATTCGCTGGCCAGGTGACAACTTTAGCAGTCTGCCTGATATAAAAGTATCAAGCAGGTCCTGACGCGTGTAGGTAGCTGCGTGCCAGTGCCGATATTGGCCAGTGGGCTGTGGTCCAAATTTAGCACGCAGCTCCGCCGTGCTCAGAGACGTTCTCGGCATCGCGTTGTCCAGGTGTCGTCGGCCAAACCTGCGTACCAGCACGTCATTGCCGCAGTCAGCCATCGGGCCTGTCCATGGCGCTGCGGTTCAGTCTGCGCGGGGCGGGCCCCGCCATGGAACACAGCGGCGCCGGTCAGCAGTCCCGTGACGTTCTCGTGCATTTCAATCGTCGGTGCTGGCATGCGGCCGCTGACCGACGTTCTGTCGCTGACACTGCCAACTAGTGTTCATGTTGAAGAACGTCCAGCTGGGGCCAATTGACGGGCTTCCATACGTTCGGATTCGGTTTGGAAGCATCGTCCTTCGCAGCAATGCCGCCGTGCCAATCACAGGCGACGCGGGCTCGTTCGAGTTTGACGGCAATATTCTGATCTTGTAGGTTCTGCTCTCGCTTGTACAGTGACCCGTGTCACAGATCATTTGCTAATAGTTGCCCAGGAAAATCTCGAAATGTTCATTGTACCAAGGCTATCCTGATGTCAGGGTTTCGCTTCATGTGCGCCCTGTTCATAGTGCTGAGTACTCGGATGACGACCCGTGTTTGGGTCGGCTGCGAATTCCAGTCGGACACTGCACATGCGAAATCATCGATGTGCAGACGAACGAGTTGATGCTGAACGATCTAGAGGTCGGCCAGCTGATGTATGGCATATTTCCCGTGATTCCCGAGGTCAACATTGCCGAAACAACGACTAGCTCGGGCTCGGTCGCGTCTCCTTGTGGAGATACACAGCAATCGCAGCTATCTCGCCAAGGTCTGTGACATGATCTATCACCTACGTACTGCATCTAATTGTCTGTCTCTAGTCGCCGCTTTTCCGTTCCGACGGAAAGACAAATCGAATGTCAAGCTGAAACGCTTTACTGACGCGATCAACGAGTTCATGGGTTTCATATTCTCCGCTGTCAAGGTGTTTTCCACACCGTTGGGCAATAGCATTCTTACGCTTCTTGACATGTTCAAGACGCAAGAAGGCCGCCAGCAGTTCTTCCAGCACCTGAAATATGTTGTACGACAAGATGTACCATTGGCACCCATGCAGCGCTTTAACGTTTTCGTCCTTTTAGAGCGAAGGGCAGAAGATTTCCCAGTTTGCGTTTCAAACCCTTATTGATGTATTTCGCGCTGTCCTCCGCGAGGCGAATAACGCACATGACTACGCAACGTGCAGGAAGTTTCTCGGTTTGTGATGTCATCGTGGATTGTCTCCTAACGACATTGCTGATCGTCGGCCGCAGAACTATCGATGTCGATGAATGTTGTTAGCCCGGCGGGAGAAATCTGCATGTTCTTGTATTCGTTCGTCAAAGACCATGAGGTGTTCAAGAATCGCCAGTTCTGGGAGTTACTGTTTTTGGATGTCATAACGAGCGAACGGACGAAACTCGAACAACTGCAATCGACGGTCGATCCGATCTCAGAGGCAGCATACTGGACAGATCCAGAAGGTGATGACCAACACGACCAGCAGAACGAGCAGCTTCTTCTCAACATCCATCTTCTTTGCGTATTTTCCTGGCAAATGATGAATGCTGGTATGTCTTTACGGGACGCGACACCCAATCAGTACTGATGAGAATCTGTTAGGTGTCCATCTAGATGTGATCCTGACGTTCTGTATGGACATGTGCGCGATGAGTAATGTTCAAGGTATTGCTTGTGCTTGGTGACGGATTGTCTCGTTCGCTGATTCTATTCGCTCTTGCGTAGACGAAGTTCTGCTGCAGCTGCGAAAGTTTGTGAAGCTTCTTGCATTTCGGACACCGTATGGATTAGTCCCACTACCGTTCGCGAAAGGCAGCTCTGGTGTGTCTAAGAACGACATTTCATGGCTGATGCACTGTAACTGAGCTGGCGCATTAGGGCCATCTGCAAGTACGACGTTGTCCTCGCAGTCATCTCTCGAAACGCTTCGCCTGGCGTCCTTTATGAGGATCCTGAAGTATCCAAGCTTAAACCTGTCAGCCGTTTTACAACAGTGCGAAGCTACGCGAGCTATGGTATCACTATTCACGACCAGCAAATGGCACAAATGGGATCTGACGTCATGGATAGAATCTTGAGAAGACTGCTCCTGTGGACCTGTATGGGACTCGGCGTCTCGAGACCAAGAATGGATGGACCCGTTACCAGGTAAGGCTACTAACTTAGGTTTCGTATCCGTGTCTGAACTCCGTGTAGACACCTGATGGGGATGATTACTTCCACAACGACGAAACCAATGGTTCACAATGGACCATTCCTGAGGGTTTCAACGATTCGAGCAGTGACTCAGATTTGTTTATGCCTAATCGTGGTGATGATGTCCCTCCTGTTCCTGGCAATGAGGCAATCGAAGGAACTCCACTGAATACGAGCAGTGGCTTGATTAGCGGCGAGATCGTCCTTCGCACACTTTATGCTGTTGTCGATGAAAACGTCCCTCCGCCCCGACCCAAGGGCTACCTTCTGCTCACAACGTACCGAGTTGTCTTCGTGCCATCTGAAGCGACTGACGCTTCAGGTGGCACCGCTGCTGTTGCTGGGGCCGCCTTGACGATGACTGATCCGCCGTCATCGTTTGCGGCTTACAATAGCGGTTTCTGTGTCCATTCTGTTCTCAAGTTCGACCTTTTGAAGTACCCGTCCGATCCAACAAGCATCGACAAACTTCTTCGCGTCACCTTGAAGGACTACCAGGTTCTGCGATATCGCCTCATTACATTGGCCGCAAACCGAGAGAATCGCGAAGCTCGCGTTGGGGACTTCAGTGATTTACTGCAATCGGCGTGCTTCCCGAACTCCCTTATCGGTCTGTTTGCTTTCCGATACAAGCAAAGCATCGCCACCCCAGATGACGGTTGGACGCTGTATCGTCCTGATGCAGAGTACAAGCGAATGGTTCGTTTGGAAACGCTCGTCGCCCTGTACTCACAATCTGATCCCATTCACAGGGCGCATCGTTTGCCGTCTTTTGGCGTCGTGTGGCGCTGAATGCCGACTACAAGTTTAGCCCGACGTACCCAGCTGTATTTTACGTCCCGTCTATCGTTCCCGACCCCGTCCTTCACAAAGTGGCGGCTTTTCGCAAGCAGGCCAGAATACCCGTTCTTGCATATTACTGTTCCAGTTCAGGGGCAGCGATGCTGCGCAGTGCCCAACCACGAACTGGATTCACCGGGAACATCTGCGTTGCCGATGAGCAACTCATTGCGGCCGCCAAGATCCGGTTCATTATCGATTGTCGCCCCAAGATCAACGCGAGGGGGAACAAGGTGCTCGGCGGCGGGTTCGAGAGCGCTGCCCGGTACCGTGACTGTCAGCTTGTCTTCATGGGCATCGAGAACATTCATGCCGTTCGCGATTCGTTTAGAGCCATGGTAATACCCCTAGCGTTGCACTCGAGCACCGTCCGACGTTTAAGTGTGGGTCAGATGGAATCTCCTGCGCTGTTTACGGAGGCGAAACGGTACAGTGTTGAAAACGATGAGATCATGACCCCGATCGGATTGAATCCGTCCGAGTGGCACAAGCATCTCAGCCAGATTCTCGTGGCCGCTGTGTTCACCGCTGCCAAGGTTTCGGAAGACTGTGTCTCCGTCCTCGTTCATTGCAGCGATGGGTGGGACCGGACCGCACAGGTCACCTCGCTTGCGATGCTTCTGATGGATCCCTACTATCGGACCATTGCTGGGTTTGCTGTCCTCATTGAGAAAGAGTGGATCGGGTTTGGCCACAAATTCTCCCAGCGAGTGGGCCATGGCAACGCGAACTTCTCAGATCAGCAGATCAGCCCGATTTTCTTACAATTCCTCGACGTTGTCTGGCAAGTTCAATCGCAGTACCCGTCTGCGTTCGAGTTCTCGCCCGAGCTGCTGTTCTGCATTGCACAAGAGCACTACGACTGCAAGTTTGGCACGTTCCTCGGCAACAACGATCGCCAGCGTGCGCAGGCCCGAATTAAGTCGAAGACGGTGTCCCTGTGGACCTACGTTCTGCAGGCACGCGAAACGTTCATCAACCCGCTGTACCAGGTGTCCTACCAAGGTACCAGATGTCCCGGGAATTGTCCTCTTGTGCGTCTGACCGATCGAACTACCTAGTGCTTCGCCCGAACTGCCAAGCGCAAGCGTTCGGCGTGTTCCCGTTCTACTACAGGTGTAGCATGCTGATGCAACAGTTCCCGTCGCCGCACGAAACGATTCGTGACCGTGTTCTCCAGCTGGTCCAGTTGCAGTCCCGTCACGATCGGTTCGGCGTGTCTCTGGGCAGCTCGCCTGATGTCCGTTTTAACGTTCATCCGCAGGGAGGTTCAAGAACTGGTCGCCCAGTTCGAGCAACGCGAGGCGTTGCTACTTGAAGCGGTACATGCCCTCCAAGGCGATGGCTCCCGATGTTCCGATTCCGGCCAGACGGATTGGGTGTCGCTGCTGCAGCACAATGGCATATCCTTGTCGGCACCCCGGACGCCCAGAGCCGACGGGACGTTATTCAACGAGAATCCGGTCCATCCCAATATGCCGAGTTTGATCGAATCGCTGCAAACAGTATTCTACAGCGACGAAGACGACATCCCGCCGCCCCCACCGCCTGAGGACGACGACGAGACGAGCCATGAGATCGACGAACACCAAGAGTATCTTAGTCGAACGCTTCGTACGAACCGGCTTTGTCTATCGCGTGAGCCAGTCTGAGACCCTTCCTAGGTGATGTGCCCCAGTTTGACGTCGTTGATGGCGATGACGGTAACATTGTATTCACACCGAGGAAACGAACATGCTCGGCATCGAGCATCACCAGGCTTGAAGAAGCTGAGCTACTGTGTATACCCGAAGGAAGGCCGGTAAGAGCCTTCAGCGACCTGTGAACACCCATCAGCAGTACACCTATTATTATAGTATCCGCGTCGTCTCATCCGACCATCTGTATACCGCCTGATCTGGCCATTGATTCTACTCCTGTCACTATAGCAGGGAGGAGGGGGAAGGCTAGGAATGTTCGTATGCAGTAATTCCGAGTCACTGGTCGCGCGATCCGCGAAGCATTGGACCGTTCTGCAATGCGCGGCGACTCGTTCGCACAGTAACTTTATTGTAATGGATTTCGAATTGCTGAGGTCGCCACTGCCTGACCGCATATCCAAACATGATGCGAAAAGCGTCTGTCGCTTCGAGTTGCCACTCTGCCTTTCGCGTCATGGTTGGGTACGTCGTGGTAAGTCCCTTGGAATGGACCGCGGCGGAGTGAGAGTAAAGTAGGACACTTCGTGTAGGCAAATCGTAACCTTGTTCAATTGACAGCTTGACTGATCCATTTGTCTCAATAGACAATAAGCTTCAGGCTCCGTGCTAATATCGAAGAACGAACATTGGCTTCCTGCGTCGCGTAACAATTGCACATGCCCGAAGGACGCCAACTGCCGCAATCCCCATCTACACGGCATATGGCAGGCGCAAGTCACGTCGGGAAGGGTTTACTTATATTAGAAACTGTGATGTCTCCGGCGTGAGGGAGAGGAACCATCGATATCAGGACCCTCCTTGAACGAGGTGAACGTCGCTGTTCTTTGCGGGGATCGAACCGCTGGGGATCGAATCGGGCGACGATCGACCACGCTCCCGATAATGGATGGTGAGAACATTCCAGTCAACGTAGACGGAGAAGGGAAGTTGGCAGGTAACTGGCTTCCCTTCGCAGGGGCAGCACGTCGAAACGGGCTCTCTTCCGGTTGTGTCCTACTCGCGAAGTCAGCAACAAGAGTCCAACGCATTTCACCACCGGGTACCGGAAGATGTTATTAACGACCGTGTTTAGGTCATCGATCCAAGATTCTTCCATGTGCCACAGTCGCCCTAGGTTAGACGTTATTTGCGACACAAGGTCGCGCGGAAGCTCTAGGGCGTGGAGAGTTGAGATAATGGACCCGATTTCCCGAAATACGAATGTTTCTTCTTCAACACTCCTAAAACGTCCGATGAGCATCGGCAAGAGGGTTCGACGGCGTACACCGACTCACCTGTTGCGATTCTGAAGAGAGGCAAATGTGGTCAGGACGTCGGGCATCGAATTCGACCGACTCTTCACAGGAGGTTCACAAACGGCATTTTGACCGGCAAGGAGGACACTTTGTTCTTCATCCCATTGGCACTGAAGTTGGCAAGCCTTCAGACGTGGCAGGACGAGACATAAACACACGGTCCACCTTGAAATGCTCCAATATCGCGAGGGATAAGTAGTACTCCCAGAACGACTGCTGCCTCCAGACAGCGCAATGTTTCAGTGAGTCCTTCAAGACAATCAGGGTCGGCTAAAGGAACCATGGTAAACAACAATGATCTTCTACTGGTACTCGGACGACTCGACCTTCGCTTTCTGACCACTGCCTGTTGGGCCAGAGATCAGCTTGCCTGCAATTTGAAGAGCGATGTCATCGCTAATGCAGGTCCGGGCGAATCCATAATCACGTGGTGTGTGGCCTGCCTGATCAAGTGCTCGACCGAACAGGAAAGCAAGCGAGCAGTACCGGTCCCAAGGGAGCTGGAGTGATGGCTGTGACTTCGGCAGGCCTGACGTCTAGTGACGCCGTTCAGAAACGAGGACGCAATACACAAGAAGGACAACCATTACCTTAGCTGCGGTATCGACTGCTTCCGTGACAGTTGTAATGAACAGTGAGCGCCATTGTGGAAACGTGAGAAGTTCAGCGACGGAATATAGTTCACCAACTGAACACGTTGGGCTGCCATCGTGACTCAGGAGATCGTTCAGGAATAGGTACAACCGCGACTGCATGGCCGGGCAAGCAGATTCACGCTCGTTCTTGAAATACAGTGCTTTCTGAACTACTGGGTGTTGATTACGGTGCAGCCGAGGACCATCAATACGAATCTCTTCAACAGGGCTGTCTTGTGAGACGCCGCACTGATCGACAGAGTTGTAAAACAGGAAATCATCGAGCAGGGATGGCGTCTCTACGTGCAGTTCCAGGAATTCTGTAAACATCTAACCGAACATCAGAACAGCACCCAGGAACGGAGTTAACGACCACACCCAGACCTGAGTCTGAATGAAACGGGAAAGAAACGGGCGCGCGTCCATTCTCTGCTCCAGGAACGTTGCAGAATCAAAGTGGGCGTCGTTGTTTGTGTCGAACCGCAGGTACTTCCGGTAATCGTGAAGCAATGAGCCGATATATCGGAGAAAGAATTGACGGACCTTCGTTTCCCTGGCCATGTTGGACGCCGACGACAGGAATATCGTTGGCTAATATCAAGAGAAATTAGACCGTACGTATGCAGGCTGTTTAACATGACTGCCAATACCTGCGATTCTAGTGGAATTGTGCCAAGGCGCTGATCCAACGGTGACTTACGATCCGCTGAGAATATCAAATCGTGGAACACTTGCTTGCGAACTTCCCGCTGAAGCAGTTTCGTCGGTTGGGCTGGCAGCAGGACAAGACTGCTTTCACAAGTGACAATGCTCATGTCGATGTCGAGGAGCACACAGTGAGGCGCTACAACCACATGTCAGATTATGTCAGTTGCATGGCATCCACATCACATCAAACCAACCGAGCTGAATATGTTCCAGATTCTCAGTCAACGTTCCTATAATGAATGGGACGGGACTCTCGAGTACTTGTAGAATTCCACGCGGCAACAACGGGATGTACACATTTGTCCATCGAAACGGAAATATCAGCGCGATGAGACATTCGCAAACGGGCATCAGCAGGCTCAACTGAAGACAACTGTTGTTAAGCGTCGACTTTGAAGAGCGTTCGCAGGCGACCCACTTGAGACGAATGCACAACGACGCTCTTGCCCGTTAAGATGGACGCTATTGCCAGTAAGACTGCCGAGATGTCCAATATGCGAAGCAGGAACAGGACCGAAAAGTCCAGCAGCGGAAACTGGAACTGTTCAACAGGTCCAGGCGTAGATATCCGCCAAGAAATAGCCTGGGGTAACAGGAACGATATGTTAATCACAAAATGCCTATCGAAACACTGGTTACAGCACACAACCGGATCACGAGGGCTTGCCAGCAGAAAAGAAGGTCCACCAGGCTCCGGCCTCGGAACATCGTCGCAGAGGAATGCAACGTAGCGCAGAGTTGGTGCATCGAAGGGTGCTCCTCGGGGACCCTGATTCCGACAAGCCATGTTACCTGAAGACCTACAAGGCCAACGAGCGTGTACAACTAACCATCTGCTCGAATATATCGGCGATAATGGACTGGAACACGCTACACAGTCCAGTGCTGCTGAGAATGACAAGAGCGAACTCGCTGTAAAGGAACTCTTGTGGCGGAGAATCCTGACGCATACGATAAGAATACGATCACAGCCCGACCGAGGACCACTCACCGGCTCGCCGACCGCAGTAACTTTCACGATCTGCGGCTGTGCTTGAAACACGAACGCCGTTCCGTACGTGGACGTCTTGGACAGAAAGAAGTTGAAGCAGCATCTCTCCATTTCGAGACCAATGCCGCGCGGGTAGCACATATCGCCCATCATAGCCGTATCAGGGAAATCGACCCATGAGCGGTCCAGCTTTGGATACCGCTACGACGCGTGATCAGCAATAATCGCTTCATGGACGTTGCATCGCAGGCCTTACATCAATAACAACGGGAGAGACATCCTGACCAATCGCTATGAGAGCGATATAATCAACAAACTGTGTCCCGTATGATTCCGGAGTGCCCAGCAACACCTTGCTTCTGCTCCTAATAGTGACGGTTAGGCCGTTGGAGTTCGTAGCTTACCACAGAGCCCTACTTCTGAAGGTGGTTGTGCTGAACGGGAAACACCGACATGTTTGGTGAATTGAGGTTCATCGGCGAGATCGATGATCCTAACCGAAATTGATTTACGACATCCGGGCTGTGCGACAATGCTAACCTGGCTTCCCAGCATTGCTGCGCGACGGTTGACGATTAAGGACCAGTGGCGTTACGGCCAAATGGTGGTGGAGACGCAGCTTGAGGTACACCTGGGCGCTGACGTTTCTCCTGTGGCTGTCCTGGAGGCTGAACCACCTCGACACTGGCGGTGCTGATTGTGCCCTCGGTAACCTATGATACCATGACAGTCAGTTCAACAATGCCTTCATTGTTCTTCAGACACACGTACGTGTCCAATGGGATGACCGTATGGCCTACAGGTTTGCCGCCTTTGACACAGATAATGGAGAGCCGTCCGCTCAGGTTTTTGAGTTCCACGTCAAACACGTCCTGAACAGGGACGTGAGATAAAATAGGCGGTTGTCCCCGAGATGGCGGCCATGGCGACGTACCCCGAACTCAATCATATCGCTCTTGGCGCGAAAATCCAAGATATGGCTCCGTTTCTTCGCAACGGTCCGCATCGTCTCCGGCGGCATCGCAGCCTGCTGGTCGGCATCGCCGTCGAGGACGGCGAGTTCGAAGAACACCTCGGTGCGGGAATCGGTGAGCGCTTCGCCCGCGCTTCGCACCACCATGATCTCTAGACGCATCCTGCCACCGCTTCCCCTGATCTAGTGATGACCCGTTCGAAAAAACCCATTCATAGCCACCACTACCGAGGCGCTCCCGACGAAAGTCCGGTCGAGCAATCTCCGAAATTTAAAGGGCGGCCCCCGCTCATCTTCTCCGACGGTACGTCGTATTATCAGTGTACGTCGTATGTACAAGAGAGACGTTACGGTCCGCTCCTGGCGAACAAGTTTACGTATGGGACCAGGTCCGCGTTGTGTTGTCCAGGGTGACGTCGACGGCACGGTCGATTGGGTGGATGATCAGGGGGATGATGGATAATCCCACAGCCGTCGGAATCGATCGACACAACGCAGGATGCTTGGCGTATTTATGTGTCAGGAAGGAGGCCAGTTTCACCTAACCGAAGACGATGATTCCAGGACAGGCTACCCGTGCAGGCGCGATTTACCACGCGGTTGATAGTAAAGCCAGGGAAGACAATGTTCGCCTGTTGCCTCAGCGGGTCACAGCAAATCAGAGAGAAGACGTCGTTCCCGACAGACCAGGGTTTGCCAGAGCATTGTATCGAGGACAGCGCGCGTGACAACGGAAGTGCAGCCGCTTTTGTCCCCGCAATTGCTCGCAGCGGTTAAGCCCTTGTCCAGCGTGTCACCAAGAGCGTAGCCGAACGACACCATGTACGATGGTATTAAAAGGCGGGGCAGCACCGGCCGGAACGACTCACCGACCTCGTTCGCGTAGCCCACGTATCGCAGCAGACTGTCCCTCCACATATCCCTCCTTTCGCCTTCATGGCAACCGGGCACCCCAGATGGCGCCTGATGATAACCCATCCCCGTCCGACTGAGGATCGGGTTGGAGCTGGAAACGGAATACCGTGCGGACTATGGCTGTATGAACGCACCCGCTTGACGATCGCTATTCCAGAGCCAACGCGGACCGGTCTTTCGTACGGCAGGCAACGCTATACCGTCTGACACCGATAGAGCAAGCGGTGATCGTGCGGCCTGCGTCTGCGCCTGGCGATTTTGTTTCGGCAGGTGGCAGGGTCGGGAGACGTCGCTTGTCATCCAATGGATACCCGGGCGCCCTTCAGAGTGGCTGGCACTCTTCTTCCCCTGAGCTTGCTGTATGCCGTTCATGCAACGAATCCGGTGGCTGTCGAACACGACCTTAGGCGGGCAGTGGCGTTTCATCAACCATTTGCGGTGTGGCGGCCGCTTGTAATTGAACTCGGCCTGAGCGTGCCGCAGGATCGATTCATGGGAACTATGCGGGACGTAATTTCTTCAATGTGTGCCCTCACTGTAGGTGGACCCTTTATGAACCCAGTTTATGCTGCTCGAGCTGCTCGTCTTACGCGACGGTTCGCTAACGGTATTGGTGCCGTCCTGCTCTATGACGGAATCCGAAGCTCAAGCCTTCGCTTGACACGGGTTGCTTTGCAGGTCACGCAAGCAAACCCGTTTCACATGTGTCTTGCCATTCTGCGTTCGCTTGAACTAAGCCCACAGTCGGCACTGCACGTCTCCGGCGAAATCGCTAGAAGACAACCCATGAGCTTGCTCTCTCTGTGTGTCGACAACCGGATCTCTTTCCTTGACGCTGTGCGCTCCGAACATGCGTCTAACCGATTACGGGCGCTGCTGCTGGTTACCCGGCAATTCTCGCAGACATTCAGTATAGACGAGAATCTCCTTCTTGTCGATGGCCTTCGAGAATTCATGCAATGTGAAGTAAACCTGGCGGAGATGATCGATTTCGGTGCCTCCGTTAATGGAATGCCGGATAACAATGTCCCGAGTGGCGATGCAGTGGTTGAACGACGATCCAAACGGAATGGAAAGATGCGCGATGATGGAATGGATGAGGTATGTCTAATTCGCACATTCATCACTGGCTAGCTGACGAGCAACACCTGGAACAGGGAATGCATCTGCAGATCGCTCCATGTGACGCAAACCCTGCGGAACTGGTCGGTTTCGATGCTTCCGTCAATGCAATACCCGCCAGCAAACGTCCGCAGGACGGTGCAGTAGTTGACCAGCAACCCAAACGAGTACGACAACACAAGGGCGAGGTAATCGTCAGCTCAAACTTCGCATATGTGACTGACGAGAATCTAACGTATATAAAGGGGACGTATGCAGAAAGCTCGGAAAAGGTCCTTACGGTCGTTTGTATAGTCTAGTGCATTCCAGTTGCACGCAAGGCACAATAAACGATGCGTATCGCACGGGGGAGCATTGTTGTCGGTCGCCTTCTACAGCAGCGGTGGCCGCGGCGCTATCAGCGTCACCGTGGCCGGCTCGCGCAGTTCGATCGTGCGCAGCGCGCAACCGCAATTGGCCATTCCGGTTTAGCACTGCGTAGATTCTGCGTGGTCGTGGTTCGCAAGCCGACTGGAAAGATGACGCAGTCGGAGGCAGCTCTATGTGCTGTTCTTCTGTGCCTGTTACATCCCCTCTACGCGTCGAATCCGGTGGTGACAGAGCTGGAGCTTAGGCGCGCTGTGGCACACCGTCGCCCTGTAACGGTGTTGCAGCCCCTGATCATTGAACTCGGACGAACCGTCCCGGAGGACCGTTTCGTTCCGATTCTGCGGGACGTTCTGTCATCGATGTGCGCTCTGACGGGAAGCAGTGCCGTCATGGACCCAGCACATGCAGTTCGGGTTGCCCGACTTGCCAGCCGATTTTCTGGCGCTCTAGGCACTGCTCTTCTCAATGAGGGAATCCGAACCTCGAACCTGCGCTTGACAAGGGTCGGTTTGCAAGTTACGCATCCTACGCCGTTCCATCTATGCCTCGCCATCTTACGAAGACTTTATCTGAGCCCGCACTCGGCACTGGACGTCTCCCTCGAGATCGCCCGACGACAACCATCGCGGTTGCTGTCTACATCTGTCAGTGGCCAGGTTCCTTTCCTGGATGCGGTGCGCTCCGGGCGCGCATGGATCCAGGTGGGGGCGCTGATTCTCGTTCTCCACGAATTCATGCCAACGTTCACCACGCAGCAATGTCAATTTATCGCCACTCACCTCCGGGCCTTCACGCAATATGAAGCCAGTGCCAACGAGATGTTCGATCTCGATGGCTCCGTGGACGGAACGCCCGCGACCAAGCGCCCCATTGACGACGCCGGTGCCGACCAACAACCCAAACGAGTTCGCCTGCGCGCCGATGGCGACGAGGTGGCATCACCTGAGATTGCAACGACTTGCTGACGGGCGAAGCTCGACAGGGCCAGCCAGGTCCTCGCGGTCGCCTGGTGGTCGCTTGCGTTCGTCCACCCATGTACAATCGTTGCACCAGTAAACGGCTCCCGTCTGCCTTGTTAGTCGTACGTGGTGTCCACGCTCCACCTATTACCGAATTAGGTTCGCCTGCGCACTTGCCATCGGGGGCGCCGCTTCCAGCAAGCGATGGAGCAGCGCAGGCGCAGGCGCCGCCGATTGGCGATCGAATGTGTGCACGACGACGTCGTGTCCCGTCGCGAGGTGCTGCGCCGTTGCATGCGCGTCGTGCCTGCGCGTGACGCCGGCGGCGATGACGACGAGGATAGCGGCCACCACCCGCTGCTGCAGTGGAATCACGACGGGTCGCTGCTGTTCGCAGGGCGGACGCAGACAGCGCGAGCAACGATTCGGTATTGCGATTCGTGTCTGCCAAGCGACGAGTGACACCTGATGCGCGTCCAGCATCGCGGATGTCGCGCGTGGCACGTTTCCAGCCGTTCTGTCTGCTGAACTCGTCTATCCAGTGGAGTCCGTTAACTGGTAATGCGGGAACCCCGGTAGAGCTGGCGTTATAGTAACCTGAGCGGGCCGCACTGGGCTAGGCTGGGGAACAACACCGTTGCTGTTGGATACCGATACGAGCATCGGTGCGTGCTGCTGGACGTTGGACGCGGTCTCCAGCCCGTCAGATCGTACGAGTCGGAACGCGGAACCGAAGCGTGAGTCGGACGGGGGCGCCTGCGACGATTCTACCTCATTACTGCTGGCAGCGGCTGCGATGGCGTGTTCGCAGTTGGCCGGTTCCTGACCATGAGACCCAACGCAGTCGATCTGTGCACTGGATCGCTTCGTGGCAAGATTCGCCTGTTTGACATTCGTCAGAGCGGTACGCGCCCCAGGTGCCAAATGAATGCCCCATCGATGACCAGCGACGATCCCTCTATCCGCTCCATAGTGGTTTGATGTTGAGGCACCGGTAAATTGCACTTCCAGGTCGTAAACATGGCCGATAGGGGTTTTCGTCAGATGTCCTGCTGATGGGCATTCACCGAGATGGAACGTGCCGTCTTTGGGACCACAGGTCAATCCGCACCCGTCGGTCCATGTCTGAATGCTTATGCTGATTCTGAAGTAGGAACACGCTGACACCGCTAAGGACCATTTCGTTGCCTGACCTACTGGACAAGTACGACACGAAATCCGTGAATCACCTGGCTAGAGAGCGGCTACAGGTGGACTCGGCTGTCCGTCTCGATGATCGTCGGGTGTTCATCCAGCTGAACCCGTCGCGAATCGCCCGTCTTGACGTTTTCCTCAAGGCGGCACGCGTACGTCAATTTGCTTTGATGTGATTCCGATGTTTGACGTATCCCTCTTCCAGTTCGTTGGACCGGCGGCGTCTTCCATCAGCTGTGACCGTTTACATGCATCGCTGATGTGTCGACACTCGCTCGTGTATCCATGCGGCAATCATGTCCTCATAGGTGACGCCGACGAGCGGTCGTCGGTTTGGAGAAAGGCGTCCGTGTCTGGCGATGCGGTTGCTGCTGTTGCCGGAAACCCTGAACAGCCCATTATCGCATGCTCAACCATGGGCAGCTCCAGTCTCCAGATGATCTCGTGTTTCGCGAAGCGATGATGCCGTGTATGAACTAATAATAGTCCGCCTGGGTACTGATTTGCGAGGTCGGCGATGCCTGACGACGTCGACGATGGTCGTTTGTTGCAATCCTGGATAGCAATGGCCAAGGAGGCTCGCGGTTGTTCGTCATTCTGGCACGAATCGCCCTTCCCTAAGTGGTGACCTTTAGAGCTCTGGATTCCTCGTCGAGTCCCGACTGTCGATACACGTGATCTGACGCCGCTGGCGTTTCAACGCAAGTTCGTCGGCCCCAACACACCAGTCCTAATTCGTGGTAGCGCGCCAGGTTCCTTTCCGCCTATGTATCTATTGGGCTGATGGCGGTGGTGCTAGGTGGGTGTCGGCACTGGCCAGCGTTTGACCGATGGACCAATTCTTATTTACTGGAGCGCATGGGATCATCTCAGCTGACCGTAGCGCTGACTCCTGATGGCCATGGAGATTGTCCTGTAGGCGGTCGGTTCGTCTTACCCCATGAGGAAAGGATGGACTTAGCGGCATTCTTCGAGACGCTCAGGGATCCGTCGGGAAATGCTGTCCCGTACATTCAGGTACTTCAACGTGAAGTAAGCAGCGTCGCCTACTCAATCGTGCCGCCAGAAACAATGCAATAGCCTCGATGAAGAGTTTGGCCAACTTCGTGACGATATTGCGGAACTCGAGATTGGCAAGACAGTATTTGAGCATCTCGACGCGACCAACCTTTGGATTGGCGACGAACGTGCTGTTAGCGCCACTCACTCGGACCCGTACGAGAACCTTTATTGTGTTGTTGCTGGTACCAAGCATGTGACTCTGTACCCACCTACGGATCTGCCCTTCCTGTATCGAAAGACGTTTTCAGTTGGCCAATATGTTCGGGAGCCATCAGGAATGGCAGCTCGCGCCTGGCGCTTGTTGCTGACTATTGACTAGATCGTTCTCTAGGTTCCTTCAGTATCATAAAGCGACCAGGAACTGTTCCATGGATTTCCGTGGACCCATCAGATCGTCGGCAGTTCCCGTTGTACGAGTACGCGTCACCTCTCGAAGTTCAAGCGTCTCGTCTGCCAGTCCCATGTGGCACTTGTCTAACTGATTTTTAGGTTGAGGTTCAAGCTGGGGATGTCTTATATCTGCCGGCCCTGTGGTATCATAGGGTCTCCCAGTCCGCCGACCTGGAAGGCCGGACAATTGCTGTCAACTTCTGGTCATTATGGCAGCCATCTGCTCACCAACAACGCCTGACTGTCTTCGTTTCGTCGTGTAGGTACGATATGCAGTTCGACTCGAGATATACTTGGATGCGGTTCCAAGAGTCTCTTGTTGCCAATGGGTGTTGAAAGTACGGTCAAGTGGCGCTGAGAAACAGTGAGCCTCGAGGAGCGCATTGTGATAAAGTTGAACTTGACAGTTACAGTTTATGATTAGGATGAACCTTGGATAAGTGATAACTGAGCCAATAATCGTATATTGTCATGCTTTGGTCCGTAACCTGGATCTGGAAACACATCAAATGAGAAAACGAGAATCGACAGATAGTGTCCACTGGTACCTCGCTATGTCATACGCGCGGTGCAGCAGGGAGCTTCCAACGACAACGATTATCGTTATGAGTAGCGGGACGCCTCGGACGATCATGATGGTATTAGCAGCTTCAACTACCCTGGGAACGAACCTGCAGCAGTTTTCAGAGTGCCCTAACGAGGCTTACACCACATAACGCCGCATACGTTGACAGGACGGCCAGTATAACATTCCTCACGACCTGAGGCATGCAGACAATGGCAGTAAGGGCCGCCCACAAGGATGAATAATACATCGAATAGATAGTTGCCAAAGAAGAGATCTAGGGTAACAGTTAGCATGGTCCGCAAGACGTAACAGACTCCAATGCGAACCACATAAGCGAGAGGATTCCGTGCTGTAAAATGGTTGATAGGCGGAATGTACGATATAGCCAGGTCGACCAAGCCCAATGCAACATTGAGAGCCAGAACAAGTCCCCAGAATATTAGGGTAGTCAGCCCAGGTAGGATCAGCATTGCCGATACAATCGTGTAGGTATAGGAAAACCAGGCAAAGTACATCACGATGAGGTTAACACCAAAGGCAGTCACTTGGCAGACGAACTGTAGAAGCCGAGTGTCTTCCGAGGCGACCCGATCCTAAGCAGCGTTCAGGTTAGCGTAGGCCAGAGTGATGAAGCCACTGCCTTCCATACCTTAATAATGTGGAGACCATACGGGACAAATGCAATGATCTTCAGGAGTGTCGAATCAGGAGACCAGTAGCACAACGAGTACAGCATAACATTCGAAACCCAAATACTGGCTCGATCTTCGGAATCGTTGAACGCATCGCGAAACATGCCGGGCGTCAACGCCGGGACCTAAACAGCAACTTGAGAGAGGGAACCGAAGCGAAACGCGCCAGCACTAACGTCGATGTGCCCTCTCCATACATAGGCCGCACTGGCGCCGAACAAAATGCACGACTTGACAATGAAGCCAAACGAACGTGTCGCGATAACAGCAAGAACGGTGAATATCATGAGGCGTGCGCTTGCAGAGTGCCTGTACGCAGATCGTCGCTGTCAGAAATCTGCCTTAGCGGCGCAGGTGCCAGAAACCACCTCGAGTGAGTTGTGAGGAGATGGCGATTAAATACGCGGAGCATGGCAAGCGCAATCGGCGGGAACTCCTCAGGAAGATTCAGAACGGGGTCAGGGTTCGGCCCGTCTATTCCGGAAACGAACATGCAGCGAATAGATGTCATGAAGGTTGGATCGTCAATCATTGCATCCAGACTTCGATACAGCTCCTCAGGGGCCGCTAACGGAGAAACGGTCACGTGAACTGAATCACATCGCAACAGACTGAGCCATGGACGTACAATCCGCCAATCCAGGAGTCAAGCAGCAAGCGACGACTTCCTCCGGGTAGATATCCAGAATGTCGCGCTTCTCCTCCCGGGACAGCACGGTCCACAGCCAGCGGGCATCCGGATACCCAGCGCCCACCTCAAACTTCCCCAGTCCGCCTTCAGCGTCAGGCGACTCCTGCCCGTCGTCTGGGGCAGCGCATCAGAACCCGCATCACGGGTCACCACGACGATGGCTTACGCTGAGGCGTCCCGGTCGCTGACGACGGCTGCCCGCCAGTCTGACGTCGACGACGCGCCCCCTTCTGCTTGTTCCGGGCGTACGCCTTGGGCGGCATCACGCCACAGTCGTAACAGACAGCTGACTGTTGGCCACGGCGTTTCGATCCGCAGACTGGGCGCACTGCCACTGCTGCACTGTTCACGTTAGTGGGAACTACGTCCTATTATTACTCGACCCGGGACGTAGTGCCACTGGTTACGCGGCTGGAGTATTCGCCGTGAGCAGGTGTTTATTATGCGAATGGCAGGACGAGCTTGGACCTGTCCCGAAGGCAGACGTGCGCCATGGCGGTGACCAGGGCGTGCCTGGCGGGAAGCATGACACTGTCGACGTTCTTGTCGGGAGCGTCTGCGAGCAGGCGCATCAGGGTGCCGATGTCATCACGGGTGAGCTTCGCCTGGACGGCCAAAGTTGGAGCATCGACCAAGATTGCGGCAGTCTTCTTGGCCACGAAGATGTCTGCAAAAGATCGCATGTTAACACATCGCCCACAAATCAGTTAGCGTTAAAGTACGACCGAGTTGTCTGTTCTGATAGTCGGCACGGCGCAAGAACGACGCTGCATACGTCAACCGGTTCGCGGGATCCTTCTGTCGTTCAGCATTTCGATTAACTGCAGAAACATGACCACCAGGCACCTACTTACCTGATCGAGTAAGCTTCGCGCCGCGCAAAGGCTCAACAAGGATGACGGTGGCTCGGCGCACGCGGCAATCATTTCTTCGAGGTGCCCTCGAGATATCCTACTAGCTACTCAACATCAATGGTAGGGAAAGAGGCTATGGAAGAAACCTCGGCGATGCATCAGACGCGATAAACTGATCGACGAGGTCTTGAACGATGCGAGCAGCGGTCAGCACATCGTTAGCACGCAGCTCCCATAAAAAAGCGCTTCCTGGACGACTGTGCTCAAGAGCGTTTGCTGACATCTGAAACAGCGACATGAGTCAGGCCGTTCCAGCGTGAGTCGTTTAGGAATACCATTTTGCAGATAGCAGAGCTCTCATCCTGCATCTGGAGTCTCTGACAAATATCGATCGCCTTCTCAGCTGCGAACTCTGAATCGACATGACGCCAAAGACCCTGGCGGAACGTTTCCCTTCCTGCCGCACAGTTAGCCAACACATGACGGTTGCGAAAGCCACGCCATACCCAGGTTGCCACATTGGACCAGGTACGCGGGAGCAAGTAGCCAAAGTTTTGAATCAGCCAGAACCGCACTTCCAAACTCGAACAAGAACTTTTGCCTTAGCGAAACACCGTCCTGAGCATCTCAGTCAGGACTGGCGCAGATGCTCACACCATGCACGACCGTACTTCAGCGGGACGAATATGACATCCGGCTACGTGCAGTAGGTCGCACAAATGCGCCTCGAGCCACGGCAGGCCCAGCTGGTTTCTAAAGCGCAAACATTGACATACGCTAAACGGAAAGTCAAACGATTCCGTACCGGATTGACGCAAGCCCAGACGACGCGTCATTCGACATAATGTTAACCAATGTCTCTTCATACGGAACTGTGTTCGCCAAGGAATTCTGACATGCGTACCGATTAGAGAAGTTTCTGGTAAACGATAAACCAAGCCGACCTGCGACGACGACTGGCAAGCAGCGACAATGTCACCGAGGTCATTCTTGGCTGCGAAGGGACTCGCAAACACGAGCACGGCAATGGTTCCATAGAGCCAGTTGCCATCCGCAGCCATCATAATCGCGTCAATATCACCAGAGACAACCTTGGCTAACAACTGCAAGTCTACAGATCCCATGTGAACAAGGAGACAAAGACGAACGCAAACGGGACGTACCCGGTGAAGACGCTACATCAGGCAATTGTGAGAAATATGCACACTTCTGCTGGAAGTTTCGGAACGCCTCGTCGAATCGGCCAGCAGTCATCCTGACGTTTTTCGGATCTGCCGCCATTCGGTTACGGATGCCAGCTGCGAATTGACTGAAGCAGCAGACCGAGAATAGGCACAGCCTGGAGTAGTTTGCAGAGTTCGCCAGCGACAGTATCGAAGTCCGTTGCGCCCTCAGCGGAAATTAGTTTCACAGCATCGGTCAAATACCCTTGAACGGTTAAACTGGCATCACGCGGTCAGTCAACTTGCAAGTATCATGAACGGCGATGGTTGCACCTGGTCACCCGTTTCCATAGACTCGCCCCGCGTTCCGGATGTTGCCGAGTGGGAGCGTTGTGAAAGTGGAACCAGGAAACGATTTGCCTCGAAATGGATTCATACGGCAGGACGAACATAACTGGGGCGACGGTTAGTTTCAGAAAAAGCCCCTACTTGTGCAAGGTGGCATACCGTGTGAAAGAAGCCAGATAGACTCGGCAATGCGAACCTGGCCGTCCAGCTCACCAGCCGCATCCCTGAAACTTCCGAGTTCGGCGATGTATCGGGATGACGAATCAACAATGAAGGCAGAGCGATCTGCCGGATCACATTCCTGCAGCCCAATGTGGACCGTCTCGAAAACCTGATGCCAGTTCTGCAACAACTGGAACATCGACCGCAATCAACGACAGCGCCGGGCACTTTCAGTACGCCGGTCCCATACCGTTGTGTACGGCGAGTAGTCCTGCAGTGATTTCACTGTCATGCGCGCATCTGTGCCATCAGGCAAGACGGCGACGTCGACGGCCGACCCGAACGAGCACGCCGCTGGTGTGCTCATGGTCAACTTCCGCACGTTCGACTCCGAAACCCGCTGATCCGGACTCCGGGACACTACGAGGAAGCACCCGTCGACTGCCGACATGACTGGGGAAGCGACGTTGCAGGCGTGTAGGCAGGTATGCACAACCGGTTTGTGTACGAGACCGTGTCTGAAATGCCAGAATGCCAAGTGCTTTGATTGCCCATAACGGCCGTATGATGGGTGGCATCGTTGCGAATTGTGTACCGGTTTGGAGGCCGCTGCGTCTCTGTAACTCCTGCGCATGGAGACTCACACTGGTTTGGCGCCAACCTCGCTGCATCCACACTAGTTGTTAGCCTAGGTAGGCAGTCAACAATGGGTGGCTTATCACCGCGAGCTGTCGTGACGCTCGCCTGCATCGTGGCTACTGCTGCAATCACGGGCCCGCCAATTATGATGACTGCTGAGTATCAGGTGACCGTCTCGTGCTTGCCAACCTCCGGCGATGCTAATCGTCTGACTACGACACCAGGCCAGTAAGGTTTTCATGCTTGCAATATCGCTGGCTCTGTACGCCCTGTTCGCTGTATCGCTTGCGTCGTTCGTGATGGTCATGCCTGGGACGATTGAGAAGGGCAATGAGCCGGACGTCGCTGAGCCTGACGATACAACCGCAAACGGTAAACTTGGAATGACATGCCGGGACTGTGATGTCATCAAAGTACCACGATCGCATCACTGCAGCCAGTGTGGGCGATGTATTTTACGAATGAACTATCACTGGTGGGGGAATGACTCGCGTCGAATCCTTGTTCGCGAACTGAAGTCTGATGCGGCGCGCTTACAGCTGGCTGCTTGGAACCTGCGTTGGAGCGAAAAACCTGAAGTTCTACACGCTGGCCCTCTTGTACGCGTGCGTCGGATCCGCCGTCAGCCTTGTCATAACCTGCACGAATGCGGATAGATCATGGGTTGGCGCCCCACCCTGTTCATCTTCCAATGATGTCGCTGATGAAATTGTGGATATCAGACCTCCTTCCCTGGCGTATTTGCCTTCGTGGTGTCCGTTGCTGTGCAATTCTGTGTATTCGTTGTTGCTGCTCTCTACCTGAAGCGGCACATCTGGCTCGTTGCCCGCAATCTCACGTGGATCGAGTACGTGGAGAACCTGCAACAGTGGAAGAAGCTTTCCGAGAAAGGCGTACAACATAACTGGTTGCACAAATACAACCACGGGACATGGGCGAACCTGCAGTCAGGTGACGCGTTCTGTCGTACGTCACTCGTTCTTCTCTGCTAAATCGAACCATGGCAGTGTTCGGTGATGGTTCGCTACTCCTGTGGATCTTGCCAGTTTCGCCGTCGAAAAAGGTGCATGCCATGGCCGATCAACCGAATCCAACTGCCACGCAGCGCCTCGACGAGATGAGCGGCGGCTTTAGCAACGGTCACCAGCGGGTCGAAGCGTGACCGTGTTTCGTTCCGCGAATAAAGCGACGTTGCCATGAGCGATGCAGGCGACATGATCAGCATTCTGTGAACCTGGATTATGTAGCCCGGGTTTAGTGACTAGAACGACATGCTGCAGTTATGATGAGGCGTCGGACACTGATTCGTGATGCTGTTGATGGTTGCCGTTCGTCCTCAGCTTGCGCTCCAGCGCCTTGACGCGCGCGTCAATGGCGCTGACAGCGTCATCGATACGCGCCGATGACGCCCAGATATCTTCACGAAGCCGAGCGTAGCCGAACGCAGCCGTCACCGCGACCCCTGTTGCGAAGTATCCCAGGCGCTCCTGCCAGGATCCTGCCCGGCTGCCCGGCTTCCCGGCCTTCGCAGCAGGCGCGTGCGACGCCTCCGTCGCCGGTCTGGGCGGCGCAGGCTTGGAAACCGCCGTACTCGGTTCGCCACCCTTGGCAACGGCGACATCGCCCGCCCAGCGTCGACCCAGACGCTGGGCCCAGCCGCACCGAATCATCTCGATCGCCAAATGACAATGACTGCAGAATGGCGGGTTCAAAATTGGTTCGGACAAGAGGGCGACCCGATTTTCATGATACGTTCGAGCCCATTTTGGGCGGGCACTGCACGGGAACATCGTGCGACCTACTGGCGACCAATCGGCAATCGCCTCTCTGTACGACTGTTTACTTCTTGTGGCTTACGGTGCTACGCATGCCGACCTCGGGATTGTCAGGCGACCAACGGACGCTTCAGCAATGCGGCAGTTGATAGGTACATGCAAGGAAACCGTTCTGTGTATGTGCCTCTGATGTTGGGGTTATGATTCCGCCTCGACTTTCTTCGGCGCCTCGACGTGGGACATGCCCTGTGTTGTCACGAGAGTGAATTCCTTGTCTGACGGTGACACGCTCAGCTATAGAACTGGAGAACCAAAAGAGACAATCGCCCTACCAGGTGTAATTATCAGTTCTCCTTTGAGCGTCCTCAAGCGCAGGGTCACTAGTCGATTCTGCAACAGGCGCCTCAGTACTGCTTGCACTCCACGCTCAGGCCACATTCACTTCGTCGTGCATAGCGACCACGTCCGTGCCTGGGGCGACCTGCTCTTCGTTCAGTTGTTTCTCGCCATCGAGGAACTTTTGTGTCAGCAGAATCAGTTCCGATGACAACGCGGCCATTTGCACCATCTTCTTCGCGTCCATGCCTTCGGCCTTAATCGGGATCGCTGCATCCGCCCGGTTAACAACCGCATGCTCGCATCGTTGGCGTTTCCAGTACCTTGGGCGTTCATGAGCATCCAGCTGGTGACGCCTCCATGCTGCTGCAGTTTGCGCAGGCAGAGCTCAGGAGAGAACTCATCCTGAAGCGCAACGTCGCCCATCTCGCGTATCAGGCGGGCTCCTCGCCGAACGCCCTTGTCCAAGAAGACAACGGTGACAACACTGAGCAGAACCAGTAGAGTAGACGGCCTGCAAGTATATCCGTCACAGTGGCTGTGCCACGTATTGCCATATGGGTTGCACCTACAGTGGCCACATGCTGCCTTTGCTGGTCGACCCCAGACGCATGTATCTATGGCATTGTGGACCTAACGTCTTCGTGGGGTCTGATTTGATCGCAGGTACTGTGCAATCGATTACCCTACCTTCCCTTGCTATCCACGGTGGTGGCACCCCCCATGCCGACGCTTGACGAGTGGTATCACTACCTTTTCAGTGCCGTTCTCGCGGTTACAATGGCGAACCGGCCTGTTTATCTGTACCTGTACTGTGCCAGGCACGGCGACTCGCCCGTCATTCGAAACAGGCTCCCACATGCCTGCGTCGTACTGTTTGTTTCCATATGGGCCACCGAACTCGCGAGCTTCGTGCCTGTGGGGAGCGTGACCTGCTGGGTGCCGTTGCTGCTGTCTCGCTGGCCGAATTTGGTGACCACCATCATCCCCAACCTTCGTGCGGGGTGGCTTCACTTCAACTGGAAACTCACTCGAGACAAGCTACAGGCCCGTAGTGGCTCACCTGCCTCGTGGTTGCTTCGACACAAGTTCGTTGTCACGAAGCCGTTCTTTGCATTCCTGCTCTTCGTCGGTGCCGTCCTGTCAACAGTGTTCATCGTCGTCGAGTGGTTCCTGTATTCGCAGTACAACCCCGACGTCTGCCTGAGCCCGACCGGATCCGGCGTGTTCATCGCCTTCTCCTTCATGGGAATGATTCGGCTGGCTGCTTCCGTGTACTCACTGCGCCATGCCAACGACGCTTACCACATTTGGGTAAGTGGATTGGGCGCACAACGTCCATATCGAGATCACTCACACGTCCGCTTTGTTCAGCGGGAGCTTTACCTCGATTTCTTCGTATGGGTTGTTTCTACAACTAGTATAGCGGCCGTTACCTTCACCGTTTCTTCACCCTGTAAGTTCGTGCAACTTCCCACACCCGTTTCCTGACAAAGGGTCTGCCCATAGCGTTCCCGTTGGTGCCGGTGCTTGTAGCTATAACGTACGAAGTGTACACGTTCGTCCTATTCGGCAAGCCCATCCTGTGGGCTCGACAGTTCGATGCGTCGCCTACCCCGCTAACCGACAAGGTGTCCCTTGATTCCGTACTCAAAACAGATGCCTGCCGCGCTGCATTCACCGAGTACCTCAAGAGCGAGTTTGCTGTCGAAGCGATCCAGTTTTACGAAGCTGTTGAGAAATACGATGCTCTCTGGAAGCAGGCGCCGAAGCAGTCCTCTCGCATAGGGGATAGGACCACGTCGGCGTCGAGCAGCAACAGCAGGTACAGGGACGAAAGCGTATATATAGATGCCCTTTCAGGCATGGACGAGAAGTGGGCCGTTGCCAGGTCCATCTACAATACCTTCATCAAAGAGGACGCCGTCTTACAGGTCAACCTGTCTGGGGATGTTCGCAAGGTGTACGACGACCTGTTCGCCAACGACGAATCGGTCTCCGCCGACGTCATCCGCATTGACATCAAGGGGAGCAAAGCGTCGATCGACGCCTCCCTGTTCAAACCGGCGTGGCGTGAACTGAAACAAGTCCTCCAGTCAGGGCCGTTTGTCCGATTTATCTGCCACCCATCCGCTCAGGCCGCGCTCATCCAGATAGGAACACCTGCGCCTCAGAATAAATGAGTCGGACCGATTGTCCAGTTGGTCGGCGATCGGACGGGTCCACGACCGTGTACGGCCCGGTGCTGTTGGGATCAAACGGTACGCCGTTATAGTCAATTAGCGGCCTCTACGACGGCCACGCGTTGGCGATCGTCTGCGTCGTCCCACGATGCCGACATACGACAGCTGGCAGAACTATATGTTCATCACCTTTCTTGTTGTTAGCCTGCTGAACAGGCCGATTATATTCTACTACTACTGGATCCGGTATGGGAAATCGCCCGTCATCCGGACCCGGCTGCCACATGTGTGCCTGGTGCTCTTCCTGGCCAACTGGATCAGCGAAATTGCCGCCTTTGTGCCCTTCAACGGCCGTGACGCCTGCTTGGCCTCACTCCTGCTTGTTCAACTGCTCCAGCTCGTCACCAGCGTCATTCCTGGACTGCGCGTCGTCTGGCTCCACCTGAACTGGAAGCTGACGCGTGGCAAGATCCTCCAGGGTCGCCATGGGCACAAGGGCGCCATCGTCACACGGTCATGGTTGCTTCTTCACCCGTACATTGTGACGAAGACGTTCTTCGGACTCGTTCTGTTCGCTGCGACCCTTCTGTCTGCGATCTTCGTGATGTGGCAATGGTTTACATTCGCACAGTACAACCCAGGAGTATGTGTGAGCCAGTCGTTGTCCACGTTGGGGATACTCTTGTCATTCGCAGGCATGCTTGTACTGGGAACGTTCGTATTCCTTCTCCGACGCGCTAACGACGCCTACCATATTCTGGTTCGAACCATCACTGGGAATCCCTTTCGTCCGAATCTGATTTCGCCTGTTCCAGCGCGAGCTTCAGCTCGACTTTGCGGTCTGGATCGTTTCCGTTTCCCTGAGCACTGTCGCCCTCGTCGTCTTCACGTCATTCAGTAAGTCGCCCCGCATGAGTATAAGGCGGCGCCGTCGATGCTGATCACAGCCTTTCATCAGGTACGACGGTGTTCCCATTGAAGTCGCTGGTGGTGTCCATCACCTACGAGGTGTACCTGTTCACTGCGTTCGTCAAGCCGATCATGTGGGCCCGCGACTTCGACCGTACCGGCGTCGGTTCATCGGGGCTGGTCACGCTCGAGAACGTCCTGCGGTCGGATGACGGGCGCGCCGCTTTCACCGAGTACCTCAAGACCGAGTTCGCGGTCGAGGGCATCGAATTCTACGTGGCCGTCCGCGAGTACGAGGCCCTGTTCCATCGGAAAGGTCGGCGTCGGGCGGCCGGCGGTGCGACACCGCCCGTGAAAACGCAAACGGTGTCCTCGGACGACTCCAGCGACCATGTCGTCCTGCTGGAGACGTCCGTCGCCCACGACGACAGGCTGCTGGTCGCCAAAGCCGTCTACAACACGTTCATCAAGGAAGGCGCCCTGATGCAGGTCAACCTGTCCTGGAGCGTTCGCCACGCCTACGACGAGCTGTTCGCCACCGACGCGGACGCGGACGTCATTCACGTTGAAACCAAGGGCGCCGCGTCGCCAATCGACGCCAACCTGTTCAGGCCAGCGTGGCTCGAAGTGGAGCAGGTTCTGGCGGCGGGCCCCTTCTCCCGGTTCCTGAAGACACCCGCCGGTAGCGCCCTCGTTGTCCAAGTCGGCGCGGCGCCAGGAGCCCCCCACTGATTGGTGTCGATCGAGAATACAATGACGGGTTTTATCGTTAGCGGAAGGCTATGCGGGGGGAGGGGGCGCTCCAACGTGCTCAGGGCTGTTCGAACACGCCTGGCCAGACGCCCTCCATCTTGCAGAAGTCGACGTACTCGTCACACTTGTTGTAGCACTGCGGCGCCGTCCCGAACGAGTACCCGAGCTTGTCGAAGTACTTCTTGATCATGGGGATCGCGCCGAGCGTCCCCTTCTCGGTGTACATCTTGTCGTGCATGAGGATGATGACCGAGCCCTGCTTGTCGGGGACCATCTGCGTGTACTTCTCGTGGATGCGGTCCATGACGGCGGACGCGTTGCCGCCGCGGAAGTCCTCGCTGTCCAGGTTCCAGGTCGCGATCGTGTACCCGAGCTCGTTCGAGACGAACTGGGCCCGCGTGTAATCCAACGACCCGAACGGCGGCCGGAACATGTTCGCCTCCAGCTTGTCGGCCTGGTCGCCGGCGCAGTCCTTCAGCCACTGCTTGTTCTTGTTCAGGTTGGCGGTCACCTCCTGGTCGTTCAGGCGCATGAAGTCGACGTGGTCCCACGAGTGCGACTGAACCGAGTGCCCATCGGCCAGGATGCGCTTCACCAGGTCGCACTTGGACGCATCCGGTTCGCCATCGGCAGCGGGCGACATGAAGAACGTCGCCTTGATGCCCGTGTTCTTCAGGTCGGACAGGACGTTCGGCGTGGCAATCGGCGATGGGCCGTCGTCGAACGTCAGGACGGCGAGGCGCTTGTTGGCACCGCACCAGTTGAACGATTTCACGGTGCCTTCCTTGCCGCCGCTCACCGGGTTCTTGCCGTGCGCGCCCGTCGACGTCCCTCCCATGGCGGACGACGACGCGGCACTGCCCGAACGCGGCTCGCTGTCCTGGTTGTTGTCAACGATGATGTAGATCATGGCGGCGGACGCGAGCATGAGCATGAAGCAGACGAGCGCGCAGCAGAATTGCTTCCAGCAGAAGCCGTCGCGCGAGTCCCGCCCTTCGTTCTCGTCGTAGCTCGCGACCGAGTACGACGGCTCGCGGTCGTTGGCCATTTTATCGCCCGGGAGAGCCTCCTTCGTTCGATGATACAAACGCAACAATAAGGGGTACGATAGGTGCTGCTGCCGCTGTTCGGTGTTGGGCCGGCTTATGGGAATGCGCTGGGCCCATGCCTGATATCACGACAACGGTACGTCGCCCCCCCCCCCCGCCCGCACCGCACCACGTTGACTCACGATCTGGCTGTCAGTCGATGACGCAACTGGGCGAACCGCCACCGTGACGTCAGTCCCCACCTGCCCAGCTCCTGGTCCATCGCCGACCATCACCCGCTGATGGGCGCTGGCGCGCTGCTCAATAAAGCGGTTCCGGCGCAGGTGCGGCGCGATCCCGGCGGGTTCTGGCGATGCTCCCACGACCTGGAGCAGTGCGAACGTGCCTGCTGGTCGGTCGGGCGATGGGCTGTGCCCGCCACCGCATGCGATGGGCGGCGTCATCGGTGCGCACGCGCGCCAAGGCGAAGCGCCGCGTGTTCGTGGATGCGAACCCGGGGATGGCGGGCGGCGGGACCTCGTTCGTGCCGTTGCCCGTGTCGGAATGCCATCATGTGGCGAAAGTGCTGCGCCTGCAGCCGCCGGCCGAGGTCCTGGTCACGTTCGGTGATGGGCGATGGCTGCCCGGGACCCTTCACCACCAGGACGCATCGGGGACGAAGCGGAAGAACCGGCAGCAGCTTGGCGTGCTGATCTCGCCGGGGGCGAACACGGTGGTGTCGGCGGAACCGCTGCCAGTGACGCTGAGCATTGCCCCGCCCAAGGCGGAAGCCTGGTGCTGGATCGTGGAGAAGTGCACCGAGCTGGGCGTCGACAGGGTCGTGCCGCTCGTGGCACAGTTCGGGACGGGCAATGACCAGCAGCAGCGATTGACCGATAAGGGCGTCACAGTCATGAAACAGGCGCTGAAGCAATGCGAGCGAGCGTGGACAATGCCCGTCGACACGTTCGTCCCAGTTCAGCAGTTCCTGTCAATGCGACGACGCGCCGCTGGCGACATCCTGCTGGTCGCGATGGAAGACGAATCCCACAGGGATGGCGATATTCTCACCGTTCTCGATGCGCTGGATCAGGAGGAGCGGGCTGGTGACAGACCCGCGATACAGCGTGCGTGTCTGGCCGTTGGACCCGAAGGTGGCTGGAGCGACGAGGAGAAACGGGCGCTGTCTGAAGCTCGTCAGGCAGGCCAACCGCGATCAGTCTTCAGTGTCGGCTTGGGCAGGTACATCCTTACGACCGAAGCCGCCGCCGTCATGGGCACGGGCCTGCTGTGCGCCTGGATGGAAAGGAGACTCAGTAAGAAGACTGCATAAACGTGTATGGACCGTAAGACCCCAACGTATCGTTGGGCAGGACCCGCCAACGGAACATTCCTGGCCTGCGGGTGGAACGACGTGGATCGCCTGATGAACGAAACGTATCGCCTATTACGGTGGGGCGTCGGCCAGTATATGCCTGCACTGGCCCCTGGGGTACACATATGATGGCGTACGCGATCCATTCGCCTGGTCGGGACACTGACAGTCATACGTCGCGTACGATCCCGATCGCCAAACGCAGCTGCTCTAGCGCAGGCCGCGCGAGCACGACGTGATCGATCTCGTCCCGCGTACCTTTTAGCATTAGCATTTCGAACTAGAGTCGCCGAAAAGCGTTCCATAGCCATGGTCTTGCGCCTCGGCGTTTGCGCCCTGCTGTGCCTCAAGCTATCGAACGCGATGCTTGTGGTCACCTACCCTGTGGGCAATGCGTCCACGACGGTCACGATGAAGGCGGCCACGCTCCGTCACGCCAACACCAGCTTCTCAGTCGCCGGCCGTCTCCGTTTCGTGGACGGATCCGACCCGTCCGCCCTCGGCAACGACATCGCCGGCACGATTATCGTTGTTGATTTCGGGGCATACGAGAACGCGTTCGCATGGGGCAGAGCCTGCCGGTCTCAAGCGTGCGTCGGCGTGGTCATGGTAACGCGAATCGACCCGACCGTGTCGAGCCTGGAAGCATGGGTCCAGGCTGACCGGGCCGTTCGTCCCAATGAGCAGATCTCGCCGACCCCAATTGTCATTCTCGATGGCAAGGAAGCCTTGGCATCCATCGATGAAGTTCGCCGTCAATCCGAACCGGTCTACGCCACGATGGACTCGAGCGATATCGTAGAAGGCACGTCGATGTCAGTGGTGTACGCGGGTCCAGGCGCGGCAGTCGCGTTCGGCATCGCCTGGTTCGTCAACGTTGCCAACGTGATCGCTGCCCTCTACAAGATCGCCGCATTCGCAATCGGTTGGCTCCCACGGGCCGTTTGCGTGTGACAGGTGCCCGGTAATAACACGTGTATCATTAGTGGTCGTGGTAGGATGGTAGGAGGGTCACAAAAAATGCGCGCACTGCGCACTTTTGTGACCGCTAAGGCCTATGTACTTAGCCGGGCGGTGCAAGCAAACCGACGCATTGCCAGCTGGGAACGCAGGTAGGCCCGGAACGAATCGTTCCAATTTATTGGGCCGGCTCCACACAACCGCACCCCTTCGAAAACCGGGAGTGTGAGAAGTTGGCCCCCCACTTGTCGACGAACTCGGGCAACGACGAGGCGCAATGTTCGCGGTAGCACCGCAGTACTGGCGTCGCGACCTGATTGACGAACGTGCGGGCACGCTCGGTCAGGTCTTTCTTGCTGGCCGGCAGCGACGCCTCGATGGATAGAAGCAGCACAATCTTCTCCGACGAAGTCGAAAGCTTGGCCAGCTGTGAACGCCCAGGAAGATCGACATTACCGCCTCGCCTCGCGCGCCCCCGGTTGTCATCGTTCGGATCAGGTTGCGGCAGCGGCGGCGGAGGTGACAATGACGACGCCATCGGCGGTTGGACTGGGGGCGGGGCCGGTGGCTGCTGGATGGCTGGCTGAGATTCCGAATTGTTGAGTCGTTGGAGAACGACCTGGTTAACCAGCGACATCATCGTCTGTGCCAGCTGGGGCACATGCGTTTGAAGCAGTTGTTCCAATTGTTGAAACGCCGGCGTCTCAGGGATATCGCGCTCTGCCAGAGAGATGAGCTGCATCAGGGACACGGACGCCGGATCGACCCGGAGCTGTGTCGCGACGTACGTCGATGCCAACCCGGGTATCGAGCTCGACTGCGGCGGGCACCTGCTATCGAGAGCGATCCGCCGAGCGTTGCGCAGGTTCTCCAGGAAGATCGGCTCCCACTTGGGCGTCAACGCCAGCACGTGGCTGTTCGTCCTGCGCGCCCGGGCCAGCAGAGCTTTCGAATCGCGGTAATACAATTCCGCGTTCTTGAGCGTCTTGTGGCGCGCCGCTTGCCTGATGTGATCGAGGTCGCCACCACCCCAGATGGCGAACAGGTACGCCGTCTTGCGGATCGAGTGCGGGCCGTACCGGTGCATCGTGTCGTCGCCGACGACAGGCCTGCAAACACGAACGAACTCGGCGTTGAACTCGTCGTAGGACAATCCATCCGTGAACGATTCGAACGAAGCGGCGCCTCGGTCGATCGCGTCAAGGTGTTGCTTCGTGCCGAAGACCAACCCGGACTTGATGCGTGTCCGAGACACCAGCGTGAACAACGCCCGGATGGGGCATAGCTTCGGGTGCGAATCAAGCCGGTACAAGACCAGATTGACGGGACCCTCGGCCTTGGCCCTCTCCGACTTGCCGCAGACCTGCACGACGAGCTGATCGACGCGGTCCAGGTCGTCCTTGGCCGTCATCTCGAGCAAGAAATTCAAGCGCGATGTCGACGATCTCGTCGGCCCGCAGGAACAGGTGGACGCCCAGCAGGATCGACACCCAGGTGGAATAGTCTCGGAGGGAGCCAGTCGCAACGAGCTGCCGCCTGATCTCCAGCACCTGGTCAGGCAGCAGAGCGAAGTTACCCTCTGCCTTGTACCCCTGCGTCTCGCGTTTCACCCATTGCTTGGTGTCGACCGCAACTTGACTCAGCACAGGATTGCCGCGCCGCCACAGACGTGGCTGTCCGACGTGATGAAAGCAGCCGAAAGACTGATTCGATCTCGAGAACGTCGCCCAGCATGTGTCGCAAGAATCATCATGCTGTCCAACATGCAGGCCGCAGGCACTCGCTTGACGCGCCGCCTGGAACGCGTCCCAGCAGGCGTTGCACGCGTCTTCAAAGTTGCCACGTTGATCGCGCGCCGCATGCACCGCCGTAACGGCCGACTCGAACTGCTCCACGTTGCCAGGGCCATTCCACCCCCCCTTGGCAGACGACAGGCTGCCCACGCCGATCCAGGACGGGCACGCCCGAGGCATCGACAAGCGGCGTCCCCTGGACGCCCCTCTTGAACCGAACAAAGTTCGATAAGGTCTTCGCACTCATTGACGGGCAGTGGTCAGATGGCGCATCGTCCTGCAGGACAAGCAGGCTGTCGTAGTCACCGACCAGGCAACAGTAGTACCTTAGTCCACGTATGTGCTTGCCGTAGGCATGCACCGAGTTCTTGGCCAGGGGCTTGCTCCCGGTGACAGGGCGGCTCGCTCCTTCCGACACGCGAAGGCGGCGACGAACCAGGCCCAAACCGACAACGGCGTCCGCCCATAACTCGGCGGGGACATGGTACTTGGCCCGGTTGCTGACACGGAACTGGGCCGCTGTGCGCGTTCGTTGCCCTCCAGACGATCGTGATCGACCCATGACGTCGTCGACAATGCGGTGTGGAAACCTGCGTGGGGATGCGTGCGGCGGTGCGCTTGGTTGTACCGGGAGGGGGTGGCGGCGCCGTCTGGTAGGATCCGTGGGTGCGGTAGGATCCGTGGTAGGACCCTGGTAGGACCGTTGGTAGGGACGATACACGGCGTATTTTGAGGTAGTATATAGTTATAAATACAGTGGTATATAACCGATCAGCCGCCCCGCAGCTGCCCCAGAACTGCCCGACTGGCGCAGTCCGTAACTGCCCAACAGACACTGGCGCTGTGACAATTAGGGGAACGTGCGCTGTGACAATTAGGGGAACGTGCGCTGTGACAATTAGGGGAACGTGCGCTGTGACAATTAGGGGAACGTGCGCTGTGACAATTAGGGGAACGTGCGCTGTGACAATTAGGGGAACGTGCGCTGTGACAATTAGGGAACGTGCGCTGTGACAATTAGGGAACGTGCGCTGTGACAATTAGGGAACGTGCGCTGTGACAATTAGGGAGTAATAGGCATTTTAAGACATCAAATCTATCGTGTATTTGGACTGCCGAAGCCGTCGGTTGCCGTGGACGTTTATTCAAACTGCGCGGCTGCGCGACCCCCGTCGCGGCCGTGCCATAACATACGGCGTGGCGAGGGCCCAAAAGTCGCACATGTCGGGGGGGCACAGTCGCACTTTTCGATAGTGCGCCCGTCGGGCAGATCACGGTTAGTGCCCCACAGATAGCGAAGGCAAGCTGCGACCCGTTCCGCTCTACCCGAGTACCGTGTTTGTGACGGTGCTGATTGCGTCTACGATCCGGATGCTGTTCTTCGCCGATGCCGCCTTCAGCCAGTTGCAAGGGTTCTCTAAACCCGTCTACCGAATCCTGATCACGGGGTTCGTTCCGATATCGTACGCTGCAACGGTCGCCATCGGAATGGCAATGCACGACCATCTGATGCAGGGAAAGACAGTCAGCACTAGGCACAAGGTTGCTGTCTATTCGCTGCTGACTGCTCTTGGCATCGTTTTCGCGATCGACCTGGCGGGCACATTCGCGGCAGCGCTGACTTGGCATGAGTATCTCAACCTTACCTACATTTCGGTCTGTGCAAGCGCGAGTATGACGTGCAGGCGAACGGCAGTAACGGTATGTGCAGGTGTTTTATCTCGTCGTCAACGTCCCCGTGACAATCTTGTTTATCAAGTACGGGAGGGCGGTATCGAAAGCCCTGCTGAAGATCTCGGCTGGAGAGCGCAAACGCAGCCTTCAGTTCGCTCGCCGTGTCACTGTTTCTGGCGTGATCAACATATTTGTTCTACTGTTTCAGGTTATATTTATTTTCATGTCCACCGTCAGCGTATCGAACTATCTCATGCTGTACACCTTGATCGTTACCGTGGGTGCCCTCGAGTGTTTCACATTCGTTATGGCGTTCCGGCCGCGCTCCAGCATTTTCGACAAGTTTGCCCATATGTACCTGCCGTCGGGTCTTGCGTCCTGGATGCCCACGTCTACTGTAAAAGGCAGGTCCAACGTTCCGTCTGGGGCAGTAGTACCCGCCGCACCGCGCCCGAGCCGCGTGGCCGAGTAACGACGTCCTCACGTTCACGTCATGAATCAAGCCCTCGTTCCTTTGTTTACCGACCAGTGCGCCCACGTTCTTTGTTTCAGAGTTGTGACGAACAGGCACACCCTGCATGGGCGTTTGATGCCAGCAATACACTTTGGGCCACGATGACACGTGCGCTGGCGGGCAATTCAGAGCCGCATCAGCGCATGCAGGATTGGGGCTGATATGTGTAGGGAGTTACCTACTAGCTGGGTGCAAGGGCGCGACAACAGCCATACGTGAACATGCTTGTAGATCTGCGGGGCAGTGGCGAAGGGCAGGTGACGTGCGAGTTGATCGTATGTTGAAATCCTTGTTTGAAGCGGACCCAGCCGAGAGGAAGGGAGGTCGATTCACGGATGCTGCATTGGCGACATAGCAATCCGTGGCAGAATAATATTATAGGCATTGACGTCCCCGGGGACACGTCACGGTATCAAACGACGTGGAATGAACGTGCGCGTCTAAATGTAACGGCGACGAGAAGGCGTCCTTCGGGTCGGTGTCGCCGACGCTGCGGCGGGCAGGCATTTGCCGCCTGCGACAACCGGCAGTCCCGCGCGCTACAGCATATGGCGCACGTACGTGGGGCGACGCCGGCGATCGGTTTGCCACCTACTTCCTGAACTCTTGCTGCCCGGAAATCCCCCTACTTGGCAACACGGGCATCGTATTCTGGCGATGGTCCTTATGCCGTACGAGCGCCGGTGTATGCTCAACGAACAATGGCGTTGAGCAATTCAACGGCGAGTTGAAAAGGGTAATGGCTGGCCCTCTAGTAAGCAAACACAATGTGAATTATGCAGAATGTGACGGACAGGAAGCGCCTGCACATTCCCATGTGGATCCGGGCTGCCGCGAACCTGATTCATGTGAAATCGCAGTTGCCTGTACAGTTTGCGGCAGATTTCGCGCCGAGCAAGGCGATGCTCAGTCATTGGGCATCCCTTGACCGCGCCGGCGTGTTCGACATCCGCCGCGGTCCCGACGGCGATGTTATCGTCCATCAGCGCCCATTTGCAGCGCACGACGTACATCGCCTTAGGTATGTGATTGAACAGTGAGCTGAGATCGTAAATGATATGGTAGGACTTCAACGAACGCGACATGACGGACTGCTCAGATGCGCGTTGGATGCAGATAGTCCTACGCGGGGCCATGGAGTATTACGAGCATTTCGAACGTGTCGATATGCCGGTCGAAGGTTGGCAAGTCGGTGTAGCGGCGCACAGGTGCCTCTGTGCGTTGGCTCATAAGTTCGGATGTTGTGTACATATCATTGCGGCCCTAAACAAGGTCAACCAACCGATCCCCGGCCAAATCGCTCCTGTTGGGCGGTTTGTCAATAGCGTACCCCGGCCGGCGCGCGCCCAACCGCGGGCGTCGTGGCCAGTGCCGGGCCGGACAGGGACCTCATGGCGGTGGACGAGGTGTTCCAGCACTACAGGGAGAGGTCCGGGCTGGACCGCAAGGTTATCTGCCCGGACCTGGGCGCCCTGCTAGGCGGTGCACTCGATTGCGAATAATACAAATGCCACCATACCAGCGACCTGCACGACGCTGGCCACGACGCCCACGGGTGCCGGCCGGGGAGCGCGATTAACGAACTGCCTAACAGGAGCTACTTGGCCGGGTATCGGAAGGTTGTGCAACTAGGGCTAATCGCCAAACTGCTGGCGACCTACACGACGCTGACGGTTGAGTTGGAGCCGCAACGCTTTGCGGGTGCGGAATGTGATGTCTATGCACTCTTGGTAGAGGGCACCAGTCTCTGGGTGGATAGCATCAGTCTCTAGGTCGATAGCACCAGTCTCTGGGTGGAATGCACCAGGCTCTGGGTGGAGTACACCAGTTTTGGGGTGGAATCCCGGTCGTCAGCACGGTCTACCTTCGCGCCAGCGACATGCAGTGGTCGACAGGGTTCCGGCTACCGGCGTCGTCGGCTACCATCGTCATTGACAAGAGCACGTCGTCGGCGTTCTCAGTTGGCGTCGGCGGTGCCCTGACCGACGCAATGCTGCTGATGGTCACGACGACAGGTGTATTGCAGGTCGGGGGCACCCTGGTCTCAGATTTGTCGGTTGTCGGGTTTGACCGATCGACACGTTCGGAGTCGCTGCTCAGCCTGCGGGCTTCGAATTCCGTGACGTTCTCCACATCGGCCACGACCGTGTACGCGAACCTGTACGTGTCCACGGCCGGCAACGTCGCTGTCAACACCGCGCCGCATGTGCCGAACGGGTACGTCCAGATCTTCGCGGATAACGATGCCAACCTGGCTGGCTCGTTTACCGTCGCGGCGTCGACGACGATCGTGGCCTGGGACTGTCCATCATGCCGCTGTTTAGCATTCTAGGTACGTACATGACCCGATCGCCGATCGCCTTTCTGCTAGAAGAACAGACCGGGTGAGTACGACTCGCCCTGTCGCGATCGGCGTACCGAGCATCGAGCCATAATTGCCAAATGAGCTCTAAAACGATGGCGCCGATGGTCGTGCGCGTCGGCGTTCTCGCCCTGCTGTGCCTCAAGCTATCGAATGCGAAGCTGATGGCCACCTACCCTGTGGGCAATGCGACGTCCACGACGGTCACGATGAAGACGGCCACGTTCCGCCACGCCAACACCAGCTTCTCAGTCGCAGGCCGTCTCCGTTTCGTGGACGGATCCGACCCGTCCGCCCTCGGCAAGGAAATCGCGGGCACGATTATGATCGTTGATTTCGGGTCGTACCAGAACGCGTTCGCATGGGGCAGAGCCTGCCGGTCTCAAGCGTGTGTCGGCGTGGTCATGGTAACACGAATCGACCCGACCGTGTCGAGCCTGGAAGCATGGGTCCAGGCTGACCGGGCCGTTCGCCCCAATGAGCAGATCTCGCCGACGCCAATTGTCATTCTCGATGGCAAGGAAGCCTTGGCATCCATCGATGAAGTTCGCCGTCAATCCGAACCGGTCTACGCCACGATGGACTCGAGCGATGTCGTAGAAGGCACGTCGATGTCAGTGGTGTACGCGGGTCCAGGGGCAACTGTCGCGTTTGGCATCGCCTGGTTCGTCAACGTTGTCAACATTATCGCCGCCATCTACAAGGTCGCCGCATTCGCAATCGGTTGGCTTCCGTGACCATTTGCATGTGATGCGTGCCCGGTAATAACACGTGTGTATTGCCCCACAGATGGCGAAGGCAAGCTGCGGCCCGTTCCGCTCTATCCGGGCGTCGTCTTCGTGACGGTGCTGGTTGCGTCTACGATTCGTTTGCTGTTTTTCGCCAATGCCGCCTTCAGCCAGTTACAAGGGCTGTCGAAACCCGTCTACCGAATCGCGATCACGGCGTTCATTCCGGTTACGTTTACTGCAACGGCCGCCATCGGTATGGCAATGCACGACCATCTGATGCAGGGAAAGACAGTCAGCACTAGGCACAAGGTTGCAGTCTATTCCTTGCTGATTGCTCTGGGCTTCGTTTTCGCGATCGACCTGGCGGGCACATTCGCGGCAGCACTGACTTGGCATTCGTTTCTCAACCTTACCTACATTTCGGTCTGCGCAACCAGAACGAATACAAAGTGCAGGTCAGTGGTACTAACGCCTTCTGCAGGTGTTTTATTTCGGGATCAACATCCCCGCGTCAATCCTGTTCATCAAGTACGGGAGGGCGGTATCCAAAGCCCTGCTGAAGAACGATAAGGTCTCGGCAGGCGAACGCGCACGCAGCCTCCAGTTCGGTCGTCGTGTCACCATCTCTGGCGTGATCGGCCTATTTGTTCTACTCACTCAGTTCATATTTATTCCCATGTCCACCGTCAGCGTGTCGTACTATCTCATGCTGTACACCTTGTCCGCTACTCTGGGTGCCCTCCAGTGTTTCACATTCGTTATGGCGTTCCGGCCGCGCTCCCATTCGCGGCAGCGCTGACTTGGCATTCGTTTCTCAACCTGACTTACATCTCGGTCTGCGCAATCAGAACGAGTACGAAGTGCAGGCTAGTGGTACTGACGCCTCGTGCAGGTGTTTTATTTCACGATCAACATCCCCGCGTCAATCCTATTCATCAAGTACGGGACGGCGGTATCCAAAGCCCTGCTGAAGAACGATAAGGTCTCGGCTGGCGAACGCGCACGCAGCCTTCAGTTCGGTCGTCGTGTCGCCATCTCTGGCATGATCGGCCTATTTGTTCTACTCACTCAGTTCATATTTATTCCCATGTCCACCGTCAGCGTGTCGTACTATCTCATGCTGTACACCCTGTCCGCTACGCTTGGTGCCCTCCAGTGTTTCACGTTCGTTATGGCGTTCCGGCCGCGCTCCAGCATTTTCGACAAGCTTCCCCAGATGTATCTGCCGTCGGGTCTTGCGTCATGGATGCCCACGTCTTCTGTAAAAGGCAAGTCCAACGTTCCGTCTGGGGCAGTAGTACCCGCCGCACCACACCCGAGCCACGTTACCCTGTAACGATGCCCTCACGTTCACGTCATGGATCAAGCCCTCGTTCCTTTAATTTGTTTACCGACTAGTGCACCCACGTTTTTGTTCCAGAGTTGTTAACAGACGTTTGATGACAGCAATACAATTTGGGTCACGATGACACGTGCGCTGGCGGGCAATTGAGAGCCGCACCAGCATGTAGGATTGGCACTCGTCTGTGTAGGGAGTTACTACCTGGGTGCAAGGGCGCGAAAACAGCCATACAACGTCAACATGCTGGTATAGATCTCCGGGGCCCATTGACGTTCCCTGGTGACACGTCACGGTACAAAGCGAGGTCAAATGAACGTGCACGTCTAAATGTAACGGCCACAATCGCTGTCCCACTGGCTGACAAGCGACTCCCCGCCCAGCAGATGTTGCTCTGGGACCTGCAAGCTGGCAATTTAAGATTCTTGTATGGTTTGCGCATTTCACTGCTTCGGTTGCGTGACCGATCAAGGACCGTGTAAGGTTGAGCAGCAGAAGCCTTGCCTCCCTCCCCCTCCCCCCAGCCGGCCAGTCACCCTTGTATTGGGACCTCGTATTGTGGCAGCTCTAGGAAGAGTTGACACAGCGAACCTGGCCGGGAACGGCGCAGTGCCCCGCGAGGGTCGACCGCCCCCTTGGAGACGTCGTACGGGGCTCCCAAACAGAGTTCCAGGAGGGGACAAAGCTGTCTACCCAGTTCCATGTATTAAGCGGTTCCTCTCTCGCAGTCCAGGCACTACCCACTCAACGTCAGCCTCGATAATCGCGTCGCCAGATTCGCCACTTACAAGCCAAGCCTAGAGGTGCCATGCTCAAGGCATGTATGTGTGGTGACCGCACCGCCGAGTGCACACGAGCGTGCGTGAGACTGCTAATAGCGTAATGATAATGGACGGGCAACGGGGGCAGCTGCCAGGACGGTCGGTCACGTGATCAGGTCACGTGGGTGGCGGGTACGACATCACTCCCAAGCAGACGTCGGAGACGGCGATGAAGAGGAGGACCCGAGATAGGAAGAAGATGCCGGTGGACACGTGTCGCAGCTGACTCAGACATCCCACACAAACAGGCGGCGCCACTGGTTCCAGCACCGCCCTCACGGATGCGTTTGGACCAAACGCTGCCTCGTCATTTTCAGCCGCAAACGAGTCGTGATGGGCTCGAAATTACGTTAAAACGTTGTCCGCTCAAGGTATACGTCGTCTAATCAGAACAAGGCGGGTGTAGGACAACTGCTTTCGGAGCGACGTCTAAACACGTACGCTATTCAATCGCGTGGGACTGTCAATCATGACGCTGTTTCGCCTGCTAGGTACAAGACCCGATCGCCAATCGCCGCTATGCTAGAAGAGCAGGCCGGGAGAGTACGACTCGCCCTGTCGCTCTCGGCGTACCGATCAACATCCAGCAGTAATTGCCAAATTAGTTGTAAAGCGATGGCGCCGATATTGGTCGTGCGCCTCGGCGTTCTCGCCCTGCTGTGCCTCAAGCTATCGACAGCGAAGCTGATCGCCACCTACCCTGCTAGCAATGCGTCCACGGCGATCACGATGAAGACTGCCACGTTCCGCCACGCCAACACCAGCTTCTCAGTCGCCGGCCGCCTTCGTTTCGTGGACGGATCTGACCCGTCCGACCTCGGCAAGGAAATTGCCGGTACGATTATCGTCGTTGATTTCGGGGCATACGAGAACGCGTTCGCATGGGGAAGAGCCTGCCGGTCTCAAGCGTGTGTCGGCGTGGTCATGGTAACGCGAATCGACCCGACCGTGTCGAGCCTGGAAGCATGGGTCCAGGCTGACCGGGCCGTTCGCCCCAGTGAGCAGATCTCGCCGACGCCAATTGTCATTCTCGACGGCAAGGAAGCCTTGGCATCCATCGATGAAGTTCGCCGTCAATCCGAACCGGTCTACGCCACGATGGACTCGAGCGATATCGTAGAAGGCACGTCGATGTCAGTGGTGTACGCGGGTCCAGGGGCAACAGTCGCGTTCGGTATCGCCTGGTTCGTCAACGTTGTCAACGTGATCACTACCGCCTACAAGGTCGCTGCATTCGCAATCGGTTGGCTTCCGTGACCATTTGCATTGGATGCGTGCCCGGTAATAACACGTCGTGTGTATTGCCCCACAGATAGCGAAGGCAAGCTGCGACCCGTTCCGCTCTACCCGAGTACCGTGTTTGTGACGGTGCTGGTTGCGTCTACGATTCGTTTGCTGTTTTTCGGCAACGCCGCCTTCAGCCAGTTACAAGGGCTGTCAAAACCCGTCTACCGAATCGCGATCACGGCGTTCATTCCGGTTACGTTTACCGCAACGGCCGCCATCGGCATGGCAATGCACGACCACGTGATGCAGTTGAAGCAAGTCAGCACTAGGCACAAGGTTGCCGTTTATTCGCTGCTGACAGCACTGGGCCTCGTTTTCGCGATCGACCTGGCTGGCACATTCGCAGCAGCGCTGACTTGGCATGAGTATCTCAACCTGACCTACATTTCGGTCTGCGCAATCAGAACGAGTATAATGAAGTGCAGGCGAGTGGTACTAACGCCTTCTGCAGGTGTTTTACTTCGGGATCAACGTCCCCGCGTCAATCCTGTTCATCAAGTACGGGACGGCGGTATCCAAAGCCCTGCTGAAGAACGATAAGGTTTCGGCTAGCGAGCGCTCACGCAGCCTTCAGTTCGGTCGTCGGGTCGCCATCTCTGGCGTGATCGGCCTATTTGTTCTACTCACTCAGTTCATATTTATTCCCATGTCCACCATCAGCGTGTCGTACTATCTCATGCTGTACACCTTGTCCGCTACGCTTGGTGCCCTCCAATGTTTCACGTTCGTTATGGCCTTCCGTCCGCGTCCCAGCCTCTTGCACTCACTTGCCCGGATATATCCACCAACTCCATGAAATACAATGCGGGCTTGAACGGACAGGGAATGGTCTGTAACTGTAGCACCACCAGGTGTCGAGGGAGCACTATGCTAGCTACTTGTCATGGAGTGGAGGATATTGGTAGTTGGGTGAGCCTGTAGACGAACGCCTCGATACAGTTCCAGCGATATGAGCTCCGACCTCAACCGCGTATTGGTCAGTACGGTTGTTCTAATAGATTGGCTCAGCATGCATAATATCACCGATCGCTCCGCGGCGTACCACTTAGCATTTCGGCATAAGTCGCCTGGTGAGCTGCGTGAAATGGCTTTGCTCCTCGACGCTTTCGCCCTGCTGCTCCTTGGCATGTGCCACGGCAAGCTGCTGGTTACCTACGACGTAGGCAACACGTCAATTATGGTCACGGTCAAGACGGCCACGTTTCGTCATGGCAATACGAGCTTCTCTATTACTGGCCCACTTCGCTTCTGCGACGGACCAAACCCGTCCGCCCTCGCCGATGACGTTGCTGGGACGGTTCTTGTCGCCGACTACGATGCGTATGGGAACTCCTTTGCATGGGCCCGAGCCTGTCAATCACGTGGATGCATTGGAGTGGTGATGCTGACGAGGGTGAACCCAACCATCACCAGCCTGGATGCCTGGGTCGAGACCGACAGGGCCGCCAGCCGCAACGAGCAGATATCAGCGGTGCCACTCGTCATTATCGATGGCAATGATGCTTTGACCTCCATGGAGGATGTCCGCCGTCTAGCCGGACCGGTTATTGCCACGATGGACTCGAGCGACATCATGGACGGCACGTCAGCGTCAGTGGCATTCGGTTCTGCAGGCGTCACCGCCGCGTTCGTCGTCGCCTGGCTCGTCAACGTTGTGAACATGGCCGCTGCCGTATACAAATTTGCCGCATTCGCAATTGGTACGTTCTGCTATTTTCAAATGTGTCTCTCCTGGTAACCAGTCCCACAGACCGTGAGGGCAATCTGCGCGCCATTCCGCCGTACCCATGCATTGTATTCTCGACGGCGCTTGTATCGTCCACGCTCCGAATGCTGTGGTTCGCCGACGCTGCGTTTTACAGCTTGCAATCGTTCTCTAGGGTATTTTACCGGATCCTGATCACGTTATTCATTCCGATCGGGTTCGCGGGGACGGCCGCCATTGGTATGGCGATGCACGACCACCTAAAGCAGGGCAAGACAGTCAGCATGCAGCACAAGGTCACTGTGTATTCCTTGCTTTCGGTTCTGGGCATCGTCTTCACGGTCGACATTGTTGGCACTTTCGTTGCAGCAGTGACTTGGCACGAATACTTCGACGTTACGTACCTATCTGTATGTGAGCAGTATCACGTATGTTCTATGTGCATATGTCGTTAATGACTTCTGCAGTCGTTTTATTTCCTGATGAACTTTCCGGTTTCGGTTCTGTTTATCAAGTACGGGATCGCCGTTTCGAATGCCCTGTTGAAGAACGACAACATCTCGACTGTGGAACGAGCCCGCAGCCTTCAGTTCGCTCGTCGCGTGATCGTGTCCGGAGTGGTTGGCGTTGTTCTATTACTGTCGCAGGTCCTCTTTATCGCCATGTCATTGAACAGTGTATCACACTACCTCGTGCTGTACACACTTGCGGTCACCCTGGGCGCCATTCAATGCTATACGTTTATCTTAGCGTTCCGCCCGCGCTCCAGCATCTTCGACACACTCGCCCATGCATACCTGCCATCGGCGCTTCTCTCCTCACTGCCTAGGACCACGAGCGATGAAAACTCCAAGGATCTCCCGAAAACTGCACGAGCGACCGCAATGATGGCCGAACCTCAGGCGATCAACAATGCTATGTAACCCCACGTGTACTCAACTGTATCATTTTGAATATATTCTGTGTCCCCAATTGTTGCCGCCCCTTCGTGCAATGCCATCCCGTTGCCGCCGTCCACAGCGCCCGGCGCGCGAGCCGCAAAAGCGTTCTTACCGCTACCGAATCGCGATCATGACGTTCATTCCGGTTACGTTTACTGCAAGTTTGCAACGGCCGCCATCAGTATGGCCATGCACGACCATCTGGGGCAGTTGAAGCCAGTCATCGCGTGGCATTAGTTTACAGTCTATCCACTGCTGACAGCACTGGGCACCGTTTTCGCGATCGACCTGGCTGACACATTCGCGGCAGCGCTGACTTAGAATGAGTATCGCACCTTACCTACATTTCGGCCTGGGCAATCAGAAAGAGTACGACGTGCAGGCCTGTGGTACTAACGCCTTCTGCATGTGCTGTATTTCGTGGTCAACATCCCCGCGTCAATCCTTTCTATCAAGTACGGGACGGCGGTGACCAAAAGCCCTGCTCAAGAACGATAAGGCCTGGGCTGGGCAGCGCGCACGCAGCCTTCAGTTCGGACGTCGTTTCACCATCTCTGGCATGATCGGCCTATTTGTTCTACTCACTCGGTTCATATTTTTCCCGTGTCCACCGTCAGCGTTTCCTACTATCTCGTTCTGTACACCTTGTCCGCTACTCTGGGTGCCCTCCAGTGTTTCGCGTTCGTTATGGCATTCCGTCCGCGTCCCAGCCTCTTGCACTCACTTGCCCGGATATATCCACCAACTCCATGAAATGCAATGCGGGCTTGAACGAACAGGGAATTGCCTGTAACACAGTTCCAGCGATATGAACTCCTACCTCATCCGAGTATTCATCAGAGTTGTTGTTCTAATAGGTTGGCTCAGCATGCACGATATAGCCGATCGCTCCGCGGCGTACCACTTAGCATTTCTGTTAAAGTCGCCTGGTGAGCTGCGTGCAATGGCCTTGCTTCTCGGCGCTTTCGCCCTGCTGCTCCTTGGCATGTGCCACGGCAAGCTGCTGGTTACCTACGACGTAGGCAACACGTCAATCATGGTCACTGTCAAGACGGCCACGTTCCGTCATGGCAATACGAGCTTCTCAGTTTCTGGCCCCCTTCGTTTCTGCGACGGACCAAACCCGTCCGCCCTCGCCGATGACGTCGCTGGGACGGTTCTTGTCGCTGACTACGATGCGTATGGGAACGCATTTGCATGGGCGCGAGCCTGTCAGTCACGCGGATGCATCGGAGTGGTGATGCTGACGAGGGTGAACCCAACCATCACCAGCCTGGAGGCCTGGGTCGAGACCGACAGGGCCGCCAGTCGTAATGAGCAGATATCAGCGGTGCCACTCGTCATTATCGATGGCAATGATGCTTTGACTTCCATGGATAATGTCCGCCGTCTAGCCGGACGTGTTATTGCCACGTTGGACTCGAGCGACATCATGGACGGCACGTCAGCGTCAGTCGCCTTCGGTTCTGCAGGCGTCACCGCCGCGTTCGTCGTCGCCTGGCTCGTCAACGTTGTGAACATGGCGGCTGCCGTATACAAATTTGCTGCATTCGCAATCGGTACGTTCTGCTATGTTCATGTGTGTCTCTGCTGGTAACAGTCCCACAGACCGTGAGGGCAATCTGCGCGCCATCCCGGCATACCCGTGTATTGTATTCTCGACGGCGCTTGTATCGTCCACGCTCCGAATGCTGTGGTTCGCCAACGCTGCGTTTTACAGCTCGCAATCGTTCTCTAAGGTTTTTTACCGGATCCTGATAACGCTGTTTATTCCGATCGGGTTCGCAGGGACGGCCGCCATTGGTATGGCGATGCACGACCACCTAAATCAGGGTAAGACAGTCAGCATGCAGCACAAGGTCACTGTGTACTCCTTGCTTTCGGTTCTGGGCATCGTCTTCACGGTCGACATTGTTGGAACTTTCGCGACAGCAGTGGCTTGGCACGAGTACTTCGACGTGACGTACCTCTCTGTATGTGAGGAGTACCACGTCTGATCTATGTGCATGGGTTGTTAATGACTTCTGCAGTCGTTTTATTTCCTGATGAACTTTCCCGTTTCGGTTCTGTTTATTAAGTACGGGATCGCCGTATCGAATGCCCTGTTGAAGAACGACAATATCTCGACTGTGGAACGAGCCCGAAGCCTTCAGTTCGCGCGTCGCGTGACCATATCCGGAGTGGTTGGCATTGTTGTGTTACTGTCGCAGGTCCTCTTTATCGCCATGTCATTGAACAGTGTATCACACTACCTCGCGCTGTATACACTTGCAGTCACACTGGGCGCCATTCAATGCTATACGTTTATCTTAGCGTTCCGCCCGCGCTCCAGCATCTTCGACACACTCGCCCAGGCCTACCTGCCATCGGCGCTTCTCTCCTCACTGCCTAGGACCACGAGCGATGAAAAATCCAAGAATCTCCCGAGAACTGCACGAGCGACCGTGGCCGAATCTGGGGCGATCAACAGTGCTATGTAACCCACCTGTACTTATTTGTATCCCGTCAGCCATTTTGAATAAAGTTTGCCCCCCCCCCCCCCCCTTCGTGTAGTCTTTTTGTACTGCACTAGAGAGGATCGGATTTCCTCCCATTCAGGGGTTGCCGTCATGGTTATAAGAAATGCAGGAGGGCCCAGGTATAGCGCAGGTGTTGAGGTAGCGCTGGAACGTGTTCCTCGGACCACGGATGAAGCTGGGGGCCGGTAGCCGGACCAACCGATCTCGATTGAGGTTAATGTCCAGGTTGTCGTCGTGCGGCTCGACATTTCGTCGTGAACCGCGGAGAATATATTGGTGCCTTTCGATAACACGGAGGCGATCGTTCTCCACCTTCCAGTACATGTCACAAAGCCATTGCTGGTGTAGGCGGCCGCAATGATGTAAGAGGTCAGCTCCATCCGGCCCGTCGTTGTGTTCATCGATGATGTCGCGGACGTGCAGCCCGGGCGCCTCGAGACAGTTCCAGCGATATGTGATCGTACCTCAACCGCGTATGCGCCTGTAGTGTTGCCCTAGTACATTGACTCGGCATGCACGATATAGCCGATCGCCGATCGCCCCGCGGCGTACCACTTAGCATTTCGGTTAAAATCGCAAGTCAGCTGCGTGCAATGGCCTTGCTTCTCGGCGCTTTCACCCTGCTGCTCCTTGGCATGTGCCACGGCAAGCTGCTGGTTACCTACGACGTAGGAAACACGTCCATCGTGGTCACTGTCAAGACGGCCACGTTTCGTCATGGCAATACGAGCTTCTCAGTTTCTGCCCCCCTTCGTTTCTGCGACGGACCAAACCCGTCCGCCCTCGCCGATGACGTCGCTGGGACCGTTCTTGTTGCCGACTACGATGCGTATGGGAACGTATTTGCATGGGCGCGAGCCTGTCAATCACGTGGGTGCATCGGAATGGTGATGCTGACGAGGGTGAACCCAACCATCACCAGCCTGGATGCCTGGGCCGTGACCGACAGGGCCGCCAGCCGCAACGAGCAGATATCAGCGGTGCCACTCGTCATTATCGATGGCAATGATGCTTTGACCTCCATGGAGGATGTCCGCCGTCTAGCCGGACCGGTTATTGCCACGATGGACTCGAGCGACATCATGGACGGCACGTCAGCGTCAGTGGCATTCGGTTCTGCAGGCGTCACCGCCGCGTTCGTCGTCGCCTGGCTCGTCAACGTTGTGAACATGGCCGCTGCCGTATACAAATTTGCTGCATTCGCAATCGGTACGTTCTGCTATTTCCAAATGCGTCTCTGCTGGTTAACCAGTCCCACAGACCGTGAGGGGAATCTGCGCGCCATTCCGCCGTACCCGTGTATTGTATTCTCGACGGGGCTTGTATCGTCCACGCTCCGAATGCTGTGGTTCGCCGACGCTGCGTTTTACAGCTTGCAATCGTTCTCTCAGGTCTTTCACCGAATCCTGTTAACGTTGTTCATTCCGATCGGGTTCGCGGGGACGGCCGCCATTGGCATGGCGATGCACAACCACCTAAATCAAGGTAAGACAGTCAGCATGCAGCACAAGGTCACTGTGTACTCCTTGCTTTCGGTTCTGGGCATCGTCTTCACGGTCGACATTGTTGGCACTTTCGCGGCAGCAGTGACTTGGCACGAATACTTCGACGTGACGTACCTAGCTGTATGCACGAGTACCACGTCTGTTCTATGTGCATGGGTTGTTAATGATTTCTGCAGTTATTTTATTTCCTGATGAACATTCCCGTTTCGGTTCTGTTTATCAAGTACGGGATCGCCGTTTCGAATGCCCTGTTGAAGAATGACAAGATCTCGACTGTGGAACGAGCCCGCAGCCTTCAGTTCGCGCGTCGCGTGATCGTGTCCGGAGTGGTTGGCATTGGTGTATTACTGTCGCAGGTCCTCTTTATCGTCATGTCGTTGAACAGTGTATCGCACTACCTTGTGCTGTACACGCTTGCGGTCACACTGGACGCCATTCAGGGCTATACGTTTATCTTAGCGTTCCGTCCGCGCTCCAGCATCTTCGACACACTCGCTCAGGCCTACCTGCCATCGGCGCTTCTCTCCTCAATGCCTAGGGCCACGAACGATGAAAAATCTAAGAATTTCCCGACATATGCACGATCAATGGTGGCCAAACCTCGGGCGATCAACAATGCTCTGTAACCCCCACGAGTACTCAATTTGTATCCCGAGCCATTTTGAATAAAGTTTGTGCCCCCAATTGTTACCGCCCTAGGTGTAGTTTTTTGTGTGCTTTGCATAACGAGTAATGGCATTCGACCTGATAAGAACGACGTCATTGACGAACGTTGAATCAGGGCCATCTTTAACAAGGCGGCGAAGCTCGTTCGCGATGTTGACGTGTCTACGTGGAGAGGGCAGCAGTTGACAATGTCCAGTGCCGGCGACTCCTCTCGTCGCAACGCCAGGACGGACACCTGTGCCGCTCGCCCCGGATCGCCCTTGTGCCTGTAATGCCTACCCACCCAGGGGCACGCGCGTATGAACCCTGGCCTCGATGCTGTGTCAGCATATATGAAGGGTTCACGTACTTTTAAGCACGATAGACTTGTTGGGGACACGGGCCATGTCTTCCGAACTGGGATCACGCGGGCCACGTTTGCCCATTGTGAGACCTGCAGGGCGTCCCTAAACTGTTGCCAAAACACGCCGCCGAAACAAACGTTGCAGTTAGCCCGCTTGGATTTACCAACCGCGTACGTGGGAGCAACCTACGGAAAGCACCAGTACGGCCAGCGGGTATCGAGAACTTCACTCGGTTGTGGCGCCAAGACTCGTGTCGCATTGCGAGGAAACCCACTGCATAAACCCGTCTTTGGAGATAATTGGAGTTGGCAGGATATATCCGAGTACCTATGGTAGTGTTTGTCCCACACTCTAGGTGCTGACTGCCACAGACTGTATGTATGGTGCTCAGTTCCACAGTTTGTATTCATATAACAAGTTCGAAATTAAAGGCGCCCGAACACTCCCCTCATATGGCGGCGCATGTAAAATCATGGTAAGGAGATTCCAATTGCAAGTATCTAAACACTGATTTCGATCGTTAAGCCCTACGTAGGTAGGCAAACGAACCGATCCGATTGCCTTTGGTGTACCAATATATATTGATATTTCATCCGTCAAGCTCCAACTACCTTGCCAATAGAGGCGCTGCCAATGATGCTGCTCTGCATCTGGCTGATACTGTGCTTTTCGACCTGCAACGCGAAGCTGATGGCGACATACACTCTGGGTAACACGTCCACTACGGTGACGATCAAGACGGCAACGTACCGTCATGGCAATACCAGCTTCTCAGTCGTCGGCCCTATACGTTTCGTGGACGGCTCCGATCCGTCCGGACTAGGGAGCGAATTCGCGGGAACAATCATTGTCGCCGACTACGATGCACATGGAAATTCATTCGCCTGGGCCAGAGCCTGCCAGGCTTGTGGATGCATCGGCGTGGTCATGCTAACAAGAGTGAACCCGACCGTGACAAGCCTGGAAGCATGGATCGAGGCCGATCGAACGGTGACGCCCGGCGAGCAGATCTCAACAACGCCGCTCGTTATCCTCGATGGTTACGAGGCCTTGGCATCGGCCGATGAAGTTCGCAGTCGTCCGGGTTCGATTCACGCCGTGATGGACTCGAGCGACATCGTTGACGGAACTTCGGCGTCAGCGTTGTTCGAGTCCCCTGGCGCCACCTTCGCGTTCGTTATCGCATGGCTCATCAACGTTGTCAACATGGCCGGTGCCCTATACAAGTTTGCCGCATTCGCAATCGGTGGGCCGCGTTGGTCCCTATTAGAAGCGTTTGTGCTCTGACACCAGCGGTTACCTTCATCGCAGATCGTGACGGGAACCTACGGGCGGTTCCACTTTATCCGTCGATTGTCTTCACAACGGGATTGGTGTCTTCCATCTTCCGCATGCTGTGGTTCGCTGATGCCGCGTTCTACAACCTACAATCGTTTTCGAAAGTGTTTTACCGAGTTCTGATCACGGTATTCATTCCAATCGGATTCGCGGGGACGGCCGCCATTGGTATGGCAATGCACGATCACCTGAAACAGGGCAAAGCAGTCAGCGTGAGGCACAAGGCCGCAGTTTACTCGCTCCTGTCTGTACTTGGCATCGTTTTCACTGTCGACATCGTCGGCACCTTCCTGGCCGCTCTGAAATGGCACGAATACTTCAACGTAACCTACATTTCGGTTAGTCGACTAGCACGCTTTCGGCACACAGGAATAGTCCAGCTGATATATTGGATTGCTCATAGACGTTCTACTTCTTGATGAACACGCCAGTGTCGATTCTGTTCATCAAATACGGTGCGGCAGTTTCGAGGGCGCTGCTGAACAATGACAAGATCTCGACTGTGGAACGTGCCCGCAGCCTTCAGTTCGCACGTCGTGTCACCATCTCTGGCGTGGTCGGCGTTGTCCTTCTTCTTACCCAGATCATGTTCATCTCCATGTCCACCAACAGTGTGTCGCACTACGTCATGCTGTACACGCTGTCGGTTTCGATGGGCGCCATCCAGTGTTTTACATTCCTGATCGCATACCGCCCGCGTTCCAGCATCTTCGACACACTGGCCGAAACGTACCTGCCATCGGGTCTTATTTCGAGCATTCCCAGGACGACAAGCGACGACAAGTCGAAAGATGCAGCCCAGCCAGCTGCCGAAAGGACTGTGACCGCGACCGCCATCGTGACCGGTCCACACATGGCCAACAACGCTCTTTAACGCATCATCGTCCACCCTCGTTCTTTGTACCGTTTTCACCTAATCCTCTCATGTTCATCTCGTTCCTTCCCGCCGCATCAATAAAAAGAAACTGTGGCCCTTGCTCCGGATCCTGTTCTGACCAGCACTGGCGTGGACACGGTCGAATAGCGAAAAGGCAAGAGATGTCGTGGGCCATTACGGTGAACATTAGTTGACGTGTTAGACGGTGAGGTTGATGGCGGCATTCGAAGGTCACTTGCCTTCTGCTGTGCATATGGGGGTTAGAAGGCAAGCCGGTGTACGACGTACTCGATTGCGGTGACGATAGGGACTGCAGCGTACCTCCACACCAAAGTCAGCTTCTCTGGCCCTCGTCGTCGTTTCGATGATCGTTGTGGCTGATGATATTGCTGGAGTGCCGGCCAGCAGGTGAACCCTGGTCCTTGTTGCAATATCGTATTTGTCAACAAAACAACGTTAGAGCTGCCGCTGTAGGTGTGTTCGATGGGTAAGCCGTACCTATGTTGATAGGTTAGCTGGCACATATGCGGTCATCGACGATGGCAATAGGTTTCGTCGTTTGCCTTCTGCTGTGTACATGGGGGTCCGAGGGCAAACTGACGGCGTCGTACGCTGTCGGTAACACGTCTTGTACGGTCACGATGAAGACTGCAACGTACCGCCTCGCCAACACCAGCTTCTCAGTCGCCGGCCATCTTCATTTCGTGGACGGTTCCGACCCGTCGGGCCTAGCTGCCGAAATCGCGGGAACGATTATTGTCGTCGACTACGATGTCTATAGTAATTCATTCGCCTGGGCCAGAGCCTGTCAGTCCAACGCATGCGCCGGCGTGGTCATGGTATCGACGAAGATGCCTACCATAGCCAGCTCGGAGGCGTGGCTGGAACGTGACAGGGGCGGCATCCACCCCGGTGAACATCTCTCGGCCACGCCGCTGGTCATTCTCGATGGCATTGACGCATTGCCGTCCATGGATGACGTTCGCAATCGTCCCGGGCCGATTACCGCAGTCCTGGACTCGTGCGATATCCAGGAAGGCACGTCGGCTTCGGCGCTATTCGCGGAACCTGGCGCCGTTGCCGCCTTCGCCGTCGCCTGGTTCGTTAATGTCGTCAACATAGTTGCTGCTATCTACAAATTCGCTGCATTCGGCATCAGTAAGTCCCCTGGTTCCAAATGACGCCGACCCCTGCTTAGCATCAGCGGATTGGCTGCGCAGGTGAGGAAGGCCATTTGCGCGTTATCCCGCTCTTCCCGTGCACAGTGTTCACGACGTCACTGGTGTCGTCCACTATTCGCATGTTGTGGTTCGCGAACGCTGCTTTCTACAATCTGCAACTGTTTTCTAGGCCCTTCTATCGAATTCTCATGACGTCGTTCGTTCCAGTCCAATTTGCAGGGACGGCGGCTATCGGCATGGCGATGCACGAGCACCTGATGCAGGGCAAGGCGGTCAGTACGCCGCACAGGCTTGGCATGTATTCGCTACTGGGCGTTCTCGGGGTCATCTTCACCATTGACGAAATCGGTACGTTCGTAGCTGCTCTGACCTGGCATGAGTACTTCAACGTAACGTACCTCTCGGTGGGTCATTGACGTGTTTCTTTGACGCTTGACGGGAATCTGCTGACCGCATGACGAACTCAGACAATCTATTTCCTGATGAACATTCCTGCATCCATTCTATTTATCAAATACGGGACGGCGGTCTCGAACGCACTGCTGACGAACGACAAGATATCGATTGTGGAACGCGCCCGCAGCCTTCAATTTGCGCGTCGTGTCGCGACCTCCGGGGCAATGGGGATTGCCGTTCTGTTGACTCAAATACTGTTTACCGCCCTGAACGCGGTCAATGTGGGATACTACTTTATGCTCTACACGCTGACGGTCACGATGGGCGCCGTGCAATGCTTCACGTTCATCAGCGCATTTCGTCCTCGTTCCAGCATCTTCGACATGCTCGCTCGGTCATATATGCCGTCATCCCTAGTGCCCTTTGCATCCCGGAGCGCGAGCCCTGAAAGAAACAAGGATGCCTCCGCCAGGATTGCTCCTGCGACCATAGACACGTGAACTTCTGCACGTGATCCGTTCATATTGCTGTGCCTCGCGTGTCTCAGTTCTCATTCCTTGCCTCCAAACTCACCATATACACTCTCATGTTACGTGCTGGAATTTGCCACTGCATTCGACGTAATCCTGATCAGTTCCATTTGTGACATTGTGGAGCACAGCGCATTCGGTTTTACGGTTAGACAGGAGTGTCGCGGGCTTTAGGGAACCCGATCATACAGCGCATCGCCAAGGGTGCAATCGTTCTGGCCGCGATATATACTCCTTTTCAGACGAAGAGCAGGCGCCTGCTCGCCATTTCGCTCGTGTTGCTGGTCGCCCCCGGGTCACTCCTCGTCCGTTTGGTGAAGCTCGCACCGAAGTCAAGGGACGTCTCTGCATCCTCCTCATCGTCCTTCAAATCCTCATCCCCTGAACATACCTATGTTGACGTTACCAGAGAGTCCGGCGCCGTCCACCGTGATCGACGGAAGGGTCGACGATGAAATGCGAAGTTCGCCTTCGTCTTTGTATTTACCATGCGCGCCGCTAGCTGTTGACCAAGAGATAGAGGGTGCGTAAGAGCGGTCCCAGGTATGTTTCGGATTGGGTACGTTTGGGATATCACCAGTGAATATTATTGTGGCGTACCGTACCGTCGACTCTATCCAGCGAGACGCAATGGTAATGTCGCTGAGCATTTGTCTCCTCGTGTGCCTATGGGTATCCGAGGGCAGGCTGCTGGCGACGTACGGCACGCAGAACACATCCCGGACGGCCACGATGAGAACGGCAACGTACCGCCACGGGAACACGAGTTTCGCAATCGTCGGCCCCCTGCATTTCGTGGACGGGTCGGACCCGGCCGCGCTCGGCACGGAAATCGCGGGGAAGATCATTGTCGCTGACGGCGACGCCTACGGGAACTCATTCGCCTGGGCCAGAGCCTGCCAGTCCCACGAATGCGTCGGCGTCGTTATGGTCACGACGGTAATGGGTGCGGTCGCCAGCCTGGAAGCGTGGTTGGAGACTGACAAGACTGGGTACCCGAGCACAGAGCGCTCCCCGATACCTGTTGCCACTCTTGACGGCACAGACGCCCTGGCGTCCATGGGCGACGTTCGCGGTCGTCCCGGTCTGATCATTGCCATGCTGGACTCGTGCGATATTGCGGATGGCACGTCGACGTCCCTGCTATTCGCGGCACCGGGCGCCACGGCCGCGTTCGTCCTCGCCTGGCTCGTCAACATTGTCAACATGGTCGCCGCCATCTACAAGCTCCTGGCGTTTGCAATCGGTTGGTTATACATGTGCATGCAACGATCTGCGTCTGCGCTAATACCCGGTGCTGTGGCTATTGCTCAGATCGGGAAGGCCACCTTCGTGCCGTGCCACCCCTGCCCTGCGTCGTGTTCGTTACGTCGTTGACATCATCCGCCATCCGCATGCTGTGGTTCACCAATGCCAGCTTCTACGATTTGCAAGCGTTTTCCAAGCCCTTGTACCGAGTTCTGAGTTCGGCGTCGATCCCAATCGGGTTCGCCGGGACGGCCGCCATCGGCGTCGCGATGCACAACCACCTGATGCATGGCATGTTTGTCAGCGTGCAGCACAAGGTTGCCGTGTATTCATTGGTCTCCCTTGTCTGCCTCATCTTCACGTTCGACCTGATCGGCACCGTCGCAGCCGCCGTGACCTGGCACGAATACTTCAACATAACGTACCTAGCGGTTGGCGCAGCGCGTTCCGCTTCTAATGTAAGGCAGAACGTCCCTAATCGAGGAACATGCACAGGGTTTCTATTTCCTGATGAATATTCCCGTGTCGATTCTGTTCATCAAGTACGGGGTGGCGGTGTCGAACGCGCTGCTGAAGAACGACAAGATCTCCGCTGTCGAACGCGAGCGTAGCCGCCAATTCGCTCGTCGTGTCGCCGTCTCCGGTGCATTCGGCATCGGCAATCTGCTGTCCCAGGTCCTGTTTGCCCTCCTGTACACGTCCAGCGTGTCACACTATCTCATGCTGTACACCCTGTCCGTTACGATCGCCGCCATGCAATGCTACACGTTCACGACCGCCTTCCGCTCCCGTTCCAGCATTTTCGACTCGGTGGCGCAGGCGTACCTGCCACCTGTGCTCCGCTTCATGGTGGCCCACAAGACGGCCAGCGACGACCAAACAGCCAGGTTGGCCGACTCCAGGATTATGCCCACGACCAGGACCGTGACGGTCAAACACAAGGTTGCCGTCGACGCTACTTAACTCGAACGTTGCTTCATCGTGCGTCGTCGAATGCGCTCGCGTTGCTGTGCTGTGTCGCCTTCGCGTCACGCCCAGTACTCACGCGACGCTCTATAGATTCCAACCTCGTTATCTGAGTATAAACGCAATGTATGCGATGACTGGTGATCACGTGCACAATGGTTTGTACCAGGTGCGCGCGCGTTCAGTGTCGACCGAATCTGCTTGCCCACACACACCGGTATGGGGACCTACAGGCCACTGGAGGCGGTGGAGGCCGGCTCCGAGTTGCTGGCCACCGACGACGTGCCGGCACACGGCGTCTCTGCTTCCACGACGATCGACACTGTGCTCGACACGCTGCGATTCCTACCCGGATCCGCCTCGGTCCATTGTAATCATCGCTCTACACGAGACGTGCGCTGATACCGACGTCCGAGTCAGGCCGTGCTGGATATTGACGGGAACAACGGCAAGACGCCCGTCTGGGAGGGCGACCTGCAGATCCGGGACGCCAGTGATCTGGCCGGGCTCGATGGCGCGCTTGCATCCACCTGGAGCAAGTACTTCTTCTCTCTCGTTGACGGCACGATGTACTACAAACGGCATCGCCCCGACGCCTCCAACCGAGGAGCCTTCCGCATCGCCTTTATCCTCGCACCTGTCTGTCATTCATTTGGTGCCAGGCCACCATGTACGCGACGTGCGGGTCACTGACCCTGATCCGCCTGCAGGAAGTGGTGGTCGTTGACGATATGAGCGCGTCGGCGTTCGCATCGTTGCGCCCGCGTTCCGACCTGGAAGTCGTTGACGCCGACGATATCGACGCCGGTTGTATCAAGCACGTCGACGGCGCCGACGTCACGATCGTCACACCGCACCGTATCAAGTTCATGAAATGCCCAAGGTCGGCGATCCGACTGCTCCCCCCGATTTGCGCTGCTGTCTGACACGAACGACAGCGCCCAGACACGGTGTGAACTTGTCGACGTGATGCGGGCCCATCTGCGGGCCCGTCTCGGCGACAAGCTCTGGGCGGCCAAGGTCGAAGCCGGCCGCATATCGCTGCCCTTGATTCAGGAGCAGATCCGCCTGAACAGTCAACTCTACAACGATTTTCGCGAAAGGCTGGGTACGATCTGGTCGTCTGGCTCCACAACGCGCGCGTACGTCTAACGTTGGAAGTGGGCAGTGGAGGACGGGCCGGTGAAGGTCATGGAAAGCGTTCAGACGAGCCGGTCCAAGCCACGCCACGGCGTGCTCGAAGTCGCCATGATCACGTCGCCTACGACGCCGCCGACGTACCGCTCGAAGCAATTCATCCTGATGGACGGCGCCCTGTAACGACACACCTCGCCTGACATGCATCCTCGGGCCTGATACGAATGGTGACTGGGGGGCGGCTAGGTACTGGTTCCCAGACAACGACCACAGGTCGCTGGAGTCCTGTCTGGCGCTGAAGTACGCCAGCGTCGCGTTGGACGAAACGGCCATCCGGGAAGGGGAGTTCGCCATGGATGTCCAGACGCCGCTGCGCATGCTGAAATTACGGGCCAAGCACGCCGTCAGCCTGGCCGAATGGTTCCATTCGCTGGTGTCCGCCATCAGCCAGACCAACACCGGATTGGACGTCGCTGGTACGATTCCCACATGTCGTGAACTCCGACTGTTGTGCCCCGAACACGTTGAGCAGGTTCACCGGCCGACCTGCCTCCCGATGCTGCTGTTGCCGACGTCGACCAGCTGATCGCCCACATCAACAGCATTCAGGCCTCGGACCTGTCCATCTGCGACCTGGATCGTATCCCGGACGGCGAGAAACGCTGGCGCGACTACCTGGTCCAGGCCAGGCAGGTTCGTGCTTGCACCAACGTTCCTCGACGTGATCTGCCCCACCCGCTCAGCGACAGCCGCCAGATCGATCTCTGGGAATGCAGGAACGACGTCCCGGAGTGGCGCCTGACGATGCCCGAGAAGATCGTCTGGAAGTACCTGCTGCCGACCGCTCCGCACCGTCTCCCGTCCCTGCCGTCGTCCATCGCTGCCCCAATCCTGGCCGAGTTCCAGAGTGCCGACACGAGGCCGAAGGTGCGTCCTGGCCCCAGCAGTACGCGCATGGCCGCCGTTCAACGTTCTTGTGCCAGTGTCGCCACCCACGTCGTGAACTCTTCGACCCGCTCCTGCACTGGGTCACCGGCGAGCTCAACAAGCTGTTTGCCAAGTGGCGCATGTCGATCGAGAGCGCGACGGCCCCGGTCCCTGCTAAGGACAACGACAGTAGGAGGAGGCGGGGCGGGCGCTCCTCGAAACGTAACTGGGTTGACGTGGCAAATGGGTGTAGAGAGCGACCTGCAGCCGGATCAGTGCTCTGTCATTGTGGCGTTCGCGAACGGGTCCAACAACCCGACAGGCCTGGCCATGTGCGGGCCGGACCAGCCCGTTGTGACGATCGGTCGCGATTCGTGCAACACGTTGCCGCTGGCGGACGAGCGTGTGTCACGCGCGCACGCCAAGATCGTCTACGTGAAAGGCGGTATAGCAGGGCGTCACGTGCGGGCGCTTCCATGCGGGACATCTCACTACCGGACGTCGATGCCCAGAACTGGAGCTGTTCGACATCGGGTCGCTATCGGGCACGAGGGTGAACAACAGCAGCGTGGGGCACAAGGCGGTGAAGGTCGGCGACGAGATCGTCGTCGGCACGTCCACGATCCGGATCGAGCAGCGCAAGGCACGGCCGCAGTCGTTCGGGACCCGCCTCAGACAGAAGCTGGCGTCGTTCGGCAAAGACTGACGCGAAGCGCGCGCCTCCAGACGATAAACCATTGCGACCCCTCATGTTCCAGACGACGTGCCGGTTTACAGAGGCAGCGCCCAGCGTATGTAGGAGCGGCCCAGGACGACCTGCATGTTCTCCAGCGGGGACGCCTTGCGATACAGGCCGACACGCGAATGGGCCAGCATGCGATCGAACTGGGTATCGTTCGTCATGAGCATGCGGAATTGCTCCTGGTAGATGAGCGCGGTGATCGCCAGGCAGGCCATGGCGTTCACGACGTTGACGCCGGTCACGATGGAGGTTGGCGTCCAGGACAGCATCCAGTCGGACGCGGTGGCAATCGAGTACGCCAGGTACAGCAGGGACGCGTGCATCAGGTAGAACAGCATCTGCAGATAGTACCGGTGGTTCGCGATGCCAATGCAGGTCGCAAGGACCTTGCAGTGATGGTTCTGTTCCCACGTAAGCCTGGCGCACGGCAGATGTGCATCGTCTCGTACCATTCGCATGACACACGTGTTGCACTGCCGGCAGTGGTGCGTTCTCGGCGGCCGATAGCTATTGCAACCCTTCGTGCACATGTCGACGGCCCCCCTGTGATGATGATGATCGTCGTCGAGGGCGGGCGCGCCAGGCGCGAACAATGGCACCAGTTCGATGCCCGTACTCTCCATCGTCAGCGCCGTGCCCGCCTGCCGCCCAGCCTGCCCGTCGATGTCGATCGACACCGAATCCTTGCCGGAGTCGGCATGGGCGGACGATACCCATTCTACGCCGGGGAACAAAGCGTCCCCGTCGTCGTCGTCGTTGTCGACGACCAGTATGCCATGCGCCGCGAACTCCTGCCGTTATGTCGACTCAGACGGCTCATCTCCAGCAACGAGATTCGACAGCGTCGCTTACGCCTGCGGTCCGGCTGTGGTCGACCTGCCGAACCCTTCGAGCGACGTCCTTCCCCGATTGCAGGTCGACGAGCTGGGCCCTGGCCATCTGCATCGCTTTCGCCATGCCGGCCGACGTTGTCGCTGGCCGTGATGCCGGGTCGGCCGTCTGCTCTGCGAACTCGGGCGTCTCCGGCGCCGAACCGGCCGTCCCGTCCCATGCCCTCCACGCCTTGGGCACTGTTCCCAAATTCAGTTCCCCATCGTCGTTCGTCGGGGGGACGCGCGCCCCCATACGCGTATGGTCCACTGTCAGGACGCGGATCAGGGCAGTGACCGCCAGCGCCAGCTCGACCAGGATGATGCCGGCAACCAGCCTGGACCGCACCGTCGTCGCGACGACCGCAACGGCGTACAGCAGCGTCGCGATCGCGCCGACGCGCACGCAGACGAACACGGCCGTGCCCATTGCCGAGTGAGGCGAGATGGGCGACGCGGGCCACGACACGCGACGTTACGTCGTTGCCGGCGCCGGCGGTACCCGCACCCGCCAACGCCTGTAACGAACCCATGATGACGACCCGCACGTACCGGCCTGGGCGCGCTCCTCCTGCCATCGGCCGATGCGCGTTGTCGTCGTCCGGCTATTTCGGGGACGATCTGCATTCTGCTGCCAGGCCTAAAACCGGACCGAGGCGGTGTGTGTACGTGTAGCAGGAAATAGACGGGCGAACCCAGGTGCCGATGTGGATGACCGGACGGAACGTGCCCCTAAGCCAGCGCCGCCAGTCTGGATCGCGGCCTGCCAGCGTCGTCGTCGACATGTACGCCTTCACGACAGCGGTGCACCACCAGGCGACCGTACCGGAAGGGGCGGCGGCGTCGGCGGCGCGCCACGAACCATCGCTCGACGAGTACCAGCGCCTGCGCTCCCTGCTCCAGCACCTGTCCCGATCGAGCTCCCGCGTCGACCGGGATCGTGCCGCCCAGGTCAGGGCCCGGTTCATTGCCCTGCAGAGGCAGCTGACCTCGAGAACGCAACGACCGCCCTTTGCGTGCTTCTGACCGACCGTCGTGGACGTACCAGGCGCCACTGTTATTATCCTAGATATATACACACACACAGCGATTCCCGTTCGCCCGCCACCGCCGACGATATCGCAGCCGGGTACCGTGCCCTGATCCCTGTGTGTCAGTCGCCAAGCATTCCCATAGACGTGCCGCATGCTGTCGATCACATCGCCGCCCGTGGTCGACGACGTCGCCCAGCTTCGTCAGCGCCGGGCGTCGGACGGCCTGCGCCTGCCGATCGTCGCTGTGCGAGCGCCGACCGCGCTGGCGCCGCGCCCGCACCTGACCTGCATCAAGCATCAGTGCAGGAACCGACGACCGGATCCCCTGCCGAGCGGGTACTGCTCGCCGTACTGCGACCAGCACGCGCCCATCGCGTCGTACGGGCGGTCGCACGGCAACGGCTCCGAACGCGACGACGGCGACGATGGACGGCTGGCGGTTGACGTACGGCCGCTGTCGTCGTCGTCGTCGCCTCGCAGCGCGGGCACGGGACGTAACCCGCTGAGCGGCGCGCTCCACCCGCTGATCGCCATTCTCCAGCACTCGCGCCCGTCGCTGTCGCCGTACCTGGCGGCGATGGCCGCGCCGACGCCCCTGATCCGGGTGGAGGGCCTGCCGGCCCCAGACCTGTCCACGACGACGTGCCCGGACGTGCACGACCACGCGCCGATCGTTCGTACACGTCGATCTGTCGTCGTGGGTGCACCTGACGTGACGCGCGCGCCCAGGTCGACGTCGTCGTGCTGCGCCATGCGGGCGAGGTCCCCAACGAGTACCAGACCGTCACGCTCTGCCTGTCGGGGCAGAAGGCGCTGCGCAGCGTCGCCCTGGCGTATCGCCGGTCGACGACGGACGCCCCGATCACGCACGTCGCCGTCTGCCACGACGAGCGCTGGTGCCCGTTCGGGTTCGAGTTCGTCCGCTGGGCGTCCAGCCCGGCGCCGGCCAACCTGAACCCGGGCCAAGTGCCCGGCGTCTTCCTCGTCGTCAGGCGCGACAGGACGTGCCCGGTCCTGACGACGCTCGGCGTCGTGTGCGGCGGGGCGGCCGCGACGACCGACCTGCCGGCCGGGTTGGATGTCGTCGGGCAATGTACGTCCGACCTGGACCCGACGGGCAACTTCACACAGGACGCGGCGACGCTGAACGCCTGGGCACAATCCGCCGCGTGCGACCAGGTCGGGCGCCGCCCCCCAGTGCTCTCGATGTCGACCGCGCCAGGCTGACCGTTCGCAGAGGTACCTGGCGCTGTGGTTCGACACCAAGGCCATGGTGCACAGCACGCTTCGGCTGTGCAACGGCGCGAGCGACCTGGAAGTCAGGGCCGTCGTATGCCTCCTGTCGGCTGGGCGCGCAGACCCTGGTCGGGGTTCGTCCTGACGACCTGATTCGTCGTAGGTCGTTCGCGTACGTGACGGATGTCGAGATCAGCGCAGCGTCGCTGTCGATCCTGTTGAAGCTCGAGCAGCAGCTGTTCGCCAGCAACGCCGCGCTCTGCAACCAGGCCGTCTGCATCCTCAGCAAGCTGGGCGTGACGATGGCGTCGCGGTCGTCGCCATGGGCGCCCGTCGCCCAGCAGTGCCAGTCGCTGGTCGCCAAACTGATCCGGCACCACGCGTCCGCCATCTCGCTCGCCACGTTCCTCACCGCCGTCGACGCGCTGGTAGGTTCGCCGCCGACGCGGCCCAGGACCGACGCCATCGCCTCGCTCGTCCAGCAGTGCGGCGTCGAGCAGGCCACGCGCGACCCCAGGATCGTCGCAGACATCGTAGGCGCCGCCACACGTGCGGCACGATTGCTGGTTAGGTCGCGCGCCTGACGGTCTGCACCCGCAGGTGATCGATCTCGTACAGCTGCGCGACAGCGAAGCGTCGCCCGAGTGGCCATCGCAGTGCCAGGCGTTCGCCGATCGTTGGTTCACGTCGGATCGGTCGAAGCGCGCCGCCGGCCTGCTGCTGGCGTGCTCGCGGGTCGCCTCCCATCCAGGCAGCGACGCGGCATCGGTGACCACCTGCCTGATGATCGTGCAGCAGTGCCTGTCGTCCATCAGGAACATCGACGACGACATTGTCATTGGCGTCGTCGTCAGGAAACAGGTGGTCCCGTGCGTCGTCGAGGCAACGATCTCCGATTTGGCGTTCGCCACGCCGGGCGTCTTCGCGTTCGCCCTCGATGTCGTCGATCGCGTCCTCTGGAAACAGCATCGGCGATCGCTGCTGGACGCGATCGGCGCCACGTTCAAGGCGATCTTCATACCGCTCCTGAACGCCAGGCAGTTGCCGGTCGCGGGCGATGATGCCGGATCGCGGCTCGACCTCCTGGAGACGATCGCGTCGATGCTGAACTCGCCGGCCGCCATCTTCGACTTCTTCGTCGCGTTCGACTGCAACGGGGACCCGCTGTTCCAGGACCTGTGCCGGGGCCTGGGACGGCAGACCCGCGGCCGTCTCCTGTCCCGGGACAGCATCGGCGCCGTCTGCCTGCTCGTCAACCTGGTCGAGATCATGCTCGCGCAGCTGTGCGCTGACCCGCCCGACACGTCCAGCAGCGCCCGCCTGCGACGCCAGAGGTCGTCCTTGCAGGACCCGGCCGCCGTCGCCCAGAAACAGATCCCGTTCGCCATGCAGCCGACCATCGTCGAGGAGAACGCCCCGACGAACGCGGCACGTACGAAGAAGAGCCCGGATGCCACCCGGCTGACCTCGGTCTGTGTAGGCGGGCGCCGCGCCTCCACAAGAGCCGCGATTACGCCATCATCGCGTCAGCACGTGGCGCATGCGGTACAACGTGGCGCGTAAGCGCGACGAGCTGATCCAGGAGGCGGAGCGGGCGCTCGTCGAAGGGCGCGTCGACGACGCCGTGGCGCTGATGATGGAGGTCGGCGGGGGCCTGTTCAACGAATCGTACACGACGGCGGCCAGGTTCCTGTGGAGTGCCGCCCGGCACCTGGGCGAGAACGACGCCCCGCTCGCGAAACAGGTCAGACTTTGTGGCACGACCAGGGGGGAGACGTCCCAACGGAATGTCGCCGTGTAGATTCGGGGTGACGTGACCGAATACATCGCGACGTCGCTGATCCAGCACGAGAACAAGCGCATGATGGACGCCCTGATGCGGACGCTGGACCTGACGCAGTCGCACGGGTCGCTGCTGGTCGTCTTCGCCGGGTTCGCCCACGACGGCTGCCTGGACGTGCCCGAACTCGGCCACACGTGGCTGGCGCCGATCCTCGACCTGTTCGGTGCCGCGTTCCGCCAGCAGCACCCTTCCTCGGTACGCCCGACCGACCGGGGCGTCGCCCTCCGTCCCCTGACACTGTTCAGGTGCCGCGCTCGGTGAACATCACCGCCCTGCTGCTGGAGCTGCTGCGCCTGAATCGCGACCTGGAGCAGGGCGCCATCGATCGCATGACGCCCAGCGTGCTAGGGCGGGCGCTGCGCGCCGCCGGCATTCGTACGCTGCCCGCCCAGCTCGAGCAGCAGTACGCCCAGGAGCTGAGCGCCGGCGTCCTGTCGCGAACGGCCAGCGTCGTGCACCCTCTGCAGGACCCGAAATCCGGCCCGGGCAAAGGCAGGTCCAGCTGCGTGCCCTGGGGGCGGCATCGGCCCGCCACCGACGAGGTCGCCGTCGACGAGCCGCGACACGACGACGACGCCGACGCGGGCGCCGTTCGTCGGCAGATGCTGTTGCAGTGGCGAGCGCGCGCCGCCGAACCTCGCGATGTGACGTGGCCGTCGTCGCCGGCGCTGTCCCGGCCGATGATCGCCGAGCTGTTCTCGTTGCTGTGGCCGTCCGCGTCCGCGTTGCTGCGCGAAACGGGGCGCGCCGTCGTGAACGACCACCGGACGCAGGTCCAGGTCCTGCTGATCTGCCTCGAGGGCATCCTGATGGCGTTCGGCGTCGGGGTCATCGTCGGGGTCGACCGCAAGCTCCTGGATCAGTGCCGGGACGACGCGATCTCGCTGCTGGCCGCGTTCTGCAACGACCCGACCCGGTCGGGGTCGATGGAACCGCCACCGCCACCAGCGACCCAGCTGCAGGCGCTCTTCGACGCCATGATGACGTCGTCGCCAGACGACGTTCGCGCCGCCGTCGACGTCCAGTTCCGGGCCATGTCGGCCGAGGTCACCAATCGGCACGACATTCGAACGCTGGTCCGCGTCGAGAAGGACATCGGGTACGCGTCTGGTGACGGGCAACACCCTGGGCAGCGTGCGCCTGACGCGCGATGCCCAGGTGCTTCAAGCTGACGGAACCGGGCGCACCACGCCGCCTCGTGCATCGTGGCAGGGTGCTGGCCGCGTTCCCCGCCCATCGCTCCGAGCAAGCCGTCCAGGACGCCATCGACGCGCATCCTGCCGACAACAGGCAGACCTGGAGGAGGTCGATGGCATTCCTCCTTAGCGATTGTACGTCCACCGGCGGGCGACACGAGACTGGCGCTTACGGGCGCGTGTGCGTGCGCCAGGTTTGATCGTGACCGACGGACGAGGCGGGCGCGCCGTCCTGTTCGCGCTGGCCAGTTCCAGCATCCTGGCGCATCGCTCAGGGACGTTCGTCGAGGTGCGAAGCGCGCGACAGACCGTCGTCCTGACGCGGTACTCGGCGTCAGACGACACCCAGCTTTGGGTGGACGCGTTAAGGGAGACGGCCGCGTCGGCGGGTCAGGCGTGGCGAGCGCGGTTCAAGAACCGAGGGCAACCTGTGCAGGCGGCCGGTCGGCGTCCACCGTCATGCCAGATATGCCTGGAGAAGTTTGGGACGCGGGCGCTGTTCAGCAAGCCCCGGCAGTGCACGAACTGTCAGGCGGTCGCCTGTGGACAGTGTTACGGTCGTCGAGCGGCCGCCTGCGCCAATTGCATGTTCCAGATGCGCCCCGAGGCCCAACTGATCTCGTAAAACCCAGATCCGCCGACGTACCACTTCGTTAGCGCGTGTATGGCCTTTATTTTCATTCCTGTTTCTGCCTGAGGTCGCGCCCGACATGGAAGAACAGGCCCAGACCGCGCTCGGCGATCCAGCTGTCAGTGTCCGGCTTGTGCAGGACCAGGTACCCGAGCGGGTAGCACATGCCGAGCGAGGCCGTCAGGCCGATGGCCTTCCAGGACCCGCCGCATCGCTCGAAGATGACCGGGTCGACAAAGTCATGCAGGACGCGAGACGTCATGACGGCCAGGATGGCGACCGACGTAAGCATGCCCTGGACGAACTGGAAGACGGGCAGGCGCGAGAAGAACGGCGCCCGGCCGCCCCGGTACACCTGGTACATGCAGAGGTACATGAACACGTGCACGACGCTGTTCATCAGGATCGGGAGCCACTGGACGGGCGCGCCGTTCGGCCCGAGTTGCAACCAGCACATCCACAGCAGGACGACGTTGTGGAACAGCTGGAACTGTGTCGCATGGTTCTTGCGGCCCGACATCGACATCCACACGGTGTGGTGCAACTCCATCAGCTTCAGGACCAGGTTCAGGTTCTGGATGCGGGCCATGGCGCCCGTTTCCCACAGCAGGTTGCCGGGGTCGCACAGCGACGCGAATATAGACCAAGGGCCCAGCTTGGACATTTCCTGACCTGTCGACGCCCGTCAGAAACCGGCACGGGTCGGCAAACGATTGCCGCGGACGCCCCACCGATGACGACGATGAGGGCGCCGGACGCGAACGACAGCGCGACCATGTGCAGAGACGCGATCACCGAGGCGATTGGCGTCAGCGCTTTCGGCGTGATCCGACAGGCGATGGTCGAGACGACGACGTAGGCGACGGACAGCAGCATGACGGCCGTCCACGGGCGGAGCACGTGCACGATGCGGGCGGCGGCAACGTCAATGTACGCGATCATCATTGCACATCCGACGGTGGGCAGACTCGGTCCGCTGCGTCGACGCCGGCTGTTGCCCCCTCCCCCTTTGTCTGTCTGTTGGCGGCGGACTTCCCCGCGATCTCGTTCGTGCCGTCGCTGACTCGCGAAAGTGCGGCACACCGCACACGCACGCGCGCGCAGCCGCGCACGCACACACACCCAGGCTGCGAACCTGCATGCCCCCCCATCCAGTCACACGCCACCGCCGACCCAAATCCAGGGCAGCAAAGCGTACGTTGCCATGTCGCGGTCTGCAGGTGGCATCGTGTCGTCGATCGAAACGCCATGGTGCAGGCGGTGCATGCTCCATGCATGGCTGGCGTGCAACGAATGCCCCCCGGGTGTATAATAGTTATATTAGCAAGTAGGACGGGACGTTCAAACAGTCGCGCGACGTGACCTGCTGATCGCGATCGCCGGGCCATCCGTTAGCAGATGAAGAATGTGGTCGTGTCCATGGCGTTTCGCCAACTGGAGCGGCGTCTCGTCGATGTTGTCGCGTGCGTTCGTATCGATGCCGGGGGCGTTGACCAGCAAGTGGACGACGGCGCCGTGTCCATAACGCGCCGCCAAGTGCAGGGGCGTCCGCTGCGCGACATCCCGTGCATTGACGTCGATCGATGAGGCTTGCAGAAGCAGTGCGACGGCGTCAGCCTGGGCATCGGTCGCAGCCGAGTGCAACGGCGTCTGCAGGTAGCAGTCGCGTGCATTGACCTCGATCGTTTGGACGTCCAGCAGCAGCTTGACAATGACAAGACGCCCCGTTGCGGCGGCACAATGAAGCGGCGTTTTACGAGCATCATCGCGCGCATTGACATCGATACCAGGAACGGTCAACAGCAACTCGACCAAGTGAGCTCGTCCAACATTCGCGGCTATGTGCAGTGCCGTGTTCTCGTCCATATCGTGGGCATTGACGTCGATCCCAGGGGCCTTCACAAGCAGCTCGACGATATCGTCACGTCCAATATCATCCTGAACGGCCAGGTGCAGCGGCGTCTTCCGGAGCGTACCGCGAGGATTGGCGTCGATGCCGGGCGCTGCCAGAAGCAACCTTACGATATCCGTACGCCCATCTTTCACGGCCACGTGCAGCGGGGTAGTCTGCGATTTGAACAGACTCACGATGCGCCGGTTGGGGTCAAGTCCAGGTGCCTTCAGCAGCGACGCGACAACCTCGGCATGTCCCTTGATCGTAGCGCAGTGCAGCGGGGTCATTTGAAACATATCGCATGCATTGACGTCGACTCCGGGTATACGGATCAGCAAATCAACGACAATGACCTGCCCATGATATGCGGCCCACTGAAGCAACGTCTGTCCCCGATCACGATCCCAGATGGCGCTATTGATGAAGGAGGCATCCCCTTGATGGATGAGGAGCTTATGAATACGTGCCACAATCGCCTTCTTCTCGTCTGTGTCGGCAACATAGCCAAGCAGGGCGATGCCTGCCAGGAACAGCCGAGACATATCCGCTGGCATGATGTCCTGCATCAGTGAAACGTTATAACCCCACGTACGCCATATCGAAGACGCGGTAGCTGTCATGAGGGAGGGCATGTCGAGGAAATGGGCAACTGCTATCAGTCGGGACCGCTGCTCGAACCCCATCGCGCGCAACCTGTTCATGGCCCATTCGGTGGGGTCGACCTGATGCGGCATACATTAGCACATGAGCCGCTCACAAACCATTAGTTCGATCGCATATACCTCATGCACTCCGACGTCGTTGATGAAGTCCACCACCATGTGCAATTCGGTATCAGCGATGTCTACAGGGAAAGGTTCGTCGCATTCGTCCAGACCGTCGGCCAGGATTATCTTGAACAACCCTGAATGGTTTGCGGTAGCAGATGTGTTAACGGCGCGGTCAACATCATCGCTGGACCGAAGAACAATAGCGGAAACGAAACAGCTCAGCAAGACGAAGACAAGGAACATGCTATCCACGCCTGAACAATGCATAAGCAGTCACTGATAGCGGTTTGGACAGATGCGCAGCAGCAGGCGGACGACGTCCGCCAGTCCACGCAGTATTTCAGGCGCGGGGCGCCCTTCGTCCAGTGGCCAGCCACGCACTTCGGTGCATGGGAAGACGGTGTGATACGTATTGCCGTCATCACATAGTCAACCAACCAGCGACGTGTAAACGTTTTACAACCAGACTGCGGCACGTAGCAAACGCAGCTGGATCTGGCCTATACTCAGCGCCAGTACCGTTTCCTCGCAGGTACCCTTTTTCGACCATCAAACGGTCAAACGTGTTCATGTCGACCGCCAACTTCCCGCTCGGTACTCCGTACGGCATTGTGTGGCTGTTTGGGGCTGGTTGGAGTTGCGCACAGTGCACTATTTGCGCTAGCGCGTCCCGCGACGACGAGCATTTGGGCGCCGCGATGTTGTCGGGACCATCTCTTCAACCTGACACACCCCTGACTCTCCCGACCGACGTACATCGGGACAGCCATGCGGTACGCGGCGGCAGGGCCACGTCAGTCCGGCCGTCATTCGCGGGAGGAAGTATTGGTCATCTGCGTAGTCGCGAGCTCTCCTTCTCCGGTGCCGACCGCGAAGTGTCGCGACTGAATGCGTTCGGCCGTAAAACATACCTTGACGCGTCCCGGTACTACCATGACTCAGGGAGTGATCATTCGGACGACGCTGCATTTGATATTGATGACTGTTCTCCTCAAGAGTGGACGCTTGCTGTCGATCTGCATCCAGCGTCGCCTCGCCTTGAACCATCTGCACCTGCTTCTGCACAAACGCATCCCACAAGCCACCCCCAGACGAACCCTCCACCGAACCCTACGTTACCTGTTCCTATGGTCTTGGACAACGCCGCTATGGGCCAATCAGGCGTTACGTGCGCTCACAAGTCCTCCACCGGTCGACGTGACCTGACCGCGTTGAGCAAGGTCGTCCAACAATCGTTCGGGCAATCACGTGATGCTGCTAGCGTCGGTGCGTCTGGCCTTCAAACTTCAGATCGCGACGCAAATGGGACAGTTGCCAATCATGACGCTGCTCTCAAAGATCGAACACATAGCGCGCCCAAACCAGTAGCTGTCCATGCGTTTCAGCAGAACCGAGCAACCGCCCAAAGGACCGTGCCTCTACGTATCCCGAAAATAAGCAATGATGCTCCAATTATCTTGGGACGAAGAAAAAGTGAAACCCTTTCGTCTGTAGAGACGGTTGTCTCTACTTTTTCGTCCAAAGATGCATCGAATGGCGTTTCTTGCGGCATGCTCAACCCGTCTATGCCACCGTCGCGACATTCTACTGAGCAACGAGGGTACCCCAGCTCACGTGCCGCAGGGCTCGAGCTGCCAAAAGGCAAATCACAAAGCGATTCTTCTCGCCAATCCCATATGCATCGCGGCGCGACGCCTGAAGCCCAATGGCGTGGAGGCCAGGCCGGGTCTATCTCCAGGGACGCGCTGGACCCAAGCGTGGCCTTACGGAATTCTGATCTGCTTCCCCCCAATCCCTGGACGGTCCTGTCTGGAATGCCTCGGCGGGCCGATTCAGCAATATCGGCGATGCGACAAGCACCACGGGATAATCGGGAAACACTGGTTAATCATATCCTGCTTTTCTTCAGCATCGACCAGTTTTACGAGTAGAGTGTTTGGTGTCGTTGTCAGGGTTATTTTTTCTCTGATCCAATATTGTCAGGCTTATCCGAAACACCAAAGGCGAATTCCTGGTGTTCCTAAAGGACTGGCTTGTCGATGCACTACAAACAAACAACCGTGCTCTGTCGATTGCTCTTCTTCGCCTTCTTGAAGTGCTGCCTCTGACACCCTCTGCTGAGTGTCCGGAAATCAAGAAAGAGCTCAGAGCGTTCGCGTCGCAAGACAGAGTAGTGAGCGCGCTGATTACTCGGCTTTTAAGAAACTGGGAAGTTCATGAAAAAGACGTGTGAGTTTTGGTTTGAAAGATATTCCGTGCCAATGTTATAACCGTATTTTAGTGCTCTCTACAAATCCAAAAGCGGATCTGGTACGGATCTTCAGCAGCGCCCTTCCCCCGCAAGTGATGACGCTGTACCGTCAACCAGCACGTTCGCTGTACCTTTACTAGGCCCTCGCGAAGACGTCATCCCTTCAGATATGTCAGTCACACGAACTGTTCCCTATGTCAATTCTGCGGCCGATGCTCCATTTTTCGTTCGGCCGTCACTGGCGTTTCCGAACTCGGATACTCTTTTTCGAAGCGTTCTGAAAGAACGCTCGACAGCCCCTAAACGAATCCCGCCATCGAGTGATAGTCAAGTAAGGCATACTGGTCGTAATGCTGGACATGCTTAATGAGGGAGGAGTAGGAACTTGTTCGGAGTCCTCGTCCGGGCCCGGAGGGCAGGCCTACAGATCCCAGGCTAAATCCACAGGCTGCGTACACCGACAGAAACAAGCCTGCTTCTGCGTAGTACCTTCGCCGACTCCATCGTTTAATAATCTCATCCGTAGGCTCGCAAGCTTCCAATATAATATGATATTTTTGGAGATTGCAAACCAGGGGGTTGCGACGTTCAGCACTGCAGCTTTAATGCGAAGATACAGGTTGTATTCTATCCTACCCATTTGAACTGGGATTTGCGACGGCGTCTTTGGCAAGCGCTTGAAACCGAGCAAGAGTATCGGAAAGATCCAGAGGACGTCCTCCCCGTTCCAGGGTCAACCACCGTCGAAGTTCACCGTTAAGACGGGTTACCTGGTTGGCCAACTGCGTTGATTCTGTCAATCCCAGATTGTTGCATATGGCCCTACGTAAGACGTGTCAGCTTAGTTATTAGGCAGCGGTACATGCGTAACGGTCGACCTGTTCAACAGGACCTGGGACAATGACTTCGCCATGTACAAACGAGAGAGCGAATCGCGGTTTCCTGCCTCGCGATGGAGGCTTGCAAGCAACCCAAATTCTGATGCCTTTACGCATGCATTCCCGATCTTGTTAGCAGCATTCGCATTGTATAATCCGCAGCTGACCGCCATAATGATAATCAATGCAGAAAGCAGTAGTCGGATTCCTTGACAATGACGCCATAGCAGACCACTCGTCCTTGCAGGCAACGTCCACATAGCAGCTAACTGGGAGCCCGCCTTTGAAGGAGGACAGGATTCCGCTACTTGCGTCTTATTCTCGCTGGTGATTTCATCTTTGTTTTCGCCGGCGTTGGAAGACCCGGCGCCCAGGCTAAGTCGAGCCGACTCTGCCCATTTGGCAAACGCTGTCCGAACGCCATCGATGGTTTGTTTCACGATGACAGATTTGATACCCCAAACGGCTCTCGAGAAGATCAAGGCTACGCGAGCAGTGACCTCGCATCCTACGTCTGAAGGCAGAGCATCGTACGCGACAAGAACGACAAATGAGTCTCCGTAAGGGACATCAATTGAAGACGATTGGCTTCTGGAGTAAATGAAGAAGTTAGCAAACGTTACGAATTTGATAAGCGATGTAGTTAAACCGCACCTGATATGAACAGAGGAACTTGACGACACACAGGTGCATATCTCTTTGACGCGAGTACACTTAACACCCGCGAGCGGGTTAGTCACTGGCATTACCATTTCGATCGTTCTGCGTAAATTTGATGCATTCGCCGAGCTCTCCCACGGGGAAATGTGAACGTCTTCGGCACCAATGGAAGCGAGGTGCGTTGCCATCGACAAAGCTGCCGGCGTGTCGGCATAGAATGTGTTGAAAAATTCCCTAACGGACCCATTCATTACAGGTGCGCCGAGGCGACGCAAGGCACCTCCTACCCGACGGGTACAGCAAGTTCTACGCGCCCAACCTCAGTAAAGTCCGTTGGCGACGTTGACCCCCAGACAGAATCGGACAATGCCTTCTCCAGGCCAGCAAGGGGATTATCTTCAACGATGACGTTTTTTGAGACAGCGTCGACACTTGGAGCAGATTGCTCAGCCGAAGCAAGGCCGTCGTCGTCTGTATGGCATTTGGTTTGCTAACCTTTGCATGTCAGGGTCCGATGCAATCCAAGTTGCGTCCTACACTTACCTGGTCCACGTTCCCAGCAGGTGGGGCATTACAGTCAGTATTGCGAGCAGTGCTGCCATCGAACGTTCCAATAACGGTGACAGTGGGAGACGGGTCCCGGGAGGACGTTGTAGAAACAATGTTGCTCTTGTCGGGAAACCCCCAAAGCGACCGAAGCAGGCCATAACACCGATTTCGGGACAGTACCGAACCGAAGAAATAGGATGTCCCATTACGCAAATGAATTTCAATGGCGTTTGGGACGACCTGAATAGCCACGGTGAGCACCAATTCAATCAACAAGACTACAACGTACCCAGGCGGTGTTCCGTTTTGCAATCTGATCCACTTCAGCAAACGGGATTACGAGCGTCTTCTATAGTGCCACGCATAGACATCAGCAGGCTGTGGGCATACCGGCCAGCCATGAGTTTCTCTACCGACACTGTCGGTGCTGAAAAAATTGCTGTAAAAGCAAATATGTCTACTGGAGACGAACATGCGCCCTTGGAACAGAATGACCGCTGACTTGATAAGTGCACACGAGAAATCTAATGCGAACTGTTCGGTACCAGGACATCATTTTGAACCACTCGTACCGCACCGTCTACGAGGTCTTCATCGACGCCGAACGTGAGCGAAAACGTGCGGTTCTTCAACATCTGTCGACAGTGTCGGAGATGATGAAGAACGCCCGCACTGTGCCATGTACACACCTGCAGATCGGCATCCGTCCCGGCGGCGCTGCTTCCCCGCTCATCACCGTTCGCCGACACGGATGGCGCTAGACCATCCGTTGTCGTAACCGCGGTCGCTTGCAGCGGTGACGCCCCACCGGCATCTTGAACGACCGCCTGCGATCGCGCATCATCCGCGGCAGACGACGCCATGAGCGGGCGTACGACGACGATCGACGGTCGGTTGGGCCGGATGAGCCCGGCGCTGACCCCCCAAAACCGCCGCGGGCTGCACGCTGCACGGTAGTCATGAAGAAAATCGCGGATATTTCCCCTCGCTGTTTTGCTGGAATGACGAGACTCGGGACACGCGAGGACGGCCTCGCGAAAACCATTTCGCTGTCAGCCGTCATGGGAATGTTTGATCTGGTGGAACAGCTGGAGTTCTGTATGTGTACAGCTTGTCAGCAGACGATAACCAATTTGATTGCGTCTAACTTTTCCATGCCAGATGGGTCGTATCATAACAACAAATGGTGGGCGTTGTGCACCACCGGAATACGCGGAGAGGCCTGCTGACTGACTGCCGACAGGAACCAACTTATTCATCTCATATTTGTTCCAACAATTTTCCTGACGGCGTGCATCGGTAAACATGGCTTTGCGTATCAAGAATACGAGCTGACGAACGCTTCCCAATAGGTCTATGTTATACTGGACCGTTGGTGCAGGTCCCAGATGCTGATGGATCCCTCATCGAATTCAATGGAGCGTTCGTCCTTTTCCTCGTGTACGCTATCATGTACCTCTGCATCGATGTCCAGGGCGCCGTAAGATCTACAACCTAGTCTGGCTCAATAATTCCGATCAGCTGCTTTGGCCAGATCGTCGCCAATGCTGTCCTCTTTGGCTGCTTGCTGGGAGCGAACTATATGTTCCACTTCTTTGGCCCGACCCACGCTTGGAAATACGCTTCCGTAGTGCATGTTATTTCCTGGGTGATGCAGATCTTCGGCCACCGTTATTTCGAGAGTCTGTTTCGGTACTGGTTCTGTCAAATGGCTCGCTCTGATAGCGTTTTTGAATGTCAGAACGGAACCCTGCTCTACTTGACAACCTGGCGCAAGCATTTCTTCTGGCGCCCCTCTTCGTCTGCATGGAAGTCGTATTCCATCTCGGATTCCGGCAGGACATCTACCGCGACCTGAAGAACCGTGTGGGGCGCAATATTGCCGCATTCAGAAAGGCCCAGGCCGATCAAGGCAAACGGTCAAAGAAATGCTCGTAGACAGGGTCGTCAAACATCCCCTTGCTGTTACTACATGATCCGGTTTCGGTTGACATGAATTGTCATGGTGATGTTGTTAGACCCGCGTTCTGCAATGGGACCTGTCAAACCTATCAACCGTTCCTGCATTTCCGGAACCGATTGTCAGTGCCGACTGCTGAGGACCTCGAGGGGCAAGCCGTCCGTAATGGAACAACCGTCAGGCGTTTCTGCTGCCGAAGCGGTCATCCACAATATCCATGGGCTTTACACTTCCGCAGATAACGGGCTCCTGACGATCGGCCAAGAGTTGGGCATCGTCGTAGAAGCACCTAGGCCAAAGGTGACCGTCATGCTTGTCGGCAACCATTCTGCTGGAAAGAGCTCGTTCATCAACTGGTCCGTTCCGTCCATCGTTAGCGAATGGCACCCAGTAAACCGATTCGTTGTTCTCAGGTACATCGGAGAATACGTGCAGGTACACGTCGTCAGCCTTGCAGGGGATACACTCGACCTGACATCGATGTGCAGTTGGAAAGCGTTGCAATGGAAACGAACTCGTTTACGTTTGTAACGAGTGGGAAGAAGCGCGACACTTTCAAGGTAACGAGCGTCGCCTGTTTCCGCAGCTTCATTCGGTTAATGGTGTACGTAGGGACGAGCCACGATCAAGCACAAGCCCTGGCTTGCACAGATTGAGTCGTTTGCTGGTGCTGTTGATAACCTATCTACCCAAATCAGTGCATCGCGAAAGAACCTTTTCGCAATGTGCGATTTCATTGACACACCAGGGTTGACAGATGGCTCTCTCAAGTATCCGTATCCAGGTTGCCGCTACACCGAGTACGTCCAGAATGGCATTCCGTTTACTTACTGTGTGTCTGGTTAGTGAACGAGATTCTGGAGTGGCTGGGGGAACGGGCCGATCTGATTTTCGTGTTCTTTGACCCGCACGGTCAAGCATTATGTGCCCGAACGTAACCATATTGCTTGAATCAGTGTCGCAACCACCTGAATTTTTAAATCCGTTTGGTATAGAATGAATGTTGTCCAACGTCTGAACCAGACATGTAAACCGAAGACCCACTACTTCTTGACAATGGCTGACAAGGTAATGCGCCACAGTCAACGTACCCCGGTCCTCCGAATCATGTTTGCCACAGATTCCATCCGAAAAGGAGCGTTCGAAGGTCATCTTGCAGGTTGCTCAATCGCTGAGCCATGCTCAGACTCAACTGTCACCGGCAATAACGTCTGAATCAGACAGCCAATCTAAACGAGAAACTGATCACTCGTCATGGGCTGATTCTGAAACATGGCTTGGGGAGCACGCCCTCAGGTGACCACGTCTGGTCCCACACAATTTCGCTCTCAGGCTAATCGTTGCATGTACAGGGTGCGGCCAATCTTTATTCCTCAGAAAGCTCAGACTGCCGACGACCACGATTTCAACAGGATCGACGAAGCTCTGCAACTCATATCCGACGCCGTCAATCAAAACGTACAAAGCCATATCGAGAGACTCGAAGTCGACAGCTCCAGGCTACTGGATGCCCTCGAGACGCGACTGAGGCGGTTGGCATTACCAATGTCGTATTGCACCACTTGGAGCTGACTTCTTCGTGGTTCAGACATGAAACCCGTCAGCGAGTGAACAGAATCACAAAATCGCTTCATTTAGCGCTTCTGCTCTGCGGCTGGACGGTTCCCATGTTTCTGACGCTATACCTGTTGCACATTGCAGACGCCGTTCTCGGTCCAAGGTATTGTTTTCGTCTACGGGTCCGGTTTATTGTTACGCTCAGTATAGTCCATAGTGCTGGGTGGTTCATCCAGCACCCGTGGCTCTATCCACTGCTGCCTGCTCTAAAGACGCTGAGTTCACAGTTTTCATCCGCAATGGCACTGGCTGATCGGTGGACAATGCTGACGCAGTTGACGGTCTCCTTCACAGTCATCATTATACTGGCTAAAGCAACCGCCATGTGCTTCCTCCATGTCATGTCGCCAGCCGCATCCAAGAAAATGTACGCCTGGAGAGCCACTCTCAAGCAAATCCACGAAGGTAGTCCAATCGGATGATGCCTGCCGGACCGAACTAACCTGGTTCCTTCTTAGTCGAAGTTCAAGGCCAGTGGAAGTTGCTCTTCTCGGAGTCCACCTTCGATTGATTCGCAACCGCGTTCTGAACGAATAAATACAACACATCATTCGGTCTTTGTGCCCTCTTCAAGGTGGTGCTACATATGCGGGGTATCACCGGATGGGACGACCATGAAGAAAGCCCACTGGCCATACAGAACTGGGGACGCTTTGTCAGGGCGACAATGCCGGGCAAGAGCACACGCCGCCCAGCATAGGTGATGTTCGTCAACCAGGGACCCGGCGCACGGTTCAAATCGACGGTTCGATGGCCATCGCTGATCCTTGACGTCCAGCCATGGTCGAACCGGGGCATTTCCAGTTGAAACGACGCTCGTCGATGCTCACCGGATCACCGCGGGCCGCCCGTTCCGAAGGACGTTCGTTCCAAATAGGGGCCCCGTTTCGGCACGGAAGCCCGAATCAGCTGGTCGCACAGTGTGTAGGGTGCATCAGCGACTGGGCCCCGGGTCTATTTCTGGGCCAGGGCCACGGGGGCGGCTGCATCGGCGAGCTGCAGCGGGCGAGGGCATCCCATTTCGTTTCGGTGCCAAACGGTCAGCTGCACGTTGCAACAATGAACGCGAACTCTATCGTCGTCGTTGCCATCGCCTGCTCCGTGCTGGGAGTGCTCAGCATGGACCCAGCCCCACCATCGACCACGACCGGCCCAATCTTACCGCCGACTACGCCGGGCCCACCCTTACCGTCAACCACGCCGGGCTTAACCTCAACGTCGACCACGTCGGGTGAGGCCGCGCCATCGTCGACCCCGTCGCTGGGCTCAATGTCATCGCCGTCGACCGATAAGACACCAGGTCGTCTTGTCAACAATCCGTCGTATCGGCTGATGGGTCTGGGTGCGGCCCTTGGAACCATCATCGCGTTGGCTATTCCACGTCAGCGTGAGGTCCGAAAATTCATCACCCCTCCAAGCCGCCCTAGCTGGTTACCCGGTCCAGCACCGTCTACACGCACGGTCGTCAGGAAGGTCGGCGCGAACCCAGTTTGGCGTGGGCTCGCTGGGATGGGCGCCGGTGGCGGTATCGCTTTGCTCGCCGACCGACTCCTGGAGAACCAACCCAAGTTCCGTGGGGTCCATCAGCAAGCCACGCAGGGTGTGAACGTGGGCCTGGAGAAACTCACGCAGGGTGTGAACGTTGGCGTGGAGAAATTCAAGGACCTTGGGAGCCGTGTCGGGGGCACATTCAAAAGGTGCTTGCACCTCAACCGGGCCTCAGAAGCGTCAAGCGCGACTCCTCGCACTTCGAATGGGCAGTAAGCCGTACAACACGGGTCGATGGTGACAACCTGACGTCCCAGGACCTTTGCCGACCAGGACACGACCAGAATCCCACAATTTTTGTAAACGTTCCGTTTCGTTGTTGAACGATGGTGCTTCTAGTCGATGCAGGATCTGCGGTGATCGTCAGACGTCTGCTTGTCGCTCGATGGTCGCCAGTTGCCCGTCTTGGGCTCGAAACGGACGTCCGCGTCTCCGCCAGGCCCGCCACCTGACTGAAACACGAGTCGAGCGCGTGACGACGACGGCGGCGCCCCATTGTCGCCTTGACACGGATCCGGCCAGTTGCAACGCGATCGAGTCGTAGTGGTAATTGCTGTCGCCTTTCCTGGCGGGCGTGCTTAGGACGTTGCCAGCGTCTACGTTGCCCAACTTCGTTTGCCAGTCAGGCTTGCGGAGATGGGCCTAGGGTCCTCTCGCTGTCTGGTACTGTCGCCACGTTTAGGGACGCTTATCCTACCTACCCGTTTGGCCGTTTCTGGTGCCGCGACAATACAAAGCTGTCACGCCACCGTTCTATCGTTTCCCGATACTGGTTTGATGATGCGACCGCCTGACAGCAATCTCATCATCAAGAATATTATCCAGAAGTGACAGTCTTGATGAACAACTCAGTTGACTTTCTTGTCTGGTCCACGTCCAGCTGTTCGTGCAGTCTCGTGGGATCGGTGCCGGCAGCGGCATCGCCGGCAGGAACAACACCAAGGACCCGCACGTCGATATGCGCTGGACACACGACACGGGCGGCAAGCAATGTTCGGCGGCAAGAGATGTTCGCCAGCAAGCGATGTTCGCCAGCAAGCGACTCCCGCACCTGGATTGGCATGGTCCGCATGGACGTCGCAAATCTATTTTTAAAACGCGGCTGCAAGTCCGTACGGTGACCCGTGGCGCACGATTCACGAACGCGTGCGACCTCCAATCTGCAAATCGTCTCGTCGTAGCGACATCACTTTCTAACCGAGGCCCACACACACACACAACACACACACACACACAATGATGAAGGACCTGCTCGTCGTCGTATCCTGCGTTCTGATTGCGCTGGCGGCCGCTGCTAACCCACCTGGCGGCCAGCCTGACGTGCCACCGCAACCCGTCCAGACATCCGCCGACGGACAGCAGGCTCTTGAAGCGAACCCACTGGTTCGTGCAGCGATATTCGCGACCGAGAATCCGGTTCTGGCCGCCGGCCTGATGGGCGGCCTCGTCGGTCTGGCGCAACGGCGTCGCCAGGTCGCCGATGGCACGGTGGAGACGTTCTGGGGCGGATCGAAGCCCGTCTACCGGAAGGTGGGCGCGGGCCCCCTGACGCGAATGGTGACGGGCGGTGCGCTGGGCGCTGGCGCTGCCGCCGCTGCGCCCTACATCCGCAAGAAGTTCAACGACCTGGACGCCGTCAAGAGCCATGCACCCAAGGTGACGGCGTTCGCTGGCAAGGCGGCCAGTGCGACGAAGGCGGCGGTGGCGTACGCCCGAAACGCACGCGACTACGTGGCCGGGCTGTCCGGCGAGGCAGGGCGGTCAGGCGAGGTGTCCGGCGACCAGGCCTGAACCTGAACCGTACGTGGTGTCTGTGAGCCTCAATAAAGGCACGCGTGCTCTCTAGCGGATCGTCGGTGATCTAGTATTCCGTGTCGGTGTCGGGCATGGAATCGTCGGCCGCCTGCGCCAGGTGGTTCTTGTCGACGCCCATCTTCTTCTGCCGGATGCCCTTCAGGCCGACGCCCTTCTTGATCTGGTGCGTCTGGATCTGCGCCGTCGTCTGGAACGAGACGGGCGAGGCCGACGGCAGGCTCATGCCGGTCGACAGGGGCGGCGGCTGCTCGAACTCGATCGGGCCGGAGACGGCCGCCACGCCCGACGAGTACATCTTGAACTGCGGCAGGACGACCGGCGGGTTCGACGACACTCGGTACGGGGCGGGAGGGCCCGCCTTATGCTGCAGTGCCAGCATCTCCTTCTTGTGCCGCTGCGTCGCTGACAGACGCTCCCGGGTCCTAATCACAATGCACCCGAGCAGGATCGTCAGCAGCAGGATCGTGACGCCTGCGGCGACGATGGCCCAGAGCGGGAACAGGCTCAGCAGCGACGGCGACGACGTCGGCGCGCTCGTCGGGCACGGGTTCTGCGACTCGACGTACAGCGAGTTGGAGCACGACGTCAGCGTCACGCTCGCCTGTGTCATCGGCTGCGTCGTGTCGACGTACTTCCCCAGCGACGTCTGCGTCGTGAACGTCGACCCGGCCTGAAACTGGTTCTGCAGGGCGGCGATGATCGAGGCGGAGGACGCGGCCGTGGACGTGGACGGCGGTAGGATGTAGAAGATGATGTTGGACGACGACGCCAACGGGACGATGGTGTCGCCGACCAGGCGGGCGCTGTCGACGTTGGCGACCGGGCAGAGCTGGCCGATGAAGTTCTGCGCCTGCCCGTCCCGATAGCTTTGCGACCAGGCGGACGTGTCCATTGTCAGCGCCTGCGTTATGCGGGTCGCGGGCACCTGAGCGCCCGCTGACCGCGCCAGCGCCGCCGCCCACCACCACCAGCAGAGAGCGGCGACGACAGCCGCCATGGTGGGGTTGCCCGCCGCCGTCCAGCACTGGGTACGGGTGCCCGATCGTATCTGCGACCGATGGTCCTGTACCCAGAACCGGCAGGATTTGTATTTACCCGTCGCGATTCGAGGAGGGAGGGGGGCGCCCGTGTCAGTATTCGGTGTCGGTGTCGGGCATGGAGTCGTCGGCGATCTGCGCCAGGTGGTCCTTGTCGACGCCCATCTTCTTCGATCGGATGCCCTTCAGGCCGACGCCCTTCTTGATCTGGTGCTGCGTCTGCCCGGTCGTCGTCTGGAACGAGACGGGCCCGCTGATCAGCGCCCCCTGGTACCCTTGGGCGCTCTGCATCGGCGTCGGGCTCGCCGCCTGGCTGAACGACGGCAGGACGGTCTGGGCGGGCGGCTGCCCCGGCTGCGAGTACATCTGGAACTGGCCCTGGACGACGGGCACCATGGCCACGTCGACCTGCGGCTGGATGTACAGGTTCGCCGGCCCAGGGCTCGCCTGCAGCGCTGCGACACCCGGTGGCGGCGCCCGCTGCTGCCCGCGCCGATAGCGCACGACGACGACCAGGACCAGCAGCGACAGCACGATCGCAATCAGGCCGGTTGCGATGATCGCCCACAGCGGGAACGTGTCGATCATGGACGGGTCCGGCGAGGTCGACGGCGGCGCCGTCGTCGGGCACGACGCGCCGCCGCTCACGACGAAGGTCGTCCCCGAGCAGTACTGCAGGGCAACGTTGGTCGTGACCGTCGCCTGCGACGCCCTGTTGATGTGCGACGCCAGCGTCGACTGCAGGAACGTGGCCGATGGCGACTGGTACTGTGTCCATCGTTCAGCGACGGTTGCCCGGCGACGCGATACGCTCGCGTGTCTGTGTCACCTGCGCGACGAACTGGGCCTGGACCTGCGCCTGCGTCGGCGACGTCTGCCCCGCCGGCGGGGGCAGGATGTACAGCGTCATCGTCGACGATTTGTCGGCGTTGCCGGTCAGCGTCGGGTTGGCGACACGCGACGCGGACACAGACACCGCCTGGCAGAGGTCGGCGACGAACTCGGCGGTGAGCGACACGATCGTGTCGGGCGAGTACGACGAGACGTCCACCGACAGCGACTGCGACACCTGCGTCGTCTGGACCGTGTCGCCGGGCGCGTAATCGCCCCGGACGACGACGACGACGGCGCAGGCGACGACGACCACGACGAGCGCCGCCGGCATGGTCATCCGGGTCCGCTCGTTGACAATGGCACCACTAGACCATGTAGTACAGTACCGACCCCTTCGATCGATCCGCAGACATCGCGCCTACGTATCTATGCAGGGGGCGGCACACACCCGTACGACCACCACACGTGGATCGTCGCCAGGAGGCGGCACACACACACAGACAGACAGACAGACAGACAGACACCTGTACTCAGAAACGGGGCTTGACCTCGTCGGCGACGCCGAACTTGAGATCCTGTGGGCAACGGTGGCAGCGTCAGCCGTGACGACGACGACGGGCAACACAAACCGCAGACGTACGGCGGGTTTCTCCCAGGTCGACTCGCCGGTCGCCGCGTTCCAGTAGTAGTACGCGTTCGTGTTCTGGTCGAACACGGCCTGCCAGGTCGTCGGGTGCCTGGACGACGCCCGCGGGCGGAGCTCTTTCTGCAGGACAACACGTCAGAGGGCGAGCGCGTGCGGCACGACGAACACCACCTTCTGCTGGAATTGGGCCTGCTGCGTCGCCCGCGTCGACAGCGTCGGCTTGGGCGTCGTCGACGTCTCCGCCACGCGGCTGACGTTCCTGGACCCCGGCTTCTGGTACGCTGGCGTCTTGCGCTTGAACTCGAGCTCGTCGACGGTCAGGTCGAACGGCTGCAGCAGGTCGTCGTACGACGGCGGCCCGGTCGGCAACTTCTCGGCGTACGCCTCGGTGCGCTCGCGAAGCAGGACGGTGACGTTGCCGAGCTGGGCCTCGGTGCACGCGACCGGCTGGGCGCCGTTGTAGCAGATGGAGTGCAGGGCGCCCAGGTAGTCCTTGTTCTGCGCGTTCAGGCGCAGCCAGACCTCCAGGAAGTTCTCGAACGAGGTCGACGGCGGGAACGAGGCGAGGCACCCGCCGAGCAGCTGCCATCCCTTGCGACACGACTCCGGGTCCGGGTTCCTCGTCAGCTGCTTGATGGTCTGGACGTAGATCTCGTCGCGCAGGTCGGGTCGGCTGTGGCCCAGCGTCACGACCGAGTACCCCTCCTGGAACGCCTTGTCCGATTTGCGGTCGCCCATGAACGCCTGCAGGGAGCGGAACGCCAGCAGGGCGAGCTTGTTCGTGTCCTTGGGCGTCGAGCTCGCCGTATCGGGCAGGACGGTCAGCGGCGCGTGTATGTCGGAGTCGACCCAGAACAGCATCTCGGTGCGCAGCTTGTCCCGGTTGAGCGACAGCATCTTCTCGCCGGCCCAGTCGTCGGGCGTCTTGACGATCCCGCACTTGGACATGCTGAACATGTCGGCCTGGTCGGCGAAGATGCTGTTCTTCATCTGGATCGTCAGGCGGATGGCGCGCGCCGTGTTCCCGGTCGCCACCGCCTGCTTCATCTGGATCTTGAGGCGCTCCCGGGGCGGCTGCTCCAGCACCTGCCGGTAGTAGTCGATCGTCTCGTTCCAGTAGCCCGCCTCCTTGGCGCTGTTCACCACCGCCGACATGTGCTTCTCCTCGAGCAGCGCCAGCGCCGCTTCCGCTTCGCTCTCGATGCGAACAATACGATCCAGGAGCTTCTTGCACTGCCGGACCAGCTTCGTGTTGTACTCGTGCAGGTCGGCTTCGGCGATCGCGTTCTGCAGGGCACACTTGTCGCGAGACGCCAGGCCGTGCTCCAGCAGCGCCTTCGTCTTGTCGTCCATGCGCGACTCGATGAACGCCAGCAGCATCTCGCGCGCCTTGAGGCAGACGGGCGCGTCCAGCTTGAACTCGGACGCGGTGCGGACCGCCTTGGACAGGCGCTCAAAGTACCGTTCGCGGGCGGTGTCATCCGGCATCTTGGCCGGGTCCTGCGCGATCAGCTGCTTCAGCTCGTCGACGATCTCGACCTTGCGGACCGTGATCGACCGCTGGAGCTCGAGCTTCTTGAACTCGTCGCTGCGGTACAGGACCATGGTCCGCCCGAGGCGCACGTTCGCCGCCGGCAGGTTCAGGTCGCGAAGCAGCGCCTCACACGACGCGTACGACCGGTCGGGGAAGATGACCCTGTACCTGTTCAGGAAGTCGGCGTGCTTCTGGCGGAAGGGGAATCCCTTCTTCCGGATCTGGACGGCCTCGAAGACGCCCGAGAACAGCAACTGCTCGTAGCAGTTCCTCGAGACGAACGTCTTCGGGCGCTTGTCGTCGTTCGGCTTCACGCAGCGGATGTAGTGGGGCGTCGTCGTGTGCAACGTCGACATGAGCGTGTCGAGCTGGTTGCGGAACTGTTTCCCCAGGGTCACCTTGCGGTCCTTGGCCGACATGTTCTCCGACTGGGAGAACATGTCGGCGACGAACTTCAGGCTGCTGCCGTTCAGCAGCGCCATGGCGTCGGGCGTCAGCGTGTCCCGGTTCTTCTCGAGGAACCCGGCGACGTCGTAGACGACCTTGCCGGCGTAGTGGATGATGGTGAACTGTTGCCCGTTGCCGCCTCCCTTCTGGAAGTTCGGGTGCGACGCGTGGTGCTCGCTGATCTTGCCCAGGAACTTGGCGTCGGACCCCTGTGGGACGACGACTTCCTCGTCCAGCAGGTTCATGATGCCCAGCGGCTTCTGCGTCAGCAGGTCGACCATCGGCTGGTTGTCGATGTACGCCACGTGGTCGAACTTGATCCCCTCCATGGTGTACAGCTCCTCCTCCAGCTTGAACGTGTTCGCGTTGAAGAACTGCTGCAGGCGCTCGTTCGTGAAGTTGATGCAGAGCTGCTCGAACGAGTTCAGGTCGAACACCTCGAACCCGAAGATGTCCAGGATGCCGATCGAGCGCGGCCGGTCGCCCGACTGCACCGACATGGCCTGGTTGATCCGGCCGACGATCCAGTCGAACATGGCCGCGTAGATGAACTTGCTCAGGGCGTCCCGCGAGTCGAACGCCTGGTCCTCGCTGAGCAGCACGGCCGTGTCGCCCTGCCCTCGAATCTTCAGCGTCCGACGGGTCATGCAACGGGACAGCGCCTGGGCGTCGACGCCGAGTAGGCGCGCCCCCCATTCCAGGCTGTCCGGGTTCACGATCGAGCACTGCTTGTCGCCCGTCGCCTGGAACACGACGTTGCCGAGGTGGAGGATCGCGGCCGTGCATTGCAGGAGCGCATCGCGTTCGGCAGGAGCGAACCCGATCGCGTCCATCGCGCCCAGCATGTCGGCGTAATCGGTGGCGTCGTCGATGCCGGGCACCGTCGTGCAATTCGACTGCATCGTGTAGAAGTAGTCGGCGGCGCGCCCCAGGCCGAACCGGGCGCGGTCGTTGGCGGAGCAGGCCTCGGTCAGCTGGTAGAAGATGTGGAAGTTGCGCTCGCCCTGGGCGGGTTGCACGACGCGAACCTTCTCGAGGAGGAAGTTCTGGGTGGTCGACCCGCATAGCTCGCCCGCCTTGTTCAGGTACACCTGGATGTACTTGCCGAACCGCGACGAGTTGTTGTTCCGCAGCGTCTTCGCGTTGCCGAACGTTTCCAGGATCGGGTTGGCCAGCAGGATCTTCTCCTCGATGTTGCCGACCGACCCGGATACGGCCGCGATGTACGACAGGACCTGCTTGGTGGCTTCGGTCTTGCCGGCGCCGGACTCGCCCGACACGATCACGGACTGGTTGTCGATCGTCTCCTTGATGCCGACCAGCGCGTTGTGTGCAATGTTGTACACGTGGGGCGGCATCTCCTTCAGGCCCCGGTTCTCGTACTCGTCGATGACGTCGGGCGTGTACAGGGGCAACCGACAGTATGGGTTGATCGAGATCAGGATCGTCCCGATGTTCGTATAGATCTACACCGCCAACGGTCAGTGGACACAGGTCGCGGGTCGCACTGCTGCCGAGCGACCTGATCCTTCTCGAAACGCTGCTTCAGGTTGTGGAGGATCATCGCGGGGTTCATGTCGTCCAGGAGCGTCAGGTCGGGAACAATCCTCTGCAGCGACGACCACTGGAGCGTAGCGTACGTCGCGAGCTTGTTCTCGGCGACGTCGACGACTCGCCCATCCGACGTTCGTAACGAGGCCTTGCTGCCACCGTACCCGCGCGTTTCCACACGCGCCGGAATGAAACACTCGACGTTGTCGGGCAACCAGACCCAGTCGCCAGACTGCGCCTGGTGCTCGGCGGTCATCAGTTCAGGAGGTCGATCCCACTGGGTCTCATTCGTGCGAATATTGTAGACTACCAACGCAGGGTCAGATTAGGGGGTGCACGATGCGCATCGGTCCAGCGGTGCGCACAGTATGTCAGGCCTTCGTCGGTCTTCAGCTCTTGCCACTCGCAGGATGGTTCGGCCTGGGCAGACACGCGATAGTCAGCAACGCTCAAGTGCCCGAGCACCGCACCCGCCCCCGCCATACATCGGCGCCCAGTTGCCACCAGTTGGCGCCGCCACCGTCGCCCATGCTGCGTCCGATATCTAGTCAACGCTGCTCAACAGTGATCCGATTCTTCGTCGCCAACAATATCCCAGACGGGCACGTGCCCGATTTCGGACCAAGGAATAAAAATAGGCATCGACCGCAAATCTTCCCGAATTTAGACTCCCGGGATATGACTGCGATGTTTCGAACGGCAATGCTGCGTATGTCCTGCATAGCAGTCCGGCCCACTATGCAGGACGGCCATTCGTCGCGACGGTGAGCCTGCGCGTCCCCCCAGCGCGGCACGCGGTATTGGCCAATAGGCGAAGGTCTGATGGGGCGAGTGTGGCTGAGCGGGGGGCGGCGGCGCATTGCACACAACCGGAAAAAAGTGAGTGTTCGCCCGTGACACGGTGGGACGGTGCCCGTGCCGGGTCGACGCATTCGGCCGCACTGTCGCGCATCGGCATCGCCCCATCCGCGACAGAATGAGGGCGTTGTCGTGGACGGCGCCGGTGCTCGTGTGCCTGTCGCTGCTATGTGGGGGGTCGGTCGTGACGCGATCGAATCCGTTTGACATGGTCGGGTCGTTGGTGGCGACCCTGTTGCGCTCCTGGATGCTGTACATTCAAGCGACGTTCAATGAGAACCCCGGCCATGTCATTATTGAGACAGCCTGTATTGCCGCGATCTTCTACCTATTGTTTCACCGACGGTTCGATCCCGGAGAGCAGCAGAAGCTTTCGTTGAAGGTAGGACAGTGACGGTGTCGGGTGGGGCGGGCCACATGGAGAATGACGGCCACATTAGGAAGAGGAGGAATTGCTGAAAGAATGGGTGCCCCAGCCGCTGACACCGACAGTCTCGAAACCATTTGCACCGCCCGTCATGACCAGCGCTACCGACAACGGCTTCGTCACGGTTGCCAGCGAGACGGCCAAGAAACTCAATCTGTCAACCTGCGATTTTCTGGGTATGCTTCGATTCCCGATGCGCTGTATCGCGCCCTCATGCACGCATCAACGTGTTGCTGCTATCGTGTAGGTTTGTCGGGTATGCAGTCCATCAAGGATGCATGCAAGCAGACGATCATGCAATACGGTGTTGGGTCGTGTTCGCCCCGAGGGTTCTACGGGACCGTTACCCCTCACCTATTGTTCGAGGAGGAGATGGCCAAGTTCATGGGCGCCGAAGCCGCTATCTTGTACTCGGACTCACTCGCCACTGTTTCCAGTATCGTTGCCGCGTTCTCAAAGGCTGGCGACCTGATCATTTGCGATGACGGTGTGAGGAATGATGTCCTGGCTGGCGTATCGCTTTCCCGAAGCCACGTGATCTTCTTCAAACACAACGATATGGAAGACCTCGAGCGTATTCTTGAAAACGTTGCAGCTGCGGATCGAAAGCGTTCGCGTAAATCCTTGAACCGACGTTTCATCGTTGTTGAGGGCGTGTACCAAAACTATGTATGTTTTCTCACTGTTATAACGGTCGTTCTGGACGCTCATGTCTCGTTAATGCAGGGCGACATTTGTCCGCTAGAAGTCGTGGTTGACCTTAAAAAGCGATACCATTATAGGATCATCCTGGATGATTCCCTTGGGTTCGGCGTCTTGGGCACGACGGGGCGCGGTACATGCGAGATGAAGGGCATCCCAGTTCAAGATATCGATATATGGTGCACCCGCATGGATACAGCCATGGCGTCTGTGGGCGGCGTGTGCTGTGGGTCTCTTCAGGTAACGCTACTTCTTGCATTTGGACGCGACGCATGCTCACCGCTTCCCTCTGTTTAAAGGTTGTCGAACACCAACGCTTGGGAGCCGCAGGATATGTGTTCTCAGCGTCATCCCCAATGTTCAGCTGCACCGCAGCAGTTGAAGCGCTGAAGGTGATTGACGCCGAACCGGAACGGGCAGAGCGTGTACGTGCTAACGGGAACCTGCTGCGAGCTGAGTTGCGGTCAATCGAAGGCGTGGTTGTTGGAGGATCGACGGATTCGCCCCTGACACACCTTCGACTGTCGACTAGCGACGCTGAGGAACATTCCCTTGGACTGTATCGTCGTGTCGCGCAATCGCTATTCGACAACGACGATATTCTCGTCAGTGTGAGCAGCTTCACGCCGCATCAGAAAATGGCCCCGCCACCTAGCATATGTCTGTACGTTGGATGCCACAGTACGCGCGAGCAAATCATCGACGTCGCGAAGCGCGTTGCTGCTGCGTTCGCCAGCGCGCTTGAACAACCGGCGAGAAAGAAACCCAATGAGTAAACCTCAGGGTAGTGTGATCGAAAACGACAGTGTCAGTCCCGTTGCAGTCCAACGTGACGTGCCGGTAACCACAAACGGCTCGATCCGGCACTATTATTCACGTAGGGGCGCTCTGCAGACCGCGCTGCTGTCCGCTCCCAAATCACCGGTGTTTGCCCGTAGAAAAATGGACACTTCCCGCACGGCGCCGCCTTGAGGGCCTCCCTCCAGTGTGTACTTCGTCGGTTGCGTTGGCGTCATGCAGATTGTTCCGACGACGGGTCCTGAGATCGAGCACAAGCTCGAGCGGGTCCGACAGTGTGCGCGCAATGGCGGTCTGTCACTCGAGCAGCGTCGCCGGGCGCTGAAGTCGATCCGGGCGTTCTTGGTGGACAATCGCGAGGCGCTGATTGAAGTCATGGCCATTGATTTGCGCAAGCCGCGTATGGAGTCGAACCTCCTCGAGATCCAGTACGTGATTAACGATGTCGATCACGCGCTGAGCAATTTGTCGTCGTGGATGCGCCCGAAGTATGTGCCGACGCCAGCGGTTGCATTCCCGGCCCAGTCCCGGGTCGTCTACCGCCCACTTGGCGTCGTGCTTGTCATTGTGCCTTTCAACTGTAAGCTCCGCACGTCATTGGCGTATCGATATGGGGTTTGACTGTTGTTGTTGTTGTTGTTGTTGTTCAAAGTCCCTGTGCAGTTGTCCTTCGGTCCCATGATTTCTGCAATCGCAGCAGGGAACACTGTTGTCCTGAAGATGTCGGAAATGACGGCTGCGACGTCAAACCTGATCGCGGACCTGCTTCCAAAGTATCTTGACGAGTCGATCCTGGCAGTTGTGCAAGGCGCTGCTACAGAAACGCAAATGCTACTGAAGCACAAGTTTGACCATATCTTCTTCACTGGTAGTGAGCGAGTCGGTCGCATCGTTCTTGCTGCCGCTGCCCCACACTTGACGCCAGGTGATCAGGCTGTCTGCGACAACTGTTGTGGTTCTGACACACGATTTGATGCCCAACAGTGACGCTGGAACTTGGAGGCAAATCGCCAGCAATCGTGTCGAGCTCTGCCAACGTTGCCGTTGCCGCGAAGCGCATCATGTGGTCGAAGTGGATTAACGCAGGACAGGTAGGCAGAATCACACGTGTCTCATACGCTCCTTGTCTTTACGATGCATGCTACGTCCTGCAGGTCTGTATCGCCGCCGACTACGCGATTGTGGATGAGAGCGTGTACGACGAGTTCATTAACGAATGCCGTCGCGCTGTCGTGTCGTTTTCCGGTGGCGTCGATCCAAAGTCTAGCCCAGACTTCTGTCGCATCATCACCAAGGTCCAGGGTCCCAGTCGCACCACTGCCGTGGTATCTGATAACGTTTTGTAGGAACATACTGAACGTCTCAAAGGCCTCCTGGATAGCTGCCGAGACTTAATCGTCTTTGGTGGCGATACCGACATTGGGGAGAGGTTCTGCGCTCCAACCGTTGTTGGTCCAGTCCGTGTCAACTGCGATCTGATGAAAAGCGAGGTCCACCTGCTTGTACGATGCTATCTGCGTCGGACTGATCGTGTTCGGATAGATCTTCGGCCCGATTCTCCCCGTTATCCAAGTCGGCTGCATCGCGGATGCAGTTGATATCATCTCCAAGAACCCAAACCCGCTGGCGCTCTATGTGTTCGGGACGAAAAAGCAGGCGGAAAACATCTTCTCCAAGACGAAATCCGGTATGCACACCGACGGACAGGTCGTGGGTATCTGATCGTGGCGTATTGCGCTACAGGCAGCGCTTGTGTGAACGATTGTGTCTTCCAGAACAGCAATACAGATCTCCCGTTTGGCGGCATCGGAAGCAGCGGAATGTAGTGCTGGCTCTGTTATAACATCACCGATTGGGGGATGACCTCTTGTCCCATAGGGGGAAGGCACATGGCGAGACTGGCTTCCGTACATTCAGCCATGCGCACTCGATACTGTACAGGACGGACGCCAGCATATTCGATGTTCCGCAACGTTATCCGCCCTGTAACGTCCGCCATGTCGTTGCGCACAAGGGCACGGGTCTGACTCGGGGCCCCGACAGATACTGCTGCGGCTGAGCGCTTCTTGCTGTTCGTAATGCGCGCAACCAAGATTAATTCGCGAACGTTGGGACATTTCATCCATGGCCTGCTGCTGACCGGCGTCCTTCTAATTACTCTGCGCCTCTTCCGGCTTGTCTAGACTATTGCCTGCCGACGTCCGTCGAACAATACAGTGTCAGTTCATTTCAGATGCGCACCCAACTTCGTCAACCCTGTTTCGAATGGTATGCCCGGTAGGCAACTTCCTGGGACCCGACAACTCCAGGACCGACGCTCAGGGCAGACTTCCTGATATACCCGCTGGGTACGTCAACGTAGCCGTTGATACTGGCGACGAAGTGCTTCTCCACGCTGGCGAGCAGACAGGCCCGCTGTGGAACTCCACCGCCCAGCACGATCCGCTCGGGCGAAACCATCAGGCAGATGCTGGCACATAGTTGGCCCAGGTAGTACCCGACGAGGTCCCAGACCGGATCACTGTCCGGCACGGCCGGCAACGCCGACTCGTGAATCGACAGTCGGGCGGCAATCGCAGTCGCAGACGCCAACCCTTCGACGCAGTCGCCATGCGACGGGCAGACCCCCTGGAATGTGTCCTTCGGATCAGACTCGTGCCGAGGGACACGAATGTGGCCCGCCTCCGCATGCGACATGCCAATCAGCGACTTGCCGTCGACGCAGAGGCCAACGCCGACCCCAGTTCCAACGGTGATGTACGCCAGGGAATGCAAATTCGCACCGCGACCCGTCCCGTACTGGAGCTCTGCCAGCGCAGCCGCATTGACATCAGTGTCGATCCCTACGGGCACGATTACCACACGGTGGACATACGTATCAGCAACGCGAGTACTGCTGCGTTACCAATCGGCACATTCGGCAACTTGGACGACAGAAACGACAGGATGTTGTACTGACGCCAGCCCTTCTTTGGCGTTGCCCCAATCTGCCCGTACGACGCGCTCGCCCTGTTCAAGCACACGGGGCCGAACGTCGCGATCCCGAGCGCGCCGATCGGCTTGCCGGTCTGGGCGAACCAGTCCAGCGCCGTCTGGTACGTCTCCTCCGGCGACGACGTCGTCGGAAACCGCTTGTAGTCGACGACGTTGGTCGGATCGCCAACCGCCAGCGACGCCACGAACGTGGTGCCGCCGGCCTCGATCCCTCCGAAGGCCATCTCGGACGGCATCGCCTTCGGAAATCACGCTTTATGCCGCGCGCGCGCAATGTCTGTGTTGTACGAACGTACTCTGTGCCCGTTGCAATCAACAGTCCTGCATTGGCAGGGTACGCGTCTGTATGATCTAAACATGGTCGCCGAGACCGCCATGAATTGTCGCAGGGCCGGCCGCCGCCGTCGATTCCAGGGCGGTCGCTCCGGTTGCCCCGCTACGGCGGACCCAGGACGATGGGCACATAGTTATCTTCATGCGTCATCGTGTTGACGCCGTTGTAGAGGTCGCGTTCCAGCGCGAGCAGCTCCTCGAACATCTGGAACCGCGGCTGCGTCTCGGGCCGCATCTTCTTCACGATGGCGAACGCGTCGCGCAGTGTCAGCCCTTCCTCGCTCATCAGGTATGCCCTGGACGAACCGTCAGCGCGCGCAGCACGTCGCGTCTGAATGTGATGCCCCTCACATTAGCAATGCGGGCGACCTTGACTTGCCCTCGATGCAATGGACGAGGATGCTGAGGTTCTGCCTGGCAGCTCGATGCAGAAACGCGAACGCGTCGTCGAGATGCGGCCGTAGCCGTTCCAGTCCATTGTCGAGTATCGGGACGCGATGCGTCTCCAAGTGCTCCTCATGGTATTCGAGGCTGAACTCGTGCGCGGGCGCGACCGTCACGACGTGCTCGATCGCGTTCCGCTTCAGATACGCGACGTCGGACGCCATCCTGGCATCCCCGAGGTGCACGAGTTTCAGGAACGCGTCCAGGCCCCGGTCCCGATCGCGCCGCCCCATCCAGTACCGCGATACCGCAACGCCGACGACGACGATGACGGCGGCGATCAGGCTCGAGTCCAGTCGCATGCCACGACGCGCTGCGCAATTGCACGAAGCCACGACCGCCATGGACGACCCGGCCGCCAGCGTCCGCCGGCTCGAACTTTATTACCAGGCGGTGTTGCCGCGTGGGAAGTACAGGACCGAGGCGTGCCGCCTAGACGCATCGACGATGACGTAGAGGCGGTTCCACGGCGACGGCGGCGAGGCGAACAGGCGCCCGTCGCGGATCCTGTAGACCTTGCTGGTGATTTGGAGCGTGTCGTTCGCCGTCTTCACGACGTTCATCAGGTACTTGTAGAAGGCCTTGACGACGTCGAGGTACGGCTGGATAGTGTCCTGTTGCGGGACGGCGTCAGTGTGTGGGGCGGGACGATCATGGGCGACGACGGCGGGCGACCTCGAACTGGCACAGTGGGCCGCCCAGGACCATCATCTGCATCAGCTGGACGATGAATTCGTGGTCGTCGACCGACCCGTACGCCTGCGATTCCTCGTCGTACAGCGCTCGCTGCAGCTCGTTCTGGGCGACGACGCCGTCGTCCAGGTAGCAATCCGGGCACATGCTGATCGACCCGTTCGGCCTGACGACGCCGCGATCACGCCACACGTCGAAGATGCCCATGTCGACAGCGGCGCTGGCCACCACCTCGTAGGCGTCCGCACCTGTTATTGTACCAGCAGCGTTCAGCAACGTATCTGCCGTTTGTCAGTCGCCGTGCGTACCCAGGTCCAGCTTGGACGGGACGACGTCGGCGAAACCGGACGCGAACACGTCCGAGCTGAGGAGTGATTGCAGGAACGCGGTCGTCTGCGGGACGCTGGCCGCGGCGGCGTCGAATCGCTCGTCGAAACGGAATAATCGGATGCGCACGCCCCTGAGCACGTCCCTGCGTGGACGACCACGATTGAACAGGGTCGACCTGCACCGGGGAGCGGTGTGCGGTCGAACCATTTCTCCAGGAGCGCCTTCCGGTCCGGATCCCCGAGCAGCTCGCCGAGCGTTCTGCCCTCCTCACCCGACGCCCTCCACGTCCAGCGGTTCGCGGCCGGCGCCGCCCTTGCGCCCTCCTCCGTCCCGTCGACGATCGCGATCACCATCGTCCGTGCGAACAGCGCGTCACAGGTGGTGGGTGCCTCCGCCCTCTGCAAACCCTCGGACGCATGCACCTGGCAACAATGGGGAACCCGAGGAGCGTCGTCCAGGGGCCTTGATGGCCGACAAGGAGAGCGCGCCGGGCCCGGCGGCCCTTTTTCAGCCTTCAGCAGAGCAGGGGCTGCTGTCGCAGTTCGACTGCGAGCGGCGTCGTCGCGCGTCACGCCGCGGCCACGACTCCGCGACTGCCGTCTGTCGTCATGGCCGAGATGTGGTACTACTTCTATTCGGCGGACGTCAACCTGGACGCCAGGATCAACCTGTAGGGCGCGCCGGCCCCGATGCGCAGGGTGTGTGTGTGAACGCTGATGGCGGCTCGCCCGGCAGGGTCGGCATTGCCGGTCTGGATGTGGAGCTGCCGCTGCGGAAGGGCATGTCGCCGGCGACAACGCCCGTGGATCGCGAACTGTATGTCCAGTGCGACCTGGTCATGCACGGCGTGGTGCTGTGGACGACAAAGTCGTCGTACAAGTGCTTCGGCGTCCAGGAGGACATCGTATGGCGCGAACCGCTGACGTTGCCGCTCAAGTACAAGGATTGCAATCCGAGCACGTTTCTCGTCTTTACTGTTGTACGTACTGCATTGCGCCCCTGCATGGTTCGTCGATCGTGGAGCTCAGCGTCGTCCGTGCAGTGGAATGTGTGCTCCGAGGCCCCATTGGCTGGGTCGGCAATTCCCTTGTTCTGCGACAACAACACGCTGCGATTCGGGCTGCAGAAACTGAAACTGTGGAAAGGCCTGGCTGGCGACGTTCATGACACACCGTTCGGGCTTGACGAGCCGCCGGACCCGCTCGAGGTGAACCTTCGCAAGTACGCGCAACGGCCGTTGCCACGTGTTGGCTGGCTCGACAAGTTGCTGGTTCCGGTGGTGGAGCGCAATAGCCTGCTCGGCGCTTCCAAGGTGCCCATCCTGATCATTGAGTTCCCCGAGTTTGCGCATCCGATTGTCTTCATGGACCGCCCCTGCAATCCTGGCGTTCCCAACTTTGGCGAATCCAGCGCGATCACGGACGCGGCCGTCATGCGACGGTTCTACGACCCCGAAATCGAGAGGAACAACCCCATCGAGGACAAGTTCCAAAAGCTCGCCAGATCGGCAGTCGACGGTGCCAGTGCGAAGCCGAAGCTGTCCGAACGAGACACGATGAGGAGGATAATTGCATCGCCAAACCACAACCTTGTCGCTGCAGAAAAGGCGCTGCTATGGCAATTCAGGGTGTACCTCACTGAGGATAAGCACGCGCTGATCAAGTTCCTGCGATGTGTCAACTGGGCCGATGCGTACGAGACGACGCAGGCTGTTTCCCTGCTGGACAAGTGGGCTCCAATCGAGATCGCCGACGCCCTGGGTTTGCTGTCGGCATACTTCACCAATGATGCCGTTCGCGAGTACGCTGTTCGCCGTCTGGATCAGGCCGGCAACAAACAGCTTGAAATGTACCTACTCCAGCTCGTCCAGGCGTTGCGATTCGAACGCACCCATCCGTCGGGGTTGTCCAAGTTTCTTATTCGCCGGTGTTCGACCAGTATCGACATGGCCACGTACATGCACTGGTTCGTTCACGTTGAGCAGTCGTCGTCGTCAGCGTATGCTGCTCTGTACAGTCAGTTCCAGGAGGATTTCCTTGCTGCGCTATCGGAGAACGCTGCGTCTCAGGATTTCGTAGCACTGATTGCGAACCAGCACAAACTATGTGAACAGCTTCAAGGCCTTGCTGCCGATCTCAAGGGGAGAGGTTTCAAGGCGCAGCGCGAGCGACTTGCCTTGGTGCTTGCGGAAGGAGGTCAGTTCGAATCGCTTCGTGTGCTCCCTGAAGCAATCCGGCTACCGATTCTACCCGATATTTGCATTAACGGCGTTGTCGAAGCCGATGTATTCAAATCCTCGATGGCCCCGCTTGCGTTGACGTGCTCGACGTCCGACCATCTCGGGGGTCGCTTCCGCGTGATGTTCAAGACTGGGGACGATTTGCGCCAGGACCAGCTAATCATTCAGATTATCAATCTGATGGACCAGATACTGAAGCGGTATGTGCCTTCGTGTCCGGTTAACGGCGATTCTGAGCGACCTTTTCGCAGAGTCAACTTGGACTTGCGCCTATCTCCATATCGAGGCAGGGAGCGCCTAATATTCGTGATGACGTGCCCGAGCTAATCGGTTGTGGCCGCAGTGCTGGCGACGTCAACCTCCAGTGGCTTCGTCGAGCTCGTCCCGGACTGCAAGAACCTAAGGGCCATCATAAGCGAGTATGGGGCCTCGAATAACGCTATTCGAGTGTTCTTCGAGACGATGTGCAGCAAACCGTAGGGGATTCGCGCGAACGCTCCCCCGGTCCAGTGCAGGCCTGAGATTTCATGGCGCCAGATCGGAATTGCAATCCGTGCTGGACTGTTTCGTCAAGAGCTGCGCTGGCTACTGTGTCATCACATATATCCTGGGTGCCGACGCTTCGATGTGACATTGTTCCACATAGCTGATGCCTGTGTGTAGGTATTGGCGATCGGCATCTGGACAATCTACTGCTCACACGTCAGGGCAACCTGTTCCATATCGATTTTGGCTTCGCTTTCGGGTACGCCCTTTATCGATCAGGTTTGTCCATGGTCTGACTGTGGGCGTAGTCGCGACCCGAAGCCGTTCCCTCCGCCCATGAAGCTGTGCAAGGAAATGGTCGAGGCGATGGGCGGCTCCAAATCCTCCCACTACCGCCTCTTCGAAGGATACTGCTGTCAAGCGTTCAACATCCTCCGCAAGTCGGCGTCGCTGATTCTCAACCTGCTCAGCTTGATGTCCGACTCGGGCATACCGGACCTCGCTGGCGACGTGGCTGAAAAGACGCTCATCAAGGTCCAGGAGAAGTTCCGCCTCGACCTGAGCGACGAAGAGGCCGAACAGGTGTTCCTGAACCTGATCACCGAAAGCGTCACAGCTCTGTTCCCGCAGGTCATCGATCGCATCCACAACTGGGCCCTCTACTGGAAATGATCAACAGGTATTTATTAACCCCCCATTGCCCGTTCACATAGGAGAATGCGGCCGCTTGACATCCACTCGGCCTCTCGTATGACCCGGCATAACAGGCGACATGCAACTGGCGACCGTTAGTCGCGATCTGCATTCGCCGAGTTCGATCCGTTGCCTCCAGTAGCTGGCTGTCGATCCAGGGAGCGGTACGGGCGACGAGAACGCCGGCAGGGCGAGGGTTCGGGGCGATGCCGACGGAATCGGCGATACGGGCGGTAGCGGCGACGACGGCACCGGTTCCGCCGTCAGCAACGCGTTCATAATCGTCGATGCTGTCAGCGGTCGTTGACAATCCAACGATACATCGGTCATCGTCGCTGTCCCCGTGTCGTCGTCGTCGTCGACCATGGCGCCGCTGTACAGATCCGCCATGGACGTGGGCGTTGCCGTTGGGCGATCCACGGCGTCATCGACGAGCGCGATCGGGCCCAGGCCTTTGACCAGCGTGTCCAGCGCGTCCGGTTCAGCGTCGTCCCGGCGGAACATCGCCGACGTGTCGGGGAAGTTGACCTCGCGCGGCATGGCATCGAACGGCGTCGACATAGTCGTGGCTTGGCGGTATAGGACGGTCCCGGTCGGTGCCACGCCTACCAGTCCCCGCAGTCGGACGGACCCGTCTCTGTCTGTGGGAGCCAGATTGTCCCAGAGCGCAACAAGCTATTGTAGAAGGGGGCCAACCCAGGCAGGTGTGTGTCACTGCATGCAACAACGGGCGTTCGTATTCTATGCATCGTCTTCGGTGGCCTCCAGCCGCTGTTTCTTCCACAGGCGGGCCTTCTCCAGGAGAGCAATGTTGGCGGCGCCCTTGGCGTCGTCCGGGAACTCGTAGTCGTAGTACTCTTCCCAGCCGGCGTCGGTGCCGTCCTCGTTCGTGAGCAGGCGCCGCTTCTTGAGACGCCGCGGCATGCGGTCCGACACGACCGTCTGCGTCGCCTCGTTGCCGTATTTCCGTTCAAAGTCGCGCCATGCTTCCAGGAGCTGAGCGCGTTCGCTCCTGCGAGATTCGGCTTTGAGGTACTTGTCGGCCCGCTCGAACACATGCCGGGCCTTGTCCAGCTGGTTCTGGGACGTCTCGAACTGCGCGAGGCTGATCCAGACCTTGACGTGCTTCGTCTTTTCGAGCAGTCGGTCGTAGAGCGAACGCGCTCGATCGAACTGGTCCTGCTGGGTCTCAAAGTCGATATACGCTTTCCACAGGACCTCTGGCATGTCCAGCACCGGCTGCGATATCGCCAGCTCGAAAATGGCACGGGCGCGCTCTGCGAACACATGGGTGAAACGCAAGCACATCAGACGAAGCGAAACGCGTACCATTTTCAGCAAGCGACTTCTCGAGGTTGGCAAACTTTGACCACGCGTGACAGTTCTCGGGGGAGTATCTGGGCGAAAGGATCACCATATGTACCGTGAGGTCGTCTTGGCGACGCACACATACATTAAGTACTTCTCGTACAGCGTCCTGCAACGATCGGCGTCGCCAAGCTGGAGCTCCAGCTGGATGTACGATTTGAACAGCTTTTCCTTGGGTGCCATGCCGATGGCGCGCCCCAGAATCCGGCGCGCCGCCTTCAGATCCATTTGCCGAATCTCGAACTCAGCGAACATGATCCATATCTTCGCGAACGTGAACCTAGCCAGCAGCCTTGTTAATACGCGTACCGAAGCAAGACACAGTCGGGTCGTACAATTTGTGGGGAATGACCTTCAGGGCCGCCTTGTAGACTAGCCTTGTTCGTTCAACATCTTCTGTGGTCAGCTCTTCGAAGATGACGTACTGGATCCACAAGTAAATATATCTAGCCCAGTAATGCTTCTCGTGAACCAGAGGGACGTTGGCAACGGCTCGCTCGAACACGTCCCGGATGCGATCGTTGTTCCCGCAGGACTGCTCCAGCTTGATGTAATCAAACCAGATGTCGTAATTGTGCGGATTCGCAGCCACCTCGCGCTCGTACTGTTGCCGGCGTTTGCTGATGATGACATCCTCAATGCCTTCACGGGTGCCAAACTGCTTCTCGAAGTTCGTGTATCGCCGATAGATCTCGTGCGACTTGGCCTTCGGCAACCGCTCCAAGGCGTACTTGTAGATCGCCCGGGCACGCTCCGTCTCCTGGCATTCGGCCTCAAATGAGGCAAAGTGCATGAAGAAGTCCTCCTCCAGGGTATCGTCCCCGAGTTCGCTCGAGCACCGTTCGAACACTTCCCGGCACTTGTCAGGGTCACCATGATTCTTCTCAAACTTTGCATACTTCATGTAGGAATCCACCGTCGGATGACAGACGATGAACCGCTCGTAGATGGCACGACACCGTTCCTTCATCTTCGCGTCTTTCCCGTGCCGCATCTCCATCATGACATAGGATTGCCAGGCATTCGCAGGTGGGGCCCACTTCATCCAGCGTTCGAAGATGACGCGGGCGCCGGCAACGTTCCCCAGCATCTCCTCCATGTGCGTGTACTTGAACCAGAATTGGTCGACGCGAGGCAGCAGTGTCACGGCCCGGTCCCAGATGTTCCTGGCATGGTTGACGAAGCGGTTCTTCATCTCCATTTCGGCGTACTTCAGCCAGACGGAATGGTTGCGGTAGTCGACGTCCAGCGCGCGTTCGAAAATGGACCGGGCGCGCTCGAACTCAAGCTGCGATGCCTCCCACAACGCATACTTCATCCACACGCCGACGTTATGCTGCTGGCGGCGCAGAGTGTCTTCGTACTCCTTTCGCTTCCGCGCGCGATAATGCTGGAGCTCGTCGACATCCGTGATTTTCTGCTCCGGCGCCCGGATCACGACCTCGCGCCGATCCATGGCCTCACGCAGGATCTGCTCAGCCGTAATCTGCACGGGCGCGGCAGCCTTGTTCTTGACCGCCATCGGGCGGCCACGCGACGTCGACGCCATCTCCCAGCGCGCGTCCCGCCTGAAGCCGACACGACACGACAGCGCTTCGTCGCGTCGCGGACTCCGCAGCGTTGGACTGCACAGCTGACAGCACCAACCGAACCGCGCTCCTCCTGCGGCCGGCGAGTCGCCCACGAATCCGCAGCAGGTCTCACTCATCATATCGAAGGCCGCTTCGCTCGACGTAGACACGCGTGCAAGACCCTCCTGTCGCCGCGTAATACTGGGGGCTTGTATCATCAGACAAGGGAGGTAGTAAACCGGGGGCGCTTGGACACGCGGGTACGGCACCGGACCAGGACGAGGCGCAGGGGCAGGCTTTGATGGCAGCAGCCACCATGGAGTCCAATGACGACTGGTCTTCGCTCATGTTCGTCATGACGTTCTGATCCAGGCGGCGGCGTATCCGAAATCTCCCTGTCGGTACAAGAAGTAAAGGCATCGTCGCCAAGGCGTCCTTTCCATCTCGGCGCTTCCGTGGTCAGCAGCGTACTTGTGAGGCAGTACTCATATGCGGTGAGTTGCCGTTTCAGTTTCAGTCGATATAGCTGACTACAAGATGTGTGTGTACTCAGGTTGCCAAGGCTGGCAAGTTCTTTCGCGCCTGGGTCTTTCTGATAACTGCTGCTCTGGCGGCGTGGAGTAGCACATGTCTGGTGCGGAGAACCTGTGCCGATATTTCGAGGGAATCTCTCGTGCCAAGTCATGCAGCAACTGCATCTTGGTCGGATCAAGCACGACGGGTCCTTCGTACTTCCGTTTCAGGATGCCCCGCTCTCCATCCACTTTGACTATCCGTATCGTTTCCCACGCTTCGTTCTTGCTGAACGTGTACCGGTACCACAGTTCGCCTGGGTGATATACTCCTTCGGTTTCCCCGAAGCTGAACCATCGGACCTTCTCGAATTTGATCGGCTGCCCACGGAATGCTCCAATGTCTTTGCGATTGAGAATGGTGTACTTCCATCCAAGGTACTCCTTCCAGGTAGAGAAGTCCGGATAGGAAACATACTGACTCGTGGCTTGTGCCCCACAGTGAAGGGGTCCGAAATGACTTCTGTACTTCTTCTGTTACATACACCTGGCGTTTACGGAACTGCACGTCGACTTTTACAAAGAATCGGTCACAAGACAAGAACGTATGTCCAGCGACTGGAAATTTCAGGTCAAGTATGCGAGTACTGTAGTGGCGACCGCCTCTTAGGTTGTGCTCGTGAGCCCACATCATCACAAATTGGTTCTTGTTCTGTCCACGGCAATTGTCAGAGATCAGGATGAGCCCACCACCGGGTCGACTGGGAGGCAACGCCACAGACAACTCATTTTCGAGGGTAGATTGATGGCATGGAGATCCAGATAGCTGAGCAGATTGATATGCTTACCACTCAGGGAATTCATGCCGAAGTGATCTCTGACAATTGCCGTGGACCGAACAAGAATCAATATGTGATGATGTGGGCTCACGAGCACAGCAGGCCATGCGAACGAATGCTGAACAGGCTCAGAAACGTCCGCGCCCCCAGACGAACGAACTTCGTCCGCAGCTCGATGCCACACTCAGGGCAGCCTGCACCGCGCTGTTGAGTACACTGTCGACCGTCGATCGTGGTGATGACTGTCCTACTCGACAGATACGGCCAATGACACGTCCGCGGCGGGCTCGTCCTGCCCAGCTGCAAGCGCTACGTTGAAACAATCGGCTCCGATATCGCAGAGGGCTGATGACTGGCGGGCATCGGTTGGTTTAGGCTAATCGATACGTGTACTACTGGATGGACTGCTCTCGGCTAATCGTACCAGAGTACACGGATCGGGGCCCATATGGGCTAGTGGGAAATGTTGACGACCGCGCTTGTCGTCGCCTGCTTGGTGGTTGTACCACAGGCATGGTCGGATACGTACGTTTGCTCGCCCGTGGTCCCGGTATCGACGCCAGTGGGGTTCCTGTCGGTGCTCGGCCCTGTTCCGTTGCCGACGAGTGCGACGCTCTTGGCCAACCCGAACCCCATGCTTCAGTTCCCGAGTTTGACCACGGCAACGTCGGTCAGTGTCGCGTTCTGGGTGCAAATGTGTCCAGGCGGCACGAGCTGTTCCGGCACAGCGTTCTCTCTTGCGTACAGCAACTCGTCAGTGGGGACTCCGACGCAAACTGGAACATCACTGATGGTGTCTCTGGACGCCTCGGCTACTGGACAGGTATGATCGCATGGAATTACATGTTCTTCGCGCGTGACTTCTGCCGTACTTTCAGCCGACTCTTCGTATCTATTTCTCGTCATCCTGTTACCGCTCGTATCCTATCGCGGGCGTGCTTTCGACGTACGTCCACGTCGTCGTGGCCACTGGATCCAACATCGGATCGGTACGAGTGCCTTCGTCCGATGTTTGCTTGCACATGCCCACAAAGGTCTGCTCTAGATGGTTGTCTACATCAACGGGAGAGTTACTGCTCCCGATCCGTTGGCAACTATGACATGTAGCTCGCCGCTCCTGTACAACGGTGGGCAGTGGATGCTCCAGGCAAGCGTGTCTGGCGTCTACGTCTCCAATTTGCGCTTCTTCGATCGGGCGATTGATCAGCCGCAGGTGTCCAGCGTCTACTCCATTGTTCCAGTGGCGTCGTACTCCGGCTTTCGTTATCCTACGCCGCCGTGGCCTCCATCACCGTCTCCGCCTCCGCCTCTGGCAACGGGACCGATACTTCCAGTACGGAGCTACTTCGTGGCGCTTGACAGCAACAGCAATGGCATGGCAGCCTTAACAATACCTTCGAATATCGGTTACTATTGGTCCTTATCGTTCTGGGTGGTGTTCCCAATGGCCCCTGTTGATACGTTCCAGCTAATCGGACTGTACCCAACATCAACATTAGATCAAGGTGTTCAGGTCTGGATTAGCGGTTCGATGTTGTGGATCACGATGCAGTCAGATCCCGGCGTTTGTCCAACTGGGTCAATTTCGCCTATTTGGTCATACTCTATGCAGCAACAGACCGGGGCGTATCATATCTTCATTGGATACGATTCGAATAGCAAGCAGATTGAAGCTGTCAGGATCAGCGTGGAATCTGCTCTGAGTTGCAGTGTTCTAATGGCGGCACAGGTTGTTACAATTGGGACCGCGTCCACAATTTCGCCTCAGACACAAACGTCAAAAGCTGTAGGTGCAACTGTACCTGCCACGCCTGACCAGATGCGGCTCTGGATATCGGCGAACTGCCCGGGGGCTCAGTCTACTACTCTCCCCGCGTACATCATGTACGTTCGTATCGAGTATGCTGCGAGTACTTTGTCGTTGTCTGGCGCCACCGGCCAAGCAACCAAAATACGTGGCTACGATTTGAGTGCAATGCAAGCTGGGGCCTACTGCCAGATTGGCGCGAACGCCGACGCCTACCTGTTCCCACCTCCGTACTGCGTTCATGGCAGCGGGGACCCGGCCAACGGATGCAAGTGCGATCAAGGCTGGGCGGGCGCACAGTGTCGTCAATGTGCGCCGACTTTCGTCATGAATTTCACGGTTCCCTCCTGGCCCGGCATGGGTGCATGTCAGTGCCCACCGTCTTCGTTTGTGAACGGCACCGTTTGCCAGCAATGCCCAACAGGTAGTTTTGGACATGCCTGATCTGCCGGCCGCTCGATCGACAGTGATGCTGCATCAGGGCGCTATACAAGTCTGCCTGATATGACGTCCTGTGCAGCCTGCCCATCAGGGACGGTTACCAATGCCCATCAAACTGGCTGCATATCCTGCCAGGCTGGATACGCACCCACACCAGCCCAGGACGCGTGCCAGCAGTGCTCTCAAGGTCGGCACCGTCCAACCGTCGTACGACAGGAAACATGAACTGACGTGTCGATGGTTGTCTCCAGGGTACTATAGCGATAGCGGGACCACTTGTACTCTCTGCCCATACCCAACCCCAGTATCGCCGGCCGGATCTCAAAACGCATCGCTGTGCACGTATTGTAGATCTGGTCAGGTTGCAGTACAGGGCGCCCTACCGCCCAATAACGTCTGCCAGAATTGCGACCCAGGTGCATTCGCTCATCTGGTTTATTTGCCGGACAACTTAGGCAGGTGTAGGGACTTTCGCAACGAACGGTGTCAACTGTACAGCCTGTTCTGTGGGGACTATTAGTTCTCTGCCGGGTCAGGCAGCCTGTACCCTATGCAAACCGGGGACGCAACCGAATCCCCAGATGACGCTGTGCCTTCCCTGCCCAGCAGGTCCGTATCTGTCTACAGAATATCTGGGAACGCGGTGCCTTATACCGCGGCAGGGTCTTTCGGCACCACACAGGGCACATGCCACCCGTGCGCACCTGGATCCTACTCGTCATCTGGGGCGGAATCCTGCACGACCTGGTCCGTCCATCCTTGAGCAGCAACGTCCACTGCTTAACCGATCCCCGCTGCTATTTAGCCCAGGCGGTACCTATAGCCGCACCCAATCGTCATCGGCGTGTTTGCCATGGTATTGTGGACGCTCAGGCCCCGGCAATGCTCTAATACGATTATCTTCAGTGCAAATGGGACGGTGTCGCAGCCAGGCGCCACGTCGTGCACGACGTGCTTGGCTGGCACGCAGGCGAACTCGAACATGACTGCGTGCCTGCCTTGCCCAGATGGGCAGTATTCTGCCATCGACGGGTCCGCATGCATTTCTTGCAGGTCAGTTCGATCCATCGCCATGGTGAATGCAGAAGACTGAACCTGGGAGCCAAGTGACCCGTACTCGGTTACGGGCTTGTCCATGACGGCGTGCAAACCATGCGGACTCGGCAAGATCCCTGATGCTCGACAGCAAGTGTGTGTCTCGTGCCCAGCGAATCAGATACGCGGGAACCTGTCCAGCGGATGTCAATCTTGGTACGCCCTGTTATGCCGTGATGGTCGTCGACATCATATGTGACGAACGGTTGACAGTGATCCTGGCCTGAAAGCGAACGCCACGGAATGTCAAGCGTGCCCTCCCGGATACCAAGCCGACTCTGGTGGGCGCTGCGCGCCATGTGATCCTGGGCACTACACGCCACAGGGAACAGTATCGCCTCCCGTATATACCTGTCAAATATGGTACGTACGTCTTCCGATGGCACACGTATTAGAGTCCTGACATGTTTTCGGGTGGTAGCACGAATGGGACGCAACCGGCGCGTGGCGTGCAATGTGAACCATGCCCACCAGCAACGTACGGAAGCGCTGGGGTCTGCACTCAATGTTCGTGGGAGCAGGAACGATACCTTTAAAGTTACCATCTAACCAAGAAGTGTTCAGGTCCAGGCGGGACCTACAACAATGCTACTGGAATGACGTCGTGCAGCTCGTGCCCAAAGGGGTCGTTCAGTAGCGTAAAGGCGACCGGCTGCACGTTATGTGATCTTGGTCAGTACGCGCCGTTATCAGGCAGCGGTTCCTGCTCGTTGTGCCAAAGCGGCCAGTATGCCGATACGCAGGGTTGGGCGTGTGTCGCATCGGTATCGCCACGTGATAACGAAATGGTGTTGAGCAGGATCGTCTTCGTGTAAGCCGTGCCCGCCCAACTCCAACTCGAACGCGATCCGGGCCACGTCTAGGTCGAGCTGCTCCTGCAAGCCCGGATACTATCAGAGCCAATCGCCAACAGTGTCTGATGACGGGTACTGTACGCCTTGTCCTATAGGTTCTAGGCGTTCTCGTTTTCCTACGACCATCGTGCTCTAACTGTGATGTCGTAGGCGGCAACTGCACATCGAGCGGGACAATCGTTCCTGGCGTTCTACCTGGTTATTACCGGGATATAAACGTCGATCCGCTTCTCATCGTCCTGTGCAGCCCTAGCGAAGCCTGCCTGGCGGCGATCGGCAATACGTCCACCACGTGCGCTGCCGGTTACCGGTCTGTCCATGGCCCTAACCCGTTGCGCCCACTGATGTCTTATACTTGGTGTTAGGGGCATTCGCTGTGGGACTTGCGGCCACGAGTACTTTCGGCTGAATAATGTCTGCATTGCTTGTGGGTCCGGCGCATTCGGCATCGTCATGCTCGCCATTACAATATTCTTCGTGTGCTGCGCGTTCCTCGTGTCGGCGACGCCGTCGAAGGCGCCGTTCACGTCTCTCGGCATATCGCTCAGCAGCCTGCAATTAATCGCTGTCTTCGCCAACAACTTAACGGACTACTGGACACCTGAGGTGACCTCCCTATGTGCTCCTCTATAGCGACCTGACAATTTGCGTTGTTTGCATAGATCAAGACCAGCATCTCGTAAGCGCTGTTTATACGAAGGCGCCTTATCGTTAACTGGGGTGTGCCCTGCTCACAGAATCGCATCCGCTTTCAACTTGAACCTCGAACTATTTCGTCAGTCGGACTTATTCGTGAGAATGTACATGGGATTGCTTATTTACGTTGGGAAGGGCCGGAATGCGCCGTCCACATGGACTAGTAAGTGCTCGCCAACGGACACAACAGTATTCCCCGCCTTTGAGAGCTGACTGCATTGGATTCAGCTGGACAAAGCAGCAGATCAAGCTGACGTTACCGTTAATGGCCATGGGCCTGCTTCTGTTCATTACGGCCATGGCTGTGGTCGGCAAGCGCGCGTGGGCACTCTTCCGAGGCAAGCAACAGTCGCAACATGCGTCTACAGGGAGTCAAATGGACGTGCTGACCGTATCATCGACTATGAAGGACCGCCTGATCTATGCTAGGTGTGTAATAATTATCACTGATGGAAGCGTTGGTTTGCGTCTCAACGAACGTTGCCAGCGTCCTCATCTTGAAGCACGGCCACACGTTACTGGTGTCGACGGCGCTAGACCCGGTGAATTGCATCGATGTCGGCGCAGGTCAGCGTGTGGTCCAGGTCGATCCGTCGGTATCGTGCAACGACCCCAGTTATGATTCCCACATTTGGTTCTCGTACATGTCGCTTTTCACCTACGCGGTCGTCGTCCATGACGTGTCGGTTTCGTTATCCGCGGCTGATTCTCGATCGTAGATTGGAATTCCTGTCCTGTTCGGGGCCATACTTGGCCATCATTACAAGACGTGCACGCTGTCGACGCCCAAGTTCGAGAGACGGTTCGGGGATCTGACCAGTCCCTACACGGAGAAGTTCTTCTGGTGGGAGGTGCTCAACATGTTCAGGCGCCTTGTTCTGCTGTTGACCGTCAACCTCATCGGGACAAAGTTCACTGAGCTGTTCAGCGCTCTGGCGGCGCTCTTCTTAGCCCTCGTCCTCCAATCATTCTGTAATGGGCCTGCTGCTCGATGCGCACTATGCAACCTCATTCGCTTTGTTGAACGACAGGTAATCCCTTCAGGACGACGGCGCAGAACCGACTATCGACTCTCTGGAATATCTACTCGGTCCTGATCCTGTTTTCGGCCGCTGTCCTGCAGGCAGGCGCCAACCTTCCGACCGGTCCAACGTCCACCCAGCAGCTCATCCTGACCGTTATGGTCTTCGTCGGGTTCTTCTGTATCGTCTGCTACTCCATCTACTGCATCGGCCTCGAGCTCAAGCTCCGCCAAGACCTGCGTCGAGAGAGCCAACGCGACCACCTCGGTAGGTCGCCCACGAATGCAGCCTGGACTGATGTGGTAACAGTCCCGATGGCAGGCGGCCCGAAGTCCCTTGTACAGCAATCGACACTGCGCAAATCAGATGCGGCTGCCTGGACGAGTACGCACATCGACCGATCGGGTCTGCTGACGACGACGGCGTTCCTACCAGAAACGTCGGGAATGGCGTTCCTACCAGAAACGTCGGGAATGGCGTTCCTACCAGAAACGTCGGGAATGGCGGTCACCCCATTGGACAACCCGCTGCAGAGCACGACCATCACCGGATCGTCCTATTTCGGCCCGCAGTCCCTGGCCAGCATGACGCTCGGGCAGGCGTCCCGCATCGAGCAGAGGACGTCCTCACCGGCCACCATGCGCTACAGCTCTCTGCGAAACATGAAACCACCCGGATCGCTGAATAACCTCAGCCCCCATGCTCAATGAACTACGCTGGACGCCACGTACAAACGAACCACCACGTGCCAATGTCGATAGGTATACAACGTTGTCCAAGCGATCAGGGCGCCGTCGCCCCTGATGCGCCAAATTCGCCGTTGACTGCAGCAGGTTCCTGCAGAATCTTCTTCCACAGTGCGTCTATTCTCGGAACGACTGGAGCACTGCCGGTCGTGGGCTGAAGCGCTCGTGGCGGCCATTTCGATAAAGTGCAGCAGTCAGCAGCATGCCCATTGGGATCTCGATTGTCGCGTTGTTTGCCACCTGCGTCGTGTCGTCCGTGCTGGCGGACGACCCTGTCGTTGTGCCGGATACGCCTGCGGAGGCGGAGGGGCCTGTGTCGCAGTCGTCGCTGGAGGACCTGGCCAAGGATATCATGAGGACGAAGACGGTCGAAGAGTTTCAGCGCCTCAATGTCGAGTACCCGTTCGCGTCCAATATTCTCAGCCATATTGAGAACCTGTACGCGAAACAAGTCGCCGAGCATCACCATCGCGTTCATCACGGCCATGTTCATCCTTGGATGCAAGCTCCGTTCGTGGGCACGTTCGGGAGCAGCCTGGCGGACTGGCAGCGTTTGCTTCTGGACGCGATCACGCAATCGGGATGGTACGCGCTCCCACGTCGCCGCATAGTTCGCATCGTCAGCATGGTGCCTGACGACATCGTGAAGTTGTCGGATGACCCCCAGCCAGCCGACGACGTTACCAAGAAGGTCCCGGCTCAGAGCAAGGTTCTGGACGACGCGGATCCGAGCAAGGTGCACCCGCCGGAATCGGTCGACAATAACGTTGCTGCCAGCCCCGTCAGCGACGGCAGACCGGCCCCGTTAGAATCGAACTGATTCTCTGCGCCTCGCCCCCATTGGCTTGCGCCGCCACGTTTCGTGAATAGTAAACATCCGACTGTGGTCCGCTCCCTGAAACCGCCGATCGTACGTTGCCTCGGTCAGGCAGGTAAGACGGCCCCATGGACATTCCTATGGGCACACGAATTCAGGCGCACCTGCCGAAGCAGGAACCGCCTGTCCTCGAACAAGGGCCAACGACGACGTCGTTAACGTCCAGGCGCTGTCTTCCGAGTGGTCGTCGTGGTGACCGCCGTCGCGAATCCGATTCTCGATTCATTACGTGAACGCGTACCGCCGATCGCCATACGCATTAACGCGGGTAAACGCGATGACCGAAGACGCCAAGACGCCCGATGGGACGATCGCCTGCCCCGGCGAGGTCGTTCTCGTCGACCAGGCTCAGCACCATTGCTGGCGATCCAGTGACGCCGTCGTCGACGCCGACTCGTCGTCGTCGCTGAGCCGCGTCTTGCAGCCCCTCGTCAACAACGCATTGCTGTCGGACGGTACGTACCCGACACACACCGGTCTTGCATCCCGACGTTCAATCGCTTCGTAGTGACGTTCATGGCCGACGGGCAGGTCGTCCACGCGCATCGCCTCGTTCTGGTGTGTGATCAATGCTATCCATGGCCCGGGTGCTATCCGCTGATCGGAGGAGGCACGCCAGGCCGCCTGGAGCGCTCCGTTTCGGGTCATGTTCACGAACGGGTGGGCGGAATCGCGCATGGCCCAGATCGAGGTCGAAGCCGCCGACGTCGACGCCCTGAAGCTGATGCTCGAGTTCATGTACACGGGCAGCATCCACCTGGAGCCCCACATGGGTGACCGCGCGCCTGCCCTGCCATCGCCCCCGCCGGGGCTAACAGCGTCCCCACAGCCCTGCCCGTGCTGGCCCTCGCCAATCGATACGCCGTCGTCCCCCTGCAACGCATCGCTGAGCAATTCATCGAGCAGCAACTCGACGTCGGCAACTGCTGCCTGTTCCTGAGCGCCGCTGACCGTTTCAACTGCGATCGCCTTCGACAGGTCCCTACCGGTACTGGATCGCGCCAGCGTCGCAGGCACCTGAACGCAATCGCCCGTCCAGATTTGCTTCGAGTTCACCGTCGAACAGTTCGAGGCGGCGTCGAGCACGCGCGGCTTCCTGCTCCTGTCGACCGACTGTATGCGCCAGCTGCTGCACAGCAACGATCTCGTCGTGTGCAGCGAGGAGGTCGTGTTCCGCGCCCTGTCGACGTGGCTGGCGGCCGACCTGGCCAGTCGCGGCAAGCAGGCCGCCGACCTGCTCCAGCTGGTGCGGTTCCCGATGATGCGGAGCTCGTTCCTGTACGAGACCGTCGAGAAGGACCCGGTCGTGCAGGGCGTCGGCGTCATGCGCGACCTGTTACTGCAGGCGTATCGGTTCCATGCTGTGTCGCCGCTCGGGCACGTCCCTGATGGGTGCCAGGAGCGCGGCAAGGAGGCCATGCTGTTCGGCGATCGCGTCGGCCGCATCTGTGCATCGCTGTCCACGCCGTCGATGTCGGGCGCGCACCCGATCGACAACGTCCGGTACAAGGACGATAAGTACTGGCTGCCGTGCAATTCGGACCGGGCCGAGATCATGCTGGACCTGGACGGCCTGTTCCGGATCACGAGGATCCGCATGCAGAACCGGCACAGCGTCGAGTTCCAGGTCCTGTTCAAGGAGGCCCACGAGGAGCTCTGGCGCGAGCTCGTTCCGATCACGCAGAGCGGCCGGCACAAGGTCGTCAGCGAGATCGAACTCAACAAGGGCGTCGTCCACCACCGAACGAAAGCGGTCGCCAGGTACTTGCTGATCCGGCTGCTGGGTCGTTCGCACTCGTCATACCACACCAGCGTCTACTGGATCGAAGTCCATGGCATGCGCGCCCCAAACACGACGGCGGCTCCATCGACACCGAACCATGTCGTCGTGCCCTGCAAAGACGACCGGGCACATGACCAGTCGTAGCGGCTGATCAACGCCGGGGAACGTAATGAAGATAGAGTTGGGTGTATTGTGGCGCCAGCATTAGGCCTGGGCCTTAACGTGCTCCATGACCTTGATGCGGGCCTGCGACTGTTCGCCCCAGGACTTGATGACGACGCAGGAGCAGCCGACAACCTTGACGGGTTTGCCGTCGGCGTCGATCTTGCAAAGGCCAGCCCACTCGCCGAGGTCCTTGGAGTCGTCGACCATGATCAACGGGATTTTGCGCTGCTCGCACATGGCCTTGACGAGCTTCTTGTACGCCGCTTCGTCACACGTCGACGCCAGCAGGCACAGGTGCGCCTCACGACGGTCGAGAGCCTTGACGGACTCCTTCAGGCCCCGGACAAGGCCGTCGTGGACGAGGGACTTCTTCAGGACCTCACGAAGGCACTCCTCGAGCGTCTTCGGCGCCTCCTCGATGATCGGCGCAACGGAAACCTCCATGTCGTCAGATCCACTGTACGAATCCCGCACATCAGACAAGGTCCACAACCGACGCGAAGGGACGCCCTACACTTCAACGTCGGCCATTGCGAACGATCGTAATGCAGGGGCGGTACTCTCCACCTAGATGCTTCCTCGAGTATGCGACGGTCCGCGGTCCGTCGCGGACTCCGTGGACGGGGTCTCTATGAACGCCCGCCCTAATAAGGCCCACAGTAAAGTTCACATAGACACACACCCGTCCGTCGCCGGCCAGACTACAACGCCCGACGGTCTATTTCCGACTGAAGGATGGCGTTCGCGGCTTGTAGCATGCGAATCTCGTCGTCGCGTTCGCTGAGGGTCTCGGTCAGCGCATTCGCCAGGGCTTGCATGCGCTGCAGCACGCCGTTCTCGTCGGCGAAATTGCTCGACGCTCGCCTGATGCTGGGCCCGCCTGTCCGAGCGCGGCTGCTGGTCGACACCGCCGCCTTGATCATACGCTCGAGGTCCTTGGCCAGCGACTCGCATCGGCTTCTTAACGCGTTGTTGCTACTGGTCAGCTCTTCGTTGGAACGCATCGCAAGAGCCAGCTGTGACTCCAAGGCGGATCGTGTCGCCTGCTCGGCTTCCGATGACCTCCTCACAATTACCGTCCTCTGCCTTGGAATGGCAGGCGACACTGGCACAGCCGGAGCAACTGGGACTTGCGACGTCTGGCATCGGTCCGTTTCCGTTGCCGCGTCGCAGGTGGGCACTCGCTGGTCCACCGCAGACGTGGATACCATTCCGGACGACGACGTCGACGCCTCCATATCTGCAAGCCGAACCTTGACGGTTGCTAGCTCATGGTCACGCTGCTGCACAACGTCCTCCAAAGCCAACAGTTCGTCCCGAAGGCGATCCCGATCAACGCGCAGAACCTACATAGGTCGGCTCCGTTCAGTCAGGATCAGGCATCGTGCAACAGCAATGATGCTGCTGCTGCCTACCTCGATCTTCTCGTCACGCTCAGCGTTCTCTACCTGAAGCGCAGATATCCGTTTCGCCTGTCTGGCCACCCGTTTCTCTCGTCGCACGACGGCGCCGAGCCGATCGCGCAACGATGCATTGTCGGCAGCCAGTCGATCCCTCAACGCGATTAACGACTCGACCTGAGCCGGTAGATCCTCGTTGTCACTGCCCGTCGTTTCGCGATGCTTGGTCGATCCTTCTGCGTCATCGGCCTCGTTCCCGTTCGACACGGGACATGATTCCCCTTGCTTATCCTGACCGACGGCCGCCTTCTTCTGGCCGGGATCGGTCCGCACGGTCTCGTGGACGGGTATCGATCGCACACCATTCCGCAGGTGTGCGATCTCGTCCGCCAGCGCCGTCTCCTGCCGTTCCTGACCCTCCAGGGCGGCCTGATACTCGGCAATGAGTTGCAGCGCCTTCTGGCGCTCAGTAGTCAGCTCTGCGAGACGCGTCTCGCCCGCTTCGTACGCGCCCTGCAACGACAGCTGGGCACGAGCCACGACGTGGAGGCGCTGCTGCAGATCGCGTATCCTTCTCGCCATCGCGTCGATGGAATCGTCACGGTTCCCGTGACGTTTCTCTCGAGCGCACGTCCTTAGCGCGCACTTGAACATGTCACGCTCCATCGGTGAACGGAACTCGACGCGTTCACGGCCGTCGACGATTGCAACTGTGGAGTCCGGCTCGAGATCGACTCTGGTCTCGCCTGTGATCGGGACACGCTGCGGGATGTCATCGTCGTCGGAAGAGAGCTCCAAACACGATCGATCGCGAAACGCGACGAGGCGTCCATCGCAGAGGATGAGGGACGACCCCTTCAGCAATGAGTCCGCCATGGACATGACGACCGCATTGGGCGGCACCCGCCCGATCTCAGCAAACGCCGGCGAAGGCGCTTCGGCGCTCTCCAAAGCAGCCTGGCACGCGATCATGCAGTCCCAATCGTCAATGGTCGGGTGGTATGCGCGCGTGCCAGATGCAACCAGCTGCAGGCCGTCGTCCAGGCTCTGCCTGTACCATTGCAGGCGCCCAACGTCGGCGTGGGCAACGCCACTGACCACAACTGCGTCACCGGCCCAGCTCAGCGTCAGGCGCGACGGCGAACTGGACGACGACGGTGCCGAGGACGGCGCGCGAAGCAATTGCGTCGCCCGAGTCCACAACGACGCTGACGCCGCGCGAATAGCATCGCCAGGCGCCACTGCCGGAACCGCAACGACGCCGCTAGCGTCCTCAGGCATCCCCCTTCCGCGTCCTGTAGTAGATTCTTCTAAATCGTGCCGCACAGAGGTCGCGCGCGCCCAACCCCCGCCGGAGTGACGTTTTTGGGAGCCGCGACCGCCAGTCAGGAGCTGTCTCGGCGATACACGGCGAACTGCAGTCCGAGTCACGACGACGCGGCAAACTGCGCCGCATCAACGGGACACGCCTTACGTATGTTATGCCTGCTGAGGTTGCCTACCGATGCCGATGTGTATTGTGGTGGTCTCGGCCGGGTGAACCGCGACGGTCCCGGCTGCGAGAGCGCCGCGAGTGGCGCCGTCTTGGGGAGCGATGACGGCTGGACGATCGGTAACGGCCTGGGGAACGATGACGGTGCCGTGGTGATCGTGATGGGGACCGAGGCTTGGTTCGACGGTCGAGGTCGGCCTCCCGAGAACAGGCCCCGTTGGAGGGAGCTGACGCTTGACGAAGCATTTCCTCGTGATGCTTGATGGTCTGCCGGTTGTCCTCCTCGATCTTGGAGAAATCGACACGATCTGCATCGCTGAGTGGGTGATAGGTTGGGGCGCCCATTCGGTCGATGGATGCCATGCGAACACAAATATGCTCGAGCTCGGCCTTGGTAGATCCAAAGAGCTCGTACCAAGGAGGAGACGATGGCAACGGCATGCCCAGCTCGCGGGCTGCAAGCATGATGGATGCCGATGCGATGGCTTCAGGACCAAATCGCAGACAGTCGACCGACGTCTGAAAGTCATTGATATAGTTCCACGAGGTCTACTCGACGATGAGCTGCAAATGCAAACGGATCATGGGATTGACACCGACCTGTGCAAGCACTTGTCCTCCATTCAGTCTCTGGATGTAGGACAGGAGGAACTTGTGTGGGTGGGACGTGTACACCATGAACCCGAGCGTGGATAGAATCGCTGTTTCATTCTTGAGCAGCGCATTTCGCCAGTTGTTGTAGTGCTGTGTTACGTGTATCTAAGAAACATCGATCCTGCAACCAAACCTGCACATGGGCCTGACGTTTGAAGCGACATCAAGCGTGGTGTCGGGCAGGTTGTACATCTTGTTGAGCAGGTGGAAAAAGACGGATAGGATGTCGCGAACCTTCCTTCGCGTTTCCTCGATCTTGGTGGCCAGAAACAGGCACGCGAACGTCGTCATCAGGAGTCGGTCGTGTCCAGACATCCTGACGCGACAAAAGTACCGATGCATCAGCACCTGCTAACCACGTCAATACAGAGTGACGATGCCAGGCTGGGGCGAATGGCTGACCTGTGCGGTCGCACACGTGACCCGCGGCAATCGGAGCAGCACGCATGCATCCACAAGCAAGGTCGCCGCCCAGAGTCGGTTCGACGCTTCCGCATGCGCATCGACGCCGTCCAGGACGACGTTCGCATAGTGGTCCTCGTCGAACGCCAACTGGAACCGATCCTCGTCAGTCGACGTCATTGAGCAGCGCGAAGTCCGCCACGGCCCCGCTCCTCAACCAGAGAGCAGCCGGCGAAGCCTGCAGTACCATCATCAGCGGCCATCAGCGTCCCAGACACCACCAGCCCCTGGGCAACCATCGACAAACGGCAGTGACGTTGTCAGCGTAGTTGGATCCACACAGTTCGGTTGCGACAAGTTGGCGACGTGTTCGTTGGAAGGCCCGGCAGTCGTTTGATCGGACAGCGCGGCAAATTCCATTGGTGGTCATGGTGGCGCGCGGCCCCATCGTCCTGTCGGGTAACGCCGCACGGCGCGTGCTGGCAGTCAGACGGGCTGAAATGCATGCCTAGAGACGGAGCTCGAGTTGCTGATCGACCTGATTGAGCCGCCGACGAAACGCGATGAGGACATGGACGCGGACGAGCAGCTGAAGGCGCGTTTGCGAGATCGGCTGACATCTCTGTTGCGCGAGATTCGCAAGGAGCACGAGCAGCAACAAGGGCAACGTAACACAGGGTCGTGAACCCATCCAAGAAGGCGTGGACTATGTATTACGATGCTTCTGCAATGAATTACGGGTTGATTGGGAACGGATGCGCTTCTGTGTTGAACACCCACTTATCAAGTGGGAGGACGTCATCGTCACTGAACAAAAGATAGAAGTACTTCAGAGTCTCGCCCAGGAAGAACGATTCCATGTGGTCGCTCCAGTTTCGTTCGTTGTCGGTGACAAGCACATCGCGAAGCGATGAGTACCCGCCCGAAGGCACGCGGCAGTGACGACGGAACGATTCGAATATCTTCCATCCCTGGACATATTTCATTCAGTTCATGTGTCATACCATTGCAGAGCGTACGATACCCAGTCGCGATACTTCTGATCGTGTGTCAGACGCCATAGTATGAAGAGCGATTCGACAGTTTCTGAGGCAACGGTAAGTCACGTGCGAACACACCATCCGGACGTGTGGTGCCTACCTGGCCTCAATAGGTTATGCCTCGAATTGGGGTCGACAATCATATCCTAACTAGCTGTCAGACAGGAGCATGTGCGCGATACCATGATGGTACCTTTCCGTTTTCGTTGAAAAGGAAAATTTCGGGCGAAAGCCCAGTCGGGGTCGTGAAGTATGCCTTGGCACATGTTTCTGTCATGCAGTTGAACAGGTGATTTCACGTGCCTCACGACACGTAATGTCACCTGTAATTTGTTTTCCAATTTCCATCTCGCTCTGGCGGCTTCCCGGCGGATTCGCATTGGCCGCACCCAGCGCAAGCATTCCACCCATGAAGCATACCAGGTGATCCATCTTATCCCGAGGAGCGTTGTCTAATAATACCCCGCTTCAGAACCTTGAACGCGGAACCAACATTTGCACCATACTGATCAGTTCTCTGTAGAACGCGAGTTTGTTCGGCATCGAGTACTGTAGCAGCTCCCTGTTGATGGCGTCCACGTGGCTGGTGTACAGCTCGTACATTGCCTGGTCTGTCTTCCCAGACTGCAACCACTGCTTGAGGAAATACTCGTAAATGCTGTCGACACGGGCGCCAAGCGTAATGGTCTTCGTTACGTACACACAGTCAGCATCATGCAATACCGTGATCACAGCATCATGCACGCAAACCTGATCGACGAGCGTCCCCGCGTCTGGGTCGATGAACCTGGTAAACAGACCTTTGGGCTTTGCCATTGCCTTTAGAGCCGTCGTCGCACGGTCGACGGCGGCAGCATAGACAGGAGACCCCGTCAACTTTGACAAGTACCTCCACTCCATCTGCACAGTCCCAGCTTCGGAGGTAGACGACGCTCCCCCGCCCCACGACGGATTATAAGCGCGGTTCTGCGAAACTCGTAAGTCTTGCGGTCGTCGCCAGCAAGAATTGCATTTGCTTACCGGCTGAAAGGAGACGGTGCCAAAGGGAATTCCAGAACGCGTATCAAACGCTATCAGCAGCTTGTCAGCAAGCTGGCGCGCCTTTTCAAGGAACATCGGATCCTATGGTCACAGGGATTCTGAGACCTCACGTCGTTTGATGCACGCCGCCGCCGACTAGTGTACCTTCTTCAGTGCGTACGTCGAAAGCAGGCCGCCCATGACACGAATGGTCGTCTCGAAGACATTAACGTCTTGCTGGTCGGTGAAGAACAGGGATGAATTGACCCAGGCGCGGCACTCCTCGTACTCTGTCAACCTGTCAATCGGCGTGCATGGTTCTACACGACGATTTGGACCTTTGTCGAGCCCCATGATCACAATCGTGTCCAGGGAGTCAATCAGCGTGAGGCCCATTCGGTAGCCGTTCGTTCCGCGCTTCGATACAGGGTGCTGACAAAGGATGTCACGCGGAGCCACGATCATGCATTGGACATGCGTACCAGGTCGTCCATTCCCCAAGCGTCACGTTTGTATGCCCCCCATGCATGCAAGAATTCCTGCTTAATCGATTCCAGCTTGTCCGTATCGGCGTTCGACGGCTTCGCAATGCCAGGACCCGCTCTCTTCGCAGCAGGCACCGGCGGCTGCTTCTTTACGGCATCAGCAGCCGGGTGCGGTTTCTCAGGTTTGCGAGTATCGTCTGCGGCAACAGGAATCTGTTTCGCTGCCTTCAGGAGCGCATTTAAATCCAACTCGGAAATGGACTTGGGCTTCTCCTGAGGGCGCAACCGCGTTATCGCAATGAACGGAGCACGTAGGACGCCAGACCGACCTCAGGAACAGCAGCGGGCGTCGACCCCGACGATGCCCACATGATGACAAGCAGGATGAGGAGGGACGTCATGGCCGTCGCGGCAATGACGCGCACGCGGTGGCGCTGCGCGGACGCGATCAGGCGCCGCATCGTCATCGGCTTGTCGACCTTGCTGTAATGTGTCGCGCGCGACCGCCCATCGCCGCTCGACGACGCGCTGACCTGCGTGTACCGCGGCAGCAGGTCGGCATGGCCACCGCGCCCCAACATTGGACGTCACGTTTCAGCGTGGCGGCCCGCGGCGGCGCCGCACGGCGGATCCGGATCACCAGACTCATGCAGGATCGGGTCATCATCGCCAGCCTCGAAGTTCATAGTTGCCACGCGCGAGGTGCAGATGCCCCCCGAGGAGATGTGCCCGTCGAGAGGAACATGCGACAGCAAACGTTGAAGACTCGTGTGCTGGACCGTCATGTGGGAACCCGGATCGGACGGGGCGAAGGACAGAGCGGTTGTTGGGATCGTGCAACGGGAGGCGCGGGTCGCCATCCGGCAGATGCCCTGTGAGAACGTCGCCGTCGGCGTGCTGCGTGGGGCATGAAGAGGAGGCCGCTCGTGGCCACGGCTGTGGGACAGGGCAGCGCCAGCGAGCTGGGGTTGCTGCTGGTGCGTCGTGGATGATATTACATGGATGCGGCGCCGGGAGCGACGCCGACCATCGCCGAGGAGATCGCTGCGGATATTGAGGAGCCGAGCCCATCGTCCGCCGGTATCGGCGCCCAGCAGCAGGCGATCCTATCGCTAGACTGCCGCAAATGTCACCTGAAGTTCAAGGTCGGTGCACCCGTCTTCGATCGCCGTGCCAGCTGACCGTTTCCATGTAGAAACGCGAGGAACTGGCCAACCACCTAGCCAATTTCTGCAAGGGCAGCAAGTACGGCGACATTGACCAGCTGAAGCGCGATCTATCGCATACATCGGCGGGCGGGGTCGCCAGCGAATCGCAATCAGCGCCGTTGTCGTTCGAAGGCGTCCGCGAATTCATCAACAGCGGTATCGGCGCGGTCGGCACCATCACGCTGGCCGACCTGCGCAAACAGATTCGAGGTGATGCGGCCGCCATGGCCGAGGTCAAGGCCGAGGTCCTGAAGGGACGTGAGAAGGAGCTGCTGGCGAGCCTGCGCGACCTGAAAGCGAAGCACAGCAGGATCATGGTGAAGCGAATGGAGGAGGAGTCGCGCGTCAAGGAAATGATCGGGGATTTGGACACGCAGCGATCAAACGAGATTCGGGCGCGAATCGAACGGGAACGCGTCAAGGATGCCCTGAAGCGGATCGACCAAGCGAACCTGCAGGCACTGGAAATCGAGAAGCGCGCTGAGATCGATGAGCTCACCAAGGAGCAGGAGCTCTTGAAGAAGAAGGAGGCGGAAGCCCTTGCCGAGATCGACAGGCTCGTCAAGCTCATCGCGTCCAACAACGCCAACGTGATCAGCGTTCCGACCGAAGCAACGACAGCAACGCGTCAAGGTACCATCGGAGAACGCCCTCTGGCGCCCGATGACATTCGCAAGAAATTTGCCACCTCGGGACGGCAGCTGGGTGAGGACGCTGCCGCCATGCGCCTGTCTCGTGAGCGCATGCTCAAAGAACGCGAAGCCATCGTCGCGAAGCTGGCCGACATTGCCAACCAAAAGAACGCAGGGACCGGTCGCAAACCCACCGATCCGGCGACCGGCGTTAAACTCGACGACCACCAGCGGCGCGCCCTGATTGACAAGCTGAAGACGAACCAGGTTCGGTTATGGATGCCACTGTGCTGGGCCCAGCGTTTGACCGTGAATTTGTTAGGCGAGAGAGAGCGCTCGATTGGCGGCACTTCGCGACAAACTGAACTTGGTTCGCGCCGAACAGGAGCGGGTCCTGTCGAGCCAGGACACGGAAATGAACCGATTACTAGAGGATTCGGTTGCCGACGACCCGACGGACATGGGTCCTTCTGTCTTCGTCCCTTCGTCACCAGTCCTTGGCAGTGGTCCCATCGGACTCGGCAATGCCGACCAGGCGATGCCGACGTCGTCCGCAGTGGCAACGGCAGCAGAAGCATTATCGCCGACCAGAACAGCAACGGCAGCGGAACCATTTGCCTCGGGCGAGCGAGCTCGACCACTACCGGCCCATACCAAGTCACCGAGTTTGGGCCAGCGTCAGCAACGGCAGACTCTGCCCGAAGAAACGTACAACGCAGATCAGCCTGTTGTGACGAATGATGATGATGATGACGAAGTCGTGGATGACGAGAAACAGAAACTGCTGGAAGAGATCGAACGTTTGAGGATGTCGCTTCAGGCGGCGAATTCTCGGTCATCGCCACACCGACGAACGTCATCGGCAACGTCTTCGGCGTCTCCAAGTCCGGGTCCTTCTGCATCCCGTCGTCGTCCGAGGGAAGCGTTGCAACCACCCATGGCGCCTGTCGACGAAAGCGTCCAGGTCGAGGACGCCAGTTTGGGATCTCCACGAGACAATTGCGGACCGGCCAGCCAAGGACCAGGTGCGGGTGTGAACCCGTTGCTGGTGACCCAGCTCCAGCAGCAGATGGCGCAAACGCAGCTGATTCTTCAGCAGCACCAGACCGAAAACACGCGCCTCCAGCAGGAGCTGGGCAGTATCGAGATGTCCAACGAGGTCCAGCGCCTCGATCGGCAACGTCGCGATTTCGAGGCAACCTTGCGACTAATGACGACGAAATTGGCCCTCCAGGCCGGGTTGGCTCCTGCTTCAGAAGGCGCGCCTGGCCCAGATAGCGTACAGCATCATCGTCTAGGGATGACGTTTCCCGGCGACGTCGTTGGTGATGCAGCGAGAATGCCAGCGCCGGCGGTCGATCTGAGCACGGTGCCCAAGGATTCGGAGCTGTACAGATTGGAGATGGAGCACAGAACGAGGCTGCTGCGGGTGCGGTACGAGCGCGAGATCAACGCCGAGCAGCTCGAGCTCGCCAACGTCAAACAGCAGTCTGAGATGAAGGCGCGCGAGAACGAAGAACAACGGCGGCACGAGCAGGCGCTGGCCGACCTGCGGCGGCAGCTCGAGAAGCAACGCCTTCGTCAAGAACTTGCCATGCAGCTGGTAACGCCTGGCCCATCAACCTTCGCATTGTCAGCATGGACTCACAGAACGTCACGCTTGTAGCCGATGAGCGAGTTCGTTGTCCCCAAAGGCGACCGCCCCCGTTACGATCCAGTGGTCGGGTTCGCGATCCTGTGGGATTTCATCTACGGCCTGGAGAAGACTGTGGCGTCATGCCGGTTGACGTTTCAGGTGCTAGATGGTGCATCGCCGAAACGCGACGCGCAGCAGTCGGTCGTGATGGAAACGCAGCCGGACGGTCCTTCTCTGGCCTCGAACCGCCTCTGCATGTGCGGGTTTGTGACACACTTCCCGCGTCTACCACCACTTCGCTCCCTGAAAGTCATCATCGAAGTCCAGGGCAATGTCTCCGGGTCGTCAGGCACCAGCGTCGGGTGGACCCTCGTCGAACTATTCAACGAAGACGGCGTGCTCTTGTCTGGCTTATGGCGAGCGCCGCTGTACACCGGGCCGATCCGCAAGGAGGTCGCGGCCGCCTCCCTGCACTCGTCGTCCATGACGCAGTACAGGCATCCGACCGCCGAACTCTTCTTGCGCGTGATTGCACCCGGCTATGACGCCGACGATAACGTGCGCGCCGGCGGTGATCCCAACCTTGTTATGGGGTTGTACAAGCAGGTCGGCAAGGCGCCCGCGTCACATGCCATGTCGTTGGATGGTCCCACTGCCCTACAGCAGCCCCTACAGCATCTCCAGCGACCACAAACGGACAAACAACAGATGCCAACGCCACGATCTCGGGGCACACCAGCAACGGCTGTATCAGAACCGGCGGTTCAGGGTGCGACGCCAGGAGTGGAGCCTGTCACCGGCGCAGGTGGCCCTAACACGCAACTGAAGACCGAACTGGGCATTGTGGTGCGATCCTGCGACCTGGCAGGCGTAACGTTTGCGCGTGTTCGCGTATCCCTCTACGTCAAGGGCGTGTTGCTGGACAACCCAGCCTGGAAGTGCACGACGCCGATCGCACAGGTCGGTGCGTCTGGCGCAATGGGCATTATCGCCTGGGAGCGATCTTTCATGTTCGTCGGGTGCCCGAACGATGGCACACTGTCGTTCGCGGTCGAGGTGATCAAGGTGCCGTCCGCCAGAGACGAGGCATCGGTGGAGTTCGCCCTAACGTCCGACGAGACGGTTGTGGCGTACACGGTCGTTGATGCCGTCAGAAACGACACCGTCAACGTCGGCGAGTTCACGGTCCCTATGATGCCTCCACCGGTTATTGTTCCGTTCCGGGCCGGGCGGTCACCATTGGGCGATGCGACTCTCCAGGTGGACGTGTTCGCTGGAGCGGCGAGTTGTCCACAGCTCAAGGCGGTTCCACTTCTGGCTGATGCGACGACGTCGTCGTCAGCACCCTGGATAAAGGTCGATGCCGGGCCGCCTCCCGATGTCGCATTCGAGCCCGGCGATGGGTTCGACGTCTATGTCGACCAGTGCCGGTTCCTACCAGACAACGTGACCGTTACCCGAGCAGTCCTTCAAGTCTGGACATCTGACTTCGGCGTTGGCGTTGGCGAGAGAGCCTTGGCCGTCTGCTCGACAGGTTCACAGGTGCAGCATCCGACGTTCGGTAAGATGGTGATGTTTGTCCTCCAGCTGCGCGTAACTGAACGCTACCTCAGGAATTCGTAGTGAATATCGAGCGCGCTCGTTCAACCCGACGTGCACGCTGGAGGTGCAGGTCGAGGCAATCGAGCAAGGGTCGAAACGGCTCAAGGTTGGGTGTGTGCTGTCGGCGTTCCCATGCTCGACGCTAAGAAGCGAATGTGTTAGCTTGTCGGTGTTGCCGCCCTGAACGTGTTCGTTACGAAAGGAACACGATCGCAACCCACCGAGGCGCAGACGCAGGAATTTTCATTGAACGCCGGATCATTCCAGTTGCCGCTACGAGTAGAAACCGTTCGCCCAAAGGATGTTTTCCTGGCATCCTCGTACGAGAAGACACCGAAGAGTCAGTACTGAAGGGGGGCCATGTCGCACGATACGGGCACCAGGGCTGATGGGTTGTTGAACAGTCCCTTGCGCGACCGTCCTGGTCCGGATCATGCCTGCGGCCAAGTCGGCCGAGCTCGGCGAGGTCATGAGCACGGCGAACGTCCCTGAATCGGAATGGGTCAGTAGAAAGCTGGTCGTCCCGGCGACCCCATACCATTCCGGGTACGAAACCGCTTGCGAGTCGTCGTGGTCTCTTTGCCTGAGTCGTGTATGGAAGAACGTATGATACAACGCGATGTGAACCGTCAAAGATCGAGCAGCGGTTGTACAATATCAGAAGCGCACAGGACGCGATCCACGTGGACGCCATACTGGAGCAAGTGGATCCAGGGGGCAAAGACTTGTCGCAGGAGGACGAGGCCACCGTCAAGGCATGGATCGAGAACCAGTTCACTGCGCTGTCCAAGCAGATGGGCAGGAATGCTCCCCAGCGTATCGACCTGAAACGATTCGCTAGGTACAACCCAACGACGGGCCTCCGAATCGCTATCGACGCTGCCTACAATGTAATCGTTTTCGGTACTTGTAAAGCGTCCCTGACAGATTCGCGCATAGGTCGGGGATGGCGCTCTTCTCCCGTTCGTCATCTACACGATATCGCCCCCGGGAACGTTTTATGGCGAATACCCGCTGACCGAAGACGTTCAGCTCACTGCACAGTGGGATTGGGATAGTCTCCTGAAGGCCCCAACCTTCTTGGGCGGGTACACACTGTTCCGTGACGTTAAGTACAGCGAGGTCGCACATTGCATCATCGACGTTCGACTGCTAAAGCGCGCCAACCAACCCTCAATTCAACCCTTCGGGTGGACCGTCTTGCAATTATTCGACGACGACGGGTACACCAACATGGGGTCGTTTCAGCTCCCATTGTTCAAAGGCTTGCCTGACCCTGACATTCTCGAAATGATGAGGGCTGAGCCTGTTGCGAACGTTATCAAGCGGGAAATGTCAAAGGAAGGCAACAAGAAGCGGAAAGCGGCCAAGAAGCCATTGTTCGAGTTCCTGGAACCATCATCGGCTATGGTTCGCATTGCGGATTCGCTGCTGGAAGACCTGGCGCCAGCCAAGTTGAGCTGGCGAAGCACCGAGTTGTTATATGCGCCCTGGGAACGTCGTGACAAGTATGAGTTCGACCAGGAGCAGGCGAGCAAGGGTGGCATCTTTGGCAAGAAGCCGCAGAAGCTCTCGAGTCTCATGTCGACGGACGACCAGTCGTCGGTTAAGGCATTCGAACAGGCGACACTGAAGACGATCGCCACCGAGCTTAAGATTCTTCATCTCATGCGATAGGTCTCTGAATATGCTAACGGTAATCTATTGAGGCCATACATTGTTTGAAATGACCGCGGAGCTCAAATCCGATCCCGTCCAAACCATTGGCACCCGCTTTGCGGCTGTTGTGATCCCTGGAGATATCGGCCCAACTACCGTAGCTAGGGTACATCTTCTGTACCACTCAGGTTTCTGTTCAAATTTGGATGGCGATGATGAGCCGAAAGGACGCGGCGGCGGCGAACGTGATGACGGCCTCAACAGAGAAGAACCGTGCGGTTATGCTACAAGAACGGACCTGCCATCATGAGATCGCCATTCCAGTGCGCGACGTCAGGGTTCGACGGTGACGACCTGTCGTGCGTGACCCGCCTCGCCCGCTCACAGCACAGGCCTCGGCGCTCACATCAACATGGAACGGCGCGCCGGCCCGTGTGCCCGCCAGAAGGGGAACCCCCGTAGCTATGTACCACTCCGCCGACGACATCCGCAAGTTTGGCCTTCGTCGCTCGCGATCGGTCGTCAGTCCGTCTGCGTGTTCAGCCTGGGCTGGCTCGCATACGTGCCCTAATGGCTGAGCGTGAACAGGAACGTCCTGTCAAGCCGCTGCCCAAGTTCCAGTTTCGCAAGAAACGGGTGCGACCTCTTCCTCCTTTGAGTCTGTGCGGTGTGCGTCCGTTACCTCGATTGCGACGACCAGCTGCTGATTTTCTTCCGCGGCCTCAGGTGTCGGTCTCTGAGTGTGCACCAGTAGATGACGACACGTCATTGGTATTGCCTCTGTCCGACAAAAGGACATCGTTTCAGATTCCCGCTTTCCTTGGCAATATGTCAGTGGTGCGAGCCCCACTGACATCACCCTTCGCCACCATTACTTTCGATGCAAACCCTGCTATTCCCCGAAACCGCTCAGATTGATGTCCTTGAAGAAAACGAACAGGTATGTCTGTGGAACGTATTGGCTTACTACCAGCTGACCCATTGATATGCCTTTGTTACGCCAGGCTCTCTTCAGCTTCTATGCAAACATTTTCCCCTCTACGTTGATGCCGTTAACGACCTGCCTGAAGACTTTGACCAAACACTGCCGCTACTCGGAGAATTCGTGACGCCCACGCTAACATCACGAGCGTTCGATAGGCTTCTCACAATAATGGTGAAACCGACCGCGGAATCGAAACGTCAACATCTGAAAGACGTCATACAAGACGTACGTATGCGAATTGACTACCCGTATGACGTATACGTACATCGTGTTCTTACTGGTGAGGTTTGGTCACAGTTAGACAATCTGCCGGATCCGTCGAGTGCTCTCAAACGAATTATCGACAAATATGGCCAGAAAATCAACGAGTTATGTGGTGACGCCGAAGTTAACGACCTCGCGCAGAAATTGGCGCTGTCTCTGATTCGCGCGGGTATTATCTGCCGAGCCTTGGAGTTCCGTGTTTGCCATAAGGGCCATGTATTTCCTAAGGCCAACAAAAGCACCATCCGGCTGCAATGCTGCCAAGGGAAACCAGCCATTCTTCTATATGCCTCGAGTTTTGCACGTATGGATACGGGTTGTTTCTGGATCCTTTAATGATATGTTATACTGTAGATTCAGCAAATGCTGAGGGTTAAATGTCTTGCGTATGCAGCCCATTCCCAGTTGGCTCGGAATCACGTTGACGAGGAGACGCCCAGGAAGTTCTATGGGGATTGGTGCATCGGTAAAATCTATCGCGGCCTTCTCGTTCCCTTCGCAAAGCAATGAAAGCAGAATATGCTGCTTTGTTGCGACGTATTCGTTTGAACTGATTGTGTACGGTAGGCATTCATGTACACCGATTACAGCATCGACAGCTATAGACGCCGAACGGGTGACAAGTGGGTATCCAAGTCTAAGACGCCGGTGCTGTCCACCAACCTGTGTCTTCCCGAGAATGTGCGATGTAGTCGAGGACTTATAATGCCTTATGGTCTCATGCCAGAGATCCAAGCAGGCGACGCCGCTGCACGTGCCCGCCACGCGGTTCAAAGTTTGCAACGTTCGCGTTTTGACTGCCTTCAGTGACTTCCTATTCTGGCAGGATTGACGTCTTCAGGCAGTCAAAGCGCGATCATTGCAACCAACCTTTGAATCGCGTGGCGAGCTCGTGCAGCGGCGTCGCCTGCTTGGATCTCTGGCATGAGACCATACAGCATTATATATATAAGTCCTCGACTACATCGCAGATTCTCGGGAAGACAGAGGTTGGTGGACAGCATCGGCGTCCTAGACGTGGACACCCACTTTGTCACCCGTGCGGCGTCAATAGCTGTCGATGCTGCAATCGGTGTACGTGAATGACCACCGTGCACAATCAGTTCAAATGAATACGCCGCAACAAGAACAACATATACTGCTTGGTACCCGAATCGCATCTGGAGACGCGGTATCCCTTTTCCAGGACCTATCCCGTTGGCGCATTTCGGGAACTGCCTTCAGACGTTGATATGTAATGATCACGTATGTAGACTTATGTAGTTGTGCGAAGCATTGCTCGACAGCATGCCACTAAAGTAGTTTGCGGGGATCAACATTCATCGGCCCGACGTCACGCGAGTTCGATGCTCCCTACGTGGAGGCAGAGATATCTCCCTGCATTCGAGTCGCCTGCGCGGTGCTTATCATGGCTCGTGACGTACGCTGCTGCCACGGGAAACCACTTGGCACGGACGTTGCTGCCACGTGGTTTCCTGCCTGCAACGGTGCCAAGGGGATCTCGCGGAGCTGCGCACTCCGCTCCGGAGCAGGCCAAGCCCGGCCCGCCCGCCGGCGTTCTGCGGCATCCCGAGACCCGAGGCCCGCAGCGCGATCAAATTGTTTGAACCGTCGCAGTGGCATCGACCAGAGAACCAGCGTGAAGTCGGCATCCGATCCCTACCGCCGAAATGTCCAACGGCAATCGTGGTCATCGAATAATTGGCTCGTGGTCGGGTCTTCTTCTGACGGTCGTCCTGGCCGTTGCCATCACCGATGCCGCCACGCTCATATCCGAAGACGGTGCTGAATTCGTAATCGACGACGTTACACCTCTCGCTCAACATTCTCGCACGATTCAGCGTATGACTGAAGATGTCTTCAACGTCGGCATCGTTCCACTGCCTATCATCGGTAACCATTTACGCCTGATCGTCGAATTTGTCACTAGCCATTTTCCGTTGGAAAACTATCGGGTGTGTCAGCATACCCTGTTGTTAACCTCGATCCCCTCTGATGACTTCCCTAACAGGTTGGAAGTGCAGCCAAATGGGTCTTTAAGAGGCTCCACCAAATTATGGGAAGCGATCCTGCTATGGTGGATCAATTTGTACAAGCCCTTGACTACCTGCAGATGCACTCGTTGCCGGTCGCAATGGGATGGATGCTGCGACAAAACCCCGACTGGTTGGGCTGCTCGACAAATCGCCCTGCGTTTCGTGAACGCCCAGATGCGTACCGCTTAATTGCGGGCCCCATTCGACTTTATCATCTGGCTAAGAAGCTCAGGCACAAGATACGCGAAGCTGAGGATATATGTAACCTTGTCGTTAGCGGCGGCAACGCCTCGCACATCGACGCCCGGCGATGGCGTTATCGCGGGAACGTCCTGCACAACGCCGCACACGATGGTGAAGAATTCGTTGTCGAGATGCTTCTGCTTCTGACCGGTTTCAATATCAACGCTCAAGCCCATGAATATCAAGGGCAGACGGCACTACACTACGCAGCCCATGGAGGAGATTCTGCCATCGTACGGTTGCTACTGCAACAACCCGCTGTTGAAGTCAACACAATGGGCGACGGCAATTGTTACGCTCCTCTGCACCTGGCCAGTACGGTCGACGTCGTCAGGGAGCTGCTGAAACATCCAGGCATCAACGTTAACATCGCGTCTACCGACCAGGGGCAGTGGACGCCGCTGATATTGGCTGCCCAATATGGTCGTGACGACATCGTCCAAGAGCTGCTGACGGCACCCACCATCCGCGTCAATCAACCATCGGGCGATTCGTTCTGGTCGGATCGGTGGACTGCCTTGCACTGGGCCGCCGATCACCGTCATATCAACGTTGTCCAATTGCTGGTGACTGATCCCCGCACTGAGATCAATCCGCGAGATTCACTTGGCCGCACTCCACTTACGCTTGCTGTGTACAACGGCAGCTGGGCCGTCGCGTGCATGCTGCTTGACCATGGGGCCATCGTCTGAAACACGGTGTGGTCATCAATACAGACGCCGTTGGTACACTCAGGGACGTCGTGTCCGTTGGCAGAGAGTGTTGAATGGTGATATGTCTCGATCGTCGTCACCTGATCCGTCGATAATCAGGGGACTATGCCGGCGTCGTGATTCGTGAAGGAAACGCACAGACACCGCAATAGCGTTGTTTTCATTCAATACTTTCTACAGACGGCGCCCGCAACACAACGGTCCTTCAGTTGGAAATTGTCGCGCACGGCACGGTTCGGCCACGCAAACCGGCATGGCAAGCTTATTACTGGACCGCTATGTGCTCCTCTTGCGCCGTACGGGCCGGGCCAGTTGCCTCGGGCAGTTGCCATTGTCAACCCCATTGACTGACGTTACCGTCGATGGACCTGTGGGACGCAACGTGTCTTACAGGCTTTCGGCCTCGAACAAGCGTAGTACATCGCCGTAGAGATTATTCATTTACAGGAGCAGGACCAATACGCGTCTATAACTCTTCGCTGTCTTCCGCTTTTCCAGCGCGGGCGAATACCTCAGTGATCAGCCGTGTGCGCTCGCAAGGCGGCAACGACGAAATGGGGAAACCAGGCGGGATCGCATCGATGACGATCGTCTCCCTGCAAAGCGTCAGATGACGGCTCCCTTTGTCAGCCTACACGACAGCTAGATCAATCGAGGCGATCCAGTATGCATAAATTCGCATACAGCCAGTCGATAGCTGCCTGGTGTCTAGGTGGGCATCAAATCCGTCAGAAACGGGCTAACTGCGGCATGAAGCAACAGGTACCGGCGCGAGGCAGGCGGTCATGGACGCGGCGTCACCTGCGCGCGTGGACACGTCGGTCAGCAGACATGACAGCAGGAGTCACTCACAGAGCCGACATTTGATAAGGATCGGCAGGGCTTGACTCTTGGCAGTGACCGTTGTTATTTCAGGGGGCGCCCGCTCGCTGATCAACTGCAGTCGCGCTGCAACTGCCCGCAGAACGTGTCGCATTCGATGCCCGTCGCTGGCAGCGAACGTTGCCAGGTGCTCCTGCGGCGGACGCGCGCCCGTGTCAGGTACATTCGCAGCGAGCGCAACCGATTACACGAGGCGGACCCGCTGGATCCTGATGCGCACGGGGACGTAGACGTCATCGTCGACGCGCAGGTGATACAAACTGTCCAGGGCGACCCGCATCCGACCGCTTTTGCCACAACTCCGCAATGGGCAGGGTGCCCCGCCTGGCGCTGCTGGCTCTCGACACGGCCGTCGGCGCCGCCGCCGGGGCCGTCATCGGCGCTGCGGTCCGGTTCGCCATCGACTGGGGCGACGGGTGCGACCGCTGCTTTCGACCACCATTTCAATTGGTCGCCTGCTAACGGGGGGTGACCGCGGCAGGTTGCAGGCCATGGTGGATGCCGCCAGCATGCATCCTGTAGGGCGAACGGATGCGATCGCCGGGACTGGTGACGACTGATGCGGGTCGTAGATCGTTCGTGAAAGGCTGGGGGCGCCGTTGCGGGCGTCGATGTTCTGGGAGGGGACGCATGACGACGATGGGGCGTGGGCGACGATACCTGTGTCGGGCAGTCGGCCGCGCGCACGAGGGGCGATACGCGGGCGCTCGATCAAGATCGATGGCACGTGGCACGTTGTCGAACTGTCCGCGCAGGTTCCCGGTGAGCACTCCCTGGTTGACCTGGCCGATGATGGGTCTGCATACACAGCAAAGTACAAGTGATGCTCAGAGGAATGCCCAACCCTTGGTCTCCTCCGTCGTAGGCATCAAGGTTCTGCTGGCCTCCGGCCAGCGGCTTCATACGACAAGGCGCTGCGTTACTGACGTTCCGTCTTTATCGACATGGCTGAATGCGTAGATTCAAACTCGTCCTGCCTGCAGGTCGTCCCTGCTGTTGGTCCCTCGTTGGGTTTGCGAATGCTCCCCAACTTGGGCCGTGCTGCTCGCCTGTGCAGTGACCAGGCCTCCGGCTGTGCTCTCCCAAACCGTTTCAGGGTTGCCTGGGGTGGTTGGCCTGCTCTCGAAGGTGGTGTCCAGGACGTGTCGTAGTGAGCGTATGGTTAGGCCCAGTGCTGGCGACTGTACGCCCAGACCCACCTGCGAGACCGTTTCGTCTATGCTGGCGCATGGTCCGTTTGGCGGATGTATCGAGAACACGGTCGTTATCGAGATACAGTTGAGGATCTCGGCGATGGCCGTCATTGCTGCGACGTAGGCCCTTACAGACGATGAGGCCTGCAGGATGCCGACGGTCGTCGCGAATAGCAATAGCGAAACGACCAGGACCGCGAACCGGAGAATGAACGAGACCCGTTTCGATCGAATGTCATTGGGCACCTCAGACAAGGGCTCCGACAGCAACATGAGGACCATGCGACTGCCGAAGAAGAGGAACGCGGTCAGTATGGGGATCATGAAGGCGCAGGCGATCTCGGCGTCGTTGATCCAGAGAGCAACGTTGGCGAACTTCGATTGTGCCAGCTCGGATAGGCTGCTGCCAATTGCGATGGCGGTGAACAGGGCCGTTAGACATGTCATGCCGACCTCGACGAGGCGGATCTCAATGATGTTGATCGCGAAGCATGCCTGGTAGTGCCGGCAGATTCCGATTGCCAGGGCGGAGAACGACACGAAGACCGCCATAATCTGTACCGTGCTTAGGGCGCGGAACACGGGAAACGAGAGGCCCTGCAATTGCAACGCGGCCGCGTTGACCATGAACGCGGACCGTGTCGCGTCACCAACCAAGGCCCAGAACAAGACGAAGACGGCGTTGGCGTTGAACTCGACCTTGTGGCGCTTCGTCATGCTGATATACATGAACAGGCGGTACAGACCGGCAACGACGTTGGTGGCGCTGTGCACTGCGACCAGGTAGGCGAAGCCTTTTAGACATGTGGATTGCATGACGTCTTTGAAATCGTTGCCCGGGCTGGACTGGACCTGCAGGTGGGAATATGTCGTCGAGTCCCTCTGCAGCAATTGCCGGCGTATGAAGTCGCAGGATTCGCTGTCTGTGGACAGCACGTTGCCCATCGTGAACGGACGATTCCGCCACCACGCCACCCAGGCCATGCCCGAGCGCTATCCAGTTCAACGTAAGCCGTTCGGTGTCTCCATACGAAGCCACGTCACTAACGAGGAGCGGATGCTGGTCCATGCAGAACACCAGGGCGGCACACCGCTGCCGTTCACAGTAGCTGACCTGGTCGACAAGCCTGCAGGTGGACGTCAAGCTCTCGTAGAACAAGACGACGACACCGGTCGCGTTGGCCAAGTCGGTGCTAGGGCACTGCGCGCTGCTGACGTGGGTGGCCAGGCGAGCGGTCTCGTTAAACGGGTACCCGGCGAACGCGAAATACGGCGCGTCGAACTCGACGGGGCCGGCCCCCTTCTTCGCCGGCAGCAACGTGATCGACGCTGCCGCTGTCGCCACCAGTATGCCCGCCAACGAGAGCACCCACCAAGGTTTTACTTGCATTCTCGTCGCTCTCGTACTTGCCCAAGGAACGTTTGATCGAGTCGGTTAACACGGTACGGAAGGATATGAACTTATCTATACTGTGCAGTACTGTACCTGCCTACCTAGGGCCCATGACGGGTCGCGCTCATGTGACGATGGTGGTGCTACGTTTCTGTAAGCTCTGCCTCTGCGGCCTGCAGAGCTCGCAGAGTGCAGCCGCCTGCCCTGTGCCTGACCTGCGAGTCGCAGACGTACAATGGATGTCGGCGCCGTCCGATCGCTGACGGACGCCATCAACGCCAGGACCGTCGCCTGCTGGCCCGACGACAGACTCGTCCAGGACACTTTGGCAAAGGCGATCGCGTTCATCGACGGCGACCAGTACGGGGATGCTGTTCGCGTGTTGGACGCGGCCCTGCAACAATACCCCCTGAACGATGCTCTACTAATTGTTCATGCAGTCGCCACGCTCCTGCAGGGACGCCCACGTGCCTCATTGGCCAGTCTGGCGATGGTGCCGGCCACGTCCCCGCTGGCGGGCAGCGCCTCCCAGCGTGTCGCTGAGATTCGCGATCGTCTACGCCGGATTGAGTCCTCGAAGCGGAAGGCGTATCGCCTGCAGCGCAACGGGAACCATCACGAATGCGTCCACGAGTGCGAGAAGGTCTTAGCGGCCAACAGCGATGAACCAGGCGTGCATGCCACGCGTATCATCAGCCAGGTCGCCATCGGCAACCGGCAGGCGGCCCTGGAATCCTGCCAGGCCAGGATAAACAGCGCCGACGATGACGTCCTGGAGCGCGACCTTCTACAGGCTGTTCTGGAATTCGCAGGTCGGGACGCGACGCCTGACGAACGCTTGTCGTACATGGCCGACGTCGTCGGGTTCGTCGCCGGGTGCGATAGCATCCCCGATGGGTTCCATCTGGTCGACCTCGACACCGACCCGCGTATGCACCGGTTCGTCTGCTCAACCGACCTACTCCTGGCCATGATGAAGCACCATCGCGTCCCGCACGCCATCGTCGTCGTCATCGACTCCCGCATCGATCCCGCTCTTCGCGATATCATGTCAGTAACGTCTTCCGATTGGACGGCGATTCGCTAACGCGAACGGCAGGGAGCGCGCCAAGCAGGCTGTTCCAGCTGGAGTCGGACGTGATACTGCCCTGCGTCATCTGGCGCGTTTCGTCATCGACCTAGGAAGAAGCGCTTGTCGAGAAGCACGGGCAGGCGAGCAGGACGCTGTTCGTGCCGTACTGCTGGGGTCGACGTCGCCTTCTTCGTTCACGAGGTACAACGCGGTCCTGTTCAAGTACCTGGCGGACGCCCTCGGTTTAGAGGGCGTCCGCCTGGTGTCCCGCGGCAGGAATGCCTGGAACGAGATTGATAACGGGTCGTCGGCGACGGTCATCGCCCTGGAGTCGACCAGCGACACGATCATGTTCGACGAGGCGTCGTCGCATGCGGCCAGCATTCGCCTGCGACGATCGGTGGTGCCACGTGCGGGTTCTCCCTTCCTGCAGGACCGCTTCCGGGACATTCGGGTGCGCGTCAGGCGCTGCCGGCGGTCGCTGAAGACGTTGGCGACGATTGGGAAGAAGTACGTCGAATGGTATGCGGTGCAGAGGAGCACCCGGCAGCAGATCCAGAAGAACAGCTCGAATCGCATCAACGACCTGTTGCACTTACAGCATCCGGCTCTGCTCGGATTCACCGATATCCTCCTCAACGACCAGGGAGGATGGACATGCGTCAGCCCGACGACCCCAGACCTGATCCCACTCAGCAACCTCGTCGCCCGAGCGCGATACCGGATCCCGCTGTGTACGTCCCTCCGAATCGCTCTGGAAATCGCCACGGTGCCAACGTTTGCTGGTCACTAAGGAGGGCTCCGCTGACCTTGCTTGACATGTAGGGTCTGCAGGTTCTGCACGACAGTGGGATCATCCATGGCAACCTGCAACCGGGTTCCGTGCTCTGCGATTGGGACGAAGTCAGCGGCGATGTCGTGGACGTTCGCCTGTCCGCGTACGGCACGTCGAACCATTGCCTGGACCTTGACGAACTCACGCCGCTCTTTGCTCGCGAGCGGCAGCGGTCAACGCGGCAGGGCGACATTCTGGCGCTGGCAACCATCCTCGTGGTGCTGTTAGTCGGTGATCCTCCGCCAACGCTCGGCCCTGGCCAGTCCAACTACGCCCTGCTCAGGTACCATGCGATGCTGGTGCAGGTCGCCAACGCGTCTGAAACGAGGTCGTGCGCCTAGGAGTGCGTTGCTCGATCGGAACGCGGCCTACCGATTGCCCGACAGCTTGCCGTCCGATGTTGCCACGCTCCTGTTCGACTGCCTGAACGAATCGGAGAGCTCGCGGCCAGCCGCTGCGACTTGTGCACGTCGCCTGCGACAAATGCTGACGCGTACATGGTGCCGACGGACGCAGTCTGCATCGGAACTCATACATGAGTGTACTCCCACCTGATCCAACGTTTTCGTGACGCACTAATCCCGACGTTGAGTCACCCCGGCTAATGTCGTGACTCATAGCGGCGGCAGTAGCGCCCCACATCCCGGCCGGTGCTTCCCATTATCAGATTTCGGGTGATTGTGTGCACCGGGCGTCCAAAGTTTGGGAGGCGTGCGCGTGCAGGGGACATCATGGTGCTGTTTCGCGCCATGGTTGTGTCCGTTGTCGCCATCGCAATCGTAGTCATTGTGGCTGGCCCTGTTGACGGGTCCGCTGCACCCCGTTTCGAAGCGTTGGCGGAAACGACAGCGCGGTCACCAACGAAACCATCACAGGCGGCGAGCCAGCCCAGTAAAGCGTTAGCGGGCAAGCATGACGCAGCATCCTCATCATCATCAGGAAAGCCTCGCACGCACAGCCTGTGGAAAAAGTACCAATGGATCTGGATCACCCTCATCATCCTCCTGGCGGTCGTTCCTCTAGTCCTCATGGCCGTCTGCTATTGCCAAACTGGGTCCTGGTGTCGCCGCCAACGCGGAGCCGATATCGACCCGCTATAGGGCATCCCTGTACGTGTCGCTGATTAAAGCATCAGCACGTTTGTTCATAGCATCACCTGCGTGAAGGTACGGCGCGCGCCGGGACTGCGCCACAGGGTATGTGGGCGTGTCTCGGCCGCGTTTATTGAGTGGTGACGGGACTGTCAGCGTCGGTTCCGCGCCGGTTCCGCAGCCACAAATTGGGGTGCCTGTTTTGGGGCGCGCGCGACTGACTGGTCAGGGCCAGCGCGCCTGGCCCCGCGTGTCTGCTCTTGCCAAGGGACGGTGACGTCCGCAGGCGACGTCGCTCGGTCCAACTCAGCACGGCACCCCGCGCGTTACTGGAACGACGTCCTCCGTATAGGCGACGTCACCATTTCCAATAATTGGGTCGTCGGGGATGGCGTCGAGGCCCGCGCCGCGACATCGCCGGTCGGCGTCCACGGCGCGCCCGGAAAGGCACAACGACTGCGTCTTTACGAGCCAGACCTGGGCGCGTCACGCGACCAAGGAGCTGCTTCGGGCGTCTACCGCGGTACGGGCTCAGTAACTGTCCTGCATCGAAAGTTGGGTCTCTGATTAGGAAGCGTACAAGGTCGATAATGTCTGCCATGCGATCGTAACGGCAAGGACGGCGTATGGCGATGGTGACATCTTGGATGAGCTTAGGAGACTGGCATTGACCGTTGCCGTTCTTGAACGATCATTGTTCGCGTATGCGGATCGAATTCGGATTCACTCAACTGCTCCTAAGGCGGTACCACACGCTTCGGCTGAAGTGGTTCGCCCTCCGACGATCAGCAGCCTTGGCGCGTTTATGGCGACGGCGCCTATGCCCCCACCGTCCTCCGATTCGCCTCCGAGGGCGAACACCAACTCGGCTGGATCTCTTGTCGGGCTGGTGGCCAACGGCGAACCCGCTACTGAAACCTCGTCGGTCAACGTTGGCCCGAACGCACAGAGTCCCGAAAAGGCGCCGGTCGAAAGGCCTGCTTCCGTAGATGTGGGCAGACGTTCCCCACCGGAAGAACCATCTCGTGCGTCCGGAAAAGCCCCTGAAACAACAGCACCTGCATCTGTCAAGGCGGTATCGCCAAATGGTGCCTCGGATGCCCGACTAGGTGTGGGTGTTTTCCTTCACGATGCCGGGGACTGTGGGGAAAGGCTCCCCGACCAACAGCGCCGGGAGACACACAGTATCCAGAACGACGATGCCGAGAGCACGGGATCGTTTCCGTCTGTGGTCTCCCGATCGTTTCGTCGTCAGAACAGCGTATCGTCCTCAATTTCGTCGATGGAATCCTTCGAGGATGCGTCGTCTCCTACTCGTGCTAACGTTCCGGTGTCGCCCTCCACGTCAGGGATGACCGCCAACTCAATGGCTGACCTTGTCAGTACGTCAGCCACATCGGAATCTCGACGGACGCCTTGGAAGCATCCGGGCGGGATCGTTTCACTGCTCACGCTGATGCACAAGAACCTGTCCGCCATGCGGCAGACGCTCCACCTCCTGTCGAGATGGAGCTCCCTGCGGTCGTTCGCGCATCACTCTCCAGATTGGTGCGCATATGCACTCGCTTCCTCTGCCTTAGCAGCGTTCGCTGCTGATATTGCCCTGAGAAAGAGCTCCTGGCTGCGCCGGCTTTTCAGGAGGTCAAGCCTGTTCTCTCTTGATGTGACATGGACCGGATTTGCTATCCTGCTGGGATCTCCGCTCTGCATCATCTCCATTCTGCATGCTCGAATGCGCCAGGCTCGCTTTCGACTGCTGAGGGAGCTCCACCTTCAGCTCAGGCTGTTGCAGCAGCTATGGAGTATGGCCGTTGAACATCTTGACGAACCTCGCGCTGGAGCAGGCGTCCCCATTTCTAGATGGACGTAAGACGCTGTTGAATTGCTCATGTTCCAGAGTGTCTGATGCGCATGCAATAGGCTCGATTACGTTCCTCCCATTGGAATTAGCTACGCTGAGGTGTCCCGCAGCCTATGGTTCCTGTCGTACATGCTGAACGTGTTTTACGCAAGCGCAAGCGTCTGGTCATCGACATCGTCCTGTCGATGGTATGGAGTTCCGATGGCACTGGCAGCGGGAGCAACGTTCGGCATGTGCCCGCAATGGGCCGCATCCGTCGCGAGGGATTTCCTCTCGTCTCCCCGACTACGTGACGTGAAATGTGAATGGGCGGTCGCTGACGCCTGGTTTGTGCAGTGCATTTGTTCTGTGCTCCTGGATCTGATCGACGCGTGTAGGTTAACGAAACGACTGTCGCCTGTGTTCCTGTCAATCTCGGGGAATGCGAAATCGCTTGACCTGAATCGCTTCCTCCACTACAAGGTTCCCAGTGGCCAGGACATCCGCCTGCGATGTTTGCGGCAACGTGGTGGCTCTTCAATGATAGGAGACGTATGTGTATCGCGTTCCAGTGACGTTGCCTTTGCTGACAACCTTGTTCAGATGGCACAAAACCTCGCCCGTTTCGGATCCGAGCTGTCTCCTATTGTCCTTGTTGTTCGAAGCGGCTCATGGGTGTCCAACGTCGTCGCAGCCGACATAGGCTTCTTGTGCACATGGGCGCATACGACAGGTGCCCTAGTCGTGGCTGCTGAGTTCCCAATGGAAGCTGACCATGCTTTCCCCGATGCTGTCTGTGATGCCTTCGAAACATACAAGTTCGCCAACATCTGTAAACCTGGAGTGCTCTTTATACTGATTGTGCAATCAGATGGATCGTTGGTGGGGGTTTGGGGTTCGTCCCGCCTCGAGTTCGTGTTTGGCATTTGATACGTAACGGCATTCCCGGTTCTGATTGTGGCACAGGTCGTTCTTGTTGGAGACGGTGCTGGCGGCACCCTGGCAGCGTCTCTGTGCATTCAGGCGTCGTTACGATGTGTTCGCCGACCTGATCGCCTTATACTTCTGTACCCGGCGCTGAACGTGCGTTCCACCCTGACTCCATCGCGATCCGCTTTCCCGAACGATATGATCGTCCCGGTCGCATTGCTCACACAGTCCAAGGCAATATTCATTCCGTGCAATTCTTCCGTCGAGCTGGACTTCTCTGTTGCCCCGATGTCCGCTCCTGATCGCCTCCTTGCGTCCTTTCCGCCAACGTCGATCGTCTGCGGTGCTATAGACCCCCTCGTGCGTTTATCGTTGCACCTATATTCGGGTGTTGCACGTTTTGAATCGTTCACAACAGGTGGATGATTCGATCGATTTCGCGCACCGCCTATCGTCTGTTGGTACGCTATCGTTTATTATTCAGTGGGAGCAGGCAGTCTAAACGATGGGAATCTGTCCAGGTGTATTCTGTCAGCTGAAAGTTTACTCGAAGTTGATTCACGGGTTCCTCGGATTCGCTGCTCTTCTGCCTGCTGCTGCTGGTGCTGTGGACCTGGTTGGACAGTGGCTGCTGACTGGGCTGAATAGCCGCAATTCAGCTGGAGGAGGCCTTGTCACTGACAAGGTTATTCCCTAACTGCATAAGTAAATATATATGTATTTCGAAACGCGTCGTGACCGTCTGCCTTCGACGGCCTGGTTCACTGAGCGGCCTGGGTCGGTTTCTGGATGATGAACGCCCAGTGGTTCTTGTTCAGCTCGTTCCGCTGGGCAGTTTCTGGCGTGATTTCTCCATTGAACTCCTGCTTCATCGTCTGGTTCTTCGCCACTTCCGCGAACGTCTTGGCGCACACTTCGTACTCGACCCCGAAATCGTTGTCGAACTTCACCGTGTCGGAACTCAGCGCCTGGCGCGTCTGAGAGTGCACGATCATCAACTCGGCATGGCACTGCGCGAATCCAAGTCAGCGAACGGTATCCGGCCTCCGTAATCGAGGACCTGACCGGAATTGGTTCGCCTTCCATTTCGAACCGGATGTTCTTGTCTTTATGGTACGCTTTCCAAACGCTGTCGAACGAGTTCTTCGCTGGGTGCAGCAGGACCTGCGTCGAGCGGATTTCAGTGAACAGGTCTCTGGCAGGTTGAATACAGTCTGGCTTACCTCTTGGTTCCTGGTGTACTTCGATGCCGACAAAGGCGACACTGGCTGCGAATGTAGGTACAACGCCTTGTCGCCTGTCAGTGTCGGATGCGCGCGAAGTCGAAACGGGCTCCCAAATCGCAGGACGTCGCCAGGTGCGTTGTCGCCAACGGCCTCGATGATCTAATGTGCGTTCACGAGCGGTTGGCATTGGGCTTCAGCATTCGTTCACGATTGCTTACGTAGACATTACGAGCGGCCGGTCCTTTGACGACCTTGCTCGTGCTGACGCTATAAGCTTGGGACCCACCCGACACGACCATGTCGCCGATGTCGTTGGACAGGACGCCCTGCGTCCTGACAGAGTAGACCAGGACGCGGTCGCCGAAGTGCACGCACCCGTCTGTGCTGGTCGACAACTCGACTGGTTGCAGGGAATGGTTCATCTTGGCCTGGTATTTCGTGATCAGCAGCTGCCCAGCCGCCTTCCGAGCCAGGTAGTCCTTCATCCTCAGCTGCGGCCAGCCTCAGTTCGTCCCTGTCGGGTCACACTCGCAGCGGCAATACTGCACCTGTTCCAGTTCATAGTCTTCGCTCCAGTTGCCGATGCGGCATTTGTGAGTGTACGACCCGTCCGCCATCGGCGAGCACAATGGCGATTCTGGGTGGCCGACCGACGACACCCGACGCCTATCAATGCGGATCTTATAGAGTGTCCGATCGATAGGTACCGTTTGGCCCACATGTCGCCACTACTGCCTGAACAGGCTGAGCGGCTGTCGCACGTGGAACATTCTCGGCCAAGAGCAGTTTGTATATTTAAACGCTGAAGTAGCCATGCCGCTCGATAAATTATTCATTCGCGTACCTCGCCACGTTTCTTGCTCAGGTTGACGGTCTCTCTCTTGAGGACATGAAGCAGCGTTTGCGAGCTCTCCAGTATCTGAACAGGAGTTGCACCTCGTCAGTAGGGCAGCCAGACCGAGCTCAGAGCGGACGAGACCTTCATGTATGCTGCCTCGGTCTCATGAATCGTCCTATCGTACTCCGTCCGCGCCGTGACCTTCTGCGCGATGCTCTCATTGAGGCGGTGCAACTTCTCGGTCAGCGTCGCCAGCTCCTTCTGCACAATGGCCTTGTCGCGTTCCTCTTTCTCAATGCATTTGCCCACGTGGTCCCTCTTCTGCCTCAAATCCTCAATGCCTATCACACCGCCCCGTCTGTCACGCTCCCCGAATCCATCCTCCCCAGCGTCCCAATCGCTTTCGTACACTTCACCAGCTCCGTGTTGTAGTTCTGAAGCGTCGCCCCCTGCGATGCCATCGTCGTCGTCGCAACGGACGTGCCCAGTCCCTGTGACCTTTCTACTGGACAGGGGCTGCGGGGGGCGGCCCTGTTGTTCAGGTCCAAAACGACGCTCCTCGTGGGCGACGTGGGCCCTGCCCCTGGCAGTTGCATGAAATGACGTTGACGTTGGCCACGTCTTCGCGAAGTCCGTTTTTGTCCCCCGTTTAGACGTGCGGCACGCACCGCCACCAGGGCCCGGCAGCGACGACGTTGCTGTCGAACATGTTGAGGGCGGCGTTGTCGCGGGGCGGGCGTCGCGGGTTGTCGTCCAGGGCGGCGGACTTCACCGAGGTGCCCATTGTCGACGTCAGCGCGCTGACGGCCGCGGGGGGCAGCGATGACGACAAGGCGCGGGCGGCGGGCGCGATCGACGATGCGCTGCGCCGCGTCGGGTTCATGTACGTCGTCGGGCACGGGGTTGACGAAGACCTGTGCGACGATGTCGTCCTCGCGTCGCGGGAGTTCTTCGCCAAGGAGAAGTGTGTGAAGAACCGGATTTCCATCAAGCATCAGGACCCGCCCGTATGGCTCACCTGTCGCGGATGGGACCAGTAACGCTAACGACGTGTAGGTTCGTGGCTGGCAGCGCATCGCAGATAACGTAACGGGCGGCAAGCCGGACTGGCACGAAGCCATTGATTTCTATCGAGAATTACCGCAAGGGCACCGCCTTCTCAAGATGAACGACGCCTTGTTACACTCGTCGAATCAATGGCCAGCGCAGCCGCCTCGTTTCAGAACGCTGTTCGAAACGTACGTTGAGCGCATGCTCAAGTTGGGCGGCAGCATCATGGAGGGCATCGCTCGTGCCTCTAAACTGCCACCTGATTACTTTTCAAAGTGCGCCGGTTGTTATTCTGGAATGATGTTGATCCGCTGAACCTGCCGCAGGTACTATGATGAATCGTTCTGGGTGCTCAGGACAATCGTAAGATCTGACATCCGGTATGGCTATCGTTGCCATTGTATCTGATGCCAACTTCCAGTATTACCATGCCACCGACGAGATACATCATCTGAAGAAAGACGGCGAGTTTGGCTGTGGGGAGCACACTGATTGTACGTCAACGCTGAATTGCTTATCCGACCAGCGTACAAATTTAATGTGTGTAGACGGCTGCTTAACGTTCGTCAATTGCGATGAAGTCACAGGGGCCCTGCAAGTCAAGAACAGACAAGGGGTCTGGGTTGCCGCCGACCCAGTCCCAGGTGCGTTCATTGTTAACGTCGGGGACATGCTGAACCACTGGACGAACGGGGCGTACAAGTCCACCCCTCATCGCGTCAACAACGTTGGGGGCTGCGGTCGCGTATCAGTCCCGTTCTTCTTCGAGCCGAACTATGACGCCCGGATCAAACCGCTGGAAGCGTTTGGCGCCAAAGACGGGTTCGAGGTCACCTTTGGCGAACACCTGTCGAAACGTGTCCTGTCGAACTTCCGCTATAGCCCAAACGTCGCCACAGACAACATGTCTCGAGGTATTGGCGGGTGACACGTCGCTCAATACACCAGCAGTTGCTGGGTGGCTAGGACGAACAATGGCGAGTGGTCGCGTGAAAGCATCCGACACCGCGTACTGACGCTTTCAAGGTGGGTTCTGTTCGTACAGCAACGGCACGTGCTCGGCCCCTTTAACTGGATAATGGTCTTGCTCGTCGTACACTGAATACGCTGACCCGCTTCCAGAGGCGCGCCCGGGAGAGACAAGACACCTACTGACCGCGGATAACATGAATCGGGCACTGCTCCAGGAGAGCTCTCTCTCTCCACCATCCACGGGTTCAGTGATCGGACGTTCTCAGTACTCTCCGATTCCGCATCCGTGCTTCGAGGATGTCACGTGGAACGCCGCTGCTCTGCATCGTCTGCTTCGCAATGATGGTTCATGGGCAGCAGGCTGCCGGGCAGGGCATCCCTGCGACCGCCGCCGGGTCGTCGCCGCCTCCATTGGCGCCCAGTGCCGGGAGCGGCCCAGGTGACGTGGTGCCGCCACCAGCGCAGAGTGTCAATACACCCAGCACGGGCCCGAATGCACCTGAAGCGTATCGCCTTGTCAGCAGCCCTGCACCTGGTCGTCCTGCAACGTCCCAGCCGTCGGACGTCCTCGTTATTCGTAATTTATCGCTGCCGAACGATGCTCGGAATCGCTACCGTATCCGGCTGCGGGACGCCTCGACGATGCAAATCCTGACACCGGATATTGCATACCCGGCTATTGCATTCGTGTCCGGAAATCTGAAGTGAACGTGACGCGCCGGGACCGTCGTGGACGACCTCCGTTCAATACACGGCAACCATCATGAAGACCGATTAAGACGGTGCTCTGGCACACATCATTGTGTTAAGCTTTGGGACAGACGACGTTATGCGCTCGGCGCTCTTCGTCCTCATCATCAGCGCACGGTTCTACAGTGTATACTCTGTACAACTACCTAGGGTGTCATGGGAACGCATTGAGATCCGCCTCGTCGAGGTCGGCATGACATGTCTAACGGCCACCGCCATCGCAATTGGCAGCAGCCTATCCGAGCTGGCACAGGCGAAGATCGCCAACGTTGCTCTCTGGATCAAAGACGCCGACATCGCCTGCGCCTTCATGATTCCCATACTGACCGCGTTCCTGTTCTTCGGCAGCCGCGTGGTCCTCATGTTGCTGTCGGAGTCCTTGTCTGAGGTGCCCAATGACATTCGATCAAACGGGTCTCGTTCATTCTCCGGTTCGCGGTCCTGGTCATCTCGCTATTGCTCTCCGCGACGACCGCCGGCATCCTGCAGGCCTCGTCGTCTGTAAGGGCCTACGTCGCAGCAATGACGGCCATCGCTGAGATCCTCAACTGTATCTCGATAACGACCGTGTTCTCGATACATCCGCCAAACGGACCATGCGCCAGCATAGACGAAACGGTCTCGCAGGTGGGTCAGGGCGTACAGTCGCCAGCACTGGGCCTAAGCATACGCTCACTACGACACGTCCTGGACACCACCTTCGAAAGCAGGCCAACCACTCCAGGCAACCCTGAAACGGTTTGGGAGAGCACAGCCGGAGGCCTGGTCACTGCACAGGCGAGCAGCACGGCCCAAGTTGGGGAACATTCGCAAACCCAACGAGGGACCAACGGCAGGGACGACCTGCATGCAGGACGAGTTTGAATCTACGCATTCAGCCATGTCGATAAAGACGGAACGTCAGTAACGCAGCGCCTTGTCGTATGAAGCCGTTGGCCGGAGGCCAGCAGAACCTTGATGCCTACGATGGAGGCGACCAAGGGTTGGGGATTCCTCTGAGCATCACTTGTACTTTGCTGTGTATTCAGACCCATCATCGGCCAGGTCAACCAGGGCGTGCTCACCGGGAACCTGTCCGGACAGTTCCACAACGTGCCACGTGCCATCTATCTTGATTGAGCGCCCGCGTATCATTCCTCGCGCGCGCGGCCGACTGCCCGACACAGGTATCGTCGCCCAAGCCCCATGGTCGTCGTGCGTCCCCTCCCAGAACATCGACGCCCGCAACGGCGCCCCCAGCCTTTCTCGAACGATCTACGACCCGCATCAGTCGTCACCAGTCCCGGCGATCGCATCCGTTCGCCCTACAGGATGCATGCTGGCGGCATCCACCATGACCTGCAACCTGTCGCGGTCACCCCCCGTTAGCAGGCGACCAATTGAAACGGTGGTCGAAACCAGCGGTCGCACCCGTCGCCCCAGTCGATGGCGAATCGGACGGCAGCGCCAATGACGGCCCCGGCGGTGGCGCCGACGGTCGTGTCGAGAGCCAGCAGCGCCAGGCGGGGCACCTTGCCCATTGCGGAGTTGTGAGAAAAGCGGTCGGATGCGGGTCGCCCTGGACAGTTTGTATCACCTGCGCGTCGACGATGACGTCTACGTCCCCGTGCGCATCAGGATCCAGCGGGTCCGTCTCGTGCAACCAGGTGCGATCGCTGCCAATGTACCTGACACGGGCGCGCGCCCGCCGCAGGAGCACCTGGCAACGTTCGCTGCCAGCGACGGGCATCGAATGCGACAAGTTCTGCGGGCAGTTGCAGCGCGACTGCAGTTGATCAGCGAGCGGGCGCCTCCTGAAATAACAACGGTCACTGCCAAGAGTCAAGCCCTGCCGATTCTTATCAAATGTTGGCCCTGTGAGTGTCGCCTGCTGTCATGTCTGCTGACCGATGTGTCCACGCGCGCAGGTGACGCCGCGTCCATGACCGCCTGCCTAGCGCCGGTACCCGTTGCTTTGTGCCGGTATTAGGACGTTTCTGACGGATTTGATGCCCACCTAGACACCAGGCAGCTATCGACTGGCTGTATGCGAATTTATGCATACTGGATCGCCTCGATTGATCTAGCTGTCGTGTAGGCTGACAAAGGGAACCGTCATCTGACGCTTTGCAGGGAGACGATCGTCATTGATGCGATCCCGCCTGGTTTTCCCATTTCGTCGTTGCCGCCTTGCGAGCGCACCCGGCTGATCACTGAGGTATTCGCCCGCGCTGGAAAAGCGGAAGACAGCGAAGAGTTATAGACGCGTATTGGTCCTGCTGTATCCTGTAAATGGATCATCTGTACGGTGATGTACATTTTCTTCACTTGGTTCGTATTAATAAGGCCCGAACGCTTGTTGGAGGCCGAAAGCCTGTACAGCACGTTGCGTGCCACAGGTCCACTATCGACGGTCACGTCAGTCAATGGGGTTGACAATGGCAACTGCCCGAGGCCATTGGCCCGGTCCGTATGGCGCGTCAAGAGCACCCGCGGCTCAGTAACAACGTCGCTATGCCGTTGTGTGCCATTCAGACTGACAACGGTGCGGCCGAACCGTGCGCGACACTTTCCAACTGAAGGACCGCGGTGTTGCGGACGCGTGACGCCCTCTGTAGAAATTATTGTCTGAACGAACGCTACTGCAGTGTCTGTGCGTCTCCTTCACGAATCACGACGTCGGCATAGTCCCCTGAGTATAGACGGATCAGGTGACAATCGAGACATATCACCATTCAACAAACCCTGCCAACGGTCACGACGTCCCTGAGAGTACCAACGGCGTCTGTATTGATGACCACACCGTGTTTCAGAAGATGGCCCCATGGGCACGCAGCATGCGAGCGACGGCCCCGCTGCCATGGGACAGGGCAAGCGTAAGTGGAGTATAGCCAAATGTGTCTCGCGGATTGATCTCAGTGCGGGGATCAGTCACCAGCAATTGGACAACGTTGATATGACGGTGATCGGCGGCCCAGTGCAAGGGTGTCAACCGGCGCGACAAGAACGAATCGCCCGATGGTTGATTGACGCGGATGTTGGGTGCCTTCAGCAGCTCTTGGACGATTTCGTCACGACCTCGTTGGGCAGCCAATATCAGCGGCGTCCGCTGCTCCTGGCCGGTAGACGCGATGTTAACGTTGATGCCTGGATGTTTCAGCAGCTCCCTGACGACGTCGACCGTACTGGCCAGGTGCAGAGGAGCGTAACAGTTACCGTCGCCCATTGAGTTGACTTCAACAGCGGGGTGTTGCAGTAGCAACCGTACGATGGCAGAGTCTCCTCCATGGGCTGCGTAATGTAGTGCCGTCTGCCTTTGATCTTCATGGGCTTGAGCGTTGGCATTGAAACCGGACAGAGGCAGAAGCATTTCGACAACGAATTCTTCACCACCGTGTGCGGCGTTGTGCAGGACGTTCCCGCGATTACTCCATTGCTGTGCGCCGATGTGCGAGGCGTTGCCGCCTCTAACGACAAGGTTACATATATCCTCAGCTTCGCATATCTTGCTCCTGTCCTCCTTAGCCAGATGATAAAGTCGAATGGGGCCCGCAATTAAGTGGTACGCATCTGGGCGTTCACGAAACGCAGGGCGATTTGTCGAGCAGCCCAACCAGTCGGGGTTTTGTCGCAGCATCCATCCCATTGCGACCGGCAACGAACGCATCTGCAGGTAGTCAAGGGCTTGTACAAACTGGTCCACAGTACCGTCATCGCGTCCCGTTTGGTTGAACTTCTGAGAGACCCAACTGGCTGCGCTTTCAACCTGTTAGGGTAGTCATGAGAGGGTATCGAGGTTAACAACAGGATACGCTGACACACCTGGTAGTTTTCCAACGGAAAATGGCTAGTGACAAATTCGACGATCAGGCGTAAATGGCTACCGATGATCGGCAGTGGGACGATGCCGACGTTGCGGACATCTTCAATCATACGCTGTATCGTTCGAGAATGTTGAGCGAGAGGTGTAACGTTGTCGATTACGAATTCAGCACCCTCTTCGGATATGAGCGTGGCGGCATCGGTGATGGCAACGGCCAGGACGACCGTCAGAAGAAGACCCGACCACGAGCCAATTATTCGACGACCACGATTGCCGTTGGACATTTCGGCGGTAGGGATGGAATGTCGTCTTCACGCTGGTTCTCTAGTCAATGATAATGGCACTGCGACGGTTCAAACAATTTGATCGCGCCGCGGACCTCGGGATGCCGCAGAGCGCCGGGGGGGCGGCGGGGCTTGGCCTGCTCCGCATCGGACTGCGCAGCTCCTCGTGGGCCGTGGCATACTGCAACGCGTCGTGCCGAGCGCACGTCGGTAATGATGACTCGCCAGCCACCCTGTCCCGGGCATGCCGTACGCAACCCTGTTAGTCACGTACGGCATGCCCCGCGAAACGGATGACACCTATCCTGTTCTGCGTTTTCATGGTCGTCCGCATTATGCTGGAACGAGGCGGTGTAAGTGCCACCCCGAATGTTGGCTGATGACGCTGGTGACCGATTCCACCAGGTACGTGGTTCACCAGTACTGGCAAGCCGTCACCGATGATCTCTTCAGCGAAGCCCGCATATAAGGTGCCCGATCTATCGGAACCTTCTCGGGTATGCACTGCTGTCAGAGTCTCGCTCCGTTATAAGGTTGTCCTCAATAACAAGCAAATCAGCTTCATTGCGGATCACAGCTTCGATGAAATTTCGTCGGTGGAAAAGATGTACTCGCGTTCGATATTCGGACGCGGACATGATCAGCTAACGCGTGAACAGATCGCTCGCGGCAACACAGCCCTCTCCAAATAGTTTTCGGATCGTCCGGAACTCCTGGCAGTTCCTGACCATCATGCCCGCCAGCGATCCATTGGCAAGCTTCAACAAGATGCACATCGTCGAATACGGTCTCACGATTATCGGCCGAGATCCTGTGACTCACCAGATGTGCGCCTCTGAACGATGCCAGTCCTTCGCCTTCTGTGGGCGCGAGGAGAAGGTTGGCGCGAAGCGAAAGAAGACGGGGAACGTCAAGTACTTCGATAAGTTCAAAACGCAATATTACGAGCAGCTCGTCAAAACACAACACGCCTAGGAATTGGAAGCGTACCGCTTGCTCTCCAATGACGACAAGCTGTCGCGTACTTCCAGAACAGTCAAAACCTGCAGAACACCCTTCTCCCTTATTATGCAGCTGAAGGCTCGACCACGTTCCTGTTCCACCGCCGATAGTCGACGATATCGTCGACGACCTCCTTTTCGACCGCAACAACGAGGACGTTGCGCGCGTTGCCGCGCGAACGTGCTCTGCCGCTGTTCAAGCTTTCGTTCCTCATGTCGACTAGTAGTAACGATGTCGTGGCGCAAATCGTCCGTGTTGTCGTTGCGGCAAATCTTCAAGGCTTCTGCGTTCTGCAGGTGTTCTGTTGTATGTGGTGTAGCTACTGTCGTCGCAAACACTGCCCGCGGTGAGGCTAACTTCTCGACAATTAATCGTGAGAAAGGCGATGGTGGCAAGCCATCACTCTCCGATTTCTCGCTTGCCACCATCGCCTTTCTCACGATTAATTGTCGAGAAGTCAGCTTCAACGCGGGCAGTGTTTGCGATGACGTCAGTAGCTACGCAGAACTGGCCTGCAGGACGTAGAAGCGCCGGTCGAGAATCTTCCAAGGCTCCTCAAACGAGGTTAACGTGTGTAGGTCGTCGATGGCCGCCTTGGTACGAGGTTCCTGCCGGTATGCAGCGCGAAGCTCGCCAAACTCGGTTTCGATTTGCTGGATGTCGGCCTCTGTTTTACCATTTCGAAGTAGCCGCGGCTTTAACTGGGTCATGGCAGCTCCGAACGCAGAACCACGAACCTTCAACAACTCCTGTATGGTGACAGGGGGTAGTTTGCGAACCAAGGCCTTGCTCATGCTATCGCGCTCAGCAACAACGTTCGCAAGTCCATCAACTGCGCCTGCAAACAGCTGCACTAAAGATACGACCATGGCTCTGTCATCCGGGCTCAAGGCTGCCATCGACTCCATCACGTGTGATCCCAGGTCATATATAGCTTGACACGACCCACCAGACATAATATATATTCGGCTGGGTTAGACGTGAGAGCTTGCCCAAGAAACAAAGGCCCATCGGCGAAACAGAGGTCGCGTAGGCCTTAAGGACTCACCGAGTTAGTAACACCGCAGATTCTATAGGCAGATCATGCCCTTTACTTCCGGATAAGTAGGTAGTTGTTGCCCAGTTTCTAATCACGTCGGTTGTGTATTTGCCCGTCAGTCCGGGCCCGATATCGCTGCTGTCCTCTTCGCAAATGCGACGAAAATGATTGGCGGGGCAGTGGCGCCGGGCGGTTCGTTGACCGCAGTAGGCGCATCAGCCTGTCTGGGTTGGAACATGAGGACGCGGAAGGCGGTGTCCAAGGCCCGCCCATTACAATACAAGGCAGCAGCGAGGAGGTACCCCTCAGGAGTGTACGCGAACCCTGGTAGTAGAGCGAGGATGACTGTCCCAGCACCGGCCATTATCATAGAGAGAGCCAGGCCCAGAGCACAGCGACTCAGGCGTTTCATCAGCATGTCCACCGACGCATGACCTTGGTGTACCGCGTTACCAACCGTTCGATGCAGCACGTTCACAGTGCGATAGAACCGGACCACGCCGACAATGACGTTCATGCTGACGGCGACCTGCAACTGGATAGAGATGGCTGCTCCTCCCAACAGTATAAGTGGGGACTGGATGTTCATCGCGAGGCAGGTGCTGAACGCCGTGTCGAAGACGACTGGGACAAGGTAGAGCATTACCGATATGGCCGGATAATCGCCCTGGATGATCCGGTCGAACAGGGAAGGTTGGCGGCCGGGCATAATGTCGCCCAGCTTCTTGGCCCACAGCCTGGCGGACACTAGTGAACAGTCCATACTCCATCCGCCCAGCAGTGTGATAAAGAACCCAGTGACGCTGGCTGGTAGCGTGTCGTCGCCCCACAGGCCGCCGACGGCCAGGATAACACCGGCCAGCGTCGCCGTGACCATTTCGATGTGCAGAGCGACGTATGGCAGGTCGGCCGTGTTGATAAAGAAGCGCAGGCAGCGACGACAAGTACGATGTTTGGCAGGCACTGTTTCAACGAAGCGTTCGTGCATGATGGCCGAATGCTGTACAACGAACATCATGGCCAGCAGTCCGGAACCGATCAGGATCGCGCTCGGCAGGATCCGGACGAAGACCTGGTAACGCCACGAGGAGTACATGGGGCCCCACACATTCGTGTCGGAAAACATGGTGGCGTTGAGGTTCGGTGCCAGATCGGCCATGGCCTGGTATTCGTCCAACGTCGGGTGGATCTCCAGGAACATGGTCTTTGACGATCGGGCTAGTGCCCCTCTGGATCCATCGTGATGGAACATGAATATGCCGGGTACCCCCAACCTCCTAGGCACTGACACCAACCATCAGCAACAACACACGTTGGCTGCGCCATCGTCCTTCTCGGCCTTACAGAGAATGCCAGCGGCACCTCGTGATTGCAGGTTGTAGAATATTGTCTCGTAGGAGCAGGACGCCGAGACGAGCCTCTGCACGTCGGCCAGGACGATCCGGTCCGCTAGCGACGTCACTGCCGGTGTGTCAAAGTCGCACAGGTCGCCATGGTAGACGTCGACAGGACGGGTGATCGGACCGGCATTGTCGCCCGGTTGAGGTCCAATGAACATGGTGGCCGATGGCGAGTACAGGACGGTGCTGTTGAGCCCTCCGGAATGGAACGTGACGGATCCGAGCACCGCATGCAATGCCGACCAGCACAGCAGGGGCGCGAGCACCGGCAGTGCCTGTCTCCACGCCATCGAACAAGCCATTCACAGTACTGTTTGCCGGTCGAACCGTACACGTGGGAACATATCTTATGGCGGACTGTTTATTGCTGTTGATCGAAGACCGTTGTCTTCTTCTTAGCTGACGCGACCAAAGTTGGAGGTGGCTGAGTGCCCCGGCCCTGCAAGTGGATATCGCGTCGCCTGGGTTGGAACATGAGGACACGGAAGGCGCTGTCCAGAGCCCGTCCTGTGCAGAACAAGGTGGCCGCCACGAAGTACCCGTTCGGGGTGTACGCGTACCGGGGCGCCGCACCCAGCATGAGCGAACCGGAACAACTAAGCAGCATCGATATTGCCAACCCCAGCGCGCACCGGCTCAGCCGTATCATCAGGCGATCCACAGAGGCGTCACGCTCGACCGCATTGCGGACGTTGTGGTGGATCCCACTGACCGTTCGATAGTAGCGAACCACGCCAACAATCACGTTCGAGCTGATGATGAGCTGGAGCAGGATCGTTATAGAAGGTCCAGAGGCGAGTATCCCGGGGGAGTGGATGTTGGTCGCCAGACAGACGCTGAACAATGTGTCGAACACGACTGGCACAAGGTACAGGAATACCGAGGCGATCCAGAAGTCGCCCTCGACGATGCGGGTTATCAGGGAAGGTCGGCGACCAGGTGTGATATCGGCGAGCTTCTTCGCCCAAAGCCTTGCGGATACCAACGAGCAATCCATACCCCATCCGGTCAGGAGCGTCGTAAAGAACCCCACGACGCTGGCTGGCAGGGTCGCGTTGCTCGAGTACCCACTGACGATCAGGAACGCACCGGCCAGCGTCGCCGTGATCGTTTCGAGGACAAGAGCGGCGTACGGCAGGTCGACAATGCTGAGGAAGAATTGCAGACGGCGACGACCGGTGCGACGGCTGGCGACGACGGCCTCGTTGTACCGATCGTTCATAATCGCAGTGTGCTGCACGAGGAACGCCATGGCGAGCAGGCCGGAGACGATCAGGGTCAGCCCTGGCAGGATCCGGACAAAGATCTGATAGGGCAGTGAGGCATACATGGTGCCCCATACGTTCGGGTCAGGGAAAATCGTGGCATTCAAATGTGGCGCCATTGCAAGCGCCGCGTGGTACTCGACCTCGGTGGGCTGGATCCGCAGGCACATCGTGTGGGAGAAGCGGGTTCGCGCCCCTCGGCTGCCGTCCTGGTAGAACATCAGCATGCCTGGAACTGCCAGCATGCCCGGTACTGAGACGCGTGGTACACACATCAGGGGCAGCCGGCCGCACATCAACGTCATCGGATTCGACCTACAGAGGATGCCGGCGGCGCCTCGCGACACCATGTTCAAGTAGATGGTCTCCTGGGAGCAGGACGCGGACGTCACCGCGTCGGTGCTCGCCAGGACAATCAGGCCCGATACCATCGTCGTCGACGCTGCCCCATTCGGATCGCACAGATCGTCGTTATAGACGACGACGGCGCCGGTGATCGGATCGTCACTGTCGCCGGGTTGGGGGCCGATAAACGAGGTGACCGATGGCGAGTATAGCGTCACGCCGTCGAGCACGCCCGAGTGAAAGGTCACGGTGCCGAACGCGACGCGCATCGTTATGCAGCAGCACAGGAAGCGTGTCACTGACGCGCGTGGCACCTCGCCCCTCATCGCGTACGATACTGGCCAGTGTGCATCCGAACTAGTACTATTGTACGTTGAGGTCCAACTGTACAGCGTACCTCGGGCGATAATATCAAAGGATCGAAACCAATGGTGAAGACGCTGCCTGCGGGGCGAAGCGGCTCGTACCGGTGCTGCTACCGCGACAGCCCTGCTGGTCACGTACAGTATCATCACGCCCTAGTCGGGTGCGCGTTGCTGTCTGCTGCATCCGTCGCCAGTGAGGCCGTTCATTGGCCAACCGCAGGGGCCACAGGTAACGCCGAACCGGACACCCGACATGGGGCGATCTGCAACGACGATATCTGCGACAGGAACGCAGGGACCTCAACGACGCTCCATGATCGAATCGTCCTTGCGAACGCTAACTGGTTCGCTCTCGCGTCTTGCACCTGCGAGGCCATCGTCTCGTCCCATGTACGCTCAGGGTCAGACGGCGTCGACCTGATCTTCGAAGTCAATGTGCCTGATGACCCAGCCGTCTGTACGCAGACATCAGGTCGTTTGACCTGACACGAAGTCTCAATGCCGCCACGCTCCCCAATATGAACGTATGGGCGTCATCTACTCCCCCTGACGTTGCCTTCGTCCGAATCGTAACGTGTAACGGATCTTGTGGTCGTCCGACACGATGAGCATGGCATTTGCCGTCCATCACCGAGCCATAACGAGTACGTCCGGCAGCGACCCTGGCATCGCATACCATATGAAAACCGCCCTGTCGGATATCGTGGATCGAAGTGTACTCGAGAGGTAGGCAACGCCCGCCGCACATAGACCAACCTGGGCTCGCCCGTTGCTGCTGAGGATGCCGGTGCCCGTGCTGAAGCTGATAGCTCTGTCCTGGTCGGCATTGCACGTCGTCGTACGAGGATCCGTGACATTCCATTCGGGTGGCCCCCTCGGCAACCTTACGTTGTACTCTCCACCAGTCACCTCGTTTATTGGGCCGCAGCCGGAAGACAAGGTGGATCCCATCACGCGCAACGTTGTCGCCTACGCCGGTGACCTCTGCGATATGGCCATGGTGTCCGCAACGACGTTCTCGGATCACATCGTCTTGGCGAACCCCTATAAGTTCGCTGGCGCGCCGTGCTCCTACGAGTCCATGTACTTGAACTTGCAATCGCGGGGCGCCGCTGGAATCATCTGTAAGCTATACGTTGCGTGTCGCCAAACAGAGGTTATTCACAGTTGGACCGATTCAGTGCCAAGCCTAATCGACGTTCCCGGCATATCAATGTTCTCCCAAGACGGCAACAGAGGTGCGCTTACGAGATCTGTGAAAACCATGTGCCTGCAGATCCAGCCGACTGCCGATGCATACAAGACGTTGGTTGACAGGGTACCGAACCTGAGTGTCACAATGTTCCCGGATGTGAACGTATGGGGTGCAATGTATTCCTCCTGGTACTATCAGCTCTTTATTCGCGTCCTTCCATGCACGATCCTGATCGGCTCCGGCCTGCTTGCCTTTGTCTTCGTCGTCCAGCATACTGCAATCATGAACGACCGGTACAAGGAGGCCGTTGTCACGAACCGTCACACTCTTCGTCGTCGCCTTCGGTACCTTATCAGCATCGTCGACCTGCCGTACATCGCCCTGATTATCGAGTCAATAACGGCAACCCTGGCCGGTACGATGTTGGCCATCGACGGCTACCTAGGCAGCGGGTCTCTGTCAGCCGGCGTCGTCGGATTCTTCGGCACATTGCTTAACGGTTGGAGCATGGATTGCTCGCTCGTGTCTGCCCGGCTGTGGGCCAAGAAACTCACCGACATCACACCCGGCCGCCTCCCTTCCCTGGTAACTCGCATCATGCTGGGCGATTACTGGATCGCGACGGCCATCCTCTACTCAGCTCCCATAATCACCGACACCCTGTTTAGCATCTGTCTCGCGATCAACTATAGCTCGGCGCCTGTCATGGTGATGGGGCCTACCATTGCAGTACTGCTTCAAATCTTCATCAGCTCGAATTTAATTATCAGTGTGGTCCGGTACCATCGTACGGTGAACGTAATCCAAGGCGCGATCGTCGATGCTGTCCCCACTGATGACGTCACCTCTGTGAGTCGCTTAATGAAGCGGCTGAGCCGCTGTGCTCTGGGCCTGGCGATCTCGATGCTGATTAGCTGTACCGGAACGCTTATCATTGGACTGGCACCGACACTTACCTGCACTCCAAATGGGTTCGCTGTCGCAATCGCATTGTTCTACAACGGGCGCGCAATGGACAGCGCGTTTCGCGTGATCATGATGCAACCCAGACAGCGAGATTCTGTGCACAGGCCGACAGGGAAAGGACCGGGGACCTGCACGCCGCCGGTACTGGTTGCTCCGAGGCGGTTCAAGGCGACGATATTGGCCACGAATAATTAATATTGCACGATCAGGAAGAAGGACACCACTGGGGATACGATCGTAGAGATCGATTTGGTATCAGTTCGGTGTACGCGACGTGGACGTCAGCGTACACTAATCGCCTGCCCCCTGGCTTAGCCGATGATCGGCAGGGCGACACGACAAGCGCTTACGTGCCTGCTGTGCTGGGCAACGATGAGTTCCGTGTTCGGCACCGTAACGTTTCATTCGGGCGCTCTCGACAGCGTTGCCTTCTACTCGCCACCGATCACTTCCTTCATTGGCCCTCAACCGGGCGACGCCACCGATTCTATCACAGGTTCTGTTGTGCTCTACAATGGCGACCCGTGCGATGCAGACGCGGCCGCGGCAATGACGTTCTCAGGCAAAATCGTGTTGGTGAACGCTGACGAGATCGCTTCCGCGTCGTGCTCGTACGAAACCGGGTTCACGAATCTGCAATCGCGAGGCGCCGCTGGTATTCTCGGTAAGGCCACCTGATACGATGTTCTGGAACGTGGCTGATTCGACTCGGCATCCAGTTCCCAACCTGCACCAAGTTCCGGGTATGACCATGTTCTCTCACGACGGGTCCAACGGTGCACGGACCCGGTCCTCCAGGACGATGTGCCTACAGATTCAGCCGACTGCAGACGAATACGAAGCAATGGTTGCCATGGCGCCCAACCTGAATGCCACCATATTCCCCGACGTGAACGTCTGGGGCGACATGTTTTCGTCCTGGCGCTACCAGGTCTTCGTACGGATCCTACCGAGCGCGATTCTGATCGGCTCGGGTCTGCTCGCCGCGGTTTTCCTTGTCCAGCACGCCGCTCTCATGCATGTGCGCTTCACTGATACCGTCGCTGCCGACCGTCGTACGTTTCGTCGTCGTCTGCGTTTCTTTCTCAGCACGGCAGACTTGCCGTTCGTCGCTCTGCACATCGAAGCGGTTTCGGCAACACTGGCCGGTGCGATCCTGGCCATTGGAGGCTACCTGGGCAGCGCTGTGCTGACGGGCAGCGTCGTTGGATTCTTCGCCACTCTCCTAACTGGGTGGAGTCTTGTCTGCTCGTTGCTGTGTGCTAGGTTCTGGACCAACAAGCTTGCCGACATTACGCCCGGTCGTCGACCTGCCCTGATAACCCGGATCATCCAGGGCGATTACTGGAGCGCGACCGTCGCCCTTTACCTTCTCCCCATCGTTTTGGACACATCGTTCAGTGTCTGCCTGGCGCTAAACTACGATCTCCCAGTTGTTCTACTGGGCGGACCTATTGGTACGGTCCTCGTTCAGGCCGTCATCAGCTCCAATGTCATCGTCGGTGCAATCCGATACCATCGTACTGTGCAGGGCATCCATGGGGCGGTTGGCGCGGCTGTCCATCCCGATACTGCTGTTGACAGCTTGATGAAACGACTGAATCGCTGTGCCGTGGGTCTGGCGGTATCGATGATGGTGAGCTCTTCCGGGACAGTTCTTCTGGGACTTTTGCCTTCGTTCGCGTATACACCTGATGGGTTTACTCTCGCGATTGCCCTGTTCTACAATGGGCGCGCCATGGACAGCGCGTTTCGCGTTCTTATGTTGCAACCAAGGCGTCGCGATTCTGTGGCCGATCCTCGATCAGGAGAACGATGGTTCAAGCAAACGATTCTTGTCCAATTGGCACCCAAGTCGACTACATTAACGAGTCCAAGTTGACCGAATGAGGCTACTAGTCGAGTTCGAGTGTATATGATAAACGACCTGTGTACTTATGGTAAGACGGATCAGATGCCGTGTTGTTGTTATGGAGCTCGTCAACAACGTGCATGCCTGCGCACGTGCTGTAAGGCAAGAATGCCACATTGACAGCACCTTCGGATCATCATAAGATCGTGCCGAATACCTCTGGGGAGGACCGGGGATCGTCGACGGTGATCACGTTAATACAGTTCAACAGGGACGAATGTCTTGGCTGCCCCCCGACAATCATGATCGTATCAGCACGAAAGAAGACTTTGGTCTCGCCCCATGACTTCAGGACCCAGCTCGCAATAACGTCACATTATTGGGTCCCGCAATTGTCCCTTGGCAGCCACACGTACTGCTGCGCCAGCAGTCGGCGAGAACTGCAGGCTGCCGACGGATGATCGACATGACTGGCACTCCGCGGGCGACCCGCGAGCCATTTGGGCATTTTGCGGGGGCCGACGCGCGGGTGTCCGCCATGGCGACCAGCATGCCGGGGCCGGCCGTCCCGCACCTGAAGGCGCTGTTCCCTGTCAGCCGCCTGCGGCACTGGAACGGTAACGCAGCGTCACCGCGGGTGCGGATTCAGGCGCGTGCGGCTGATCACGTCGTAGATAACTGTGTTATTATTGTGTCCGGGGCCAGCTCCGGTATCGGCAAACAGGTGGCGTTGCTCTACGCGACACGCTGCTGCAGGTATGTGTGCGGTCAAGCAGCAAGGTTCGCGATCGTGTCGGGTGATCCCATTGCTTGCGACAGGTTAGTGTTGACCGCGCGGCGGCAGACGCAGCTGGAGGAGACAGCGAGGAGTTGCCGGGCGCTGGGCAGTCAGGCCATTGCAATTCCATGTGACATTGCCGATGAGTCGCAGTGTCGTGATCTGGTCGCAAAAGTTATTGAATCGTATGGCAGGATTGACACACTCGTGGGCACGAGCTTGGCGACCGTGCACACACCCTGCGCTCTAACACCCCTGCGTGCACAGGTCCTCTGCGCCGGCGTCGGTTGCCATCACGTGTTTCGTGATAACGACAGCGACGAAATCTACCGCCGACTCATGAATGTAAACTTTTTCGGGTATCTCCACCTAATGAGAGCGGCGTTCAAGTATTTGACGCAACATCAAGACGGGACGCGCGGCCTTGTCGTCGTCGTTTCCGCTCTCAGTGGAGAGCTAGGTATATCTGCCATGTGTCTACGACCTGTTTGAATATTCAGATACGGTCGTCACAGGATTGCCGTTCAGGACAGCGTTGTGTGCGTCCCGGTTCGCTGTTACAGGCTTCTTCGAATCCCTCCGATCCGAACTCGACGAAAAAGACAACCTGGATATCTGTATCGTGTGTCCACCTGCCGTAAACACCGATTTCCGCAAGAACAGGTAAGCCACCTTGCGTACCTCTATTGAATACTCGCACACTGAGTTCTGCAGCCTGAAAGATGAAAGTGCACACATAGAGCTGAGCCGACAGTCGCCTGAACCAGAGGCTATATCCGCCTTCTCGTGCGCTCAGGTCATCGTCGATGCGGCTGACCGGCGCCTGCGGAAAGTCTACTTTCCGCTCAGGAACTACATTGGCGTCTACATGCGGCCGTTCTGCCCCGATCTGGTCGACAAGCACATCAAGAGGAACGCGAAACTGTAATACACTGCAGGACGTTTGTTTACCCGCTGGCCGGTTGTTCTGAGGCAAGGGTATGAACGCTTGCTGCAATGAGCAGATGTGATACGTTGGCGCATTCAGCGCGCTATTCTTCCTTGTTGCACGGGTGTCGTTGCAAGGTACCTTCTTTCACGTGTATTTCCATGTCATATCGGCATGTTGGCAGTGCAGGTCGACGAACTTCGTATACGCCCTCATCTGTTTCGCTATGTACGCGTCTGTCTCTGCACAGACCGGTGCATCACGACAGGCGCTCTCGATATGCAGTCGGTGTCGCAGCGCCATGTACTCGCAAGCAACACGCTGGAGCGCGGGATGGTACGCCTTCTGGCCGGAACTCAGACACACAGATAACGTTGCCCGTCACGTTCAAACCTGTTTGTTGTTGGCGAGCATGGAGAATGTCACCCATTTCATGGCGGAGTACTCGGCGGCGTCAAGTTGGATCCCCTGGATCTGTTGTCGATCGAGGCGCACAGCGACGAGAATGGAGGTATCCGCTGTACCATTCTCCTTCGGCGGTTGTTCACGTCGGTCCCACAGGAATGTGAAGTGCGTTATGGTGCAGAATCGCTGCTGGGGCACGCCTGTGATCGACAGCTCCCGCTTCAGCAACCGCAATGCAGCGTTGACGACCGATTCGCCAGCGAGCGCGCGACCGCCGCACCCGACCCACCAGTCCTTGTGTGGAAACACGCGTCGTTTCCCCAACAGGACCAGGTCCGTCTCGTCGTCGATGACCAGCAGGTCGACGCAGGTCTTCACAATGGAATCCAGGGCGCGCCCGTATTCGTCATCAGGAACGCGGCGTGCCCTTGATACGTAATCCCCGCTGGTAAACCGGGATGTCAGCGGCAGCGGCGAACGCGCCCAAATGTAACCCGGTGATCGCCACAGCGACCGTCGCAGGAGCTCCTCGCGAACCGAGCCGAATTTCCGGTCGACAAGAACGATATCCCGTCGGTCGTCAGCGCTGATGAATGCACTGACATGGACACGATCCGGAACGTGGTCGACGACGTCGTCGAACCCGAGATCGGGATCGGCATCGGCCAGCAGAAGCGTCCGCACGCCGACATGCCTGACGCCGTCCAGCACGGCCAGCGCCTCGGCACTGACCTGCCCATCGGCATCACGTAGAAACGATCGGTCGACGACCACAGCACGATCACCGTGGACGCCCAACGCCGGCGTCGGCAACGCGATCCACATGCGCACGGCGGCAATGCGGCATCGGGACGCGTCGATGTCGCCCACGCCGACGGCACCACGGAGACACGTTGCAGCTCGCAGTGTAGAAGATGCAGCAGCTGCAGCAGCTCGCAGTGTAGAAGCTGCAGCAGCTTCAGCAGCTCGCAGTGTAGAAGCTGCAGCAGCTGCAGCAGCAGCTCGCAGTGTAGAAGCTGCAGCACCTGCAGCAGCTGCTCGCAGGCCCAGTCACAGGGCATGCCGCAGTGCCACTGGATCATCGTCATCATCGCCCTTGCTGGCAGGTCGTCGAGCGGGTCGGCGGCGGGCGATGCGTCGAGGTTGCTGCGGGCGAGCGTGCTGATGGTGCAGTCGGTCGGCCAGTTCCAGTCGGGCGACGTACCGGGTGCCCTGTCGGGTTTCTCGGCCATGATCGACGAGTACCCGGACGTCGTCGAGGGGTACGTCAACGCGGGCGCAGTGCTGGAATCCATCGGCAAGCGGGCCCAGGCTCGTGCCGTCTACGAGATGGCGCTGAAACGCGCTCCTAATACGACCATCGTGGAGGTGGCGACCTGCGGCCGTTTCGAAACGCTCCTCTGTCGCTTCCTGATGGTCGACAAGCAGCAGCGTAAGGTAGCGAACCCGCTGCACCACATGCGGGAAGACATCATGTCGCACCACGAAGGTCTGCAGAAGTGGGGCATCCGCAGCCCCATAACGGACATCGGCGCCATGATCGCCGCCCTGCACGACCCGCATCCCGACAACGCCATCATGGTGGACATGTGCACCAGGGCGGCGACCGCCGCTGACGACACTGGCTGGTCCGCCCTTGTCGACCTCGGCAAGATGCAGATCCTGATCAACGATTACGAGAGCGCCATCTCATCCCTGTCTAAAGCGAAATTCATACTTCGCCAGCAGAACGACCCGAATCTGGCGTCCAAGGTCAACGAGATCACGGTGCTGCTAGACGAACTGTATCGCTCGCAGTACAGGCTGAACACCTACCGGGCGGAAGACGCCGACAGAGCACTTCGGTGCCAACGTGCGGCCGCCAGCAACCTGCCCGTTGCACGAAACATCCAGAACGTCGGCACCATCATGCTTTATTCGCGACCGCTAGACCCACGCGCCCGAACGTACATCGACAAAGCCGGGCGCGTTCGCGTCGGCGAGGTCAACAAGGCGTTGCCGCAGTCCCAACGGCGCCGACACGTGCACCGATGGGAGGACATCGCCGATGATGTCGCTGTCCTGGCGACGGCACCGGAATTCGGTATTGCACCTGGCCAGGTGTACCGTGTTCGCGGGACGTCCGACGACCAGGAGTACATCGCGCTGTCGTACGGGGATCGAATCCCGGTCGCGTTCACCGAGCGTCAGCTGATCGTCGTGACGGTGACGAACGTGACGATGGAGGCGTCGACCGGCGTTCTGTACAACGACGATGTCGTGTTCTTCGGGGCACACGCCCACATGGTCACCGACTACACGGGCGGGACACTGCCCCATCAGAAGGTCGTCGACGTGCCCGGCACCGTCGTCTCGATCGACCCGTCCAACAAGCTCAACTACTACCACTGGACAACGGAGGGCCTGGCGGGCATTGCCCTGACGCTGCATTACTACCCTGACGCGAGGATCATGCTGCCTGATAACGTGTTCGCGCGTGAAGCGCTCGACTTGTTCGATATCGACCCGGGCCGCGTGGTCTGGTACGACCCGAAGGCGCCAACGCGGGAGTCGCCGGGCGCTCAGCGGTACCGAATCGAGGCGCTGATGCGGGTGGACTGGAGGGATGTACCCGGTGGGCATGTGGTCGGCCCCGTCGACGACCCATGGCGCATTCACCAGCCGGCGGCCGCTGGCATCCGCCTGGCACGTCGCCATCTGCTGTCCAAGGTGCGGCACGAGGCGGGGCCGAAGGTCATCTACGTTTCCAGGGCCGATGCTGGATACATTCGGGTCGTGCAGGACGAGGAACGGTTGCTGAGGGCGTTACGGGCGATCGTCGGCCCCGGCTGCCTGCACGTGTTCGTCGCCGAACCCGGCAAGAAGCCGGGCGTCGACGCGCACGAGTCGAAGACGCTGCTGGAGCAGGTGGCGCTGTTCGCTTCCGCTGAGCTGGTGATCGGGCCGCACGGCGCCGGGCTGTCCAACATCATGTTCGCCAGGGACGGCTGTGACCTCGTGTACTTCCCGACGAACCCGATGGTGGACAATTGTTTCGCGCACCTGGCCGCCGCCGTGAACGCCCGCCTGCACCCGGTCGATGCCGTCACCGCCTACTACTTCGGCCCGTACCACCTGGACGACGCCAAGATCCAGGCCGTCGTCGACACGGTCACGCGCGTCATCCAATCCAGGGGATGGACCATTGGCAGCGTCTGCCCGACTAACGATGATGACGACGATATAAAAGACATATAGTAATGCATTAAGCGTATAAGCTCATAAGGGGAGTACTATAAAGCCTGGAAGGCAGACGTCTGTGTCAGCATTTCGTCGATCTGGTTAGCAGCGTAGCCGAGTTCAGCGAGAATCTCGCGGGTGTGCTGCCCAAGGCGAGGGGGTGGATATCGGGCGATCGTAGGCGTTGCCGACAGAGTAACAGGTGTACGCACCATGCTTAGGCCCTGGATCAGTTGCACCATATCTGAACGAAGGGTCGCCTGTTCAGTGGCCTACCCAAGCAAGACGGACGCCTACCTAAATGACGGACCTGTTCGTCGTCGAACACTTCATCGATGCGGTTCACGGGCCCGCATGGGCATCCGGTGCCGGACAGCTTCGTTTCCACCTGAAGACACCCATGAACATCCACTTGCCTGGCGGCCGTATCAACCGTCGAATGACCTGAGTCGCAGTCATTGACCTCACAGCGTTTGAGATGCGGGATACGACATCGGAGCGATTAGCAACGCGATCCGCGTTCGTGGGATGGCATTTGGCCAAATCGCTACCCGGGGGACTGTGTGTCAGCACAGAGGGCTGTGACGCGGATGCAGAACGTGTACCTTAAACCAAGGGCGTCGCAGAGGGCGCTGAATTGGACATCATTGCCGGCTCCAATCACAATCCATCGTCCATCAGCTGTGGGGAACGCCTGTCACATGCACAGGCTTAGGTCAGGCGGGAACTCGCGTATGCGCCCGGATGGACCTGGTAGGGAACGATGGATGCGTGCGCCGACCCAAGCGGCTCGGCAACTGCCCCTGCATTCAGGAACGCGGTCGCAAGGTTGATCATGGAAGCGACCTGGACTTCCAGCAAAGACGTGGTGATGCGCTGTCCCTTTCCAGTTGACGACCGCGATATCAGCGCTGATAGAATGGCGCCTTGTAGGATCCAGCCCGTACACAGATCGGTAACTGCCACGGCCACCTTCACAGGCGGACGGTCCCGGGCCTCGCCTGTCGCACCTGGCAAGTCCAACGGTAAGATCACGGTGGGTGAAGTGCGCCCTAGGCATCTCGCGTCCTACCCATGAGGCCGCCAGCGGCGGAAAGCACGACGTCGTACCCAGGAAGATGTGCCTTCGGTCCCGATTCCCCGTACCCGCTAATCGAAGCGTACACGAGTTTGGGATTCGTTTTCGACAAAGCGTCGTAGCCGAGCCCCATGCGGTCTACAGGCGTCGATCAGAGCTCGCTCGGACCCGTCTGGTCACACAGGGGACGCCGATCTACCGAGGACGCCAGGTAGGAAATTCTCCACTAGCACATCGCTGCGATTCGCCAAGCGCAGCACCGCGTCTCGGCCCGCATCCGTCTTCAGGTCCAGCACGATCGAGCGCTTGTTCCGGTTGGCGCACAGGAAGTACGTACTGAACCGGTGGCCGGCATCATCGTCCACGAACGGCGGCCCCCATTCTACACGACACGCGAGGTCACGATCCGCCCTGCACCAATGCCATCGCCCGTCCGCGCTGACGTCGCGTGTCGTCGCCGGCGCCAGGCCGCTCGACCTTGACGACGTCGGCGCCGAAATCGCCCAGCGACTGCGTGCATATCGGCCCGGCCAGGACGCGGCTCAGGTCGAGGACCCGAAGGCCGGCAAGCGCCCCCGTCGTCGAACTCCGTCGCTGCAATCCCATGTCGACTGCGACAGGGGCCGGTCCCCGTCGTCGAACTCCGTCGCTGCAATCGCATGTCGACTGCGACAGGGGCCGCCGCCCCCCACGACGTGCTCCAAGCGCTGATGCCTTCACGCGGCAGGTTCGGGCATGGGGAATCGGTCGTGTTTAGAACCCAGATCCGGGCTGCGGGTTGAACACCAATCGGTCGACGTCATGGGCGCTGAGACGGCGGACGGGTCGGTGCTGCTGGGGAGTTTCGGCGTCAGGCGACGGCTGGGCGTCGTCGACCGGGCGGCCGTGATGGTCGAATGCGTCGACGGCCAGCCGGTCGACCTGTCGGATGGCGTCTTCGGGGGACGATTTAAATTGTAGGAGGTGGCCTTGCAGGGTGGCCATGCTGAACGGCGTCGGCGCCATTGCCAATCTATCGGCGAACTCAGTGGGCAGAGGTGAGTCGGCCGGCAGGTTCGGGTAAAACGTCGCGAATAACCGCCTGGCTTGCGCCTTCGTCCCGGATCCGATCAGCTGAACGAAATCGACACGTCCTGCAGATGCGATTTAAGCATGTCGCGTATAGCTTTCATGACGACACAAGCGCACCTGGCCGCATCAGTGCGGGGTCGAGACGTTCGATGAAGTTGGTTGTCATGAAGATCAGGCGCTCCTCAGATGAGGACACGCCATCAAGCGTGTTCAGAAGGCCGCTGAACGTGACCAGGCTTCGGCTGTCATGCGCCGCCGATCGCTTCACGAAGGCGGCGTCGATATCTGTTGGGCGGAAGTAAGCGTCAACGGCGACGGTGCACACGCAGGTGGATACCTTCAAGTAGAACAATGCACCGCTGAGGGACGTTGCTCAAGGCCAGCGCAAGACGGTCATCGGTCATGTCGCGATCGGACACGCTCAGGATGCAGATGTCGTAGTTCAAGTACCCAGCAAGCGCAAAGATGAACGATGTCTTGCCGCCACCAGGCGGGCCGTGCAGAAGGTAGCCGCGTCGATACGGGATACCGCGCTCATAATACCAGGACGCAGACTGACGCCATTCTTCCACATCGCCGACGATTCGCTCGGCAATGCCGTCGTCGAGGATCACAGAGCCCAGCGGCCGCTTCGATCGAGCTAGAAACCGTTCGAATCAGTGCGAACCCTCAGTCTGGATCGGCAGCGCCTACCGTGCCCGAATGGCCTCCATTCCGTCCCCCAGCTAGTATATATGACTGTCCGACCTTCGTCCTTAGCCAACGCTTGCGCCCTTGCATTTTCCAGCAAACGATCGAACACGTTCGTGTCCCTGTGCAAACGGCATTACGCTCCAACGCCTGCCCGGGTAACTCGGCACTGGACCTTCCCAAGCAGGTCAGCACGACCTTCTCCCAGGGCGCACCATTGTCCAGGGCGACGGATCCATGATGGCGCTCGCGTTCAACCCATATCCATCTGCCATCGTCAAAGAAGATGTGCCGCCCGGGACCGGGGACCTGGCGGAACGTTCAGCAATTGAACATGTACACACAGGGCCGACCCCGGCTTACCTTCTCGAACCGTGTGACAGTGCTTCCATCGTTACGCTTGTCGCGAACGGTGCAGACCGTTAAGTGCTGTGTGCGGCGACCTCGACTGCTTAACCAGTTCAGCACCTGCAGACCGTTCATCGTATTCAGACGCATGGACGCGATCGAAAGCGGATCGGTATTCACCCAAGGGTAGCTGGCATCCTTGGACGTAACTTCCAGCGACATCAGCAAATGTCGCCTGGCCAGCGCGGCGCCGACCGTCAACCCCCGCCGACCCAATGCCTACACACACACACACGCATGCACACAGTCAGCAGAGGAGCGCTGCCAGCGACCCGCCGGACAGCGATTGTACAGCCAGGGTGCCGACGAGCGCCAGGCCCATGCCGCCCTGGAAGACGGGCGTGTCGGCGACATTGACCAAGTCCCAGCCCATCGGCTCAGCCGCACTCCGGCGCCCCGTAATACGACCGAAATGGACGTTGACGACCACGTTCTCTGTCCCGCGCTCGCTACCTGTCGCTACGCCGCCCCATCCCGCCGACACGAACCATTCATTCGCTTCAGGTAAACGCGGGAATCCACAGACCTCGTCATAGATGCCTCCCAGACGATGACGTGGTGAACGCGTCGGCGACGTTGCTGGCGGATCGGGAAGTGAAAGGTTATCGGACGCGTCGGCCGGCGCGTACCCGGCAAAACCATGAAACAGGTCGGAGTCGGGACGACGTGCAATTCGCAATGACCGGTCGGGAAGGCGGGCGACAGGGCGAGGGCAGTGGGCGCCCGTTGCCCATGACGCAGCTGAGGAGGGACCCGACGTTCCTGCAGCCCATGCTCGAGAAGGTCGTCAAGAACGTGGACAGGAAGCACGGGTACGGGTATGGTCGCAGCAACGACGACACCGTGCTTCGCGATACGTTTGGCAACAGGGTTTATGTCGGCCATACGGAGACGGAATGCTGGCGCTCGGAGGTCCTTGATCTTCTGAAACGCCAGCAGGAGGATTCGGTCGAGATCGACGACATCGATAAGGGCCGGCTGTTCTACACCCTGCAGAAGGTGGACGGCGTCTGGATCCTGATCCAGACCTGCATCGACTTGCACGGCGACGCCGGCTTCTTCACTGACTACATCGTCGTCGACGATTTCGACAAGCTGCACGACCATATCAAGGACCTCGACATTGACGATGATTCGACGTCGGAAGACGGCGACGATCAGCCAGGCAGCGAACACGACTGAGCCACAGGGGCGGGCTCCCACTCGAGACCAGGTCGAAACGATAGCGCGTCCAACAAGGCGGCGACGTCTCACCCGAAGCGCCTCAAACAGGGCAGTCGTTTGCTATTTACAGACGTCGACAGCACTCTAAATTCGGGTTATGCCACCACCGTCCCAATTCGTCAAATGGTGAAGATCGCGTTAGCGCTGGTCGCCGTACCGCTAGTGCTGCTCATCAGCAGGGCTCATTCAGCAGACGGCCGTGAACCTGCACCCGATGCCAACGAAGCGCCCTCCAGAGGAATACATCAACGACGAGCCCAACTCCTGGTGTACGCAGCAGCAACGATGCTGAGCCCATCTGCCATGGTCACCGCCGCATCGGCGTACCTGAACGACCACCCGTACTACTACGATGCTGGCACGCTGAACCCAATTCTGGGGCCACTGCGACTCTACAGGTCCTGCATCGCCTTCTACAGGCGCCGGTACGAGTCCGCCAACGAAGGCATCTGGATCGGACGACGAGTACTGAACATGGACTACCCGGCAGGCGTCAGCCTGCTGGCCGGGGCCGATGTCTACCACTGGGAGATTGCATTCAACGGCGTCATGTACAATTTCGTGGACGGACGTAACCACGTTGCACACGTACGTGTCCATGCAGTCGACGATGAGCAAGGGCGGCAGTTTGAATTCCATAAGATCACCGGGCATCCGATCGTTCGTAGCGCTGGGGAGATCGAGCAGTACGCGCACACGTACGCCGGACGATGCGGCCCATTTCACATTCTGACCAACAACTGCCAGCGCCTCGTCCTCGCCATGTACCAGTTCGCCACCGGCTTGCCGCGAACACGATCTGACGCACACGTTCGCATGTCCATGCCGAACCTTCTCTTCTGACGCCCTTCATACCCAGAAATGAATCTTGCTTCGGCATGTGGGACCGGCGACCGGTTCCGTCCTCCGACCCCGCCTCCGACAGCCCATTCATTTCGACCAGCGACCATGTCGAGCGGCAAGTCGTACGCATCCGTTATCGGCATCGGCACGTCTCGTGGATTGCATCGGGTCGTATGCCAGACTGCTGACGCGGCCACGTTGCAGATTTCGGTACCGGAGGCTATGCTGTCGCCATAGCGTTCAAGAAATCGACCGGCAACATATGCGTCCTGGAAAGCGAGCCAAAGAACGGCCAGCCAGTTCGTAAGAACAGGTGTCTGGTGATTGTATTCCATGGGTGACGCAGGGACGTCTGATCGCATGGATCGAACACAGCTGCGCTGTGCTGGCCAGACGTGATAGTTCAGGGGCCATGTCGCTGGTGAGCATTGGATACGACGCCCTGTCCGAATTCGCAGAGATGGAGGACGACGACAGGAGCAGTGTGCTGCTGTTTCCAAGCGTGAAGATGGACCTGTACAAGGGCGACGACACGGCGGCGACTTCTGCTGTTAACGGCGAACGCGTCCCGGCGTCCGATGTCGTAGAGATGGCTTTGAGTGAGATTCGTCGCCAGGCCATGGTCTTTTTCAGGAAGGTGTCTGGAACGGAAACAGCGAGCATCCTGTGGGTGCTTACTGTTCCAGCGATTTGGTACGAGTCCTGGCTTCGCCCGTTCAGCGTCGACTTATAGCACGATGCATGTCAGGACGGACGCGTCCAAGCAGGTCATGAGGCAGGCGGCTATCAAAGGTGATCATTCTGTGATGGAGTCGGTTTCGTTGACTGACCTTGCATTTGTGCAGCCGGAATCCCTGATGCGAACCTGATTCTCGCTCTGGAACCCGAAGCGGCATCGATGTTCTGCCAAAAGGGCGCGAGCCCCGACGCCATTCCTTCTCCCATGAATCCGGACGATTCGTACATGGTGGTCGATGCCGGAACGGGAACAGTTGACATCACTGTCCACCAGCTCAACAATTGTGGAAAGCTCCAGGATATCGTGTAGGCAGAAATGATTGCATTCCAGATTGTCGCCACCCGCTTATGGGCTCGTTGCAGTGTTCCGCAAGGTGGACCGTGGGGATCTCGCGAAATCGACAAAGAGTTCGTTGCGCTGCTTGAAGAAGTGTTTGGCGAATCAACGATCCGAGGATTTATGGAAGAGGCGCCGGCCGATTATCTCGAGCTGTTAAAGCACTTTGAGAGCGTGAAGATTCGGGCGGATCTGGGAACGAAAAAGTCAACGACGATCAACATGGGACGGAAACTGCTCTTCTTCGCCACCGAGGGCGATGACGACATCGCTAACGCCAATGATCGAAAGCTCCCCGATGGGGTCGGTATTGATGAGCGTTTTGGATACCTAATCCTGTCTGAGGAGAAGCTCCGGGATCTGTACAAACCCGCCATCACGAACATTTGCAATCTCATAGCAAGGTTAACCGATGAGGTTGCTGAGCCGAACCTGTGCTGATTTCCCAACACAGCATTTTAAATGAAGAGCAGGTTCGAGAGACCTGCCGGACGCTGTACCTCGTTGGAGGATTTGGTGCGTCGCCGTTCCTGGAGGAAGCGATTCGGGACGTCGTCAGCGAAAGCAGACTCAACATCAACATCCTGAGGCCCGTCGACCCTTGCAGTATGAAATACGTGATCTGCGACGTGTTCCCAGGCTGACCCCAGTGCGGTGTAGCGGCTGTGGTCAAAGGCGCTGTCCTGTACGGCCAGTTCCCCGAGGCGCTATCATCGCGTCTTTGCCAGAACAACATTGGCATCTGCGTCACAGTGCCATACGATGATGCATTGCACGACAAGGATCACGCATCCAACACTACCATTGGCGGTACGCGCTGGTGCACTGCCGCCCTCGACATGCTGGTACGATGCGGTCAACGGGTCCGCGCCAACCAGGTGCTGTTGCCATTGAGGTATTCAAACGGCACCGTCTGATCGTCGGTGTTGCAGGCGATGGTCTTTCAGTACAAGCGCGTGTCGGAAGACCAGAACGTGTCCGTCGTCCGGCTGTATCAGTCCGATGGCCCAGACGCCAAGTTCATAACGGACGTCGGCGTTCGCCCCATCGGGGAACTCCTGGTCGTCACGCCGCAGTCTGCGACAACGGACACGATCCAGGTCCAGCTCCAGTTCGGCTCGACCGAGATCCAGGCGACCGCAGCAACAGGTGACGGCAAGCCTGTCAAATGCTCCTTGGACTTCGGCAAAGTTGGCTTGTCTCATCGCCCGCATTTGTCGCAATCCTTCGTTCCAGTTGGTATGACAGCACCTAACAATTTGTATAATGAACCCGGCGTAACGACCGTTGGTTAGACGTCTGCTTCGTCATGGATTGCACAGGGTCCATGGCAGAGTGGATCGACGCGGCCAAGAACCAGCTGTTCGGCATCGCTGACAGAGTCATGAAGAACCTGGCGCAGCGCGATGAGATTTGCCTGTTCAGGTGCGCATTCGTCGCCTATCGGGATTTCTGTGACGGACCCGCCGATCGCCTCGACCACATCGATTTCAGCTCGAACATCGACGAGGTGCGGGACTTCATCACTCAGCAGCGAGCCTTTGGAGGTGGTGATGGGTAAGACGGTTGCACTTGTTGGAAATGCCTCTCTCTTATCGTGAAGAACAACAGACCAGAAGACCTTTTGGGAGGATTGGACAGGGCGTCGACTTTGAACTGGATGGCCAACCACAACCGGTTCCTGGTTCTGGTGGCTGATGCCCCTTGTCATGGAACGGATTATTCAGGGACGGATAGCGGTGACTCGTTCCCTGCGGTAACAAATCGGGAGCGGTCTGTTAGTCACTCGTCGACACTGAATCGTTTCAGGGCAACCCGGACGGGTTGACGCCCGAGTCTGTATTCGACGCCCTGCGTCACCTCAACCTGCAGATCATCTTTACGAAGATCACGAACCACACGGACCTGATGATCTCGATGTTCAAGACGACGCACCCGATTCGGGAGGTCCACATGGACGAGACGAACTGCGTCTCCCAGTTCGGCCGCACGCTGTCCAGCGAGATCGTCGGGCACATCCGGCGACGGGAAAACTGACCGGTCGTGCGCGCTGCACGGAACTGGGCAGCATGTGTGTGTGTGTGTGTACAAGCCGCATAACGTGATCGTGGGCATGACCCCATCCCATTCGACGGTTAGGTAGTATACTCGGGATAAGTACTTAAGTAGGTAGCTGCAGCGGTGCCACGGAGTTGCGCACGTAGCTCGCCACATGTCCTCGTCTGACGACGTGGATGACGATGGGCGACGCGGCGGCCTGGGGCGGCAGCACCGCCGCGATCGAGCCATCTATGGCGTTTTCGGGTCCGACGACGACGACGAGGAAGCCCGGGCGCGGTTTGCGAATCGGAGTACCGGGCAGCCGGTAGCGCGGGCGCCCGTCACGTTCGTCGCCAGCGGCGGCCCCGCCCCACCGCCCCCTGCGACAAGCGATGCCGCCGCCCCGCCTCGTCGTCCAGCGAATCCCACCGTCAAACCCGCGTTTGAGAAACACACGAAAGGGTTCGGCAGCAAGTACTTGGAGAAGTTCGGGTTCGTCGATCGCCTGGGCAAATCTGGAACGGGGTTGGCCGCCCCGATCGAAGCGAAGCAACGCCCAACGAACATGGGCCTGGGGTTCGACGGTGTCGATGCGAAGCCGGTCCCGAAGCCGAAACCGCCTCCGAAACCGAAGCCGGCGCGCACGCCCGTTCAGCAATGGCGTCGCGACCTGAAACAACAGCAGGAGGTCGTGTACAAGACGTCGAGTCAGATGCTGGAGGAGCGCTTCGACGTGCGAGCCTCTGCTGTGATCGACATGACGGGGCCGGGTGGCGCGCGAACAACGACCTTCGATCGTTTGCAGGAAGAGGAAACGGCCGCGGAGCCGACCCTTCTTCCGGAATTGCACCACAACCTGAAGTTGCTCGTGGAGATGACCGAAGGCGATATTGAGAAGCTGGAACGACGACGGCAGATGATGGATCACGAGATGGCGAACCTGCGCTCCAAGCAGGAGGTCATGCAGGCGCGTGCAACGACCAACAGGTTGGCCGTTGAGCGCCTGGAGAAGGTGCAGGCGATTGTGACGCAGCTTGCCATTCAGCTCGACTCGTCGTCACCCGACCGCATCACGGTGGACGCGGCCGCCGACACCTTCGACCTTCTGAGGAGCCGGTACGCGGCCGAGTACCGCGAGTTCCACCTCGAGGACCTGATCCATTGCCACGTCGTTCCGATCCTCCGCGATAGTGACGAACCGGCCGCGTTCAAGCGCTGGCGAACCGTCATGGCCGCGGACGCGTACGATGCCCTGTGCGAACAGGTCGTCATCCCCCGTCTTCGACAAGCGATTGCCGGCCGCGATTTGATCGTGGACTCCAGCGTGGTCGCGTCACATTTCGAGTCGTGGTCCGCCGCCCTGTCGCCCTCGACGACCGCCGCCTTGTACGACTCGATCGTCATCCCGCGTCTGGCGCAGATCGCAGCGTCGTGCGACCCGCTGGCGACGCCGCCTCATCTGTGGGCGCACCCATGGCTCCCTGTTCTCGGGCAAACCCGTCTGCAAGGCGTTCACGACGCGATCTTCGCCCGAGTATCGCGAGCGTTGTCGTCGTGGAAGCCAGGCGATCCTCGCGGGCATGCCGCGGTCGCCCCCTGGCGAACCGTGTTTTCGAACCGGCAACTCCACCGGCTGATGACCGCGTCCGTCGTCCCAGCGCTTCGTGGCACCGCAAGGAAGCAGGGCATCGGCGCTGGCGATGCGAACTTCGATGCCACCTGCCTGATGAACGTGCTGGAATGGGCCGATCTGCTGCCGGTGCCGGCGCTGCTGGACATCCTGGAGACGTCGATCTGGCCGCGATGGCTGACGGGCATTGCCAGGTGGATGGGGACGCGTCCCGACTACGCCGTCGCGTTGTCGTGGTTCACCAGATGGTGCGACAGCCTCCCGAGCGCGATCTCGCGAACCGCCAGCGTCCAGTCCGTCATCCGGTACGGGCTCCTGCTGCTTAACGCGGCCGTCACGGGCACGGGCGACCTTCAACTGATTGTCCAACGGGCTCTGCAGCGAATGCAGTCGGATCGCCTGCTGCGTCAGCAACCAGCGCGACCGCAGGCGACGTCAGCGGCGGCCGTACCAGAGCCGGCGTCCGAACTCGGCTCGCTGCGCGACCTGGTGTCCAAGTACGCCGAGGCGAACGACGTCGCGTTCATCCCGAACGTGCGCCTCGGCCTGCACCACGGCAAGCAGATCTTCAAGTTCGGCACCGCCAACATCTACATCGACCACGACTGCGTCTACCACCTGCCCAGAGGATCCACCGACCGCGACGCCTGGCGACCCGTCACCCTATCCAGCCTCGTCCAAATCGCCCGCTCATAATATTACACGCCCGATCACTGGTCACGTTTGCTGATTTCGTGCCAAACGGAGGACCGCCTGGCCGGACCGAACCTGCCCAACCGACGCTACCTTCCTGGACAGGCGCCGTGGATCGCCCAGGAACGATACGCGGGCGTGTGTACCCGGGAACCGCCCGCTTGGTGCACATGCTGAGGGCCTGCCCGCCGATCTGCACCCGCGCTATGTACCCCCATGGTCGAATGGGCGCCAGGACAGCCGACACCAGTCAGCACGTAGAGACCCCCTTACTCAATACAATAGTGGCCCATGGGACCCACGTCAGTTGAGCGATACACGACGGCGCGCGGGTGCCCTCGCTCCAGCGGCAACGGGCGGCGCTGTTGCAACGATCACGGGCGACTTGGCCGACATCGCTTAACTAGACAACCGAGTTGTATAACGGATCGAATCTTGGGACCGGACGTGATGTGAGTGCCAGAGTCGCCCTGGATCCCATCGGGGTGAAATTTACCGATGCGCCCGATAGCCTTCGTTTGATTGTGCAAACCAGGGGCGTCTGTCAAACGGTGTGGCGGGGCCGATGCATGCCTTCAAACCCAAGGGTACGACACATCCTGCGGGTTCTACACAGGTCTGTCGGGTTCACCCGGTATCAGCAGATGGGGTTGTATTCGTTTCGGGCAAGCCACAGGTGTTTCCGACCTCCGCCTGATCTGCTGTAGTTGATGTCGAACGGGAACAGTTTGAACGGGGTATCTTTTGCGATCAGAGCGCCGACGTCGGAGGTGCAAAGTACTTCAAACTCTCCATGCGACATACTCTCCGCTGTAGCGCGACGACATCTTCGTAACTAGCGTCCATATCGAGAATAACATTAGGCGCGTCCACCCCGGGCAACTTTACCGGAACACCAGTGGCCGGATGGAAACGGCAGGGAAGGAGGCCACGTTGACCTGCCGTAACGGCTGTGCTGAACCCTCCACGTTTACCGCGACGACGGGTCCCTTCCGCGTTTCGATGCGCTTCCGCGATCGACAGCAGCTGGCTGGCTCACTGGACAATCAGGAGAATGCAGGCCAGATGCCCGGTCGCAGATGACGCAGGCTGCTGGCATCGCAGAAGCGGTAATGGCCGGGAGACGCCGCCGCACGGACGCGGACGATGTTCCTGCAGGAACAGATGCTTTCCATTCGACGTGCACCTCATAATTCTTTAACGTCAACATCGCTATTCGCGCAGACGCCGCCGATGGTCCATCCCCTGGATTGGATGACGCGCGTGACCGTGTCGACGACGGCCTGGATCTTGGCGTCGTCCAGGTGGTACGGGCCGAAGTAGTAGGCGGTGACGGCATCGACCGGGTGCAGGCGGGCGTTCACGGCGGCGGCCAGGTGCGCGAAACAATTGTCCACCATCGGGTTCGTCGGGAAGTATACGAGGTCGCAGCCGTCCCTGGCGAACACGATGTTGGACAGCCCGGCGCCGTGTGGCCCGATCACCAGCTCAGCGGAAGCGAACAGCGCCACCTGTTCCAGCAGCGTCTTCGATTCGTGCGTGTCGACGCCCGGCTTCTTGCCGGGTTCGGCGACGAACACGTGCAGGCAGTCGGGGCCGACGACCGCCCGTAACGCCCTCAGCAACCGCTCCTCGTCCTGCACGACCCGAATGTACCCGGCATCGGCCCTGGACACGTAGATGACCTTTGGCCGCGCCTCGTGCCGCACCTTGGACAGCAGATGGCGGCGTGCCAGGCGGATGCCAGCGGCCGCCGGCTGGATAATGCGCCATGGGTCGTCGACGGGGCCGACCACATGGCCACCGGGTACATCCCTCCAGTCCACCCGCATCAGCGTCTCGATTCGGTACCGCTGGGCGCCCGGCGACTCCCGGTTGGGCGCCTTCGGGTCGTACCAGACGACGCGGCCCGGGTCGATATCGAACAAGTCGAGCGCTTCACGCGCGAACACGTTATCAGGCAGCATGATCCTCGCGTCAGGGTAGTAATGCAGTGTCAGGGCGATGCCCGCCAGGCCCTCCGTCGTCCAGTGGTAGTAGTTGAGCTTGTTGGACGGGTCGATCGAGACTACGGCGCCGGGCACGTCGACGACCTGCTGATCGGGCAGTGTCCCGCCCGTGTAGTCACTCGTCGAGTGAGCGTGTGCCCCGAAGAACACAGCATCGTCGTTATACAGAACACCTGTCGACGCCTCCATCGTCACGTTCGTCAACGTCGCGACGATCAGCTGACGCTCGGTGAACGCGACCGGGATTCGATCCCCGTACGACAGCGCCATGTACTCCTGGTCGTCGGACGTCCCGCGAACACGGTACACCTGGCCAGGTGCAATCCCGAATTCAGGTGCGGTCGCAAGGACAGCGACATCATCGGCGATGTCCTCCCATCGGTGCACGTGTCGGCGCCGTTGGGACTGCGGCAACGCCTTGTTGACCTCGTCGACGCGAACGCGCCCGGCTTTGTCGATGTACGTTCGGGCGCGTGCGTCTAGCGGTCGCGAATAAAGCATGATGGTGCCGACGTTCTGGATGTTTCGTGCAACGGGCAGGTTTCTGGCGGCGGCACGTTGATATCGAAGTGCTCTATCGGCGTCTTCCGCCCGGTAGGTGTTCAGCCTATACTGCGAGCGGAACAGGTCATCCAGCAGCATGGTCACTTCCTTGACCCTGGCAGACAGGGCCGGGTCGTTCTGCTTACGAAGTAGGGATTTCGCCCTGCTCAACGATGTGATGGCGTCGGCGTAGTCGTCCACGAGGATCTGCATCTTGCCGAGGTCGACAAAGGAGGACCAGTCGGCGTCGTTGGTGGCCGTAGCCCTGTTGCACATGTCGGCCATGACGGCATCGTCAGGATGCGGATCTCGCAGGGCCGCCATCATAACGTCGATGTCTTTCACCGGGCTGCGAATGCCCCACTTCTGCAGGCCTTCGTTATGCTTCGTCAACTCTTCCCTGGCGTGATGCAACGGGTTCGCTAGCTTTCGTTTCTGCTTGTCGACCATCAGGAAGCGACAGAGGAGCGTTTCGAAGCGGGCGCCGGTCGGTGCTTCCACCAGGGTGACGGTGGGCGCACGCGTCAGCCCGAGTTCGTAGACGGCCCGAGCCTGGTCGCGTTTGCCAACGGACTCCAGGACGGCGCCCAAGTTGACGTACCCTTCGACGACGTCCGGGTGCTCGTCGACCAGTTTGGAGAAGCCGGCGACGGCGCCCGGTACATCGCCCGCATCGACCTTGCCGATGGCCTGCACCAGGAGGGCCTTTGCCCGCGTCCCGTCGTCGGCCCCAGACGTCCACGCCGCCACAACGCTGCTGGTGACGATCAGCGCCCAGCAGCAACAGGATGACATGCCAGGCAGCAGCAGCAGCAGGCAGAGGCGGCCTGAAGCACAGGGCGCCCGCAGTTTTCTCCAGGGACATGCGCGTCGGGCCCAGGAGACACGTTGGAACAGTCACAGGGGGGCTGTGTCGCCCGCGTCGGATGCGCCTCCGCCGACCCCAGGTTCCCTGGGCGGCATCGCTCGCTCGCTGTACAGCGTGATCCTGCGCCGAATGAATCTCACAGTCGGTGGCGTTGGGCTGCTGTTGGCCCTCCCTGGCAGCGTGCGAGCTGTCCGCTGTCGGCAGCGGATCGCGGACGACGGCCCATGTTGCATTCGATTTTCGGGTGCGCTCCCGAGCCGCACATTGGACGGCAGATGTCCGCGCCCGACGGCAACGAGATGGCGGTGACGGTGAAGGTCGGCGACGGGGCGCCCGTGCAGGAGGCAACGGTGTCGGGGGAGGAGCGCGCGCCCGTGACCTTCACGTCGCATCTGCAGGCGAACGTGAAATTCTGGACCGTGTACCTCCCGGCGGTGTTCGCGAGGAACCTCTATCGTGGCGCGCCGACGACGTCGCGTTGCAGAGACCTGCCGGCACGCGACCCCGATCTGCAACCGGACGCGCACGACCATCTGATTGTACTTCTGCATGGGCTGTTGTCGCGCCCGGCGTCGTTGGAGCTGTTCGCCAACGAGCTGTCGAGCGCGCACCCGACGGCGACGATCTGGGCGCCCCGTATCCTGAACCGAGGGCTGGCGACGCTTGACGACACCGTCCAACATCTGTGGGAACGCCTCGACCAGTCGCCCTGGGGCGATCGATGGCCAACGACCCCGATCACGATTGTTGGCGTCAGCAACGGCAGTCGCCTGGCGTGCGCGTTCGACGCCCTGCTCCGCCAGAAGCATCATCGCTCCACGCGGCACCTGCATCTGGTCGCCCCGGCCGTCGTTGGCAGCTCTGTCGCAGGGCTGGTGGCCGCTTCACCACTCGCACGGTTCATTCCCGGTCGAGTCGCCAATGTCGTCGGCGAGTTTGCCCCCAGCAGGTACGCGCCGTGGTAACGCGCGCCGGCAGCGAACGGTCGTGCTGAGCAGGCTGGCAGCGCGGTGATCCAGGGCGCGAACAGGGCGTTCTGGGAGACGGCGTCCGCTGGTTCGCCCACCGAAGTGTTCGTGTACCATGCGACCCACGACCTGATCGTGCAGCCCGTCGGCCTCGTCGACGAATGGGTCGCGCAGTCCAACGACAACGTTGTCGTCGTCAGCCGCCGCGACTTCCACGACCACAACCACTGGAGCCTGGTGCTCGACGGCGAAATCGTGGGCAACATCGTCGCCAGCGTGTCCCGCCCAAGATAGACGCAACGCGTGCCGGCACGTTCGATAAACCCTTTACTGTTTACGAGCCTGTGGACGCGTTTCGCTTCCTGAGCGTTGGCCGGGACGTGGCGCCAGGGCCCCGGCCGGCGACATGGACGCTGTCCGACGCGTCGACCTTCGCGTATTCATGAAACGGGGCCGCTTCCGAATCGCGACCCAGCGAGGCGCCGGTCATCAGGGCGCCGACTCGAGACAGCAACGCGGCCGTGATGCTGCGCCAACGTGCCTGCGCGTCCTCCGCGTCCTTCAGCTGGCGTAGCTGGTGCAGCAATGCGCCCCGGTGCCTCTGGTACAGCATCTTCTTCGTCTTCAGGTACGCGAGCTCCTCCAGGATCGGCTGCTGCCCTTCCTGCGACGCACACTGCTGCAGGCGCGACTCCATTGCCCGCGCCTGATCGACGATGGTGTCCAGCTTCCTCTCCACTGGGCAGACCTCACTGTGTCAGCGTCGCGATAACCATCGCCGGTACTGCCACTGCATTGAAGCGCTCACCACGGTGCAAGGCTTGGAACGCGGCCGACTGCGGCGATTCGACACCAGCATCCATTGCGGGATTCGATGATGTTCACAGATTCAATGGGGGGAGCGCGCGCGCGCTCTCTCAATCAGTGATCCGATCCCAAATCTGGGCCGTTGCCTCTCCGAGTGCCTTTCGTAAAGGTCAAGCGCTTGGCATATATTACGTGTCGAGTGCTGAACCTCGATGTGCACTGAACGTCCTGACTGGCATCGCCGACCCAAAGTAACAATCGACTGCACGTCGGAAGCGTTGCATGTAGTCGACGGGAGCGATGACGGTAGGCAGAGGCCGACCGGCCAGCATGCCGAGGCTCTTGACCTGGCTCTCCAGGCGGGCGTCCAGTGTGTACACGCGGAGGTAGTCGATGATGCCGACCGAGATGGTGCGGCCTATCTCGTCGACGCCGATGAGGATGGAGTAGTCGACGACCGACCTGCCCGACAGGAACTCGGTGTCGTTCTGGACGGACAGGCGAAGGTCGGCGAGGGAATTCCCAGTCAGGGATATCGGGACGCCTTTCGTGTACTGAAGCAGGTCACCGTCTAGCAGCGTCTTTGGGTCTTCCATCGGCGGCTGAACATGATCGGGCGGCTCGGGATGATCGGCCCGATTGGACCGGATGGACCCTTTCAGGTCGAACACACGGGATACGTTCGGTTTGCCAAACAGGAGATTGCTGGAGACGACCAGATACTGGGGCGATGCGTCGCGGGTGACGGTCACCCGGAACGCGCCCAGGATGGGCACCAATATCGTAGACCGGGTCGAGGCCATATACCGGAAGTACGGGATCGCCATCTCCAGCAGCATTTGAAACTCCCGCTTCCTGACCGTCTTCACAACGAAACGGTTGTCGTGCGACTTTCGAAACGTCCCACCCGACTTACCGCCTGATGTTGCCCAGTCGCCACATGCCGAGAGAGAAGCGGCAAAGCCATCCTCAATGGGATGGCCAGCGATCGTCCATCGACGAAACGCTGCAAACTGCTTTGGGAAGTAGATCACGCACGATGAGCCAGATTCCCCATCGGGTCGTGAGCCATTCGTCCACGTGATCGGTCTGTCATCCGTCTCGTTCAGTAGGACGGTGGCACAGTCTTCCAAGCTGCTGATTCCTGCAACGCGCCCGGCATGTTCCTCGCTGCTCAGCGCAAGCGCGATAACAACTCCTGGATCGGCATGCGATGGGAACACAGCCGACGTGTCGACAGGGATCGCGTGAGCCCGTTTCCACTTGCTGCCAACACACAAAGCGCCATTACGTAAACATCAACAGCGACAGCGCTACAGTACGCTCGGCAAACCTTAGCTGGAGGATAACCGACAGAACAACGCGATGGAACCGCGTCGGCGTCATGTGGTCTCTCCCTAGATCGTTCACCAGCTCGGCTCGTAGGAGTTCCACTTCAACCTGCAGATCGGGAGAAACGATCTCGTCCAGACGCGTCATGATCTGAACAGAGATGAGCAGCAACCCAATCAGGTAGAGTGGGGGCAAACCAACCGATTCAAGGAACGACGCAACGCGTTCGTAATCAACTGGAGGCTCGCCAAAATCACATCCAGAGAAGGGCAACATCTTGCCAGCAGTACACATGGTGAGCGTGGCGACCGGTCGAGACTGCAAGGACAGCGTTAGGGACCCGGTCGAAAAGTACCTGAGCAAGAGGACATCAGCGGATGCTGACGAACGGGTAACCCTGCTCTGTACGACCGGGTATGATGGGTGCGCATCGGGTGCTGGCATGATCGTCCCGTTGCGCCATTGGGAGTCAGGCTCATCTGCAGAAAGCGTCCAAAGGATAACTGCAGAGAATGCCGAGACAGCGGGTGAGGATTCGTCGTGTGCCCGCAAGCCGAACACTTGGAATACGTTGTCACATGGGGCGATAACCTGTGCTGAGGATCAGGTGACTGCTCCAATCCGACGCGCCACACCATACTTTTCGCGGGCGCTCAATTCGGCAATTAGGCGCGCCTCCCCATGCTGGAATATTACTCTGTGCTGCATCGGGCCCCGTTTGCATTCGCCGCAGGCAAACAAAGACAGTAGGCACGCCTCGGACAGGAACTCGCCAAGGCTGATATCAGCTGGCGAATAAAACTCGATTCGATCGAATCCACGCTGACATGGCCTGACAGCGGGCTCGTGAAAGGCACGCACGAAACGATCGACCTTACGTACCATCCTTCGGCAATGAGCATCCGTTCGAACAGGAGCGCTCGTGAGTATGCCGGCAACGATGGCGACAGCAGTCCGGTCTCGGGTGGGGTTTCTGCCGCATCTGATCCGTCGTATATGCCTGGACATTGCGACGACGCGCGAACGGCCAGCAATTCAGGTCTGAACGCTGTAACGGCAGAGACGTCGACGCCAGTAATAGCAACCAGGTCAGAATCTGTTGCTCAATGTTGGGCCTTGAGAAACACTCACAACCAGGATCGCGAACTGACCAGGCGCGTCCGGGTGCGAGAGACAGGTAAACTAGAGGCCACAGTTTCATTGTGTGAATCGGCGTGCGGCGAAGAGAGCGACAAACCTGCGACAGTAAGTCCTGCTCAATCGCCGTCTCACACCTAGCGAAGGCCTGAACAATGGTTGTTATGCTGATAAAAGGCCCTGCTGACCTCGCCGTATAGGCCATTTCGATGGCCGATAGCATAATGGACGCATACAGGTCTGCCCGACTCTGAACCCCGAACAGGATAATCGTTGAGCAAGCCAACGGATTGCACCCTTCGAAAAAGGTGACAGTCTGGTTTGACAGTTGCCCTGTACGAAACAGGTCACAGGTTCCAACGGCTACCTGCCAATGCGTTATGAGCACTACGCAGGGGCAAGGGCATCTGAAACAGAGTACCATCTCCTGGTCAAGCGAAGCCAGGACTGGTGCACCCGTGCAGCGCGATACCCGCTGCAAATCGTTCATCGGGACGTTCGTTATGCAGGAAACGCCAGCGTCAACCAGCATCGTCAAGGCACGTCCAGAGATGCTTCTGTGCGAGACGACCAGCGACGGCTCGTGCGCCATAAGCTTGCACACAAGAATTTTCTGACACATCCCATAAATCAGTATGACCAACTGAGCACTTCCTGTCCCGACCAACCAGGTATTCCATCTCGGCATCAATGAGCGTGTTTAGCGATGACATTCGACTGGGGTTACGGTCGTACTCCAGCGGGCATAGCAGCAAGATGATTCTGGGATTGGCAATCTCGGTCCTCATTCGCTTGTGGGCGACGGTCCTGCCAATAACGCAGCCTGCTAGACGGTGGCTCTTGTCGACATCGCCATCATCAACTATGCACACCTGCGTGTAGAACCTAACGTTTCGTACGTCGCCAAGGTCAGCCCGGATCTTCAGCATGTGCGTTGCTTGTGTAGCGAGCCGAAGGATCTGTCGAGTCCAGCCCATTGTGTCGTCGATAGCCCCAGCGCCAACAACGAGCTCAGAGATAAGCAACCGGAGTCTTTGCTTGATGATCCTTGCAATGTACTCGTCGCAAGCTTGGTCAACAGGACTGCTTCGGGTCGTCTCTGGTACGTCCGGGACGGCCCTGGTTGCCATCGACGTCACAGGCTTCGAATCGCCCAACTTCAGCGTGAGACAGTAATCGCAGACTCGAACACCCCCAAGCGTGTTCGCCGAGCAACTATCGTAATTTCAGTGACGTATCCATGACGCGCTATGGGCCTGTTCATCGGTCGACACTACCTCGAGCAGAATATTTGACCACACAACCGGCAATGATGTCTCCGACGCTACAAACAACGTTAAGCAATTTGGTTGAATGCGTCGTCGGGGCCGCTGCCGGCTTACAAAGAACGAGAACGATGCCTCACAGTTATAGCAGGTCTGGCAGGATTGGTCCGGCATCCAACTTGATTTCCCGCAATCCCTCATCGTCTTCGTGTCGTCTTCAGTCTTCGCTGATGGGTCGGAAGACAGCCACCTGTCGAGCGACACTCACTGCCTGCCCGCGATGGCTACGGGAACGCCCTCACCGCGAAACCGCTTCCAACGGCTCGTTAACGGCATCATAGACGGCCGCCCCGAGGTCCACTGTCGTAAACGTCGACCGTCGTCGCATGGTGGGACTACGATCACGTGCGTCGCCCATGCCTGGATGCCCGGAACAATCTGCCGTACCGCATCCCAGGTCATCGCGTCATCGCCATCGCAGTGTGGTCCCGGGCGGCCAAAACGCGCCGGCGGCGGTTGCCAGGGCGCGCTTTTGGGCGTTCCAGATTCTTCGAGTGCCCCTCCAGCCCCGCCTGCCCCTCCCCGAGCCTGTCTGATGGAAGAGTGCACAACCAACGTCACGGTGCGATACACATGACAGGCGCATCGTGCGTTTGGTTGTACGTATCGACTGGGGGTACGGGTGCCGATACTGCGGATCGACGTACGTCGCGTCGACTCCACCATTGTGCCGGGGGGCAGCAGATGGCGCCCATGTTGCAGGTTGCTGCGCTGGCGATGGTTGCTGTCGTTGCCGGCGCGAATGCCGGTGCGGTACGTCGAGTCGACTGGAACAGCCTAGGTGCGGCGATGCGTTGCTTCCGCGTGGCACTCGTGTACTGACGTACCTGGGCCGAACAAGGTCTCCATCCTCGTCAGCTGGCGTCGACGTTCGCTAAGTACTCGGAACCGGTCGTCATTGACAACGGGCCGCTTTCCGCATCGGGCGCATTGTCGAAGTGGACGCCCCGGTACTGGGTCGAGAACGCCGCCCCGGATCGCGACGTTGTCGTCAAGAACGCGTCGCGCCGCGTCTTCTCCTGGGGATGCTGCCCCCAGTACCGAAGTTCGCCCGCCCTTTGCAGAACGACGTCCAGGCAGCAATTTCTAACGCGACCGCCCCCCGTAGTGAGCATCCCCAAGCTGTTCGAGCGCGCCAGCCGTGCCGATCTCTACAGCGGCGATGACGACGACGACCGAAGAGAGTACGTCTACTTCACCGGCTCGTTGGAGGTTGGGTAACGGCAACGGGTTTCCTTCGACTGGATCGTAACGTCCGAGAAGGAATGCGGGGCGCCGTTCAAGAACGATTTCATGACGAGTCTGTTCGAGGTGAACGAGGTGTCTGGCGGTGACCGCGACGACTCGCAGCGCATGCACATGACGAACGTCTGGGTCGGCTCCAGGGGCGCTACGGTAGGGCGTCCTGTTGCACGATGCCCTCGCGTGCCTCGTGATACCGTTTCCGTCCAGACGCCTCTGCATCACGATTACTTACACAACTTCTTCGTGCAAATCAATGGCGTCAAGCGTTTCACCATGTTCTCGCCTGCCGATTTCCATTCGCTCTGTACTTCGGCAATCGTGCCCCATCACTTGACAGGAACCTGACACACGGGTTCACGTAGATCTGTTCCCGAAGTACCATTTCCTGCATCGCAACGTCCAGCTAGACATCGACAACGCCACGGTCGACGACTTCCCGTTGTCAGTGAGCGCGCGCGACAGGCGGGTTGTCGACCTGCACCCTGGCCAGATCCTCTACCTGGTAAGCGGATGACTGGATCGGGCTGACGGCTGGTCTGACCCCCGAGGAAGCCACCCCTGTGGTTTCATCAAGTGGAAGCCGCATCCGCGTCGATCTCGTTGAACGTCTGGAGTCAGTCCAAGGCCATCAACCGCCTCAACAAGGTCTTCAGCATCGGGATTCCACTGGAAAGGTGGCGCCGTCCGGGATGGTGAGCACCCCCGTCACTGAAGATCGTTTCATAGACAATGGGATTCGGCAACGGCGTCGCTCCGCATAGGGCACCTGCTGTCCCTGATTCTTCGACGAGTGATCGGCGAGACGCACGCGATCCGTTTCCTGTTGAACAATATCGAGTCGCGTTACCGTCGTCTGCACGAGGGCATGGATTCGGCACAGTACTATTCCAGCAGCGCCGAGCGGATCCAGTTCGACAAGATCGAACGTCAGATCGATGCCGTACGAGGCCGTCATGCCAAACTCGGCAGACTGCCTATCGTATGACGTACCGTCGTGTAGGAGTCGCCGCCGTTCCTGCCCAAAGGAGAACCCGGCGACTTGCGAGCCGCGTGCGGGCCAGAATCGAGCCCGCTACCGGCGACCGTCAACGAACGCCTACAGTTCACATCATCTGAAATCGCGAACGCCATCTTTGACGCGGGAGCACCTGCCGATGTAACCTAAGTCGCTGCCTGTGTCACGCTGCCGACGTGGGTGAACGTGATATGGCAGGTGGTGCCCGTGTTCCTGTCGAACTACGTTGAGGACGTCGCAGCCCAGCTGGTCGGACCCGACCGTGTCTTTGACCTTCTGTACCATTGCGTCCTGCCTCGCTTGGTGGGCGCGGGTGCATCCGATCGTACCGAATTGTGATTTCGGGCAACCAGAAACGCACTGTCGCCCAATATATAATGAGACACGTCGAGTGATGGCCTGCAATGGAACCCTCGGACTAGGCCGCCTCTATCGTCCCGTATGGATCGAGCACAGCCGCAACCGAGCCGAGGCGCAGCACCTAACGGGGACGGTGGCGCTCATTACAACGTCGCTAATGACGTCACCAGGCAGTACGTCACGCCGGGCCACGTCATGGGCGAATGTTCGTATCCGACGATCGCAGATACCGAAACGCCCATGCGCATCGCTCAGTTCGCCCTCGTCGCACTGGCGCTTCTCTTCGCCGACCTACACGCGATGTGGCACGGTAGCCCGGTGTTCCTACGATTGCATAACCTGTCCGTCCACGCGCGTCGTTCGCACGGGACGCCCCCCGTTGTCACAGCGCCTCCGGGTGCGCCTGCGCCCACATCGCCTCCTGCACCCGCTCAGGTCCAGGTATCCCACTGACTACACGAATCATGCTCGGAATACACAAGTACTGAATAAGGTTTCGCGTTGTGTGTACTGGCCGTGCAGCGAGCGAACGGCCATCGCATCTCATCAGCACTGCATGATCGGGTGGCGATCGGCGGTGACGCCCAGCAATTGCATGCGCAGGTGATGGTTGAAGATCGTGTTGGGCGGCAGCAGGTCCAACAGGATGCGATCGCTATCGCTCTGTCGGGTCGCGTTGCTGTCCGCCCAGCGGCGCAGCGCCAGGAGCATGTCACCTGCGTCCGCATTGATCCTGACGCGCATACGACATCAGTTGAACCCTGAGCAGAGCGCTGTCGTGCTGGCCACTTACATGCCCGCGTTCAGAGTCCCCTTGACCTGGTCCGCGCGAAGCGTCAGGAAGCCGGGGGACGAGGCGCATTCGATGAAGTGGTCCTGGATGAACGCCTGGCACCGCTCGGCGAGGTACTCGCTGCACTCGACAGTGGACCAGATCGTGCAGACCGTGTTAGCACTGATGAACCGGGTGACGATCACGTGCTCGATCCAGGACAGCAACGAGTGGGCACCGAGAACAGTCGCCCAGCGATGCGCCTCCAGGGCGGCGTCGACGTTGGCGAACGTGTCCTCGGGGCCCTCCATTCGCAGGAAGCGAAGCACCCGGGCCATCTGCTCGATCGGGAACGCGGACGCGTCCACAACGGCGTCGGGCGCATCGATGCGGTCGGCGAACCAGGTCGAACGAGAAGCCAGCAGAATCGCGCACTGTCGTCGGAACCGATAAGGTCCCACGACAACCGTCACTTTGCCGTCGAACCGAGACGCGTCCAGGAACTTGGTCAGCGAATGGTGTCGAGGTCGATGGAAGACAGCTGGCCCTTCAGCAGCGGGCCGGCGCCGGCGTTCCGGGGACGAACGCTCGCAGCGTTCGTCGCCCTCGTCGTCCTCGTCGCTGGACGGTGCGATGACTTGATCGTGAAAGCGCAGGCCGAGGTTAACGACGAGATCGTGAAGTTGGAGGTGACGCGCCAGGCGCAACAATTCAGTGACGTGGGCGATGGAGTCGACTTCCGGGAAGCGCGCCGTGTAGACGAACTTGAGGAGGTGGGCGACCACGGTCGGGTCGGTGTCGATCTCGAGGACGGCGTCGTCGTTGGAGCGGAACAGGTCGTGCAGGACGGCGCACCGGGCGCGCAGGACGTCTTTGTGGGCGAAGAACGACGTGTCGTTGCACAGAACGACAACGTCGTGCAGGTGCGGGTTGTTGATGAACCTGCCGAGGTCCAGCGCCAGGTCGCTGTGGAAATGGCACGACGTCGCCGTGCTCGTCGGCGTCGCCATGCGCGCACAGGCAGATTCGCGATCGCCCAAGCGTACCTAGCCTGGTCCTGGGTTCTGGAACAGTAGTAGAGGGCACGCGCCACCCAGCAGTGGTGTCCCGCAAACGAGAGCGCACGTTCCAGTTCCACAATGAGGCAGAGAGGCCGGCAACCTGTAAACCTGGACCGGTCAGTCGCCGGGCGGAACCCACTCGCGTGACGCTGTCCAGCACTGGCAACGACACGCGTCTGTTCACGTTACTGGGTAGCATGGCAACGCGGCGCACCTGGTCCCGGTTAGCAATATAAACGGCAACGTGTAATACAATTATGGTTTGAACGACCGCTTCAGACGCATCTCCTGGATCCTGGCCTTATCCGCTTCGAACTGTCGGCGGACGTGTGCGATCTCCTCGTACTTCTGCGCCTTGGCGTTTGCCTTGGCGTAGAACGTGCTGTTGACGAGGACCTTGGGCAGTTTGGCGGGAACGGGGGCAACGACTTTAGGCAGGATACGTTTCTTCTGATTGCGCCGTGCGACAACCTTCTGGAAGCCGTCATCGTCGGCAACGACCTGACCCTTCGATTTGCGCTTATCGTCCTGGTCGGCGTCGAACGCATTCATGAATGCGTTGATCTTGCCCATGAGCGCGGCCGCGTCTGGAATGGTGTCTCTGTACGCTTTGCGCCATTTGTCCAGTCCAGTGACACCCTCGCCGCGAGTGAACGGCTGAACGTTCTTCTCAGTGGCAAACTCCATTGCGTGTTGCACGCTATTCGGCGAGGTGTATGTGACAACGCATTGCCGAGGAACGAGTGACGTTGCCGACGACGACACACAGCACTGCACTTCGCCGAAACAGCGAAACACCTCGGCAACGTCAGCGTCCGTGAAGAAACACGGCACATTATCGACGACTAAATCATTTGACGACGCGCCAACCCGATACGGCAAGTATCGTCGCCCTGCAGACGACGCCTCCTGATCGTCATCAGCAAGCGAGACCGCTAGGAACTTGACCGTTGCCTTCTGTTGAACAGCAACCATCTTCGTCAAGTCCGTGACGGGGTCCGCCGCGGACTTCGTCGCGTCCAACGGTATTTATCCCATTCTGCGCCTGCCAAAGCCACATATATGCTTTCTAGGTTTCGTACCCAGGGTGCGGGTCACATCACGTACCTTAATAGTAATCGTCTAGAAGCGGTCGTAGCCACAATGTCGAAGGGCGGTGCTCGTGACCTTCAGCGTATCATCGCGGCGTCGTCGCCCGCGAATGCGTCGTCGTGCACCAGCGAGAGTCTAGCACTGGTTCGCGCCAAGTTCGAGCAGATGGCATCGTTATCCCAGAACGATCGGCATATCATCGCTGCAATTCAGCAGCGCATGCTCGAGCAGCGCCACGAGCTTACCAAACGCCAGGCGACAACGCGGGCTCTGCAGGATCGTTTCGAGGCGCTCGCCGCGGTATCTCGCGCCGACCGCGAAGCCGCCGAAGCGCTCCGCGCCACTGCCCAGCACCAATCCGACGAGATCGACAAGATCCGCGCGGAAAAGTCCACGTTGGCATCGTTAAACGAAGCGCTGCGCCAGGAGCTGAACGCCAAGCGCGAAGCGTACGCGGCGGCCGTCTCCCGGTGCAATGATGCTGAAGGCGCTCTCCAGGCCAAATCGAGACAGGTTCGAGCACTACAGGACGCCGTCGCCAGGTACGACGCCGATCAGGCCGGGTGCGCACACGAGAATCGACGCCTTTCAGATGCGAACCGTGCGCAAGAGGCGCAGGCCCGCGACCTGCAGGACCGCCTGCACCTCCTTGAACAGAAACTCGCCGACGCTGACAAACGCGCTGACGCCGCTGAACAACGCACCCGTGATACGGAGGCGGTACTTGCCACGCGCGGACAAGACGTCGATCGACTCAAGAGCGAGCTGGAGGCAGTGCGTCGCGATGAGTGCCAGGTGCGCGATCAGCTACGACGCGAGCAGCAGAGCGTTGCGGATCGCGACGTCCTGATCGAGCAACTCGACGGGCGCTTGCGACAGAACGACGTGAAGATGCAGGAGCTGGTCGCCGAAGGCGAAGCGCGGGATCGGGACGCACAGGCCGGCGCCGGGGAGCTACGCGCGCAGCTGAATGCCGCACGCACCGAGATCGCCGACCTGACCACGCGCCAAGCCGCCAGCGCGGCCGAGCTTCGCGACCTGCACAGCCGGTGCGATGCTGAGCGTGCTCGCGCCGAGTGTCTCATTGCAGAGCGGGACGAGGTCGCGAAGGATTTGGACGCGGCACGGAAGGCGGTGGCGGAGTGCCACCGCGCGAACGTCATCCTGCAGGAGACGGACGCGAGTGCCCGGGAACGTATCCGGCAACTAGAATCGATCGTCGCGTACAATGCGGAGCAGGCCGCGCGCGTCAAGGCGGACATCGACGAGCTCCGGTCGCAGGTCGAGGCGCGCGATCGGGACGTGGAGCGCCTGGCGCACGAGAAGGACGCGCGGCAGCGGGAGTCGGACGCCCGCGTTGCCAGGTTAACGGCCACGGAAACGGAGGTGCGGATCGCGGTCGCCAAGCTGCTGAACGCGCAAGAGGCGATGGAAGGGTCGTTCACGTGCCTGTCGTGCATGACGCTGCTCACCGAGGCGAAGACGTGCGTGCCGTGCGGGCACGTCGTCTGCGGCACGTGCTGCACGGACGGCGGTGCGTGCAGCGAGTGCGCACGCCCCGTCACGGGCGTCGTCCCCAACAGGAACATGAGCGCCCTGAGCGGGAAGTTCACCTACATCCGGCAAGTCCTGGGACGACTGAAGGACGACCTGACGACGTCCCCGCTGTTTGCTGACATCCCCGGCCAGTAAACGCGATGCGCGTTCCGTTTATCGGAAGAGGGTTGCGTCGACGGAGGAGACTTGACAGGCGCCGTCGGTGAGGCGGCAGATGGCACCCTGGGCGAACCTGGCGCAGTACGCGTCCGGGTCGGGCGCGTATCGACAGATATCCAGCGCGTATGTCCCAGCCAACATCTTCGCGTACTCGTACACGCCCTCGTCCTGTTCCGATTTGAAGTCGGGGCCGCACGCGCCCTTCGTGCCGCAGTACAACCCGTCGGGGCACCTGAATCCATCGCCTGCATCAGATACCACCGGCGACGAGCTTTGCCGAGTCGCGTATACCCTTTCATATCAAAGAACGGGCCGCACCTCAGTGGGGCGTCCTGCCCTCCTGTTCCAGGCTCGGCCGTACCCGGCACCGTCGCGGGATCGGCCGGCGGCGACGACGTATCCTCAGACATGTCCGCTGTTTCCGGTGCATCGGTGGGAGGCGGCGGCGGCACGTACCCGGTCAACGACTCGGGAAGGATACCGGCGACTTCGCACAGGAGCGTCTCACGGTTGCAGGTGGCCGCTGGGAATATCAGCGCGCAGGCCCGGTCGGGGTCGTCGTGATCGGCACATGGGGTGTCCGTGTCCGCGTACACGTAGCGGCCAGCGGCCTGCGCCCGCGCGAACGACGTTCCGCAGTACCCGTCGGCGCTGCAGTATCGCTGGATGCCGTCCACCGGTGCACACCTATCAGATAGCATTGGCACCGGCGGAATCGGATGTCAGTTGCCTCGATACGACGACCTACGCCGCGTTGTCAAAGAAAGGGCCACAGCGGGGAGGTTCGACGGCGTTGTCCGTGCCGAACGCGCCGCTGACCGTGACGACCAGTATAGCAATGATCCGACCGCCGGGCACCATCTTCGCAGAGTGAGAGGGTCCCAACGCCGCTGACGGGACTGGGAGGACACGGTCCGATCTCGCTGAACGTTCTCGAAGCAGGCGGCGCCGACTCGCTGGACGGTCAGTGCCAGTGGGCGTGAAGATTCCACCTCCACCCTTACAGTCTGTGACGACCCTGCACACGTCTGCGATCAATCTGAATGACCTGCTCCGCCTGGCAGCGCCCGACACGACGTCCTGGTGGCGTGCAGAGCGGGTATGTCCCTCGAAACACGAACTCGACTACGTAGAAGCGTTGTTCCCGCCCTGCACAGGACGACGTCCCGTTCGGCGCTTCTGAGCCCCGGGCGGCGCTGCGACAGGGGATGCCGCAGAACATGAGGATACTGCCAGGTGTATCGGGCTGGATATGCATCCTGTGACTGTGCCACAGCGGGCACACACACGTTGCAGGGACACGTCGTCGTTCTCGTCTAAGATCGCGAACGTTCTCGGGTGTCCACAAAGTAGTTCTCGCTCTGGAATACGTCCCAGACGTCCTGGAACCGCCGGCGCTAGCCGCCGAAACAGTCTGCTATCGGCCGTCGATGCCGTCCGATGATCGGATGACGTCGTCGAGCTCGGGGCAGACGCGCCATCGTCGTTCGAGGTCGCGATCCGATGCGGCGCTCTCGCAGACGGACACGTCGTCGGGGTCCGGCGATCGCCTATCGCGACGCCATCTTCATCGTCCGCCCCTCCCTCCGCCATCGCTCCGCAGCGATATGGCGGCGGTCGCCGAGCGCCTATCCCAGACGAACTGGTCGTCGGCAACCTGTTCCCGCCCACCTAGGCACGTTGGTGACGGCGCCGAGCAACGGTACCATGCCAGCATCCCGTATCGACGACGTATTGTCGACGACCCGAAGGACGACGACGACGACGACGACCGCGTCATCGTCGAGGAGATCACCAAACCCGACGCCTCGGATCGGCAGGAGCGAGCCGCAGAACCGGATGCCCTGCCGGAACGTCATGATCCCGACCCTGATGTGCAGACGCCGAGGCCGACCGGCGGCAGCGAGATGGAAGGTGGCCCTGTCGAGCAACCGCCCCGGCACGTGGGCTATCGTCGGTCGTTGACGGAAATGCCGTTCACGAATAAGTCGATGAAGTGGATGGACGCGCTGGAAGACGCGCGACGAACAATCGGTGGGGCCGCGTTCGACCCGGAAACGGCATCCCCTGGTCACGACGCGTTGTCGCCGAGCGACGTGGCCAGCCGACAACGATCGTTGCATCATACGCGGGTCGACAGAACGACGCAGAGCCGGTTCCGGTCGCAGGCGGCTCTCATGGAGCGCAACGTGGCGCTGATCGTGGCGGTGCACATCGCGGCCCATGAACCAGTTCGAGACACGTTAACGAGCGTGGCGATCTCCGTCGACAACCTGTTGGCGTCGGCGACATGCTCGTTGACCTGGGAGCAGGTCGTCCTTGTTATTGAGTGCCAGACGACGGCCGCGCCAGACACCTTGTGGTTCCTGGAGAACGTTGGGCTCCTGCAACCGACGTGCTTCGACAAAGGCGGGACGACGACGCCCGTGATAGCGCACGTGTTCGAGATCACGCTCGACCTGCACCGTGTCGCCCGGGTGATCCCACATCGCCAGATGTCTGTCGCCCTGATCGTCCGGTGCCGGCCGGATGCGCTTGACCCTATTGCTTGGTTCAAGCGCGACCTGTCGCCGGCTTGGGTCGTCCACATCCCTGCGACAATGGTCGTCTCGCCCGCGTGCATCCAGGCGCTCGTCGACGACATGGACGGCGGCGACCTGGACGCTGTCACGGTGACGCCCCGGCCGCAGTCGATGCTGGTCGCCTGGTTCCTATCGCCCATCATCGCGTCTAACGCATTCGGGTGGGTCGCCGAAGCGTCCCTGGAACAGGTGAAATGTGCCAGGCATGCGCGCCCACATCGCTCCCGACTCTGTATCGTTCGCGGGTCGGGTGACACGTCGTCCTGGGTCACCAGGTCGGCGTCCAGGACGGGCCTGGCACGCTGTCGTGGCCCGGAAACGGTCGAGGCCGTGTTCAGCAGCGAACGCAACGACAAGGCCCGGCAATGGATTCACCTGTTGCAACAGTGGCGCTGGGCGACCCCCATCCAGGCCTTGCGCCTCGTTATGTCCTCATGCGACGCCCTGCTCTGGTTGCTCAACGTCGCCATCCTCTGGTCGTTCGTCGTTGTGGTCGGTGGCGATCAGACCGAGCTGGAACGGCTGCTCTTCAAAGTTGTCTTCACGATCGTCGTTGCCATGCAGGTGCCGCTGGTCACCGCAGGACGCCCACGTCGTCTGCGAGGCATCGCGCTGCGATTATCGCTGTGGATTATGCCGCTACTGATGCTGGCCGCGACGATCCACTACGCGATCATACGAGGCGTGCCTGCGTTCCACGCCGCGGTCGCGTTCATTGCCGATGGGCGGCCGCTGGAGTCGTTCATCGACGCGGTCCTGGACGGGCACCTTGCCGATGCGGCCATCGCCGTGTCGCTGCTCTGGTACATTGCCGCGATGCTCATCGCCGGCCTCATGCATGGGAACCTCCACAGGATGGCGATCCTGTTGCCGCACGAGCTCATATCGCTCCCGGGCAGGTACCTGTCCGCTGTCCCGTATTCCATCGGGGCGCTTCCCCCTGATCAGCGAGGATACGTCGCTGCCCTGTGGGCCACGTCCAACGCGGCAGTCGTTGTTGTCATGTCGAACCTGACGTCCGGCACTGTCCGAATAATGCTGGCGTCGGTATCCCTATTGCTCGCTGTCATCGTCACCTACAGGCTCATTCGGTCGTTGCTGCCGACGTCACTACTCAGAGCAAGGCGCCGGCGACGGGCGCCTGGTCGTCCTCTGGATACTGTCGTCGTCGAAGGCAGGGATAAGAAAATCAGACCAATGCTGGGCACATCCGATAACCCGCCGGCCGACATCAACGCGGGCATCACAACGCCATCCGGACAGACCATAGACCTGAACAACGACAACGATGACCCGTTCCAGTAGACATATCCACATCGGGTCCACGTTTCTTCAGCTATTGCTTATAAACATAGAGCAGGAATCATAGCGATTACCACTTGGGGGCAGTCTGTTAGGGAAGGCGGTACCGCTGCAGTAAAAGCATTGCCACCTTACGCACCCATCCGACGATTGGAATCCAGGGCGTCGCCGCTCCTTACAATCCGCTGATGCGCGAGCGGATCGAAATTCGGGGGCGCGATGGAAAAATTCCGTGTCGTCTCATCTCGTCGTCTCCCACTACTGACGGCGGTCTAAAATTGGATCGGAACGATCACCAATACGTCGACGTCGATGCGATTGACGGTGGGTTTGGGCGAAAGGGGGTCGTGATCAGACGTGGGCTGATGACGGGGCGCGCGTAGGCGGCGGTGGAGTTGGACTGCGCCGTGCAGAATTACGACTGGGGCAAGCGCGGTCGCGCGTCGGCGGTCGCTCGCCTGCAATCGTGCCTGCACGGCATCGATGAGGCGCTGCCGTATGCCGAGCTGTGGATGGGGACGCATGTCAGCGGGCCATCCGTCATTCGACGCGACGGATCCTTGCTGAAGGACGCGCTTGATGGACGCGATCTTCCATACCTGTTCAAAGTTCTTTCCGTGAACAAGGCGTTGTCGATCCAGGCGCACCCAGATAAAGCTCTGGCGGAACGTCTCCATGCAGAGCGCCCTAATGTAGGACGTGTTGACATGATCTTGTCTACGAATGTGAATTCAACCTGCTTAGGTGTACAAGGACGGTAACCACAAACCGGAAATGGCGGTTGCTCTGACATCGTTCGAGGCACTCTGCGGATTTCGGCCTCTAGAGGAAATTGCAATTTTCCTGGAACGTGTCCCGCAACTGAAGGCGCTGGTTGGCGATGAAAGTGTCGCCCGGTTTGTGGCTGCTGTGACGTCTCGGGACGGCACCAAGGACGCCCTTAGATCGGTGTTTACACGTTTGATGACGTGTCCGCCTGATCTGGTGGCGAAGAGCCTTCAGGAAATGCTGTCCGATCTAGCAAACCTGGACCTGGCCATCGAGGGTTCTCACTCGACGATGGACCTTCGTGAGCTCATCAAGCGACTTGCTGATGAGTACCCAGGAGACGTGGGCGTGTTCTGCGTCTTCTTCCTGAATGCGATGGCGCTGGCACCTGGTGAGGCGATTTTCCTGGGCGCGAACGAACCCCACGCGTACCTGCGCGGGGACTGTGTGGAGTGCATGGCCTGCTCCGATAATGTCGTTCGAGCCGGCCTCACGCCCAAGTACCGGGATGTCGATACGCTCTGCAGCATGCTGACGTACCGAGCGAACGTCCCCGAAGTCCTGAAGGCCACCGATGTGGACAGCCAGACGGTGGGCTACTGCCCGCCCGTGTCCGAGTTCTACCTGACGAAAACGGTCCTCGCGGGATCGGGGCACGATTACCCGATGACTCCGTGTCCAGGGACGTCCATTGTTCTCTGTGCATCTGGAACGGGACAACTCGACAGCATTAACGTTTCCGCTGGAACCGTCATTGCCATCCCGCCGAACCACGAACCCGTGATCTCATCGTCTAGCGACATGACGCTGTTTCGTTGTTCCGAGAACGTTTACTTCGGTAAGCCGTCGCCTTAGGTCGGCTACGACGTCGCCGAGTCGTGTGTTCCCGGACAGTCCTAACACACGAAGATGAGTAAACCGAAGAGGTTACCCACCTCTGTAGGCCACAAAGTCAGAACAGTGGGCCAGTCGGCGTGCAGGCACTTCTGTACCCAATGGGCGGGATGAGAGCAACCTCGTCATCCGGGCTCAACGGGCGCTGGTCTGCTAGGTCTCTGTACTCTAGGTTGACGGCCAGCATCATGTAATCGCTCAGCTGACGCAGCTGTGGGTATTCGGCGTACACCTGCACCAGTCGTGCCATGATCAGTCGGCCCGCCCACGCGCCTGCCTCGTTCGCACGCGCCGCACCTTGGCAATCAGGCCGTCCAGCGTGACGGGCGGCGTGACGTTGATCTCGATGGCAGGCGCCCCGCCCACCAGGTCACGCGCCATGCCGAACACCAGCAGGCGGTACGCGGTCGGCATGCCGGCCAACCCCGTGCGTTGCCGGATCGAAGAGGCCGGGCGGTACACCTTCGCCCCGTGGCGGACGTCCTCTTTGTCGAGCAGCGTGCGCCACCGCTTGATCTGACGGTAGTCGACGCCGTACTTCTGGCTCGTTCGGTAGACCTTGCCAGGTTCGTCGTAGGCCTCGCGGGCAATGGCAATCTTCTCGCCGAGGGTGTAGCGGACAACGCCACGGCCCATCAGCGAGCGACCTCGGCAAATAACACCGTCGAGGTCGCCTTGGCGCGCGCGCCATCGTTCGCGCCAGAGTCCAGACCCGCCCATATAACCCCCTACATACATAGATAGACACGGGGTGATCTGCCCAGAATTTACGGTATTGGTGAATGGTGTGCCGTTGCAGGATGCACTCGGAATGAGATACCAATAGTTGCCCATGGTGGAGGCAAGTATGCACATGGGTTAGCGACAGCCGGGTTCTGGGCACTTCCCTACCTATGTACATACGAACCGCTGCGCAGGTCTGGACGCCTTATCAAGTGGTCGTCATTACCTGCCAGTGGCGAACACAGACTGGTTCACCGATATCAGCTCCCCAGCATCAACACCGTTCTTGGACATCGGATCATCGTCATCATCGCCTGATGAGGTCAGGGATATGGTGATTCACATTCGATAGAAGCCGCTCCTAACGCGTCTGCGAGCGGTCACGTTGATCAGCGGAAACGCGTACTATCTGTGGCCCGGTCCGGACCAACGAGCCCACACATGACGAGGCGAACTCAGAAACATCCGTATGATGAACGAAGGATCAGTTAGGATCATGCTTCCACTTGCGGGTGACGGCACAGTAAAGCTTAAGACGTCGTCGTGGACAACCAAATGTGGGACGAAACAATGGCGAGCCGCGACATCGTTGCACCTGGATCAAGTGGCAATACAGGCATTACTGCCGAAGATCGTTGTTCCTGAACGCGTTTGTATTTTTGGCTGGACTATTGTTATACCTCTTAGGAGGTACGGGGACACATTGAATAACCGGGAAGGATATCTTCATAGGCAGGCAGCTGCCAGAGGTTGGCAGGGGCGGGAAACGGGATCAGAATTGCAGAGTGAGGATAATGACAAGCAGGACGGCGACGGTTGAATGGGATGGGGACGTCATGGCGCGGGCGGCGGCTCTTACTGTTTCAAGCGCAGCCGCAGTACACTGGTCGGAGCTGGTAACCTGCCGGCCGTCCTGGCAGACGTGCATGGTCTGCACGGTCAACGCGTCGAACGTGGCGACGCCTGGATTGTTCGGGTCCTCGAGCGTCGCCAGGACCGCCGCCTGGTCGGCCGGCGTGGACGATTTGAAGCTGATGACGAGCGTTACCGTATTTGACGGCGCATTCACCGTCGCGGTCTCGATGATGATGCGATCCTTGCCGATGCCCAGCGCCGCGCTCTCCCCGTTCTGGAACCGGTCCTTGGCCGCGTCCAGCGATTCGAATGCCAATAACGTCATCGCGAACCGAACTCGCAGCACGTACCCGACAACGCCCCGCGTGAATCCACCAGATGGCCTCGTTGTCGCCATCGCGCGTCGAACGAGACGCATCGTCTGTGACGCCTGGTAATCGGTGGCGATCGCCAACCACCAGGACGTCTGCGGTTTAGCATTCGCGAACACGATCGTCAATGACCTGCCCGTCGACACGATGGGAACGCCAACGGCCACGGAGACCTCGACGTTCGTCGTCGCATCGTAGACGGAGATGGACGGGGTGATCGTCCTGAACGTCAGCTGAACGGAGCGCCCAGGTGACGACGACGTCACCGTGATGGAGCAGTCGACGTTGCCGCCCCAGATCTCGAGCTGGCGACCCAGTCCTGGGCAGACGGCCGTTGCCTGAGGGCCCTGACAGAACGCGGACGTCGTCGTCTGGATGACGGTCGTCGGCAACGGGGCGGTGCTGGCAACGGCGGTCCAGTACGAGCCGGCCTGCTGGAGCGTCGAGGTGATCGTCACTGAATGCCCCGTCAGCGCGTCGCTCATCCACACGGGGTACGTGCTGGCGCCAACGATGGCGACGGCCGAGTCGCGACCCCACATGCTGTACGACTGGAACGCCATTCGTACGATGCACTGAGGCGCGGCCGTGATCACCAACGTACAATTCGTCAGGGTGAACGACGAGATGGGAACCGGCGGCCCCGAACACGGCAGGTTCAGGTTCATCGCGCCCGTGCAGAGCGTCGGCCGAGGCACGTCGATGGCGACGATGGTCCACGACGAGTGCGATCCGGTGACGAGCGACGAGATCGTCAGCGAACCGCCGTATGAGGTGAACGTGGGATCCCGCGACTGAAGCGGGTTGTGGGTGCGGACCCCGTCGTCGACGTTGAGCGCGTCGCCCATTTCGTACATGCTGATCGAGGCGAACACGAGTTTCACCGAGCGCCCGGGCGTCGCCCTCACCACCACGCTGCAGTTGGTCGCCATGTAGGCGACCGATATGGTCACGTTCTGGCCGGGTCCTGCGATGGCGACGTGCTGATTTCCCGTGCAGAACGTCGGCATGGGCGGACTGGGAACGTCAAAGGCAACGACGGTCCAGGATGACGACGACCCCAGGGTGCGCGACGAGATCGTCAGCGATCGTCCGTACGACGTGAACGATGGATAGTTCCAGTACGTCGCCACGGCGCTGTACGTGTGGTACCCGTCGCCGACGGTCAGGTAATCGCCAGACTGCCACACTTCGACGGACGAGAACAGGAGGCGGAGGGCTCGACCGGGCGTCGCGGTCACAACCAGCGTGCAATTCGGCGTGCTCGTCGACACAATCGTCGCGTTCTGCCCGGGCGCCGTCATTGCCAGGTTCATCGCGCCCGTGCAGAGCGTCGGCATCGGCGGCCTGGGGACGTCAAAGGCGGTCGCCTGCCAGGTCGAGTACGACCCCGTGATGTGCGATGCGATCGTCACCGACGGACCGTACGACGTGAACGCCGTGTAGGACCCGGCCTGGGTCTTGTACCCGTCGGTGACGGTCAGGGTGTCCGACAACCACATACCGACGGACGAGAATACGACCCGGACGGCGCGCCCGGCGGTCGCCTTCACCGTCAAGGCGCAGTCGGCGGGGACGTACGCCGACGATATCGTCACGTTCTGGCCGACGCCGGCAATGTTGAGCTCCTGGGCGCCGCTCGTGCAGAACGCTGTCGGGCGAACCGCCGCCGAAACGGATACGGCGCCGCCGGTGGTGTACAGACCAGGGCCAGCGGCGACGAACGCGATGGTCAACGTGTTGCCGGACGAGACGTACTGGCGTCCTGTCCACGACAATGACAAGGGGGCGCTGCTGCCGACGTCGTAAGCCAGAAGCCGGACGCGCTGATCGTAGTAGGTGGTCGTCGGCGTGACGGCGACGGACTGGCCCGCGTTCGTCGCGATCGTCATCGTGCAATTCTGGCCCGTCGCCCGCACGGTGACTTGCTGGCCGGGCGTCGTCAGCGCCAGAATTTGCCCAGAGGCCCGCGTGCAGTACACCAGGCCGACTACAGGGGCGACGTCAGCGACCGAGACGGCCCACCAGGAGCTCGCTTGCTGGATGCTGAACGCGATCGTCATCGAGCGCCCCGTCGACGTGATCGACCCGGACAGGGCGAGCGCGTTCCCGACCAGGACTGCGATCACGTTGGACGTCGTCGTGTTGCCGTCGAAGATCGTCACGGCGTCGGACCCGTACAGGGACGCCTCCGTCGTTGTGAACTTGACGACCCGGCCGGGCGTCGCCGTGATCGTCACCGCACAGTCCATCCCGGCCGAGTACACCCACGTGTTGTCGTTCGGCGCCACGAGCGACGCCTGCGACGCCAGCCCGCAGTAGACGTAGGGCGGCGTAGTCGGCCCCGACCCGAGCGTGTGCTTGACCAGCGACGCCCGCACGGTATCGTTGTAGGGCAGCGCGCAGGCGAACGTGCTCGTCGAGCAGTACAGGGGCTGGAAGTACGCACCGCACCTAACAGCGTAAACGTTCAGACGTCGAGCGGACACGCGGCCGGCAGAACCTCGGGGAACGTACCAGCCGAACGAGGAGCAGCAGCGCCCTGGCGCGCAGCCGCTGTTGCCGAACGAGGGCCCGCACTGGTGGTCGGGCCGCTCCCCTCCCGAGCAGGTCGGCAGCGTGTTCGTGGTCGGCACGAGGACGTCGTAGACGTGCGCCGCCCAGCCAAAGTTCGCGTTGGCCGACGTGAACACGACGGTCATCGTGCGGCCCGTCGAGATGGCCGTCGTCGACGTCGACGCCTGCAGGATGCTGGACGTGCCTTTGCCGTCGTAGACGACCAGGAAATCGCCGTCGTCCAGGTACAGGTACGAGAACACGAGCTTGACGACGTGCCCGGCGCTGGCCGTGATCACGAACGTACAGTCGAGGCCGGACGCGAACCGTCCCGTTGGATGGCTGGCGATCGACGCCGACCCGCCCAGCCCGATCGGCACGTTCTGCGAGGTGGCGCCCTGCTGGCTGCAGTAGTACGTCCGGTTCGTCGCCAAGAACGACGTCGATGGGGCCGGCGTCGGGGCTGGCCTGCGCCCACCGGTCGTCGTTGCTTTCGCGGTCGACCGTGGCCTCGTGCCGATGACGCGGACCCGTTCGCCGACCTCATCGGCGACGTACATGGCGCCGTCAGGGCCGAACGCGAGCCCGGCCGGATGCAGGAACTTGGCGGTCAGTGACGGGCCGTCGGCGTACCCGCCGATGCCGCCCGCGTACGTCGTCACGTTGCCCAGCGGCGTCGTCACCTTCCGGATGCGGTTGCTGCCGTACTCGGCGACGAACAGGTTGCCGTTGGTGTCGAGGCGGATTCCATACGGGTAGTCGAAGGTGGCCGCCGGGCCGACGCCTTCCTGCGACCCGACCGTGCCGCTGCCCGCCAGCACCGATACCTTGCCGGCCGTGTCGACCTGCTTGATCTGGAAGTTGGACGTGTCCGAGACGTAGATCGTGCCGGACGGGGCGACGGCAACGCCCCAGGGGCGGTTGAACCCGCTGGCGACGGTGGACACGGTCCCGGTCGGCGTCACCTTGCGAACCAGGTTGTTGCCGGAATCGGCAACGTACAGGTTGTCGTGCGCGTCGATGGTGAGCCCGGCCGGGTTTCTGAACATCGCCGACGTGCCGTTGCCGTTCATGGTCCCGGAGGTCCCGTTGCCGGCCCACGCCGTCACCGCCAGGTTGCTCGCGATCTTCACAATCATGTGCCGGCGGATCAGGCTGACGAACAGGTTGCCGTGCGAGTCGAAGACAAGGTCGGTCGGGCCGTCCAGCGTCAGGGTGCTCGTCAGGTTCAGCGTCGAGACGACGCCCGATTGCGTTACTCTCCGGATTGCGTTGTTGTCGCAGTCGGCCACGATGACGTTGTTCGTGGCCCAGTCGACGGCGACGCCGAACGGTGTGTTGAACGTGGCCAGCGTCCCGATGCCGTCGGCAGAGCCGATCTGCCCGGATCCGGCCAGCGTTTGCACGTACGGGTCGGCGTAACCGATGCTGTCCACAGCGACGAGCACCAGCAGCACGAGCAACAGCAGCGACATGACCGGCGGCGACTTAGGCAGCATCGTGACGCGTTGTTGGACGGGAGCGCGAGCTCGTTGGTTGGGGGATATGAAAAATGAGAAGGATGCTGCCGATGGGCGGATCTCGTCCAGCCGAGATTCGCCTGTGCTCACCCGCCCAAATATCTCTGTCGTCATCCGCGCGGCATGGCGAGGGCACCCGACCCCCCCCGCGATATTTCACGACACGTCGAGTTGATGAAGATCCAGGGGCGGCAACCCGATGAATCTGGGACGCGAGCACGCGTATCCGTCCAGCCTGCCCTGGCCGCCCTCGGCAGGTGCCATTGGCACGCGAATCCCGCGTCCCCTCGCCCAGGACCGCGTCGTACGCGAGTGGCCACCACACTTCGTGTATTGGTGTACGTTCGTCATTGGCAATGCACGGTGAGGACTGTGAAGAGGAGGACGTAGGCGAGGGTCGCGGGTGATGGCGACACGGGGCGGGCGGCGCTGACCGTCTCTGGCTCGGCAGGGGCACCGGCACGGCACCTGTCCGCGCTGGTGACCTGCTGGCCGTTCCGGCAGACGTACGTCGTCTGTACGGTCGACGGGTCCAGCGTGCCGACGCCCGAGCCGATCGAGAGCGCCGCCAGCAGCGCCGCCTGGTCGGCCGACGTTGTCGACGTGAAACGGACCTGGAGCGTTGCCGTGTTCGCCTGCGCGCCCATCGCTGCGTGTACGACGCTGACCCGATCCATGGCGATGCCCAGCGCGGCGCTCTCCCCGTTCGCGAACCGGACCTGGGCGTCGCCCAACGACTCGCCGACCCGCAACGTCATCGTGAAGCTCGCTTGCAGCAGGTACGCGACGACATCGCCTGTTGAGCCACCGGGCGGCCCCGTTGTGGGACGACCCGCGATCAGCGTCCTCGTGGTCGGTGTCAGGAGCCGGCCTCCACCACCTGCTCGTGCCGTCACGACGCGATACGGTGCAGGTGCGGGCGCGGTCGGCACCGGGACGGCGCTGGCGTCGATGGTCCAGTACGAGTTCTGCTGCTGGATGTTGGACGTGATCGTCAGCGACGTCCCCCTGGAGGACACCATGTAGTCCGCGAACCAGGGCGTGTACGTCCAGACGCCATCGGTGACGACGATCGTATCCTGGGACCACAGGGCGAACGACGGGAACGTCAACCGCAGGGTGCACCCGGGAGCGGCAGTGATGAGCAATTTGCAGGTCGAGGGCGGGAACGACGAGATGTGGACGTCCTGGGCGGGGCACGGCAGGGTCATGTTCATCACGCTAGCGCAGAAGGTCGGCATCGGCGGCCGGGGGACGTCAACGGCATGGATCGTCCAGGACGAGGACGACGCCGCGACGCGCGACGAGATCGTCACCGACGCCCCGTACGAGGTGAACGGCACGTAGAACCAGGCCGCCCCAGGCCTTATCGTGTACGTGTGCGACCCGTCGCTGGCGGTCAGGAAATCGCCCGCCGCCAGGCTGACAGGCCAGAACAGGACGTTAACAGCGCGCCCGGGCGTCGCGTTCACCACGACTGTACAGTTGCCGGCCATGTACGCTGGCGTGATCGTCACGTTCTGGCCAGGGCCGGGGATCGCCAGCTCGTGAGCGCCGTTGCACAACAGCGCTGGACGGGCGATCGAGGTGGCGGTCACCACGCCAGCAGTGTACGCGCCGGACCCAACAGCGACGAACGAGACGACGACCGTGCTGCCAGACGACACGAACGGTCGCGCGCCCGGCAGCAGCGTGTAGGGCACGCCGCTGCCGCTGTCGTAGACGACGATCACGGCACGGTGGTCGAAGATGTTCGTGCTCGTCGCAACGGAGACCGACCTCGACGTGCTCGTCGCGTCGATGACCGTCGTGCAATTCGCGCCCGTTGCATGGATCGAGGCTTGCTGGCCGGGCGCCGGCAGAGCAAGATCCCGGCGGCCAGCGACCATGGAGCAGTAGGTCAAGCCGGGCACCGGCGAGAAGTCGGAGGCCGACGCGACCCACCAGGAACCCTGCTGCCGAACGCTAAACACGATCATCATCGATCGCCCGGTGGAGAACACTGAACCGGCGGTGGCCAAGGCCACCCCGCCGGACACCAGGATCACAGGCGACGTCGTCGTGTTGCCGTCAAAGATCGTCACCGTATCCGACCCGTACAGGGACGCCTCCGTCGCCATGAACTGGACGACGCGGCCGGGCGTCGCCGTGATCGTCACCGCACAGTCCATCCCGGCCGAGTACACCCACGTGTTGTCGTTCGGCCTGGCGAGCGTCACCTGGGCGGCCCGCCCGCAGTAGACGAAGGGCGGCGTGGCCGGCGCCGACGACGTGTTCGCCCTGAGCGACGCCCGCACCGTCTCGTTGTAGGGGAGGGCGCAGGAGAACCCGTTCGCGGAGCAATACCCGGGCTGGTAATAGGCGCCGCACCTAACGCAAACGCCACTCCCGTCAGCATCGTCGGGCGCCCACCCCTGCAGGGCGCTGCACGAACCATCCAAACTGGGAACAGCATCGCCCGGGTGCACATGCCTGGCCAAACATGGGCCCGCACTGGCCGTCGGGTCGTTCCCCTCCCGAGCAGGTCGGCAGCGTGTTCGTGGTCGGCACCGGCACGTCGTAGGCGATGGCGGTCCATCCGTACTGCGGGTTGGCCGTCGTGAACACGACGGTCATCGTGCGGCCCGTCGAGATGGCCGTCGTCGACGTTGACGCCTGCAGCATGCTGGACGTGCCGTTGCCCTCGTAGACGACCAGGAAGTCGCCGTCGTACACGTACAGGTACAAGAACACGAGCTTGACGACGCGTCCAGGCGTCGCCGTGATCACGAACGTACAGTCGAGGCCGAGCGGGGATGTCCCCGACGGGTAGCTGGCGATCGACACCGACCCGCCCAGCCCGATCGCCACGTTCTGATACCGGGCGCTCTGCTGATCGCAGGTGTAGGTCCCGCTCGTCGCCACCGATGAGCCCGGCGCTGGTGTAGGTGCGGGCGTGGGTGCCGGCGCGGGCGCCCGTGTTGTTGCTTTCGCGGTCGATCGTGGCCTCGTGGTGATGATGCGGATGCGTTCGCCGACCTCATCGGCGACATACATGGTGCCGTCGGGGCCGAACGCGAGCCCGGCCGGATGCTGGAACTTGGCGGTCAGCGACGGGCCGTCGGCGTACCCGCCGATGCCGCCCGCGTACGTCGTCACGTTGCCTAGCGGCGTTGTCACCTTCCGGATGCGGTTGCTGCCGTACTCGGCGACGAACAGGTTGCCACTGGCGTCGAGGCGGATCCCATACGGGTAGTCGAACGTGGCCGCCAGGCCGACGCCTTCCTGCGACCCGACCGTGCCACTGCCCGCCAGCACCGACACCTTGCCTTTCGTGCTGATTTGCTTGATCTGGTGGTTGGACGTGTCGGAGACGTAGATCGCGCCGGACGGATCGACGGCAACGCCCCAGGGGCTGTTGAACGCGCTGGCGACGGTGGACACCGTCCCGGTCGGCGTCACCTTGCGGACCAGGTTGTTGCCGGAATCGGCAACGTACAGGTTGTCGTTCGTGTCGATGGCGAGCCCGGCCGGGTTCCTGAACGTCGCCGACATGCCGTTGCCGTTCGTGGACCCGGGGGACCCGTTGCCGGCCCACGCCGTCACCGCCAGGTTGCTCGCGATCTTCACAATCATGTGCCGACGGATCAGGCTGACGAACAGGTTGCCGTGCGAGTCGAAGACGAGATCGGTCGGGCCGTCCAGCGTCACATTGGACGACACGGTCATATTCGAGACGACGCCCGATTGCGATACTTTCCGGATGGCGTTGTTGTCGCAGTCGGCCACGTAGACGGTGTTCGTAGCCGGATCCACCACCACGCCGAAGGGTGTGTGGAACGAGGCGGATGCCCCAATACCGTTGGCAAACCCGATTTGCCCGGACCCGGCCAGCGTCCCGACGTACGGGTCACTGCGCCCGATGGTACTCATCGTGACCCACATGAACGATATGGCGCACAGCGTATGCCGCATCGACGAATCGTCGTTCAACATCGTTAAGCGCGATGGTTACGAAAAATGAGATGCCGACGAGCGGGTCGCACTACCGAAAGATATTCTAATGGAATATCATGGTTGTTTCCCGCGTTATAGCAAGGCGGGGTACGCGATCCCTACTCTGGCAGTATCACCACACGATATCTCTCCTATGCGTCCTACCACCCAGGAAGTCTGCAACAGTACCCCATGACGTCCACAAGCCGGGACTATGATGGCCCCTGGTGCAGGCGTGTGCCACGGTTGCAGGAAACGCAGATGAGCTCACGAGCGAGATGGTCCATCCCCCGCGCTGAGTTCATGCCGTCGGCGAGTGGACGTCGTACCAAACGTCGCGGGTTTTTACCTAGGTACATATGCCGACCTACCACCCGTCGCACTCCACGTCTGACCTGACGCCGCTCCAAACAGCAATCGGGATGAGACCCCCGGACCGCCTGCAGCATCACCCAGCGGGCCAGATTGAAACAGGGGCCCAGTTCAAAACAGGGGCCCAGTTCAAGATAGGGGGGCCCAGTTCCAAATAGGGGCCCACGCGCTAATGTGCGATGGGTAAGGACTCGGGACCGGATCGCCGCTTGCCAAGAAAGCGCGGTTTGCCGGCGGAAGCAATGTGCTGGATGGGGATGTTCGGACGAGGCTGTGTGATGCTCCCCATTGTTATGCTGGCGTCCGCGGGCTGGATCCATTTCGGGTTTGTTGATGGCGTCTCGAGTGGCCCTCCGGCCGCTCCACGTCCTCTGCGGCCGAACATGGATGCCGGCCCACCGCAGACGGGTCCACCTGCCATGTGGGCCCACAGAGACCAGGTTGCCGCCGCCAATCCTGGTACGATGCCGCACATCCACGTGAACCAGTATGCGATTCCCCCGATGGCACCGTTCGTTATGCAACAGGGGCTCGAAGGACCCGGCTCGTCAAACCCAGTGTCGGGCAACCCGAACTGTCCACCAATGGCCTGCATGAGTGCCACCTTCATGCACTTGCTAACATTATCTGCAGCGGCCGACCCTCGACACGTTATTCCTTGCTGTCCAACTCCGATTATCCCTAATGGTCAGCTGCCGTCGTTGGTGCCTAGTTCACATCTGCCTGCAACGTCGTATCATGATCCACTACCGAACCCGTATGCAGATCCAGGCCTACGTGCAGTACTGGAACCTGTTAGCGATGTCGCACAGGACGGGGCTGTCGATGACCTCTCTGGCTGTGACGATGTCTTGACGCTTCTCTTGGATCTCGACGATATACCCACCCCACACACGGCACTATGCGGAATCGAGGACTCTCGAAAGGTCTCTGAGAACCGGGCTGCTGAGGCCACAGCGCCGAAACGACGCCGCAAGGACCGCCCCATGGTCGACGGCATCACGGAACATCCTCCTGAGATGGCAGCAGCATCGTATTCTGGGGGGTCGCTGCAGGCAATGATAGCGGATGCAAACCAGGTGATGATGGATGACGTGGAACAGGATTCAGAACATGTAGACGAGGCGGGGGAGTTTGACGATCAGGAGTGGATTCGGAACGCTCTGAAGGATATCCGTCGCGATACGTCTACGGGGAAGCTGATGTGCCCGTATTGTACCTATACTCGCGATACGAGGCCTGTTATCAGGTCACACGTTCTGGTACATATGCCTGTGAAGGTCAGGCGACACTGGTGTGGAACTTGCCGTACCGGGTTCCTGCGCCGTGGCGACCTGAGAAAGCACATGAAGTCGAAGTCGCATACTGCCAAGGACGCCCGCCAAGGTACTATCAACCTGCCAACCCATCTCTGCGACAAACAACCGCTTCCTGAATGAATTCGTTTCCGTTCCCTGGGACGGCATATACAGGCGCAGCTTCCAAATGAATGTGTTGTCGAAACAGTAGTACTATGCGCGCTATCCCATAGGGTCCCATAACATGTGCCCGTGTGGATATTGCCAGGGCCAGGCCATGGGAGCAACCATCTGCAGCGCACCAAAGCAGTACAGTACTTGTGGAACAGCGGTTCGCCACAAGTGCTGGGTGGCGAACTATAGACCTTGGTGTCAGGTTGCCATGCCCTGCCGATGCAGCATTGGCATCAAGCGGCGGCATGTGCAAACGCCAGCTAGAGTCCGAGTACGTACACGACGAAGGTGGCCCGACGGGACGTCGTGATAATTCTCGTCGCCATGTTGATCACGCGCATGGTGGTGCCGATTCAACCTGCATTCATGGATGGCATTACCAGATCATCCGATCGGCACGATTTAGCGCAATTTGCGGCTGATAGCATCGTCCCCAGGGTTTATCACGATGGTAACGACGCTCAACGCCATTCGGCTACATGCGCCATATCGCCAATGAGAATCCGCGCCTCGGGTGCGACAACCCTCACGTTTGATCGTCCAGCGCCATTGATCCTCCATCTGATGCAGAACTGGACTACAATCATAGCAGGGCTACAGGCCGCGAGCTCAACGCTCTGGCATTACCCGCACAGTCAGTACCCAGTCGAACATCTGATCCGCTTGCATCGCCAGCAGAGCCGACAACGACCCAAGAGCCGGCTCTGCGACGGTTCAGCTCGGGTCGCCGGAACCGCATTCAACTCCATTGATGCACCGCCCCGGTGACCATGGTGTCCCTGGAAATTGCAGCGGACGTCATGATCCGACTACCTACATAGATGGACGCCACGAGTCGCCCATCATCATCAGCAGCAGCATGTAGCGTCTTCGCCATCGTCGTTTCATACGGCCGGGTCGCCGTTATACGAGCCGTCGCAGGGCGCCTGTCAAGGCACGTACGTGTTCGGTGAAGGTCAAGCGGTCCCGATGCGAGGCATGCGGTAAGAAGTATCTGCGCCCGCGTGACCTGAGACGCCACCTGGGGACGAAGTCGCGCGCCGACAATATTGCCGATCGTGCTCACTCGCCCGCCACAGACATGTAGCAGCTCCCATCAACGCCAACTGGTTGGTTCGACAATCTCAATCGGCAATGGTCTACATGAGGAAGTGACGCACCGGTATGGACGACGGCAAGACGAATAATGGTGCCATGATTCTGCGTTTTCTGCATCATTAGGCGGGGCAAACGTCTACTCGGCAATGGCATCAGGTACAGGCGCAGGTTGCGCAGGCAGGCAGTACTGACGACGCGCGTGGTCCCTGGTTGAGTCGTGCAATGCTAACCTCCGTTTCGGTTTCTGGACCGACATACGTCGCCAGGCGCAGTTTGTTGAATCGCTGAACGCCGCCCCGGACTTGCGGAGCAGCGACTGGGTCTGCTGCAGTGCTGCTGCGAGTGGGACAGACACCTGCGGCCTGCGGGGCTCCAGCCTCCAGCCTCCACAGCTCCACTGCTCCAGTCAAATTTCGGAGTGCGCCGCCGCTTCGGTACCGTGCTCTGCTGCGGTCGCTTGCACGGGCGGGGAGTTTTCGACGTCCAACAACAACAAAAACAACAACGCGCATGGCTTCGTTAGCAACGGCACGAGGGGTCGCCGACGTATGCCTCATTGTTCTAGTGACATTCGTGGTGCCGATCCATTCCGGCTCCGTCGACGGAAGCTGTCCGCCCGCTCGACAATGCTCGTCGTCGTCGAGCGCGCATCAGGTTCGTGGCCCGCAACTGGATCCGTCCGGCACGAACCCCATGCCGTACAATGGCATGTATTACTTCGCGACTTGGTCGCCGTATTTCCACGGCAACGTCTTGCATTGGATGCCTTCCGCCGCTGACTATCCTACACTCCAGCCACCAGCAGCTGCAACACGGCCACCGGTGTCGATGCTTCCACCCAACCCGCAGTCCATGCCCTACCAGTGGGCATCTTCTCAGGCACCGCCGACGACGACTGGTCTGCCTTCGGTTGACTTATCGAACAACTTTGGCAACCCTGGCGATGAAACGAAACCGCCGGCAGCGAGTTCATATCAGAATCAGCACGGATTGTATTCGCCAATGTCGTCCCCGGCATCGATGAGTGCATCTGCGACTCCCACAACGATGTCGTACATGAATATGATGCAAATGTTGCTAGATGGCCGGCCATTATCTCTGCCCTCGTCATCGACGCCGATGTCGCACGGCTCTACGGGTGGCAGGCGCTCGAATGAGGAATCGTTTCCGACGAGTCAAGTCTCGCCAGGGCAAACCCCATGGTCCACTCCTGGTCCCGATCTGCCTCCAATTGCCCACAGCTACCATGACCCGCTGCAGGGCCCCCGCCCGGCTCGTGATGAACCGGCCGTACACCCTGACGACGCCATGCAAGCTTCTGCTGCGTCCGATGACCTGCACTCTGGGCAGGCTTCATCGTGGGGAGATATGGGCCCTGCGTACCGCTCTGGCCTGCCTCCGTACATATTTCATGAACATCTAGGCGTTGATCCCAGTGGTCACCAGGTTCGTCCGGCACCCGAGATGCCTGTCAGGCGTGGCAAATCGAAAGGACAAGGCCCGGCGGATGGTGTCAAGCGCGGCAAGCGACGCCATGCCAACGATGCCCAACCGCGTCCAGCACGGAACAGGCGCCGCACGGATCGTCCCCATCCAGGTACCATCATGACGGAAGATCGTCCAGAAATGGCAGCGACGTCGAATGCGATCGGGGACACTGCTGCAGATCGGACCAGTGATGGATCAGCGGGGCCAGTCGTCGCCACCGAAGCGACGAGTGCGGGCGAGGAGTTCGATAGGGAGACATGGCTTAAAATCGCCTTCGCTGCTATCCTTCAAGATCCATCTTCGCTAGCCGCGATGTGCCCGTATTGTGACTACCAACACCGTTCGAGGTCTGTCGTCAAGGCACATCTCCATAGGCATATGCCTGTCAGGACCAAGCGTTACAGCTGTGACGTCTGCGACAAATGGTTCATGACACGTGGTGGAAGGTCAAGGCACCAGAAATCCAAGTCCCACGCGGCCAGGGCCGCCCTGGCCGCCTAGTCCCATCGACCTTCCCACAGGCCTCAACGATCCGTTCTCATCGTTCCCAAACAAATACATTCGCGACTTGCTGGGAACGCCGGATCGGGTCACCGCGCCATAGCCCTGATCGCGGGAGCGTACAATAATTGTACGTTCGCGCATTTTTGGGCAATCACGGACCTGAGCCCAATTGAGGCGAACGTACAATTATTGTACGTTCGCTGGCCAAATCCTGCAATTTTCAAAGCTGGATTGTGAAGGAACCACAGCGTTGTGTGCACAGTAAATCAGATCACTCGCCAGCATGCACGTTATATTTAGCCCCTGCAGAAAACTGGGCTTCTCCATTCTGTGGTTGTCGAGTCGGTGTGAGCGCACATTGTGATAACTGAATAAATCCCGAACCCCGCGACGGACTTCGCCAGTCCGTCAAAGCGTTCGTTGCATCAGCTTGCCTGATCGTGACATTTTGACGGACTAACCAACGGTCACCGCCGTCCCGCCCGCCCCGTTCCGCCCGCTCCGTTCCGCCCGCTCCGTTCCGCCCGCTCCGTTCCGCCCGCTCCGTTCCGCCCGCTCCGTTCCGCCCGCTCCGTTCCGCCCGCTCCGTTCCTGCCGTCCCGTTTCCTGTCCGTCTACCGGTGTGTTCGCGATGACAACGAGCGAGGACCAGATCGCCGCACTGGCAGATCAAGTGCGGGACCTCACGCTCACTGTCAGCGACATGCTGCACCAGCTGAAAGCTATGCAGTCCGTAGTGGCCGACCGGGTCGAAGATGCCGTTGGGACAGCGATAAATCGCTCGCTGCCCGACAAGATGCCGCCGAGCGAGCCGTCGCCGACATCCCGACACATCGTCGACCACCAGATCCACCTGCCCCGCTTTACCGGGCGTATTCGCGACAGTTCCACGAACTCCCGCGACTTTCTGAAGTGTCTGTCAAGGACGCTGCAGCTCCCGTCATCGACGACCCGCCTTCCGCCGGCGGCGCACAGCGCCCTTCTTAGATCGCTGGAAGGCCCGGCGTTGGAAGTCTATTTCGGGCTGCCGGACGACGCCACGATGGCCGACCTGTCCTACGCGATGTCAAAATGGTTTCCGGTGCCGACGTTCGAACAGCTGGAGGAGTGCTTCGACAACCTCACCCAGACCGAACCTGTCGAAGAGCATGTGTTGATGTTCAACAATTTGTATCAAGCGCTTCAGCGCGCGGATGCAACCTTCAAGATGAGTTCGGCCCGGCGCGCGTCGAAGTTCCGGAAGTCGCTGCATACTGCCTTGTCGGAAAAACTGTTCGAGGACATGATCACCGACTTCGACGAGATGGTCAAAAAGGCGAAACACCTCTGCCCGCGCTACCCCGTTCCGAAGGTTGTCGCCGCCGATGCCCGTGAGCGTGCCCGCAAGGACGGCCTCTGCTTCTACTGCAAAGAAGATGGCCACCGGATCGCGGATTGCCCGAAACGGCCGCCGGTTGCACCGGGAAATGTCCAGGGTGACCGCCAACGGGTTCGCCGGCCACCCAGTAAACTCTGCATTGTCATCCGAACCCGACCCTGTTCAAATAAGCGATCTCATGTTTCTCCACGCCCGCTCTGTCCCGCATCTCGTACTTCCGATGACCATATACACCGGGTCCGAAAGTATCTCGACAACGGCCTTGATCGACTGTGGCGCGACTAGCAACTTTATCGACTGGTCCTTCGCGCGGCTCCACGTTCTGCCTACCCGCCCGACGCATCGTCCGATACCTGTCCGCGTTGTCGACGGCCGCCAGCTCGCACCTATATCACAGGAGACTCAGCCGTTGAGAACGACGGTGGACGCCCAGTTCTCGTGTGAGATCGTCCTGAATCTGATCAATTCGCCGACCTATCCCGTCATCCTGGGTCTGCCCTGGCTAGCCCAGACTAATCCAGATGTGGATTGGCGCCGGCGGCTCGTCTCGCCGCGCCAGTGCCCCCCCTCGCCGTCAACGTCAACGCCGACAACTGTGGCGGATCCTGGCCATGCAGAAGCTGAGACAACCGAGGCAAGCGTGGCTGCGCCACACGACGACTGCCGTTATCCGGCCCTGGACGCCTCTAGTGCAGCTCCGCTCATCGCCCAGGCGCCTGTTAACACAAAACAACATCCAGATCCAACTTCCGCACAAGACCTGATCGTGACACCATTGCCGCCTGCGGCCAACGATGAACGCCGGGTGGCAGAGTCCTGGCGACAGCCGCAATTGAGACTCAGGACAAAGCCGCTGGCGACCTGGAAACGGCTGACACCGGTAACACCCCTGCGAACTGCCTCGAGCTCGAATCGTTCCCCGACCAGACAGGCTGGCTAACGTCGCCGGCGCGGGAGCAGCGACACAGGCGGGGAGCCGGTCGACGTCTACCAGATTGTCGTTTGGACGACGGTTCCAGGGCACGCCAGGTGGTCAGCCTGTTCATGTGCTCATCCATCGTGGCGGCCGCTTGGGCGCTTGCCTTCGTCACTATGTGCCGCGAACCCGCACGCGTCGACCTTCGTGCTTATCTAAACACGTCATCTGACGACGCCTGTCCGATCGCCCCGCCGAACGCCGGCCCTGACGTTCTAGCCGGAGATGCTCCACAGTCGTCGTGCGACGTACGGCCCACGGATTCTAATCAAGGCGACGGGACGCGGATCGACCACGTTCCCTTGCCGGCACCAAGCACTGAAGAACCTCTGGCGGCCAACGTTCCCATCCATCTAGTCGACGCCGAACCGTTCCTGGACGCACTCATGGACGACGCTCAGTGCTACCTCATCCATTATACGTGGACCGAGGACACCGAGTCAGAGCAGACGAAGATACCTGAAAAATACCAGGATTTTGCCGACGTGTTCGACGAGGCCACCGCCACATCCTTACCGCCGCACCGCGCCTCTGACTGCTCGATCGACCTGAAACCGGGGACGGAGCCTCCATTCTGTCGCCTCTACGGCTTGTCTCCCCGCGAACAGGTAGCCCTCAAGAAGTATTTGGAAGATAACCTCCAGTCGAACTTCATACGGCCGTCGCGTTCATCTGCCGGCGCGCCGATCCTTTTCGCGAAGAAGAAGGATGGTTCGTTACGGCTTTGCGTTGATTACCGAGGCCTGAACTCGGTCACCGTGAAGAACCGTTACCCACTTCCGCTCATCGACCAGCTGCTTTCGACACTCGGTCAAGCAACGGTCTTCTCAAGATCGACCTTCGAAGTGCGTACAACCAGATCCGCATTCGCGAAGGTGACGAATGGAAGACAGCATTCCGGACACCGTACGGATTGTTCGAGTACCTGGTTATGCCCTTCGGGCTTGCCAACGCCCCGGCATCCTTTCAAGCCTTCATGAACGAGACATTCAGCGACTTCATTGACCGTTTCGTTGTTGTTTACCTTGACGACATCTTGATTTTCTCCAAGAATGCTGAGGAACATGAACAGCACGTGCGTTTGGTGCTCGAACGTCTACGCTCCGCGCGCCTGACGGCCAAACTGTCTAAGTGCTTGTTCGACGCACCGGAGGTCGAATTCCTCGGCTACTTAGTGTCCAAGGACGGCCTCCGGTTGGATCCCAGCCCAGTAGACACAATACTCGCGTGGGCCCCGCCGCGTGACCTCCACGGGCTGCAAGTCTTCCTTGGGTTCGCCAACTTCTACCGAAAGTTCATCCCGCATTTCGCGGAGATCGCACTTCCCTTGACGAACCTTACTCGCGGGGAAACCGAATTTATCTGGAACGAGACTGCTTCGACCGCCTTCGCAACTCTGAAGAGCGCGTTCACACGCGCTCCGGTCCTCGCCCACTTCGATCCTAGCGTGCCGTGCGAGATTGAAACGGATGCCTCCGACTTCGCCATTGCCATGGTCCTCTCACAACGGGGCCGTGACGGGGACTTACACCCTCTGGCGTTCTTTTCGAGGAAACTGGACCCCGCTGAGATCCGATATGCGGTCTACGACAAAGAGCTCCTGGCCGTTGTTGCGTCCTTCGAGAAATGGCGCCAGTTCCTGGATTCGGATGAACATCAGACACTTGTGCACAGCGACCACCGCAACCTCAAGTACTTCATGATGACGACCCACAAGCAATCCGCGCCAAATCCGATGGTCCCAACTGCTTAGCGGCTTCGACTTCATGATTCAGCACCGACCGGGCCGCTTGCACGGTAAACCTGACGCCTTGACGCGCCGCCCGGAGTACGTCCCGACGGCGTCTGAAGAAGGCATCCTGCAACAATCTCTCCAACTGCTCCCGCTTCATCGCCTAGTTCCGTCCCCCCCGTGGTGGACGCGTTCACCGTCCACGCGGAGGCGGCTCCGTCCGAGCCTCTCTAGACCGTATCCGACGACACCAAGCGAGTGATCCGTTCGTCGCCAAGATTGCCGGTCTGCTCGACCGACCTCAAGGTAGGAAGTATTGCCTGAGAGACGGCCTCCTGTACAAAGGACGCTCCTTGGTCGTCTCCGGAGACGAATGCAAGATCGAGATCCTCCGGCAACTCCACGATAATAGGGCCTCTGGTCACTTTGGTATCCGCAAAACGCTTGGGCTTGTCCAGCGTGAATTTTGGTGGCCTGGCATGAGGGCCTTCGTCAAACTGTACGTCTCATCCTGCGACATTTGTCAGAGAAGCAAGTCTCCGCGCCACAAACCGTCCGGGCTCCTGCTGCCTCTTCCCTTGCCGAGTTCTCTGTGGTCATCGATCTCAATGGATCTAATTGTCAAGCTTCCAGTTTCCGACGGCTACGATTCGGTCCTCGTCGTCGTCGACCGGTTTTCGAAAATGGCCCACTTCATTCCGTGCAAGGAGACCCTCACAGCGGTCGAGCTGTCCGACCTGTTTTTGCAGCAGATATTCCGCCTGCATGGCCTACCGGACGACATCGTCTCCGACCGGGGGCCCCAGTTCGTGTCGGCCTTCTGGAAGCACTTACTGGACCGTCTTGGTATCCAACGGAACTTGTCTTCATCCCGGCACCCGGAATCCGACGGCCAGACGGAACGCGTGAACCAGATCCTCGAACAATACTTACGCTGCTATGTTAGCTACATGCAGGACGACTGGCTGCAACTTCTGCCTATGGCCGAGTTCGCGTACAACAACGCCGACCATTCGGCCACCGGCATGTCGCCGTTTTTCGCCAACTACGGGTTTCATCCAAGGGTGACGGAGCCTCGACCCAGGAATGGCCAAGTCTGTAACCCAGCCGCCGATGAGCGTGCCGAATTCCTTGAGAAGGTTCGCCGCTACTTGAAGGGCCAACTGCAACGGGCGGTCGACGCTATGAAGCGCTCTGCGGATCGCCGTCGCCGCGAACCACCACCACTGCAGGTGGGCGATCTCGTCATGCTCAGGCGTGGAACCTTATCGACTGGCCGCCCGTGCGGGAAACTGGATGACCGTCTGCTGGGACCCTTCCAAGTGGTTCGCACAGTTAACCCCGTCGCATACGAAGTGAAGCTGCCTCCTACCTCGCGCCTACATAACGTCTTCCATGTGTCACAGCTGGAACCGTATACGCCTAATGTCCTTCCACATCGCCAACAGCCACCGCCGCCGCCCATTGTATTGGAAGATGACGACCAGCCCCTGTTCATCGTTAAGTCGATCTTGGATTCCCGATACCGGTCGGGGCGGTTGCAATATCTCATAGATTGGGAAGGATACTCCCCGTCCGATCGCACCTGGGAACCCGCGGGCAATCTCCATGGGACAGGAGGCCTGGACCAAGCGATTGCTGAATTTCATGCTCGATATCCCGATAAACCTGGCCCTCGCTCCCGAAACCGGCGGAGACCCAATCGCTAGAAGAGGACTATTCTGTGATAACTGAATAAATCCCGAACCCCGCGACGGACTTCGCCAGTCCGTCAAAGCGTTCGTTGCATCAGCTTGCCTGATCGTGACACACATCGTTCGCACTGGCTGCTCGAAGGTCACATCGACTTTGGCAGCAGCTGTCGTCCGTGCATTCGCTCGGTCGCTCACTGAAGGAGAGATTGAGCTTCTGCACAGCCTGTACATTGACATTGCTGATGACGCCGAGGAACCGCCGATCGTTGAGTTTACTCGAGACGAGCTTAACGCAAAGACCGTCCATGAGCTGAAGGACTTGGCGGCGTCCCTGAACTTAACGCGTGTCTCGTCCGCCCCCAAGCCGGTACTGGTTGACCGCATTTTCGAATCGATGGCCAGCGTCAAGCTCATGACCAAGCTGCTGAAGCTATGGTTCATGAAGCCCGTTCGAAGCCCAGGAATGAAAGTGGGATCCGCCAACGAGGTTCACATCTCGACGGCGCTTTCTTCCTGGATGGACATATACGGCAGCGGTTGGTCTGTCGCGAACGGCGAAATCGTTCATCGCGGTCTCCTTCAGAGCCGCGAAGTTCCCGTTCTGGCGACGTCCATCGATGGGGCCACTGTTCTCCACAGAGTCGTCGATGACGTCGTTGTATCGTCGCTTGTCTGCGTGATTGAGTTCAAGACGGCGACGGAGAACTCGACGGAACGCGAGGCCAGATCGCGATTGCAGGAGTTCAAGACGGTGACGGAGAACTCGACGGAACGCGAGGCCAGATCGCGATTGCAGAGCGCCAGGGACATCGTCGGTGACAGCTGTCGCATGTTCGAATTCGACGCTCGCTCTCCCCTGTTCAAGACGACCGTCTGGACGGCCGCGTATCGTGGACAGTTGCTGCACCACTGCGCGACGACAACGTGCAACACAGCGCTGTTCGTTAATGCATCAGGCCAAACGATCGTCTACGCGGCGCTTGTATCGTTCAGCCCGGAATGTCTGCAGCAGTACCAAGCAATGATCGCCCGCCTAGATGCCGAACTGCAGCCGTTGCTGACGGAAAGAGCACTTGCAAGCTATCCGCCGCACGTCTTCGGTCATGCTGTTGACGCATCAACGTTCACGCTTTGGCGCGATCTCGCGAGTGCAATACTGAAACGAAGGGAGGAAGGTCAAGCGCTTCCGCCTCTCCACGACGTTGTTCCCCACGTGGTGTCCATGTGGAACCACTGCAAAGGCGGCCAGGATGTCGTATCGCGGCAACTGAAGAACGTCAAGGTCGACTTCCGGTCCCTGACGCCGAGAGGTTTCATTAACGTCCGGTTTATCATGTCGTCGTTGCTGAACGCCCACATGCTACATCACCTGCTTCTGAATTCGGACATGTGCTCCGATTTCAGCAGCTATCATAAGTGGAAGGCGTTCCTCAATTACCAGAAATCATTCAGCGACTTCCTCTGTGACGTCGCCACACACTGGGTGCCCTCGCAGAGAATGACGTCGGGAGAACTCGTCGTGGGAGAAGCCTGCATTGCCAGGCCGAGCGGTCTGGACCCTCCGCGCGTACCGCGCTACAACAAGCTCGGCTTCTTTAACAGGGCAGACATGGCAACGTTCCGATTGACCATCAGCAACGACCTTACCCATTGGTCGGGGAGCGGGCCATCTCGTTCGTGTGTCGTCTGCGGTGGCCGTACCACGAGCTATTGCCAATCCTGCACGGTCAACCTGTGCTCGACCAAGCACAGTCGCAACCAGAAAACCTGCTACGAGAGTTATTCCACTCGTCCAGGACGATTCGCAGGCGAGAAGAGCCCGCACAGTCAAGCCGCCGGGGTCGTAAGCGATCAATCGGATCTGTTTGAACTCAATGAACTCTTTCCAATTCACTCATTTGTCACCGCATTCCCAACGTACAATTATTGTACGTTCCCCCCTTGAGCGTACAATAGTTGTACGATAGCTAAAATAAGCCGACCCCGGGGTGACCTGATTTGGCCAATTTTCGACATCGAGTTCCTTCTTTACCAGTGATGTAATTTTCTCGTTCTTTCAAAGGCATACTGTGTGGGACGCTGTTTATCTCAGGGAGAAACAACGGCGATTTTCGTCAAGACACAAAAAATTTCCGATGGGTCAAAGTTGAACGTACAATAATTGTACGTTCGCGGGGTCCGATCAGGGATAGAACAGCGACTGGACTGAAACGGGCCCCCTTCCTACAGCTGTCCTCGTTCGGATCGGCAAAGCGCAGCGCAAACCCACGGCCGCCGGGGCGTTAGCGATGATGACCAAGGGGGGCGGTTTCGTGTTCCTCGCCATTCTACTGGCATCCGTGTCGCCTATCGAATGCGGCTCCGTTGCCGGCGACGACACTACTGCTCCACTGCCGTCGTCGTCATCGTCGTCTCCGGCCGCTCAGCACGTTTCGCATGGGCAACATGGCGGCGCTACGATCGCCGGAGTAAACCGCGATGGGAACGCCCACGTTCCTGTACCGTTCGAACACGCCGACCTTCGCCAGCACGCATCGAGCTCATCGGCGCCGTTACCAGCAACAACGGTGGGCGCGTACGAGACGTCTCTGGTGACGGTCCGACCGTGGTCACCGCCGCTCCCTTCAGCGACCTTCTCGATGCAGGCGACGGTCTTCGACTGTTTGGGTATCGACGACCCGCCCATGCAATCACTTGGAACCAGTCGCCATATGGCCCAGGGAACAGCGCCGATCCCGATTGCGCCTCGTACACAGGAAATATGGATTCCCGATCCGCCTCCGGGTTCTGATGCCACTAGCGGTCCTGACCCCTCGTCTATGCTGTCGGCAATGGCCAGCTGTGCCGGTTTCGACCCGGTTGTCCAAGCCGACGAGCTGACGTATTCGTCGGCAGCGCCCGACGAATTTGATTCGACTGCGCTGTGGGAATTCATGAACTCTCTGTCCCGTTCCTGTGATGCCTCCTACACTTCTCCTGGTGGAGCGGTCGCCAGCGATACCATGTTTCTCCATCGTTCGATACCAGAGGAATCTTCCAGCAGTGATCAACCTGTGCTAAACCTCATTGCAGAACGGTTGCGTACGAAAGCTCCCACCAGGGGCAAACGATCACGGCAGCAGCCGCGGGCGTCGAAGAGACGCTGCAAGACACGTCGAGTGGAAGATGGCGCAGAGGTGGCAGCAACGCCGGATACGAATGCTTCCGTTGGTGAGCCCGCGACTGAGCAAGCCAGCGCGCCCATGCAGAAAGGAACAACGGAGGGTTCTCCCGGGCAGGCGCCAACAGACGTCTCTTACCCGGACGAGCATGGAACGGAAGGATCAGTGGCCAGTTCAGACGCTGTGAATCCCAATACCGAGGATCATTTCGATGAGCAGGAATGGGTTCGCCAGACAATTGCGTCTATCGTTCCAGATCCAACCACGTCGATGCTAAAGTGCCCACACTGTTCTTATGTACGTCGTCACGCATCTGCTATCAAGTCACATGTCCTGGTGCATATGCCGGTCAGGGTCAGACGCTACCATTGCGGGCCCTGTAACAAATGGTTCCTGCACAATCGTGACTTCCAACGGCACGAGTCGACGCGGTCACACGTTGCCAAGGCCTCCATGACTGACAAGGTCTGACCTGCCCTCGGCCGATCATCTCCTGTTGATGCCAATAAATGCACGTACTACATAGGTAGGTAGTGGTGAATATAGTTATTTGAATTCGCGTCGCCGCGCAAGCGCTGGTGTTTCTCAGGCCTTGCCCCTCAACGTACCACAGCATTGCGACTCTGTGACGTGACCACAAGGACCACGAACTGCCTTCGTCTCTGCCCACTTTTAGCGAACGTCGGCGGCCATGGCAGATTCCGCTAGGTGTGCTGCCCCTTGGTCGTCTGATTGCACACACTCCACTGATTGTCGCGCTTGACGGCAGGGAGGGCGCTGACGACGACGCGTACAGTGACGACTTCGAATTCGGAAACGGTGATCTCGGTCATGTGGTGACGGAGGCACCATCCACTGTAATCCCTGGATCGGGCCATCCGCAGCACAAATCGCCAGTTAGTCGCAAAGCTTGGCGCCCAAAGCCACCGTCGAAGAGCCGCGGCGCGAAACATGTAAAACCTGGTTGGCGTCTTCCGAACCCGCCGCTTCGTTCTACTGCTGGTGGGCGACATATGCCCGCCTCCGGCTATCGAATGCGATCATTGGACAGTGCGGCAACCGCTCCTGAAGGTCAGAACCGCCCAGGTTGATGGGTCTATCGAGCGTTAACTTACACGGCGAACAGCATCGGCGAAGTTCGAGTTAAACCAGGCTCTGAAGCAACTACGATTGGAGAGAAAGGTAAGCCAACGGAAGGACCAACACGTACAGAATGGTAACAAGTTCGGGTTTGACAGGAGAACGAGCGCCTGCGAGTAATGCTGGAAACGACGATTCGACAGGAGCGAATCGTGGAGATCGAGAACGAACGGGCGGACTGGCAGCGCCAGCTGAAGGAATGTAAGACTGAGATAAAGACCCTGAAGGCGGTACGGGCCCATTCCTCTGATTGGATGCCTTACCCAATACAATCTCGCGGTTCAGGAGGTTCGCCATCAACAGCAAGTCATTCAGGAGTTGGAGGCATCACAGGTGGAGTACCCGGAGCGACTGGCGGCGATGAGCAAAGAAGTTCGCGTGGCCAGGGACAAGAGCGCTGAGGTGGCCGCCTTGCATCGCGAGGACCAGAGAACCATCCGGTCGCAGCACGACAAGATCTGCCAGGTCAGAGCGATGACCGGACGGCCCGGTTCTGGTTCTGATAATGTCTTGCCCTGGTTTCCAGCTTCAGAAACAGGTTCAAAAGTCGATAACGGCCTTGAAGAAGGCGTCGCATGGGTCGGACCCTGATGAACTAGAGCAGGAACGCGCAGACAGAGCCGCCTCTGAAAACGTAAAGCTCTGCCCGCGTTCAGTAACGGTCGTATGATAACATTGTCAAAAGGCATTGCGCCAGCAGATCATCGAATTAAAGAGCAGCCTGCATCAGGAGCAGCGTCGCGTTCGCCGGGCGTCCACGACGTTACGAACTCAGAGAGAAAGCTTTGAAGGTGGCAGACGTTCCCAGGTGGTCACGCAGTTCAGTTGATAATGTGGGCTGTGCGATTAGGAGAAATCATTCGCCTCAGTCGACTGCTGAAGGAGAAGGATAAGGCCATTACGCAGAATGCTCAGCGAATCGAAGCGATTCGCAGGAGTGCGCCGGCTGGCATCTGGCCACACGTTGAAGACAGTCCAAACCAGCCCGACGTCGAGGTCGCAACCCCCCGTGACGGTGATGATGACGACGACGGCGACGCCAGTACCGAAAGTATGTCTCACCTTGGGCCCCGAACGCTTTGGGGACATAACTTAAAGCGACGAGCAGAGCGTATAGTTGTCGTCGAATCTGCATTCGTTTCACAATCTGGCAAAGATGACGAAGAGGCCGCCTTTGAATACGAACCCGACTTCGACGTGGAGTCCGATAGCTAAGCCATTTCCTCAACTTCAATCGCAGGCTATACAATACCTTGTATGCGTCAGGATAGAGCAAGTGCTTGGGACGAAACAGAATATTATGAGTGTTGTACAATAAGCACTATTGCTGTGGCGCGAACCGACAGATGGATCGATCCTGTCGAACCAGTTCAATGGCCTCGTCAGTCCAGGTCAACGAGATGTTCTGCATTCGCTCCGATGGCGAATACTGTGATGGATCACCGATCGGAGCCACGTTGAAGACACGCGACTCGTTCGCTGACAGACCCAGCATGTTGCTTATTAACCGGGGCGGCGTGTTCAACCTCCACAAACGAACGGTTGGTGTCTCTTCACTCGCTGAATAGGAAGCCAACATTGTTCCCGTAGGGTCGAACGTGATGGCGTCAACGGCAGCGGTATGCCCTTCGAAAATTTTCCGTCGGGTCGCGCTTCGGACGTCGTAGACGGCAATCTGTCTGCCATCGGCACCAACAACGCCACAGATGTGCGCCGTGTTGTGCAATGTCACACCCGGATACTTGCGAGCCAGCATATGGAGAACAGCAGTGCCAGGGCGGACCAGATTTCGACGGATAAGAGGCCTGTGAGTGACCAGTGAATAAGGAGATGCCATTTGGATGAGGAGACCGAATCCCACTCTGTCGGATCGAGGCATTTGACAATTACGTCAACGGCGGTATGCAAAATGTCAGTGGCTGAAAGTAGAGTCGATGGGTACTTGCGGACCAGGTCTCGTATGATGAGCAGCGCCGCAGCACTGGTTGACGATGAAAACTAGACGTAAATAAGCAACGTGTTTCACATCGACGAGCACGAGCCATGAACCTGCGACGGATGTTGTGCAATATACGCCATGGTCATCACCAGAAGCGCAGGATTCAACGCGCCAACTTCAAGAAGGGCTCGATTATAGGCATGTCGCGCTGCGGACGTCCCAGGTTCTCGTTCGCGTTGACTTAGAACAAAAAGACAGGTCATAACACGCGACGCGCCGTTCAAGTAGGGTTGCCAGTGGCGACTGCACGACAGAGCACATCAGGGCCAGAAAGGGAGCGCCGCTTTGCGTACCTAATCCACTTACATGCCTTTCCCGATAAGGTCGGCAGCAAGAGAAGAACGAACTGGGTCGTCAATTTTACTCTCAAGAACGCCTACCAAGAGACCGGTGATGGACGTTGCGACGGCTGGTTTGAGCGTATGCCCGTGATGCACGCAAAGAATGCAAAGGACCATCGCTGCTATCAAGTTCTCGTCAGATTGTGAGAGAAACTCGAGCTACAATGAAGACACTTAGCGAATCGTTACAATTACAGGAGGGGGTCCAGATGGAAAAATGCTTACTTTGGATGGAGAATCGTTGGACGCGTAATCCCGACTAATTGCCCGTGAGGGAAACGGCGGCGTCATTGTAGAGCCAGCTGACATCTGCGTGTTGACGAACACAGCAGACCAGTAGTTGAATTCTTGTTGTCTTCGTCTGTCGGACATTCTCACGATTGCACTCTGCAACAGCAACCTTGCGGCCACGTGAACGTCTTCAACGGGATGCAAACTGAATGCAGATAGCACCTGAAACAAGCATTAAGCCCATGCACAGGACTGTCAGAGAGAACCTGTAAACGTACGCGTAGCGCAGGCTCCTTATATGATGGTAGCGCATCAGGTAAAAGGACTCCATAATTTGCCAGAAGGCGCGAGAACAAAGACTGATCGATTGTGAACCCTGTTGACATCTGGTAACAAGCGTACAACGATGTCACAACAGTGCAGTGCAACATAAAACTCGCTAACACTCCACGTACCAGAGGCATGTATAGGGTATTGATGTACAGGGAATGCAATGCAGTAAACCTGTGTGAGAACCGCCATCGCGAGGTCGTTTTCCACGGTGAAGGAAGTAAAAGTGTAACCGAAAAAGGCCCTACAAGTACGGTTTGAGTGCAGGGCAGATCGATTTACAAACCTCTCGTCATACGTTGTTGGTTGTAAACGCCCGTTTGACATGCATGTGCAGATACGGTGCCAAATGCAGCATGACAGAGCTGAGCAGTCGTTCCGCATGCGATGACTTCAACTGGATCGAAAAGACCAAGACGATCTGCGAGCTGAGAATCGAGGTCTGGATCAAGCGTCCAGTCAAGCAGAAGTGAAATGGCACTCCGCAACGAGTCGTCCATAACAGCGACGGTGGTAAACTCGCTTGTGGAATCGAGGGAATCGTTGCGACTAGACCGCCTGTAGCCATCGACATCGGGAGCTTCCTCAGCGACCTTGAAGTGTGTCACGTGCAAGGCTAGAGCTCGGCACAGGTCGACGGTAAAGACTGAGGCACTCATCGAAGAATGGATTGACTGCAGCTGATTGAACACGGGCACATTTTCTGTTGGGCCACTGCTAGGAAATGCCCATTGCGAAAGGCATCGTGCGCTACAAAACTCCCGTGCGCTCTTCCCGTTTAAGACCCGATCGAGGCACCCGCTTGTTGTATCCCATACAAACAGGGTTCCATCGTCGACAACAGCAATAGTATAGTTAGCGCGGTCCGCCCAGTCGGATCGCAGGAAACTGTCCACATCATAAGTCAAACGACGACATGACGTTACTCGTCGTGATACCTGATGACAGGTCGGCCATGCCCATGTGCTACAAGAAGACACGACGCAAACGTGCAGTCGTAAACTGAAAAAGCATTATCTGCCGAAATCGCTGCAACACGTGACGCAGAAACGTGAATAAAACGCAGAACAGGTCCACAATGCGAATTGTCGAATTGACAAATTCTGCCATAATAGTACACCATCAGGGGAAACTGCGTTGCGACGCGCCTACGATGCACGCACCTTGTCTTTGTTTTCAATGACCAGAGCGTGACGAACCCGTCGTCGCTGCCTGCTAAAAGCAGATCGCTGGATGTTGTCAGGGCAGTCACCGATGATTTACGGCCTCTGATGACGCTCACTCCTTTCTGCATGAGAGGCTGCACGCGAATTTGACCATCATCTACAGACAGTCGCTTAACAAAGCGACATTTGCTAATACTCACGGCTTACTATGCCCAGTCACAAGAGTTGGCAACGGATTCGTGAACATGCAGAACGCCGTGATGAAGCCCGTTGACGGAAACAGAGACGTCATATCGGTGATCCGAGGAGTCATTTGGGACAGGTCATATTCAACAACCATTCCCGATGGCATATGGTCGCCTCCGACGATAACCAGGTGACCTCTTGATGGAACGCATACAGTACTGTGGATCGACAAGCGTCGAGAGCCAGAAAGACGAGCCACTGCATGGCTGAACCCGGGATGTCTCCCCTCGAGATTAAATAGTTCCCCATCGTTAACAATGTCCACAGCAGCGCTGCGTTCATGCGTGATAGCAACACGGTTTGCATCACAAAAGATTACCGACGAAAGGTCATCGTCGAGACCATCCTTTGATAACACTTGGCGAAATGAAAGCGAAGTCCAATCCATCTCATAAATATTCACGGAACTGTTACACAAGACGGCAAAAGCATTGTTCCAAGCAGAAGCAGCCAGCGATATGGGCATTCCCTGGATGTCCAACTCGAACCGTAGAGGGGGCTCGGCCAGCATCAAAGTCCAAATGTAGATCCGGGCACGAGTCAGGACGACAAGTCGGAAATCGCGTTCGACCAGAAGTGCAGAATCGACAACAGGCTCGTCATGATCGATTGCCTTTACGATCGATAGGCTCCCTCTATAGCCTACCGTGCGCGTCAGCACAACGAGCAACAGCACGACGCCGAACACTCCTCCAAACCTTCGCCAAGCCCGACTCGAAGGACGAACACTTGAGTGGCCGTTTGTGCCCGCGGAGTGCAGACCGCAAACACAAACGGATCGCTTCGAGTCGCCTGATACACTTCGATCCTTGCCGCCCATATCGACAGCAGCTGGACCGAAATAATCGCGTCGCCGTTCAAACCTGGTACGCTCAGTCACACATCACGACTGAACGCGCATATTAATAATTCAACAGAACGTACATTCATGGACACTGACGAGACCATCCTGGTATGCAGCAATGAAGAGCCGTGTGTCTCCAAACTGAAAGATGCAGACGGCGGTGATGGCAACGGCAGCATCGATTCGCCCAACCACAACAGCAACCGGTTTATATCGATCGTCGGCGTTGTTCTCCATGTCGGTCATCTGCAATTCCAGATTGCGCTCCAATACCGTCCTCGAGGTCGGCGACGCCGCCCGGTCACGCGACCGGCTCCATTTGGGCTTCCGCCACAGGACCAACTGGCCGGATACGGATCCAGTCACCAGCGTATCGGGCGTCGCGCTGGCACAGGTGGCGACGTGCTCGGGCGCTCCGCACCAGACGACGAACGGCACCACCAACGATTCCGCGTCCACCATCCCATTCCCGCACAAAATCCCAAATGACCAGTGCAAACAACGCGGCACGGGAACCCACTGAGCATCCTTCAACGGTACACTAACTGCTGCACACAACTTACGAGGTGCCGCAAAGTGTGGGACGGGCACCGGACATCCTGGGCAGAGGGTGCTGTCTGTACTGGGGCCTGCACACGGGGGCGGTCTGCCGGCAGCCGTCATCGGCACCTCTGTGCCGACGCGGCAGTATGTTGTGTTCTGTTCACAGCGTTCTTCCGACAGCCCTTCGTGGTCCTGTTCCACACCGCCGGGCTTCAATCCGTCAGGCGTTCGACACGACCATGGTCGTTGGAAGCGCTAACGGGAGCGAACAGGTCGCGTTGTACTTGTACCTGCAAACGCCATGTGCGGTGCAGAAGGTTAGAGGCGGAATCCTGCATCGAAGCCATCCTGTTCTATTGCGTGATTCACAAGAGCGAGTTCTCGTCCTGGCGACGTCCATTGTTCGTCGCTGACGGCATTGCCACTAATGCGAGCCAGCGAACGAACCCAAACGTTGTCTCAGAGAGCGTCTTCGACGAGCTCTACAACGCCGTATCGTTGGATTCGTTTCAACGATTCCCGCTGACTGACGAATCCAATATGCTGCTACAGAACGGCTACGTACTATAGGTGAATGACTAATGAGGTACTAGAGACTGTATGCCGCGCAGTCAATCGTACAGAGACGTGGACTGGCCGGAAGGCCAAAGAGGCTGTTCGGCATGGTTGATAGTCTATCAGCAGCGGTCATCGGCGTCTTCTGCGCCGATGCAATCGTGTGTTCCGTTCTCTTCATCGCGTTCTTCCGGCGTCGGTACCGCCAGCCGGTCAAACCCCGCCAGCCCCTGATTGTCCTGTTCTACACTGCTGGGCTTCAGCTCGTCGGCCAGCTTGCGGTAGTCTGGCCGATACGAACGCTAACGTATGCTTCCAGGTCCCTTATAACATTTACCTGCAATCCGTATCGTCGTCATGCGCATTGCAGGTCGTGTTCACCCAGATTCTGACACCGGTGCTGATGGACTGCGTCTTCATGCGATCTGTCCTCCTGTTCGCCAACTACCGCCTGACCCGCGCCAAGTCCATGGACCCATCAGTAGCGCCGTTCTTCGAAACGTGGCTGCTCCGGCATCACCATATCGTCATGGCGTTTCTGAAGAAGCATATGCTGCGGTGCATGGTCCTGATCCATATCACCGCCGGCACCCTGTCGTGTGCGCTGGAAGGCGTGTCCGACCCCAACTGCGCGTGTCCTGTTGGGATTAACGTTATGGACGCCTGGGTGTACTGCGAAGTAGGACTCTTTGTCATCGTTGCGTTCAACCTGAAGACCTGCAGAGACGGGTTTGGCATCAAGGTACCCTTGAACGTGCACTTGGACGTTATACATCGGTAACATTCTGCAGAGAGAGCTGATGTACTTGGGCATGGCCTATGTCGTCGGGATCGTATCCACGTTGGCCGTGATGGTGTTCGTAACCTCGAGTCAGTAGCGCCAAGTGCCCGCCGGGGATGTCTAACATATTGACGGTTACTCTACAGAAATGGTTGCTAACCTGTACTACTCGGTCATCATCTGGGTCGTTGAGCACGCTGTTCTGTACATTGGGATCGTCGTACCGTTGCGAGCGTCGTATCGCGCAGTGTTCGACAGGGAGCGACACGCGTTCTCGTTGCAGGACATCCTGACGATGCCCGAAGGTCTAGCAGCATTGTCCAAGTTCCTGGAGGCTGAGTTCTGCATTGAGATCGTCCTGTTCTATCAGGCGGTTCAGAAGTTCAAGAGCGAGTTCACGCTGAACAGTAACGATATCGATGGGATCAACCGCAACAATCTGGCCGCCCGACGCGTATACGACAACTTTGTTAGTGACAATGGCCCCCTGCAAGTGAACTTGTCATCCGAGGCCCAGCAGAAGCTGGCAGTCGAATTCCAATCCATAACGCGACGTCGAGCATCGGAACAGGCTGGTGCAGTACAGGCAGGCGACGTAACGTCCGTTGTGGTTGATGGTGCCGGTGCTGGCCACGCCCAGACTCCTAACATGATCAAAGCGACCGTCTTCGATGATGCGTGGAAAGAGTTGTACAACGCCGTTTCGCTGGATTCGTTCCAGCGATTCTTGATGACAAATGAATCGCGAATGCTACTGCAGAACGGCTAACCGACAAAGATGCCCAATCCGCGCCATGCGCAGACGGATCGAATAAAATAGTCATTGTTCGTATAGAGCGGTACGTCCCATCTTTGTGGCGAATGCGAACGCGTGCCGGTCATGGGCCGTTGCGACGATGTGCACAATGCCGTCTCCGTCCGCATTGCCATCGATCGTGCGGATTAGACGCCCGGATGGTGGGCAGCCGGCCGTGAAATCGGACGCTGTCGCACAAGCAATGTCCCAGATCCGGACAGTGCAATCGTCAGATCCGGTGACAACGAACCTGGAGTCGTAGGACCATTCCATCGCGACGCCTTCCCCAACAATGCCCTGATGGAAAGAATGCTGAAACGCGATTCAGACCAGAGAAAGTCATTGTCAGATCAGCACCAAGCGTTCCTACTTTAAGGACAAGAAGCGGTTTCGATCCCAGACGTCTCAAGTCGCTGATACAGACGCAGCCGTCGGTGCCGGACGTCTGCAAGTATCGCCCATCGTGGGATACGCTCATGCCCCCAATCATATGACGTCCGCGACCGGAATACGACCGAATCGTCACGGGCTGTGCAGCAAAGATGTGTTCAGACGCTTCGCATATGAAGACCTATGCGCGGTTGCCATTACGTTTGCTCTGGTGTTCTGTTCCCGCGTATCCCATATCCACACTCGATCGCTGCCGACTTGATCCTTCTCGGCGCAATAGAGAAACGACGCAGCATAGGCAGATCCTACCGCTACCTGTAAGTTACAGAACATGAACGACTGCAAACCAGGGTACCATAAGCAGGAACATTCCTGACGAGAAACACCTATTACAAGTGTGAGATCAACGCGGAAATGATCAGCCACACAACATACACTCCCGTCGCTCTGGTTAACCTTGGCGACCTTTTTCAGCCCAGATGGAGTAAGCTGGTATCGAAACACGGCCGTCTCCTACGATGCACGTCAGTGGACCTTTGGAACAAGCCCCTGCAGACGTTCGCACTTTGCGGAATCCAACGACCAGCTGGTCTTGGTTGTGGGTGTTCTTGCCGCCGAACACAGCATCGAGAACGGTGTCTTCGAACGAAAGCTTAACCTTTTGAATGCTGAGAGTCCGCGCGTTGTGGGCGGTCAGGAAAGGAGACTACAGTGATTCATAAGGGAAAGTCAGACAGACCAATTTCACTGACACCAAGCACGTGCCTCGTCAGTTGCCAACGCAAATATTGGTTCAACTTCATGGGGCACGAGACGGACAACAGCAGAGCATGCTTCAATTGCCGCCTTATGCTTCCCTGACGCACTGTTGTAGATCTGACCACTGATTGTGATACATGTCGTCACGAAGAACCGAACTGTAAAAATACCTGGACGGTCTTGTCCTCCCCGCCTGTTACAACGAATCTACCACCGCACGTGAACATGGCTTCGGTAACTTTGCCTCTGCGAGTAGAAGCATTAGCTCGTTGCCACACGACTACGTGTACATTTCCATACGAGTGCCCCATCAGTCGTTTCTCAGTCTTACTTTTCATATCGAGAAGAACAGGAGGGGAATTGTCCTGTTCACGTTTCAGGTGGCAGTGACAAGGATCAATGGGTCCCGGATAACGTACACCTCCAACTGAGATGAGCTGGTGACAGTTGTACTCGGAATTGCCCATGACAACTTCGTTGACGTCTGACTCGCACTGCATGCTCCACGTGCATCGCGCGTGTCCATATCCTACACGGCCGGTTAATAGGAGCATTTTGAAAACGGTTTACGATATATACCTAATCTGTAGATCCATTGTGCAGTATCGTCCTGTGACATGCGACAGTTAGATGACGGCAATCTACTCGCGACAGCAGTACAAGGCACCTCGCCGCATTCCCGACGTATAATGTTCGTCCGTTGAGCGACAGAAGCATGAACGTCGGTCGTACGTTGGCCGGCACGGGTTCGTTTGTGGTCGTGGACAACAAGCGCTTCTCGCGTCGTTTCAGGGCCATACGTGACGGTGTCATCCCATGCAGCGAAGATGTCAGATGCAGTACGTCCCGGAAGGGACTGAGCCAGTGCCGACTGAATGCCATATTGTAAATGTGTCGAAAGGAGCAGAACATTAAACGAAAGTCGTACACAGTCGGGGTACCCATTGAGACGAGCAGACTCCATGACTAGGTTCCATTCCCACTCTTGGAACGGGACGTGAATACAGTCGTTCGGGCGATGCGGTCCAGACAGTCTTGTCCCGTGCTCGTGCTGAAACAGCCATATCTGCCGGGCATACCGCTCCAGATACGGCCTTTCCATCGTGCACTGTCCATCCTGCACCATCTCATCGTGATCGACAGCAGCGTATACTTCCTCGGCATCGCACGCAAGCAACTCCAGAACGTGCTGCCTACAGAACGGGGCGACATTCAGCACCGTACAGGGAAAGAAGGTGGCCACTCAGACCTCGGCTGGGGAGATAGAGTCTTCGGAAGCCCAACAGACACATGCGGGCGTTGAACGGCGGCCGGCCGATTGAAGTAATGCGTATCCGAGATATCCTTGCCGCACGACATCTCATCAAGCAGCACCCATTCGCAGACGTTAGCATTCGGGTCCGGGGTAGCAGCATCACTTCCGTCGTCATCGACGTCCATCACGGCACCCGCCAGTTCGTCATCGCTGGTACACCGGGCACATAGGTCCAGGATCTCGTCGCAGATAGCTATAATCTGACACCCGTCGTCAGTTGAGCCAGCGGGCACACATCCTGTTGTACAAACAACCTGCGAACGTCTGGCCTGTGCGTTCAGAAGTCGCTGGTAGGCGACCCGATCGGCCTGCGGTCGAACGCTGCGAACGTCATGGCGACCGGCAACAGCGCTCATGGCGGACCGCGCGGTCCGAACACCGATGGCCAGGCGCTCCACGCCTCCACCGCCTGGCGCCTGCAGGCTGTGACCATGCAGCAATTACCCATATATACGTGCCAACAGATTCGACAGTACGTCCCTACGAAGACATACTCATAGTAGGCAAATAGGGGTCCGCACGCCTGGATTGAACTGGCCGTATTGTGATTTACTGTGTCGAAGATGCGTTGACAGATGCCTGAGTGGTCAAGGGCAAGTCGACGACGCCGTCGCCATCGTATTCGGTTAAATGCCCATCGATATTGATCGTTGTATGGGACGGGCTCACGGCTGGTGAGACCTGATCGCGGGAGCGCGCACGACCCGACGTCCAGTGCGAGCGGACGCCGCTTAGCGGGCGCGAGGTCGTCTGCGCTGCAGTAGACGTTGTCGTTGAAGAATTATAGGCGGGGTCGCTTCCCGCCTGTGCGGCAACGACCGCAAGCGTAAACGCACTGCTCGCCGCCATTATCCACCAGGCACGTCTCATATCGATAGCGTCATTGAACAATGACTCCACGCTGAGTCAACCGAGGACCCTCCCCGCCTTCGAATGAACCAATGGCAGCATGACGTAACGCCGTGCAGTTTGCCGGCTCTGAGTGGCGCAATCCGCGCGGACGGTCGCGAATCGTGACGGTACGCGCGCGCGTCACGATGAAGAGCAAGGTCCTGCTGATGGGCAAGTCCGGGTCTGGCAAGACCTCCATGCGGTCGATCATCTTCGCAAACTACCTCGGTGCGTATGCAGTGTGTCGCGCGGGAACGATCCTGACGGGTCGTTGCAACAGCGATCGGCACGCAGCGCCTGCTGCCGACACTGGATGTCGAACATAATTACGTACGCTCCGCGATATGGCTCGCAAGCTGTCCGCTCATTTATCCATGCACAGGTACGATTTCTTGGCAACCTCGTTCTAAATCTGTGGGATTGCGGAGGTCAGGACCGGTTTATGGTATGCACAGGATCAATGGGATGATGTCATCTCTGAGCTGACGACGCTGTAGGAGAATTACTTCAAATCACAGAGGGACCATATCTTTCGGAACGTTGAGGTTGGAAGGAATTCAAGGTTGCGCTTGGCGGGCACGCTGAGCCGGTTTGTTTCCAGGTTCTGATTTACGTCTTTGATGTAACATCCAAGGAACCCGCAAAGGACGTCGAGTACTTCCAGGAATGCCTAGAGGCTATCCGAAGCAAATCGCCTCAGGCGAAGATTTTCTGCTTGATTCACAAGATGGACATGATTCAGACGGATGCCGCCCGAACGCGGGTGTTCGAAGAACGCCAAGGAGAGTTGACGCATATGGCCGGGGAGCTCGACCTGATCTGTTTCCAGACTTCCATATGGGACGAATCCCTGTATAATGCTTGGTCGCGAATCGTGTACACCCTAGTCCCCAATATTGCGCTGCTGGAACGCCAGTTGGCCAAATTCTGCATGGTAACGCCATGTTACGCCTTGCCGAGGCATTTCTGACGCGAGGCATGTTCTGAAGATTTGTGACGCTGATGAGGTTGTTCTTTTCGAGCGAGCCACGTTTCTTGTCATATCTCACCAGCACCAGCGAGAGCACTGGGATAGTCACCGCTTCGAGAAGGTGTCGAATATTGTCAAGCAATTTTCTCTGCTCGGGCGGTTCGAAGGATGGCGGTTCGACAGCATCGAGATCAAGAACTCCCGATTCACCGCCTTAATATCTCCATTCACGCCAACGGTGTGGTCGTTGCAATCCGTCAGGATATCGTTCTGAGCCTTTGGATGCGAACAGACTTTCATCATGCTGATTATGTCGGATCCACGAATCCAGGCGGCTGCGACCGTGATGAACATTAAAGTGGCGCGCAAGGTGTTCACCCGGTATTGCGCTGTTGGTGCGGATGAATGATGTTAACGCAAGACGTCTCCATGTAATGAACAATTCCTGGATGCCTTCATCTCTGAGGAATGTCATTCTTCGTTGCCGGTTAGCTGGTTGGCGCGGTCGTTTCGAGGTGGCAGTGGGCGCGTGTTAGAGACCTTGCATAATGCTGCTACCGCATACATGATGCTGGGGATGCAGGGTTCTCCGAACGTCAACATGCACCTCGCATAAGACTACGTTGTGAGCGGTACATTCTCACCGACGCTAAACTTTCGTGCAGTTGGCAAAGCACGACGCCTGCTTGCAGGGATCGTGTGGTAAACGAAGGCCAAGACAATCCTGCAGCGATAACTTTGTCTGGGTGGTCTCTACATCAGTAAAGGGGCGCTTCCGGTGGAGCTTGCTACCTAGTTCTAGGCGCTTTCTGCGCCTCGCTCTGGTTACGCGCACCACAACACGGCGGCCGACATTTGGTAAGATGGCGATGTTTGTCCTCCAGCGCGTAATTTAACGTCACCTCAGGAATTCGTAGCGAATATCGAGCGCGCCCCTTCAACCGGGCATGCACACTGGAGGTACAGGTCGAGACAATCGAGCAAGGGTCGAAACGGCTCAAGGTTGGGTGCTCTGTCGGCACTCCCATGTTCGACGCTAAGAAGCGAATGTGCTAGCTTGTCAGTGTTGCCACCGTGAACGTGTTCGTTATGAAAGGAACCCGATCGCACCCTACTGAAGCGCAGACGCAGGAATTTCATTGAACGCCGGATCATTCCAGTTGCCGCTACGAGTAGAAACCGTTCGCCCAGAGGATGTTTTCATGGCATCCTCGTACGACAAGACGCCGAAGAGTCAGTAGGTACTGAAGGGGGCCATGTCGCATGATAGGGGCACCAGGGCTGATGGGTTGTTGAACAGTCCCTGGCGCGTCCGTCCTGGTCCGGATCATGTCTGCGGCCAAGTCGGCCGAGCTCGGCAAGGACATGAGCACGGCGAACGTTCCTGAATCGGAATGGGTCAGTAGAAAGCTGGTCGTCCCGGCGGCCCCGTCCCTTTCCAGGTACGAAACCGCTTGGTTGCATGAGACGTCGTGTTTTCTGTCTCTGAGTCGTGTATGGAAGGGCGTATGATTCAACGCGATGTGAAACGTCAAAGTTCGATGGCGGTTGTACAATATCAACGCGCACAGGATGCGATCCTCGTGGATGGCATACTGGAGCAAGTGGATCCAGGGGGCAAAGACTTGTCGCAGGAGAACGAGGCCACCGTCAAGGCATGGATCGAGAACCAGTTCACTGCGCTGTCCAAACAGATGGGCAGGAATGTTCCCCAGCGTATCGATCTATCGACGCTGCCTACAATGTAATTGTTCGGTACCTGTAAAGCGTCCCTGACTGCTTCGCGCATAGGTCGGGGATGGCGCTCTTCTCCCGTCCGTCATCTACACGGTATCGCCCCCGGGATCGTTTTATGGCGAATACCCGCTGACCGAAGACGTTCAGCTCACTGCGCAGTGGGATTGGGATAGTCTCCTGATGGCCCCAACCTTCCTGGGCGGGTACACACTGTTCCGTGACGTTAAGTACAGCGAGGTCGCACATTGCATCATCGACGTTCGACTGCTAAAGCGCGCCAACCAACCCTCCATTCAAATCTTCGGGTGGACCGTCTTGCAATTATTCGACGATGACGGGTACACCAACATGGGGTCGTTTCAGCTTCCATTGTTCAAAGGCCTGCCTGACCCTGACATTCTCGAAATGATGAGGGCTGAGCCTTTTGCGAACGTTATCAAGCGGGAAATGTCAAAGGAAGGCAACAAGAAGCGGAAAGCGGCCAAGAAGCCATTGTTCGAGTTCCTGGAACCATCATCGGCTATGGTTCGCATTGCGGATTCACTGCTGGAAGACCTGGCGCCAGCCAAGTTGAGCTGGCTTCGGCCAGGACCAGGCGAGCAAGGGTGGCATTTTTGGCCAGAAGCCGCAGAAGCTCTCGAGCCTCATGTCGACGGACGACCAGTTCGGTGCTGAAGAGTCGATCGTAATGCGACAGGTCTTTGATTATACACCGCCAAGCGCCCTTTGTCCAGTGGTACCGGAAGGTATGTATGTATGTAGGTAATTCCAAGTATAGAACCGCTACCCGCGCTGCGGCATCCGAGGTCCGCCTCCGCGACGCGATCGAATTGCTTGAACCGCCGCTGTGGCATCGACTGAGAACCAGTGTGACACGACACCCCGATCCTTACAGGTGAAATGTCCAACGGCAATCGCGCGCATCGAATTGCCTTGTCGTCGGGTATTCTTCTGACGGTCGTCCTGGCCGTTGGCATCATCGATGCTGCCACGTTCATATCCAAAGAGGGTGCTGAAGTCGTAATCGACGATGTTACACCTCTCGCTCAACATTCTCGTACGATACAGCGTATGTTTGAAGATGTCGGCGACGTCGGCATCGTTAAACTGCCTATCATCGGTAGCCATTTACGCCTGATCGTTGATTTTGTCACTAGCCATTTCCCGTTGGAATACTTTCTGGTATGTCAGCGTACCATGTTGTTAACCTCGGTACCATCTCATGCTTTCCTCAACAGGTTGATGACGCAGCAAACTGGCTCCTTAGTAATTTCGACGAAGTGGAACACGATGGCACAGTGGGTGACTTTGTACAAGCCCTTGATTACATGAAGATGCGTTCGTTGCCGGTCACAATGGGTTGGATGCTGCGACGACGATTCCCCGACTGGTTGGACTGTTCGACAAATCGCCCTGCGGTTCGCGAACGCCCACATGCATACCATTTAATAGCAGGCCCCATTCGACTTTATCATCTGGCTAAGGAGCTCAGGCGCAAGAAAGGCGAAGCTGAGGAAATATGTAACCTTGTCGTTAGCGGCAGCAGTGCCTCGCACATCGACGTCCAGCAATGGTCTTCTCTCGGGAACGTACTGCACAATGCCGTACACGGTGGTGAAGAATTCGTTGTCGAGATGCTTCTGCTTCTGACCGGCTTCAATGTCAACGCTCAAGCCCGCGATTCCCGTGATTGGGGAGAGACGCCTCTGCATTATGCAGCCAATGGAGCAGATTCTGCCATCGTACGGTTGCTGCTGCAACACCGCGCTGTTGAAGTCAACGCAATGGGCGACGGTAACTATTTCGCTCCTCTGCATCTGGCCAGTTTGGGCGGCACGGTCGACGTCGTCAGGGAGCTGCTGAAACATCCAGGCATCAATGTCAACATCGCGTCTACCGGCCAGGACCAATCGACGCCGCTGATATTGGCCGCTCGACAAGGTCGTGCTGGTATCGTCCAGGAGCTGCTGAAGGCACCCGACATCCTCGTCAATCAACCAACGGCCGCCGCAGTCTTGTCGTATTGGTGGACACCCTTGCACTGGGCCGCCCATCAGGGTCATTTCGACGTTGTCGACGTGCTGGTGACTGACGCCCGCACTGAGATCAATCCGCGAGATTCACTTGGCCGTACTCCACTTACGCTGTCCCAGGGGAGCGAGGCCATCGCTGGCATGCTGCGTGCCCATGGGGCCATCGTCTGAAACACGGTGTGGTCGCCAATACAGACTACAATATAGTCAACTATGACTGATCGCATTTCAATGGCCCGTTCTCGGTCGAGCAAGCGATGCCGCCTTGATGCTGAAGGAAGACACGACGTGGGATGCGAACGCCGGCGCGGCAACTGTGGCGGTCAGTCGCCAGAAGACTGCAAACGAAGCCCCACTTCATATCTACTGCGAGCGTAACGATTTTAGACTGCCGAGGGCGTGAAAGAAGTCGACCCGAACATCGTTACGCCCGCAGTAGATATGAAGTGGGGCTTCGTTTGCAGTCTTCTGGCGACTGACCGCCACAGTTGCCGCGCCGGCGTTCGCATCCCAGGTCGTGTCTTCCTTCAGCATCAAGGCGGCATCGCGACATGGGCGACCCCGACAGCGGCGTGATCATCCGCGATTCAGCTTGAATCCTTCGAACGCCATTGTCGCGCGCCAGACGTCGCGATACCGGACACACTACCACCGAGAGGAACGTCCGCGGCTGTTAATTCGATATTACAGATTACGTTAATCACTGCGGGACGTCGTGTCCGTTGGCAGAGATCGTTGAATGGTGTTCGGAGATGTCACGATCTTCACCTGATCCGTCTATACTCGCGGAAATATGTCGACTCGTGAAGGAGACGCGCAGATACCGCGATAACGTTCGTTGGCCCTGCTTTTATCAGGGACGACTGCAAGCTCGAGATCCTCCAGACCCTGTATGATGCACTCGTAGCAGGCCACTTAGGCTTCTGGAAGACACTTCGCTTAGTACAACGTCTCCTCGGCGCCGGAACAAGACCCGTTAACAGGACGGCCGTAGTGTCAGGCGTCGCCCTAATGGCGCCGGACTAAACGGTTGGCGATCGCGATAACGAAACGAACTCCTGACCCATTGAACGGCACTGTCGGTCTGTTGGGACGGCGGGTGAAACAACCCTATTGTAGCGACGAACGTTGCCCATTACATACATTGTGCTCTGCAACAATGTGGCGACGTTTGGAAGGGACAGCACAGAGTGATTCAGGACGCCGACAAATAGGTCGCCCAGCAACCTGGAGTGGGCAAAGGCAGCAGAAACGCTGACCGAGCGATTGACACCGTCGCTGGAGCGGGGCGTGGCCGAACCAGTAAGGCGACAGCGCACGCAGGGCACGACCAGGAGCGGCAGCGGCACCAGGCTCACACAAAGGGTCATGCTGCCCATCGACAAGTGTGTATTCTATTATTACTAAGCGATCCAAACGGGGCCTTCTTCGCCGCCTGAAGGCGTCGCCAGTTATCCCATGACGTTCTTGTAGCACCTCCAGCACTTGCACCGGCCGCGATCCACACAGCGGGCGCTGGTCTCCATCAGCTGTCGGGTGCGGGACTGGAACCTGGCCCCCCAGCGCTTGCACCGGACGGCGCACCCGATGTCCATGTTAGCAGGCGCCATGTTATCAGGCGCACAGCCGCCGATCAGGTAGTCCACGTTCTGCACGTGGCATCGCTTGGCGGCAGCGCCTTCGACCAGCAGCACCAGGAGGCCGACGAGAACGACACCGCGTGACAGCGCCATGAACCTGCCGGCCGGGCGCTGCTATGAAAGCGGAGATCGTTCGCCGACCTCCGACAAACGTCGACCGGCCAGTGACTCGCATCGATCGCCGCGCGAGAGTCGGGGGCGGGCATGGTCGGTCAGTGCATGCACCAACCTGAGACTGAATGCAGGCGTGAGAGATCGCGGTGGGGCGTCGGTCGTCGATGACCTGAGGCGCATGGCGCGCCTGCTGCGATTCGCCCGGGGCGTCAAGCCCGACTGCGTCGAGTTCGTCGTCGAGATCCACTCGCTGGCGCTGTCGGCGAAGTCGTCCGATCGGATCCAGGCGGTCGTGATGCGCGGATCGAAGACGTGGTCGACGTTACCGGCCAACCCTACCGATGTCGGCCAAGGGTGCCGGTTCGTCTGGCCGTCCCCGGTCCGGATGACGTCCAGGATGTACCCCGCCAAGAAAGGCGCCACGAAGTACGAGGCGAAGAGCGCCAGGATCGTCTTCAAGAAGGTGACGAAAGGGTCGGGGAAGACCGTCGGCGAGGTCGAGGTCAACCTCGCCGAGTTCTGCGATGCGTCGACCCAGTCACGGCAGCAACGTCGATTGACAAAGTGCTCCGACAAGGAGGCACAGGCTGACATCAGCATTGTCGCCAACACGCTCACAGACGCGTCCCCATCGCAAATGTCAGTGCCCACCTGCACGCTGGTACCGAACGTCTGACGGTTGCCTGACAGCGACGAGGATACGATGGCCGCGCCCTCGCAGATCTCCCCAGAACAGAGCCAGGTCGAACCCGACGAGGTGAAGCCGCAGGAGGCGACGCACGCGAAGGTGGCCAAGCCGCTGCTCGACGAGATTAAGCAACGCCAGGCGCCGATCCCGGCTGTGGTCATGACTGGTCCCGCTGGGAACGTGAACAACGTGTCTCACCCGTCGTCACCACGAGCGAAACCCGATACGGAAGGTGAACGACGGGGCCCAGCTCCTGACGTGCCATCGAACAAGGACGTCGACGACGCCCCGATCAAGCCGACTGACCTTCACAATCACCTACCTGCCGTGGAGAAGGTGGACGATGTACCCGAGGAGTCGCACCGGACAACGGGTAAGAGCGACGACGACTCGATACCGTCCCGAAAGGACGACATGGACATGCTGATGCCATCGTCGTTCGCGTCCTTCACGAGCATTGCCGTCGGCAATGCCATCGTGGCGCATCGTGAACCAGATCCTGACATGATCGACGACAACGACGTGTTCCTGCCAAACAAGGCCGACGTCATCGACATCGACCTGGCGTCGTTGGGGCCCACGAAACACGTCCATGACGACGTCGTCCCGGAGCCGCCGGTCCCGAACGACGCCGATTTGGGGCGGGCGCTGATGCAACGTGACAAGGAGATCGTCGGCCTTCGCAACGAGCTGGCCGTCGAAGCGCAGGACCACCAGGACGAGCTTCACAAGGTGCGCATGGCGGCGCAGATGCAGATCGTTCGGCTGGAACAGGACCTGGCGGACCGGGACGCCGAGCTGACCGCGCTGCGCGCCAACACTGCCACCGTCCAGGGCCTGCTCCAGGCCAGCAACGACCGTATCGAGCAACTCGTCGCCGATATGCGAGCGGCGGCGGTGAACGACAGCAACCTGTGCGCCCAGATCAGTACGCTGGAGAACGAAATCGCGAGGTACCGGGCGGAACTCGGCGTTAACGGCCACGAACACGTGGAGGACATCGTCGCCTTCCAGGATGCTCGATACGAACGGGCCGAACAGGTCAACCGAGGCCTGCGGATGACGCTCAGGAAGCTCCATGATCAGTTCCTGGTGGCTGAACAGCAACACGAAGCGCTCCGGGTCGGCCTGGAGCGAGATGTGGCCGACCTTCACGCGAAGATCGCGTCGATGCAGAGCGATGCCTCGGCGTGCCACGCCGAGCTCGAGGCGAAGGTCACGACCCTGAAGGGGGAGAACGACCTTCTGAAGGCGGCACCCAACGAGCTGGTCGCTGACCTGAACGAGCGTCTTCGAATCGAACAGGTCGCGATGCAGTCCATGAAGGACCTTGTTCGCGAGCTCCAGCACCAGATCCAGGTTGGCAACGACGCGCTTGATGCCCAGAAGGTCAACGAGGTCGCCATTCGACATGAGCTCGCCGAGCAGCGCGATAGGACCACGTCGCTGGAACAGATCAGGGTTCGCCTGCAGACCGAGCTCGACGTCGCCCAAGCCGCACTCGCCGCCCTGCAGAAGAAGCTCGACGATTCGAACAGCCAGATGCGGAACAACGAGGCCGACCTGGGCGACCAGCGGAGGCGCGTCGCTGACCTGCAGGCGGAGCTTGCTACAGAGCGCCAGACGACGTCAACGCAGCACGCAGCGATCGTCGACCTCGAGCACAAGCTGATCGAGGCGAGCACTCGTGCTGGACGCCAAGCGGCGGACTCGCAGCGCGTCGAACAGCTCAACGTGTCCCTTTCCGACCTGAACATGCAGTTGGCAGCGTCTCGGAAGACGGTCGCCGAACTCGAAACGGCGCTGCAGCAGGCGACCGACGATCTAGACCAGGAGCGGCAAGCGCTTCGTGAGCAGCGCTCGGAAGCGGAACGCCTGCACGAGGAGATGCAGCGCGAGTGTGACCGTCTCCAGAACGAGCTCATGTCGTATTCGACATCGCGTGACGATACCGACAAACGCGTCAGCACACTGACCGTCCAGGTGGACGATTTGGAAGCGCAGATCGCGACGATTCGCGCGGCCTCAGAGCAGCGTGCCACCGCCCTTCAGGACGCGGTCCAGGTTGCACAACGGCAGCGCCAGGAGGCGGAGACGCTTGCCGAGAACGCGACCAAGGAGCTCGCAGCCGTCAGGAGTGATCTGGAGGCACAGCGAAACGTTAACGGGAAGATGGTCGCAGAGCGTTCGTCGCTGGAGGGTAGGCTGTCGACAAGAGCGAAGGCGATCGAGAGGGCCGAATCCGAGATGGACCGCCTCCAGGCGCAGCTGAAAGAGGCGAACGACGCGACCGGGAACCTTCGAGCGCGACAGCAGGCGCTGGAGCGCGAACTGAACGAGAAGGACGCCGAGCTGAAGCGGGACCGGGACACGGTCGCCGGCCTCGAGCAGCGCGTCGAAGCGATGCAGGTGGAGGTCATCGCGTCCCAGGCGCGCGCTGCGGATCTCCAAGCGCGCCTGGCGACGTCCGAGGACGACCTGCGAGCGGAGCGACAGCGAGTGGCCGACAGTCGCAGTGCCCACGCGCGCCTGCAGGCCGACCTGCAAGCGCTCCAGGCTCGCATGACGAAGGAGATCGCGGCAATCAACGACGCTGCCGAGGCGGTGAAGACGGCCGACGCTGCACGAATCGCTGAGCTCGAGCAGCGCGTTCAGCAACTGCAGGGGGACCTGGAGCGGCAGAGGGCCGGGCTGTCAGCCGCAGAGCAAGACGCGTTCAGGGACCTGTCGGCGGCGCAGCAACGTGCGATCCAGCTCGAGCACGACCTGGCGCACGCGAAACGGGACAGCGTTGAGCATGACCGGCGTGCAAGCCGGTTGCAGGGCGAGCTGGACACCGTGAGGCATCAGGCGGAGAGCATCGCGAGGCTGGAACGGGACCTGAGGGAGGCGGTTACAGTCGGTTCCGATCACGAGCAACGCGCCGCTAGGCTGGAGCGGGACATGGAGCAGCTGAGGAAGGAGCATCTGGACAGCAGGGCGCAGTTGCAGCTGGACCTGGTCGAAACGAAGCGGCATGGCCGAGAGCACGAGCAGCGGGTCGAGGCGGTGCAGAGGGAGCTGGCGGCGACGATGGCGGCCATCGACAAGGAGCGGAAGATGAGCGCCGGGCTCCAGGCGGTGATCGACGACCTCCGTCAGCGGATCGACGAACGCGACGGGCAGCACGACCAGCTGCGCAACGAGATGATCCGGGTGCAGGGCGAGCTGGACAATGCCAAGGCCGATGTGGAACGCCTGGCAGCGTCCGAGGCGCGATTGCAGGCCGAGCTTCATGCAGCGTCGATGGGCGTGTCGAAAGCGGACAGGCAGGCGAACGTGATCGCGTCCATGGAGATGCAGATCGCGCAGCAGAAGGTCGAGATTGAGAAGCTGACGGCCGCGCTGGCAAAGACCGCGTCGGCGACGACGATCGCTGCCGGCGTCGACCCTGCAGACGTCTCCAAGCAGGTCAAAGACATGCAGGACCGGCACGACGCCGTCGTCGCCCAGCTTCGAGCCGAACTGCAGCAGTCGAAGGAGATGTGCGTCAATTTCGAGGAGCGCCTGATCAGCAGCCAGGTCCGCATGAGCCTCATGCAGCAGCAGAGCGACCAGCTCGAGGAGCAGAACCGCATGCTAGGTACGAGCGGTCGCCCATGACCCGCACCTGCCCAACGCATCGCCGCCCCTGAACTAATAATTGTGCACACCCCCCGCAGACGCCGTCATCGACGACATGGTCAAGAAGCAGGTCGCGCTGACCACGAAACGGAAGACGTAAATACAGACGTCCAGGTCGCCGGCCGCAGAGGCGCAGACCGAAGCCACCTTGTCCGTTCGCTGATTTTGCCCCCCGCGGCACGCACGCACCACTGCCTGCCCGCGCCTGGCGTCGTCGTCGTGAACGCGCGCGCACACCATCTGATTCTGGCGGGCGCCCGGCGTCGACCCACCCGGATACCGCATCATCGTCCATCATCGTGTCCGCTCGGCGATGTCCGCGGATCCGGCTGCCTCGGTGCAGGCCTGGGCGTCGTCGATGGGCTGCCCCGTGTCCGCCCCGGACGGCGTCGCGCTGGGCCGCCTGGCACGCGGCCACGGGGCGCGCCTGCTCCGTCTCCTCGTGGAGCACGTGCGACCGACGCGACAGGTGGCGCACGTCAACGCCGTGCTGGCGCTGCACGGCGCCGGGGGCGACGACGACGACGACGACGACGACGCCGGCGATGCCGTGGCGAGGTTGCGGGCGGCCCGGGAGCGCAACGACTTCCTGCGGCGGTCGATTCGGGCGACGCAGCGCGAGCTCCAGCACCAGGCCGAGGCGCAGACGCAGATGCGGGAGCGGGTTCGACAGGTGACGATCGGGGCGATCGCGCTGGAGGTCTGCGCGGCCCGGGCGCAGGCGAACGCGTTCGACGGCCTGGCGGTGCAAGTGGGGGCGGCGCTGGGCACGCCCGACGACGACAACGCTGCTGTGCGGCCGGATAGGGTGATGCGACTCGATGGCACAGGGCGACTGCGAGCCTGCGATCCCGTCTCCGATGCGATTGCCAATGTGCACGACGCGTTGACCCAGGACCGTTCCGCCGATGGCCTGCCGCCGGGCACGACCCTGCCGACGTCATCCGTGGTCGATGATTTCTGCAAGGCGATTCAGGGCGAGACGTCGCGGATTCAGGCGTCGGATCGGGGCGACGCCCCCGTCGACGACGTTGAGGGGCCGGGCGAGGAACAGCCGCTGACGCTGCAGGTGCTGATGCAGCAATCCAGGAGCGCTCACATCGACCGGTTCTCGAAGACGCTCCGCGCGCTGAACCGTGCCGCCGACGTCGAGTCGCAACTCGAAGGCGGAGGCGGGGCCTGCTCCACCGTCGTCGCGAAGCGGGCCGCACTGGAGTGCCTTCGGAAGGTCGGCGAAATCGTTGCGGTCGCGTTCATCAGGGTACTGAGGCCTGTTGCCAGCATGTCAGCAGACTGGAGTCGGAGCTCGCCGCCGCGGAGGAGAACCATCGTGTGCTGACCGAATGCGACACGACGATCGCGCGGTTGGACGGGGAGAAGCGTGATCTTCAACAGGCGCTGATGAGGTCGGGACCGTCGTGTCGTGGCTGCAGCGACCCGTCGTTTAATGTGATTGGCGAGCAGCGTTATCAAGGGCAACCGTCAGATGCGGTCCGACCTGCTGGCGCTCTTCCGACAATGCAGTGACCGGGATCGTGGCCTGCTGGATGAGCGCGTATCGACGCTAGCGCAGGCTGTGGAGCGCATGGCGCAGTCGATGCAGGTTGAGATGAAGGCGCTGCTGGGAATCGTTGACGGGATTCAGTGGAGACGATGTGCTCCTGGGTGGAAGGTCGTTGCCGAGGCGTTACAGTTACGCCCCAGCCATACGCCGGAGCCGCTGGCCTTGCTGATGGCGATCGCCAACGTGCACGACCGCAGAGGAATGTTCCTGCTGGAGAAACGCATTGACGGCGGCGCAAGGGATCGTGCGGAACCCGTCCAAGTCTCAACGGTTGACGGTCAGTCGACTCGAATGTCGCATCACGCCTCAGAGTGTCGCTCAGCAATATCGCCTACAGATATCAGGAAAGAGTTTGAAGAGTACAGAGAATTCGTCCAGCACAAAGTCGTGGACAAGACCCTGGCCGACATAAGCGGCAGGCTATGCCAGGCGAACAAGTTGGCCGATTTACATGAGCAGCTGCTGCGGGAATGGCAAGTCGTGGTGCCCACCGCAGCGCGCGCCTCGCGTTAACCATTGCATTGTAGGTGGGAGCAACCGGCACAGTTCACTGTTCCGGAGGAGCAGCGTTCCGGTTTGAATATCAAGCAGTGGATCGAACGGCGCAGGAAGCTCATCGACAAGCTCAGGGACCAGCGGCTCACACTGGGCGCTTCCTAGGCGGATACACTGCATGTATATTGCAATGGTTAACAGGGGTGTTATTAATGGATCCGAAACGACTTGTAGCTAGTTAAGCCTACGTGTAGGCCTCCGGCTTCAGAACGCCTATGAACGGAAGACACCGGTACTCTGCCATTGTACGATCAGTCGGGCGGAACGGGAAATTCGTTAACACGGGGTTCCATACCTCGGTGTAGGTCCATCCCATAACCAACAACGAACTCATCGGGGCATTCCCACCCAATGTAGTCGACTTTGACGTTTACGACGCGCTTAACCGCCTTATCGAGAAGGCATGCGATTCGGATCGACTTGGCCTTCTTATGCTCGAAGTGCTTCTTCAGCCAGTGCAGCGTGTTGCCTGTATCGATGAGATCCTCGACGATCAACACGTGGCGTCCTTCCGGGTCAATCGACAGATCCTTCTTCAGCATTACCTGCATGGAACGCTACCGTAAACGAAAGCCGATGGCCAGCAGCCGGGTCCACATCGCACCGTTCCCGAACTTTGTGTGCCGTGGTAAGACGACAACGCCATGAAGTCGAGCTCATTCGGAACCGTGACATAGCGCAGCAGGTCGGCGCAGAACATGACCGCTCCGTTGAGCAACCCGACAGCGATGAACTTCTCCCCCCGGTAGTCTATACGTGCAGAGGTTACGCCACAGATGTCGGTGACCGATTCCCCCAGTTCGGCCGACCTTGACTGATCTGCTGCGCCAGCTCCCTGACGCGGTCCTGTATCTCACACCCGGTCCATAGCACCTTCTCAATGTTCCGGGACCACTCCGGAACGCATGGCCCAATGCTATGCATACCGGGTCACGACCAACTCCAGCGAATTACGCCCGTGCCTACGTCTGAAGTTTCTCCTCGGGCGTCATCTCCGACTCCTCCGCCATCGACGCCGCCTCCAGGCGGGGCAGGCGGCTCTGCAGCATGTTCGAAAAGTCGTGCAGGGACGACAGGAACGCCCTGTCGATGGCAAACTTGTCCGGCGCCATCAGGGTTCGGGGACGACCCCGGCACGGTCACACGCGTCGCTGACTCTCTCCGGGGGCGCCGTGTGCGGTGCGCACTGTCGCGCGGACGCGCCCCCGCCTTCAACTCGGCCGAGCACGCGGTGCATCTCCCGCCGAGCGGGGTATGTATGGACGTTACAACGTGGCGACATTGTCGTTGACGAGGAGTTGCAAGGTGGGCAGGTCGGCGTCCACGGGTACCATGCCGAGCAGGGCGCGCGTCTGCGATGCGTGTTGCTCGAGCTGCGCCAGCGCCGGGCGGAACACGTTCACGTATGCGAGCGTGACGGCGGCGACAAACCCTGGGGCCGACGTTATCAGCGACCACGGTACGAACAGCGGCAGAGAAGCGTACCGGCGACCAGGAACAGGACCAGGCGTCTGAATTGCTGCATGGACGCAGAGGACAGGCTGTCGGAGAAGTCGGCCTCTGACACGCGTAACGCGTCGAACAGGTACGATCGCTGCAGGGTATCGACCATGACCAGGTCTGGCATTGACAGCAGCGACGTCTGGACATCGCGGCGCCTGCAATCAACGGCGGCGCAGGTGGCGACGATCTCCGACAGCGCCACCTGCGCCAGGTCGACGTACTCGAGCACGGCGCTGTGCAGGCCGGACGACATGACCCCTGGAGCAGCCCCGTCACGTCGAGGTGTGCCTTGGCGCGCAACGTGCCCACAAACCGTTGTCGAACGATGGGCAATGCGGCGCCTGTCCGGTGGCGTCGATACACGCCGACTGATACAGCAGCCCGTCTTGCAGCGTCGACGTATCGTACACGGTGCCTGATACGGTTGTTAGAACGTCGACCTCAGAGGCCGGACGACATCGCCCGTACCTGGCATTTGCGGCATCGCACTGCCATACGTCAGCTGTCGATGCAGATGGGCGAACTCGTCGATCTTGTCCCGCACCTACGCCGTCATGAGTCAGTCAGGGTCGCCCCACACCCAGTTTCGAAGGCCATACGGCTCCCGGCGACGTCTGCAGGAAGGTCGAGGTCGGTGTGGCGAGCACACGTAGGAGCAGCGCGATCTCTAAGCAGGCCAGGGACCTGGTCATGCCCGGATGAGTCGCGAACGGCACCCGTTCACATGCCAGTACCGATCGGATGACGCCTGGACCTGCGGTGGCGCCAGCTTCATGGTGCCCGAGATGTTCGCGTACGCCGCGTACCACAGGACGATCAGGAAGACGACCATCAGGATGAACGGCAGCGCCAGACGCGCCCACATCTGCCACAGGTGGGCGTACCGTCGCTGACGCGCCGCCCGCGTCAACCGCTCCATCTGCGAGAACGTTCGCTCTGTGCCAGTACGACCGTCAGTAACAGCTTCCTGCCAACCGACCCGGCAACCCGACCTTTCATAGCGGAGATCCCGTTCTCCAGCATCGCCTCCGTACCCCCAGCTCGAGCCGACGCTCTCGACAACTTCTTGCCAACGATCTGCATTGGCACCTGTACGACCACGTTTGAATGCAAATGCCAGCTCCTGTTGATGCGTTGCCGACCTTGAGGAACTGGCCAGCGACCTTGTTACGGATGGTCTCGACGTGGACGATGGGGTCGCGTAGCGTGATGACGCAAACGCAGGCGATGGCAATGGTGATGGTGACGGCCGCGATCTGGGCACCTGTCTGCATCGACGCGACCTGACTGGCGGCGTCGCTCTCGAACCCAACAACACTGGCGTCCATCCGATCCAGGACGCTACCGACGAACGACGTACGCAGGACCTGTACGTACGTTAAGTAGGGGCACACTGCACCTGTAGCAGCAACACGGTACCTCGTCCAAGTCGGAGGTGACATTGGACAGCGCCACCGTCGCCACCTGGACGGCACGTCGCGACCGCGCCACCACCAACCGATCGATGTCGAACAGCGAGTACGACACGTTGACGACCGACACGTCGACAACGTCGGTGACGTCAACGCCCGTCCCGAACACGACCCTACCACCAGCGTATACCATTCATGTGTGTACGTTCAAACCATCACCGTTTCTGACCCGTTCTGCGACATGGCATTGTAGGAATCAGTGGCCAGATTTGAATCCACGTTCACCAACATGGTCGCGTACGTGCCCAGGTCCTGCAATGTGGCCGACAGGGTTGCCGCTCTGCCACGATGGTGAGATTCGACAACCAGCAATGGCACGACGTTACGGGAGGATGCCCTGCTGGATGAGTTGCAGGGCGTGGGCGTCGCGAGCAATGCTGACCATGGCGATACGACGGGTACCCGCCAGGCTGACGTACACGTTACGGGCGACGAACACGGTCAGCAGCGTGCTGTTGACGTAGGCGATCAGGACGATGAACAGAAGGATGACGACGATGGCGGTCCCGATCACAACCCGACGAACGCGTCTGATCGGTGCCGGCGATCGGCCTAGGACTTCCTGTCCACCAACACTGATTACCAATGACACGAAGAGATGCCCAACGGACACCAGGTACCCGTCGCCAGATCGCGTCAATGTTGCTGAGGTACTGCCATCGTGCAGTGGATGTGTCAGACAGGCCCGACGCCGCCGACGAGCGTGCTGGCAAATCCTTCGCGGTGGAGGGCCCCGATAGGGCCGCCTCCTGAACGGTGGGTGTTGCCGGTCCAGCGGCCCGTCCCTGAACGGCATCATCTTCGTCGCTGGCAGACGGTTCCAACGATGGTTCTTGTTGGGACGCGCTGTTTTCCAGAGGCTGTTCACTGCTGACGCTCGTCTTATCATCACCCGGGTCGCTATCGTTGTGCTCCTGGACGCAAATGAGTATTTGGGGGGGGACACGTGCTGTGAAGGACATACCGCCCGTTCTTCATCGAGGCGCTGCAATTCAGCCAGGTACCGCGAGGCCAGCACCTGGTCGGCAGCGTAATCGGGCCCCAATTGCGCTGCCGCGGTTCCCTGTTGCCGGTCGGCGTCGTCGACGACTGTTAACGTGACATGATCGACGTGCAGCGACTGCCCATAGGCAACGGTTCTATCCACCTGAACACGACATTGCCGGTGGTTCCCAACTGACATCGAAGCAACAATCCTGCACGTCGTCAGTTCGTCCATGGCATCGACGTGGGCGGCACCACGAACCCGTTGGGCGCCAGTAACGCGTCGCGGTCAGTGAAATAGTTCGGAACGAGATCCGTTATCTGACACCTGAAATCAGCATTGCGGCCGTAGGTACAATACGGCGCTGACGTTGGATTGGGGCGTACGCCCTTGCCAGATGGTGTCGATGCCTTCACCGACAGCGTAGACTCGCCCGTTATCGTTGCCGACGATGAGCAGGGCGGATTGCGACCCCGTTTCCCTCGCGGACGATAACGACGATGCTATCGAAGATCGTCGCGAGTCGATAGTCCAATGGTGTGCCCCCTCGGCACGTTCGGTCACAATGGCCAGGACGGCGAGCGACGATCCGAACTGTGAGAAGGCGCGCAAGATGACGCTAACAGGCAGTAAGTGCCCGTTAGCATGCAGGGCAAGCATCCGGATCTCGCCATGATTCAAGAGGGCATGCCGCCCTGCTCGTAGGTTACCTCTCATCAGAGCTAGGCATCCGTCAGTGGACTGAACCTTCTCAACCGGTTTGGTGTACCATCGTGCACGTCAGCATACGGCGGCGGGATGAGCATGCCGATATTAGAGCCAACTAGATCGCGCTCGGCCTGCCCGAACATGGTCTGGAGCCTGTGGTTGACTTGCAGGATGCGACCTATGGCGTCGTTGAGCAGAGGACCATCGCGAGGAATCTTGATCAACCTTACCAAACGTTGAATCTGCAATCGACACGACGACGACGCCGTTCGACTCGGCCCCGAGAGCATCCTTGAACCTTGCCACAGTGACGTCATTGCCATGTTGGAAATCACCTGCAGCAGGATCCCCTTCGGTATTCAAACCGCTATGCCGCGTCTGCCATAACGAGGATTGGACCGCCGTTGACGACTGAACCTTCCTAGTACCTGTCGCAGGGTGCTGGGCGTGGTGGCGACGTTGGGTTTCGCTGCGTGCCGTTCCTGTTTAAGCAGGTCGTGAACGCGACTCTCGATGACGGCCGCCCGGCCCTCATTATGCGGTTCGAACTCTCGCAGAAAGGACACGAACCGAAGCATGACGTTCTGTGAACGCGTTCACAAGAGGAACATAGGGGCCATTCGCAGACGTACCGTGTCAGTACGTCTGAGTTTGATGGCGTTATCGTAGTGCGACTGGGCGCTGATGGCCGCTCGTCGAATGTGCAAAGCATGGCGCTGGATATCGTCTAACGCAGGGTCGGGCTTTGACAGCTCCCTCCAGAACCTGATGACCGGGTCAGATCTGGACTCGCTGATCACAAGCCTTCGTACGCTAGCTGAAGGTCTGTAGCACGGTCATCGCATGCGATGGCATTCGTGGCATGCATTTCACCGAACACGTAGGCGACAATCTCCCGCGTGCATGCCTATGGTCACAAAGACATTGGCAACGCGAATCGCCCGGGACAAATGGTGGGACCGACATCGGCCATCAGCGTGTCCATGGACAGGGATCGTTGCCTGTATATCAGGAATTGGACGTCGAGCAGAGGCACCAACGCGTCTGCCTTCTCCAGCAGGTTGTAACCCTGTGTGATTCGGGAACCCATTGGAGTGCGCCTAATGCCAACACAGACCGACCGACCTGATACAGGTTGCCGACAAACTCAAATGTGAATAGCGCCTAACGAGGTGAAACTCTAAGAGATAGGACGAGAAGGACGGATTCGACTCGATCTGACCTGGAACCAGATGAAGAGCGGACTGTCGTGGAACTTTCCACAAGTGTCGCCGAACAATGCACCGACTTCTTGGACGGCGGCCGTCTGAGCACTAGATGCCTCGTCCCGGCTTGCATCCTGCAATGCGAACCGAGCCCGCATCTCCACCTCCAAACTAGGCTGCCGTCGTTGGCGACTGATCGTTGACAATGTCGTTCCCCTCCGACCTGTTCTTCAGCTTGTCGAAAGGCGTTGCCAGAACCTGCGCCCGACGCATATGCACCAGCACGTAAGTAACGACGACGACGACAGGTGAGGTCGCAATGAACGCCAGCGTTGGCCCGAGGCCTGCTGTCGTCGACTAGACGATCATCGTCATCTCACCAGACGGAAGATCCGTCAACGTGAACGCATACCTCGGCGTTCGTAACCAGCAGGCAGATGGCCGCCCAGGTCACCATCCACAGGAAAGCCGCCCGAGCGACAACGAATTCAGTCCTGCGGCATACCGATGGTCAGCAACGGCAACTGGACATTGTTGTCGTTCCCCCTGCCTATAAAACGGAATGTAACTGGTATACGCGAACGCTGTCCCAGCCGACGCTACGCCAACCAGGGCAAGGACGACGTTCGGCGTCCATGACGATTGCAGCAGGACGGCGACGAACACGGTTCGAAAGACGATGCCGTACAACAGCTCGAACCGAGAATGCGCTGGAATCATCGGTAACTTATTAATAATACGCGCATGAGAAGCGAAACGAAACGAGACGTACGTCGGGCCAGAGGGTCACGTGACGTGGACAGGGCGACATCGTAATTGGTTACCAGCATAAGGGCGGTGGCCAGCAACAGAACGATCACCGTGATCAGGGCGACCATGGAGCTCTGAAGGGAGCCGCCCTGGAAGCAGGTCGGGCATACGACAGCCTGTGACCAGGGTCGGCCACTATACGAGAAAGGTGGTGATCGAGATACAGACCTGCAGCAGGGGGACGAGTAACGGAATGAAGAGAACACTGGTGACCAGGGACGAGCAAACACGCAGGAGTTTGGTGGCCCATGACAGGTGCAATCGCATACGGGTGACGATAACGACAACGGTGACGTTCCCGACGAAGATGGCCGAGATGGTGATCGTGGTGGCCAGGCTCCCGAATACGAGGGTCTGCAGCAGGAACGGCTGCAGAATCGGTGATGCGGCGTGCGCCAACGGAGGGTACCACGGTAGATCAGATGACAACATCAGGCCTGCCATCTATCGGACGAGGGGATAAGAGCAGCGAGTAGTAAGCCTGCTCGCTGACGCACCTGGACGAATTCGACGGCGAACGCGATGGCGATAAGGGTGGGACTGGGTCGCGCCGCTCGCGATTGCATGAGCATGGCCTGGAAAATGGCCTGCGTCGTCGCCGAGTACGACGTCGCCGATGCCTGATGGTGTTGTGTCCGATTTCGGGCATCGCTGCCTGTTCCCCCTCCTGTTCCCCGTCCCGACCATTGCGCTTTCGTTGCCGCCATCGTGTCTGGGACCGGTTGCAGGTCCGTCAGGGACTGTCATGCAGAGTGCAGCCGATCGTTCATGGACGTCGCGCGCGATCGTCCGTGACCAGTGAATATTAGGGCAAGGCGCCGGCATGATTCGCCACATGACAAACAGAATCGTTTGGTATAGTTCGCCACATGACCAACGAAATTTGTTTATAGGTCGTCTTGCTGTCAGGCCGAATGGTGAAATTGTGCGCACGACGGCCACTGTTCAAGGCAGCGCAGCCTCGGGACCTGTGCCGAGCTGTGTAACGGCGGGGCGGGACGGTGCAGCATCTGATGGTTAGTGCAGCATGGCGACGGCAATGTCGGCTAGGCTGCGGGCCAGCACGGATGAGGAGTCGTTCTACGAGTTCCAGGCATGGTCGAATGTGCTGCGACAGCGGCTGATCGCCGAGGAGAAGCGCGTGCGCGATCAGGGGGTCCGCGAGCGGATGAAACAGCGCGCCGAGCAGCGCCTGATGCGAAGGCTCAGCGAAGATCGAGCGGAAGGTGAAGCGTCGATATCCAGGAACGGCGAGCTGTCATCGGTTCCGAACGGCTATGCATCGGAGAGTTCCGGCCACGAAAGTGATTCTGAGCCGTCGGCAGACGAGGGTAGCGAAAGGAATCGAGTCCGGAATCGGCCGACGGTTCGCAAGCGCAAGCTGCTGCGCAAACCGAACCAGACTCCAAAGAAGGCACCGCGACCCATTGCACCGTCGATGTTGTTGGACCCTGTGCGAGCACCGCGCCGCCTGGACTCGTCAGCGACCTGCTGTACACTACTCTAAATTAACTAAATGGCTCTATGTGCTTGCTTTGGCCCACAGGGTAAACCGGGTACGCACTCGACACGGTCTGGCGATTCTGCTGGTGCTCTGTGGATAGGGATAAACCGCCTCCTCACGGTAATGTTACTGAGGAAGCAGGCCAGGGCCGCTCGACGATTGGAAGGCGCAGACAAGGTTGCCACGTACATGAACGATTGTTTGGTCAGTATTCCAACAAGACGCATGAATGACACCGCACGCATGGGCCAGGCGCCGGGGGGTACGATACAGGACGCGCGGCGGGCATCTATCAACACTGTTTATAACGCGGGTATGCACCCGGGGGACTATATGGGCTAACGTGTCGTCCCTGCTGCTGGTTCTGGATAAACCCGCCATACGGATTCCCATAGTACAGATCGGCGGGCGCATAGTCGGCCGTCGCTGACGGATAGGAACGACGGTCAGGGTAGAACGCGTCTTCACGGTACCGTTTCTGAGGAGGCGGTTCAGGGTCGTTCAAACGGCTGGACGGAACTGAATAGCCGTAATCAGGGGCCGAGTACGGATCCACTGGTCGGTTACGATGTCGCAATGGCGGGCCGGACGGCGGTGGTCCTCTTCGATTAGGGTTGCCCAAGGCGGCCAGGTGGACGGTAGCAGTCCGGTCTCGGATCCGTTTCTCGGGCACAGCCAGAGCAGCCTCAGCAGCGTCCGCATCCTGGAACGTGACGAACCCGAACCCTTTACAAACTTGCGTCCCCCGCTCCTTCATGACCACGGCCTCATCGATCTGGCCGAACACGGCAAACGCATTGTACAGGTCGTCATTGGAACAATCTCGGGACAGGCCCCGAACGAACAGTCGTCTCAAGGATGAATCTGACCGCAACGACCTGCGAAGATAGTCCTGGACGTCCGGATGCGTCACGGCCACATCCGTAAGCAGATCCACCAGCCGCGAATGCTCCAACGTTGTCAGCATATCGCGCAGTCGTCCAGCATGGGCCGTGGACGTTGACATTGTCATTGACCCCGCCTTGCCACCGTCCGCTGCGATCGCGTTCTCGTCCGCCGTCATGTTCGCTGCATTCGACGAACCACCAAATGGCCCACAGTCGTCACGGACTTACGAGTTACGACCTGTCGAGCCTGTCGTGGACGAGTCGTGGCCAATCTTCGGCACAAAAAATCTCCAGTCGTGGCACAATATTCTTCTTCGTCATCAGCCCGCTCCCACTTGGACATGGCCATTGTTTCAGTCGACCATGGTCGGGCTCTGGCGTCGATTGCGCCATGTGGCCAGCGGGCGGCCGTATTCGGCCGTGCGCGCGGAGATTGCGGTGGATGGATGTTCTCGTCGACTGCCTCGAGTGCTGTGTCCAAGAGGTGCTATATCAGCGTGGCGTATACGCCCAGGAATGTTTCGTCGTTGAGAGGCACATGGACAACGTGCCTGTGCACTGTCTGAACCCCAAGACATGCCGCTCCGCTCGAGGCTACATTCGCTCTTGGGTACCCACCTTATTGTCTGCTCGTGTGCACTCCTCCTGATACCGTATTTGGAAAGATAGGCTCATTGGGATCATACTTGAGCGCGGGCCATATTCAGACGTTATCCATAGCATTGTACAGCGATGGTCGGGCGTTTGAGGTGCATGACCTTAGATTCACTGGACAATTCAACGTCAGTGACGCCGCAACGACAAGGACGCTGTGCGAACAGGCATCCGACTTACTCCGACGAGTCATGCTGATGCGCGCCACCATGTTGCAGCCCCCTACCGGCACCAAGATCACGTACCGTCTCCTGGCATCGCTGGCATCTGATGCTGACTCCCGCCCGCTCACTAGCGCCACATCTAATCGCCAATGGGTATGCGATGATCGCACCGAACTAGACATGCGACTCGGCGATGCAGATACCGAGGCGACTCCCGTTCGAACCGTTGCCGTTCGCCAGTTCCGAATGGCCATGGTCGCCCGACAACTTCCTCCATAAAATACAAGCACATTCGCCATGAGTACATTGAATTGTCGCGGGTATGCGGCTTGCTATGCGCCTGGCGCCTGGGCCATGGCCGCCTGCTGCTGTTGCATCTGGAGCGTTTCCTCGCGCAACTTCAGGCCGACCTGATTCTGCACCTGCATGTACTTCATCACGCATCGGTCCACACAGCTCATCTCGCCCACGTTCAGGTCCGGGTCGACCATCTTTCCCATGCATTTCGCGAAGCACATATCACTCATCCTACCACACGTTAGTCACAGCACGGCCACGTCGCACACGTTCCCCACCTGTTGAACATATCGGTGACCGCTTCGATCTGATACCGCGCCTCCTTGATGCCCTGCGTCTCGAATTCGGCAGGCACATTGGCCGACGTCGCCGCCGGCGCCGGGTCCTCGGACGCCGTCGGCTTCTTCGACCAGAAGCTCATTGCGGACTGTCCGTACAGTCAAATCTGCAAGACAGCGTCCGTCGTGATTGGCATCGCGACGGCCACGGCTCCCCACTCAACATTCCTAGAGACAGCGGCGCCGTCTGCCAAGTTGAAGCTGCAGAGCGACATCGTCGGCACAATCCAAGTTGCTGTGTGGGTGACGCATGGTCGTGGTCGGGGGAGCGGGCGCGAGCGGGCGCCCGTCCAAGCCACGGATCGGGTTCACGCTGGCCAACGTCGTCGAGGAAGACCATGGCACCCCGATCTACGGGCTGTGCTTCAATGATGTCGACCCCGACCTGTGCGATTGTTTCGCGACGGTTGGTGCCAATCGGGTACGGAGCGTCGCCTTCGCTGCCGCGGAATTGGTGCATGACATTACCGTCCCGGCAGGCGACTGTTTACAGATTGAACGAAAGAACGGGCGCGGTGGAACCAGAGCAGATTTATCGGGATTCCGATGTCAGATGTATTGTGGTAGTAGAAGCACCTGGCTTCCCGACTGACCTCGTGTGAGCACAGTCGAACGAAACCTTCTATACGTGTCTATGGATGGCACACTGGGCCACCGGCGCGCCTCTTCTCGTATGTGCTGGGTTAACCGGAAGTATTAAGGTATCGTCGCATGCCGAACAGATTGCTGTATGTGCTGACTGGCGTAGGTAATCGATTGCAGCACCCGGGCGCCGATCAAGGCGCTTCTCGGCCATGTCGGAGCTGTCAACGAAGTTCGAGCATGCCCGACGAACCCGGTTCTTCTTCTTTCAGTACGCTCGTGACGATGCCTGACGATGCCGTTCCACTTATTTGCCATTGCCAGGCCAGCAAGGATCGGTCTGTTCGTCTATGGAATATCGAAACGACGATATGCGTTGCCGTGTTTAGCGGCGAAGCAGGCCACATGAATGAGGTTCTTTGGCACGCTCCGGGGGGTGAGCACCGTTTGACGAAGTTCCCCAGGTTCTGTCTGCCGATTTCAGTCTTGACGGTCAGCGAATTGTCTCTGGTGGCATGGACCACTCTGTAAAGATTTGGGCTGTTGATGAGGTTCTCCAAGGCTTGATCGAACTATCTGGAACGGTGATGGCTTTTGGTTCTGAGGAGCAGTATGCGTTCGTCTCACACGCACCCATCATTAGGATGCCTACAAGCATAGCGACCTCGATGACTGCAACCTTGCTCGGGCCCCATTCCCGACGAAGCTGTTCCAGTTCCCGATATTCAGCACCGATCGAGTGCATTCCAACTACGTCGACAATGTTCGGTTTTTTGGTGAGCTCTTACGTCCTGCCTGGCCCATTATCGCGCGCCTAACGTGCTCCAGGCGATATGATCCTGTCCAAATCTGTGGAGGAAAAAATCGTCCTGTGGGTACCGTCATTCGAGAGGAAGACAGTCAACGAATCGGTACGTAACCGGTGGCATCATGGTGGGAGTTCCCCTTATCGATGATAATCAGTGCCCCGTCCGCGTACTTCAGGTTGTCCGCGTGCTGGTTCCTCATTGCAGTTGGAATATTCATGTGTCTCAGGAGTGCCTGTACAGTGACTGTGACATCTGGTACGTTCGGTTCTCCTTGGACAGGCCGATGAGATTAGTAGCGACCGGGAATTCGATTGGCAAGGTGTTTATCTGGGATGTTGGCGTGCCCGGCGCCGCTCCTCGTGTCCTGACATCCGCCAAATCGACGCGAACGATTCGCCATGTCGCGTTCAACCATAACAACATGTTTGTTGCATGCTACTCCCCAACAAACTGCTCACTAACACATTGGCCATCGCCAGTTTCTTGGTGGCGTCGTCCGACATTGGGTCTGTCTTCGTATGGCGACGACAGTCGAAGAAAGATAGTAAGGCTTCAGCCGCCTCGGAATAAATGTCTAATGTTGTATAGGGCGGTCCTCATATATATTGGAAGTCACAACTTCTCCATCTTACTTCGTCGACGATGCCGACCGTTTAAGCTTTGTGTAGACAATCTCTGGTGGTTGTGTCCTCATGATCTACAACGGCATGTCACATTGTCTCCCTATTTCCACAGCGCATTGGTCACCTCGGATATGTCGGTAATCGGTCCTCCAAGATACGGCACCCGGGGAGAAGTGCCCTTGCCTTTGACGATGCGTTCACGACCCAGAAGACCTAGGCCATTGCCGTTCTTGTCGAATCTGTGTGCATGCGTCCCTGTGTAGAGCTTCGGGTCCGTCACTTGTTTCACCGGGTCTCACTTCAGCAACCAAGGTAATATTCGAGCCATGAAACGGGACGCTTACATCGTTGCAGAGCTTCTTCCGGGGTGGACTGCTTGCGCTCCTTCGAGAATGTCCTCGGCGGTTGCTGGTCGGTCGGCGTTGTCATCAACTCCAGCGACGATTTGACGCGACGCCCTTCCTTTATCGGTGGCCGAAACGAGAGGCACGTGCCGCCTAGATATTCTCTCAAGCCATCGCACATTATAGACTTCCCCGAAACCTATGTAGGTACTTTGTATTTGATAACCGGAAACGTTTGATGTCCTGGACGCGTGCGCGGTCGCTCATTTAGAAGTCTGCGTCCCAGTTGGTCCCATCATCGATGAATTCTGGGAATTCGTCTTCCTCGTGTGGATATTCCTCGAAGTTGGCCAGATCCATGTTGTTCCTGATCTTCGGTATGATTGGCGCTTTCATCGTTCGGTTGATGAGCGCGTCCCAGTCGAACCCCTTGAACCACGGGTGCTTCTTGATCAGGCGCGCGCCACCTTTGACGGCGCCCAACCGCTTCGCCGCCTTCGGATGCAGCAACCTCTGAATCAGATCGATCGACTCCTTACTGCAATGCTTCGGGAACGATATCGATCCATGCATGATCTTCGCGTACGTCTTCATCGGGTCCATGTCGTAAAATGGCGGGTACGACGCCAGCATTTCGTAGATGAGGATCCCCAACGTCCACCAATCCACAGCCTTCCCATGGCCTTGACCAGAAACGACTTCGGGTGCCAAGTAGTCTGGTGTCCCACATAGCGTCCACGTGTGGTCCTTGACGATTTTCGCGAAACCGAAGTCGGTGATCTTGAGATAGCCTTCGGCGTCGAGAAGAAGGTTCTCCGGTTTCAGGTCCCGGTATATGATATCGCGATTGTGCATGTACTCGAACGCCAGGACAACGGATGCAGCGTAAAACCTTGCTGTCTTCTCGTCGAACTGGATATGCGATCGAAGAACCTGACAGAGAACGCCGGTCAACACGGGCGGCCCGTACGACAATGCCGAATGGGCTTACGGAGAACAGCTCGCCACCCAGACAGAGCTCGATCAAGAAATACAGGTAGTTCTGATCCTTCAGCGTTGCCCGTAGGCGAATCAGGAACGGGTGATTCAGCGACGCCATGACCATCTTCTCCGACATGATGTGATCCTGCTGGCCGAGCTGGACGACCTGGCTTTTGGAGACCTTTTTCAGGGCAAAGGTCTCCCCGGTCGGGATGTACTTGACCAATTGGACATGCCCGAAACTGCCCCTGCCCAGCGTGCCTATGACCTGCAAGTCGGACAGCGCGACGGTCATCATGAGGTTGCCTTCTTCCTGTGGCACGGCCTGCCATGATCCGTTAACCACAGGCATCCACGATCAACGCGAAGTCCACCAGACCTCTGTGCCGCTCTTCAATTCCTTGGAGCTGTAGTGCTCCAGGTTCCTCTCCATGATCTCGGTAAGTGGGCCAAGGACGACGCTGAAAGCGTGCCTGTCGAGAGCCAGGCAATCGACAGGACCATCGACGGCTGCCACTGTCGCTGCTCTTGGTTCCGATTTAAGCAGCGCCCGTTCGCCGAAGAATTCGCCACGTTTCAGTTTCTGGACGACCTGTCGGCCGCCGTCCGCCGACTGAGGATCTTGTATCGATACTTCAACGTTGCCACGAAGAATGACATAGAATGTTTCGCCTTCCGTGCCTTGCTCGACAATAATGGACCCTGTCCGCACCAATCAGCAACGTGGCTGCGAATTGCATATTACATCGTCCTCGTCTACCTTGTGGGAATGACACCTCCTCGAAAGCTTCAGCGGCTGCTGCTCGTTCCGAAGCCGTCAACGACGACAGCAGCGGAACGGACGCCAGGAACCTTTCGTATTCAGTGCGTTTCTCAGATGTCACTTTCATGAGAATTTGCCTGCCTTCCATTCAGCGGGATTTATGCATGGTGGAAAGGACAGGGTTACCTGAATGTCGTACGGTTGACGGCCCAGAGTACGCCCGGCGTCGTAGAAATAACAGATGCCGCTCGTGGTGAATTGTACATCAGGGCGAGTTCTCCAAAAGACGATCCCGGCCCTCGCCCTGCCACCACGTTCTCACCGCCATCCTTCGCCTTGGTGACAACGAACTCTCCCGTCTCCACAACATAAAAGTAGTCACCGTGATCGCCCTGTGGTCGCGTTCACTGAGGTGCTCGTTCCGACCAGTCCATCAACCAGGCAATGTTACCTGCTTGATAACGGCAACGTCTTTGAGCACTTCGACCCTGTACATCTGGGCAACAATTTCCTTGATCTGCCATGTGTCGAGGGTCGTGAACAGAACCTTGGCAGAGGTTAGACAAAATTGTGAATGGACCCGGTTCGGCACGCACATTCTGCGATAGAGCCTTCTCTATGACAGCGCACGTCTCGGGCGATTTGTCATAGATCTTAGTCGCGTTCGTTGATGAAGCGGCTGCGGGCATGTCGTGTCTCATATTCTCGGCGGAAATCGCATTACGCTTCGCAAACTGGACATTCTGCACACCGGACAGATTAGCGGGAATGTCCCCATTCTGTTACAACGTACGCGGACCAGTTTGGATTTTTCGAAGAGCTTGTTGAAATCGTCGGCCTTCAGGACGAGGCAGGTGGTTGGGTCCGACGCGATGATTGTGGCCGCCCTCTTATCGTTGTTGATCAGCGCCGCTTCACCAAAGTAGTCGCCTTCCGACAGTGTCGCAATTGGCACGACTTCGCCGGTATCGGCATCACGTCTCTCCACTTTGGCTACAGTAGGGCGTTAAAGATGGCAAAGTGATGGGGCGCATCGGAGCAACGGAACGGACCTTTGCCTGAACGGATGATGAAGAACTCCTTGCCGGGTTCATCCTGGGTGATGATGGCTGCGCCAGACGCGTACGTCTTCTCGACCAGCGCATTGGCGACTAGGGTGCGGTCGGCATCGGTCAAGTTGCACAGCACCGGCACCTTCTTCAAGTACTGCGATCGTAGTTCGACGTCGGGATCGCTGACCTTTACGGCAGGCGGCGCTGTCTCCACCGACACAGGCGCCTTGGCTTCGCCCTTTGTCGCCGACGCCTGCGGTTTTTCCTTTGCCTCATCCAGTTCGATTTTCTTCGGCGACGTTGCGCTAACGGACACGCCCTTCGTCGACGTGGTTGCCTCGACAGGTGACGGTTTCATCGGCTCGGCTTTGGCGGTTGCCACCTGGTCATGGTGACCGACACAATTGCCCATCACCGGAGAAGAACGCCGATGCAAGCAACCTCAAGGCGACTCCAGATTCTGGGCTAACGACAGGATCAAACAACCCTACCTAGTGCTGCGATCAAAATATCCACGTGAGTACGATCGCTCCTCTGATGGAACCCCACACATCGTGCAACAACGTGACAGCCGACGTATGTATCACGTGTCATAACTTGGACGGCGGGGCATCGACGATTCGCAATGGTGGCGCATGGTACTTGGGTGCGAACGTATTGTACAGTTTCGTTAACGCAGCAATGTATACCTGGACGCTCAAACCCAAATTAGTTTCGCGCTGAGCGTCGGACTCGCTGCTGACGTGCGAGACCTGCAAATAATGGTCGACTTGAGCTGGGGTAGGGTTCTCGATCTGTGGGATCGGAACCGGTCGACCCACAACCGTTGTTAGCGATACTGGCCTGGGGGAAAACACTTGTACGAGGGGAAGTGAATAGGCGAATCTGTTCTTCAGAAATTCCTGGAATCTGAGACACACGTCCTTTAAAAGGCACGCCTCCGCTTCCAAACAACATCGCGCTAGCTGACCGTCGAACCGAAGATCCAGGCGGATTCGTGATTAGTTGATCGTATATATCCGTCTCCCTGCAACAACGGACTCAGTCACTCCAGCAGCACTGCCGTAAGGATTCCTACCCGAACGAAAGCATGGGAACGATCGAGGTGCCTAACTGATTGGAGATACGTCAAACATGAGGTTCGACCACATGGACACGCACAGCCTACCTCCATAGCCATCCTTATAAACCCGGAGCGGCTGGCCAGCGTCAGATCCAGCGAGCCTGGCCGGCTGTCAAGCGCCTCTTCAGCCCCGCCAACAACGTTAACGACGCTGGTATTATGTCGCAGGCAGTAGCGAATGCTTTCGGGCGTTGCCTCGACGAAGCCTAAAGACAGGAATAGGTCCCGCAAGTAGGGGACCATGAAATTCAGGCTGACGGTCAGCACACGGTAATCCATTGTCGGCGGGAAGAACCCGTTCTCTGCCATTAGGTTGCCAAGGACAGCAATGCCGACGACCCCATGCGGGTGGGCAGCAACAATGACAGGCCTGCCGTCCGCCGATAAATCACCACTATTGCAGCAGCCAGTCACCCTTGTGGATCCAGAGCGTAATACCGCATGCGACTTGGGCCTACCGCGATCCTTCGTAGACGATCTTCATGTCGAAATACCTTCGGAACAATTCAAAGATGAACGATTGGCGGAGACACTGAACAGGGCGCCCGCCTCGTGATGACGGTGTTCCCCCCTTCGCAACGTACTCCACGGCGCTATACAGAATGTACAGCTAAACAGCACTACGATCAACACCAGTGCCCATCGACCAATCCATCAAGCACGACACCTTCAGCATCATCGGGGCGCGCCGCTCGACGACCCATCGCCGGACGTGCCGCACCAGGACGAACAGCACCAGGCCGGCCATGAGCGGGATGGCGCCCAGCGACATGCGCTCGAGCAGCGATGGCCGTCTCTGCCCGACGTGCATCGTCGGGCCCGACGGCTGATAACCCCCCGAATCGTCGTACTTCACTAAAACAAAACTGCCCGTTGCCGTGATTTCTTCGCCCAGCGCAGCATGACACGTGCGGCGGCGCCCGCATCAGTGGACCAAAATAGACGGGGGACAGAGTGGTGATGATGGCTGCACCTCCGTTACCACCGTACACTACTGCCACGTGGCGCAACCACGTCTGACAGTAGGTGGCAGCAGGAGACGTGGTTGTACAATGGAGGAACTGCGCCTCATTGTCGATGAGCTGAACAAGGCGCCGTTCTCGAAGGGGTTGACGCTGGTGACGCTCGATGAGAAGGCGCCGGCAGAGCTGCTGCAGATCGTCGTCGACGTCCTGGCCGAAATGGACCCGAACCAGAAGAAGGACGTCAGGCACTCCGACAGGGACGACGTCGTGTACGCGATCGTTGATTTCGTCACGATGCTCAACTATAAACCGGCGCTGGATAACAAGGCTGCGCTGCACCAGCAGTTTCTGAACGGTTGGCCTCTTAACGCGTTCACTTCCAGGTCTGACATTGCCCCCGCGATGAGCAGGTGACCGCAGCACAGTACACGCATTGCTGCATTGGCTTCTTCGACCACAGGCAATGCCCGAATTCAAGACGAGGGCCTACCTGGCCCGGTTCCTGCGCCGCCTGGAGATTCCACAGCAGTTCTTCACGAATGACCCCAACGACCCGCTGCAGACGCTCAGCAAAGTCGGGATACGTTGTCGCATCTGCGAGCATGTTCCAATGACCCCCCACTGCAGGAACTTCGCGCGCTCCAAGACCAGTTCATCAATGTGCACCGTCAGGTGTCCAAATTGCCTCCGGCTGGGGCATCGACGGTGGCGTCGACGGCAACACGATCGGGGACGGCGCCTATGACGACGGCAGCGCTGACGAAAGCGATCGAGCAGATGGAGTCGGAGAAGGTCAAACTCGAGGCTAGCCTGGCCCGCATCCAGACCAAGATCGGCAGCGAGGCACAGTACCAGAACGTGGACTTCAAGGGCGTCTTCGAAGCGACAAGCCAGCTCCGCAAACTCCAGGAGCAGCAGTCGCAGCTTCAGCGAAGGTTCGTTTGGCACACGACTAATCTGCAGTGACTAACAGTGCTTTCCGAAGCCTGCAGGAGCAGACGCAGCTGCTCAATCAGGCCCAGGTCAAGTACGACATGACGCATCGCAGGTGGCGCGACATGCACGAGAGGGAGTCGGCCGGGAAGGCGGTCGGCCCCGCCGACATCATCGAGCGTCTGAAAAGCGAGAACGATGGCATGGTGCTACGCCGGAACAAGGTCCTGTTCGAGGTCGGCGAGCAGCAGAAGAAGCTGAAGGACCTGGAGCGGGTCCTCAGCACGGAGCGATACACCGAAGATCACGTGGTCGCCATTGAGAACGAGCTGCGCGACGTTCGTCGCGAAATCGACCTGTTGAAGGTCACCAAGGAGAACATATTCCAGAAGACCGATGACCAGCTACGCGTGTTCCGCAACCAGGCCACTGCCGTGGAGAACAGACGCAAAGCGATCGTCGCAGAGGTGACGACGCTGCGTATTTCCCAAGATGTTACCTCCACCGACTAATCAAACTGGCAGGTGGCTGAGACGGAGAAGGAGGCGGTCGAGTTGCAGCGCGAAGTTCACGACCTGGACGCTCAGCTGGGTATACAGGGCAACCGACCCCGAACGCAAGCCGATATCAAGAAGTACGTCTTTCGAAGGAATATCAAGAGGTGTTTGCCGATGTAAACGACGTACTGTAGGTACATGGCAGAACTCCAAGCAAAGACGACGACATACAAGACGCTAAAGCACAGGTTGCAGGAGGGCCGGACCGAGCTCGGCGTCCTGGTGCGAACCGAAGAGATCCTTCGTAGCCGGGACGACAACCTGTCGGACCTGATTCAGAACCTGGAGGCCGAGAAAGGTATTGCCGGGTACGAATTAACACAGGGTCGCATCGAGCAGGTGTCCCTCGCCAAGAGCGACATCGATGCCGACAAGGGTGCGACGCTGGAGACCATGTCCCAGGTCGTCAATCAGCTCATGGCCGAGATTAAGAATAAGAAACACGAACTGGCGCCGATGATCCAGGTGCGGTTACGTCACCTAAAACGGTATCCACGCACAGCGCTAATACCGGTGGGATTAGGATTTGAAAGAAAGGCGAGGCGCGTTCCAGGAGGTGGAGACAGCTTACATGGAGAAGAAACGCGTCTGGGACAACGTCGCCGTCGGGCTGGAGAACGACAGGTCGAAGCTGGAGTACGAACTGGATGACAATTCCACCGGGTTCTCCAGGGAAGAATCGCAGTTCCACCTGCTGAATAGCCTGATCCTGATCGAGGAGAGCAAACTGGCGCGTTTGACCCGGGAGAAGGCAATGCTGAAGGATGGGAAAGAGGGCGTCCTGTTGGGCAAGTTTTCGAGCTACAAGCACATGCTGGAATGTGGCATTCGGGATCGCGAGCAGCAGTCGAGGAACCTTCGCAAGCAGCAGAAGGACATGCAGACGGACCACGGCGACAACGTCCGGCAGCGGCAGTCGTTCGCCATCCTGCGCGCCTTGCTGCACGCCAAACTGCAAGCCTGGCAGGCGGCGCCCGAGGAGCGCACCGAGCACAACTTCCTCAAGATCCAGCAGAGCGACCAGGCTCCACCTGGCACGCCGGTCCACCCTACCGCATAAGCATTGAAATGTGCGGTTCATTCATCCCCCTCCCCACCCCTCCCCATCCAATCAGTGTTTGGGGGGCCCACGGGCCACTGCGCAACTTTTGTCGGCGCCTGTGGCGTCCATGACAGAAATAGGTCGTAGCTGGAGATGGCTCCGAGTGTCGACGGTGTCGATGATGTCGCGCTGCGCATGCAGATCGAGGAAGCGCAGCGCCTGTTGTTGACGTCGCCGGACGAGGACGTGCGTCTGTCGGCGCAGATGGTCCTGGAAGAGTGCCTGGCCATCCGTGAGCAGGCGCGCCTGCTCGCCGTCCATGCCGACCATCGATACGCCGAGCGGCTCGCTGCGAAATTCGACGAGTTGTCCGACAGCGACGACAATGAAACGCTGGATGATGAACCCGGGCGGGATGGATCGCCCTGTGCGGATTGCCTGATCTGTCTGGAACCGTGCCTGTCGGCGTTCCCAATGGAATGTGACCACATCTTCTGCATGGTGTGCGCCCGACGATACTGCTTGGTCGCATTGGAGGAAGCTGCGACGAAGATCCCGCTGCTGTGCCCCATGCCGCAATGCGCTAAAGTCATATCGCCAGAGCATACGTCGCAAGTTGCTCTCCTCGATAATTCGTCGCAAGAAAAATTTGAAAGGTCACTGAGAACCTCTGCTATGGATTGGTTTACCATCTCATTCCCATTGCAGATTCGTCATCATGGCCGCCATGGTTGATCGCGAAACCGTGTTTTGTGTCAACGCCCGATGCGGTGCCGTGTTCGAAGTTCGAAGCGATGCGACAGGTTCGTCGCTGTTTCCTCTGCCGGGGCAGACGGTTCACGCCAACCAACAGGTCGATTGCAGTGCCCACATTGCCAGTCCCCGTTCTGTGTGTCGTGTCGTCGGGCTTGGCATGGTGGACAGACGTGCCTGGAAGCATCGCAGACTGCTGAAGACAAGGCCGTTGAAGTCCTGGCGCAGCAGCAGCAGGTACACGACGCGTGGTAGCGGCCAGGTCGATTTGTCTAAATTGTGAACGTGGACAGTGGCAGCATTGTCCTCAGTGTAATCGTCTGATCTCGAAGATCGAGGGGTGCAACCATATCACCTGCGTCTGCAAGTATGAATTCTGTTACATCTGTCGAGCGAGGTGGACGCGTGAACGATGCACAGCCGGATGTGTATTGTTCGACCCGCAAGACGAGAACGCGGACGATGCACGATCATTCGGGACAATCGCGCTGGTCCTGTCTGGCGGGCGGTGGGGCTTCCTCACTCCGACAGGCGGCGAAGCTCTGTGGATGCGGCGTATCTTCTTCCATGTGTCCAATTTCAGGAGGCGCATCCAGCCATGTTCCCTGTACCGAGGCCAACCCGTTTCGTTCATCCTCGGCCCAGCTCGTGCACGTGGGCTGCCCCAGCAGGCACTCGAAATCGACTTGTTATGAATGGACACGGCCCGCCACAGGATGAGCCTCCATTCTCCAACCATTCTATCCCTGGTGTGCGCCTGGAACGATAGACGATCCTGGTATTACTCTTCCTCGCAGACGTGGACAGCGTTGGTTAGTAACGTAGTCTGGGCCTTCAAATGTCGCGTTGGCGGCTCCTATCACGACCCGCAGTCGTGCTAGTGTCTGTTGCATCTGCGGCCAGATGAACATCTCAGTGGAACGCTGTCCATAAGTTTGCTGGGTAGCCGAGGGCCACGAGCGCTAGTCCCGTCAGCATCTAGTGAATCGGCGAGGCCACCGGACCTTCCAATAGTGGACATCTGCATGGGAATGGCGACGAACATGCCTCGCGATAATCTCGTCCCGTTCTTGTCGTCGTTCCGGCGAGCAGCGGGGCCTACGCCTCGGATCGTTTTCTTCATCGATGAGTCCCCGGTGCCGTCAATGTCACGCATCACCACCTCCGTACGATGTCGAGCTGAGCACGTTCGATCTCGTGTCGCTGAACGCCTCCGTCAAGAACCGTACCAATTACCTGTGGTTCGTGATCCGCCAGTGGCTGTCGGAACAACGAAGACAGGTTTGATTCACGCTCTCGTATCATCATAATCGGTGTTCGCGATTCGGCCTTCCAAAGGAACCCCTTTGACATAATTGGCACCCGGAACGGGCTGCTCGCGACACTAGAGGGTTCCGGGTCCATCAGGGAGGTAAGCGGAAATAGATGCTGCCCGTTTCTGGGTCAGTCACGTTGACTTCCATGTAGATCTTCTATACCAAGTTGTGGGTCAATGACTGTTACGGGCCGGAAATGGTTCAAGCCATCGAATGGCATCGTGCTCCGTGGTCACGCTATGCCGAACTGATGACGGCATGGCTCAGCCTTTGTGCTGTCGAGCACGGCGGCACGGATCAGGGGACCCATAACTCCTTGATCTGGACGAACAAAATCCCCGACCCGCACCTGGTCGATCCGCGCGACGGTGACGTTGCCTATGACATGGCTGAAGCTGGCTCCACAATAATTGTCAACGGCGTCGTTGTCACCGTCCGGCACCAGCAGAGAAAGCGTTTCGCCATTGTCCATCAGATAGGAGACAGGATCTTGCCAGACTGTTCTCTAGCACGCTGTTAGAATGATACACACCCATGATTTGAAGAAGGCGACTCTGTCCGGGTCTGCGTCGTCACTCGTCGGTTCGGTGTTTGAGCACCGAGCACGGGTCATTCTGCGCAGAGTGGAAACTGCGGCACCGCGGATTGTGGCCCTGCTGCCACCTCATATTTCTGTCAGGCCATGGCGGACGTCAGTCACCGCATGCTGGTTCTCAGCGGCGCTTTGGTCGTTTCCCTGTCAGCGTGCCTCGGTTCCGGTCACGATACGACGCTCGAGATGCTCGTGTTGATAGCCCCGACCCTGGCTGACAGCGAGTTGCTGGAATTGTCGGGATGCGGAAGCGACGTGGGTAATGCAGCGTCGAAAATCCTCGACGCCCGATACCAGTGGCGGTCCCTGTTCAAACCGGGAACCACAGCCGACCATGTCCGCCAGTTCTTTGTTAACGAGCATGTCTTCTACCAACAGGTCAACGATCGTTGGGCTGGCACGCAAACGGTTTCATTACGGGACCAGATCATGTTCCTGGACCGACTTGCCGGCGACGTTGATGTCGAGCTGGACGAATTCGTATCGCGTTGGGAGCGCGCTGTTTTCCAATGGAAACTGCCAGGTGGCCTCGCCCTGGGGACACTCATCAGACACTGTGCCGGTGCCATTCGCGACCATGATGACGACCTGCATTTCCAATTCTTGACGGCCCTGGAATCATTGCTGAGACGCGGCGCCGCATTCTCTGTTCGAGGTTATACCGGCAGGGAAGCGGCAGACTTTCTCCCATTTGCCGCCCCTGAATACGTCGCCGCCTTGGAAATATCGCCAGTGATTGGTTCGTTGAGGATGCACGACGTGGGGGATGACGATATCGTCGCCGTCCAACGAATCATCGACGGGACTGAAGGCCACATGAGTCGATATGACAACTGGAACGAGCATAACCTCATGGTAGCTGTTGAACACGGGTGGGATGTCAACGGCAAGCATCCGTTATTGATTGGGTTAACCTGGTTCGATCTTTTCATAACGAAAGCTCAGAAGAGGTCCAGTGGTGACGCATTGCACGCGATTTTGAATGGCATCGATTTCGGCCTCGATGTCGAACGCATCGTGGCGGAGCGTACTGAGAAACTCGTAAGGGAGGACGATGCTGATGGAGAAACCCTGGAGTGGCAGTTTGAAAAGCTTCTGGATAAGATCTTGCCTCTGGCCGCCGATCCGACGGAAACGTTCGTGAACCTATGGGGTAAATACTACCACACGCTGACCGCGCCGAACCGGTTCATCGACCATATCGTCGTATGCTCTCAGCAGATTGCACAGACACCCTTGTTTGTGTCGTCGTGGGCGCATGACATCGCAGTCCGCCTGCTTCGGCTTCAGATGCCGGTCAGCTGCCTAGACCACATCGTTAGGCTGATTGAGCCGGGGACACCCCTTATCAGCGGCGTCGGGTCCACAATCCTTCGCGATTACGACCTGTGTGATCATCGGCACCCTCTTTCGGACCTTCATGCGTTCGCTGGCACGGCTCACATCAGTATCGTACGCACCGCGTTGCAGAGCGCTGACCCAGTCACGAAACGAACGATCCTCCACCAGCACTGCATGAGCATTGCTGTGCTCGAATGGATTCAAGATCGAGCCGACCCCCAATGGTTCTTGTCGACGTTGTTGTCTCGTACACCGCCCTGCCTTGATTACTGGCTCTTCACGAAAAGCGGCTCCTTGCGCTACGACAACGATGTGCTTGGTCTTATTCACTCTTTCAGGGCGGCGACAGGATTGAAGTCTACGCCGTTGCATGTCATTGTTGCTAACCATTGTTCAAGCCGTAGCCAGACCTACCTACATACGTCGAAGCGCGTCATGCGGCATCTGTATACTCTTCATGGGCCAGCAATCAACGCGGTTGACGAACTCACACAGGTCTGGGTCGATGATCATCTATCGCTCCCGGGCCTGGCTTTCGCGCTGCTTTGTCGCCTAGTAATGGCGCCGCAGTTCACTGAACCGTATCGCCTTATCAGTACCCGCATCTTTGCTGCCAACAACGGTGCCTACCTGCTGGAGCTATGCGAGGTTCATCAGTGGACGCCACTTCACTTCGCAGTGGCCATCCCTAGTCTGCACGCGTATGTCCTCGATATTCTCGAGGCGGCTCGCCAGACTGGTAATCTCGATACGGTCCTGTTTGCGACGGATAACGTTGGGCGCACGTTCCTGCACGTTGCCGCCGAGAGGTGGACGGATTGCCAGGCCCATCCCGATTATAATGGTGCGGCCAAGGCGTTCAAGTATGTGATTCGAGTCATCGTGCAGCACCTGGTGAGGCTGGCAGCGGCGCCAGTTAACGTTTTCGGTCTTATCACTGGTCGTGACGCCGTCGACGGTACCGGCTGGAGCGTTCTACAGAGGATTCGGGTGGCGTTGGATGCAGATCGGCGGGAGACGAAGCATCCCGACTACGACACCGCCTTCCTGCAGGAATTGGTACAAACTGTCTTCCGTATAACGCATTCATCTGGTGGAACGTGGTGATCGCAGCAATCGAGGGCGGTGACAGCATGTGAGACTCTCTTCCCTAAACGATTATCCATAAAGTACGAGTTTGCGGTAAGCACTAACGGGGGATCCCGTCGCCGACTTGTCGCCCGAAGATAAAACTAACAACCCAGGTATGCGCTTTCGTCAGGAGCCCAATGCATCTCTGTTTTACCAGTTCGGCTAAGATTTTTTCCAGCAAAGCACCTGCAGTGGTGAATGTTTGCTATCAGCAAACAAATGTTGCTATGGGAACAGGGACCCAGCCGGGAATCGATCATCGCCACATGGGCGTATCACTAACGCGCACGTCGTTCACCTGACGAGGTGTCCTTGCAGCTCCACTTGCGGAGCAGGAAACTGCGCACGGCATCGCGCATTGCTATCATTCTGTGAAGCTGCGAAGCAATGGGGAACGCTGGTCTCCGGATACTGATACTGACCGCAACACTCGTCTCGCTGTCGCTGTGCGGTGAACATGACGAACAGGATCCGGTCCATGATCAGGCGTTCTTGAAGAATGTCCCATTCATGGACGACAGTGATTTGCTGCGGCTAGCATGCGACCCGAACGCAGTCTGGGAGGTTGTTAACACTGCACGCCAGCTTCTGCACGACCGTCAGCAATGGCGCGCCATGTTCAAGCCGGGAAGCACGTCGGACACCGTTCGCCAGTTTTTCTTGGCCGAGCACGTCCTCTGCCGCGATAGCGGTTTGAACGATTGTTGGGCGGCAAGTGTCTTTGCTGGAAGGCCGCAGATTTATTTGCGAGATCAGATCATGTTTCTGGATCGGCTGGCCAGTGTCCCGAATGTGGAACCTTGTGATTTCGTGTCCTATTGGCAACGCGCAGTGTTCCGATGGAAACTGCCAGGGAGCCTCGCTTTGGGGACCCTCATCCGACATTATGCCATCGTAGTGCATCATCATGATGACCGACGCCGCTTCCGAATCCTGACAGCCCTGAAACGGTTGCTGGAAGGCGGCGCGACGTTGTCCCGTCGAGGTGATTGGGGTCTTCAAACCCCCGTTACTGTGCCACCACCATTGGTTTCCGAACCCGTGTCTACCGAGATATCACCACTGCTCGAATTGCTGCGGGTGCACAAGGTGGAAGATGACGACATCACTATTGTTAGACGGATTATCGACAAGACCGACGGGCTCTTGGCGCGGTGCGACAACTGGGACGAGCACGGTCTGTTGATGGCTGTTGAGCGCGGGTTCGACCTTAACGGGGACGACCCGGAGACGGGCCTCAAATGGTTCGACATGCAGATGCAGAACCTTGGGACTGCAATCGAACCGATACGGTTATCCACGATTTCGATGAGCATTGGTTTCGGCCTCGACGTCGAACGTGCCATGGCGGAGCGTACCGAGAGGCTCGTGCGTCAATCTGGTGCCAGCAATGAACCCCTGCTGGTTCTGCTCGAGACGCTCCTGATCAACGTCATGCTGGTGGCTGCTGACCCGACGGAGGCGTTCGTGAACCTATGGGGCAAATACTTCCACATGATTGCCGTACCGTCACCAGTCTTCGACCATGTCATCGTTCGCGAACAAGCGCTGGCACCTGAACGCTTCGCCGTGACATCGTGGGCGCATGACGTCGCCGTACGTCTGCTTCGACTTCAGCTGCCGATCGGGCATCTCTCTGACGTTCGTCGGCTGATGGACGCGGACACCACGCTCCTCAGCGGCATTGGGTCCAGTATTCTACTCGACTACGACCTGTGCGCGCATCCCAACCCGCTGATTGACCTCAACGATATCGTCGGCTCTGTGCACCTCAACATCGTGCGCCACGCGCTACAGAGGGATGACCCGATTTCGGGTCGCACGATTCTGCACAAGTACTGCATGAGCGCTGCCGTGCTGGAATGGGTTCGACAGCGTGCCGACCCGCACTGGTTCGTTGCAGCGCTGAGAACGCGTACGACGTCAATGGAGTCGTGCTTGGATTACTGGCTCTTTGAGAAGGACGGTTCTCTACTGCACGATAACCATGTGATTGTCCGCCTTCGTGGTTACAGGAGATTAGCCGATCTCGAGGCGGAACCGTTAAGTGTCGTTGTTGCTGAACAATGTTCGAGCCGCACCCAGACGTATCTGCACCTGTCGGACCGCATCTCACGAGCCATATACCTGTTTGATGGCCCCGCGGTCGACGCGATTACCGGATTCGCTGAGACATGGGCCACTCCTCATCTTCCACCTGGAGCGGCATTCGCTATGCTGTCTTGCCTACTGACGTCCCTTTCCACTGCACCGTATCGTCGCATCAGACGTCACGTCTTCGCTGCCGAGTACGGTGCATTCTTGTTAGAGCATTGCAATGTCCATCAATGGACGCCACTTCACTTTGCGGTGGCCATTCCAAGTATGCACGAGTACGTTCCCGACATACTGGAGGCGGCGGTCCAGACCGGCATCACCGACAGTGTTGTCTTCGCCCGGGATGGCCTCGGACGAACATTCCTGCACGTTGCCGCCGAGAGCTGGATGCATTGCCAGGCGCGTCCCCGCTACCGTGAGGCCGGGACAGCATTCAAGCGGGTGATCGTGGTCATCTTGCAGTTTGTGATGAAGCTGCCGCAGCCGTCCCCATTGGCATATGCCAGCAGCCTTCTCACTGTACGCGACGCCGTCGATGGCACCGGCTGGTCTGTTCTGCAGAGGCTTCTGGTAACGCTGGACAGTGAACGGGACAAGAAACCGGAACATGATACCGGCGTCCTGCAGGAGTTCGTGCGACTTGTCGGCTCTGCCGTTAATTCGCGCGTTTAAGCCCGCACGGAACCGTTGCCGCGACGTTTCCAATTCATTGCTTTCGAAGAACGCGCCTGCATCGGTTTACGTTCCCGACCATAAAGGTTGACGAACATGAGCGATTCCGCACTATGCCTGAAAGGTTTCAGCGTTCCCAAATGGTGAGGAACATTGTAAAGCAGAGGCCGGTTCGGTCGAGTAGTACCCGCGCGCTCTGGAAGTGCAGCGCGGTCTTGCCAGCCCAAGGTTATGTATTAAAAGCGGTCAACGCATGCACGGTTCGATCATGTGGACCTTGTTTAGACGGATCACCGGCAACAGAGTCGGCACTGTGACCCTGCGGGTCAACTTGGACGAGCGACATCTTATATCGGCGGTTCATCACGGGTTCGATATGAATCGCAGGGACCCGGACACCGGCCTGACCTGGTTCGACGTGAACATGGCACACCTACATACGGATTGGCGTCCGGTCCAGGCGACTGCATTTGGTAGCGACTGGCATCGATTTCGGCCTCGAAGTCGAGCGGATTGTGACGCAACGTATTCAGAAACTCGTGCGGGAATGACGCGATCAGATTGGAGCATCACTTGGTTAATTAAGATTCTGCCTGTGGCTTCCGACCCGACGGAAGCGTTCGTGAACCTGTGGGGCAAGTACTACCACATGGCCACGATGCTCGTTCACCTTGTCATCGTTCAGCTGCAGATGGTGTCTGCGGCCGGCTCCTTCGCTGTGTCAGAATGGGCCCATGAATTTCTCATTGGAGTTGGATCCAATATCCTTCGCGACTGCGACCTGTACGCGAACCTTGACCCTGCGGAAGACTTCAGCGCCAAGGCTGGCTTCGCCCCTAACGACATCGTGCGTCAGGCGCTCCGAGCACTGATCCGGTTTCGAGTCGGACGATACTCAACAAACACTGTATGTCGGTTGGCGTGGTCGAATGGATTCGGGAACGCGCTGATCCGCAATGGCTCTCGGAAATGCTGCCCTCGCGTACGGTGTCGATGGCAGTGAACGGCAGGCGACGCTCGACCCGGACAGTGACATCCACCAGCAGTTGGTACGCGAAGTGACGTCCTGTATTGCCTTCCGGCACGGCAGTGCCTGTCTGGCAACCCAGTATACGATCCCATCAAACTCGGTGGGGTTGGCATTAGCTAGCTTGGCTACTTGCACTCGAAGTCTACCAGCGAGCGACGCAGGAGCTGGATGGTCCCCCGAACCCACAACCCGAAAATTTGGGCCTGCAGCAACCACTGTGCTTCAGCCACAAATAGTTCGGTCAACGCTCGGCCAGGAATAGTTTGGACGCTACAGACGTCCTCCAGTGCTCGCGGGTGCTGACCAGAGGACAATCGTGCCGGGACGCTGACGAGAATGGCGAACGAATGCCTTCAGGTTCTACTAGCGCTGGTTGTTGTATCCGCACCCCTGTCAGCGTCCATAAGCATTTTCAAAAATCTGACTCCTGAACGATTCCTGGCGATCGCGCCGTCCCTGACCGACACCGAATTGATGAAACTGTCGCGCAGCACAGAGGTACACTGGAATGCTGCTGAAATTACACAAGAGATCCTCGACCAGCGCCGCGAATGGCTTGCCATGTTCAAGCCAGGTGCCACCAGCGAGCACGTCCGCCACTTCTTCCGTACCGAAGTCGCCAACTTCCGCCACCACAACGACCAGTGGGCCAGGTCTCTTGTGAGTGATTCGCCAATGATACCTTTTCGGGACCAGATTATGTTCTTGGACCGGCTTGCCAGTGACCATGAGGTGGATCCGGGCGATTTCGCATCGCGCTGGCAACGATCCGTGTTTCAGTGGACCCTGTCAAGTGGGTTCGCTCTGGGCACCCTGATCAGGCATTACGGCGCCAGTGTGTACCGTGATGATGACAGACACCAGATTCGCCTGCTGACAGCCCTGAAGGCATTGTTCGATGGCGGTGCGACGTTCTCCTTTCCTGGCAATGGCGGTGCGGCACCGCTCGACGCTGTGCGACGTGCTGTTCCTGCACACGTCGCCACAGCGACGATGCCGTTGCTGAACCTGTTGCGTGCTTATTACGTCAAGGACGACGATATCGTCACGGTGAGACGGAACATTGAGGGGACGGTTCGGTTCGACAGCTGGTCCCATCACACCCAGCTAATCGCGGCGGTCCAGCTTGGATTCGACGTCAACGGCAAGGACCCAGACACCGGGTTGACATGATTCGACCTGCACATGGCGCGCCTGGACAGAGGCGCCAGAACGATGAAACGACTGTATTCCCTGCTGGACGCGATTGATATCGGTCTCGACGTCGAGCGTATCGTCGCGGAACGTGCCGAGAAACTCGTTCGGGAGTATTCCGATGTCGTTGACGAGGACGCTGCGTACATGCAGCTCGAAGTGCTTCTCGGCAGGGTCCTGCCGCTGGTTGCCGACCCGACGGAAACGTTCGTCAATCTCTGGGCCAAATACTACCACATGGTTACAATGCCGATCAGGCTGCTCGAACTGGTCGTGCCTTACGCCGTCAAGATGGCTCCGGCGCCAGCATCCGTTGTGTCCAGCTGGGCGCATCAGGTTGTGGTGCGCATGCTTCGGCTTCAAACGCCGATCAGGCAACTCGTCAACGTCATTGGGTGGATGCACCCGGGCACCCACCTGCTCAGCGGCATTGGGTCCAGCATTCTTCGCGATTACGACCTGTGCGCCCATGCCGATCCTGTCGGCGATTGGAACGCTATCGCCAGCGCTGCGTCTGACGACGTCGTGCGCCAGGCGCTCGCGAGTGCTGATCCGATATCCGGCCGAACGACCCTCCACCAGCACTGTATGACGGTTGATGTGCTCCACTGGATCCGGGGTCGTGCCGATCCGCAATGGCTTCGAGCGGCGCTGATGACGACGACGGTGTCGACACGAACGTGCCTCGATCTCTGGCTCGTGGGACAGGACGGTTCCATGCGACCCGAAGATGACGTGGTCGGCCTGCTTCGTGCCTACAGCGCGTTAGCAGGCCTCGAGTCTACCCCGATGTGCGTCGTTGTCGCTGAACGGTGCTCCGTCCGCACCCAGACGTACCTGCACGTGTCGCAGCGCATCCAGCGATGGCTCTACCTGCTGGGAGGACCGGGCACGGTCCACGCGATCGACGAGCTCGCCCAGCAGGCGTGGCCTGCAGTCGATGACCCGTCGACGCCGGGCCTGGCGTTCGCCCTGCTGTCTCGACTGCTGACGTCCCCTGCCGTTGAGACATACCGCCGGATCAGGGCGCGCGTCTTTGCGGCGAACAACGGTGCCTACCTGCAGGCACACAACGCTGAGGTCCTCCAGTGGACCCCGTTGCACTTCGCGATCGCCCTACCAAGTCTACATGCGTACGTCCCCGAGATGCTGGAGACAGCGCTCGAGGTTGGCATCATCGAACAAGTCCTCGTCGCGAAGGACGCACTCGGGCGGACGTTCCTGCATGTTGCCGCTGAGAGCTGGGCGAACTGTCTGGCCCATCCGCGTTACCATGACGACGGCAAGGCATTCAAGGATGCGCTCACCAGGGCCATGCAGATCGTTATGAAGCCCACGACGCTCGCCTCGCTGGTCGATGCCTTCGTCCTTCTCGCTGAGCGCGACGGGTCCGGGTGGACCATCCAGCAGAGGATTCGGCAGGCGTTGGACAGCGAACGTCAGACCAAGCCAGATGCTGCTACCGTCTTCCTCCACGCTCTAGTACGCGATGCCATCTGAATTGCTGCGAGCACCTGACTGGCCATCGTTTCGATAAACGCTCTGGGGGGCATTGTTTTACGAGGATGATACTACGTCAGGTCGATGTTGGAGATGGCACGACCCGGCAGCGATCCCGTCAAACACGACAGAACACGATGGAGGCGCTGACTGTGCGTACCGTGACGTGCCGTCTGTCCCAGCGCCTCCTCGCGCATTGCTCGTCAATTACCTACGAGGCGGTCTGTGACGGTGGAACTGGCACCTGCAGCCATGCGGGACTGGGACTCGGTCCTGGCGACGGGCTACTACTCCCTGGACGGGACAGCAGCGGCTGGGACCGGCTGGCCAACCATTACGTATATCGTCGTTCGTGGACGTTTGGCTCCCCCATCCGCAGGCGGAACAAGAAGCGTCCATGGTCGCCCGGGTCCCGTGGACGATATCGATCGTCGCGCTCGCCGTCGCCGCGACGATCGCGACAGGCGCCCCGCTGTCGTACGTGCCGGCGTCGGGCTACGCGATGCGGTTCGACGGCAGTGCCGACCGCCGCACGTACCTGGAGGTGACGCCCAAGTGCGGCAGCGGCGTCAACGACGCGCCGTTCCGCGCCGATAACGTGACCGTGTCCGCCTGGGTGCGCACGTCGTTCGTCTCGGTCGGCGACAGCTTCGTCGCCGGGTACCCGTTCAACCAGGGCCCGTTCCTGAACGTCGACCGCAACGGCATGTTCAACAACCCGTCGGCGCGCGAGGTCACCGACTCGAGCAGCGTCTGCACGACGCTGGTGAGCAACCCGGTCGTGCGCGACGGCCAGTGGCACCACCTGGCGTACGCCGCGTCGCTGACCCAGTCGGCGTACTTCCTCGACGGCGTCCTGATCAAGTCCTGCACGGGGCGGTTCTCGCCGCCCAGCGGCGGCGCCCTGCTGCACGTCGGCGCGTTCGACCCGACGGCGGCGAACGGCGCCAACGACCAGTCGTTCACGGGCGACATTGACGACGTGCGCATCTACAAGGTCGCCATCCTGGACGCGCCCGGCATGCAGGGCGTGCTGGCGCAGGCGCCGTCGCAGGCCGACCTCGACGCCGGCCGCTTGCTGCTCTGGCTGCACTTTGACGACGGCACCGTCGTCGACTACTCGGGGACGGGCAACCCGATCAGCGCCGGCGGCGGCCTGGTGATCCGGTCGCCGACGCCGGTCGTGTCGGGCGCCAGGACCATCGGGCCGTACGGCCTCCTTCTCGTCCAGGGCCGCCAGGACGCGACGTCGGCGCTGGCGCCCAACCTGACCTTCCCGATGGTCGTCGACCAGGGCCAGGTCGCCGCCGCGTCGCGTCAGGCCAGCATCACGATCAACCAGATGCAGAGCGCGTCCGGGTCCGGCCGCCTCCTGATCAACGGCAGGGCCGTCGCGGCCGGCTCCGTCGTGGCCGGCCCCAACCTGACGCTGACGTTCGTGCAGAAGCTGGGCGCCACCGGCGACGCGATCGCCACGCTGAACGCCACCGTGAACGTGACGTCGGCGGGCGGCGCCGCCACCTGGACGCAACGCGTCCGGGTCCAGGTGGGCGTCCGGGCGAATAGCCGGCCGGTGGCGGGCGGCCCGGGCCAGGCCGTCTGGTTCGACGGGCAGAAGCACTTCTACATGGCCGACCGCCTGCGCTGGCCGATCAAGAACGCGACGTACACGGATCAGAACACGGGCAAGGTCGTCACGGCGACGGGCCTTTCGGCCATCACGATCGAGTTCTGGGCCGCGCCCGTCGCCGGCGACGCGCACGGCGGCGCCCTGATCACCCTGTGCGTCACGTGTCGTATCGAGACGCGCGCGCGCGCCCCCCTGACGATCTGACGGCGACCCATGTGCAGGAACGGGAACGGGGAGATGGACGCCGACTGGGTGCAGACGTTCGGGCCGCCCGCGCGTCGCACGGGCCGCTGGCTGGTGGCATTGCCGGGCGAGACGCACGCCCTGACCTGGTACACGGGGACGACGATCTGGACGACGCCGGTGAAGCAGTACTATACCGGGTGGGCGCACTACGCCCTGGTCCACGACGGCATCGAGGGCACCAGCGCCTCCGTCTACATCAACGGCCAGCTGGTGTCGTCGTACGCGCACAACCACGACGGGATGAAGGGGGCGCGCCTCGACGGGTACAACCACATCCTGGTCGGCTGCTGGAGCTTCTGGAGCGAGGTCTACCACCGCGGCATCATCGACGACCTGCGCCTGTGGAATCGCAGCCGGTCGGGCGACGAGATCCGCCGCGACATGTACCGGCAGATGCGGGGCAACGAGGCCGACCTGTTCGCCTACTGGACGTTCAACGATGACGCCGGCGGCGTCGTCGCCGACGAGACCGGCCGGGGCAACGACCTGCACGCCGGCGGCTGCGTCCCGTGCGAGCCGCGCTTCTACTCGATGGCGCAGAACGCCGACTGGACCAAGCTCGGCCCGCAGGACTGCCTGCCGAGCGCCCAGGCCGAACAGTCCATGTACTTCCGGGCGCAGACGCGCTTCGGCGGCACGCACTGCTTCGTCGGCGAGGAGCGCGCCGACACGCGCCCGGTCCTGCAGGCGTCCGGCGCGCCGATCGGCGGCTACGTGTTCGACGCGGTCGGCGCGGTCGGCGCCCCCGTCCCGATCACGCTGAACGGGACCGACCCGGACGCGGACCCGCTGACGTACTGGATCCTGGCGCTGCCCGACCATGGCACCCTGCAGTACTACGCGAACGCGACCTGGACGACCGTCCAGGCGGTGCCGGCGCAGGCGACCCGCACCGTCCGCCTGCAGAGCGCGGCGCTGGACGGGGGCCACCCGTACACGACCGTCGTGTACGCCGTCGACGACGGGTGGTCGCGGTCGGATCCCATCGCGGTCAACGTCGACCTCGGGTGCCCCGCCGGGTACTACCTGGACCAGGGGGCGCGGCGCTGCCGGACGTGCCCGCCGGGGTCGTACTCGGACGCGACGACGCTGGCGACGTCGTGCACGGCGTGCCCGGCGAACACGGCGCAGGGCAACCCGGGGCAGACGTCGTGCGTGCCCTGCGTCGCCGGCAAGTCGTACGCCCTGCAGGCCGGCGCCGCGTCCTGCACGCTCTGCCCGACCGATATCGTCGCGTCGCCGACGTCGATCAACGTGTCCAGGACGATCTGCGCCGTCGACCTGCACCTGGCGAACGACGTCGCCGTGGACGCGGCCGCCCCCGTCGTCGTCGTCGACTTCCGGGCGATGCTGCCGGCGGGCCTGGCGCCGGGCGCGGCCCGCGTCACCGTGTTCAACGTGCCCAAGTACAGCGACCTGGTGCAGCTGGCCGGCAACGGCACCGCGCTCGACGACTTCGCCGACTACTTCGTGGCGCCGGTCGCCCTGACCAGGCAGTACGTGGCGCGCGTCGTCTCGGTGACGGCCGCGCTGGGCGCCCGGCCGGCGTCGGCCCTCGTCGGCCAGCCGGACGCCGGGTCCGGGTCGTCGCCCAACGCCTACGCGCCGTGCGACGCGAACAACAACAACGCGAACGTCACGGTGGCGTTCGCCACGCCGGTCTACCTGACCGCCGTCCACATCTACGAGAACACGGGCGGCGGCGCCGTCTCCCGGATCGAGGCGCTGCGCCCCGACACGGGCGCGTTCGTCACGATCTGGTCGGGGACGCCGCTCGGCGTCGGCCTGAGCAGCGCCCGCGACTTCCAGCCGCCCATCTGCCCGACGACGTTCCCGACCGACACGCTCCGGCTAACGGTCGACGCGATCGCGACGGACGGGCGCAACGAGATCGACGCGATCATGGTGGAGGGCAGCGCCGACCTGAAGTCGACGGGGCGCGCCCTGGTCCAGAACGCCGACCTGAAGGTGGCCCTGCGCCCGGCGACGCTGCCGTCGCTGGGCAGCGGCGCCTCGCTCGGCTACCGGTACACGGACAGCATCCGCTACGAGATACGCGACTGTGCCGGGTTCAACGTCGTCGCCCAGGGCGTCCAGGATGTCAGCACGACGCTGGGGGCGACCGTCGTCACGCCCATTGTTGACGTCCGCGCCGGGTCGGCCTCGATCATCACCAGCGTGGTGCTGGCGGCGCTCGGTGTCGTCCTGTGTGTCGCGTCGATCGGCGTCCTGCACGTCTACAGGGCGCAGCCCATCATCAAGGCGTCGTCCGTCTTCTTCATGTCGATGATGCTGATCGGCATGGTGCTCGGATTCGTCAACGTCCTGCTGATCGCCGTCCAGGAGGCCAACTACGACAACCTGCCCGGGTTCTGCGCCGTGCGCCCGTTCCTGTTCACGGCCGCGTTCGTCACCGTCATGGGCGCCCTGATCGTCAAGACGGCGCGCATCGTCTGGATCTTCGAGGTCAACGCCGCCAAAGGCAAGGTCACCACGCTGAGCAACGCCCGCATGTCCGCCTACGTCGCCCTGATGCTCGCCGTCGACCTGCTCAACGATGTCATCTGGACGGCCGTCGACAGGCCCACCGACCAGACGTTCCTCGACGGCACGCATCGGTACCGGATGTGCTCCGGCCGGACGTCGGCCTACAACGTGTTCACGGCGATCAGCATCGCCCTGAAGGGCATCCTCACCGTCATCGGCCTCGTCCTGACGGCCAAGGCCCGCAACGTGCCGTCGACGTTCAACGAGGCCAAGGCGCTGTCCTTCATCACGTACTCTGTGGCGTCGCAGGCGGTGATCTACCTGGTCCTGTCCGGCATCGTGAACGGCAACGCCGACGCCACCTTGATCGTGGCGACGTTCGCCACCTGCTTCGCCCTGTTCTCGTCCTGGGTTATTCTCATCGGGTACAAGATCTACGTTGTCCTGTATCGGCCGGACGTCAACGTCTACGTCACCAAGAACTCTGGCGGGCGGCCCAATAACGACGGGTTCGATACGAAGAAGACGACGTCCGGCCACAAACCGAGTGTCACGTCCACGAATGCGGATGTGGCGCGCAAACCCAGCGTCACCGCTGCGGCCGGCGCCATTTGAACAGTGGGTATCTGCGACCCCCTCCGGTTTTACTTTTCAACCGTGTTGCAATGAAAGCACAAAGTGGTTTGGGGAGCAGTAACGTCGAGCGGACGTAAGCAGGGAGTGTGCCAAATGACAGCCGATGCAACCCCAACGGTGCAGTGAAATACTAGTGTGGACTGCCGTTTAAATTGCATAGCTGTCCCATATCTGCATACGTCCTTGACGTCATGAGCGCGGTGGCCCAGATCGTCAACATCGAACACGGTGCCCTTTGCTACCTAAGGTTGGTCCTTTAGGCGTTAGGGAACGTAGGATACGCGTCGTTCCTGTGTTGCCCATAGGCGTTCGGGGAGCGCACTGTTGGGCAGACCCGGACTGTGTTACATCGGGTGGGGCAGCCTGCAGCTTGGCTGTGTCGTGCAGCCCGCAGTGGCCGTGGGGGCTGCTCCGTGCGCCACGGCAGTGGCCTGCGGGCCACGGCACCGCCAGCAGCAAAACCGCCAAACGCCGCCCTTCGTTTTTCGCGTCCGTCTGCAGCGTCCCGCAGACGACTCCTGCCTGCCTCGACGCCCGTCCGTCATTGGCGTGGCTGAGCGTGTGCGGGCGAGGCGCGTCATGAGCGCCCGGCGGAGGAGTATGGCGGTCGGCGAGATTGCGTCGCCGTTCGGCCAGCAGCGGAAAGTTCGAACTGGTAGACGCGTCGGAAAGGCGACTGGGACCGTCAAGTCGGCGCCGTCGACGCCGCACGAGAAACCGCCCCTGCCGAGCGGTGCCTTTGCCCCAGATCTCGAAGTGAGCCGGCAGCCAAAAGAAAGTGGCCATGTGGTGGCTGTGCCGAAGCCGAATCCGAGTCCAATCGTGCCGGCGGAACCAGCGGTGCAACAGCAGGATCCCGTCATCCCCACAGCACCGTCCGTGGACGGTAAGGACGAGCTCAGTCGCCTAGCGGCATGCCCTGCGGTGAAGGATGATTCGGCTGCTGGCTCTCGTGATGATGCTCTCGACATATTCGGTCTGTTGGCGGCCAAATTGGAATCTGGCACTCAGGCGACCCCCACCATGCGTGCCATTTGCGGATCGGTGCCACAGACGCCCTCGGCGCCCTCACTGAAGCGGAAACGGGTAACCTTCCTTGCGGGAGCAGTCGTCAATCATGACGTTTCCGCTTGGCTAACTGTACCGCTGCTGTAGGAATCATCGCCGTCGGCAATGACGAAGCCTGTCTTCAAGCGCAGCTTGTACAGGAACGAGGACGGCGATGTCGATCCCTGCCCGAACGTTAAACCGCGTGTTACGCTGCCGTCACCAGATCGCCTTGTCGAGAAACCGCCTGGACGATCGTGTGGCGTGGAGAAGCGGGCCCCGCTGGCCTGGAAGAGTTCTCGCGGCGCTGCTCTTGCTGCGGCCGCCAGCATGGCCCAGCCATCCGCACCTGCAACTCCAGCTAGGTCTGCGTCGTCGTTGTCACGACCAGCCATCTCGCCCGAGTCGTCATCTTGGCGACTTGACGCGAAACGCTTGCTGACACCTGGCCTACACCTACCTGTGCGACTTGAGGAGCTTCTAACGGTTCGTTGCATCGCCCTTGTTGGTGGGCCAGCATTGCTGAACGCGATGTTACAGGCGTTCAATGCCGTGGAGACGACGGTGAAGTTTCATCAGACTCGCCGGAGGCAGTCGGTCACGTTCCCGGAATTGGCCACCGGGGTACAATCGATTACCAAGCGCACCTTCACGCGCTCGATTTTGGCCCAAATCGTATACCTGTTCCCCGACGGCTTCAAGTTACACATTAAATCGTGCAAGGACCCAGATACAGGACGAACTGGTACACCTCCGTCTGCATCTGCGCTGCACGTGGCTGATTCGAACGCTGCTGCTGCATCAGAACATTTGCTAGCCGTAATGGGCACCGCGCTCCCGGGTTCGGGCGATCGCAATGATTTCGAGAACATGAAGCACCGCAGCTCCAAGTTCGAGTCACGATTACGTGATACCACGTACTCCTGGTATTGCAAATGGATGGCGAAGGCACACCCAGGTGAAGCGGTGCCCCCATTGAAAGACCTGGAGTCATGGCGACCCGACTTTCCAATTGACTCGTGCCCTCCTGTGGCGAGATGTGTACTACCTGTTCCGACAAACGCAGCGCCAAGCAGCAGCGACCTTGCTCGAGCTGTAGGCGGCGGCCCTGCTGAACGTGATGCGAATGCTGCAGTCACCCATGCTGCTAACGACGGCGATCACGAAAGCATCAAATCGGAGGACGTTCCTGATCAGCTCAAAGGCGCGCCGTTAGGCCTGATTCAGAAAATCCGCATGAAAGAAGCCGCTGCGAAACAACGTCAGGCAGAAGTCGGTACCGAGAAACAGATTGCAAGCGCAAGGTACATAGGCCAATTGGAATGCCCCGTTGAGTCGTAGCGGTTATTAACGTTGTCTTTCAGTGATATAAGCGCTCTTCCTGCGCTGGCCATGCTCATCTATGGGATGTTCTCCACCATCGGCCGTCGTTCAATGGCATACAGGGAGGTTGTGGAGAAGCTCCACTTCAAGCTTCAGTATCAGTTTGTTTCAGAAGGTCCGTCGCGGTTGCGTCACCTGTTTGGCGACGCTGGCTGATTTTCAACTGTCCAGCTTCCCTTGAAGCCCGTCTAAGGCTCCTGCTCGAGCATGCGCCCGAGTTCTGTCAGCGGGTACAAGACGGACGCGCTGACGCCTTTGTTGTCGATATGACACGAGATATCTGCAAAGTCAGAGATCAGCTTCGTCTTTTAAAGACCGGCGTCCCTGATGTCTAATTAATCAAGCATGGAATGCCTGACATGCAGTCGCACACTTTTCTCGTTCGTCGGTTTGTTCAGCATTCGCACGCGACAATCCCAGTCGCACTTCGCGAACAGTCACGAAGTAGAGGTGCGGTGGATCGTACAATATGAGAGTACGGCGGCTGCTCCCAATTGTCTAGGCGCCCCCGGCCAGGATCCGGTAACGGTTCCTGGCCGCTCTTGTCCATGTGACAATGCGAAAGAATTTTTATTTCGCCCGGCGTAAATTATACGATTTGGTTCTTGTGAACGAGTTGAAAGCGAGATGGCTAAGCGATACGCCCTTGCCGCTGGCCTTCCTGCCAGACCATGGCAATTCGGGATCGAGGTAATCACACCTGTTCTGGAATACTACATAGCTCGCTGGTAACTACCTAGACGGGTACGAACATAGCGGAACGAGGGAACCACAGACCTGTGCCAACGTCCAGTTTAGGAGCCTGAATGCATACACACCGTCATTAGCACACATAAGCAGCAGCGTGAGTTCCCTTCAGTTCTACCAGTTCGTTCGCGCGAGCGTTATCGGTTGTCCAGATTGAGGCAGTAAGACCGTACGGGCTGTCGTTCATGAAGTCGACGGCCTGTTCATCAGATGCGACACTCATAACGCCAACAACTGCATTAAGTAAGTGAGCGTGTTCAAGCAGTTCGTGACTGGTTCTATACAGCAGCTTACCAGGCCCGAAAGATTCTTCGACCATTAGCGACATCTCGTGAGTGCAATCGACCGCAAGCGTTGGCTGAAAGAATCGCCCCTGATTACAAGCGCGTTAGTCATCGTGCATAAGTGATCTCGGGGCAGATGACCTTGCCCGACGCATCGGTACATGGTTGGCCGCCTATGACGATCTGCGCCCCCAGCGACCTCGCTTGCTCGACTTGATCGCGTAGAAAGTCAGGTTGCCGCTTCTGTGCCACGGGTCCCATTGTCGTGAGAGAGTTCAGAGGATCTCCGAGGACATATTCCTCGGTAAGCGCCTTGGCGCGATCAATGAACTCCGAGTACACAGACTCGTGGACGTACACACGTTCGACACCGCAGCACGATTGCCCGGCATTATAGAATGCACCGTCAACCACGCCAGCCACCGCCTGCTCCAAATCGGCGTCCTCGCAGACGTAGGCGGCGTCCTTGCCGCCAAGCTCCAGGCCGACGTCAATGAACCGCTTCGCAACGGTTCCATACACCGCTCTTCCGCCTTCAACGGACCCGGTGAAGTTAACGAACGAGATTGCTGGGTGGGAAATCGCTTGCGCGACGCGGTCGTGAGACGCATGGAACCTGAACGTGAGGAACTGAGTACGCGAAACATTCTGCAGCATGCATGGCAGGCAACTACGCTTGAACAAGGCCACTGGGTGCACCAGCAGCGTCGAAGCATTCCGCGAAGGCATCGGCACACAGTGGTGTCCGATCAGACATCTTGACAAGGACGGAATTCCCTGCAGCAATTGCTGGCACAAGGCTGTTGATCGCACACAGCATTGGATCTGAACACGTCAGCCGAGGCAGTACATCGAGCCGGGGCGGACATACAGTTCCAAGGGCAAAGCAAGAGCACGGGGCCAATCGGCTCGCGCGCGATCTTCCGTTGAATACCATCGCGATCGTCCAAGTGATAGTCAGCCAACGCATCTTCAGCAAAGGCCATCATGGTTTTGGCCCTCGCCACGGTCGTCTTCATTTCGCCTTGCGCTTGCGAGAGCGGTTTACCCATCTGCATGCTGACCTGGCGGGCGAACGCGTCCGATCTCGCCTCGAACGACTCGACAAATCTGGACAGCAATTGCAGGCGATCGGACACACGCGTCGTCGCCCAGGCGTCATGCGCGCTGGTCGCATCGTCGATCTGCGCCAGCATACGCGGCTCATCGACCTCGTCCACTTCGGCCACAGTCTCCCCCGTATACGGGTTGTCCACCGTCACCATCGAGCCCGCCCATCGTACCCGCCTGGGCACGCGCACCGCAACCCGCTTCGTCAGCATCATGTCGACAGCGCCGAGACAGCAACGACGTGGCTTCGATTTTTGCCAACCGCTGTCGACTCGGTCTTCTGCCGTCCCCGTCTCGTCGATGTTCACCGTCGGCAGACTAACTTCAGCCCGACTCGCTTAGAACACGATCAATTCCCCCCAGTCGTTTACTGCTTATTAGACTGGATTCCTCTCAAACGCGAAGGACCGAGAACGCCAATGAGATGCGCCGCCCCGGGCCGCGTTTCGGGAGCCCGCGCCGTTGTGCGAGTGGGTCGGCCAGTGCGCGCTTTCGGTGGTCCCACACATTCGCGATGTTCCTCGCGTTCGTGCATCGATGCTCGCGGTCGCAACTGTGGACGACCGGGCTGGTCCTGTTTCAAGTCCTTGTCCACGTCGTGATCATGCGCCTAGTGTCGGCGATTGTCGAGCGCGAAGCCCGGACGGTGACGCGGACGATCGACTTTTGGATTCCGGATGGAAGGTGACGATATGGCAATACGGAGCTGGGGGGCAATACGTACCGTGACCTGATGCGTCACTGACAGCTTCGGGTACGCGCCTGAGGACCTGCATCATCTCTACAAGCAGTATGGCCCTGTCGCCCGGCTCAACTACGTCTGGGTGGAACTGTTCGATTACTTCCCGTATATCGTAACGTGTTAGGATCATTCCTGCGCCGTCCTGCCGCGCCATCTCCCCAGCTGACCGTCGTGTCGTTTCGCAGATGTGCTGCTAGGTGCCTGTCTCGTCGACCTGGCTTTGACCAAGTCGGGGTTACGGGCACGATTCGGCAAGCTAGTCGTTGTGCCAGTTCTGATGGGGACAATGGACGCCATTGAAAACGCTTGCAACATCTACACCGACGTCACATACGTCGAGGGCGGCATGAGCCAGGCCTGGATCGCAGTTGCCCAGGTTGGCGCCGTTGTAACTCGCGCTAAGTACGTCCTGCTGGCCGTGACCATGATCGTTATTGTGCTCGCGGGAATCTTGGCGTTCGCGAAAACAGCCATCCGCCCATCTGCGAAGGCCACGAAACACCAATGAATTTCATGCGCCTCCGTCTGATCGCATTCAGAGGGATGGTCTAAACAGACCGTCCAGCGGCGATCGGTACGAATGCAGTGTTTGTCGTCTCCATTCCTCGCGGTCTGACGGGCCAACAAGTCGTGTCCCGTGTTTATCACGGAAAGTAACGGTTCAGAATCCATTGGAATGTAGTGATGACGGAAACCGACGAATGGCGCGCATTGACGGCTACAGTGACGGTTACAAACAGTCCGTTATGTGGAGATATCGTTAGTTGTAGGAGCGGATGCGTTACGGTCAGCAAGTCGAAACGTTCCAGAGTCACGTTCCTCAATGATGTGGATGATGGGATACTCCACGACGACAGACTGGACGAGCGCCTGTCGAAGCGTCATCGACGGTGACAACCTCCGGAACGGGGCCGTTCCAACAGCGGGCGCCAGCAGAAACGCACGCGTCGTCCCTTCACTCAACTTTGAAAGACGATGTCTGGTGACGGCATCGCGATTGATGACTCTGTCGACGATATCGACGATCGGCGTATCCTCGTCGATGCGGTGCAGGGTGATCGATTCGGCGTCGGCGGTGCCGAACACCAGTCCGAGTGACCAGAAGATCTTGGACGCCGCCGTGTCGAAGATGGAGCGGTTCAGACGACGACGCGTCATACCCGGCGGCATCAGGCGCAGGTCGATCTGACGCGGCGACGACTTGCACGCGCTAGCGAGCTTGTTCAAGAACACGGGCTGTTTCCTCCTCGACGATACGGTCCTCAATTCGCGATCGGAACGACCGCGGATAACAGACACCTCCTCGAGGAACGCGAAATCGTCAACCAGCTGCCGATCGGAGAAGTCGCGGACCGCCACGAACCCCGTCCGGCTGCGCACGCCATCGCACAGCGCGTCCAGCTTGTGTCGTTTCACGCATGCCACACTGCACGTGCGCTGCTGGCACTTCGGGCACCGGTACCGCGCCACGCCCGCGCTGCAGACGGCGCACGCCAACGTGGTCGTCGCGCCCACCATGGCCCACGCAGTGTGCCGCAATCAAAACTCCGCGATGCCGTCTGCAGCTCTCCGACGGTGACGTGACGACTGGGGGCCGTTCGCAATGGCGTGCCGCCACTCGCGTCATTCTTAGGTAGCGAATACAACATGGCATTTATGCGGTTCCGTGGACCCATCCGATGCACCCATGTCGTTGACGAACGCCGAAACACGTGTATTTCGTCGAGATCGCGAGCCGCCGTTACGCGTGCGGCGGGACGAGCGTGTACTGCGCCTGCGGGTCGGCGAACTTGTACCGGGCGTGGTGGGCGCGCATGAGCGCCAACACAGCAACCAGGCCGACGACGAGGATTGAGGCGCCGGACACGACGAGAAGAATGAGGAGCTTTGAATTGTGCGGTGGCGGGCCGATCGGCGACTTCCTGACGGACATGCCCATCTGCTCGTCGTCTGCGTCTGTGCCCTGGGATGGCGGGGTAAACGTGACCGGGACGTCGACGGGATCTGTGGACGTGTCTGGGCCTTCAACGGGAACGTGGCGAATGCGTTGAACGGGAATATCGACCGGCCCTTCAGGGCGATCCGGCCCGTCGACGGGAACCTTGCGATGGAACGTGCTGGACAGGAGCGGGCGAGATGTGAATTTCGCCCCGAATCGACGTGCAATGATCACACGGATTCGTGACCATCGACGAACAACGTGCCCGTCCTCGTCTTTCGTGATCGTCGACGGCCTCGTGAAGCTGAACGATCGGATCAACCAGTGCGGTTTCGGGGCGCTTGTCCCCGTGCCTCTCATGTCGTCATAGTGGCCCCGTGGTGCCTCCCGACAGGCAGCGCAGCACACCAGCAGGACGACGGCGACGGCAGCCACGATGCGATGCATGTCTCGCAGGAATGAACAAATAGAGCGGGCCGATGAACCTCCGAGCAGAGCGCTCCGGCCACGAGCTCTCGCCGGTTCCGTTCCTGCCACGACAACTATATGGCTGAACGTGTATAAATAGCAGGGAGTTGACGTCAAAGGCCTCTCTCGGCGAGGACGCCGGCGACCCCGTCGCGATAGAACGGTATCGCTTTGAACGTCGACATGGACCCAGGCAGGACCCAGTTCACCTATTACGAGCGTCAGAAGGCGCACTAATCCCTCCCCACATATGCCCAGGCGTCCGACGCACCTGCTCGTAATGGTCGGCGGCGATCGTGCCAAGGTATTCGCCCCAATTGGCGCTGGTGACCGATACGAGCCCGTCGTTGCGGCCCTCGCGGCCCTCGATGTACGAATGTGGCAACCGCAACAGGTAGGGCATCTGGTCGACGGGCTTGCTGGCGCCGTACGAGAAGTACTTCACGTCCGGGTGGTCGGGCGTCGTCTGGTTGAACTTGACCAGCGACGACGTTTTCAGGTCGCGGAACGAGTTCGTCTCAACGCCGACCAGCTGGAACAGCGCTTCCAGTTTCATCCATTCGCCGATGGTCTCCATGCCCCAATCCGCTAAGGTCGTCCCCCGATGCTAACGTTGCCCGAATCAGCGACCGATACAGGAGCAGGCACGACGACCCGAACCGGTGTGGCGATGGTCGTCAGCGACGCGACGCAACGGTGACCTTCCAGATGGGTAATCAGCCATCGGGCATCGAGGCCGCCGAGGCTATGCGCCACCAGGTTCAGCTTGGCGTCCGGCTTCAGCCGTTTCGTTGCGAACAGCTCGCGAATATACAGCAGCAGCGCCGCCGCGCGCCGCTCGATCCCGGCAAACGTCGGGATCTTCGGCTCGAACACTGAACGGGCGGCATGACCCAACGATTAACATGGCATCATCGTCCCTGACGACCGACCTTCGCACCCCATCTCGGTGAGCGCCTCGCCGACCTTCAGGAAGTACGGTATGTGCAGGTACCGGCCGACGTCCATGAGCCCATGGCACAGGACGATCGGGTGCCTCGGGCAGCAGGACGAACACGGGGTCGGCGCCCCGGCGGCGGCACTGCTGGCCAGCCGTCGTGCCAGACCCGCCGCAGCGCGCATTCCACGCTGCCTACGGTAGTCAGGCCCAACGATAAAAATGTGGCAGCCCAGTGGACAACACTGCAGCAGCACTGCAGCAGGGCGGCAGTCGGCACTGCGCCGTGGAACTGCACTCTGCAGCAGTCGGCACTCCGCCGTGGAACTGCAGCACCGCGACGGTTCGGTCGACGAACGAACCGTCGTGGTTCCGTCGGGTCCAGTCCCGGGGACCGGACTGGTTTTACCAGTGGGCCATGCAAGAATGACGATTCCGGGCAGCCGATCGCCCGTTTAAACGGCGGTTTATATATACGGGTACGACGATCGCGGTGCGGGCATGACGGTGGACGTCGAGACGGTTGTCCCTGCAGATGCGGGCGCGTCGACGTCGGGTGTCCTGGAGGTGTTCGTGGGAACCTGGAACCTGCACGCCCAGACGCCCGGCGACGACCTGTCGACCTTCATCCCGGTTGGCAGGTACGATGTGTACGCGATCGGGACCGAAGAGTGCGGGCAGTCCATGCAGGTCGCCATGGTCTACGACGACAAGTCGAAATGGGAGCGGCAACTATCGGAGCACTTGGGCCCGGATATGGCCCTGCTGCAGAGCGCCACGCTGAACGCCATCCACCTGGTCGTCTTCGTTCGGAAACGCCTGCTCGCCGTCGTCACCGACTTGTCGTCCGCGAGTGTGGCGACGGGCATCGGGAACGTCATCGGCAACAAGGGCGGGGTCGGCATCGCCGCACGGTTCGGCGCGACAACGATCGCCTTCGTCAACTGCCATTTCCATGCGCACGACAGCGCCGTGGAGCAACGCAACAGCGACTACCACGCCATCAACGAGCAGTTGGCCCTGGCCGGCCGGAACGGCCGCCTGACCTCCGACGCGTTCGACGTCGTGTTCTGGTTCGGCGACCTGAACTACCGGATCGAGGGCGGCCGCCGCATGATCGACTCGCTGCTTCGTCATGGCATGCTGGAGGTGATGATGGCCAACGAGCAACTCGCCAGGGAGATGCGCAAAGGCGCCGTCTTCGCCGGGTTCCTCGAAGGACCCATTGATTTCCTCCCGTCGTACAAGTTCGACAAGAACAGCGACGTCTACGACAGCTCGCCGAAGCAACGTGTCCCATCGTGGACCGACCGGATCCTGTGGAGGAGCAACCGACACGTGACGCAGGTCAAGTACGGCAGCGTCGCCAACCTGAGGACCTCCGATCATCGCCCCGTCTACGCCACGTTTCGCGTGCAGTGTGACGCCCCCGACCCGGCATTGTCGCCCAGCGCTGCCGACAAAGCACGACCATACTGCCTAGTGCAATAGCCTGTGGATAATATATAACGGTTAGGCGCTGGAGGGCTGCCTGCAGCAGGCGAGGACGCTGGCGAAGAACTCGGCGACAGGGCGCCGGTCGATGTTGTTCAGGCAGATGCGCTCGAGAAGGTCGCGAAGCGCGGCAGTCGGAACGGTGTCGCGATGCTGGGGTTTCACGCTGACCTGCTCCAGCAGAGCGAACAGGATGCCGACGACTTCTTCGGGAGCGAGCGCGCCCAGGACGCTGGCAGACATGGGCGACACTAGGTCAGGGAGCATGTCCAGCGCCCGCATCATCTGGAACACGGATAGCGATCGTTCGATGGTGGCCTTGGACACCGGCTGAGACCAGGAGCGGATCAGACCCAGCAGCAGGCTGCGAGCCACGGGCAGGAATTGTTCGCGGCCGACCGGCCCCACCAGGCTGACCACTTTGAATAGCGACGGCGCCGCCCCGAATGCAGTGATCGTTGCCAGGTCGAACGCATGCAGCGGCGCCTTGAACAGGACAGACGGAACACCAGCGGGTGGCGCGCTCGAACATCGAAGCCTGTCGGCCAGCAACGTTCGTAACGCGCCCGCCCGGTATTCGTTGCCGCGCCCTACGACGGACGCCAACAGATGGAACAGCGTTGGATCGTCGTCCTTGCACGATACGAGCTGGCTGAAGACCGTCGCCAGTGTCAGCAGGAACGCATCGGGCGCGCCACGGGCCAACCTGCCAATCGCCTTGTCGACATGGTCATGCGGCGCGTGCTGGCGAACGCGAAGCATCTCCTGGCACAGCGTCCAATTCTGCAATCGCCAACGGGGCAGCGGAAGGCGTCCGAGCGCTTGTGCCGCTGCCTGGCGCACACGCTCGTCGCGATAGTCGACGAGCGCGACCAGCGGCAGCCAGAAGCGCTCATCCCGTGTGACGCTTGACACGCAATGAAGCAGGACGTCGCATGGAGCGGACGGCGTCAGCAGGACGTCGACAACGGCGTCAGGGCAGGCCGCCAGCAGTGGCCGTTTCGCCCAAAGCAGAGCGACAGAGATCGGATGCGGCGACGGCGCCGATTCAAGGATGCCTGTTGCCCAGCGACAGTCAAGGTTGATCAGGGCGTTGACGGATGGTTGCGGGAGGTCGAACGGGGCCGATTGGTACGCTCGGCAGGCGTCACCGCCGATTGCATCCGGCGCACGACCGATCAGAGACGCTGTACCATGCCGGATGCAGTGCAGGAGGAGGTCGACTGTGAAACTGGGCATGATTCGAAGCGGCGCGGGCGCGAGGAGCGATGGACATTGCAGGAGAACGGCGGTGACAAGATCAGGCGGACGCGAGGCCAGAGCGCTGAGGACGGAGACACGATGCCGATTGGCGACATCGTCGGTTAGCGCATTGGAGTCGATAACGGCGCCGAGCAGGTCGACAGGTCGTGCAGAGACGGCATCAGCGATGGGGACGCGCGGAATCAGATCGGCGATGGGGACGCCGGCAACGGCAGCCAGGTGCAGGACGAGATCGATCAGGCCAGGGGTGTCCTCCGGCAGACGGTCCAGGACGCAGTCGAGTAGCGCGGCCGGCGCTTGGGACGCGACGATGCCGGCGACGACGTGCGGCGGCCATGGCAACGGCAGCGCACGAAGCGCGTCCGCATCCATTTGGCGACGTTGGTTGTCGGCCGCGCAACAGACGACCGCCGTTTTCTTCTGACCCCAGGTCCCACCGGTCGGTCATCATGCATCGTTGTGCGGCAGGTGGCGTCGTATATTATTACCGATGGACAACGTATACGACTTCGTAGGCCGTAGTAGTGCTACCTGCAGTGACACTGGGGTTCCCCGCCCGGGGGCATTACATGTGCGCAGCGATTCCCTGCCAGCAGGTCTGTACCGTAGTCAGGCATGTACTTACTACGTTATACTGCAAGTCGAGGGCAGTTGGCATCGTTGACGTCGGTCGTTGTGAGGTCGGCGACTTGAGCCGGGAATGACGTCCATTGCGCGGCAGCTGTCCCGCGTACGTCAGTGGTAGACTATTTGCCTTCTAAGCAAAAGGGCATGGGTTCAACCCCCATCGCGGGAGGCCTTTTTCGCACTGTTTTGTAGTTTCTGCGTGCGGTCCGAGGCCTGGCCTGAACTGGGATGCCTGGCGTGCTATGTACATAGACGTCTGCGTCGCCGCCCTTTGCGTTCAAGTCTGGTGGTGACCGAAATTTGTTTATTCAGAGCATGAACGCTGGTTTCTGACGACGGCGAACGACTTTATTTTTGGCCGCGAACACGCGAGCCTGCGACACGAACGGCGATGGCATGATGGAATCAATAACCAGAGATAAACGACATCACTGATGAGAAAATTCGAATGAGGACTCTGCCTACGTACCCATCCTTAATTATAACGTCGCTCGGTGAAGCGACAGTTGCCGACAGTATTGATTACATTGGGATACATCAACGACGTCGTACGCAGATCGCACAAGCGGCAACGTAGTTGACGGTTTACATCGTCCAGGAGAAAGTCCCATGAGCCGTTAAGCCCAGCTGTGCTTCGCAGATTGGATGCGATGAGCGATGCAGTACCGGCCGAAGTTCAATCGGGTGTAAGTCGAGCAGAACGGTCAGCTCGTTCACGCGCACACTTCCGCGTTCAGATCGTTGCCACGATCTCGTCCGCCATCCTTTGAGTGCTGCCCGCCTTTTTAACTTCTAGACTAGCACAGCGACGCCCTTCGCCTGAAACGCGTCCCGAATCGCCATTCGAGTAGCGTCGAGGCGGCATCGTTCGTGGCCTGCTGGTGACACGGCTCTGGAAAAGCATATGAAATCACCAGCCTCCGATCCAGCATTCCGCTAGCCCGGTAGGAATGGTGTTCGGTCGTGGGGAGACCGTACCAGTGACAGTCGACGTACGACATTCGTCAGGCAAAGGATCAACACAGTCGCGGCCGCCCGAATCACCACCCTCCCCGTCAGACCGCCCGAACGAGTCGACCTCACGGCTCGCGGCGGGTACCTTGCGAGGATGGAATGCAGTATCAAGTCGCTGTATTCTTGAGTGAGACGACCGTGTCCCAGACGCCGTTGTAGATCGAGATTGCCGATCGATTAACGGGTGCGAACCCTGCACTTGCCAGCAGCTGATCATGCTCGTCCATCGTTAACGCCGTTCGCCACCGGCCATCGGGCATCGGACCGTCGCCCTCACCGACCGGGAATGTCGTAAGCATGACGGCGTCAGGCGAGGTCGTTCGGGCGATGTTCGCTAGCGCTTCAGGCAGGTCGCGTTTCGGAATGTGAAATAACGACGCCAGCGCGAACACACCGTCGAACTCGATATCGTCCGGAAGCGCAGGGTCCCAGGTGACAGGCGGATCCACGATATCACCGACATGGAACGTGCACGGCGTACGGGAGGACGTCGCGTTCCTTATCGCGATATCAACCAGATCCCTGCACGGGTCCACGCCAACGACACGACCGGCACCAGCGCGCGCGAACGCGATCGCATCGCGCCCACTCCCGCATCCGACGTCCAGAAGCGCCTGGAACGGACGCTCGCGATACTCGCTCAGCCGCTCCCGTGCCGTCCGCGCCGCAGCACCCTGCTGTTCCGCCCACGACGCGAACGACGTCGCCCGCGCGCCGTAATTCGCCGCTGTCGACGATGTCACTAAACGCATTCGTCGATTTTGGAAGTGCCCCGTCCGTACCTTACCTGCCTAAATGATGCAGGGCACATTCCTCCCGCGCGAATGTGGTTCGCGTCGGCCGGCGCAGCCGCCTTCCCAGTGACGTGACACTGTCAGAGTGTGCAACCTGCAATGGACCTGGCGCAGAGTGCCAATGGCGGCGAGGTGCTCGTGGCGACGTCGATGGAGAACCAGCACCCGCCGTCGAGCATCATCGACGCGTGTGCATGCGTTCGCGGTTGTGGATACGGCGGTGATGGCTCAGCGCGGTGTTGCCGTGTTCAGGAACGAGGACACGTACTGGGTCAGCACGGGCCTGTACCCGCAGGACCTGCTCGTGGCGTTCGACAAGCCGTCCGTGATCGACCGTCTCGAATGCCGATCCCGACGAGTGAAGCGCATGGCCGTGGAGCGATGCGAAACACCACAGCCGCTGTCGTTCCAGCCCGTCTGCGAAATCGGTCCCTGTTGCGCAATCGCATACAACGGACAGTATCGCTGACCTCGTCTCGCAGACTTGGAGAGCCACGACGGCGAGATCCAGGTGACGTCTCGGCCAGTGATGGCAGCGGCCCGGTACATCAAAATTCGCATCCTGGAAGGGTACGACGATATCGTTGCAGTGCACAATGTGGTTGCCGAAGGTCGCCAGACCTAGGCGCTGCCAGGTACATACACAGTCCGCCGTGACTCACGCCGTCAGGCTCTTCCGTTAGTCGTTAGCGTTGTCCTGCACACAGCGAAGAGATGCCGGTGCCACAGAAAGTGCCGACGTACGACGATGCGCCATACTGCATGGCAGTGATGGGCGCTGCCGGCGTTGGCAAGACGGCACTGATTATGCGAGCGGTGACCGGCCAGTTCGTTCCCCGTTATGACCCAACCATCGAGGACGACTTTCGTCACGACACGATCCTGCCCAACTCCAGGGTGAGCGTTGGCTTCGCTGCCGTGTTATCGTTCATCCCAGCACGTTCTGATCGACGGGTAGACCGGGGCATTACATTTGCTGGACACGGGGGGCAGCCCCGACCTAGATCCTGCCTTGCGGGAGTCATGGATCGCTCGCTGCCGCTGCTTCGTGCTCGTGTACTCGATCACGTCGCGAGCATCGATGGAATACGCATGCGACCTTCGACGTCGAATCGTTGCTGTGCACGGATCCCAGGCTGTGATGTGAGAACGCCGATCCTGTGATTCCCGGGTGACAGGCATACCTAACAGATTTCAGTGTGCTAGTGTCCAACAAGGCGGACCGCGAACACCAACGAGAAGTCCTGACTGGCGAAGGTCGTCGAACTGGTAAGCCATGCGATGTATAGGTGGCCGACCCTGTGGGTTGAACGTTCGTCCAGCGAAATCGTGGGGTTGCCCGTTCTTCGAGGTTAGCGCCATGGACGACAACGCCCAGCACGCGCAGTGCTTCACCGCCGTTGTCGCCATGGTGACGCGGCCCTCGCCCCCTCGTCGCCGATGGCCCCGGTTCGACCGCCTTCTACGCGTCCTGGGCCGCGCTTGACCATTCCAAGTCCCAAAGGGGGTTCATAAACATCGATGCGTGCTGCATGGTTGGATTCGGCGACGTTGGCGCGTGTCGATGTTAATGGGGTGGCAGCAGCGGCTGCTGTCGCCTGTCAGTGCAATTCGAAAAGCGGGGCGTCATTTTTCCAATGTCTGCCTCGGCGTTGGGCGTGGAATCGTTGAGAGCGGCGTGCGACGGGGTTGGCCGTCCGGACCTGGCGAACCTGCTCAGGCGGATCGCGACGGCGGTGGCGGATTCGGATGCCGCCCTGGAGGATCGTCGTGCAGCGCATCGGGTCGCGCAGACGGCCGCCTGGCGCGCCTCGCTGATCGTCGACGCTGTTGCGTCGTCGTCGCATGCGGACGTTGCAATGCGGGCCCTGCACGACGAATACGTTGGGGATTCCGACCCGGGCGCGCCGATCCACTCGGCATCGGCGGCTGCCGACGCGCGGCGGTATTTCAGTGTGATCATCGAGAGTATTCGCGCGTCGCTGGGCGCCTCGGAAATGGATGATGCAGACGGTGGTGTCGCGTCTCTGCAGTCGGATATCACGTCGATTCGCAACGAACTTATAGACCAGCGAGCCTCGGTTCGTGCTCGACTGGCGTCCCTCGATGAGTTGCTGCGGACGGCTATCGACCTGTCCTTAGATCTCGTCAAGTCCCATAAACTCGGCCGGCAGCGCTCTTTAGATGAGACGACCGTCGATGTCCTTATGCAGCGCACAGTGGCGTTTCAGCTAAAGTTACAATCGATGAATGCTATCCTGCTAAGGGACACATATTCTTCTGCAGCATGCAAAGCGCTCGACTGTATTCGCCGGGTAAATACGGTGATGGCGACATTGTTGATATACGTCTGAATTTCGTCCATGCGTAGATTCTGCAAGCAAGCATCGAAGCGCAGAGATCGGCGTTGAATGCAGCACGTCGCCGAGTAGAGCAGTACGAGGGCATCGCTGATTTCGACCACGTCGTCAGCGAGTACTCGGAAGTTACGAGAGCCATTGCCGTACATCGCGACCTCCTCAAACAACTGTCTCCGGGGTCAAACGCCCAACCATCATGATGGTTGGACGAGGGCAGGCCGGTGGTGGGTTCTGAATTTGTATGGGCTACACAATATACATTAACTTGGGTACTACAAAGCAGAACACGTTCGATCGTGTGACGCTGCTTACCGATGTCTTCCAACATCAACGGTACCATGACAATCGTCCTCGTCGACACCAATGGTTCTGCCAAGCCGGCACAAATGCGCATGGATTTCTTTGCCTAACAAGAGCGAAGAATCTCGGCGAGGTCAGTGGCACGTATGGCATCAATCGTAACGTCACGCCCTTGAATCTCGACTACGCTGTCTATTCCAGCTTGAAAACAGCAAACAGGGGCCGTATACATGATGTGCCGACATCCGGCATCCGGCGTGTGCAAAGAACAGGCCCGAGCAGATGCCGCTCCTGCCACGTGCACAGCGTACACTGTACGAAGCGATGTCGGCCCTGTCCATTCTTGAGTAGCTTGTTTTCGATGGCGAACTCAAATTCTCCTGGGAACTCCAAACGAACAAATCAGACGCCTAGCACCTGTCGCGGGCTGATCAGCTCATGCTGAGCGCTCCTGCTCCTGCCGAATGACAATGCAGCGGTACTGTTCGATGACGTGCGTCCCGATAAGTGCTGGGGAGCTGTCAAAAATAGCGGCTCGCAGCATCTGGGAATGGCCGATGGCTCCGTTCGATGCTGAAAATGGCTTGCTTGAACGTTGACCCCACCCCTTAGAATCGACAGACCGGGCAGCGTCTAGAGCGGGATCCTCGATTTGTCTAGAATAACACGACTTGAAACAGCCGCCATGTACTGCACCATTTGACAGGATACGCACAGTGCTCGATAGCAGGTGCACCATCCTAGCAGAAGACCGTTCTGGCGGGGTCCTCGGCGGGGGACCCGCCGCGTGGACCTCGTGTGCCCGTCCATGCGCTCACTCACACACTGCGTCCGTGCGTGCTAAACGTCATGTACCACGATTGCGCAGCACGATTCAATAACGATAACGTCAATATTGTAAATCGGGCGTTTCCAGGCTGGATGCCCACACGAATTGCTGCTCGGCTGCCGGGTTGGGAGTGGCCGACTGGCCGCTGGTCGTTCGCGGCAGGTTAGTCGGGCCCCCTTTTCGGCATCCGCACAAGTGCGAAACGTGAACTGCAGACTGCTGCACCGAAACTGCGTGGGTCAAAGTCGTCCACCACGACGTTTGGCGGTGAGTAACGATGGCGTCTCCGTCGTCGCCGAAAGCATCCGCACAGGGGCTCTCAGTGATATCCGAGCTGCTCATCTGCCTGGTCATGTTCAACGAGGGCGTACAGATCCAGCTCATCTACCCAATGGTACGGCTGACTGTGCGCGTTTGGTCCCGTCTACGCTAACGTCGTGCCGCTCAGTTGAAGAGCAGCGTGGAGTCGTTCTTGACCGCTGAGCAGGGCGTCGAATACGCCGAAGAGCACGCGCCGGTCTACTCGTTTTGGCTGACGTCCAGCTACTACTTCGCCAGTGCTCTCGCTGGAGTCGTCTACGGTCGCATTGCTGACCGGTTCGGACGGCGGAAAGCGATCTTGAGCGGCCTGTTCGGCAGGTAAACACTCACTGAAGACATCAATATTGACGCCGACGCTGAAAACGCTGTAGTGTGGGCGCTTCGCTGCTATTTGCTATCAGCACGTCGTATACGCTCGCATTGACGGCAAGAATCCTGACCGGGTTGCTCGATTGCAACTTGGCAATGTTGAAGGGTCGGTGTTATTGTGGCAACCGGGTGTTCGCTCTTCGTTGAGTTGAGCTCTGTAGCGTACATTGGCGATGTCACGACTGCGGCCAACCAGTCTCGTGTCACATCGAACGCGATGTTGATGTTCGCCCTGGCGGTTGTCGTGTCACCGCTGGTCGGCGGCATGATGTCTGGCGCTTCCTTGCCAGGGCTAGGATATGCACCGTGCTTCTTCCCGTCTCTGACATCTGCGATTATGTCGTTGACGATTGCGGTCGCGTGTCTGGTACACCTTCCTCGTCTTTGCAGTTGTAGTGTGCGACTGACATTATGTGCTTGCAGTGGTTTCTTCCTGAGACGCCTTCCTTCCAGTCGCTTCGCGACGAAGTTGTCCAAGCACCCATTGAACATGCATCGGGTAATCGTCAATCGCGCTGGAGCGTCATTGAGTTCGTCAAGGTTTACCGCCTGGAAGCGACGACAATCCTGTTTTACGGATGGTTTTCGTTCTTCCTTTATGGAACCGATCATGCGTTCCCATTGTTTACACAGGAGACGAAGGGCCATGGGCTGTCATTGGCGAGAGAGCGAATCGCCTTGTTCTTGATGGCGCAAGGCATAGCTTGGTGCGCTTGCCAACTAGTCATCTACCCTCCGATTGCTGACCGGTTCGGAAACGTTCGGGCGTTCCAACTTGGATGCCTCATGCTGGCTGTATCGATTCCTGCGGTTTTCCTGCCGTCGTTGCTTCCCGATGCACAGGCCATGCTCCTTGTGATTGTCATTGTTCGCGGGTTCGGCCAAGGCATCATCTTCACCAGTGTCGTTGTCCTCATCAACAATTCGTAAGGCGCATTCAATTGAGTTGCGTTCGAGTGGAAATCTGACTCGGCGCGCGTGCACAGCACCACGTGTGCGACGAAAGGTACAGTTGCTGGCGTGGCACATTCATTCTCAAGCTTATCGCGTGCGTTCGGGATCGTCACAATCGGCGCGCTCTGGTCCTTCGGGAAGGTGAATGCGTGCATGTACCTGCCCTTTGTCGTGGCGGGCACCTTTCTTGTCGTCCTTGTCGCGGCCTCGTTCGCTCTACCAGGGTCCCTCAGATATCCCAAACCCGAACCAGGTTGCCTGACTTCGAAAGAAGTGGGTTTGGTAGACATATGTGCAGCCAGTTAACCAGGACTAAACTAAGGAACGATATTTTATCGCGTTCATGCAGGCAGCCCTTGAGCAGGAGGGGCGTCCTCCGCCTTCTCGAGCCGTTCAACGTGGAACTGAAGAGCGCGTACCATATCGTGGGCATGCGATTCGGCGTAACGTGGGATACTGTAGAACGGAAACGATGACAAAGCGGTTGCCAGCTGCTGATCGGGCGTCGGCGATGTCTTCATCGCTTTCAGGTCGTCGCGAGTGATGAGGACGCCATCGAGGGACGCGGCCACGAACAGGACGTCGCCTGTATCGGCGGCAGGTTTCGCGACTTTCACCATCGCTTTCTGGCCATAGCGATCGCCGTCGAACAGGGACGGCTTCGTCGTGTACACCAGGGCCGTTGGACCGCGAAGACTTGGTCCCAGGAACGACGCTCGCGTTGGCTGTAGACCGATCCGAGCCACACGAACCTAACGCCCATAGTGAACCACGACTGCCTGAAGTACACGACACGAAACTAGCAGTGACCTTGACGAGTTTGGCGAAGGCGCCATCCACCTTCCAGGCCTTCCGCGCGGCGTCCAGCCCGGCCACCGAGTTGAAATGCACGAGCATCAGGATGCGGGACGTCTCGGCGACGTCCCGGACCCATTCCGCCATCGTCTCCTTGCGAAGGCGCGACACGTTGATCCGCTGCAGCATGTACGACGACATGGTCCGCTAACAGTGATGACGCCCCGCGAGTCGCGGCCTAACTGGGCACCACACCACGACAACCCCGTCGCTTTCGCTGTCCGCGCTTTATGGTGCCCATCGCAATACAATAGGTACCCAGAAGACGGCCTGCGTTGGTAGCAGAGCGGAACAATCGGCCATCGGGAAGCGCCGCATGGAATGAACAATCGATACGTTTAGAATTAGAGCGGGGACCCGAAGCGTATATATCGCCATAGGGACTGACGCACGGATTCGACGTCCGCATCGGATGAGCTGTCCGGTGGGACGCCCCCCAGGTTCCTGTACGCCTGAAGGAGTTCAGATGCGGGCCGCTGCTGGATGGATTGCTCGGTGAGGCCAATGGCGGCCATGAACAGCGATCTGGATCGGCCGTATAGTTTACGGTTCACTGTTGGACGAAAGTTTCAAATCAGACACGGGGCGACGGACGGAGAGGATGGGCCGAGTGGAACGCACCCTTGTTAAGCAGTCGCACGTTTGCATCAGTCCAGGCACCGAAGACGCAGGCAATGCGACGCTTCTCCACATGTAGAACGGCCAGCGTTGATGTGACTTTCACCTCGCGACGCTTCATTCGGAGCGACTCCTTTTCGACCTGAAACGGCGCACTTGCCTTAGTGGGTATAGTCATACAAGCACCCCGAACACGCTCAGTGCAGACATCCGCTTTCCTCGTCATGTACGCGGTCAGGTCTCGCGGCGATAGGCAGCGCTCAACTTGGTTCTTTAGGCTGAGAGACGGCACAGGATCCCTGGTAACAGGCGTCCTGCAGACGGGACCTATGTAGGTCGTTACCAATCCAAGAGTACTCTCGAGAGTTACATGGAGGCCTTCTACATACACTCGCAATTCTGTCTCAGCCATAACTCGATACATGACTGACAGAACGAATGTGAGCACTGGAACGTGAGCGGGTCGAGATAGGGCTCCAAGCAAATGCTGTGGCCGTCAAGCAGGTACACTCAGAAGACCAACAGAACAAGACGGGTGCACCCGATACCTGCACGTCAGTTCATACATGATGTCTTGCCGTTTGCTAACCCGAACATCGTCGGCGTCGGGTTCATCATTGGAGCTTCGTTTCCGCTTGGTGCCGACCCGATCCGAAGTGGCGTTGTCAGGGGGGCACTCTGCAGGGGACTCCTCGAACACGAATCCGAAACGGCACCGTTCGACGAACGATATGACGTCATTCGGTTTCAGGATATGGCGTTTGCGCAGGACGCCGTTCACGTAAAGACCATTGGTTGACGACAGGTCCCCGATGACCCACTCGTGGCGCTCGGTCAGTGTGATCACGGCATGCGTCCTCGATATCTTTGTCGAATCGCCGACGACGACGTCGGTCCTCGCTTCCGACCGGCCCAGAACGATGCCCCGGGACCGCGCCACCGGTTCCTGCAGCTCGACGCATCGCCCGGAACTCAGACGGCGCAGGCGCATGGCGCGCGGGCTCGACGGCGCTCTCGTTGGCGGCCGCGACAGCAGTCCCAGGCCCATCCCACCGAACGCGACTGCGCCAATGAAAACTTCGCGCAGCCGCGCCCCCACGGCCACAACAATGCCCTCCCGAAAGTTCAGTGCGGCCGTGACTCCCGGCGCTGTGTGCAGCTCGCAGTCAGCTGACCGCCGAACTGCGGCCCGCACGTCGAGGTTTCCAGAAATTAACGTTTGGCGGGTTGGGAGGAGGGCGGCAGGGCAACGGCCATGTCGTCGGCTCGGTTTCGGCACGTATTTTTGGCACTGAAGGGCAAACCGCGAACGTCGTTCGGTCGGTGATGATGGCCGGCGTCGTCAGGCAGCGCGCGTTGCTGCCCGTGCTCGGGCTGGCAGGGGCGGCGATTGGTGGAGCGGCGGCGTATGTCGTCGCGAATGACGAGGGGCTGGTGCGCTCGACGATTTTCTGGTAAGCGGGCGAGCGCGTATGCGGAGAGCGGTCCCCTCGGATGAATAATCGCCGCCAGGACCCGGGCGATGCCGGTATATGGCCACTATCGAGCCGTGCAGTGGTGGGTCAAGGATAAGCCCGATGCGGAGCAGGACGAGGCATTCAATGCGTTGCACGACCGGTACGCCCACGTCATGGAGAAACTCGTTTATGATTTGAGGTACGCGCGCGGTCGATCCCCATTTCGGTGTCAGCGTCTTAGGACATCCAATTAGAGGGTTCTACATGAAACTGGCCCAGGTTGCTGTTCCTCACTTGTTTGTAGTACTATCAGGGGGTTCACGTTCGATTGCCTATTCGTAGATCGGATCTACAAGAGACGAATTCCTGCCGAAGCAGTTAGCGAACCATTTGCTTTGCCCAGGCGCCAGGGCGTCTTACAATGCGATAGGTATATGGACTGGGCGAAACGAATGCAAGATGAAGCGCCGTCACCCATGACCGACGAGGACGTTCGGCATATCATTGAACGAGAACTTCAGGCCCCCATCGAGAGCGTGTTTGACGATTTCGATTTCGCGCCGATCGGGTGCGCAAGCATCGGCCAGGTGCACAAAGCGAAACTGAAAGACGGCCGCCCGGTTGCAATCAAGGTTCAGATACCGGGTATCGAAGCCAAGTTCCGCAATGACATCGCGACAGCGAAGCGGTCTGTCCTTGTACTTCATCACGTGTCGTTCGCTCTTGAACATTCGTGACGACAGGTTCTGTGAGATTGCGCAGCCGGCACATCTCGGCTACATGAATGAAATCGAGAAACAGTTCTTGACCGAGTTCGATTATCGTCGCGAAGCCGAAAATATGGCGCTGATCAGGAAGAATATCTTGCCCGTTTGGGGCCATAAAGTGGACATCCCCGAGCCTTACCTGGACCTGTGCACGTAAGTTGCGGCGTATGGTCACTGGAGGCAACGAAATACTAACCTGGGTCTATGATCAGAACGCATATGCTCGTGATGGAGTTAATGCATGGGCGGAAACTGATCGATGGGATCCGTGATCAGTACAAGAAAATCGCAAAGCAGATGGGCAAGACTCTTCACGAGCTTGAGGACGAACAGAGGCAGAAGATCAGCCTTGGTCAGCGCCATGTAGTTTCTGTTTCCGGTTTCTCTGAACCCGGATGATGTACAGGGGTTGTTAAGCCTCAATCGTTATGGGAGAGCTGGTTTCGCGTGACCGTCGCTAACTGCTTCCTGACTATAATGGATGTAATCCATAATACCTTTGCATTCACGATGAACCAAACCGCTGTTCGAATCGGTTTGGCGCGCCCGCGAGAATACAGGTTTGCCTGGATGTCAGCTCCGTTATATGTTTTGTCTCATAGCGATCATGTGTTGAGGTGGTCGGAGAAGCAAATTAACTTATCAGCAATCCTGAACCTGCTGTTAACAGTGCATGCGCACCAAATATTTATCGATGGTCAGCAACCCCTTTCCGCTGGCTGCGCCGGTTTCCTATTCACTGGCATTTAGGGGCCTTCAATGGCGACCCCCACCCGGGAAACATTATGCTGCTGAAGAACGGCAAGGTGGGCCTGATAGATTTCGGGCAGGTCAAGCACATCTCCAAAGAGACCAGGCTCAGCCTTGCACGGCTCATTAAGGCCATTGCTGACGAGGACAGGCCCGCTGTGCTGCGAGCGATGCATGAGGGCGGGTACCAAGCGAAGAACAATATTGATGACATCACGTACAGGTAGCTTGACGGCTAGCTGAGCGGGCCGTGCTCGCATTGTTCTGAATGGGGGTCTGTTTAGACGCGCTCTGTTCTTCTTCGATCGTGATAGCGCCGACGGTTAGGCGATTCGTGTGTCGACTTGTTCGGTCTACTCAATTCACGTGCAGTACTGGGCGGCTTGAACTTGCAAATGTTCATGGAGGAGACGGAACGAGTGGATCCTATCACTGAACAGGACGACGAGCTCGTCATGGCATCACGCGTTTCCCTCTTACTTCGAGGGCTGGGCAATGCGTTTAACATTAAGTTACGTGTGGCGACCGTCTGGAAGCCGTTCGCTGAGCGCTGCATACGGTCCGCATAATGAAACCATCAACGTCACCACGTGGCTGAATGGCATGATAGCGGCTGGGCGTATGTACGAAGAGCACGATACCGCTCCGTTATCTGACCGGTTGTTTACTTCGTAGCCCCGTTCAAGCGTCGTAACTTTCGTACGAGATCAGCGGCGGCGACGGGACGTTTGCGTTTAGCACGGGTCTGGGGAATGTTCGGTGCCACCGAACCATCGCCGAAATCCATCGTGCCGTGTAGGATGCTGTTCGTCGTCACAAACGAACGTGATACACCACGCGGGATCAGGGGCTCGGCAAGCAGTTGGGCCAGATGGGCACGCATGGACGCGAACTGCTGGTTGCGACGCGCGCGATCGTCGTCGGTTGCCGAGGCAGTTTTCGGGACGATATCGTCATCCAGGAGGATGTCCATTTCCTTGGCGTGCTTGGCGAACCAGTTCGATTCGGCGCTGGCCTTCTTGTCTTCCGACAGCAACCGATCTAGTTTGGTGGCGACATTGATCCGCTTGCGGATCGGGACCAGCAGAGCCGTGTCGACTGGGAACTCGGCAACCGAATGCGACAGGTCACGGGTCAGACGACGGTACGCCTCCTGTTCTGCCGGTGCGATCAGCATCAGGCTCAGCCCGTTCCCCCCGATCCGTGCCGTCCGTCCTGATCGGTGCACGTAGATATCGCTGGTAGGCGCAGCCTGATGCAGAATCGGTTAGCCAGCCATACCCCCCAGTTAGGACATGTGCTCCTACCTGGTAGTGAACGACATTGTCCACGTTAGGAATGTCAAGTCCTCGAGCGGCGACATCGGTGCAGACGAGGACACAGTTGTCACTAGCTTTGAACCTGTCCAGGTTCTTCAGACGCTGCCTCTGCTGCATGGACGCGTGCAATGGGAAGACCTGACACACCAAATCAGAATGCGAAGGCGAGTCGGCATTGCCTTCAACGAACGGGGAATTGCAGCAACGTGAATAGAGCATGGAATCGGCGCACGCTGGCGATCGAATTCATGAACACAATGGTTCGCCCAGCGTGTTTGGCCAGGAAGTAGTACACATACGCGTCCTTCTCCTCGGGGAGACACTGGATACGCGATTCAGACAGGCCATCGGCAACACGTGTTTCAGGCGTGAGGTCGATGAACGCAGGACGGGAACGAAACGTGATCCGGCTGATGAGATCTTGCAGGGTTGACGATGACCGCTGTCCCGGTCGCGCCTTTGGCGTTGCCATGGACGTCATCGTCGCCGAGAAGAGCAGCGTCTGATAACGCGACGCCGGTGCAGACTTGCCAATGAACCCAAGGATCATGTCGAGCTCTTTAAAGTGACCACGAGAGATCATCCGATCGGCTTCATCCAGGACGACAAACTGCAACGAAGACAGGTCGCAGACGTGTGGCTCGCCTTCTTGGATTATGTCCCACAGTCGACCTGGCGTCGCAACGACGATGTCGGGATGCGAGCGTAACACTCGCTGCTGCTTTGCAATGGCCATGCCTCCAACGCACTCGGCAATCTGCAAGAGAAAACGTCAGCAGCGTGCTTACGAGAGACGAATGACCGCAATCAGGCCTTGATCGATGTGCCATCGGCAACCCGTCTGAGGTGCTGGCATATTTGCATAGCGAGTTCTCTGGTCGGAGTGACGATCAGTACAGAAAGCGGGGTTGCTTCGTTATCCTGACGCGGCGGAAACTTCAGCAGCCGGTTCAGGATCGGCAATCCGAAGGCAAGAGTCTTCCCCGATCCCTAGAACGCAGTGTTAAACGTTGACGTTGCACAGCTGCAAGTTACACACCGTTTGTGATGCCGCAAGGATGTCTTTGCGATCCCGGAACACTGGGTTGAATGCTCGGGTTTGGATTTCAGTGGGTGATGTGAACCGTAGAGCCTTCAGACTTCTGAGGAGCGCGTCATCGAGTTCGAGGCATTCCCAGGCGGACATGTCAATATCTTCGGCTTCCTCTGTCATTTCGATAGCAACGGTAGGCTTAACCGGTGAGCCCGACGTCTTCTTCTTTGTCTTCTTCCTGGACGCTTTCTGCTGAGTTGGCTCGGACGTCACGTCCTCCGTCTCAATGATTGCCGCGCTAAATTCAGTCCCAGACACCTCTTCGAGGGAAAGCATCCCAGAAAATCCTTCGTCATCGCCTAACGACGCAACGCGAAGGTCGCACTCGACAGGCTTCCAAGATAGTGACGTCCAAGCTGCGTCCGATGATGCCGGCTTCCCCATCCCCATCACTGAGCCCACCAGCACGGAACCGCCACGGACTCCGCTACGGACTCCGTGATCAGCAGGTTGTCTCTGAAGCCAGACCAGCCACCTCCAGTCTCCAGAACCCTCCTCTGCCCTGCTGCTGGCATTCAAGCGATTCGCCTCGAACCACGCGCACGTTTCTGTTCGGGTTGATATAATAGCCGCGTAATATATTCTTGTAATCCTTAGTGTCACAACGAAACCCGATTCAGATGCGGTAACAAGGGCAGCATGAACGAGTTGATTGGCAGTAGATTGATGATGCGTTGTTTAAGAGTGCGATGCAAGTTGCAGGGGTCTGGTGTAGCGCAACTATTTGGACCGACGAGTGAGCGGGGGCGTTCATCGGTAGGCGCGGGATCCGTAACCGCGTCGCGTTGACGACGGTGTCCCCGTTAAGCGTTTGTGGGTCTAAACAGAAATAGCGACCCCACGGGGCGGACGCCGTGACGGAGTCCGCGTCACATCCCAAGACGTCACACGCACCGCGACCAGCAGCTGGAAACACCCCACAACAGCAGTTACGTGTCAAGACGCAATGTCCTGGAAACCGTGTCGCAGGCCCGAATGCCCGAATACGGTCGGGTCGGATCGGTCGAACCGCGCCCACTACTGTTCCGTCGAATGCAGATTGGCGGTTCGCGCGCTCAAGGCCCGTGTTCGCAGGCGCACCAAGTCATTGTCGCTGCTGGGCGCCGAGCAGGCAGCGCCTGTTCACACCGCTCAAGAAGTGCAAATTGGCCCACGACTGAACTCGACGCCCAGCCCACAACGCGCTATCGTTGCTCGCACGATCAGCATGACCACCGAGGACGCCGACGACACGACCGACTCGGCCAGCCAGGACAACTGCATCGAAGAGGGCGACGTCAGTCGCGACAACATGTACTGTAACTCGGTGGCGCTGGCGCAGCTAGCAGCGGTCTGCGCCGCCTACCGACAGACGCGCCAGTGCAATTCGGCCGCACCAACATCCGTAGATGGTGGAGTTCCCGTGCAATCCGTCACCTACTAGACACGGGCGTCTCTTCCTCTACGCATCACAACCGTATCTCGGCCACACACGCATTGTCAGCTCCAGTAAAATATACCACAAATGATCTAGTCAGAATACAACATTGGCCTCGCTCATGCTATTCGCTCGACTGCCCGTTATCGTCTGGTACAGCATTGGAGCACCGTGCGTACACCATCCTGTGACGGCGCGCGTTAACACCGGAAGGAGCGACGACGAGACGAGGGGCGAGGGCTCGCCGAGACGCCGACGCGTGACCACCCGGTCCGCTCGCAGTGCCGCACGCAACTAAAGCAAGCCGCAAAGACCTCAAGCGCTATGTTTAGCGCTGATCATTGATGAGCTCCGAAATCGAGCGCGGGGCAACATTCTTCAGAAGACTGCCCACAGGAATACGCATCGCTGGCCCTTGTACACACTAAACACTTACACGACGTAGGACTTACAACGCGTGATGCAGCACGAAGGACAAACGACTGCACGGTGGTACCAGTACTGCTCGACCCGTCATTCGGATCCATCGATTAATGGCACGCACATGTGACAGCGCGCCGGCAGAATCCATCATGAACGATACGTAACGGAGTGGTATTAATTTAGTTATTGATCGAGAACAGGGGACACCATGACAGGGTCACCGGGCCAGAAGCTGACGACCTAACAGGCGAACGATTTAGTCCATCACGACAATGCCAATGTGTTAACCGCGTACGAACACTTTCTCTCCCGCTTCTTGTACAGGATTCGGTATCCACACTCACGGCACCGGATGGCATCTCTCGCGCGGATGACGTTTTCCACCCTGAACCCCAGTGTTAGTTTGCACAGGACGCAGTGCCTCATAGCAGCGGACGTACCCGCAGTCACCGCATAGGAAGCCGGACGCGGTCGCGCTCGGGTTGCAGGGTGGCAGGCCGCCGCTGATCACAACTGGAGCAGGTTCATCGACATTGCCACTGTCGACCTCCATCATGCAATCTGTCCGCGGACTCCGTCACGGACTCCGCAGTCGGGTCGAGCGAGGGTCCCCTCGTGAAACATGGGTCCAGAAATAGGATCGCGCCAGACTCAGCTCTCTGTCAGTCCTCGCTCGTGCACGAAAGTGTGCCATGGGGGACAAACCGTGCATGCATGACGTCCGCGTCGACAATGCGACGGCGGACAAGGCGGAATCGGATGCGGACACGATCGAGATGTGGGATCGCACCCCTCGACTTATCGTTGTGGACAACGATAATGGCGGGGCGGGTGGAGCGTCGACGTTGCCCGCAAACCAGGCGAAAATGTTCAGCCTTGAGGAGCGCGATAACCGCAACGTGGTGCTTCGATCCCTCGCAAACTGCTCTGAATTCATGCGCAACCGGCAGATTCCGATCCTGGTGGCGACCTGCTCGCTGCTGTTCACAATTGGGGCCCTCCTGCTTGGACCTCCCGAGATGAAATCGCACTATCGATGGTACCTGACGCCTTTCCTTGCGGTCGTTGTGTACTTTCTGTGCGGCCTGGCGGAGAAACTCGTGTCCTGGGCCATGCAAGCCATCGCGGCATGTAGTTCAAATGCTGGATGGGGACTTCGTGTCATCGTTCAGGAACTGCACGGATGGCTGCGCATCGTCGTCTTCTGCATCGTCATGTCTGAAGTACTGCTCGACGAGTGGATGGCGTCTCTGAACGTGAACGTTCCGCGCGAAGTCCAACTAGCCGGAAAATGGATCAAGTCTGCCTACATCATCCTTATCATCGTTGTTCTGAAGAACGTCGGCCTGCGCGTCCTCGAGCGACTGTTCGCCGAGAAATCGTTCGGTCATCGTATACACAACTGTGCGTTGGGGGCGTTCACCTTGGAGCACCTCTGCCGCCAAATTGGGCGCTCCGACCAATGCCCGAAGTCGTTATCATCGCGGTACCTTGCCTTCAAGCGCACCCACCTGATGGATCGCCTGGCCAAGATCCGCGATGAATCCCTGACGCTTCCACTGAAGCAATCCCTTTCCGGACCTTGGCGGTACTCGGAGACGTCACGGGTCGAGGTCTCTACCAAGAAGGAGGTAACTTGTCATCGCCTCAGCCTTCCTATGTGTTGCTGATTGCCACAGTTTGAGCTTGTTGCGACTGCCCTGTTCAACAGCCTGTCCAGTTCGGGAACGATCGCCTTCAGCGACTGGGAGGCGCTGTTCATGGTAAGGGCCAGTCGCTCTGTGTTCTGGATGTCGACTGATTACCGTTCACAGGGCAACCACCATCTTGCGGTGACGACGTACAAGCTGATGTTCCCGATGAATGAATTGCACCTTACCGAGACCGACTTCGTGTCGGCGATCTGCGCCTTTGGCGAAAAGCGTTCCGCACTGGCAGGACGGCTGTCTGGCTTCAGGAACCTGACGACCTTGATCGGGACCTTTGCCGGCGTCCTGCTCGTGCTGGTATCATGTCTGGCTGTTGCGTACGTGTTCGAGTACAACTACACGGGTCTGATGGTGACCATGTCCACCATCTTCATCTCGTTGTCGTTCGCCACGAGCAAATCCATATCGCGTTGCGTGGAATCCATCATATTCGTGTTCGGTAGCCAGCCGTTCACGGTGAACGACGTCGTCATTGTCGACGGCAAGTCGTACACGGTGCATCAGATCGGGTTGCTAGAGACGCGCATGCGCGACTCGTCCAACAAGATCGTCCGGTTCTCGAACCAGGTGCTCTGCGACATGAGCATCATCAATCAGTCGTTCAGCAACGACCGCGCCGTGTCCGTCATTGCAACTGATGTCGCGATGAGCACCTCGATCGACTCCATCGAGAAGTTGCGCAAGGCGATCCTGAATTACGTGACAGGGAATGCCGCCCATTGGAAGCCCCGGGTCACGTTCGGCTGGAACGACATCTCGCAGGCCACGTCGATCCGCCTCGAGATCAAGGTCGAGTCCTGCTACACCTGGAAGCAAGGCGGGTCATTCCACGCCGCCAACTGGGACCTGAAACGATTCGTCACCCTGAAGATGGTCCAGCTGAAGATCACCTATCGGCAACCGCCACAACCGGTCACGATTGACATCACCGACCACTCATCCTCACTGCCGTCAGTGGCCTTGTTGCCCCGTACAACCGCAAAATAATAAACCGCCGTTCCCGAACGACAGCTGCCTGGGCCGACCCTGCAGCTCGCCAGTGGCCGCTTGCAGCTCGCCAGTGGCCGCTTGCAGCTCGCCAGTCTCTCGCTCTGCTCCAGAATAGGACAGGCCCGGTCAAATGAAGCGCCAAAAAAAACGGGGCTGTTGTTGTTGCGCCCTGGGACTGGCAGCGCATTGCGTTAGTGAAGTGGGGGAGTGAGGGTGCCATTTGCTCGTCAATGACTCGCCCAGGAGGGTCCAGTCGTCGCGGGCCGCTGTTCCGCGTGCATGGCGCGCCCGTTGTGCGTCGCCAGGCGCCGGGTCTGACGCCCGCGCTGCCGGCGCGACGCATCGGCGGGTATCACCGGCGGCACCGGGTCGCGCACGACGCGTCCGTCGACGGCGTCGTGGCTGGCGCCGTCCGTCGTGCAATCAACTCGGTCAAGAAATTTGTATGCGGGAACGCTCGTTCTTCTGGGTGGCGATCCTGATGGTCGGATTAGTTCAGGAGGCCGTCCCGGGATTCCCTGCAGGAGCGGATCCGCGAGCTGGAGGACGATCTACGCCTAATGCAACAGAAGGACCATATTGAGAAGCGGGCCATCTCCTGCGAAACGCAAACATTGGATGCCGACAATGGAGACGATGCGGTCCCTGCTGCACCGCCTGTTCCGCGTCTCGAAGAAGGACACGGTGCCGTTCCGGCTGCGCCCCCCGCTCCTCCCGCCCCTCCTCTGCCCGGAATAAAGGGGCCCGAGGCGACGCCTAGCAAGGATTCAGGGCCGCATCGGTTGCCATTCGGATCTGCTGATTTGCGCGCGGTTCGACTACGACGACGGCCTGAAGGATCATCTGCAGATGCGCCTAACGATAAGACCGACTCCCTAGCTGATCAAGAGAACCGTCCTGAAGAGGTATGTGTCCTCCGAATATGAGTGACGTGTCATCGTTGACAGCCCTTCGCGACAGGGATCAGCAGCGAATGTTTGCGTTTCCGAGACGAAATCGGTCATATGGAATATGGAGATCAAGCCCGACGACCTGCTGGCAGTCAAGCTGAAGCCAATCCCCGGGCGCGAACAACGACAACGGCCTCTCCAATACGAGTCGGCTTTTGCCTACGTTTATCGCATAGCCAATGGCTGATCCGCTGCTGCTCAGATCCGACCCGGATGATGCGTTCAGTCTGCTTCGGGCAGAGCTTGCCAAGCGGTCCCAGATCCTGCACTCGCCGGCAGGTCGGTTGTCACTTGGGACCAGTTCCGAAGTGGAATGGAGCGTTTCTCCCGCCAAGAGACCGCCGACGTCGGTACCGTAAACATTTTAACACGTTCTTTGATTTACCGCGTTCCGTCCCGTCCGCGAACGTCCCTGAAATGGAAATGGCGCCCAACTGGCCGAGGGACAGAGAGAGAGAGAGAGAGCCTCAGTGCACTGTGTGACTGCTTGCGCATGAAGGTGGGCGCGAACAGTACCGGTAAATGACGATCGCCTCAATCCACCAACACGGTGTCGTAGTCGCGTTCACCGGTCCCCATGCCGTTTACGTTGTCCTGGTCGGTGTCGAACGATTGCGCCGATCGGGGCGATGCTGAGGCCGCCTTGTTCAGCAATGACCGCGTGTTCCTCGGCCTGCTGCTGTACCTGGTCCTGGTGACAATGCTCAGCTGGAACCGGACCGAATCATGCGCGGTCTACATGCAGGTCTACCTGTGCGTCTCGTACGTGATCGTCATGGTGTCCCGATTGCTATCGGCACGATACGATAACGACGACGTCGAGACCGACTGCACCGCCCAGGTCTGCGAGATCATCCACACGTTCGTCATCCTGCCCGTCTTCGCGGCCTGGACCATCTCCGGCACCATCTGGTGGGTCCATCGTTTCCACCCCACACTGCCGGGCCCCTTGTCTGAACGCGCTTCAGGGTGATCCATTACTATGCGTGCCTGGCGCATTCCACGTCGAACTCTGTCATGTAACGAAGCCGTGTTCGTGGAACGCCGGGACGCGCTGACCCCGTAGCGTTGCAGAATGATATGGGTGCTGTTCTCGTACGTCTACCTGCTCGTCAAGTTCTACGACGTGTACAGGGAGTGTCGCGTCATGGACGACGACGTCGACGACGGGTTCGACCTTGTCCTGCGCAGTCACCCGGCGCCTCGATTCGACCCGCAGCAGATGCCGACGTTCACGTTCGGCGACGACACCACCAAGACCGACGACAGCGACTGCTGCGCCATCTGCCTGGACGATTTCGTTGCCGGCGACCTGTGCAAGGACATGCCCAACTGCGGCCATTGCTTCCATGCCGCCTGCGTCGATAGGTGGTTGCCGGCGCACCCGTCGTGCCCAGTCTGCAGGACGACCGTCAACCAGGTCGCATGGGACGCCGTATAAATACATCACACGTGCCCTCTATTATTGTACAGGTGCCGCGTCGTCCAACGCGAAGACGAGGGCGGTCTGATCGTCACCGGCGGACGCGAGGTATCGCTCGTCGGCAGTGACGGCGATATCGAAGACGGGGCCGTTATGCCCTCTGTACCGGTGCAGACATGATCCTGATCGGGAGTCCCATAAGGACACGCTGCCGTCCAGCGAACACGACGCCAACGTGAACGCGTGCTTCTGCAGCCAGAGCAGCTTGACGACGCCGTCGTCGTGGGAGAACCTGGCCCGGACCGATCCTCGGTCAATGTCGGTGATGAAGATGGACCCGTTCATTGCCCCCGTGGCCGCCCAGTTCATCCCCAGGCTGGCTGGTGCGAACGCCACCGCCTCGACAGCGGCACCGTGATCAGCGACGGTCCCGAGCACCTTGCCGCTGTCGATGTGGGACCACCTCGCTGTCTCATCCATCGAGCCAGTCAGGACAATCGGCTGCGTCGGGTGGCTATCAATGGCTATGCATGGCACGAGTCAGAACTGGGCAGAGACGCTCGACGGGGTGACGGGCCGCTTACAGCAGATGGGCGCTTCGTGGAACATGGGCCCTGATTTGATCATGGAGACGATTTGCCCGGTCTTGCAGGACCAGACGCGCACCGATCCATCTTCCGCGCCGGTGCACAGCACCTTCCCGCTTTCGCCGGCAAACGTGCCGCATGTGACAGGGCCGACATCCTGCGACATGATGTGGATGACGGCTGCCGACTTTTGTGTGACATGCCACAGCCACACGGTGCCATCGGCGCTGCCTACAGCCAGAGCAGGTCCTCGCGGGTGCCAATGGATCCACTCGATTTCGGAGGAAGGCCCGTCCAGAGTATGTAACGGGGTTCCAGATATGTCGAACACGCGTACAACGCCGTCCATTCCGGCAGTGCAGAGCAAGGTGCCATCCGACGAATATCGAACGGCAATGACCGAATCGGAATGGGCCGGGTCCAGTTGTTGGCACTGTTCATCGCCACTGGAAATCGACCACTGGAAGGCTTTATCGTCCCCTCCGCCCGTGCAAACGCGGTCAACGTCCGTTGGGTGCGTTGCAACGACGTAGACCGGGGCACTGTGCTGAAAGAACCCTTGGACGGAGTCGTCCTCAAGAATCTGAACGTCGTTGTTCTCCTCATTACCGTCCTCCATGTCGTCTGCAACGGGTCGCCCGTCACTCTCCTCATTTACAATCTCGCAGACCTCGCCTTGCCGCAGCACGTTGGACGACATCTCAGTCGCCTCCTGGTGCTGGTCACCATCATCGTCACCCATCATGACCTCGCTGCCGGACATCGACCGTGTGCTGCGGACTCCGTCACGGACTCCGTGCCCTGCTCGCAGAAGTCCGGAAGCCGGATCTGCATCATGGCTTGGGCCTGCTCTCGTCCGTCGTCCCAGATAAACATGCTGTACGAACGTAAATGAGAAACTATCCCATTTATTTGGGTGGTGGCGGGTGTAAAGGGTTCAGCGCGAACGTATGTCGCCAGCCGATGTCCCGAACCGAACCGTGCAGTTTACCCACGTCGGCGAGGTCGTTGCAGATGCGGTCCCGGGCGTCCTGCAGCGTCATGGACGTCAGGACCCGGTTGCCTTTGTCGACTCTGGCACCCTTGTTGATGAGCGTAACGACGATAGACACGCGGTGCCCTTCGAGAAGGAACTTTCTTGCCGAAGCAACCTTATGGTCGAAATCGTGTTTCTGAAATCAGGCCGCCCCCCATCAGCCGACGCAGACACAGCCTATATGCATTGCCTGTGACCTCTGTCCTCGTCGTGAACTGAACGCACTTCTCCTTGACCTTCTTGCACGTCTTGGACGTCTTCGCTTCGGCGGCGCCCGCGGGTGCCAACGGCTGCTCCGCCGGCTTCGCCGATGCCAACCCGATCTTGTAGACGGCAGGTTGTTTCGAGGTATTCACAGGGAACAGGTCACCGTGCGAGTGCGCTGCCAGGCGTACCGCTTCCGACATTGTCTACGGCCGCCATCCATCCGGGTCAGCATCCTCCAATGTGCGCCGAACCGCATGGAACGCCGGACGAACCTTGTGGCCAAGGTTCTTCCCGGCCTTATCGATCAGAAGGACGACGGGGTCGTCGGCGACGCTCGCCAACCGCCGCATCGGCACTGCCGGCCAACGCCATGGGGACAGCCGCCGCGCGACGATCATGCGCGGGCCCTCCACCGCACGCGGCACACGGCAATCCGTCCCAGGAGCGTTGCGCGATCGACCCGCCCCTGGCTAAGAACCGGAATCCACCAGGTCGCCCAGATTACGTGCAGCCAGCCGTACAGGTCGATCGCTTCGGTTGTGTGCCACCCAACCGTACTCTAGACATATACATAGCCGATGATGCTCATCATGCTAGATTCGATGTCGACGCCCGGCGTGATAGCACGTGCGCTGGTGGTACTCAGCATCGGCGCCGTTGACGGTTCGCTGTCGTTCCCGTCGTTGGCGTCACGAGACAGCCCACTTGCCGGGCTGGACCTGTACGCGCCGCCAACGACGTCGTTCATCGGGCCGCAGCCCGACGACCCCAACAGGACCAGGAGCGGCCCCATCGTACTGTTCGGCGGCGACCTGTGCGAGCCGGCCACAACGCGCGCTGCAGACGCCATCATCCTGGTAACGACGGAAGCGGTGTCGCGAGCGGCGTGCTCCTACGAAGCATGGTACCTGTCGTTGTACGTCACGGGGGCGGCCGCTGTCCTATGTGAGTGCCGCGCCTGTGCTGGGGTCGCGGCCCAATGATAAGCCCCCGTTCGTCAGTGCCAGAGGTCGACTACCTGCCGTCCCTAAACATGTACAGCAACGACGGGTCGCGAGGCGCCCACACGCGCCACCTTCCGATGCTGTTCCTGAACATCGGGCCCAGCGGCGTGCTGTACGACGCGCTCGTCAGCGATGCCCCTGGACGAAACGCCACCGTACGTCCCGACGTCAACGTCTGGCGATCCGCGCTTGCCTCCTGGTACTACCAGCTGTTCGTCCGGATTCTGCCAAGCGTCGTCCTGATCGTATCGGGCATGACGGCCGCCGTGTTCTTGGTGGTCCACATGCGCATCATCGATGGCGAGCACATGAGCGATGCTCATACGGTGCGACAACGGTCATTGCCGCGTCGGGCGTCCTTCATTTGGAAGGCGCTCGGGTTGCCGCACGCCGTCCTGGCCATCGAGGTGGCCACTTCGACCCTGTCCGGTGCCGTCCTGGCCATTGGCGGTTTCTACAGCACGCCGAACCTGCCCTACCCGGTTCTGCAGTACTTCACCACTTCGCTGGGCGGCTGGAGCCTGTCCGCGTCCCTGCTCTCGGCATCGGCCTGGATCCGGCATCTGCCCGTCGTCGTCGATGCGTCTCTGGCGACACGCCTGATACGGGGCGACCGCCCCGTCGCGTTCGCGCTGCTGCTGACCGTCCCCGTGGCCATCGACACGGCCGGCAGTGTCCTGTTTGCGCTGTACAACAGCAACCAGGTCGTGCCGACAGTCGTCTCGGCACTGGGCTTCGTGTTCCAGCTGACGTTCAGCCTGCACGTCCTCGTCAGCGTGATGCACTACTATAGGACCGCCCGCCGGGTTCGCCTGCAGGCGACGCGGGCGGCCGGTAACCAGGACGACGGCATGGGTCCCGTTCTGACGCGGTTGAGCCGATGCGTCCTGGGCATGTCCCTGTCGATGATCCTGATCTGTGTGGGCGCCGCGCTGGTGGTGGCGTCGTCGGCGCACCTGTACCGTCCATCGCAGTGGACGATATGCTGGACGCTGGTGTACAACGGGCGTGCGCTGGACAGCGCGTTCCGGGTCGCGATGTTCAAGCCGCGACCGACAAGCGCCCGCCTGTCCACCGTCGCGCCGGCGCTGGCCGTGCGGGTCACCTCCAAGAAGTAGGGCATCGCGCGCAGGTCGTGCCCTCACCTGTCGGCATAAAGGCGGTACGGTTCCTATTCGAGGCAAGAGATGATGGGTGCCGGGCCCAGCGTTGTTGTTGACGGCGGAAGCGGCTAGGTGGCCTCCGTTGCTGCCACAGCTGGCCGGGCGTTGCTGGGCACCACGTGCATTAACGTGGACGACGGCGCGTGTTCGCCACACGCTGCCAGCAGCGCACGTGGGGACGAACCGGGTTGCAAAGACTATGCCCAGCAGTTGGAGCGCGGTCAAGCTCAGGTACCCGACTGCCCTGGTGCAGCGCCCACTCTCTGCGTGGTCGTGCCCAGGATGACGGATTCGCTGCAAATGCTGGGATTTGATAGCTACTGGAATTCAAACGGTGACCTAGCGCCAGCGATCGTGTTGACATCGAACCTGGTGTCCTGACCTTTAGTCATCAACCATCGCCTACCGTTTGATGTGCTTGACGAACTTCAACGCAATGATCGCAAGGATGCGGTATCCAACGGCAAGAGCGACCAAGCACGCCAGGTACACGTGCCGCTGGGCGGGATCGACGGCGTACTGCATCAGGACAGACTTGACGCAATCTGCACCGTCGCGGCCAGTGCAGTGAACGTTCAGGCCTGCAACGGCGCCAGAGAAGTTGTAGAAGATCGCGAACCGGAAGAACGAGATGTTGAAGAACACCACCGAGAACTTGGGCATCGCCTACAAACCCGTCACCGTCAACGTACGGATCAAGCAGTAGCCGACCAGGTGCCGCCCTACCGAATACACGAGCAGGAATCCGCCGAAACAGGTCAGCACCGTGAAGAATGTAACGGCGGCGCCGCTGGCGACCCCAACGGATGGCGACAGACTCACGATGAACCTGACGCAACCTGCGGCCGCCTCGGCACATATCCAGATGCAGATGACGAACTGTAGAATGGCCCGGGGCCGAAGGGAGAGGCCCGCCAGCATGTAGGCAGGGATGACGGTGATCAGCACCTGTGCCATGATAATCGGCGTCTCCGCCAGGCAGGAGGCAATGAAATACTGGGCCTCCGAGTACATGCCGACGGACAGCTCTCGATAATAGCACGGGCGTTCGTTGATGATGCTCGAGATCTTCGAACACTGCGACCAGGTCGTCAGACCGGTCATGCTGAATGCGAACGCGAGGCGGCTCATGACGCCATCATAGTTCGGCGGCAGTTGGAAGAACAGACAGCCGATGATGATGGAGAAGACAAACATCATCGACAGTCGCACCGTCATAGTGGACGCGTTCCGAACCTCAGCCATAAACCGACGCCGAAGCAGCACAAGAAGAACAGCGCACCAGGATGGCGAATAGGAGCATGCAGGTTTGTCGTCTTCGGCAGGGCTGTCCACAAAGATCGGCAATGGCAGGTCGTCGACGGCACCAGAGATGTTCAGCGGGAGCGGAGGGACCTCTGCCGTCGAGCAGATCGTTCGCAGTGCATATTCGGCCAGGTTCTCACCCGGTAGGCACTCCGGATAACCATGGTCGGCACAGAAGGTGGGCAGCAGAGCAGACGGGCCGAAGTACGCAAGTCGGCCACCGGACGTCAACAGGCAAACGAAATTGAACAGGTCGAACAGCTCGGACGACGGCTGGTGGATCGTGCAGAGAACGGGCAGATCTTTGGAAATGGCACGGACGGCTTGCACGACACGAACGGCGCTCGGGGCGTCTAACGCCGTTGTCGCTTCGTCCAGGAACAGGATCCCGCTGCCGTGACTCAAGGCGGCCAGCTCGGCCCCGATACTGGTCCTCTTGCGAAGTTCCCTATGAACGGGTTAAATCGGGAACGGATGGGCGGTACCGAGGAACGCAGCCGCATACGGGTTCAGGTCCACAGCAATCTCGTTGGCGACCGAATGCAGTTGCAAGCTTTCCAGAATACAATCAACATGCCAACTTAGATTCCGGGGCGACACACGCTTTGATAGGCGAAGCCGGGCACTGCATTCGATTACTTCACGAACCTGGGCAGGTCGCTTGAGTCCTCCACCGATATTTAACAGACAGTCGTATGCAATTACCGTTGCGAACGACGGCAGAAGGTCAAACTGCTCGACGTACGCAACGTATCGGCGAAAGCGCTCGTTACGAGGCTGTCCATTGATGAGAATATCGCCGTCTACCGTGCCCGTGTTCTTTCGCATCGCAAGTATATCCAGCAACGTTGTCTTTCCTGCACCACTCGGCCTGCACCAACAACTTAGACGTCAACCACACGAATCATGACGGATTGGTGCTTGCCCGAGAATGGCGATCATCATTCCTGGTTGTGCGAATCCCGAGATATCGTGCAGAAGAACGCGATTTCCGACCGTGTACGTCAGATGCGTGAATGCAAGCCGCGAGCCGTCCTTGCTCGGTGCCTCCAGCGAACCTGCAGAACCCGTTATGAGGAGCGTACAGCATTCTGAAGTGAACCCTACCCCTAGTTTCCGAACGTGTTTCCACATGAACATGATCACTAGGTGCGAGATTCGCCAGCTCAACGGAGGGTTCTTTGCCAATAGCGGAATCGCTGCCGCTTCGAGCTTCAAAGTTCAGGAACGTCATGCACAGAATCGACAGCAGTTGAAACAGCGCGACGAAGACCCACGTAACGCCCCACAGACTCAACGGCGACAATCCAGACGAATTCAGGGAATGCTCGGTTAACAGGTCTGTACCTGTTAACCAGCGACAGGAATCCGTTGGAGCACAGTAGAGTTGAAGCCCGTCAAGCTCGTTGATGGCGTACGCCTGCACACATAGGGTAAGTGTGAAGGCGAGACACAGGCGGCTCGGCGCACCTGGAACACCCTGGTGAAGTACGATACGAAGTTGACCCATCTCAGGAACCCAGGAATAAGGCGAACAGGTACAGTAAACCCCTGACATGACCAGAAAAGGTCATTTGTAATAACGGCGACCGTCGCTGCCATAGCCTGTGTATGGTCCCCGGATTATGTCAACGATCGTTGTACTTCAACAGACGATCGCTGACCTCGTTTGGAATCAGGTTCGCTATGAAGGATGTCCACGATCGACTGACTATTGCCAGCTGGAACGTAATCATACAGAATATCACGAACCGGCCACTGAACAGTCCATCACGCATCCCTGAAAACACATGAGATACGATACGCGGGGGTCCCTTGACCAACTAAACCAATCATAGGGTAGGTGATCGTTGTCAAGATCATGGTCTGAAGAGCCAGAATGGGAAGATCAGCGATTATGTTGGCCAGGAAATATGCCAGGACTCTGTAGTAACCGGCATTCCTTTGCGAATAAAACAATGCCCTGAGATTGGTCAGTACCTGGTCGATACGCCAATACCAGATGACTACGAATCGTACCGAGACTGAAACGTCTGAGAAATTTCATCAAGCCCATCGTAGCCAATGAAGCCAGCTACTACGATAATCGCGCCTAAGCGGGAACGTGCCCCAGCCTGTGAGGATCAGTGCCTTGGTAAAACATCCATTGCGGAGTGGCACCTGAGATGTGTCGAGCTGCCAGAAGACAGTTCCACAAACGAGGGCAATGATCAGAGCCCTCGTTACGCGTGAAATAACCTTGGACGTCTCACGAACGTTCATGACAATTTCTCTGACGGTTCAGCTGAGATGGCTCGTCTGAACAACGACAACGGTACGTACCGTCGCAGGCACGCCAGGAACTGCGAGGTCAAAGTGGAGTTGAACTTTGTTTTCAGGCCAAAGCCCACGAGCTCCTTGGCAAGCTCGGATCGCAAGAGTTTCCGGGTGCAAGCGTTCTGCGCAATCTCGTCGAGCACGTTGTACGCCGATATGCGCGTTGCCTGTCGTTCACACGACTCAACGTTTTCTTCGGCCCACAGGACTCTGCCCAGGTCTTCAAAGAATCGGGAATTTCGATACGATCGAGCAAGAAGCAACGATGTGCCCCCTTGCCGGTGCGGTACCAGCGCATGGCATGTCCCGTCGCGAAAGACGTTCTCGAGATGCGCGTCGAACGAAATTATGGAATCGGACAATGATGAAACGCCATGGTAGTGACGAGATGGATCAGCACTGATATCCGAAAGGAAGTCGGGAACTGTCTTTCCCTTTGGCCTCACGTATCTGCACTGAAGGGTTGATACATGCATGATCCCGATTTCCACGACGCTTTACCCCAGGTGCTCCATATAGGTAGCGGCCTGGCCAGTTGGGCCAAAGTACACCATCTGTCCTCGCGACTGCATGTGAATAAAGTCGAACTTCGAGAACAGCTCAGGCGACACCTGGCAGGGCACACAGGTCAGCAGATGCCGAAACGCAGAGCAATCAATCGTTACCTGAACCAGCGACATCATGACGGCGCGACCGCAATCGGTAAGACTCCTTGCAATCGAAACCAGCTCCATCGCGCTATTGGAATCGAGACCGTTCGTAGGGCCGTCCATAAGGAAGACTGAGCCACAAAAGCGAATGACGTCACAGTCGACCGAACGATGCTATGTTCGATAAACATACCCGCATGGCCGGCAGCGACCTCAAGGGCTATTGTCAACCGACGACGTTCGCCTCCACCTGTTGACAGGCAAACCCAACCGACATCAATGACTTTTCGTGGGCAGCACACCGTAGACGTACTGATGCCCCGAACGGTGGCGCTTCCGATTAGCGAATTGGCGCGGTGCGTCAGCTTCAGCAGGTGCAGGATGACGCGCACCTGGAAGTCGATGAATCGATCGGGCAGCAAAGGCGACGCTCTTAGGACAAGTGAGAACCGGATCGCCTCGCTGACTTTCATATGCCCGATGTGAAGATCTGCCACCGCACGGAGCTCGTCAGTATGATGGCCGGGCAGCAACGACGAGGTTCGGAACCTTCGAACGGGACATACGAAACGACCTTGCGATAGTCAGGAGGGTTCGCAACGCCATTCAGTCGGAGGTCGCCTCTGACGCTACCGCCCTGTTGCCGTCTCGCCAGAACCTTCAGCAAGCTCGAAATCCCGGCGTCGCTCGCCCCAAGGCCGAGGACCAGCATTCCTGTGGGACAGGAGCATGAGACTCCTGATGGCCATACCTTCCAGCCAACATGCCTGGTTTGAGGAATCCGGAAACGCCTTCGAACACGCGACGATTCTCACGGTAATACGAGATGCTACGATAGGTCAGCGTCGATGGCTGCTCGATCAGCCCGGCATCCAGTTGCAATAGTGTCAGGCGTTTGTACGCGTCGGTCGTCATTTTCGACAGGTCGAACGCCGCCAGGCTGTTCGTCCCAATGGCGTTCACCAGCTGCGATTCGGCATCGTCGGCGACGGCCTCGCCTATCGGGCGACGACCGCCACCGTCGACGGACACGAAGCTCGACGAGCGCACCATGTCGGCATCAGCATCCGTCACCATCGACATCTCCAATAACGACGGATCCGAGTGTACGCGCCGGATCGACGACGTTCCGTCCACGTCGGCAGCCATCGTGACTCAATGTCTACCACCGCGAGCCACCCAGTGTCGGCCCGGTGCCGTACCCCTCCAGAAACTGCGCCGTACCCGAGCGTGACTGCGTGCCCTGCGGATCCGCACGCACGCACACGCACATGTGCGCGCTCGGGGTTGCTCTTCAGCAGCGCACACTGACTGAGCGTGCCGCGTGTTGGGCACCGTGTTCCTGGCGGTTCCACGGACGTTGGGATCACCCCTGATTACCAGTCACGGTTGCGTGGGCTGGCCATACAGGAGCGGAAGGCAACATGGAATGCGGTTCCTGACCCAGATGTGATCGGGCTGTGCCCAGTAAAGGGCACTTCCAGCACTGTCCGTTGTGGGCCAACGATCTCTCAGCAACTGCTGGGGGCTGGGGGGAGAGGAGTCCCATAGACCGTGCTTGCTGAGGGAGCGCCGTCGAGGGAAGTTCGTTCGCAATCCAGCCGAACGGCACGTCTCCCTCATTTACGATCTCCGGGTTCACGTGGGGCGAGTTCCAATGTGCAACTAGGCATCGTTAGCTTGCCCCGCTCACTCAATGCGGATTCGACTAGCCTTAGCTCAAGGGAGCCGAGGCCTACGTGCCATTTCGTGCAGACGAAGCGCGGTGACGTTGGGTGACACACGGGCCAAGGCGTGCAGTGAGCCGTTATCAGCAAGCGTCAAAGGACCAGGCCCCATCGGCGTCGAGTGACCAAACCAGCACAATATCAGTTCATTCAACAATACAAATACAGAGCAATAGGAACAAGGGACGTCGGTCACTTTCAGCCCTGATGGGCAGATTCGCTCAGGGTGCCGTACGGTACCCGTTGTTGTCGTACGTCTGACAGGCTTGATATTCCGACCCCAGGTCACACGACTTGATGATGCCTTCGAAATTCGCGGCGTTCGTGACAGAGCACGCTGACGCTACCGATGAGGCGAGCGAGCAGCCACCCGACCCGATGTCGGTGTACTCGGCGGCGAACACAGGCTTGCCCGCCTGGATGAACGGGCCGTACTTCGCGCAGTCGCCCGGGAATTCGGCACAGGACTCGACGATGGCGAAGTCGAACTTGGGGACCAGGTTGTACGGCGTGATCAGGTCCGCCGAGTTCTTCAGACCAACAGCCATGCCCAGACCATGCACCGTTGTCGAGATCCAGTTCAGGTAGTCCAACGCGTCGTTAAGCGTCAGATCTGTCTTGCCCGCGGGGAACGTGTCGTACGTGTACGCGTCCAGGTTGTCGGGCTCGATGGCATGGCACCCGTACGAGGCCATGCGCTGGAACCGGGCCTTGATCAGCGACCTCGTCTCGTTCCGGCGGGTGTCCAGGAAGTACTCTCCGGGCCAACCAGGATACGCGTTGCCAATGATTGTGGGCTTGACGGCCTTGAAACGTGCCGCGTCGGATGCAGTCGTGTCTAGCGAACCCACTGTTGCCCAAATCAGAACGCTGTGGCAGTGCCGTCGATGGATGACGAAATCACACCGTTGACGTAGCAGATGATGTAGCGGTCGTTGGCGTGAAGGTCGTTCATCAACGTCGTAATGTCAGTCGAATCGAGCTGTTCAGGGTCGACGTCCCACACGGGAACGTTCGGAGTCGTCACATCCGGGACCGCGTCCAACGTCAGCTCCCACTAAAGAACCATATTCGAACATCAGCACCGCGTTACTTGTGGCACACACACGAGGAACGTACCTGCCAGCCCATGCCGATCGCAGGCCGAGGCCAGGCTGCATGAACGTCAACGACCCCATACAGGACCGCCGTTGTGACTGCGAATGCCAATGTGCTCGTGATGCCCATAACGTCAACCTTTCGAAAACCGGCAAGATACGAAATGACCGTTAGCGCCTCGTGCATCTCAGATACCTAGCCTGGTGGGGTCGGCCATCCACCCGCGCTTCGCGCCAATTGGGACATATCTGTGAAATATCTGACACCGCGAGACACCATTGCCCCGCCAGACATATCTAGGCGATATGTCTGGAATATCCTAGTGGATGATTCTTGTCGGACGCCGCTTGGCGTATCTACTACACGCCAAGTATTGATTGAAGTGGATGAATTATAACGTCGAGACGTGCATTCAAAGGCCACCGTGTTCTGACTGCCTGCCTGCTGATGATCTCAGGTCATTCCAAGAGTGCATATCTCGCTGAACAATTAATGCCAATAGGTGGGAGTGGGACACCAAGCACCCGCGGCTCACATATCGTGAAGATATTTGACCTGGCGGCCGAGCACGTTCACTACGCGTCAAATATCTAGATATCGAGGCTCCTGTGGGTGGTCACCGACTCGTGCCTGGCATTGACGTGGCCGCTACAGATTTCTGACCACTGTTTCCCTGGTCATCACCAAGCAAAATCATATATCCACGAATGGGGAACGATCGGTACGCCGGTGTCGGAAACTGTTTAAATGTCGTCGTCACGGCTAGGTGCACTTCCAGAGAGAGTTGATCAACGAGCGTCGTCTGCCCCGTTTGACGATCGCACGGACAAGGGCACAGGGCACGACCGTCCAGTCAAAAGTGCCAGGCGACCTGAACACGAAATCGTGACGGCTGCCAGGTAACGCCAGCAGAGCAGCCTGTACAAACCATAACTGTCCGTTTGTTGGACGTTCCTTCAACGCCATCGGCACGGATGTGACGAATGGCAAGGTCATCAAGACGTCTTCGTGGATCAGGTCAATCTCGATCCAACCCTGTTAGTTTACCAGTCATAATGCAGATTGCGGTCCTGACCAGAGAAGGCATGCGGCGCCCGCGTTTTCACCATGGGTGGACCAATGGTTCGTGAACGGGGGCACGGCGTCGAATGCGTTGCCACTTGACTGCCACCATGGCATACACGACGATAAACAACTGACTGTATCATTGAAGGGATGCTATAATGCGGTCGACGACAGGCAGGGCGGTCAGGAACAGGAACTCGAGCGGAGCCCATGCAAAAATGATCGTGTTGAGGGCGAACCGGACCACGCTGCGCTTGGCGTGCTGACGACGGATGGGACTGCCATCAGGGCGCACGGGGCCTTTGATATACCGATCGACCATGTCAACGCCGGCCTTCAGCAGCATCGTGATCAGCAGGGGTTTCCAGATGCCCCGACCATTCGCAAGTTGCTTGCCGACATCTACACCGCAGCACAGTCAGACGTCCAGAGGCGGCCTGGCAGCACAAGTGGACCCACGGTCGGAGTACGCCTTCCGCAAACGTCGGACCCAGGGCTTGTCGACCGCTGCAACGACCTGGTCAAACGCTGTAACTCGAACGCCCGTGCCCGCGCCCAACGTCACACCGCATAGGATCGCGACGGCCACGACGAGCACAACCAGTCTCGCCAACGACATGGCCGTTGTCCAGTGGGCAGTGGCGCTCGAAATTAGCGTGCCGGGAATAGGGCGCAGTAACAGCCCTGTGAGTGGGGGGGCAGGCGGGCAGCAGACTGCAGACTGCACTGGACTGCCGACTGCGCTGTTAAGTACAGTCGGCGATCCACCGTGGGGGCATGCCCGCATCGCGTCCCAGGATACGTTCAGCGGCGTGCTTGGACAGCCTGCATCGCGTCAACGCTGCTGTACTGCACGCCCTGGAACACGGTGATGACGTACCGAAGGTGACGCCTCGGCGACACCGGCGCCAGGTTCGCCCACATTCGGCTCCCGTGCCCAGCAGTAGCAGCATCGTACCCGATCTGCCACCCGTCATCGCCGCCGATGATAAGGAGGAGTTTATGCAACGGGCGCGCATGGCGCTGATGACCGACGGCGAATGGGCAACGATCAGTAGTACACGTCTGTTCGAACGACAGCAACACGTGGACGAGTACAACATGATGACAGAGTTCCAAGGTCTGTTCCGGATGGCCTCTCGACACCTGTTCTGTGGGTCCCCGCCCGATCTGCGAATCCCCGTCCTGGCACAAATTCCACCCATGACCGATCTCGACACGCGCACCTCTGTCATTGACTTCTGTATCGCTCGCCTGGACGACGATGGTGAGGATATGCTAGATGCCTTCGACAACGCAACCCCAAATCAGGGCACGCCATTCGACTTCATCCAATTGCTTCCCGACACCTGTACAATTAGAGCAGCCTTAGGCATTGAAACGCAAGATGAACCCGAGGGCAGCAACGCCGACGACGATATCTGCGAAGGGCAGTATGAGGAGGAGGGCGATGTTCTGGAAGAAGGCGCAATGCCGACTGCGGTTCCTATTGACGCGGATCTGAGCGTGACAAGCCTGGTAGAACGGGAGAAGGTGCGCATGACGTCGATGGTGCAACGATTGTCGAAAGATATTCGCGAAAGCGCCAAGGTGCAGGATATGCCCTTAATCCTGACAGACGTGTTCGAACCGGCGCTGATCAGCGAAGCCATGCTGCTGCCGTTGGAGCTCCTTACCCAGTCACTGCGACGACGTCCCCAGACCCCTGTCCCTCCACCGCCACCCGTTTCGCCATTGCCGAATTTCGGTCGGCGTCTACATCGAACGTTATCGACGATCAGAATGAAGACCATGTCTGTGGCCGGCCGAGCAGACGTCCAGGAAGAGCAGCGGGAGCCCATGCCAAGGTCACCCTCACGTGACAAACCGAGTCTGTTCATTGAAAGGACGACACTGCTGCCCAAGCGCCCCGCGCTTCGGTCGCAGACGGCGTGCTCGTGGCGTTCCGATGACGAGAACAGCCTGGACGAGTACGGCGGGTCCAGTCGCCCTCAGTCGGCCGGGTACCGACTGGAAACAACCCCGTATCCTGCCCCAGGTAGCCAGGAACGATCACTCTGCGGTCCGGCGTGGCCAGCAGCCCTGAAGCGTTCCCCGCGTGGACGTCCCCTGCGACGAACCGTGTCGCGTCAGGTTGTTCAGCACCCCTCGCCCCGACGACTGCTGACCGTCTACGTTGCATTGCGCCTGCCCCGCGTCGAGGCCGTCTTCCTCGACACGCTGAAATCCATCACCTTGGCCAATGATGAGAACCGATCCCGCGTTCTCTGATACAAATGCAATATGCACCATAACGATCGCGAATCGCCATGTATGCGCTGTTGTTGCTGTTGTTGCAAGGGTGCACGTTGCCGAAGGGGAGCCCGGCGGCTGCGGTCCCCTCGAACAATGCTGGCGGCGTCCGTGACGGCGCGGGCCGCCGCTCTTCGTCGGCGATTATTCGTATCGTCGCCCCGGTGGACAATACGTCGGACAATGTCGGGTGTCGTCGTCGACTGCGACACGGGGGCCATGATCCAGGCCAACGGCGACGATCGGGTCGACGTGGACAAGGACGTCGTCGCGCCGCAGTCATTGCTGTCCGATGCGGTCGGGGGACCGCGACAGGGCCCAGTGCGATCGTCGAACCCCCTGACGTGATTCGCGGCAGGCCCTCATGGAGCACATGGCGCGTGGGACCGTCGTCATTGAACCCTTCATTCCCGAGAACCTGTCGACCAGCTCCTATGATGTCACTCTGGGTACCCGATGTGGGTGATGTAGCCTGAACGGGGCTGGGTTCAATCGGTGCGCTTTGCAGGCGAATACTACTTCCGGGAAGCGACGCCCGAGCCTGGAGACGGTATCTTCAATCCGGTACGCCCGTTTGACGACTAGCGTGGTTTCACACTGACAGCATGCGACTCGACAGTACTCGGAGGCAATGGTTCGTCGGGTCTGGGGTGCAAACGATCTGCAGAGGGCCGAGCGGGCTGGTCGGTTGGGTCATATGATCACGAGGACGGGTTCGCTCACTGTCCCGCCTACAGGGTTGTGGATGGACAGGACAAACCTGAAGCTCGAGAACGTGCATCGTGACGACCAGCTGATCTGGATCCGCCCCGGAGAGACCATCCTCGGCCACACGAATGAGTTCATTGGCGGCCGTCGGACGGTGACGACGATGATGAAGGCGCGTTCATCGCTCGGGCGGAACTTCATTGAAGTTTGCAAATGTAGGCCGTGCTACGAGGACGTCGTGTTTGGAGTCTGATTGGCGCTGTTGCGATCAGGTGCCGGCTGGGGCGATATCGGATACGTTAATCGCTGGACGATGGAGATCACCAACAACTCCCGGCACTATTCCATCCCTCTTGTCGTCGGGCGACGCATTGCCCAGATCGTGTTCTTCGACACCCAGGGCACGCTGAACGGGCGGTCGTATAGCAACAACGGCAAGTATCAGACCGCTGATACGCTCGAGGCGTTGAAACAGAAATGGTCGCCGTTTGATATGCTGCCCAAGATGTAAACGCCCCCAATTGCATTGGTCGACCGACGCCTGTTAATGGTTCGCATATGTTTCCAGGTACCTTGACCGGGAACTTCGCAAGTCTCAAAAGCCCCATACAGGTAACAAGGCGCAGGAAGGCACCGCACGTTCAACGTGATCCTGTCCCTCGCTCTCAACAACGCGTCGTACAGTATACAGCGCCTTTCTTGCCAGTTTCGCGTACCACTATAGACACTGCTGCTTGTATTGCATACCGAACTGCCTTCTGACGGTGCGAAGCAGCGCCTGGTCATTAACGTTGGACACGAATCCGCCGTTACGTAACCCTGGATGCCCCAGCTGTGAATGACCCAACATGGGCAGAGGCACTGTTACCAATACCGTACCGTGTATCCTAGACTGGACGTCCCGTGTCAGTGTTCTACTATGTGGGATTGGCGGCGGGATCCGGTTGCACAACGCAAACGATAACGCACGAGCGTCGCGCTCATCGAAGAATTGTGCCAAGCTCAGTCGCGGGTGCGGTTCAAACCTCGGGTAGACGCGCTCCCAGTTCCTCCGTCTCGCGTACTCGGCGTCGGTCTCGCTAAAGATTGCACTTCGACTCTCGGACGGTGGTGCCGAACGTCTTCCGGTCGACGCTCCCAGACCTGACGTGGGCTCGCCAATACCAATCAGCGAGAACAGGTCTGACAGCATCGCCTTCTTGATGTCGGTGTCGATCGGCGATGACCCGGCCAACGTCGGGCATCGGTTGACCTCGAGCAACCACGGGTGCAATTTGTGGTCCAGCAGCACTGGCCACGTAAATCAAGACCAGCATCCAAACCCAGACTGACAAGGCGACGTCGTACCATCGAATCCGAACAGTTCGAACATCTGGTTGCTGCGACGCAATGGCACGTGATGCTGGATGGACGCGCTGAGCACCGAATGGACGCAAATCATCGTCTTGGCAACCAGCGCCTTGATGGCGACCTGTACTTGGCCGGCGTGCTCCTTGCCGAGAAGGTCCCAGAGCGTCGACAGGCGCCGCTTATGCCCGATCTCGTTGACGTCATCGTATTCCGGGTGGTTCCTGTTAATGGCGACGTTCGTCAGGTGGATGAACTGGTTCGCCAGCTGCGTCGGGTCCTTCGTGTACGGTTCCGTTGCCAGGCGCACAATTCCATCCTTGAACAGATACACCCGAAGGGGATCCACAGACGTCACTGCGACATACAGGCGAAGGTCGAACTTTCTCCTGTCCACAACTGGCATTCAGCATGCGCAGGTACGCGTCGGCGTCGACGCTTACCCGTCGATAAGGTACGGCTGGACGTAACGGGACACGATGGTGTCCATCTTGGCGACGACGGTCTTCCTGGATTTAATGATGCTGATGTCTTTGCCCTGGGACCCGGTCGTCGGTTTCGTGATCCAGAGGGCGTGCGGTCTGGTGCGCATGGCGCAGGCCAGGCGGTCGGCCTCGCCGGGCAGCAGGAACGTCTGCGGGATGATCATGCCAAAGTGCTGGCGACCGTGCCGTTTGATCATGCGGCGAATGTTGACGACGAGGGCGTCCTTCCGAGTCAGCGTTTGCGATCCGGGCAGACGGTTGACGACCTGGTACGATGCGAGCTGCTTGTAGGAGTCTAACGGCAGACCCCTCGGGCTCCACAGCACGCGCCAGCTGAACCGTCCCGGCGTGCACGTCATGCCAAGGTCACTAAGCGCCTCCTTCACCAACGTGACACCCTTGCCAAGCACCAGGCACCGTTTCGAATGGCTGTCCATGCTCGGCGACCTTTCCATGTGTTGCCGATCGTCCGGCTGATCCGTATGGCCAGCGATGGCTAGGTCGACAGGCGGGAGCGTGCCGGCGCCGACCACGTCGCCGCCATACATTGCTGGAGTTGCAAAGTATACGACAAAGCGATCGCGCAAGCGTACCACGACCACCGACTCGTGTCTACTACTGCTGTACCACTATTCCTCGCCATACAGTACACGTACACGACGAATTGCAGGCGTTCACGACAATGGCTGCAAGGTGACGCGTGTTTAGGCAGGAATGTTTCCATCGTTAGCAGGTGCATCGACTTGGGGTCCTGCTTTTGGTTGCACTTCAGAGGCGGGCTGGCATTGCGAATCGTACTGTGGCGGCTCGTTAGGGTTCCCGGGCGGCGCCGCGACGGTCACGGGGGCATCCAGTGTCTCGAGGGCCCCGTGCTCGCGGAGCAGCAGGACCGCGACCGCCGTCAGGTCGATGGCGAGCAGAGCGGCGAAGACCGACGTTGCCGTTGACGATGGGAACCCGACATGCGCGAACTGGACAGCGGAGATCAACGCAAACTGGCTCATGAAGAGGGTGACCCACGAAAGGGACACAAGAGCGACCGCCGACGGGTTCGCCTTCTGCATGAACACCATGGCGTACCCGCCCAACAGAGAGATGAACATGAACGTGTTCCAGACGATGACGAACTGCTGGTTGTGCTCGATGCGGCTGAAATAACTGCCGACGTACAGGTCGGACGCGAGCGCCCAGGCGGAGATGACGTAACACAGGACGAGTGGCGCGATGGCGATGATCATGCCGGCCACCGCGGTCAGTTGTGGGTTCACAGAGAACCACACGCGACGCAGGAAGAAGTCCCGCCTGGCCATCATGATGTGTTCGAGCCGCCGATCGAAATGGCACGCGGACGTCACGTTGAGACACGCGCCACCATGCTTTATGCCGTCCATGGGGTGCACGACTGGACGCGAGCCAGCCTCCCCAGAGCGCTGCTAGGTGTGATAGGTGGAATGTTGATCCCGCCACTTCCCGACGAGCAGGTCAGCGACACCGGTATGACGATGCGCGTTGGCGACCGTGATGGCGCTGAGTAGCGTTCGGTCGCGAACGCGCGTCCTGTCGGTCAGTAGCCGGACGATGCCAGCATGACCGCTGAGCGACGCCTGCATCAGGGCAGCGCTCTGGTGCCGCGTCGGATTGCAGCGATTGTCGGCGAGCAGAACGCCGACGATATCCTCGCGATTGGAACGAACGGCGGATAGCAGAGCGTCATCGACGTGACCACGCAAATCCAGTTGGGCATCGGCGAGTAGGGCGCTGATGACGTTCAGGTCGCCGTTCCGGACAGCGACCATTAGGGCCGGCCCACCAGGCAACGTTGCCCCGCAATCGCGACGAGCACTGGCCAGGATGATTTCAACGATATTCGTGTGGCCGAACATGCAGGCCAGAAGGAGGGGACGATCCAGCGCGGGCACGACGCGAGGATCGCCGACCAGCAGACGTACGATGCCGACATGGCCGCGTCGAGTCGCGATACCCAGGGACAGGTTTCGCTCCGCGCCCGGGTCGACCCTGCTGTCGCTCAGCAGCGTTCTGGCGACGGCGACGTGCCCGACATCACACGCGATGGCCAGCGCGCTGACGTGCAGGCGTCGAAGCGCATCGACGGCCGCCGTCCGCATGCGCCGACACACGTCGAACATCGACGCCAGGTCGCCGTCGACCGCCAGGAACGACAACGCCAGCGACAGGACGTCGGCGCTCAGATCGACCAGCCGCTTCGCCATCGGCACCCAACCTCCCCGTTCCGCTATTTGCCGCCGAACGCCGCCGAATCTTTCCCCAAATAATTTCAATCGGTGTACAGTTACGTTGCCCCGCTGCGATTTTGTTTGTTGCCGCGCCCCCGTGCCGCTGAGCGTCAGTACGAACTGCACGCTGCCGGCGGCGCTCATTTGTCAATCGTCGGGTCTGGAAAAGGGGTCGCGGCAAATGGAGAAATCGCGCAGCCGGCGATGGATCGCGATTGCTGTCGCGATTGTCGCGTCAGCCGTGCTGGCGTCGCTGAGGTACGCAGGGGGGGTGCTGGACGCAGACGCGACGTCAGTGACACGTCGAGTGCAGTAGGAGAACGGGATGGTTGAAGAATACGTTCGATATCCAGTTGCAGGTGGAACTGCAATGGGGACATGTGCTACTTGTCGTCCTGGTGAACATCGCCGTCGTTGGATACGCGGGCGCGCATGTCTGGGTGCAGAAAGCGCTGAAACCGCGACGAACGCCCGGCAATGCCGAAATCAGCACGGCCACTGCCGACATCTTCAACAAGATCGATGCCGCGGAAGTCGTTGCAATCGGTTCCGTTGCACTGTTTGAAATGACCAACCGATTTCTGTCCAGGTTCGCGATCCTGATGAGCACTTTGAACGAATGGAACGCACGTCGGATAAGGTGCCACACGAGCGGAAGGATGCAGCGGCTGATACGTCAGCTGCTGCCGAGCCGTTGTCAACGGAGGACCGCGTGTATCGAGCATTCTCGAAGATTTCCTCGAGACTCCCACGCGAGGCGTTTACCGAGTTCTACAGTCGATGCATCGTCTGGCATCATCTCGACGATGGGGACACGGTATGGGGCATTCGCCTACGAACCGAATAATTCGATATCTCATGTGCTTTGGGGCAGTTGTTCAGCCGCGGCGACGAACTGGGTGACATTGGCATGTACATAGTTGTTGAAGGTTCGCCGAGGTCACTGCACGCATGCGTATTGCTGATTAGATGAGCGGCCAGGATCTTTGTCGGCGTATCGGAGCTCAACGTCGCTCACGGCCCCTTTCCAACGCTACCACGCTGGCGACTTTGCCGGTGACATATCGATGCTTGCCAGATGCAAGCGGTTTTTCACCCTGCGCGCCGATACCGATGGTAAGGGGACGTCCTGGTGACCTGGTCCGATACTGAATAAGTTTGAACTCTGCCATTTAGTCGAACTCGTGCGCGTTTCGACAAACATGTTCAAGGAATTGGCGGCCAAATATCCGGCCTGGGTTCTGTCGTTCATGCGCACTTCGCTATCCCGCAACTGGTACACTGCTCATTTCTTTCTTCGAGGATTTCTGCAAATATCCTCCGACGACGACCAGCTGAATCATCATCAGGTTCGATGGCGCGTATGCCATTCGCTCGTCCTTACCTAACTCATGTGCACCTGTAGTGCGCCTTGACAAACTACTTCGCAGAAGGCACTCCCAATGGCGATGCGCTTGCGTCATTCGAGCCGGACCTTCAGGAAATGCATCTGTCCAGCGGTCAGGTGATCTATGAGCACTCGACGACAAGGCATCGTCACATGTACATCCTCAAGAAAGGTCGCGTGTGCCTTACACCAAAACCGCCAATGGAGCAACTGCAAATTGGGGCTGCAAGTTCAGCAGGTGATACCTTCAGCGATTGTGTCCGATCTTCGCTGACTTCGATTTATTTGTTTCCCGTTCATGTAGTGGAGTCAGCTCTGTATCAGTCTGTGGAAGTTGGACCAGGCGCCGTATTCGGCGGCGTTTCGTTCATCGCGTCTTGCGGGCACACTGACTCTGCTCGGTGCATGACCGCATGCGTCGTAGCCATTGTAACCAGCGACGATTTCTCCAAGCGTTCTGATTCGGTTCTCGTCCAACTACTGATGACAATCTGTGAAGAATTGATTTGTCCCGTTCTTCGGCAGTTCGAGGGACTAATGTTCGAGCGGCACTGGTATCTCTGGCATGCTTCCATGCATGGTTGCGTTTGACACGTTTTTGTAGGATTCCAGCTGGAAAGCTCCTGTTCAAATCCGGTGACACGGCTGATGAGGCCTATATAGTTGTCAGTGGGCGGCTAAGAATATTTTCACGTCGTGCGGATGGAACAACAAAGACTCTTCTGGAGGCGGCACGTGGTGAATCTGTCGGTGAGCTGTCTCTGCTTGCTGGCGATGAGCACCACAGCTACAGCTGCATATCTGTTCGCGATTGTGAGACTGTCCGCATTCCTAAGCAGGCATTTCTTGAACTGCAGGCGCGGCACCCTACATGCTTACGACGTTTCTCGACAATCATCGGTAGAATATCACGATCATGGTTGCTTACCCTGTGGGTTTAATATGTCAGTTAGCTCGTCGTCTTCGTGAGCTGAGCAGCAAGTCATCTGCATCGCACCGATCGCCAATGGCGAAAATATCCACGATCGCCGTCGTCCCCACGAGTAGCTCTGTCGACGTTACATCATTCGTCGAGAACCTGGCCGACGCTTTACAGTTCTACGGGTTCGAATTAGCAAGTGCTGCGGTCGACATTTCACTGACAGACAAAATCAGGTCGTCACTACACGTTAGCCGCGAGTTGCTGTTTACCAAAGTGTCTGAGGACGGACATGTCGAAGGGCCATCTGATTTGGACCTTGATGAAAGTCCGTTCTCATTGTCTGTGCCTGGCAATAATCTGTGGACTAATTTGATTGCAAGGAATGCGGCGATCGATGATAACCCATGTTTTGAATGACCTGGAAGAGGCCCACGATGTTTTAATTTTCTCGTTGACGCACCAGCTCTCGGCGTCATGGTGTAAGTGTTTCATCCGGCAAGCTGACCAGATTATCATTGTTGGAGATGCATCGTCATCTCCAGTCGTCTCGGAGCGGGAGTCTCAGCTAATTTGGCCTGAAGTGGACGCACCGGTATCCAACAAGGACCTTGTCCTGCTCCACGACGATCATGTCGCACTGTAAGCCATTCCTGTGTTCCATGCGGTTAATTTCTTATCTGTCTTCCCAGGCCTAACGGAACCCGGCATTGGTTTCAAGGAAGGCACCTTAACGCCCACCATCATATTCGTCGATCTTCCCACAGCGACTACGGTCGGCTCGCTCGGCGTATTTGTCGGCGTGCCGTTGGACTTGTACTGGGCGGCGGAGGCGCTCGAGGGTTAGCGCACATGGGCACAATGCAGGTTGAAGTTGACAATGCGACCACCTCTGACAGCACTCCAACTTTTTTTTACGTTAGGCTCTCCATGAGCTTCACGTTCCAATTGACATGATCGGTGGCACTTCCCAAGGGGCTTTCATGGCCGGGCTCTTCGCCATGCACGGTCAGCTGGCTATGGAAGAATCAGTCAATATTCGCTAAGCGTGTTACACCCTACCGTTAGCTGACCTTTGGCCTACCTACATAGGTTAAAATGTTTGCTGCGCGTATGGGAAGTGTCGTCGAGCTTCTGAAAGACGCCACGTTCCCAATCATGTCGTACTTCTCCGGGCAAAACGTACGTCTACTGCTGCTGTTTCACAAGCTGTGTCATGACGTCGTCTCAGTTCAGCGAGGCCATCCGCTTTTTCTTCAAAGACGTTCGCATTGAAGTACTGGGCCGCCACTGCCAATGAATTATCATGGAATAACCTGACAGTTTGCCATTTAGGATCTATGGGTCCCGTGTACAGTGAATTGTGCTGGGTCCAGCTAACGTGATTTCAACAGATCCCCTACTTCTGCGTTACCACAAATTTAACGGAGTCTGATATTGAGGTCCATACAACTGGTAATTTATCGACACCCGTGCGCCTGGTATACTAAGTCTCTGACCGTGTTCCCTAGGTTTGCTTTGGGCTGCAGTCCGATCATCAATGACTGTCGTCGAGTACCTCCCACCAATGTGGATGAACGGATCCGTGCTAATTGAGTACGATTCACAGGCGCCGTTCCGGTACGACGCGATGTCTGACCCGTTTCTGTTGCAGTGGTGGTTATGTTGATAACCTTCCCGTTGATATCATGCGCGACCGCTTCGGGCCCGACATCCTGATCGGCGTTGACGTTGAGAACAAGGCTGCTGCATTCCGAGGCGTGCACGACTTTGGCAGTTCGCTGTCGGGATGGTGGCTCCTGTGGCTGAAGGTGCGCCGACTAGTACTCCCGTGGGGACCCCATCCGAAGGTCCCCAAGTTTTCCGATATCGTCTCGGCTCTGAGTTACATCAACAATTCCCGCAACGTACGCTCGTTCTTGAACGAAAAGGTAGGCGCCGCCGTACAGTTATGCTCCCGCCTGCTGGTGACGATCTATCGTTTCAGCTGATGGACGTTTACATTCGCCCCGAACTCGGGTCCGTCCTTCTTCTTGACTACCACAAGTATGACGAAATCCGAACGTTGGGCTTCAAGCAGGCCCGGCATATCATGGGGAGATGGGTCATGGAGAACAGACGGTTGGTGGCCCACCCGATGCCAAATTACAGCTGCTCATAGTGTCTGTTCTCCAGTCTTGTTTCCGACGTCCGTGGCCGTACCGTCAGCAGCGTGGAGCGTCAGTACAGCGAAACGAACCTGCAGAACATCATTCCAGTTGCATCCGCTAGAGTATGGGCGCCGTGCATCGTGTGATTCAGTCCACTAATGGCTTATAGTCGCAGGGTGAGTTCTCGAAACCGCAAATTGTGCGGTCAGCGAGCTTCACAAGCGTCGATCGGCAATGAGTTTTACATAAATAGATTGTTCTCCTTAGCCTCGTGCCTGTATGGCGTTCGTCCCGATGTTGTTCGACCAGCTGGCGCCGTTCCCGCCGAAAAGAATCAACAGGACAACCTACGGGACTTTCCATAGAATAGAAGCAAATCGGCGACGTTATCGAGTATCGTGACGAGGATACCAAGAGAGGGTGCACCTGGACAGGTGACCATCAAGAGAGCGCTTGGCCTAGCAGGCCGAACCCGTAAACAGCAAGGTTCATGCAGGCGCAAGAAGCTGGGCTTGCTCGGACGGTACCGGCACAGCTGGTACGTCACCACCGCCGGAATCGCTACAACGGGTGACGCAATGTTAGAAGAGCCGACATACGACGTTGTCGACCGATTATCGTTTATGGGCAGGTTGGCCCTGAACAAAACTGCAGGACTCGAACATTGAAGCTGGGAATGATGGGTTAAATATGGTAGGTCGGCTGGGTCGATCGTCTTAGCAAGGTCCGTCAGCATTACTCTCGTCGCGTTTCTCGACGAGTGGCTCGACCACGCTGGTAATATACAGGTCGAAGGTTCCCGCGTACTCCCTGCGCTGGCAGCTCTTGAAGATCCATCGCATATCTGATTTGGGGAGAGACAGAAGCGGGACCATATCGTCGACGAACTCGATGAAGAAGTGAAGAACGCGTTTTTCACCTCGCCTCATCACGATTGCGTTCCGAATGTTGTTCGTCAGGTCAGAGGACGCAAGCTCCTCGTCGTCCTCCTCCAGAGACGTTTCAAACGCAGCCAAAGATTTAAGGCAGGCTTCTTTCAGCATGCGCAACGCAGCGATTTCGTTACGACAACTTATCGGTCCGATTCGTTTCACGTTCGCCGCTGTGTGAATAGCAAACTCATCTAGTTCTTCATCCGTGGCACAGGACAGCCGAAGAAACGACACCAGCTCATCGGTTTGGGGACAGCTGCAGATCATCGCTGGGACGCTGAAACTACGTTCAACCCTGAACACATACGCTTGTAAGGCACACCGCTCAACACGGCTTCGAGAGCGGACATACTCTGCATCGGAACCTTCCCCCAAAACCTCGAGCTTACGCGTCAAGGCCGGGTCTGCCATGTCGCAGGCCAACCGGACAATGGCCTCATTGTCTTCGTTATCCTCCAAACTGAACCCGTAGTTTGTAAAGAACCTAAAACAAACGGTTTAGTCCCGCAGCAAACACTGGTACGCCATCACGCCGTGATACCTGGAGTTGCACTTGCGACCGTAGGAATCCGACACCGGGAACCCGGCGTTGATGGCGTCTACGGCGGTAATGGTGAACGCAGACGTCTGCGGATCAAACATCCAGACAGTCTGCTTATCGATTCTGCAAGTAAGACAACGCCATTGCATTGGAGACGCACGGCACCGACCTCTCGTGGACGTCTGTGATTCAGGAAGTCAGCCAACGGCACCAGCGCCTCGGTCTTACGCCCGTCAATTGTCACGCCAAAGATTCGGGTTATGACCACGCAGCGCGCCCAAACGAAATCCTTGTACGAGAACTGGGCAAACTGAGCCACATTCTGCACGTACGCATTGGCCGAGTTAGCAGGACGTCGTCATGCCTAGTCCAACCATCACACCTTCGCGATTCTAGCGTACTCGGACTGCAACGTTTCGATTCGGTTCTCGATCTTGTCCACCGCCATCGACCCTTTCAGGTACGATAGTTCTTCTCGGGAGAAATTTATCGGGATGTTGTCGAACCGACGAGGAAGGACCGCCAGGTAGGGCGCCCAGCGCGACGGGCTCGCCGGAGGCCGATCTCGTTCCTGTAGCAAATACGCTGCTAGGAACGAGTGCCGGCTGCGAATCTCAACGCCCTATCGAAGCAGACGCACCAGCGTCATGGGCAAGAAAACGCTTCAAGCACGGGTGACCGTACAGATCGGATAATCGCCTTGCCGATGGCTGACTGGATCGCCATCTCCGACGTGATCATCAGGTGCCTCGGTATAGACATGAAGACTTCGTCAGGGGCCACATCACAGGCTGTGTGCACTCCTCGGTGCTCGTCGTCGTACTCTCGAAGAACAACCTTCGAAATCTGTGCCTCAGCCTTAGTTATTAGAGTACGCGCTCGACATCGGGCCATCCCTGTTACCTCCGCTCCCCCGGCGCGGAGCCAGTCGAGAAACTTCGCATATCGGTCCGATTCGGAGCGATCCCGTTGCGCTCCAGGGCTGCGCGCCTGCAGATGCTTGGCCAGATCAGCGCTGGCATCTGCCAAGTGACCGTTGTCCGGTTCGTGAATCAAGCCGGCCTTGTACGCGTCCAGCGCATCCGACAATCGGCCCAGGCCCTCCAGGGCCTGGCCCATGCGAAAATGCCCGATACCATACGACGGCTTCAGGAAGACGCACCGGTCAGCGTCGTCCAATGCGGGGCCGAACTGTCGCGAATCATGCCGAACGGCACTACGCGCCGCATACAACTCGTAGCGCATCGCGCCCGCCCGCGTTTCGGCATCGTCAATGGCGCTGGTGAACGCCGCCTCGGCGGCCACTAGGTCGCCATCCTGGTGGGCGCGCGTGCCGACTGCCCGCCAATCGCGGGACATGACGATCCGCGACACAACGAACGCACCCTGGGGCGGTCGATATCGACACCGGTCTGGGCGTTATGTTACAGCCGCTCCCTCTCCATCATCGTCCCCCCGCAGTCAGTGAGCCCGAAATAGACCAGGAGGCCATCATCGTCATCATGATGAGCGCAGAGCAAGCGGGCGGGGCGGGGCGGCAACTGGAGCGCGTCGTTTTTTGCCACTGCGCGGTGGCTGGCCACTGGCGGGCGGGCAGTTTTGCGGTCCACAACGGCGGTCTCCATCACGCTGCTTTATTCGGCATCGGCAGTGAGTTGCTCGGCATTGCCATCGGGGGCTGTGCCCAGTTCGGGCTCCGCCACCTCCGCTGTGGAAGGTCCCTGCTCGGGGGCGCTGCGTGACGTGGCCTGGGCGTCGTTCATGTCGCCGTCAACTTCGGATGGCGCGGACTCGATGCGTTCGCTGCCAAATTCTTCGTCGTCCTCTGGGATGGTGCTCATCTGGGCGAAGTCCTCTGGAGGGGCGCGTTCGTTGCTGCGGACCCGATCATCGATGTCATCGTGCACGGTGACCTTTTCGGCCCGTTGCCGGACGAAATCGTATTGGACAGCGGTGACTGCCACGACGTAGATAGTGGCGGTGATGCACGCAATGAAAATAAAGCAGGCTAACCCGGTGACCACAATGCCTGCAAAGTGATGACAGAACGCGTGCAGATCCGATGCCCAAGTGCGCCTCGCGTGTGATGACCAGGCGGCCAGCGCAGCGGCGACCGCCAGCGCTACCGTGATCGCCAGCAGCAACCGGTCCCACAAGATCACGTTGAGGACAACGACCCCAAGGGTAACCAGGACCTCCAGCACCGTGGGCCGCCGTGGAGCCAGCCGATCCACCAGCGCCGAATCGAACCTGTTCATATCGACCTGATGGTGATCCTGGGGCATTCCGCGCCTGGCACTCGGCGGGCTCGCTTCGGCATACATTGCAGGGTGGGCTTGGATGTAGAACTGCTTCTGGGTTCGATATCGAATTAGAATATGCCCCGTCCTCCACCACCGCGTTCCGGTAACCACGGCTCGCTGCGGTCACCACACATCACCGTTACGTTCCCAAACGAGATGCCGATTGACATCAGGTCAGTCGACCTCGCAATCTTTTATTGCCAACCGGATTACCCCGACTACGCGTGCGGAGAATGTTCGCCCCTCTCCACGACTGGGGTGCTATGCAGCTTTCAAAAGTGCGTCGAGTCGGCCACCGATGAGTGACGTGGAGCGTCAGGAGGAAGCGGGCCTGCAGGTTGACGACATGGCGGCGTCGCCGCCCGATAAAGGGCGCCCTCATCACCGCCGTGTGTTCGTGTTCGTGTCGCCGGACTACGACCACGAGCCATCGCTGTTGGCGTGGGAATGGGCACAGGCGAACGTGATCCGCGACGGCGACCTTGTCGCGGTGGTGACGGTGGTGCCACGGCCGCCCGGCAGCACCGTCGTCCCGGCCGTGGGTATGCTCGGAGCGGCGTCGCTGGCGTTCGAGCTGGACGCCTTGCAAGAGCAGCGCCGCATCCAGCTGGCGGACGCTCGTAAGACGCTGGCCCGGTACGCGGAAAGCGTCACTCCGCGCGGATGGCGCCTGGAGACGCGCGCCATCGAGCAGGCCGATTTGAGCATCCCAGAGACCATCGTCGCCTGGAGCACGAAACACCACGCCGACGAAGGCGTCGTCGGCACGCGCAACCTGTCCGGGTTCAAACGCACGCTCATGGCCCTGGTCGGCAAGGGCAGCGTCTCGAACCAGCTCGCCCAGCACATGCCGTGCCCGATCGTGATCGTCAAGCCTCAGCCCGCGTCCGTGTAGCGAGTCGGGCGACGTGGCGAATACAGGGACGCAATTCGAAGCGCCGCGTGACGACTTTGGCGCGGCTGCGCGATACGCCGTTGGGCGCGTGCGTCGATCGATGGCCCACTGCATCATCGCGATCGGGGCGAATCTCGGGGCGCGCTGTCGAGCGATCAATGCGGCACTGAAGGCGATCGCAGCGCTGCCGACGACGGTGCTGAAGGCGAGCTCGTTCGTCTACGAGACGCAGCCGTGGCCGGCGGGCAGTACGGATCCGCCGTACCTGAACGCGGCGTGTGCCATCGAGACGAGCCTGTCGTGCTACGACTTGCTGGGCAGGCTGCAGGCCATTGAGACAGCGCTCGGACGACGTCGGGAGGGACGGCAGCAATGGTAGTCGGTGGTTGTCACACGCACGCGGTCATGGTTCATTCATGCAATAGAGGCAGGGCTCCACGAGAAATTGATCTCGATATAATCGCATTCGGGTACGTGGTAACATGCTGTACATACCTAATATATTTCTACTTACCGTGTTGCCAGGGATACTGTGCTGCGCGAAGAGAAGCTCACAATTCCTCATCCGCGCGCCCATCTTCGTGGTTTCGTACTTCGCCCCTGGGCGGACATCGAACCGCATGCCGTTCTGCCATCGACCCGCACGCGAATCCTCGACCTTTTGGAACGCCTTCCGCAGAAGGAGGGGAACCCTGTTCGCGTTCTGCCCGTTGGGGACGACCGGGTGCTGCGCTTGGGCACTCGCACGTTCGTTATGGGAATTGTCAGTATTCTCAAAGGCTCGATTTGCCATACATAGGAGCGCGTTCTCAGTGCCTTGCAGGTCAACGTAACGCCGGACTCCTTCAGTGATGGCGGCCATTGCTTCGACTCGGTCGAAAGCGCCGTCAAGCATGCTTTGCAGCTCATTGCAGATGGTGCCGATATTGTCGATATTGGAGGTTTTCTTCCACATGGCCGCGATTCATGCCGCTTAATCTTAACGGGTTGGTTCCACAGGCCAGTCCACCAGACCTGGTGCCGACCTCATATCCGCTGATGAAGAGTGCAATCGGATCGTCCCAGTCATCGTTGAGCTACGACGAAGGTCACCTACTGCAGTCATATCAGTTGACACGTTCCATGCCGACGTTGCCCGGAAGGCTGTCAGTGCTGGTGCTCATATCATCAATGACGTCAGCGGTGGTCGCGCCGACCCGAACATGTTCACGACGGTTGCTGAGCTTGCCGTACCCTACGTGTGCATGCACAGTCGCGGCGACTCACAAACGATGTCTGCCATGTGCGTTTACCATGATGTTGTTGCTGACGTCCATAACGAGCTGGATTCCCGAATTCGGGCAGCACTCGACACCGGCGTGTTTCAGCATAACGTCATTGCCGATCCTGGAGTCGGGTTCGCTAAGCGTACCCGTCAGAACGTCGAGTTGCTGCGCGCTGGTCCCGCTGGACGAACGTGGCCCTCCGTGATTGGGACTTCTCGTAAGGCATTCCTTGGCGAGATTACTGGCCGATCTGCTCCCGACCGAGACTGGGCAACGGCGGCGACCTTGGCAGCGGCCATTGCAAGCGGATTCGACGTTGTACGGGTCCATAACGTCGCTGCTGCCTCCGATGTCTGCAGAGTATCCGACTCGATCTGGAGGGACGATCACGGTCGTGCCGCCTCGACGTATTCGCAGATCCAACGAGAAAGCGCACCTGCACTCTGATATAAATGGCCCGCCCGTGTCATTCTAACGCCTTCACCCTTCTGGCCTGCAGGTTCTCGTTCGTTGACCTTATAGGGTCGATAATGATGTCCACCCCGTTTTGCCTCCTGTGCGGGACATTGGTTGACGAAGAGGTGTCGGAGCTCTCCTCTGAGGAGGTGAGGGCGCTGTTGCCGACGTTTGGCTTGAGGATGATTGTATGTCGCCCAGCACGTGTGTGTGTGTGTGTGTGTAAGTTGGTCGTTACTATTGTTGGCATGCAAGATGAGACTTTCCCAGTCGATTGCGTCTACGTTGGCAATGGCAATCCATCGAGCAATTTCTGCGCCTTCCTCACCTGCCTGAAACAGTAACCAATGCACTGTACCGAAACGTAGATGGGCCATCCTCCGATCCTTCGTGTTTATTCGGTTAGCATGTCATGCATGACCTGGGCGACCCAGGTGGCGAGGACCGCGTCGATGACAGTGGCCAGGAGGCGCCAGTTCGTATCCAGTGTCGACAGCGTGATCGGGTAGGCGGCCGCCGAGAAGAGCAGCATTGTGGACAACAGCCACGTCTGGTACCGGAACGGCCGGTAGACGATGCTGAGCGTGCCGGCGACGATGACTGTGGACTGGATGACGCTGGCGACCAGGAACAGGATCTGGATTGGCAGCCGTATCGGCAGCGGATGATCCTCCAGCATCACCACCACTTTAATGTACGACAATGCCAGCACGTTCTCGAAGCACACAGGTTGGCGCAGTGCCGCCTTCTCGAACTCATATCATCAATGACGACAGCGGTGGTCGCGTCGACCCCCACATGTTCATGACGGTTGCTGAGCTTGCCGTACCCTACGTGTGCATGCATAGTCATGAGGGTTCACCAAGGATGTCTGATGTTGTTGCTGATGTCCATAACGAGATGGATTCCCGAATTCGGGCAGCACTCGACACCGGCGCGTTTCAGTATACCGTAACGCCATTGCCGATCCTGGAGTCGGATTCGCTAAGTGCAGGACGTCGAGTTGCTGCGCGCGCCCTCGGTAATTGGGACTTCTCGTAAGTGATTCCTGATTGGCGAGATTACGGGCCGATCTGCTCCCGACCGAGACTGGGCAACGGCGGCGACCTTGACAGCGGCCATTGCAAGCGGATTCGACGTTGTACGGATCCATAACGTCGCCGCTGCCTCCGATGTCTGCAGAGTATCCGACTCGGTCAGGTGGGACGATCACGGTCGTGCCGTCTCGGCGTATTCGCAGATGCAACGAGAAAGCGCACCTGCTCAAGACCTTGGCCTGCAGGTTCTCGTTCGTTGACCGTATAGGGCCGATGATTACGTGCACCCCGTTTTGTTTCCTGGGCGGGACATTTGACAAAGAGAAGACGTTTAAACACTACATCGCAAGTCACAGTTTCTATGCAGTGGTAGGTTGTGCTGTGGACCCACAGTCTACGCATTAGCGACATGCTGTCAGAGCTCTTCTCTGAGGAGGTGAGAGCGCTGCTGCCGACGTTTGGCTCGAAAATGATGGGATCGCCGCCCAATGTGCAGGACGAGGCCTTTCCGGTCGAATGTGTCTACGTCGGCAAAGCGCAATCGATCAGGTCGTCATTACCGACTACAGAGGTTTTCTCAAAGTCGTTTGGCCGCGCTTCCCCGTCGCGTTCACCTGCGAGACCGGAGCGTCAAATGCCTTGTTTCCGTGTATTTCTGTGATCAGTAGCCGGAGGTAGCAGTGGCTGGACTGCCTTTCGTGAAGGTATCGCGTATCGTTGTGCCATTCGACTTGCGGTTGTCCTGGAATCTATTCCGTTCTCTTCTGGATCCAGTACGTAGGCATCCCGGCATTCCAAAATGTTCGATGTGAAGTTTTGCAATTCTTTGGCGTGGTCGACACACACGGTCCGGCGTATCAACCGCTCCTACAATGGCTGAAACAACCTTTCCAGGTTCCAGATGACGTATACGCAAAACGGTACCTGCTTTCTAAAGGCATTCCCCTGTCCGAATCGCCATTCTGGCCTGGTTTCATTGGCTTATCGTACCTGCTTCAGACGGACTTCTCGTACTCGAAAGCGACTGGTCAACTCGCAAGTGACTGGTCAATTCTCTATTTTCTCCTAATAGAGAATTGGTCAGTCACTTTCGAGTACGACAAGTCCGTCTGAAGCAGGTACGACAAGCCAATGAAACCAGGCCAGAATGGCGATTCGGACAGGGGAATGCCTTTAGAAAGCAGGTACCGTTTTGCGTATACGTCATCTGGAACCTGGAAAGGTTGTTTCAGCCATTGTAGGACCCATGTGATCTCGCAGTACGTCAGGGCGCCGATCGACCATGTAAGTTCTGAACGCAGTGACCATCGCCGACGGGACTGCAGGCTGCGATTCGATGTCAGCCTTGAGTTCTGCTTGCAGATCCGGGAACAGATCCGATAAGAAGGTCAGGGAGCCTGGAGATGCACGTCCTTCACCTCGATCACCACACGACATGGCATTCACCCTCGACCGATCTCCACGGTGCAGTCCGCAGAACGTTCGCGAACTGCGTGTCGTAATAGCCCACAGGCCTATTGAGCCACCGCGCCCGTCCAGCACCCGTTGGCCTGGGTGGATATCCACACGCACGCAACCCACCTGTTTGTTAAACGTCACCCGTATTCGCCCATCACGTGGTATACCGGAAGGCACCCGCCCGTATCAAGAGTACAGGTTTTATTCGAAATTTCTACTGCGAGACTACCTATGTAGCCTGAGTGAAGGAAAGGATGTCATCACCAGCAATACTAACTTTAAATTGCGCCCGCCGTTTGCTCAAGACATTGCTCGCGTCCGAGAAGTGCATTCCGACACCGCGACAACGTCAGCCATGTTCTCGATGCGCACAGGTTGGCGTAGCGCCGCCTTCTCGAACATCTTGGCAGGGGTGTCCCGCTTTGCTTTCAGCAAGCAGGCTACCATTTGGAGAAGTTCAGCTGCGATGGGCCGGCGGTTTCGGTTGCCAGCCTGGAGCATGGAACGGCGCTCCAGCGATGGACAGGGCTTGCCCTTTGCCCCTTTCCAACATGATATCACAGTTCCGGACGCTGGCGCAACAGGAGAGGTAAGTCATCGTCGATACCTACTCGTATTCGACACACAAACAGATATCCTTGCGTTCCATGGCGACCTTCATTGCCCTGGTTAACCATGTCTCCATTGACAGTGTTCATCCACTGGCGAATTCGGAAGACTTTTCGTTTTCAACGCGCGTCGTCGTGCTCGTGTCAGAAGGCGTCTTGTCGCGATGCGTTGCCACCCGTGGGCAGTCCTAGATGTCCCTGTTCCAAAACCGAATTCTGCTGTCGTCCCCGTTAACTACCTGCGGCGGGTGACTATGTTCGGCAGATTGTCGCCATTTAGCTCACTGAGACCTGCTATGGGCGCTGTAACTACCCACGGTAACTTCTGCTTGTAACGTAGGTTACCCCTTCACCTCGTCCCTTCTCCCACCATGTTGCATGCTTCTGCAATAAGGACAATATAGCACACGGGGCACGGGTGAACGTGATTTAACGATCGCCTAACGCTATTGCTAGACACCAATCCTCATCAGCAGTGTCTCAAGGAAGACTCAATAACAGTGTGACGGTTGACGCCAAAGGCCACCTTGTGCCGTGCCTGGCCCACTGGCGAAGCTGAATGGCGAACAGCCGTGCGAACCTCGTCCGGCCACCTCCCAGGCAATCCGGCACCATGTTTCGGGGCAGTGTCGGATCAGGCACAGCAATCAACAGACATACACTGATGGTGTTCCCGAACTGTGCCTACCGCCCAATGACGGCGACGGGGAGGCGGCGCCAACAGGAACCTGTTGCCAAAAGCGTGTGCAGTTCCGACTTGGGGCGGAGCCGTCAGAAATTAATTGGGGTGTGTCGGGGTTGGCGATGGGGAAGAAGGCGAACGGCGGTGGTCGTTGTCGCGGACGCAAGGTGAATGGCAGCACCGGCTTATGCCTGCTCAGAGGGTTTACGTACGCGTCCCTGCGTCGGATGAAGGCCGTCGACGACGCCATCCACCAAGACATCGCGGCGTTCGTCCACGCGTTTGACGGTAACGATGAAACTTCCAGCCTGCGAATAACGAGGAGCTCAGGGCTGGGGAAGCTAGCACTTGTAAGTGCGGTATTGGAACCTTGACCGGCTTCGTCTGATGTTGAAGGCCAAGGTTCTACGGATATTGACCAATCAAGGGAATGCGACCGTTGACGTTGGGAAAACAATAGAAATCTGTCTTCAAGCCATTGACGTGTGCTGTGTTTCCCCCAGCAACCTCATCGACCGTAGGTGCGCGCGTCACGTGGCGTTTGCCCTTTACGGATGCCGATTTCTTTCAGGTTCCGCTATCGAATTGCTTGCAAACAAGTACATCGGCCTGCTGCTGCGCTTGCTGCATGCACGTATTACACCATGGCGGCTGTTTTGCAGAATTGCTGAAACGGCATCAGCGCTGGTACGATAGTCCGTTTATATACGTACGTTGTATGAACTCACAATGACGATCAGGTGGATCGTGTTTGCCTGCACTATGGAAACGACTCCCAGCTTGAAACTCTTCTGGCACCGGCCATTGACGAGAAGAAAGCGTACCTTGGCTCCTCTTGTATCATCTCTGGTGGCTCTCGATGACGGGATTGTTGCAGGTACGCCCTTGGCGAATTGGTAGGGTGCTGCGGTAATGGGTTAATTCAGGGGAATATAGTTGAGGTAGGCATGAGAGGACATTTCCCCTGCAGGTGGAGGCTAAGGCTTCTGCCAGATGGCTTCCATCGCGATACGTGGTCTAAACGGTATCGGGAAACGTGATGCTGCTTTACGATTCAGTAGATCGTTCTGCCGAGGTCTCATCAGCAAACCAGAAGTTGTCGCACCCCATGCCGACATGCTCGTCTCGTTATCACTTGGGAATGATGTGGAATCCTCTGTCGACAGCTGCTCTTCGTCGGTAGTCTTCCGAATTCGCCAGTGGATGAACACTGTCAATGGAGACAGGGTTAACCAAGGCCACGAAGGGTTACACATTCGATGTCATTGTGGATATCCGTTCCTCACGATATTGATATGCAGTGTCGTATCTTTTCGCGCCAAGAAAGTGCTAATTGGGAACGACGACAAAGACTGTCCAAGTTGGGTCGACTTTAACCGGACCTGCATAGTTATCAACGGCGTAAGATGGCAACCCGAAAAGGGTTGGCTGATACTCTAAACAGCTGGTGGTAGTCAGACACATTGTGCATCGCAATCGAGTACAACGATATCGTGCAAGCTCAAGGCATGTAGATGGATAAGAGCACTCTTTGAAGTTCTTCTACTTACACATGACACCGTTTAGGCAAAGGAAGCGCATCAACGGTTTGTCTCAATGTGCGCTCCGCTACAGACCTACTTGAAGAGTCATGTTTCCATGGGCCGCAAGACGTTCGGCTTGAGTTCCAGCGATCAGGTACTCTATTTCCCCCTACTCAGTGGCCACAACGGTATGATGACAAAATATCGACAGACTTCAAAGCAGTTGGCAGCGCTCTTCGCAGGGCCAACGTGCACTGCATTGCCGTTTCGGATTCTGAACACACCGCGAGGAGCACAGGGAAATGTGGAGTACATCCGCTGGGTTCTCGAAAAGCCTCGATCGCTTTCTCTAACGACGTACTCGAATACTTTCTCAACAGCGACCCTCTTCGAATGGCGAAAAGCCAGCAAGACGCACGTGGACTTCAAGAAAACGGCGGTCTGCCATTAGACAGTGCTGCGAGCTGGTGTACCGCCGGGACCCCTGAAATGCTTGACAACAAGGCGTATTCTCCTAAACGTTGCAAGGGCGACGTGGCGGCCGCCATTGGCGAGTGCCAAGAGCGTCTGAAGCGGATATGGTCGGTTGTTGCGTTGTCGTGAATATTCTTATCTGTGTCCTTGACTGTACTGTAGCACGGAACAATGTAATGCCCTAGATCGTGAAGGAGCTGTTTCAAGGAAACGAGTGGAGACACTGTGGCAGTCCCTACTGAAAAAGCACCAAGGTATACAGAGTGTTGCGACCGTTTCGCTGCTTCGTTCTGAACGCATCGCGACCTAGACGACATGTTGGACTTTATTGATGAGGCTATCCGACAACTGGAGGATAAACTGCTGGCGACGCCCCTCTAACATTCTTCATCCGGAATAAATACTCAAGTACAAAGCGACATGTAAGCGCGTTACGAGGATGCGTTGCCAGGATACAACAGCCCAAGGCAGTACGATGCAAGCTCGCGAACACGCCCGTCTGGATCGCCCTGGCATGCATTAGCCAACCAGGACACAACCTCGGATCGATGTACGCGTGCCTCGTCGAGCAGCAACGTCGGCTGCTGCACAGAAAGCGCCCGTGACAACGCGAACAGTGCACTGGACCGGACAACAGAGTTGGCATTGCGGGCAGCCCACAAGGCCACTTTGATGACAGTAACGGCCATATCATTCGACTGGACACAGTTGCCAGCACATTCGATGATGGTGCCCACAACGTTGAGAAGACGAGCAAGGACAACAGTATCCTCTGTTTCCATCCGAAACTGGAGCGCGTCTCCCGCGTCAATGCGCAGTAGAAGCGGGTACAGGAACGACGCAGCAGCAATTGGCCCGAAACGAGACGCGTACGTTGATATATCTTTCCTTGCCAGTGATGTTGTTCCCCACCGTCTCGTGTGGCTTTCTATTCGGGCCACCACGGTAGGTGGTGTCTCTCGAAGCCGCTCAATGGGTAGCAAAAGCGAATTCCGCCGGTGCCGGTCGTCGGCATCAGTTGCCGATGTGGACGACAGAGACCGTGCGCCGTCAGCAAGGACGTCAAGAGCGACGAGACGATCGCTAATCGTATAGTTGTCGGCGTAGAACGCATCAGCCAAGGATGGTGCAACCAGTTCTGGTGCACAAATAAGCACAGCAACTAGAGCGTCGTGTCGATGCTCAGCGAAATCCGGCGTCGAGAATTGATCTTGAAGATGCAGTAGGCGCATGGCAAGTGGAACAGCGATCGGTTCCAAATCCAGTCGCGTCGTACGACGAACAACGTCCGGCGTTGCACGAAGCGCTGCCTCAATGTAATCCCGACTGCCTTCGACGCGCTTCCCAAGGTAACTGTAGCATTCCCGTACAAAGCGCGGCAGACGAACGGCCTCGTTTCCGACAGGTTGCACAACAGTCACCTGATGTGGCGAGGAGAAGCCTTTGTCATCAGCGAGCAAATCGCCCTTGGTCCACACAGGGCCACTGCCAGGGCAACCTGTTGAAACCTCTGCCCGTACGTCATCAGGACGAGTAGCGCCATCGCGTGGTGTTTCGGTATCGGATTCAACAACCTGAAGGTCGAGACCAAGTCCGGCGACGTATTCTGCGAACAAAGCGCGTTCGTCTAGGGTGCCACGATCAAACGCTAGAGGCGGAGCATCACCACCGGCCGGTACCATGCGCCTAGCAAATTGCTCGGCGACACGCATACCCATGCACCGAACAACCGCGGATGGATGGCTTAAACGGGTCCGCACCCCGGTCATGATAAAGCCATTCGCAGACATGTCTGATTCACCATCCCCAATCGCCGACAATAGTACTAGCGCCTGTGATACCGACATCTGCTGCGCCACAGACGTCTGACGCAAGAAGGCATCACTGGACCAGGCTTCAGCTACCTTGGCGAACGACTGAGTGGAAAGCCCCCGATCTCGCACATGATCGACGACAACTCGTATCTCGCGTTTCGACAGGACCTTCCTGAGCAGCAGAGATTCAACGACGTCTGCGTCACCGGCGGCAATGCCGAAAAGGCGACAAGCTCGATTAGCGTCGTACAGCAAGGATACGTGCCTAACGGCAACACGAGCATCGATAACCGACCAGAGTGTGTCGATACGGCCAGAATCCAGAAGAGCCGAAGCGACCATGTCAGCATGGCCGATCCGGGACAGCTTGGCGATTAGAATCGACGCCATCTGGGACGGTGGTTCGCCGTTCCTCATGACAGCGGCGACAAGCCTCGGGAACAGATCGACGATACGGATCGACGTTGGGCAACGATCGGGCAAGGAAGCGAGCGCGTTGACGACGAGATGCACGACGGGCAGGTCGACATGGGAGTTAATGAGGTGCTGGAGGAACGCGTCGGTGCAGACCGCTCTGAAGATCGTCGATGCGAACGCAGCAACATCCTCCCCATGAGATTTGGTCATTCGTGATGACACCGAGATGATGACCTGCGCTGGCGGCGCATTGACAAACAGCGGACCGACGAGGTCAGCGTGGCCCGCGCCATTGTCGAGTACGGCAGGAGCCAGCAGCGACGTGAACTGGCGCCCTTGGTACAGTCGCGGTCCGAGCACGATGAGACCGTCCACTGATTCGGCCAGCAGCGGCACGTCCAGTGGTCGGCGCCGCAGGACGCTGATGCAGGCACGGATGCGCTGCAGAGCTTCCGGATCGCCCATGACTGCCGAACGCGCAACGTTGCGCGCGCAACTACCGTACCTACCTCAGGAAGCCAGTTTCATACGAGCGGCACCGTATGTCCCCATCTGTCCGATACATGAAACGACCTGCGGACATGGACAACTATCGACTCCAATGCAGGCATTGGGGGCACACTACAGTTCGAGAGCGGCTGAACATGTGGGAAGGTCGACCGCTGGGCACGTATGACCACGTATCGACGGTCGAGCTACTTGTTTACAGTTTCTGAAGAATTTGCACGCAAACCTTTCAGAGGGATCGGCAGTACTGCGCCTTCGTTACAAACGTCTCAGACGCACACTGAAGACGTCGAACTTCATGTACGACGATCGCCCACACATATGTTGCTGAAGTATAACGATTCCGTGCTAACACTGCCCCTCCCAATATACAGATGAGAATGGATCCGATGACACCGAGTGTCGCGCGCAAACATCTAGACCTTTCACCCAAGTGCAGGTTTCGATGCACACTAATGGCAGAATTCCGACGCTGACAGTTCTCCAGAAACAGTGCGAGGGTCTCTACATAATGCATAACCTTTACGACGCTGCTAGACTATATGGTCTGCAATACGCATTACGTACGGTGTTCAGGCCGCCCTTAGTAAAATAACCGCATAACCGCTGGACGGATGGCAAGATGGCCGATGGCCACCAGTGTTCGCTGGACAGAGGCCAGGGAAGGGGCGTCGGTACGGAGCGACTCTCGCGGACTATTATCAGGTAGCCCTGCGGATTTGCGCAGTCCGTCACGGGCTCACGGCGATTTCCTGCATCGCTCTCGGGGCCGTTCAGTCCACAAGCGGTCTCCCAGGTCAAACGGGGTATACACCGCCTGCGTAATGGTGTCAGGGGATCGCGAGTCGGCGAAAGATACGTCAAATCCGTCTGTTACTGTTGAACTAGACCACCCCGCCTCGCAGCCCGGCAATCATGATATGACTCGTCAGAAAAACAAAGGCGGTTCTATCAGAAGAAACCGATTTGCCCACAATGTCATCCTGGTCATCATGTCCTGCGTACTGATTGCTGCAGGGGTCTGTTTGGTCATCTTGATCAGCAGCGAACGATTTGACGAATTATTCTTCGTTTGACAGTCGATGCACACGTTGGCGGCGCAACCGTTGAAGACCGTTGGCGGCAAGACGAAAGTCAAGTACACGTGGTTGCTAGCGCTTCTCACGTACTCGTTCCCGGTGTCCCTTGTTATCTGGATTATTATCAATCGCGGCCGGCCTGAAATGCCCTCCAAAATCATGTGGAAACGCTGTGCGTTCCTCGGGCTGCTTGACGCCATTGGCATTTCACTCGGGTCGTACGCGCTGAGCACGCTTCCTGCGATTGTCTACACAATTCTTGGAGGTACGATATGTCCAGCTCCTCTATAGAGCAATACTGAAGAAGTTTACACTCAGGGAGCTCGCTCATCTTCGTCGTCCTTATCAGCCTGGTTAGCACGACGAAGAGTTTTCACATTGTCCAATTCGCTGGCGTAGTCCTGATGACCATCGCCGTGACCGTCGTTGGCCTTTCCGGAACCTCGCAGAGCACGTCGATCGGGACTAACGAGCAGGCGCTTGGCGTTGTTGCCTGCCTTGTTAGCTCAGTCTCTATTTCCCTGCTTTGCGTTCTCACGCAGAAGATGTTCGCTGTTGAACAGGCCAAGGGAGACCTGCAGTTCGCCTGGCAACTGAACATCTGCCAGAGTATGTTTGCCACGCTTTATATCCTTCCTTTAGCATGCTTCTCGGCGGAGTTCAGCGAGCTCCCACGAGCATTCGAGGCCATCCGAGAAGCAGGGAACATGCCAACTTTTGTGACGGTGTGCATTCTGATTGTCATGGCCGCGCCCGCACAACGATTCTGCAATGTCGGTTAATTGGACACCAGGTGTTCGGACTGCCGTTAACAGCATGCGCAAATAGGTGGCGGTCACGAGCTTCTCCTCAGCGACGTTGGCTCGATCACTTACTGGTCCCCGTCGTGTCGTCATCATGGTCGTCAGCTTCAAATTGTTCGGGGAGGAGATCACCCGTTGGAAGGTTATCGCGGCCGCCCTGATGCTGGTTTCCCTAGGCATCTACATGTACGGTGGCTACATTGTCCAGCGATCCAAGTCCAATTCTGGTGGCCAACCTTCCCCAGTGAAACACAAACACGTCAAGTAAATGCTATGCTTTTGTGCTCCTTGCCGTCCCTTGTTGCGGTGGACAGTTGTCCGACACGTCCATTATGGGTGCAGTGAGACGCGCGGTGAGTTCGAGCGAGGGCGTCTTCGAGGACGACGGCGCCGTCGCGGAATACCGTCTATGGAAGCGGCCTGGCAACGGCAACGTCGTCATGGAGATCACCCACACGTTCGTTCCAGTTGACAAGCGCGGATGTGGCCTGGCTGGACATGTCGCGTCGGCCGCATTCGAGTTCGCTCGCCAGCACGACATGCGAGTTCTGCCCACATGCACATGTACTATTCTCGGATTCGTATCGGTTCATAATGGTTTCATGTGGAGGCGTGCACAGATATCGGGCAAACGTTTCTTGAACGAAACCCCGAGTACAGGAGCGTCTGCATCAGTATCGATGACCGGTTAGGACTAGAAGAAGCCTCGATTGACGACCTGTGACCATCCGGCTCGTTCCACTTGTATAAAAGTCTAATCTTTCCTGTATGTGTTCGTGATACGCTGCGCCGCAGATACGCACGCTGTATGGCAGACGAGACTTCTCCGAAACACGCGTTCAGCGCTCTCGCAGAATGACAGTGGAGTGCGAAGACGCCAAATAAGGCGCTGTTAGCGTTGTCTTGGCAAGGTGACGCGACACGGATGTCCTAAATATAACCCCCGCCAGTGAGAGGGGACGTTTTGCAGCCGTTGCGACTGCGACGTGCGTGCCACCCGCGGCGGTGTCGGTGACCCCATTTTCGATTTAGTCTGGGTGGTCGTGGGTGTCCGTGGAAGCGCGAGGCCGTCGTCGCTGGCTCGACAGCGATGTCGCCGCCTCCGCGTGTTCGGTGGAGACCACAACGTAATGCCTTAGGTACGGTCTGAACGTCATCATGCCTGAGGAGATGTTTACGGGGGCATAGGCGTCACGATCGTAATTTTCCTGTTGCTGTTCTCATATGGGCTTTGTGACACTGGCCCCCATGTTGGATTTGATGCGTTGCATTGGGCATCACTCGATGGAGTAGATCTGCGTCTTCCGCGGAATACCAACCTATCGATGTTGCATCATTTCGAACACAATTCCACGTATCACCACGAGGAGCCTCATATCGTTGTCTTTGCAGCCAACGTCTTCTTCTCTCGCAATTGTAACGTTGGGAGACTAGAGCCATGTGTCTGTGTACGAGATGCATTCAGCGCTGCAATCGCGCGTCTTGACGCTGCCGCTACGGAGCGTAAAATCCTTGTGTTTGGATCTCGTGTTCCTCATAGATTACAACTGAATAACGCACGCGATGTTTTAATCGTTGCAATGACTAAGGTTACATTTAGTCATCCAATTCGACTATCGTCATGCGTCAATGTCACTTTCGATGGATTCAGCGTGCTTGATATAATCGTTGATGATTCGGACCATATACGCCTATCTGGAACTTCTTCTGAGGACACTTTCCGTGTCTTTGTGGCCGATACGACTACACGATCCCCACCAGCACCGGTTCGGATTCGTGTTTCTGGATTTTCTGGGTTTGATACTTTATCTATTGTCTTGAGAGATGACAGCCGCATTTTATGCTCTGCTGATTCTGTCGAGACAATTTCTCTGGATCTCCTTTGCAAGAATGGACCGTGCTCCGGTATCTTTGACAACTCTACTCTAGCTTGGGCCCTCTCTTCGGTTGCGGTGTCCGGCCGTTCGAACTGGCTTCTGCATACGTCTGGCGGGGATCTATACGTGCGGCGCGCATTATGTTCCAGATTAGCCATTACAGGTCCGTCGAGCGTTTTCCTCGAGGGCTCCGCTATCCTCGATGATCTATTCGTCAAATCGCCATTCGTTATTTCGCGAAGCAACGCTTCTGTTGTGGCCACAAACTCGGTTGAAATTGGCGACGCGAATTCAGCTGTGGTTTTAGAGGCAAACGCAGTGATCCGGAGCGGATCTGTCATCGTTAATGGCCGTCGAATTCTTTTGTTCGGGTCAATTCGCGCGACTACTACGCTTCACATCGGGTCCTTCCTGGACACCAGTAGTGTTGACGTTTCAGGCACGCTCCATTGCGTGTCAGAGGGAAAGTCAATAGCAACGATTCGAATCATTGCACATAACCTGATCAACATATGGCCCTCAGCAGTCGTCGAGGCTGAAGGGAACGCGTTTGCTTGCAACGGTGGACTGATTGAGGTTGGTGGTGTACAGGCCAGCATGTCCGATAACACCTTTGTGCGCGACCTGTACGTATATCGCGGCTCCCGCATTTCTGTGGATTCCTTTCCTTTGCAAGGCGATGCCGGAACTATCATCTTACTGTCGAGCGACGCGACCTTGTTTAACGGTCGAGCAACGGCACGTAGTGGTATACTCACAGGAGAAGCTGGCTTCATTGAAATATCGTCCCTTGATTCGCTTCATTTCGATGGAATCACCAATCTGTCTTCCGTAGCCGGATCTTCAGGGACGCTTCTTCTGGATCCCATCACTGTTGTCATAGATGTTTCCGGCTCAAATGACAATCTGCTACCTGTGATCAGTTCGGGAACTAGCCCGTCGTCGATGACAATATCGGCATCAGCTATTCATACTTCCCTAACAACAGGCGATGTCTCGATTTCCGCTACTGCCAACATTACTGTAAACGCGAATATCGGGACGGGTGCGGAGACGCATGCTCTCACACTCTCTGCGGGCACGACGCTTTCTATAAATGCCGCAATATCGACGAGCGGTGCTGTCACGTTGAGCGGCTCGACGGGCATCAACGCCAATGGCAGTCTAATATCGGGTACTACTATGTCGCTAACCGCGTCAGCTGGACCGGTCGATGTTCGTTATCCGATTACGAGCGGGACGCAGTTAACAATATCTGGAACTACAGTATCGATCAATGGAACCGTCTCTGCCGGAACGACGATGACAGTCACCGCAACATCCGGCGCAATTACAGTTGTTCGGAACTGCACTTCGTCCGGTATCATGACCTGGTCAGCTACAGATTCGCTCCAAGTTGCAGGATCGGCAACACTAGCTACACAGGGATATACATTCTCTGCAACGTGTGATAGCGATTGCAATGGCATCGGAGATTTGAACATCGCATCTGGAAGTTCAGTGTTGACGTCGAATGGAGCTGGAATTATATCGGTGAACCAGTTATCACTGGCGGGCGTTATCAAATCCGGCAGTGGATCCATATCCCTAAGTGGCTGTTCAAGCAAATCCATACAATTTGGTGGCAGTGCAGGAGCTGGAACTGCCATTGAACTGACTTCCTCCAAACTTGGGCAGATTACAACATCTGGCGGATATGTCTTAAAGAGTTCTTCTATTAGCGTTCAGGCAGTGTCGACATCGACGAGCGTTGAACTGAATGCAAGAGCAACAGGAGGAACTATTTCTTTTGCGGGCACCTCTTCTTTTTCTAGTTTAAACGCTACTGCGCACAGTGGAATATCTGTCCTTGCTTCAATCTCGACGACGGCAGGAGCTCTTGTCCTAGACGGCGATTACTCTGCGACATTTGCGGGAACGACATCTATAACGTCAAACGCGTTGCTTACCTCCTACACCGATTTATCGATTCATCCGCACGGTACTGGTCGAGTGGTCGTGTCATGTCCTGCTTCATGGTCGGCGCGAAACCACGTAAACCTGTATGCAGGGACTCGGGTTTATGGTTCGGGCGGCGATTTCTCTTTGGTATCTGATAGTGCGGCCACCGGAACTGGAGGTGCTCTGAAATTTGCTTCGACATCAAATATCACATTCGTAAGCTCCTTGGTCACGAAGCTTTATCTCAAAGGAAATGCCTTCCAGTGGTCTAACGGTTTCTCTCTGTCGGCTTTGTCAGCTAAAGTTGTCATAGACAATAGCGTCAGCGCCGCATTTTCCATCGGCTCCGGTGGGTCTCTCACAAGCGCTACGCTATCAATGATTACGACAACCGGGACACTTCAACTTGGCGACACAGCCGTCACCGACATGTCTATTTATGGCTTCGATAGATCAGGAAGTTCAGAGTCGCTACTCAGCATACACGGCGCAAGTTCGGTGACGTTTTCCACGTCTGCCACGACCGTGTACGCGAACCTGTACGTGTCCACGGCCGGCAACGTCGCTGTCAACACCGCGCTGCATGTGCCGAACGGGTACGTCCAGATCTTCGCGGATAACGATGCCAACCTGGCTGGCTCGTTTACCGTCGCGGCGTCGACGACGATCACGGTGTCGCTGGCGCTGACGAGCTTTTCGGTTTCGTGCGCCGACGTCGTCATCGGCAACGGCGCATCACTGGCCCTCTCTACTGCAAGCGTGTCGATTTCCAGCACGAGCACGTTGCCGATCCAGTTTGGCGGGTCGTCGTCGTCTGGCACCTGGGTCGACATATCGTCGACCGAGGCGGCATCCATCACGACGTCGACGTCGTGGAAGCTGATCAGCAATTATCACGATCCGGGCGCTGTCGTCCGGCACAGTTGTCGGGTCGGTCGAGCTGGACGCCCGTGTTTCCGGCGGGCAGATTACGTTCAGCGCGTCGTCCGTCTTCGACAGCCTGAATGCGACCGCTGAGGCCGGGCTGGCTGTCAACGCCCCTATAACGACTATCGTCGGGCAGCTCGCTCTGGATGGCGATTACGATCCGACGTCGGGCGGGCGGACTGCATTCGCCGCCAGCGCCACGCTTTCGGCTAAAACGAACCTGCTGCTGTGCCCGAGGTCCCGCAGCGCCATCGACGTGGTTGCCCCTGCGACCTGGTCCGCCCAGGGCAACGTCCAGTTGTACACGGGTGTGCGCACGACCGGCAGCGGGTCGACGCTCTCCATCCTAGCGGACAGTGCCGCGGCTGGCTCTGGTCAGCTGATCTTCGCTGGCACGGCAAACATATCGGTTCAAGCCCCGGTCGTCAGCACGGTCTACCTTCGCGCCAGCGCCATGCAGTGGCGACACAGGGTTCCGGCTATCGGCGTCGTCGGCTACCGTCGTCATTGACAAGAGCACGTCGTCGGCGTTCTCAGTTGGCGTCGGCGGTGCCCTGACCGACGCGATGCTGCTGATGGTCACGACGACAGGTGTATTGCAGGTCGGGGACACCCTGGTCTCAGATTTGTCGGTTGTCGGGTTTGACCGATCGACACGTTCGGAGTCGCTGCTCAGCCTGCGGGCTTCGAATTCCGTGACGTTCTCCACGTCGGCCACGACCGTGTACGCGAACCTGTACGTGTCCACGGCCGGCAACGTCGCTGTCAACACCGCGCTGCACGTGCCGAACGGGTACGTCCAGATCTTCGCGGATAACGATGCCAACCTGGCTGGCTCGTTTACCGTCGCGGCGTCGACGACGATCACGGTGTCGCTGGCGCTGACGAGCTTTTCGGTTTCGTGCGCCGACGTCGTCATCGGCAACGGCGCATCACTGGCCCTCTCTACTGCAAGCGTGTCGATTTCCAGCACGAGCACGTTGCCGATCCAGTTTGGCGGGTCGTCGTCGTCTGGCACCTGGGTCGACATATCGTCGACCGAGGCGGCATCCATCACGACGTCGACGTCGTGGAAGCTGATCAGCAAGATTATCACGATCCGGGCGCTGTCGTCCGGCACAGTTGTCGGGTCGGTCGAGCTGGACGCCCGTGTTTCCGGCGGGCAGATTACGTTCAGCGCGTCGTCCGTCTTCGACAGCCTGAATGCGACCGCTGAGGCCGGGCTGGCTGTCAACGCCCCTATAACGACTATCGTCGGGCAGCTCGCTCTGGATGGCGATTACGATCCGACGTCGGGCGGGCGGACTGCATTCGCCGCCAGCGCCACGCTTTCGGCTAAAACGAACCTGCTGCTGTGCCCGAGGTCCCGCAGCGCCATCGACGTGGTTGCCCCTGCGACCTGGTCCGCCCAGGGCAACGTCCAGTTGTACACGGGTGTGCGCACGACCGGCAGCGGGTCGACGCTCCATCCTAGCGGACAGTGCCGCGGCTGGCTCTGGTCAGCTGATCTTCGCTGGCACGGCAAACATATCGGTTCAAGCCCCGGTCGTCAGCACGGTCTACCTTCGCGCCAGCGCCATGCAGTGGTCGACAGGGTTCCGGCTATCGGCGTCGTCGGCTACCGTCGTCATTGACAAGAGCACGTCGTCGGCGTTCTCAGTTGGCGTCGGCGGTGCCCTGACCGACGCGATGCTGCTGATGGTCACGACGACAGGTGTATTGCAGGTCGGGGACACCCTGGTCTCAGATTTGTCGGTTGTCGGGTTTGACCGATCGACACGTTCGGAGTCGCTGCTCAGCCTGCGGGCTTCGAATTCCGTGACGTTCTCCACGTCGGCCACGACCGTGTACGCGAACCTGTACGTGTCCACGGCCGGCAACGTCGCTGTCAACACCGCGCTGCACGTGCCGAACGGGTACGTCCAGATCTTCGCGGATAACGATGCCAACCTGGCTGGCTCGTTTACCGTCGCGGCGTCGACGACGATCACGGTGTCGCTGGCGCTGACGAGCTTTTCGGTTTCGTGCGCCGACGTCGTCATCGGCAACGGCGCATCACTGGCCCTCTCTACTGCAAGCGTGTCGATTTCCAGCACGAGCACGTTGCCGATCCAGTTTGGCGGGTCGTCGTCGTCTGGCACCTGGGTCGACATATCGTCGACCGAGGCGGCATCCATCACGACGTCGACGTCGTGGAAGCTGATCAGCAAGATTATCACGATCCGGGCGCTGTCGTCCGGCACAGTTGTCGGGTCGGTCGAGCTGGACGCCCGTGTTTCCGGCGGGCAGATTACGTTCAGCGCGTCGTCCGTCTTCGACAGCCTGAATGCGACCGCTGAGGCCGGGCTGGCTGTCAACGCCCCTATAACGACTATCGTCGGGCAGCTCGCTCTGGATGGCGATTACGATCCGACGTCGGGCGGGCGGACTGCATTCGCCGCCAGCGCCACGCTTTCGGCTAACGAACCTGCTGCTGTGCCCGAGGTCCCGCAGCGCCATCGACGTGGTTGCCCCTGCGACCTGGTCCGCCCAGGGCAACGTCCAGTTGTACACGGGTGTGCGCACGACCGGCAGCGGGTCGACGCTCTCCATCCTAGCGGACAGTGCCGCGGCTGGCTCTGGTCAGCTGATCTTCGCTGGCACGGCAAACATATCGGTTCAAGCCCCGGTCGTCAGCACGGTCTACCTTCGCGCCAGCGCCATGCAGTGGTCGACAGGGTTCCGGCTATCGGCGTCGTCGGCTACCGTCGTCATTGACAAGAGCACGTCGTCGGCGTTCTCAGTTGGCGTCGGCGGTGCCCTGACCGACGCGATGCTGCTGATGGTCACGACGACAGGTGTATTGCAGGTCGGGGACACCCTGGTCTCAGATTTGTCGGTTGTCGGGTTTGACCGATCGACACGTTCGGAGTCGCTGCTCAGCCTGCGGGCTTCGAATTCCGTGACGTTCTCCACGTCGGCCACGACCGTGTACGCGAACCTGTACGTGTCCACGGCCGGCAACGTCGCTGTCAACACCGCGCTGCACGTGCCGAACGGGTACGTCCAGATCTTCGCGGATAACGATGCCAACCTGGCTGGCTCGTTTACCGTCGCGGCGTCGACGACGATCACGGTGTCGCTGGCGCTGACGAGCTTTTCGGTTTCGTGCGCCGACGTCGTCATCGGCAACGGCGCATCACTGGCCCTCTCTACTGCAAGCGTGTCGATTTCCAGCACGAGCACGTTGCCGATCCAGTTTGGCGGGTCGTCGTCGTCTGGCACCTGGGTCGACATATCGTCGACCGAGGCGGCATCCATCACGACGTCGACGTCGTGGAAGCTGATCAGCAAGATTATCACGATCCGGGCGCTGTCGTCCGGCACAGTTGTCGGGTCGGTCGAGCTGGACGCCCGTGTTTCCGGCGGGCAGATTACGTTCAGCGCGTCGTCCGTCTTCGACAGCCTGAATGCGACCGCTGAGGCCGGGCTGGCTGTCAACGCCCCTATAACGACTATCGTCGGGCAGCTCGCTCTGGATGGCGATTACGATCCGACGTCGGGCGGGCGGACTGCATTCGCCGCCAGCGCCACGCTTTCGGCTAAAACGAACCTGCTGCTGTGCCCGAGGTCCCGCAGCGCCATCGACGTGGTTGCCTCTGCGACCTGGTCCGCCCAGGGCAACGTCCAGTTGTACACGGGTGTGCGCACGACCGGCAGCGGGTCGACGCTCTCCATCCTAGCGGACAGTGCCGCGGCTGGCTCTGGTCAGCTGATCTTCGCTGGCACGGCAAACATATCGGTTCAAGCCCCGGTCGTCAGCACGGTCTACCTTCGCGCCAGCGCCATGCAGTGGTCGACAGGGTTCCGGCTATCGGCGTCGTCGGCTACCGTCGTCATTGACAAGAGCACGTCGTCGGCGTTCTCAGTTGGCGTCGGCGGTGCCCTGACCGACGCGATGCTGCTGATGGTCACGACACAGGTGTATTGCAGGTCGGGGACACCCTGGTCTCAGATTTGTCGGTTGTCGGGTTTGACCGATCGACACGTTCGAGTCGCTGCTCAGCCTGCGGGCTTCGAATTCCGTGACGTTCTCCACGTCGGCCACGACCGTGTACGCGAACCTGTACGTGTCCACGGCCGGCAACGTCGCTGTCAACACCGCGCTGCACGTGCCGAACGGGTACGTCCAGATCTTCGCGGATAACGATGCCAACCTGGCTGGCTCGTTTACCGTCGCGGCGTCGACGACGATCACGGTGTCGCTGGCGCTGACGAGCTTTTCCGTTTCGTGCGCCGACGTCGTCATCGGCAACGGCGCATCACTGGCCCTCTCTACTGCAAGCGTGTCGATTTCCAGCACGAGCACGTTGCCGATCCAGTTTGGCGGGTCGTCGTCGTCTGGCACCTGGGTCGACATATCGTCGACCGAGGCGGCATCCATCACGACGTCGACGTCGTGGAAGCTGATCAGCAAGATTATCACGATCCGGGCGCTGTCGTCCGGCACAGTTGTCGGGTCGGTCGAGCTGGACGCCCGTGTTTCCGGCGGGCAGATTACGTTCAGCGCGTCGTCCGTCTTCGACAGCCTGAATGCGACCGCTGAGGCCGGGCTGGCTGTCAACGCCCTATAACGACTATCGTCGGGCAGCTCGCTCTGGATGGCGATTACGATCCGACGTCGGGCGGGCGGACTGCATTCGCCGCCAGCGCCACGCTTTCGGCTAAAACGAACCTGCTGCTGTGCCCGAGGTCCCGCAGCGCCATCGACGTGGTTGCCCCTGCGACCTGGTCCGCCCAGGGCAACGTCCAGTTGTACACGGGTGTGCGCACGACCGGCAGCGGGTCGACGCTCTCCATCCTAGCGGACAGTGCCGCGGCTGGCTCTGGTCAGCTGATCTTCGCTGGCACGGCAAACATATCGGTTCAAGCCCCGGTCGTCAGCACGGTCTACCTTCGCGCCAGCGCCATGCAGTGGTCGACAGGGTTCCGGCTATCGGCGTCGTCGGCTACCGTCGTCATTGACAAGAGCACGTCGTCGGCGTTCTCAGTTGGCGTCGGCGGTGCCTGACCGACGCGATGCTGCTGATGGTCACGACGACAGGTGTATTGCAGGTCGGGGACACCCTGGTCTCAGATTTGTCGGTTGTCGGGTTTGACCGATCGACACGTTCGGAGTCGCTGCTCAGCCTGCGGGCTTCGAATTCCGTGACGTTCTCCACGTCGGCCACGACCGTGTACGCGAACCTGTACGTGTCCACGGCCGGCAACGTCGCTGTCAACACCGCGCTGCACGTGCCGAACGGGTACGTCAGATCTTCGCGGATAACGATGCCAACCTGGCTGGCTCGTTTACCGTCGCGGCGTCGACGACGATCACGGTGTCGCTGGCGCTGACGAGCTTTTCGGTTTCGTGCGCCGACGTCGTCATCGGCAACGGCGCATCACTGGCCCTCTCTACTGCAAGCGTGTCGATTTCCAGCACGAGCACGTTGCCGATCCAGTTGGCGGGTCGTCGTCGTCTGGCACCTGGGTCGACATATCGTCGACCGAGGCGGCATCCATCACGACGTCGACGTCGTGGAAGCTGATCAGCAAGATTATCACGATCCGGGCGCTGTCGTCCGGCACAGTTGTCGGGTCGGTCGAGCTGGACGCCCGTGTTTCCGGCGGGCAGATTACGTTCAGCGCGTCGTCCGTCTTCGACAGCCTGAATGCGACCGCTGAGGCCGGGCTGGCTGTCAACGCCCCTATAACGACTATCGTCGGGCAGCTCGCTCTGGATGGCGATTACGATCCGACGTCGGGCGGGCGGACTGCATTCGCCGCCAGCGCCACGCTTTCGGCTAAAACGAACCTGCTGCTGTGCCCGAGGTCCCGCAGCGCCATCGACGTGGTTGCCCCTGCGACCTGGTCCGCCCAGGGCAACGTCCAGTTGTACACGGGTGTGCGCACGACCGGCAGCGGGTCGACGCTCTCCATCCTAGCGGACAGTGCCGCGGCTGGCTCTGGTCAGCTGATCTTCGCTGGCACGGCAAACATATCGGTTCAAGCCCCGGTCGTCAGCACGGTCTACCTTCGCGCCAGCGCCATGCAGTGGTCGACAGGGTTCCGGCTATCGGCGTCGTCGGCTACCGTCGTCATTGACAAGAGCACGTCGTCGGCGTTCTCAGTTGGCGTCGGCGGTGCCTGACCGACGCGATGCTGCTGATGGTCACGACGACAGGTGTATTGCAGGTCGGGGACACCCTGGTCTCAGATTTGTCGGTTGTCGGGTTTGACCGATCGACACGTTCGGAGTCGCTGCTCAGCCTGCGGGCTTCGAATTCCGTGACGTTCTCCACGTCGGCCACGACCGTGTACGCGAACCTGTACGTGTCCACGGCCGGCAACGTCGCTGTCAACACCGCGCTGCACGTGCCGAACGGGTACGTCAGATCTTCGCGGATAACGATGCCAACCTGGCTGGCTCGTTTACCGTCGCGGCGTCGACGACGATCACGGTGTCGCTGGCGCTGACGAGCTTTCGGTTTCGTGCGCCGACGTCGTCATCGGCAACGGCGCATCACTGGCCCTCTCTACTGCAAGCGTGTCGATTTCCAGCACGAGCACGTTGCCGATCCAGTTTGGCGGGTCGTCGTCGTCTGGCACCTGGGTCGACATATCGTCGACCGAGGCGGCATCCATCACGACGTCGACGTCGTGGAAGCTGATCAGCAAGATTATCACGATCCGGGCGCTGTCGTCCGGCACAGTTGTCGGGTCGGTCGAGCTGGACGCCCGTGTTTCCGGCGGGCAGATTACGTTCAGCGCGTCGTCCGTCTTCGACAGCCTGAATGCGACCGCTGAGGCCGGGCTGGCTGTCAACGCCCCTATAACGACTATCGTCGGGCAGCTCGCTCTGGATGGCGATTACGATCCGACGTCGGGCGGGCGGACTGCATTCGCCGCCAGCGCCACGCTTTCGGCTAAAACGAACCTGCTGCTGTGCCCGAGGTCCCGCAGCGCCATCGACGTGGTTGCCCCTGCGACCTGGTCCGCCCAGGGCAACGTCCAGTTGTACACGGGTGTGCGCACGACCGGCAGCGGGTCGACGCTCTCCATCCTAGCGGACAGTGCCGCGGCTGGCTCTGGTCAGCTGATCTTCGCTGGCACGGCAAACATATCGGTTCAAGCCCCGGTCGTCAGCACGGTCTACCTTCGCGCCAGCGCCATGCAGTGGTCGACAGGGTTCCGGCTATCGGCGTCGTCGGCTACCGTCGTCATTGACAAGAGCACGTCGTCGGCGTTCTCAGTTGGCGTCGGCGGTGCCTGACCGACGCGATGCTGCTGATGGTCACGACGACAGGTGTATTGCAGGTCGGGGACACCCTGGTCTCAGATTTGTCGGTTGTCGGGTTTGACCGATCGACACGTTCGGAGTCGCTGCTCAGCCTGCGGGCTTCGAATTCCGTGACGTTCTCCACGTCGGCCGGCCGACCGTGTACGCGAACCTGTACGTGTCCACGGCCGGCAACGTCGCTGTCAACACCGCGCTGCACGTGCCGAACGGGTACGTCAGATCTTCGCGGATAACGATGCCAACCTGGCTGGCTCGTTTACCGTCGCGGCGTCGACGACGATCACGGTGTCGCTGGCGCTGACGAGCTTTTCGGTTTCGTGCGCCGACGTCGTCATCGGCAACGGCGCATCACTGGCCCTCTCTCTGCAAGCGTGTCGATTTCCAGCACGAGCACGTTGCCGATCCAGTTTGGCGGGTCGTCGTCGTCTGGCACCTGGGTCGACATATCGTCGACCGAGGCGGCATCCATCACGACGTCGACGTCGTGGAAGCTGATCAGCAAGATTATCACGATCCGGGCGCTGTCGTCCGGCACAGTTGTCGGGTCGGTCGAGCTGGACGCCCGTGTTTCCGGCGGGCAGATTACGTTCAGCGCGTCGTCCGTCTTCGACAGCCTGAATGCGACCGCTGAGGCCGGGCTGGCTGTCAACGCCCCTATAACGACTATCGTCGGGCAGCTCGCTCTGGATGGCGATTACGATCCGACGTCGGGCGGGCGGACTGCATTCGCCGCCAGCGCCACGCTTTCGGCTAAAACGAACCTGCTGCTGTGCCCGAGGTCCCGCAGCGCCATCGACGTGGTTGCCCCTGCGACCTGGTCCGCCCAGGGCAACGTCCAGTTGTACACGGGTGTGCGCACGACCGGCAGCGGGTCGACGCTCTCCATCCTAGCGGACAGTGCCGCGGCTGGCTCTGGTCAGCTGATCTTCGCTGGCACGGCAAACATATCGGTTCAAGCCCCGGTCGTCAGCACGGTCTACCTTCGCGCCAGCGCCATGCAGTGGTCGACAGGGTTCCGGCTATCGGCGTCGTCGGCTACCGTCGTCATTGACAAGAGCACGTCGTCGGCGTTCTCAGTTGGCGTCGGCGGTGCCTGACCGACGCGATGCTGCTGATGGTCACGACGACGACAGGTGTATTGCAGGTCAGGGACACCCTGGTCTCAGATTTGTCGGTTGTCGGGTTTGACCGATCGACACGTTCGAGTCGCTGCTCAGCCTGCGGGCTTCGAATTCCGTGACGTTCTCCACGTCGGCCACGACCGTGTACGCGAACCTGTACGTGTCCACGGCCGGCAACGTCGCTGTCAACACCGCGCTGCACGTGCCGAACGGGTACGTCAGATCTTCGCGGATAACGATGCCAACCTGGCTGGCTCGTTTACCGTCGCGGCGTCGACGACGATCACGGTGTCGCTGGCGCTGACGAGCTTTTCGGTTTCGTGCGCCGACGTCGTCATCGGCAACGGCGCATCACTGGCCCTCTCTACTGCAAGCGTGTCGATTTCCAGCACGAGCACGTTGCCGATCCAGTTTGGCGGGTCGTCGTCGTCTGGCACCTGGGTCGACATATCGTCGACCGAGGCGGCATCCATCACGACGTCGACGTCGTGGAAGCTGATCAGCAAGATTATCACGATCCGGGCGCTGTCGTCCGGCACGGTTGTCGGGTCGGTCGAGCTGGACGCCCGTGTTTCCGGCGGGCAGATTACGTTCAGCGCGTCGTCCGTCTTCGACAGCCTGAATGCGACCGCTGAGGCCGGGCTGGCTGTCAACGCCCCTATAACGACTATCGTCGGGCAGCTCGCTCTGGATGGCGATTACGATCCGACGTCGGGCGGGCGGACTGCATTCGCCGCCAGCGCCACGCTTTCGGCTAAAACGAACCTGCTGCTGTGCCCGAGGTCCCGCAGCGCCATCGACGTGGTTGCCCCTGCGACCTGGTCCGCCCAGGGCAACGTCAGTTGTACACGGGTGTGCGCACGACCGGCAGCGGGTCGACGCTCTCCATCCTAGCGGACAGTGCCGCGGCTGGCTCTGGTCAGCTGATCTTCGCTGGCACGGCAAACATATCGGTTCAAGCCCCGGTCGTCAGCACGGTCTACCTTCGCGCCAGCGCCATGCAGTGGTCGACAGGGTTCCGGCTATCGGCGTCGTCGGCTACCGTCGTCATTGACAAGAGCACGTCGTCGGCGTTCTCAGTTGGCGTCGGCGGTGCCTGACCGACGCGATGCTGCTGATGGTCACGACGACAGGTGTATTGCAGGTCAGGGACACCCTGGTCTCAGATTTGTCGGTTGTCGGGTTTGACCGATCGACACGTTCGAGTCGCTGCTCAGCCTGCGGGCTTCGAATTCCGTGACGTTCTCCACGTCGGCCACGACCGTGTACGCGAACCTGTACGTGTCCACGGCCGGCAACGTCGCTGTCAACACCGCGCTGCACGTGCCGAACGGGTACGTCAGATCTTCGCGGATAACGATGCCAACCTGGCTGGCTCGTTTACCGTCGCGGCGTCGACGACGATCACGGTGTCGCTGGCGCTGACGAGGCTTTTCGGTTTCGTGCGCCGACGTCGTCATCGGCAACGGCGCATCACTGGCCCTCTCTGCAAGCGTGTCGATTTCCAGCACGAGCACGTTGCCGATCCAGTTTGGCGGGTCGTCGTCGTCTGGCACCTGGGTCGACATATCGTCGACCGAGGCGGCATCCATCACGACGTCGACGTCGTGGAAGCTGATCAGCAAGATTATCACGATCCGGGCGCTGTCGTCCGGCACGGTTGTCGGGTCGGTCGGCTGGACGCCCGTGTTTCCGGCGGGCAGATTACGTTCAGCGCGTCGTCCGTCTTCGACAGCCTGAATGCGACCGCTGAGGCCGGGCTGGCTGTCAACGCCCCTATAACGACTATCGTCGGGCAGCTCGCTCTGGATGGCGATTACGATCCGACGTCGGGCGGGCGGACTGCATTCGCCGCCAGCGCCACGCTTTCGGCTAAAACGAACCTGCTGCTGTGCCCGAGGTCCCGCAGCGCCATCGACGTGGTTGCCCCTGCGACCTGGTCCGCCCAGGGCAACGTCAGTTGTACACGGGTGTGCGCACGACCGGCAGCGGGTCGACGCTCTCCATCCTAGCGGACAGTGCCGCGGCTGGCTCTGGTCAGCTGATCTTCGCTGGCACGGCAAACATATCGGTTCAAGCCCCGGTCGTCAGCACGGTCTACCTTCGCGCCAGCGCCATGCAGTGGTCGACAGGGTTCCGGCTATCGGCGTCGTCGGCTACCGTCGTCATTGACAAGAGCACGTCGTCGGCGTTCTCAGTTGGCGTCGGCGGTGCCTGACCGACGCGATGCTGCTGATGGTCACGACGACAGGTGTATTGCAGGTCAGGGACACCCTGGTCTCAGATTTGTCGGTTGTCGGGTTTGACCGATCGACACGTTCGGTCGCTGCTCAGCCTGCGGGCTTCGAATTCCGTGACGTTCTCCACGTCGGCCACGACCGTGTACGCGAACCTGTACGTGTCCACGGCCGGCAACGTCGCTGTCAACACCGCGCTGCACGTGCCGAACGGGTACGTCAGATCTTCGCGGATAACGATGCCAACCTGGCTGGCTCGTTTACCGTCGCGGCGTCGACGACGATCACGGTGTCGCTGGCGCTGACGAGCTTTTCGGTTTCGTGCGCCGACGTCGTCATCGGCAACGGCGCATCACTGGCCCTCTCTGCTGCAAGCGTGTCGATTTCCAGCACGAGCACGTTGCCGATCCAGTTTGGCGGGTCGTCGTCGTCTGGCACCTGGGTCGACATATCGTCGACCGAGGCGGCATCCATCACGACGTCGACGTCGTGGAAGCTGATCAGCAAGATTATCACGATCCGGGCGCTGTCGTCCGGCACGGTTGTCGGGTCGGTCGAGCTGGACGCCCGTGTTTCCGGCGGGCAGATTACGTTCAGCGCGTCGTCCGTCTTCGACAGCCTGAATGCGACCGCTGAGGCCGGGCTGGCTGTCAACGCCCTATAACGACTATCGTCGGGCAGCTCGCTCTGGATGGCGATTACGATCCGACGTCGGGCGGGCGGACTGCATTCGCCGCCAGCGCCACGCTTTCGGCTAAAAAAAACCCTGCTGCTGTGCCCGGGTCCCGCAGCGCCATCGACGTGGTTGCCCCTGCGACCTGGTCCGCCCAGGGCAACGTCAGTTGTACACGGGTGTGCGCACGACCGGCAGCGGGTCGACGCTCTCCATCCTAGCGGACAGTGCCGCGGCTGGCTCTGGTCAGCTGATCTTCGCTGGCACGGCAAACATATCGGTTCAAGCCCCGGTCGTCAGCACGGTCTACCTTCGCGCCAGCGCCATGCAGTGGTCGACAGGGTTCCGGCTATCGGCGTCGTCGGCTACCGTCGTCATTGACAAGAGCACGTCGTCGGCGTTCTCAGTTGGCGTCGGCGGTGCCTGACCGACGCGATGCTGCTGATGGTCACGACGACAGGTGTATTGCAGGTCAGGGACACCCTGGTCTCAGATTTGTCGGTTGTCGGGTTTGACCGATCGACACGTTCGGGTCGCTGCTCAGCCTGCGGGCTTCGAATTCCGTGACGTTCTCCACGTCGGCCCGACCCGTGTACGCGAACCTGTACGTGTCCACGGCCGGCAACGTCGCTGTCAACACCGCGCTGCACGTGCCGAACGGGTACGTCAGATCTTCGCGGATAACGATGCCAACCTGGCTGGCTCGTTTACCGTCGCGGCGTCGACGACGATCACGGTGTCGCTGGCGCTGACGAGCTTTTCGGTTTCGTGCGCCGACGTCGTCATCGGCAACGGCGCATCACTGGCCCTCTCTACTGCAAGCGTGTCGATTTCCAGCACGAGCACGTTGCCGATCCAGTTTGGCGGGTCGTCGTCGTCTGGCACCTGGGTCGACATATCGTCGACCGAGGCGGCATCCATCACGACGTCGACGTCGTGGAAGCTGATCAGCAAGATTATCACGATCCGGGCGCTGTCGTCCGGCACGGTTGTCGGGTCGGTCGAGCTGGACGCCCGTGTTTCCGGCGGGCAGATTACGTTCAGCGCGTCGTCCGTCTTCGACAGCCTGAATGCGACCGCTGAGGCCGGGCTGGCTGTCAACGCCCCTATAACGACTATCGTCGGGCAGCTCGCTCTGGATGGCGATTACGATCCGACGTCGGGCGGGCGGACTGCATTCGCCGCCAGCGCCACGCTTTCGGCTAAAACGAACCTGCTGCTGTGCCCGAGGTCCCGCAGCGCCATCGACGTGGTTGCCCCTGCGACCTGGTCCGCCCAGGGCAACGTCAGTTGTACACGGGTGTGCGCACGACCGGCAGCGGGTCGACGCTCTCCATCCTAGCGGACAGTGCCGCGGCTGGCTCTGGTCAGCTGATCTTCGCTGGCACGGCAAACATATCGGTTCAAGCCCCGGTCGTCAGCACGGTCTACCTTCGCGCCAGCGCCATGCAGTGGTCGACAGGGTTCCGGCTATCGGCGTCGTCGGCTACCGTCGTCATTGACAAGAGCACGTCGTCGGCGTTCTCAGTTGGCGTCGGCGGTGCCTGACCGACGCGATGCTGCTGATGGTCACGACGACAGGTGTATTGCAGGTCAGGGGACACCCTGGTCTCAGATTTGTCGGTTGTCGGGTTTGACCGATCGACACGTTCGGAGTCGCTGCTCAGCCTGCGGGCTTCGAATTCCGTGACGTTCTCCACGTCGGCCACGACCGTGTACGCGAACCTGTACGTGTCCACGGCCGGCAACGTCGCTGTCAACACCGCGCTGCACGTGCCGAACGGGTACGTCAGATCTTCGCGGATAACGATGCCAACCTGGCTGGCTCGTTTACCGTCGCGGCGTCGACGACGATCACGGTGTCGCTGGCGCTGACGAGGCTTTTCGGTTTCGTGCGCCGACGTCGTCATCGGCAACGGCGCATCACTGGCCCTCTCTGCAAGCGTGTCGATTTCCAGCACGAGCACGTTGCCGATCCAGTTTGGCGGGTCGTCGTCGTCTGGCACCTGGGTCGACATATCGTCGACCGAGGCGGCATCCATCACGACGTCGACGTCGTGGAAGCTGATCAGCAAGATTATCACGATCCGGGCGCTGTCGTCCGGCACGGTTGTCGGGTCGGTCGAGGCTGGACGCCCGTGTTTCCGGCGGGCAGATTACGTTCAGCGCGTCGTCCGTCTTCGACAGCCTGAATGCGACCGCTGAGGCCGGGCTGGCTGTCAACGCCCTATAACGACTATCGTCGGGCAGCTCGCTCTGGATGGCGATTACGATCCGACGTCGGGCGGGCGGACTGCATTCGCCGCCAGCGCCACGCTTTCGGCTAAAACGAACCTGCTGCTGTGCCCGAGGTCCCGCAGCGCCATCGACGTGGTTGCCCCTGCGACCTGGTCCGCCCAGGGCAACGTCAGTTGTACACGGGTGTGCGCACGACCGGCAGCGGGTCGACGCTCTCCATCCTAGCGGACAGTGCCGCGGCTGGCTCTGGTCAGCTGATCTTCGCTGGCACGGCAAACATATCGGTTCAAGCCCCGGTCGTCAGCACGGTCTACCTTCGCGCCAGCGCCATGCAGTGGTCGACAGGGTTCCGGCTATCGGCGTCGTCGGCTACCGTCGTCATTGACAAGAGCACGTCGTCGGCGTTCTCAGTTGGCGTCGGCGGTGCCTGACCGACACGTTGCCGATCCAGTTTGGCGGGTCGTCGTCGTCTGGCACCTGGGTCGACATATCGTCGACCGAGGCGGCATCCATCACGACGTCGACGTCGTGGAAGCTGATCAGCAAGATTATCACGATCCGGGCGCTGTCGTCCGGCACGGTTGTCGGGTCGGTCAGGCTGGACGCCCGTGTTTCCGGCGGGCAGATTACGTTCAGCGCGTCGTCCGTCTTCGACAGCCTGGATGCGACCGCTGAGGCCGGGCTGGCTGTCAACGCCCCTATAACGACTATCGTCGGGCAGCTCGCTCTGGATGGCGATTACGATCCGACGTCGGGCGGGCGGACTGCATTCGCCGCCAGCGCCACGCTTTCGGCTAAAACGAACCTGCTGCTGTGCCGAGGTCCCGCAGCGCCATCGACGTGGTTGCCCCTGCGACCTGGTCCGCCCAGGGCAACGTCCAGTTGTACACGGGTGTGCGCACGACCGGCAGCGGGTCGACGCTCTCCATCCTAGCGGACAGTGCCGCGGCTGGCTCTGGTCAGCTGATCTTCGCTGGCACGGCAAACATATCGGTTCAAGCCCCGGTCGTCAGCACGGTCTACCTTCGCGCCAGCGCCATGCAGTGGTCGACAGGGTTCCGGCTATCGGCGTCGTCGGCTACCGTCGTCATTGACAAAGCACGTCGTCGGCGTTCTCCAGTTGGCGTCGGCGGTGCCCTGACCGACGCGATGCTGCTGATGGTCACGACGACAGGTGTATTGCAGGTCAGGGACACCCTGGTCTCAGATTTGTCGGTTGTCGGGTTTGACCGATCGACACGTTCGGAGTCGCTGCTCAGCCTGCGGGCTTCGAATTCCGTGACGTTCTCCACGTCGGCCACGACCGTGTACGCGAACCTGTACGTGTCCACGGCCGGCAACGTCGCTGTCAACACCGCGCTGCACGTGCCGAACGGGTACGTCAGATCTTCGCGGATAACGATGCCAACCTGGCTGGCTCGTTTACCGTCGCGGCGTCGACGACGATCACGGTGTCGCTGGCGCTGACGAGCTTTCGGTTTCGTGCGCCGACGTCGTCATCGGCAACGGCGCATCACTGGCCCTCTCTACTGCAAGCGTGTCGATTTCCAGCGCGAGCACGTTGCCGATCCAGTTTGGCGGGTCGTCGTCGTCTGGCACCTGGGTCGACATATCGTCGACCGGGCGGCATCCATCACGACGTCGACGTCGTGGAAGCTGATCAGCAAGATTATCACGATCCGGGCGCTGTCGTCCGGCACAGTTAATCGGGTCGGTCAGCTGGACGCCCGTGTTTCCGGCGGGCAGATTACGTTCAGCGCGTCGTCCGTCTTCGACAGCCTGAATGCGACCGCTGAGGCCGGGCTGGCTGTCAACGCCCCCTATAACGACTATCGTCGGGACGCTCGCTCTGGATGGCGATTACGATCCGACGTCGGGCGGGCGGACTGCATTCGCCGCCAGCGCCACGCTTTCGGCTAAAACGAACCTGCTGCTGTGCGAGGTCCGCAGCGCCATCGACGTGGTTGCCCCTGCGACCTGGTCCGCCCAGGGCAACGTCGGTTGTACACGGGTGTGCGCACGACCGGCAGCGGGTCGACGCTCTCCATCCTAGCGGACAGTGCCGCGGCTGGCTCTGGTCAGCTGATCTTCGCTGGCACGGCAAACATATCGGTTCAAGCCCGGTCGTCAGCACGGTCTACCTTCGCGCCAGCGCCATGCGATGGTCGACAGGGTTCCGGCTATCGGCGTCGTCGGCTACCGTCGTCATTGACAAGAGCACGTCGTCGGCGTTCTCAGTTGGCGTCGGCGGTGCCTGACCGACGCGATGCTGCTGATGGTCACGACGACGAGGTGTATTGCAGGTCAGGGGACACCCTGGTCTCAGATTTGTCGGTTGTCGGGTTTGACCGATCGACACGTTCAGGTCGCTGCTCAGCCTGCGGGCTTCGAATTCCGTGACGTTCTCCACGTCGGCCACGACCGTGTACGCGAACCTGTACGTGTCCACGGCCGGCAACGTCGCTGTCAACACCGCGCTGCACGTGCCGAACGGGTACGTCAGATCTTCGCGGATAACGATGCCAACCTGGCTGGCTCGTTTACCGTCGCGGCGTCGACGACGATCACGGTGTCGCTGGCGCTGACGGCGGCTTTCGGTTTCGTGCGCCGACGTCGTCATCGGCAACGGCGCATCACTGGCCCTCTCTGCAAGCGTGTCGATTTCCAGCAGGCACGTTGCCGATCCAGTTTGGCGGGTCGTCGTCGTCTGGCACCTGGGTCGACATATCGTCGACCGAGGCGGCATCCATCACGACGTCGACGTCGTGGAAGCTGATCAGCAAGATTATCACGATCCGGGCGCTGTCGTCCGGCACGGTTGTCAGGTCGGTCGAGCTGGACGCCCGTGTTTCCGGCGGGCAGATTACGTTCAGCGCGTCGTCCGTCTTCGACAGCCTGAATGCGACCGCTGAGGCCGGGCTGGCTGTCAACGCCCCTATAACGACTATCGTCGGGCAGCTCATCTGGATGGCGATTACGATCCGACGTCGGGCGGGCGGACTGCATTCGCCGCCAGCGCCACGCTTTCGGCTAAAACGAACCTGCTGCTGTGCCCGGGTCCGCAGCGCCATCGGCGACGTGGTTGCCCCTGGGCCTGGTCCGCCCAGGGCAACGATCCAGTTGTACACGGGTGTGCGCACGACCGGCAGCGGGTCGACGCTCTCCATCCCTGCGGACAGTGCGCGGCTGGCTCTGAGTCAGCTGATCTTCGCTGGCACGGCAAACATATCGGTTCAAGCCCCGGTCGTCAGCACGGTCTACCTTCGCGCCAGCTGCCATGCAGTGGTCGACAGGGTTCCGGCTATCGGCGTCGTCGGCTACCGTCGTCATTGACAAAGGCACGTCGTCGGCGTTCTCAGTTGGCGTCGGCGGTGCCCTGACCGACGCGATGCTGCTGATGGTCACGACGACGGGTGTATTGCGGTCGGGGACACCCTGGTCTCAGATTTGTCGGTTGTCAGGTTTGACCGATCGACACGTTCAGGTCGCTGCTCAGCCTGCGGGCTTCGGGATTCCGTGACGTTCTCCACGTCGGCCACGACCGTGTACGCAGACCTGTACGTGTCCACGGCCCGGCAACGTCGCTATCAACACCGCGCTGCACGTGCCGAACGGGTACGTCAAGATCTTCGCGGATAACGATGCCCAGCCTGGCTGGCTCGTTTACCGTCGCGGCGTCGACGACGATCACGGTGTCGCTGGCGCTGACGAGGCTTTTCGGTTTCGTGCGCCGACGTCGTCATCGGCAACGGCGCATCACTGGCCCTCTCTACTGCAAGCGTGTCGATTTCCAGCACGAGCACGTTGCCGATCAGTTTGGCGGGTCGTCGTCGTCTGGCACCTGGGTCGACATATCGTCGACCGAGGCGGCATCCATCGACGTCGACGTCGTGAAGCTGATCAGCAAGTTATCACGATCCGGGCGCTGTCGTCCGGCACGGTTGTCCGGGTCGGTCGAGCTGGACGCCCGTGTTTTCCGGCGGGCAGATTACGTTCAGCGCGTCGTCCGTCTTCGACAGCCTGAATGCGACCGCTGAGGCCGGGCTGGCTGTCAACGCCCTATAACGACTATCGTCGGGCGGCTCGCTCTGGATGGCGATTACGATCGACGTCGGGCAGGCGGACTGCATTCGCCGCCAGCGCCACGCTTTCGGCTAAAAACGAACCTGCTGCTGTGCCCGAGTCCCGCAGCGCCATCGACGTGGTTGCCCCTGCGACCCTGGTCCGCCCAGGGCAACGTCAGTTGCCGGGTGTGCGCGACCGGCAGCGGGTCGGCGCTCTCCATCTGGCGGACAGTGCCGCGGCTGGCTCTGGTCAGCTGATCTTCGCTGGCACGGCAAACATATCGGTTCAAGCCCCGATCGTCAGCACGGTCTACCTTCGCGCCAGCGCCCATGCGGTGGTCGACAGGGTTCCGGCTATCGGCGTCGTCGGCTACCGTCGTCATTGACAGAGCGCGTCGTCGGCGTTCTCCAGTTGGCGTCAGCGGTGCTGACCGACGCGATGCTGCTGATGGTCACGACGACAGGTGTATTGCAGGTCAGGGACACCCTGGTCTCAGATTTGTCGGTTGTCGGGTTTGACCGATCGACACGTTCGAGTCGCTGCTCAGCCTGCGGGCTTCGAGATTCCGTGACGTTCTCCACGTCGGCCACGACCGTGTACGCCAACCTGTACGTGTCCACGGCCGGCAACGTCGCTGTCAACACCGCGCTGCACGTGCCGAACGGGTACGTCAGATCTTCGCGGATAACGATGCCAACCTGGCTGGCTCGTTTACCGTCGCGGCGTCGACGACGATCACTGGTGTCGCTAGCGCTGACGGGCTTTTCGGTTTCGTGCGCCGACGTCGTCATCGGCAGCGGCGCATCACTGGCCTCCCTCTGCAAGCGTGTCGATTTCCAGCACGGGCACGTTGCCGATCGGTGGCGGGTCGTCGTCGTCTGGCACCTGGGTCGACATATCGTCGGCGAGGCGGCATCCATCACGACGTCGACGTCGTGGAGCTGATCAGCAAGATTATCACGATCCGGGCGCTGTCGTCCGGCACGGTTGTCAGGTCGGTCAGGCTGGACGCCCGTGAACCCGGCGGGCAGATTACGTTCAGCGCGTCGTCCGTCTTCACGACAACCTGAATGCGACCGCTGAGGCCGGGCTGGCTGTCAACGCCCTATAACGACTATCGTCGGGCGGCTCGCTCTGGATGGCGATTACGATCCCGACGTCAGGCGGGCGGACTGCATTCGCCGCCAGCGCCACGCTTTCGGCTAAAGCGAACCTGCTGCTGTGCCGGGTCCCGCAGCGCATCGACGCTGGTTGCCCCTGCGACCTGGTCCGCCAGGGCAACGTCAGTTGTACACGGGTGTGCGCACGACCGGCAGCGGGTCGACGCTCTCCGGCCTTCTCGACACGTTCGAGTCGCTGCTCAGCCTGCGGGCTTCGAATTCCGTGACGTTCTCCACGTCGGCCACGACCGTGTACGCGAACCTGTACGTGTCCACGGCCGGCAACGTCGCTGTCAACACCGCGCTGCACGTGCCGAACGGGTACGTCCAGATCTTCGCGGATAACGATGCCAACCTGGCTGGCTCGTTTACCGTCGCCGTCGACGACGATCACGGTGTCGCTGGCGCTGACGAGCTTTTCGGTTTCGTGCGCCGACGTCGTCATCGGCAACGGCGCATCACTGGCCCTCTCTACTGCAAGCGTGTCGATTTCCAGCACGAGCACGTTGCCGATCCAGTTTGGCGGGTCGTCGTCGTCTGGCACCTGGGTCGACATATCGTCGACCGAGGCGGCATCCATCACGACGTCGACGTCGTGGAAGCTGATCAGCAAGATTATCACGATCCGGGCGCTGTCGTCCGGCACAGTTGTCGGGTCGGTCGAGCTGACGCCCGTGTTTCCGGCGGGCAGATTACGTTCAGCGCGTCGTCCGTCTTCGACAGCCTGAATGCGACCGCTGAGGCCGGGCTGGCTGTCAACGCCCCTATAACGACTATCGTCGGGCAGCTCGCTCTGGATGGCGATTACGATCCGACGTCGGGCGGGCGGACTGCATTCGCCGCCAGCGCCACGCTTTCGGCTAAAACGAACCTGCTCTGTGCCCGAGGTCCCGCAGCGCCATCGACGTGGTTGCCCCTGCGACCTGGTCCGCCCAGGGCAACGTCCAGTTGTACACGGGTGTGCGCACGACCGGCAGCGGGTCGACGCTCTCCATCCTAGCGGACAGTGCCGCGGCTGGCTCTGGTCAGCTGATCTTCGCTGGCACGGCAAACATATCGGTTCAAGCCCCGGTCGTCAGCACGGTCTACCTTCGCGCCAGCGCCATGCAGTGGTCGACAGGGTTCCGGCTATCGGCGTCGTCGGCTACCGTCGTCATTGACAAGAGCACGTCGTCGGCGTTCTCAGTTGGCGTCGGCGGTGCCCTGACCGACGCGATGCTGCTGATGGTCACGACGACAGGTGTATTGCAGGTCGGGGACACCCTGGTCTCAGATTTGTCGGTTGTCGGGTTTGACCGATCGACACGTTCGAGTCGCTGCTCAGCCTGCGGGCTTCGAATTCCGTGACGTTCTCCACGTCGGCCACGACCGTGTACGCGAACCTGTACGTGTCCACGGCCGGCAACGTCGCTGTCAACACCGCGCTGCACGTGCCGAACGGGTACGTCCAGATCTTCGCGGATAACGATGCCAACCTGGCTGGCTCGTTTACCGTCGCGGCGTCGACGACGATCACGGTGTCGCTGGCGCTGACGAGCTTTTCGGTTTCGTGCGCCGACGTCGTCATCGGCAACGGCGCATCACTGGCCCTCTCTACTGCAAGCGTGTCGATTTCCAGCACGAGCACGTTGCCGATCCAGTTTGGCGGGTCGTCGTCGTCTGGCACCTGGGTCGACATATCGTCGACCGAGGCGGCATCCATCACGACGTCGACGTCGTGGAAGCTGATCAGCAAGATTATCACGATCCGGGCGCTGTCGTCCGGCACAGTTGTCGGGTCGGTCGAGCTGACGCCCGTGTTTCCGGCGGGCAGATTACGTTCAGCGCGTCGTCCGTCTTCGACAGCCTGAATGCGACCGCTGAGGCCGGCTGGCTGTCAACGCCCCTATAACGACTATCGTCGGGCAGCTCGCTCTGGATGGCGATTACGATCCGACGTCGGGCGGGCGGACTGCATTCGCCGCCAGCGCCACGCTTTCGGCTAAAACGAACCTGCTGCTGTGCCCGAGGTCCCGCAGCGCCATCGACGTGGTTGCCCCTGCGACCTGGTCCGCCCAGGGCAACGTCCAGTTGTACACGGGTGTGCGCACGACCGGCAGCGGGTCGACGCTCTCCATCCTAGCGGACAGTGCCGCGGCTGGCTCTGGTCAGCTGATCTTCGCTGGCACGGCAAACATATCGGTTCAAGCCCCGGTCGTCAGCACGGTCTACCTTCGCGCCAGCGCCATGCAGTGGTCGACAGGGTTCCGGCTATCGGCGTCGTCGGCTACCGTCGTCATTGACAAGAGCACGTCGTCGGCGTTCTCAGTTGGCGTCGGCGGTGCCCTGACCGACGCGATGCTGCTGATGGTCACGACGACAGGTGTATTGCAGGTCGGGGACACCCTGGTCTCAGATTTGTCGGTTGTCGGGTTTGACCGATCGACACGTTCGAGTCGCTGCTCAGCCTGCGGGCTTCGAATTCCGTGACGTTCTCCACGTCGGCCACGACCGTGTACGCGAACCTGTACGTGTCCACGGCCGGCAACGTCGCTGTCAACACCGCGCTGCACGTGCCGAACGGGTACGTCCAGATCTTCGCGGATAACGATGCCAACCTGGCTGGCTCGTTTACCGTCGCGGCGTCGACGACGATCACGGTGTCGCTGGCGCTGACGAGCTTTTCGGTTTCGTGCGCCGACGTCGTCATCGGCAACGGCGCATCACTGGCCCTCTCTACTGCAAGCGTGTCGATTTCCAGCACGAGCACGTTGCCGATCCAGTTTGGCGGGTCGTCGTCGTCTGGCACCTGGGTCGACATATCGTCGACCGAGGCGGCATCCATCACGACGTCGACGTCGTGGAAGCTGATCAGCAAGATTATCACGATCCGGGCGCTGTCGTCCGGCACAGTTGTCGGGTCGGTCGAGCTGACGCCCGTGTTTCCGGCGGGCAGATTACGTTCAGCGCGTCGTCCGTCTTCGACAGCCTGAATGCGACCGCTGAGGCCGGGCTGGCTGTCAACGCCCCTATAACGACTATCGTCGGGCAGCTCGCTCTGGATGGCGATTACGATCCGACGTCGGGCGGGCGGACTGCATTCGCCGCCAGCGCCACGCTTTCGGCTAAAACGAACCTGCTGCTGTGCCCGAGGTCCCGCAGCGCCATCGACGTGGTTGCCCCTGCGACCTGGTCCGCCCAGGGCAACGTCCAGTTGTACACGGGTGTGCGCACGACCGGCAGCGGGTCGACGCTCTCCATCCTAGCGGACAGTGCCGCGGCTGGCTCTGGTCAGCTGATCTTCGCTGGCACGGCAAACATATCGGTTCAAGCCCCGGTCGTCAGCACGGTCTACCTTCGCGCCAGCGCCATGCAGTGGTCGACAGGGTTCCGGCTATCGGCGTCGTCGGCTACCGTCGTCATTGACAAGAGCACGTCGTCGGCGTTCTCAGTTGGCGTCGGCGGTGCCCTGACCGACGCGATGCTGCTGATGGTCACGACGACAGGTGTATTGCAGGTCGGGGACACCCTGGTCTCAGATTTGTCGGTTGTCGGGTTTGACCGATCGACACGTTCGAGTCGCTGCTCAGCCTGCGGGCTTCGAATTCCGTGACGTTCTCCACGTCGGCCACGACCGTGTACGCGAACCTGTACGTGTCCACGGCCGGCAACGTCGCTGTCAACACCGCGCTGCACGTGCCGAACGGGTACGTCCAGATCTTCGCGGATAACGATGCCAACCTGGCTGGCTCGTTTACCGTCGCGGCGTCGACGACGATCACGGTGTCGCTGGCGCTGACGAGCTTTTCGGTTTCGTGCGCCGACGTCGTCATCGGCAACGGCGCATCACTGGCCCTCTCTACTGCAAGCGTGTCGATTTCCAGCACGAGCACGTTGCCGATCCAGTTTGGCGGGTCGTCGTCGTCTGGCACCTGGGTCGACATATCGTCGACCGAGGCGGCATCCATCACGACGTCGACGTCGTGGAAGCTGATCAGCAAGATTATCACGATCCGGGCGCTGTCGTCCGGCACAGTTGTCGGGTCGGTCGAGCTGACGCCCGTGTTTCCGGCGGGCAGATTACGTTCAGCGCGTCGTCCGTCTTCGACAGCCTGAATGCGACCGCTGAGGCCGGGCTGGCTGTCAACGCCCCTATAACGACTATCGTCGGGCAGCTCGCTCTGGATGGCGATTACGATCCGACGTCGGGCGGGCGGACTGCATTCGCCGCCAGCGCCACGCTTTCGGCTAAAACGAACCTGCTGCTGTGCCCGAGGTCCCGCAGCGCCATCGACGTGGTTGCCCCTGCGACCTGGTCCGCCCAGGGCAACGTCCAGTTGTACACGGGTGTGCGCACGACCGGCAGCGGGTCGACGCTCTCCATCCTAGCGGACAGTGCCGCGGCTGGCTCTGGTCAGCTGATCTTCGCTGGCACGGCAAACATATCGGTTCAAGCCCCGGTCGTCAGCACGGTCTACCTTCGCGCCAGCGCCATGCAGTGGTCGACAGGGTTCCGGCTATCGGCGTCGTCGGCTACCGTCGTCATTGACAAGAGCACGTCGTCGGCGTTCTCAGTTGGCGTCGGCGGTGCCCTGACCGACGCGATGCTGCTGATGGTCACGACGACAGGTGTATTGCAGGTCGGGGACACCCTGGTCTCAGATTTGTCGGTTGTCGGGTTTGACCGATCGACACGTTCGGAGTCGCTGCTCAGCCTGCGGGCTTCGAATTCCGTGACGTTCTCCACGTCGGCCACGACCGTGTACGCGAACCTGTACGTGTCCACGGCCGGCAACGTCGCTGTCAACACCGCGCTGCACGTGCCGAACGGGTACGTCCAGATCTTCGCGGATAACGATGCCAACCTGGCTGGCTCGTTTACCGTCGGCGTCGACGACGATCACGGTGTCGCTGGCGCTGACGAGCTTTTCGGTTTCGTGCGCCGACGTCGTCATCGGCAACGGCGCATCACTGGCCCTCTCTACTGCAAGCGTGTCGATTTCCAGCACGAGCACGTTGCCGATCCAGTTTGGCGGGTCGTCGTCGTCTGGCACCTGGGTCGACATATCGTCGACCGAGGCGGCATCCATCACGACGTCGACGTCGTGGAAGCTGATCAGCAAGATTATCACGATCCGGGCGCTGTCGTCCGGCACAGTTGTCGGGTCGGTCGAGCTGACGCCCGTGTTTCCGGCGGGCAGATTACGTTCAGCGCGTCGTCCGTCTTCGACAGCCTGAATGCGACCGCTGAGGCCGGGCTGGCTGTCAACGCCCCTATAACGACTATCGTCGGGCAGCTCGCTCTGGATGGCGATTACGATCCGACGTCGGGCGGGCGGACTGCATTCGCCGCCAGCGCCACGCTTTCGGCTAAAACGAACCTGCTGCTGTGCCCGAGGTCCCGCAGCGCCATCGACGTGGTTGCCCCTGCGACCTGGTCCGCCCAGGGCAACGTCCAGTTGTACACGGGTGTGCGCACGACCGGCAGCGGGTCGACGCTCTCCATCCTAGCGGACAGTGCCGCGGCTGGCTCTGGTCAGCTGATCTTCGCTGGCACGGCAAACATATCGGTTCAAGCCCCGGTCGTCAGCACGGTCTACCTTCGCGCCAGCGCCATGCAGTGGTCGACAGGGTTCCGGCTATCGGCGTCGTCGGCTACCGTCGTCATTGACAAGAGCACGTCGTCGGCGTTCTCAGTTGGCGTCGGCGGTGCCCTGACCGACGCGATGCTGCTGATGGTCACGACGACAGGTGTATTGCAGGTCGGGGACACCCTGGTCTCAGATTTGTCGGTTGTCGGGTTTGACCGATCGACACGTTCGGAGTCGCTGCTCAGCCTGCGGGCTTCGAATTCCGTGACGTTCTCCACGTCGGCCACGACCGTGTACGCGAACCTGTACGTGTCCACGGCCGGCAACGTCGCTGTCAACACCGCGCTGCACGTGCCGAACGGGTACGTCCAGATCTTCGCGGATAACGATGCCAACCTGGCTGGCTCGTTTACCGTCGCGGCGTCGACGACGATCACGGTGTCGCTGGCGCTGACGAGCTTTTCGGTTTCGTGCGCCGACGTCGTCATCGGCAACGGCGCATCACTGGCCCTCTCTACTGCAAGCGTGTCGATTTCCAGCACGAGCACGTTGCCGATCCAGTTTGGCGGGTCGTCGTCGTCTGGCACCTGGGTCGACATATCGTCGACCGAGGCGGCATCCATCACGACGTCGACGTCGTGGAAGCTGATCAGCAAGATTATCACGATCCGGGCGCTGTCGTCCGGCACAGTTGTCGGGTCGGTCGAGCTGACGCCCGTGTTTCCGGCGGGCAGATTACGTTCAGCGCGTCGTCCGTCTTCGACAGCCTGAATGCGACCGCTGAGGCCGGGCTGGCTGTCAACGCCCCTATAACGACTATCGTCGGGCAGCTCGCTCTGGATGGCGATTACGATCCGACGTCGGGCGGGCGGACTGCATTCGCCGCCAGCGCCACGCTTTCGGCTAAAACGAACCTGCTGCTGCTGTGCCCGAGGTCCCGCAGCGCCATCGACGTGGTTGCCCCTGCGACCTGGTCCGCCCAGGGCAACGTCCAGTTGTACACGGGTGCGCACGACCGGCAGCGGGTCGACGCTCTCCATCCTAGCGGACAGTGCCGCGGCTGGCTCTGGTCAGCTGATCTTCGCTGGCACGGCAAACATATCGGTTCAAGCCCCGGTCGTCAGCACGGTCTACCTTCGCGCCAGCGCCATGCAGTGGTCGACAGGGTTCCGGCTATCGGCGTCGTCGGCTACCGTCGTCATTGACAAGAGCACGTCGTCGGCGTTCTCAGTTGGCGTCGGCGGTGCCCTGACCGACGCGATGCTGCTGATGGTCACGACGACAGGTGTATTGCAGGTCGGGGACACCCTGGTCTCAGATTTGTCGGTTGTCGGGTTTGACCGATCGACACGTTCGGAGTCGCTGCTCAGCCTGCGGGCTTCGAATTCCGTGACGTTCTCCACGTCGGCCACGACCGTGTACGCGAACCTGTACGTCCACGGCCGGCAACGTCGCTGTCAACACCGCGCTGCACGTGCCGAACGGGTACGTCCAGATCTTCGCGGATAACGATGCCAACCTGGCTGGCTCGTTTACCGTCGCGGCGTCGACGACGATCACGGTGTCGCTGGCGCTGACGAGCTTTTCGGTTTCGTGCGCCGACGTCGTCATCGGCAACGGCGCATCACTGGCCCTCTCTACTGCAAGCGTGTCGATTTCCAGCACGAGCACGTTGCCGATCCAGTTTGGCGGGTCGTCGTCGTCTGGCACCTGGGTCGACATATCGTCGACCGAGGCGGCATCCATCACGACGTCGACGTCGTGGAAGCTGATCAGCAAGATTATCACGATCCGGGCGCTGTCGTCCGGCACAGTTGTCGGGTCGGTCGAGCTGACGCCCGTGTTTCCGGCGGGCAGATTACGTTCAGCGCGTCGTCCGTCTTCGACAGCCTGAATGCGACCGCTGAGGCCGGGCTGGCTGTCAACGCCCCTATAACGACTATCGTCGGGCAGCTCGCTCTGGATGGCGATTACGATCCGACGTCGGGCGGGCGGACTGCATTCGCCGCCAGCGCCACGCTTTCGGCTAAAACGAACCTGCTGCTGTGCCCGAGGTCCCGCAGCGCCATCGACGTGGTTGCCCCCTGCGACCTGGTCCGCCCAGGGCAACGTCCAGTTGTACACGGGTGCGCACGACCGGCAGCGGGTCGACGCTCTCCATCCTAGCGGACAGTGCCGCGGCTGGCTCTGGTCAGCTGATCTTCGCTGGCACGGCAAACATATCGGTTCAAGCCCCGGTCGTCAGCACGGTCTACCTTCGCGCCAGCGCCATGCAGTGGTCGACAGGGTTCCGGCTATCGGCGTCGTCGGCTACCGTCGTCATTGACAAGAGCACGTCGTCGGCGTTCTCAGTTGGCGTCGGCGGTGCCCTGACCGACGCGATGCTGCTGATGGTCACGACGACAGGTGTATTGCAGGTCGGGGACACCCTGGTCTCAGATTTGTCGGTTGTCGGGTTTGACCGATCGACACGTTCGAGTCGCTGCTCAGCCTGCGGGCTTCGAATTCCGTGACGTTCTCCACGTCGGCCACGACCGTGTACGCGAACCTGTACGTCCACGGCCGGCAACGTCGCTGTCAACACCGCGCTGCACGTGCCGAACGGGTACGTCCAGATCTTCGCGGATAACGATGCCAACCTGGCTGGCTCGTTTACCGTCGCGGCGTCGACGACGATCACGGTGTCGCTGGCGCTGACGAGCTTTTCGGTTTCGTGCGCCGACGTCGTCATCGGCAACGGCGCATCACTGGCCCTCTACTGCAAGCGTGTCGATTTCCAGCACGAGCACGTTGCCGATCCAGTTTGGCGGGTCGTCGTCGTCTGGCACCTGGGTCGACATATCGTCGACCGAGGCGGCATCCATCACGACGTCGACGTCGTGGAAGCTGATCAGCAAGATTATCACGATCCGGGCGCTGTCGTCCGGCACAGTTGTCGGGTCGGTCGAGCTGACGCCCGTGTTTCCGGCGGGCAGATTACGTTCAGCGCGTCGTCCGTCTTCGACAGCCTGAATGCGACCGCTGAGGCCGGGCTGGCTGTCAACGCCCCTATAACGACTATCGTCGGGCAGCTCGCTCTGGATGGCGATTACGATCCGACGTCGGGCGGGCGGACTGCATTCGCCGCCAGCGCCACGCTTTCGGCTAAAACGAACCTGCTGCTGTGCCCGAGGTCCCGCAGCGCCATCGACGTGGTTGCCCCTGCGACCTGGTCCGCCCAGGGCAACGTCCAGTTGTACACGGGTGTGCGCACGACCGGCAGCGGGTCGACGCTCTCCATCCTAGCGGACAGTGCCGCGGCTGGCTCTGGTCAGCTGATCTTCGCTGGCACGGCAAACATATCGGTTCAAGCCCCGGTCGTCAGCACGGTCTACCTTCGCGCCAGCGCCATGCAGTGGTCGACAGGGTTCCGGCTATCGGCGTCGTCGGCTACCGTCGTCATTGACAAGAGCACGTCGTCGGCGTTCTCAGTTGGCGTCGGCGGTGCCCTGACCGACGCGATGCTGCTGATGGTCACGACGACAGGTGTATTGCAGGTCGGGGACACCCTGGTCTCAGATTTGTCGGTTGTCGGGTTTGACCGATCGACACGTTCGGAGTCGCTGCTCAGCCTGCGGGCTTCGAATTCCGTGACGTTCTCCACGTCGGCCACGACCGTGTACGCGAACCTGTACGTGTCCACGGCCGGCAACGTCGCTGTCAACACCGCGCTGCACGTGCCGAACGGGTACGTCCAGATCTTCGCGGATAACGATGCCAACCTGGCTGGCTCGTTTACCGTCGCGGCGTCGACGACGATCACGGTGTCGCTGGCGCTGACGAGCTTTTCGGTTTCGTGCGCCGACGTCGTCATCGGCAACGGCGCATCACTGGCCCTCTCTACTGCAAGCGTGTCGATTTCCAGCACGAGCACGTTGCCGATCCAGTTTGGCGGGTCGTCGTCGTCTGGCACCTGGGTCGACATATCGTCGACCGAGGCGGCATCCATCACGACGTCGACGTCGTGGAAGCTGATCAGCAAGATTATCACGATCCGGGCGCTGTCGTCCGGCACAGTTGTCGGGTCGGTCGAGCTGACGCCCGTGTTTCCGGCGGGCAGATTACGTTCAGCGCGTCGTCCGTCTTCGACAGCCTGAATGCGACCGCTGAGGCCGGGCTGGCTGTCAACGCCCCTATAACGACTATCGTCGGGCAGCTCGCTCTGGATGGCGATTACGATCCGACGTCGGGCGGGCGGACTGCATTCGCCGCCAGCGCCACGCTTTCGGCTAAAACGAACCTGCTGCTGTGCCCGAGGTCCCGCAGCGCCATCGACGTGGTTGCCCCTGCGACCTGGTCCGCCCAGGGCAACGTCCAGTTGTACACGGGTGTGCGCACGACCGGCAGCGGGTCGACGCTCTCCATCCTAGCGGACAGTGCCGCGGCTGGCTCTGGTCAGCTGATCTTCGCTGGCACGGCAAACATATCGGTTCAAGCCCCGGTCGTCAGCACGGTCTACCTTCGCGCCAGCGCCATGCAGTGGTCGACAGGGTTCCGGCTATCGGCGTCGTCGGCTACCGTCGTCATTGACAAGAGCACGTCGTCGGCGTTCTCAGTTGGCGTCGGCGGTGCCCTGACCGACGCGATGCTGCTGATGGTCACGACGACAGGTGTATTGCAGGTCGGGGACACCCTGGTCTCAGATTTGTCGGTTGTCGGGTTTGACCGATCGACACGTTCGGAGTCGCTGCTCAGCCTGCGGGCTTCGAATTCCGTGACGTTCTCCACGTCGGCCACGACCGTGTACGCGAACCTGTACGTGTCCACGGCCGGCAACGTCGCTGTCAACACCGCGCTGCACGTGCCGAACGGGTACGTCCAGATCTTCGCGGATAACGATGCCAACCTGGCTGGCTCGTTTACCGTCGCGGCGTCGACGACGATCACGGTGTCGCTGGCGCTGACGAGCTTTTCGGTTTCGTGCGCCGACGTCGTCATCGGCAACGGCGCATCACTGGCCCTCTCTACTGCAAGCGTGTCGATTTCCAGCACGAGCACGTTGCCGATCCAGTTTGGCGGGTCGTCGTCGTCTGGCACCTGGGTCGACATATCGTCGACCGAGGCGGCATCCATCACGACGTCGACGTCGTGGAAGCTGATCAGCAAGATTATCACGATCCGGGCGCTGTCGTCCGGCACAGTTGTCGGGTCGGTCGAGCTGACGCCCGTGTTTCCGGCGGGCAGATTACGTTCAGCGCGTCGTCCGTCTTCGACAGCCTGAATGCGACCGCTGAGGCCGGGCTGGCTGTCAACGCCCCTATAACGACTATCGTCGGGCAGCTCGCTCTGGATGGCGATTACGATCCGACGTCGGGCGGGCGGACTGCATTCGCCGCCAGCGCCACGCTTTCGGCTAAAACGAACCTGCTGCTGTGCCCGAGGTCCCGCAGCGCCATCGACGTGGTTGCCCCTGCGACCTGGTCCGCCCAGGGCAACGTCCAGTTGTACACGGGTGTGCGCACGACCGGCAGCGGGTCGACGCTCTCCATCCTAGCGGACAGTGCCGCGGCTGGCTCTGGTCAGCTGATCTTCGCTGGCACGGCAAACATATCGGTTCAAGCCCCGGTCGTCAGCACGGTCTACCTTCGCGCCAGCGCCATGCAGTGGTCGACAGGGTTCCGGCTATCGGCGTCGTCGGCTACCGTCGTCATTGACAAGAGCACGTCGTCGGCGTTCTCAGTTGGCGTCGGCGGTGCCCTGACCGACGCGATGCTGCTGATGGTCACGACGACAGGTGTATTGCAGGTCGGGGACACCCTGGTCTCAGATTTGTCGGTTGTCGGGTTTGACCGATCGACACGTTCGAGTCGCTGCTCAGCCTGCGGGCTTCGAATTCCGTGACGTTCTCCACGTCGGCCACGACCGTGTACGCGAACCTGTACGTGTCCACGGCCGGCAACGTCGCTGTCAACACCGCGCTGCACGTGCCGAACGGGTACGTCCAGATCTTCGCGGATAACGATGCCAACCTGGCTGGCTCGTTTACCGTCGCGGCGTCGACGACGATCACGGTGTCGCTGGCGCTGACGAGCTTTTCGGTTTCGTGCGCCGACGTCGTCATCGGCAACGGCGCATCACTGGCCCTCTCTACTGCAAGCGTGTCGATTTCCAGCACGAGCACGTTGCCGATCCAGTTTGGCGGGTCGTCGTCGTCTGGCACCTGGGTCGACATATCGTCGACCGAGGCGGCATCCATCACGACGTCGACGTCGTGGAAGCTGATCAGCAAGATTATCACGATCCGGGCGCTGCGTCGTCCGGCACAGTTGTCGGGTCGGTCGAGCTGACGCCCGTGTTTCCGGCGGGCAGATTACGTTCAGCGCGTCGTCCGTCTTCGACAGCCTGAATGCGACCGCTGAGGCCGGGCTGGCTGTCAACGCCCCTATAACGACTATCGTCGGGCAGCTCGCTCTGGATGGCGATTACGATCCGACGTCGGGCGGGCGGACTGCATTCGCCGCCAGCGCCACGCTTTCGGCTAAAACGAACCTGCTGCTGTGCCCGAGGTCCCGCAGCGCCATCGACGTGGTTGCCCCTGCGACCTGGTCCGCCCAGGGCAACGTCCAGTTGTACACGGGTGTGCGCACGACCGGCAGCGGGTCGACGCTCTCCATCCTAGCGGACAGTGCCGCGGCTGGCTCTGGTCAGCTGATCTTCGCTGGCACGGCAAACATATCGGTTCAAGCCCCGGTCGTCAGCACGGTCTACCTTCGCGCCAGCGCCATGCAGTGGTCGACAGGGTTCCGGCTATCGGCGTCGTCGGCTACCGTCGTCATTGACAAGAGCACGTCGTCGGCGTTCTCAGTTGGCGTCGGCGGTGCCCTGACCGACGCGATGCTGCTGATGGTCACGACGACAGGTGTATTGCAGGTCGGGGACACCCTGGTCTCAGATTTGTCGGTTGTCGGGTTTGACCGATCGACACGTTCGAGTCGCTGCTCAGCCTGCGGGCTTCGAATTCCGTGACGTTCTCCACGTCGGCCACGACCGTGTACGCGAACCTGTACGTGTCCACGGCCGGCAACGTCGCTGTCAACACCGCGCTGCACGTGCCGAACGGGTACGTCCAGATCTTCGCGGATAACGATGCCAACCTGGCTGGCTCGTTTACCGTCGCGGCGTCGACGACGATCACGGTGTCGCTGGCGCTGACGAGCTTTTCGGTTTCGTGCGCCGACGTCGTCATCGGCAACGGCGCATCACTGGCCCTCTCTACTGCAAGCGTGTCGATTTCCAGCACGAGCACGCCGATCCAGTTTGGCGGGTCGTCGTCGTCTGGCACCTGGGTCGACATATCGTCGACCGAGGCGGCATCCATCACGACGTCGACGTCGTGGAAGCTGATCAGCAAGATTATCACGATCCGGGCGCTGTCGTCCGGCACAGTTGTCGGGTCGGTCGAGCTGACGCCCGTGTTTCCGGCGGGCAGATTACGTTCAGCGCGTCGTCCGTCTTCGACAGCCTGAATGCGACCGCTGAGGCCGGGCTGGCTGTCAACGCCCCTATAACGACTATCGTCGGGCAGCTCGCTCTGGATGGCGATTACGATCCGACGTCGGGCGGGCGGACTGCATTCGCCGCCAGCGCCACGCTTTCGGCTAAAACGAACCTGCTGCTGTGCCCGAGGTCCCGCAGCGCCATCGACGTGGTTGCCCCTGCGACCTGGTCCGCCCAGGGCAACGTCCAGTTGTACACGGGTGTGCGCACGACCGGCAGCGGGTCGACGCTCTCCATCCTAGCGGACAGTGCCGCGGCTGGCTCTGGTCAGCTGATCTTCGCTGGCACGGCAAACATATCGGTTCAAGCCCCGGTCGTCAGCACGGTCTACCTTCGCGCCAGCGCCATGCAGTGGTCGACAGGGTTCCGGCTATCGGCGTCGTCGGCTACCGTCGTCATTGACAAGAGCACGTCGTCGGCGTTCTCAGTTGGCGTCGGCGGTGCCCTGACCGACGCGATGCTGCTGATGGTCACGACGACAGGTGTATTGCAGGTCGGGGACACCCTGGTCTCAGATTTGTCGGTTGTCGGGTTTGACCGATCGACACGTTCGAGTCGCTGCTCAGCCTGCGGGCTTCGAATTCCGTGACGTTCTCCACGTCGGCCACGACCGTGTACGCGAACCTGTACGTCCACGGCCGGCAACGTCGCTGTCAACACCGCGCTGCACGTGCCGAACGGGTACGTCCAGATCTTCGCGGATAACGATGCCAACCTGGCTGGCTCGTTTACCGTCGCGGCGTCGACGACGATCACGGTGTCGCTGGCGCTGACGAGCTTTTCGGTTTCGTGCGCCGACGTCGTCATCGGCAACGGCGCATCACTGGCCCTCTCTACTGCAAGCGTGTCGATTTCCAGCACGAGCACGTTGCCGATCCAGTTTGGCGGGTCGTCGTCGTCTGGCACCTGGGTCGACATATCGTCGACCGAGGCGGCATCCATCACGACGTCGACGTCGTGGAAGCTGATCAGCAAGATTATCACGATCCGGGCGCTGTCGTCCGGCACAGTTGTCGGGTCGGTCGAGCTGACGCCCGTGTTTCCGGCGGGCAGATTACGTTCAGCGCGTCGTCCGTCTTCGACAGCCTGAATGCGACCGCTGAGGCCGGGCTGGCTGTCAACGCCCCTATAACGACTATCGTCGGGCAGCTCGCTCTGGATGGCGATTACGATCCGACGTCGGGCGGGCGGACTGCATTCGCCGCCAGCGCCACGCTTTCGGCTAAAACGAACCTGCTGCTGTGCCCGAGGTCCCGCAGCGCCATCGACGTGGTTGCCCCTGCGACCTGGTCCGCCCAGGGCAACGTCCAGTTGTACACGGGTGTGCGCACGACCGGCAGCGGGTCGACGCTCTCCATCCTAGCGGACAGTGCCGCGGCTGGCTCTGGTCAGCTGATCTTCGCTGGCACGGCAAACATATCGGTTCAAGCCCCGGTCGTCAGCACGGTCTACCTTCGCGCCAGCGCCATGCAGTGGTCGACAGGGTTCCGGCTATCGGCGTCGTCGGCTACCGTCGTCATTGACAAGAGCACGTCGTCGGCGTTCTCAGTTGGCGTCGGCGGTGCCCTGACCGACGCGATGCTGCTGATGGTCACGACGACAGGTGTATTGCAGGTCGGGGACACCCTGGTCTCAGATTTGTCGGTTGTCGGGTTTGACCGATCGACACGTTCGAGTCGCTGCTCAGCCTGCGGGCTTCGAATTCCGTGACGTTCTCCACGTCGGCCACGACCGTACGCGAACCTGTAGTGTCCACGGCCGGCAACGTCGCTGTCAACACCGCGCTGCACGTGCCGAACGGGTACGTCCAGATCTTCGCGGATAACGATGCCAACCTGGCTGGCTCGTTTACCGTCGCGGCGTCGACGACGATCACGGTGTCGCTGGCGCTGACGAGCTTTTCGGTTTCGTGCGCCGACGTCGTCATCGGCAACGGCGCATCACTGGCCCTCTCTACTGCAAGCGTGTCGATTTCCAGCACGAGCACGTTGCCGATCCAGTTTGGCGGGTCGTCGTCGTCTGGCACCTGGGTCGACATATCGTCGACCGAGGCGGCATCCATCACGACGTCGACGTCGTGGAAGCTGATCAGCAAGATTATCACGATCCGGGCGCTGTCGTCCGGCACAGTTGTCGGGTCGGTCGAGCTGACGCCCGTGTTTCCGGCGGGCAGATTACGTTCAGCGCGTCGTCCGTCTTCGACAGCCTGAATGCGACCGCTGAGGCCGGGCTGGCTGTCAACGCCCTATAACGACTATCGTCGGGCAGCTCGCTCTGGATGGCGATTACGATCCGACGTCGGGCGGGCGGACTGCATTCGCCGCCAGCGCCACGCTTTCGGCTAAAACGAACCTGCTGCTGTGCCCGAGGTCCCGCAGCGCCATCGACGTGGTTGCCCCCTGCGACCTGGTCCGCCCAGGGCAACGTCCAGTTGTACACGGGTGTGCGCACGACCGGCAGCGGGTCGACGCTCTCCATCCTAGCGGACAGTGCCGCGGCTGGCTCTGGTCAGCTGATCTTCGCTGGCACGGCAAACATATCGGTTCAAGCCCCGGTCGTCAGCACGGTCTACCTTCGCGCCAGCGCCATGCAGTGGTCGACAGGGTTCCGGCTATCGGCGTCGTCGGCTACCGTCGTCATTGACAAGAGCACGTCGTCGGCGTTCTCAGTTGGCGTCGGCGGTGCCCTGACCGACGCGATGCTGCTGATGGTCACGACGACAGGTGTATTGCAGGTCGGGGACACTGGTCTCAGATTTGTCGGTTGTCGGGTTTGACCGATCGACACGTTCGAGTCGCTGCTCAGCCTGCGGGCTTCGAATTCCGTGACGTTCTCCACGTCGGCCACGACCGTGTACGCGAACCTGTACGTGTCCACGGCCGGCAACGTCGCTGTCAACACCGCGCTGCACGTGCCGAACGGGTACGTCCAGATCTTCGCGGATAACGATGCCAACCTGGCTGGCTCGTTTACCGTCGCGGCGTCGACGACGATCACGGTGTCGCTGGCGCTGACGAGCTTTTCGGTTTCGTGCGCCGACGTCGTCATCGGCAACGGCGCATCACTGGCCCTCTACTGCAAGCGTGTCGATTTCCAGCACGAGCACGTTGCCGATCCAGTTTGGCGGGTCGTCGTCGTCTGGCACCTGGGTCGACATATCGTCGACCGAGGCGGCATCCATCACGACGTCGACGTCGTGGAAGCTGATCAGCAAGATTATCACGATCCGGGCGCTGTCGTCCGGACAGTTGTCGGGTCGGTCGAGCTGACGCCCGTGTTTCCGGCGGGCAGATTACGTTCAGCGCGTCGTCCGTCTTCGACAGCCTGAATGCGACCGCTGAGGCCGGGCTGGCTGTCAACGCCCCTATAACGACTATCGTCGGGCAGCTCGCTCTGGATGGCGATTACGATCCGACGTCGGGCGGGCGGACTGCATTCGCCGCCAGCGCCACGCTTTCGGCTAAAACGAACCTGCTGCTGTGCCCGAGGTCCCGCAGCGCCATCGACGTGGTTGCCCCCTGCGACCTGGTCCGCCCAGGGCAACGTCCAGTTGTACACGGGTGTGCGCACGACCGGCAGCGGGTCGACGCTCTCCATCCTAGCGGACAGTGCCGCGGCTGGCTCTGGTCAGCTGATCTTCGCTGGCACGGCAAACATATCGGTTCAAGCCCCGGTCGTCAGCACGGTCTACCTTCGCGCCAGCGCCATGCAGTGGTCGACAGGGTTCCGGCTATCGGCGTCGTCGGCTACCGTCGTCATTGACAAGAGCACGTCGTCGGCGTTCTCAGTTGGCGTCGGCGGTGCCCTGACCGACGCGATGCTGCTGATGGTCACGACGACAGGTGTATTGCAGGTCGGGGACACCCTGGTCTCAGATTTGTCGGTTGTCGGGTTTGACCGATCGACACGTTCGGAGTCGCTGCTCAGCCTGCGGGCTTCGAATTCCGTGACGTTCTCCACGTCGGCCACGACCGTGTACGCGAACCTGTACGTGTCCACGGCCGGCAACGTCGCTGTCAACACCGCGCTGCACGTGCCGAACGGGTACGTCCAGATCTTCGCGGATAACGATGCCAACCTGGCTGGCTCGTTTACCGTCGCGGCGTCGACGACGATCACGGTGTCGCTGGCGCTGACGAGCTTTTCGGTTTCGTGCGCCGACGTCGTCATCGGCAACGGCGCATCACTGGCCCTCTCTACTGCAAGCGTGTCGATTTCCAGCACGAGCACGTTGCCGATCCAGTTTGGCGGGTCGTCGTCGTCTGGCACCTGGGTCGACATATCGTCGACCGAGGCGGCATCCATCACGACGTCGACGTCGTGGAAGCTGATCAGCAAGATTATCACGATCCGGGCGCTGTCGTCCGGCACAGTTGTCGGGTCGGTCGAGCTGACGCCCGTGTTTCCGGCGGGCAGATTACGTTCAGCGCGTCGTCCGTCTTCGACAGCCTGAATGCGACCGCTGAGGCCGGGCTGGCTGTCAACGCCCCTATAACGACTATCGTCGGGCAGCTCGCTCTGGATGGCGATTACGATCCGACGTCGGGCGGGCGGACTGCATTCGCCGCCAGCGCCACGCTTTCGGCTAAAACGAACCTGCTGCTGTGCCCGAGGTCCCGCAGCGCCATCGACGTGGTTGCCCCTGCGACCTGGTCCGCCCAGGGCAACGTCCAGTTGTACACGGGTGTGCGCACGACCGGCAGCGGGTCGACGCTCTCCATCCTAGCGGACAGCCGCCGCGGCTGGCTCTGGTCAGCTGATCTTCGCTGGCACGGCAAACATATCGGTTCAAGCCCCGGTCGTCAGCACGGTCTACCTTCGCGCCAGCGCCATGCAGTGGTCGACAGGGTTCCGGCTATCGGCGTCGTCGGCTACCGTCGTCATTGACAAGAGCACGTCGTCGGCGTTCTCAGTTGGCGTCGGCGGTGCCCTGACCGACGCGATGCTGCTGATGGTCACGACGACAGGTGTATTGCAGGTCGGGGACACCCTGGTCTCAGATTTGTCGGTTGTCGGGTTTGACCGATCGACACGTTCGAGTCGCTGCTCAGCCTGCGGGCTTCGAATTCCGTGACGTTCTCCACGTCGGCCACGACCGTGTACGCGAACCTGTACGTGTCCACGGCCGGCAACGTCGCTGTCAACACCGCGCTGCACGTGCCGAACGGGTACGTCCAGATCTTCGCGGATAACGATGCCAACCTGGCTGGCTCGTTTACCGTCGCGGCGTCGACGACGATCACGGTGTCGCTGGCGCTGACGAGCTTTTCGGTTTCGTGCGCCGACGTCGTCATCGGCAACGGCGCATCACTGGCCCTCTCTACTGCAAGCGTGTCGATTTCCAGCACGAGCACGTTGCCGATCCAGTTTGGCGGGTCGTCGTCGTCTGGCACCTGGGTCGACATATCGTCGACCGAGGCGGCATCCATCACGACGTCGACGTCGTGGAAGCTGATCAGCAAGATTATCACGATCCGGGCGCTGTCGTCCGGCACAGTTGTCGGGTCGGTCGAGCTGACGCCCGTGTTTCCGGCGGGCAGATTACGTTCAGCGCGTCGTCCGTCTTCGACAGCCTGAATGCGACCGCTGAGGCCGGGCTGGCTGTCAACGCCCCTATAACGACTATCGTCGGGCAGCTCGCTCTGGATGGCGATTACGATCCGACGTCGGGCGGGCGGACTGCATTCGCCGCCAGCGCCACGCTTTCGGCTAAAACGAACCTGCTGCTGTGCCCGAGGTCCCAGCGCCATCGACGTGGTTGCCCCTGCGACCTGGTCCGCCCAGGGCAACGTCCAGTTGTACACGGGTGTGCGCACGACCGGCAGCGGGTCGACGCTCTCCATCCTAGCGGACAGTGCCGCGGCTGGCTCTGGTCAGCTGATCTTCGCTGGCACGGCAAACATATCGGTTCAAGCCCCGGTCGTCAGCACGGTCTACCTTCGCGCCAGCGCCATGCAGTGGTCGACAGGGTTCCGGCTATCGGCGTCGTCGGCTACCGTCGTCATTGACAAGAGCACGTCGTCGGCGTTCTCAGTTGGCGTCGGCGGTGCCCTGACCGACGCGATGCTGCTGATGGTCACGACGACAGGTGTATTGCAGGTCGGGGACACCCTGGTCTCAGATTTGTCGGTTGTCGGGTTTGACCGATCGACACGTTCGAGTCGCTGCTCAGCCTGCGGGCTTCGAATTCCGTGACGTTCTCCACGTCGGCCACGACCGTGTACGCGAACCTGTACGTGTCCACGGCCGGCAACGTCGCTGTCAACACCGCGCTGCACGTGCCGAACGGGTACGTCCAGATCTTCGCGGATAACGATGCCAACCTGGCTGGCTCGTTTACCGTCGCGGCGTCGACGACGATCACGGTGTCGCTGGCGCTGACGAGCTTTTCGGTTTCGTGCGCCGACGTCGTCATCGGCAACGGCGCATCACTGGCCCTCTCTACTGCAAGCGTGTCGATTTCCAGCACGAGCACGTTGCCGATCCAGTTTGGCGGGTCGTCGTCGTCTGGCACCTGGGTCGACATATCGTCGACCGAGGCGGCATCCATCACGACGTCGACGTCGTGGAAGCTGATCAGCAAGATTATCACGATCCGGGCGCTGTCGTCCGGCACAGTTGTCGGGTCGGTCGAGCTGACGCCCGTGTTTCCGGCGGGCAGATTACGTTCAGCGCGTCGTCCGTCTTCGACAGCCTGAATGCGACCGCTGAGGCCGGGCTGGCTGTCAACGCCCCTATAACGACTATCGTCGGGCAGCTCGCTCTGGATGGCGATTACGATCCGACGTCGGGCGGGCGGACTGCATTCGCCGCCAGCGCCACGCTTTCGGCTAAAACGAACCTGCTGCTGTGCCCGAGGTCCCGCAGCGCCATCGACGTGGTTGCCCCTGCGACCTGGTCCGCCCAGGGCAACGTCCAGTTGTACACGGGTGTGCGCACGACCGGCAGCGGGTCGACGCTCTCCATCCTAGCGGACAGTGCCGCGGCTGGCTCTGGTCAGCTGATCTTCGCTGGCACGGCAAACATATCGGTTCAAGCCCCGGTCGTCAGCACGGTCTACCTTCGCGCCAGCGCCATGCAGTGGTCGACAGGGTTCCGGCTATCGGCGTCGTCGGCTACCGTCGTCATTGACAAGAGCACGTCGTCGGCGTTCTCAGTTGGCGTCGGCGGTGCCCTGACCGACGCGATGCTGCTGATGGTCACGACGACAGGTGTATTGCAGGTCGGGGACACCCTGGTCTCAGATTTGTCGGTTGTCGGGTTTGACCGATCGACACGTTCGGAGTCGCTGCTCAGCCTGCGGGCTTCGAATTCCGTGACGTTCTCCACGTCGGCCACGACCGTGTACGCGAACCTGTACGTGTCCACGGCCGGCAACGTCGCTGTCAACACCGCGCTGCACGTGCCGAACGGGTACGTCCAGATCTTCGCGGATAACGATGCCAACCTGGCTGGCTCGTTTACCGTCGCGGCGTCGACGACGATCACGGTGTCGCTGGCGCTGACGAGCTTTTCGGTTTCGTGCGCCGACGTCGTCATCGGCAACGGCGCATCACTGGCCCTCTCTACTGCAAGCGTGTCGATTTCCAGCACGAGCACGTTGCCGATCCAGTTTGGCGGGTCGTCGTCGTCTGGCACCTGGGTCGACATATCGTCGACCGAGGCGGCATCCATCACGACGTCGACGTCGTGGAAGCTGATCAGCAAGATTATCACGATCCGGGCGCTGTCGTCCGGCACAGTTGTCGGGTCGGTCGAGCTGACGCCCGTGTTTCCGGCGGGCAGATTACGTTCAGCGCGTCGTCCGTCTTCGACAGCCTGAATGCGACCGCTGAGGCCGGGCTGGCTGTCAACGCCCCTATAACGACTATCGTCGGGCAGCTCGCTCTGGATGGCGATTACGATCCGACGTCGGGCGGGCGGACTGCATTCGCCGCCAGCGCCACGCTTTCGGCTAAAACGAACCTGCTGCTGTGCCCGAGGTCCCGCAGCGCCATCGACGTGGTTGCCCCTGCGACCTGGTCCGCCCAGGGCAACGTCCAGTTGTACACGGGTGTGCGCACGACCGGCAGCGGGTCGACGCTCTCCATCCTAGCGGACAGTGCCGCGGCTGGCTCTGGTCAGCTGATCTTCGCTGGCACGGCAAACATATCGGTTCAAGCCCCGGTCGTCAGCACGGTCTACCTTCGCGCCAGCGCCATGCAGTGGTCGACAGGGTTCCGGCTATCGGCGTCGTCGGCTACCGTCGTCATTGACAAGAGCACGTCGTCGGCGTTCTCAGTTGGCGTCGGCGGTGCCCTGACCGACGCGATGCTGCTGATGGTCACGACGACAGGTGTATTGCAGGTCGGGGACACCCTGGTCTCAGATTTGTCGGTTGTCGGGTTTGACCGATCGACACGTTCGAGTCGCTGCTCAGCCTGCGGGCTTCGAATTCCGTGACGTTCTCCACGTCGGCCACGACCGTGTACGCGAACCTGTACGTGTCCACGGCCGGCAACGTCGCTGTCAACACCGCGCTGCACGTGCCGAACGGGTACGTCCAGATCTTCGCGGATAACGATGCCAACCTGGCTGGCTCGTTTACCGTCGCGGCGTCGACGACGATCACGGTGTCGCTGGCGCTGACGAGCTTTTCGGTTTCGTGCGCCGACGTCGTCATCGGCAACGGCGCATCACTGGCCCTCTCTACTGCAAGCGTGTCGATTTCCAGCACGAGCACGTTGCCGATCCAGTTTGGCGGGTCGTCGTCGTCTGGCACCTGGGTCGACATATCGTCGACCGAGGCGGCATCCATCACGACGTCGACGTCGTGGAAGCTGATCAGCAAGATTATCACGATCCGGGCGCTGTCGTCCGGCACAGTTGTCGGGTCGGTCGAGCTGACGCCCGTGTTTCCGGCGGGCAGATTACGTTCAGCGCGTCGTCCGTCTTCGACAGCCTGAATGCGACCGCTGAGGCCGGGCTGGCTGTCAACGCCCCTATAACGACTATCGTCGGGCAGCTCGCTCTGGATGGCGATTACGATCCGACGTCGGGCGGGCGGACTGCATTCGCCGCCAGCGCCACGCTTTCGGCTAAAACGAACCTGCTGCTGTGCCCGAGGTCCCGCAGCGCCATCGACGTGGTTGCCCCTGCGACCTGGTCCGCCCAGGGCAACGTCCAGTTGTACACGGGTGTGCGCACGACCGGCAGCGGGTCGACGCTCTCCATCCTAGCGGACAGTGCCGCGGCTGGCTCTGGTCAGCTGATCTTCGCTGGCACGGCAAACATATCGGTTCAAGCCCCGGTCGTCAGCACGGTCTACCTTCGCGCCAGCGCCATGCAGTGGTCGACAGGGTTCCGGCTATCGGCGTCGTCGGCTACCGTCGTCATTGACAAGAGCACGTCGTCGGCGTTCTCAGTTGGCGTCGGCGGTGCCCTGACCGACGCGATGCTGCTGATGGTCACGACGACAGGTGTATTGCAGGTCGGGGACACCCTGGTCTCAGATTTGTCGGTTGTCGGGTTTGACCGATCGACACGTTCGAGTCGCTGCTCAGCCTGCGGGCTTCGAATTCCGTGACGTTCTCCACGTCGGCCACGACCGTGTACGCGAACCTGTACGTGTCCACGGCCGGCAACGTCGCTGTCAACACCGCGCTGCACGTGCCGAACGGGTACGTCCAGATCTTCGCGGATAACGATGCCAACCTGGCTGGCTCGTTTACCGTCGCGGCGTCGACGACGACGATCGGTGTCGCTGGCGCTGACGAGCTTTTCGGTTTCGTGCGCCGACGTCGTCATCGGCAACGGCGCATCACTGGCCCTCTCTACTGCAAGCGTGTCGATTTCCAGCACGAGCACGTTGCCGATCCAGTTTGGCGGGTCGTCGTCGTCTGGCACCTGGGTCGACATATCGTCGACCGAGGCGGCATCCATCACGACGTCGACGTCGTGGAAGCTGATCAGCAAGATTATCACGATCCGGGCGCTGTCGTCCGGCACAGTTGTCGGGTCGGTCGAGCTGACGCCCGTGTTTCCGGCGGGCAGATTACGTTCAGCGCGTCGTCCGTCTTCGACAGCCTGAATGCGACCGCTGAGGCCGGGCTGGCTGTCAACGCCCCTATAACGACTATCGTCGGGCAGCTCGCTCTGGATGGCGATTACGATCCGACGTCGGGCGGGCGGACTGCATTCGCCGCCAGCGCCACGCTTTCGGCTAAAACGAACCTGCTGCTGTGCCCGAGGTCCGCAGCGCCATCGACGTGGTTGCCCCTGCGACCTGGTCCGCCCAGGGCAACGTCCAGTTGTACACGGGTGTGCGCACGACCGGCAGCGGGTCGACGCTCTCCATCCTAGCGGACAGTGCCGCGGCTGGCTCTGGTCAGCTGATCTTCGCTGGCACGGCAAACATATCGGTTCAAGCCCCGGTCGTCAGCACGGTCTACCTTCGCGCCAGCGCCATGCAGTGGTCGACAGGGTTCCGGCTATCGGCGTCGTCGGCTACCGTCGTCATTGACAAGAGCACGTCGTCGGCGTTCTCAGTTGGCGTCGGCGGTGCCCTGACCGACGCGATGCTGCTGATGGTCACGACGACAGGTGTATTGCAGGTCGGGGACACCCTGGTCTCAGATTTGTCGGTTGTCGGGTTTGACCGATCGACACGTTCGGAGTCGCTGCTCAGCCTGCGGGCTTCGAATTCCGTGACGTTCTCCACGTCGGCCACGACCGTGTACGCGAACCTGTACGTGTGTCCACGGCCGGCAACGTCGCTGTCAACACCGCGCTGCACGTGCCGAACGGGTACGTCCAGATCTTCGCGGATAACGATGCCAACCTGGCTGGCTCGTTTACCGTCGCGGCGTCGACGACGATCACGGTGTCGCTGGCGCTGACGAGCTTTTCGGTTTCGTGCGCCGACGTCGTCATCGGCAACGGCGCATCACTGGCCCTCTCTACTGCAAGCGTGTCGATTTCCAGCACGAGCACGTTGCCGATCCAGTTTGGCGGGTCGTCGTCGTCTGGCACCTGGGTCGACATATCGTCGACCGAGGCGGCATCCATCACGACGTCGACGTCGTGGAAGCTGATCAGCAAGATTATCACGATCCGGGCGCTGTCGTCCGGCACAGTTGTCGGGTCGGTCGAGCTGACGCCCGTGTTTCCGGCGGGCAGATTACGTTCAGCGCGTCGTCCGTCTTCGACAGCCTGAATGCGACCGCTGAGGCCGGGCTGGCTGTCAACGCCCCTATAACGACTATCGTCGGGCAGCTCGCTCTGGATGGCGATTACGATCCGACGTCGGGCGGGCGGACTGCATTCGCCGCCAGCGCCACGCTTTCGGCTAAAACGAACCTGCTGCTGTGCCCGAGGTCCCGCAGCGCCATCGACGTGGTTGCCCCTGCGACCTGGTCCGCCCAGGGCAACGTCCAGTTGTACACGGGTGTGCGCACGACCGGCAGCGGGTCGACGCTCTCCATCCTAGCGGACAGTGCCGCGGCTGGCTCTGGTCAGCTGATCTTCGCTGGCACGGCAAACATATCGGTTCAAGCCCCGGTCGTCAGCACGGTCTACCTTCGCGCCAGCGCCATGCAGTGGTCGACAGGGTTCCGGCTATCGGCGTCGTCGGCTACCGTCGTCATTGACAAGAGCACGTCGTCGGCGTTCTCAGTTGGCGTCGGCGGTGCCCTGACCGACGCGATGCTGCTGATGGTCACGACGACAGGTGTATTGCAGGTCGGGGACACCCTGGTCTCAGATTTGTCGGTTGTCGGGTTTGACCGATCGACACGTTCGAGTCGCTGCTCAGCCTGCGGGCTTCGAATTCCGTGACGTTCTCCACGTCGGCCACGACCGTGTACGCGAACCTGTACGTGTCCACGGCCGGCAACGTCGCTGTCAACACCGCGCTGCACGTGCCGAACGGGTACGTCCAGATCTTCGCGGATAACGATGCCAACCTGGCTGGCTCGTTTACCGTCGCGGCGTCGACGACGATCACGGTGTCGCTGGCGCTGACGAGCTTTTCGGTTTCGTGCGCCGACGTCGTCATCGGCAACGGCGCATCACTGGCCCTCTCTACTGCAAGCGTGTCGATTTCCAGCACGAGCACGTTGCCGATCCAGTTTGGCGGGTCGTCGTCGTCTGGCACCTGGGTCGACATATCGTCGACCGAGGCGGCATCCATCACGACGTCGACGTCGTGGAAGCTGATCAGCAAGATTATCACGATCCGGGCGCTGTCGTCCGGCACAGTTGTCGGGTCGGTCGAGCTGGACGCCCGTGTTTCCGGCGGGCAGATTACGTTCAGCGCGTCGTCCGTCTTCGACAGCCTGAATGCGACCGCTGAGGCCGGGCTGGCTGTCAACGCCCCTATAACGACTATCGTCGGGCAGCTCGCTCTGGATGGCGATTACGATCCGACGTCGGGCGGGCGGACTGCATTCGCCGCCAGCGCCACGCTTTCGGCTAAAGCGAACCTGCTGCTGTGCCCGAGGTCCCGCAGCGCCATCGACGTGGTTGCCCCTGCGACCTGGTCCGCCCAGGGCAACGTCCAGTTGTACACGGGTGTGCGCACGACCGGCAGCGGGTCGACGCTCTCCATCCTAGCGGACAGTGCCGCGGCTGGCTCTGGTCAGCTGATCTTCGCTGGCACGGCAAACATATCGGTTCAAGCCCCGGTCGTCAGCACGGTCTACCTTCGCGCCAGCGCCATGCAGTGGTCGACAGGGTTCCGGCTATCGGCGTCGTCGGCTACCGTCGTCATTGACAAGAGCACGTCGTCGGCGTTCTCAGTTGGCGTCGGCGGTGCCCTGACCGACGCGATGCTGCTGATGGTCACGACGACAGGTGTATTGCAGGTCGGGGACACCCTGGTCTCAGATTTGTCGGTTGTCGGGTTTGACCGATCGACACGTTCGGAGTCGCTGCTCAGCCTGCGGGCTTCGAATTCCGTGACGTTCTCCACGTCGGCCACGACCGTGTACGCGAACCTGTACGTGTCCACGGCCGGCAACGTCGCTGTCAACACCGCGCTGCACGTGCCGAACGGGTACGTCCAGATCTTCGCGGATAACGATGCCAACCTGGCTGGCTCGTTTACCGTCGCGGCGTCGACGACGATCACGGTGTCGCTGGCGCTGACGAGCTTTTCGGTTTCGTGCGCCGACGTCGTCATCGGCAACGGCGCATCACTGGCCCTCTCTACTGCAAGCGTGTCGATTTCCAGCACGAGCACGTTGCCGATCCAGTTCCTGGCGGGTCGTCGTCGTCTGGCACCTGGGTCGACATATCGTCGACCGAGGCGGCATCCATCACGACGTCGACGTCGTGGAAGCTGATCAGCAAGATTATCACGATCCGGGCGCTGTCGTCCGGCACAGTTGTCGGGTCGGTCGAGCTGGACGCCCGTGTTTCCGGCGGGCAGATTACGTTCAGCGCGTCGTCCGTCTTCGACAGCCTGAATGCGACCGCTGAGGCCGGGCTGGCTGTCAACGCCCCTATAACGACTATCGTCGGGCAGCTCGCTCTGGATGGCGATTACGATCCGACGTCGGGCGGGCGGACTGCATTCGCCGCCAGCGCCACGCTTTCGGCTAAAACGAACCTGCTGCTGTGCCCGAGGTCCCGCAGCGCCATCGACGTGGTTGCCCCTGCGACCTGGTCCGCCCAGGGCAACGTCCAGTTGTACACGGGTGTGCGCACGACCGGCAGCGGGTCGACGCTCTCCATCCTAGCGGACAGTGCCGCGGCTGGCTCTGGTCAGCTGATCTTCGCTGGCACGGCAAACATATCGGTTCAAGCCCCGGTCGTCAGCACGGTCTACCTTCGCGCCAGCGCCATGCAGTGGTCGACAGGGTTCCGGCTATCGGCGTCGTCGGCTACCGTCGTCATTGACAAGAGCACGTCGTCGGCGTTCTCAGTTGGCGTCGGCGGTGCCCTGACCGACGCGATGCTGCTGATGGTCACGACGACAGGTGTATTGCAGGTCGGGGACACCCTGGTCTCAGATTTGTCGGTTGTCGGGTTTGACCGATCGACACGTTCGGAGTCGCTGCTCAGCCTGCGGGCTTCGAATTCCGTGACGTTCTCCACGTCGGCCACGACCGTGTACGCGAACCTGTACGTGTCCACGGCCGGCAACGTCGCTGTCAACACCGCGCTGCACGTGCCGAACGGGTACGTCCAGATCTTCGCGGATAACGATGCCAACCTGGCTGGCTCGTTTACCGTCGCGGCGTCGACGACGATCACGGTGTCGCTGGCGCTGACGAGCTTTTCGGTTTCGTGCGCCGACGTCGTCATCGGCAACGGCGCATCACTGGCCCTCTCTACTGCAAGCGTGTCGATTTCCAGCACGAGCACGTTGCCGATCCAGTTTGGCGGGTCGTCGTCGTCTGGCACCTGGGTCGACATATCGTCGACCGAGGCGGCATCCATCACGACGTCGACGTCGTGGAAGCTGATCAGCAAGATTATCACGATCCGGGCGCTGTCGTCCGGCACAGTTGTCGGGTCGGTCGAGCTGGACGCCCGTGTTTCCGGCGGGCAGATTACGTTCAGCGCGTCGTCCGTCTTCGACAGCCTGAATGCGACCGCTGAGGCCGGGCTGGCTGTCAACGCCCCTATAACGACTATCGTCGGGCAGCTCGCTCTGGATGGCGATTACGATCCGACGTCGGGCGGGCGGACTGCATTCGCCGCCAGCGCCACGCTTTCGGCTAAAACGAACCTGCTGCTGTGCCCGAGGTCCCGCAGCGCCATCGACGTGGTTGCCCCTGCGACCTGGTCCGCCCAGGGCAACGTCCAGTTGTACACGGGTGTGCGCACGACCGGCAGCGGGTCGACGCTCTCCATCCTAGCGGACAGTGCCGCGGCTGGCTCTGGTCAGCTGATCTTCGCTGGCACGGCAAACATATCGGTTCAAGCCCCGGTCGTCAGCACGGTCTACCTTCGCGCCAGCGCCATGCAGTGGTCGACAGGGTTCCGGCTATCGGCGTCGTCGGCTACCGTCGTCATTGACAAGAGCACGTCGTCGGCGTTCTCAGTTGGCGTCGGCGGTGCCCTGACCGACGCGATGCTGCTGATGGTCACGACGACAGGTGTATTGCAGGTCGGGGACACCCTGGTCTCAGATTTGTCGGTTGTCGGGTTTGACCGATCGACACGTTCGAGTCGCTGCTCAGCCTGCGGGCTTCGAATTCCGTGACGTTCTCCACGTCGGCCACGACCGTGTACGCGAACCTGTACGTGTCCACGGCCGGCAACGTCGCTGTCAACACCGCGCTGCACGTGCCGAACGGGTACGTCCAGATCTTCGCGGATAACGATGCCAACCTGGCTGGCTCGTTTACCGTCGCGGCGTCGACGACGATCACGGTGTCGCTGGCGCTGACGAGCTTTTCGGTTTCGTGCGCCGACGTCGTCATCGGCAACGGCGCATCACTGGCCCTCTCTACTGCAAGCGTGTCGATTTCCAGCACGAGCACGTTGCCGATCCAGTTTGGCGGGTCGTCGTCGTCTGGCACCTGGGTCGACATATCGTCGACCGAGGCGGCATCCATCACGACGTCGACGTCGTGGAAGCTGATCAGCAAGATTATCACGATCCGGGCGCTGTCGTCCGGCACAGTTGTCGGGTCGGTCGAGCTGGACGCCCGTGTTTCCGGCGGGCAGATTACGTTCAGCGCGTCGTCCGTCTTCGACAGCCTGAATGCGACCGCTGAGGCCGGGCTGGCTGTCAACGCCCCTATAACGACTATCGTCGGGCAGCTCGCTCTGGATGGCGATTACGATCCGACGTCGGGCGGGCGGACTGCATTCGCCGCCAGCGCCACGCTTTCGGCTAAAGCGAACCTGCTGCTGTGCCCGAGGTCCCGCAGCGCCATCGACGTGGTTGCCCCTGCGACCTGGTCCGCCCAGGGCAACGTCCAGTTGTACACGGGTGTGCGCACGACCGGCAGCGGGTCGACGCTCTCCATCCTAGCGGACAGTGCCGCGGCTGGCTCTGGTCAGCTGATCTTCGCTGGCACGGCAAACATATCGGTTCAAGCCCCGGTCGTCAGCACGGTCTACCTTCGCGCCAGCGCCATGCAGTGGTCGACAGGGTTCCGGCTATCGGCGTCGTCGGCTACCGTCGTCATTGACAAGAGCACGTCGTCGGCGTTCTCAGTTGGCGTCGGCGGTGCCCTGACCGACGCGATGCTGCTGATGGTCACGACGACAGGTGTATTGCAGGTCGGGGACACCCTGGTCTCAGATTTGTCGGTTGTCGGGTTTGACCGATCGACACGTTCGGAGTCGCTGCTCAGCCTGCGGGCTTCGAATTCCGTGACGTTCTCCACGTCGGCCACGACCGTGTACGCGAACCTGTACGTGTCCACGGCCGGCAACGTCGCTGTCAACACCGCGCTGCACGTGCCGAACGGGTACGTCCAGATCTTCGCGGATAACGATGCCAACCTGGCTGGCTCGTTTACCGTCGCGGCGTCGACGACGATCACGGTGTCGCTGGCGCTGACGAGCTTTTCGGTTTCGTGCGCCGACGTCGTCATCGGCAACGGCGCATCACTGGCCCTCTCTACTGCAAGCGTGTCGATTTCCAGCACGAGCACGTTGCCGATCCAGTTTGGCGGGTCGTCGTCGTCTGGCACCTGGGTCGACATATCGTCGACCGAGGCGGCATCCATCACGACGTCGACGTCGTGGAAGCTGATCAGCAAGATTATCACGATCCGGGCGCTGTCGTCCGGCACAGTTGTCGGGTCGGTCGAGCTGGACGCCCGTGTTTCCGGCGGGCAGATTACGTTCAGCGCGTCGTCCGTCTTCGACAGCCTGAATGCGACCGCTGAGGCCGGGCTGGCTGTCAACGCCCCTATAACGACTATCGTCGGGCAGCTCGCTCTGGATGGCGATTACGATCCGACGTCGGGCGGGCGGACTGCATTCGCCGCCAGCGCCACGCTTTCGGCTAAAGCGAACCTGCTGCTGTGCCCGAGGTCCCGCAGCGCCATCGACGTGGTTGCCCCTGCGACCTGGTCCGCCCAGGGCAACGTCCAGTTGTACACGGGTGTGCGCACGACCGGCAGCGGGTCGACGCTCTCCATCCTAGCGGACAGTGCCGCGGCTGGCTCTGGTCAGCTGATCTTCGCTGGCACGACAAACATATCGGTTCAAGCCCCGGTCGTCAGCACGGTCTACCTTCGCGCCAGCGCCATGCAGTGGTCGACAGGGTTCCGGCTATCGGCGTCGTCGGCTACCGTCGTCATTGACAAGAGCACGTCGTCGGCGTTCTCAGTTGGCGTCGGCGGTGCCCTGACCGACGCGATGCTGCTGATGGTCACGACGACAGGTGTATTGCAGGTCGGGGACACCCTGGTCTCAGATTTGTCGGTTGTCGGGTTTGACCGATCGACACGTTCGGAGTCGCTGCTCAGCCTGCGGGCTTCGAATTCCGTGACGTTCTCCACGTCGGCCACGACCGTGTACGCGAACCTGTACGTGTCCACGGCCGGCAACGTCGCTGTCAACACCGCGCTGCACGTGCCGAACGGGTACGTCCAGATCTTCGCGGATAACGATGCCAACCTGGCTGGCTCGTTTACCGTCGCGGCGTCGACGACGATCACGGTGTCGCTGGCGCTGACGAGCTTTTCGGTTTCGTGCGCCGACGTCGTCATCGGCAACGGCGCATCACTGGCCCTCTCTACTGCAAGCGTGTCGATTTCCAGCACGAGCACGTTGCCGATCCAGTTTGGCGGGTCGTCGTCGTCTGGCACCTGGGTCGACATATCGTCGACCGAGGCGGCATCCATCACGACGTCGACGTCGTGGAAGCTGATCAGCAAGATTATCACGATCCGGGCGCTGTCGTCCGGCACAGTTGTCGGGTCGGTCGAGCTGGACGCCCGTGTTTCCGGCGGGCAGATTACGTTCAGCGCGTCGTCCGTCTTCGACAGCCTGAATGCGACCGCTGAGGCCGGGCTGGCTGTCAACGCCCCTATAACGACTATCGTCGGGCAGCTCGCTCTGGATGGCGATTACGATCCGACGTCGGGCGGGCGGACTGCATTCGCCGCCAGCGCCACGCTTTCGGCTAAAACGAACCTGCTGCTGTGCCCGAGGTCCCGCAGCGCCATCGACGTGGTTGCCCCTGCGACCTGGTCCGCCCAGGGCAACGTCCAGTTGTACACGGGTGTGCGCACGACCGGCAGCGGGTCGACGCTCTCCATCCTAGCGGACAGTGCCGCGGCTGGCTCTGGTCAGCTGATCTTCGCTGGCACGGCAAACATATCGGTTCAAGCCCCGGTCGTCAGCACGGTCTACCTTCGCGCCAGCGCCATGCAGTGGTCGACAGGGTTCCGGCTATCGGCGTCGTCGGCTACCGTCGTCATTGACAAGAGCACGTCGTCGGCGTTCTCAGTTGGCGTCGGCGGTGCCCTGACCGACGCGATGCTGCTGATGGTCACGACGACAGGTGTATTGCAGGTCGGGGACACCCTGGTCTCAGATTTGTCGGTTGTCGGGTTTGACCGATCGACACGTTCGGAGTCGCTGCTCAGCCTGCGGGCTTCGAATTCCGTGACGTTCTCCACGTCGGCCACGACCGTGTACGCGAACCTGTACGTGTCCACGGCCGGCAACGTCGCTGTCAACACCGCGCTGCACGTGCCGAACGGGTACGTCCAGATCTTCGCGGATAACGATGCCAACCTGGCTGGCTCGTTTACCGTCGCGGCGTCGACGACGATCACGGTGTCGCTGGCGCTGACGAGCTTTTCGGTTTCGTGCGCCGACGTCGTCATCGGCAACGGCGCATCACTGGCCCTCTCTACTGCAAGCGTGTCGATTTCCAGCACGAGCACGTTGCCGATCCAGTTTGGCGGGTCGTCGTCGTCTGGCACCTGGGTCGACATATCGTCGACCGAGGCGGCATCCATCACGACGTCGACGTCGTGGAAGCTGATCAGCAAGATTATCACGATCCGGGCGCTGTCGTCCGGCACAGTTGTCGGGTCGGTCGAGCTGGACGCCCGTGTTTCCGGCGGGCAGATTACGTTCAGCGCGTCGTCCGTCTTCGACAGCCTGAATGCGACCGCTGAGGCCGGGCTGGCTGTCAACGCCCCTATAACGACTATCGTCGGGCAGCTCGCTCTGGATGGCGATTACGATCCGACGTCGGGCGGGCGGACTGCATTCGCCGCCAGCGCCACGCTTTCGGCTAAAGCGAACCTGCTGCTGTGCCCGAGGTCCCGCAGCAGCGCCATCGACGTGGTTGCCCCTGCGACCTGGTCCGCCCAGGGCAACGTCCAGTTGTACACGGGTGTGCGCACGACCGGCAGCGGGTCGACGCTCTCCATCCTAGCGGACAGTGCCGCGGCTGGCTCTGGTCAGCTGATCTTCGCTGGCACGGCAAACATATCGGTTCAAGCCCCGGTCGTCAGCACGGTCTACCTTCGCGCCAGCGCCATGCAGTGGTCGACAGGGTTCCGGCTATCGGCGTCGTCGGCTACCGTCGTCATTGACAAGAGCACGTCGTCGGCGTTCTCAGTTGGCGTCGGCGGTGCCCTGACCGACGCGATGCTGCTGATGGTCACGACGACAGGTGTATTGCAGGTCGGGGACACCCTGGTCTCAGATTTGTCGGTTGTCGGGTTTGACCGATCGACACGTTCGGAGTCGCTGCTCAGCCTGCGGGCTTCGAATTCCGTGACGTTCTCCACGTCGGCCACGACCGTGTACGCGAACCTGTACGTGTCCACGGCCGGCAACGTCGCTGTCAACACCGCGCTGCACGTGCCGAACGGGTACGTCCAGATCTTCGCGGATAACGATGCCAACCTGGCTGGCTCGTTTACCGTCGCGGCGTCGACGACGATCACGGTGTCGCTGGCGCTGACGAGCTTTTCGGTTTCGTGCGCCGACGTCGTCATCGGCAACGGCGCATCACTGGCCCTCTCTACTGCAAGCGTGTCGATTTCCAGCACGAGCACGTTGCCGATCCAGTTTGGCGGGTCGTCGTCGTCTGGCACCTGGGTCGACATATCGTCGACCGAGGCGGCATCCATCACGACGTCGACGTCGTGGAAGCTGATCAGCAAGATTATCACGATCCGGGCGCTGTCGTCCGGCACAGTTGTCGGGTCGGTCGAGCTGGACGCCCGTGTTTCCGGCGGGCAGATTACGTTCAGCGCGTCGTCCGTCTTCGACAGCCTGAATGCGACCGCTGAGGCCGGGCTGGCTGTCAACGCCCCTATAACGACTATCGTCGGGCAGCTCGCTCTGGATGGCGATTACGATCCGACGTCGGGCGGGCGGACTGCATTCGCCGCCAGCGCCACGCTTTCGGCTAAAACGAACCTGCTGCTGTGCCCGAGGTCCCGCAGCGCCATCGACGTGGTTGCCCCTGCGACCTGGTCCGCCCAGGGCAACGTCCAGTTGTACACGGGTGTGCGCACGACCGGCAGCGGGTCGACGCTCTCCATCCTAGCGGACAGTGCCGCGGCTGGCTCTGGTCAGCTGATCTTCGCTGGCACGGCAAACATATCGGTTCAAGCCCCGGTCGTCAGCACGGTCTACCTTCGCGCCAGCGCCATGCAGTGGTCGACAGGGTTCCGGCTATCGGCGTCGTCGGCTACCGTCGTCATTGACAAGAGCACGTCGTCGGCGTTCTCAGTTGGCGTCGGCGGTGCCCTGACCGACGCGATGCTGCTGATGGTCACGACGACAGGTGTATTGCAGGTCGGGGACACCCTGGTCTGGTCTCAGATTTGTCGGTTGTCGGGTTTGACCGATCGACACGTTCGAGTCGCTGCTCAGCCTGCGGGCTTCGAATTCCGTGACGTTCTCCACGTCGGCCACGACCGTGTACGCGAACCTGTACGTGTCCACGGCCGGCAACGTCGCTGTCAACACCGCGCTGCACGTGCCGAACGGGTACGTCCAGATCTTCGCGGATAACGATGCCAACCTGGCTGGCTCGTTTACCGTCGCGGCGTCGACGACGATCACGGTGTCGCTGGCGCTGACGAGCTTTTCGGTTTCGTGCGCCGACGTCGTCATCGGCAACGGCGCATCACTGGCCCTCTCTACTGCAAGCGTGTCGATTTCCAGCACGAGCACGTTGCCGATCCAGTTTGGCGGGTCGTCGTCGTCTGGCACCTGGGTCGACATATCGTCGACCGAGGCGGCATCCATCACGACGTCGACGTCGTGGAAGCTGATCAGCAAGATTATCACGATCCGGGCGCTGTCGTCCGGCACAGTTGTCGGGTCGGTCGAGCTGGACGCCCGTGTTTCCGGCGGGCAGATTACGTTCAGCGCGTCGTCCGTCTTCGACAGCCTGAATGCGACCGCTGAGGCCGGGCTGGCTGTCAACGCCCCTATAACGACTATCGTCGGGCAGCTCGCTCTGGATGGCGATTACGATCCGACGTCGGGCGGGCGGACTGCATTCGCCGCCAGCGCCACGCTTTCGGCTAAAGCGAACCTGCTGCTGTGCCCGAGGTCCCGCAGCGCCATCGACGTGGTTGCCCCTGCGACCTGGTCCGCCCAGGGCAACGTCCAGTTGTACACGGGTGTGCGCACGACCGGCAGCGGGTCGACGCTCTCCATCCTAGCGGACAGTGCCGCGGCTGGCTCTGGTCAGCTGATCTTCGCTGGCACGGCAAACATATCGGTTCAAGCCCCGGTCGTCAGCACGGTCTACCTTCGCGCCAGCGCCATGCAGTGGTCGACAGGGTTCCGGCTATCGGCGTCGTCGGCTACCGTCGTCATTGACAAGAGCACGTCGTCGGCGTTCTCAGTTGGCGTCGGCGGTGCCCTGACCGACGCGATGCTGCTGATGGTCACGACGACAGGTGTATTGCAGGTCGGGGACACCCTGGTCTCAGATTTGTCGGTTGTCGGGTTTGACCGATCGACACGTTCGAGTCGCTGCTCAGCCTGCGGGCTTCGAATTCCGTGACGTTCTCCACGTCGGCCACGACCGTGTACGCGAACCTGTACGTGTCCACGGCCGGCAACGTCGCTGTCAACACCGCGCTGCACGTGCCGAACGGGTACGTCCAGATCTTCGCGGATAACGATGCCAACCTGGCTGGCTCGTTTACCGTCGCGGCGTCGACGACGATCACGGTGTCGCTGGCGCTGACGAGCTTTTCGGTTTCGTGCGCCGACGTCGTCATCGGCAACGGCGCATCACTGGCCCTCTCTACTGCAAGCGTGTCGATTTCCAGCACGAGCACGTTGCCGATCCAGTTTGGCGTCGTCGTCGTCGTCGTCTGGCACCTGGGTCGACATATCGTCGACCGAGGCGGCATCCATCACGACGTCGACGTCGTGGAAGCTGATCAGCAAGATTATCACGATCCGGGCGCTGTCGTCCGGCACAGTTGTCGGGTCGGTCGAGCTGGACGCCCGTGTTTCCGGCGGGCAGATTACGTTCAGCGCGTCGTCCGTCTTCGACAGCCTGAATGCGACCGCTGAGGCCGGGCTGGCTGTCAACGCCCCTATAACGACTATCGTCGGGCAGCTCGCTCTGGATGGCGATTACGATCCGACGTCGGGCGGGCGGACTGCATTCGCCGCCAGCGCCACGCTTTCGGCTAAAACGAACCTGCTGCTGTGCCCGAGGTCCCGCAGCGCCATCGACGTGGTTGCCCCTGCGACCTGGTCCGCCCAGGGCAACGTCCAGTTGTACACGGGTGTGCGCACGACCGGCAGCGGGTCGACGCTCTCCATCCTAGCGGACAGTGCCGCGGCTGGCTCTGGTCAGCTGATCTTCGCTGGCACGGCAAACATATCGGTTCAAGCCCCGGTCGTCAGCACGGTCTACCTTCGCGCCAGCGCCATGCAGTGGTCGACAGGGTTCCGGCTATCGGCGTCGTCGGCTACCGTCGTCATTGACAAGAGCACGTCGTCGGCGTTCTCAGTTGGCGTCGGCGGTGCCCTGACCGACGCGATGCTGCTGATGGTCACGACGACAGGTGTATTGCAGGTCGGGGACACCCTGGTCTCAGATTTGTCGGTTGTCGGGTTTGACCGATCGACACGTTCGAGTCGCTGCTCAGCCTGCGGGCTTCGAATTCCGTGACGTTCTCCACGTCGGCCACGACCGTGTACGCGAACCTGTACGTGTCCACGGCCGGCAACGTCGCTGTCAACACCGCGCTGCACGTGCCGAACGGGTACGTCCAGATCTTCGCGGATAACGATGCCAACCTGGCTGGCTCGTTTACCGTCGCGGCGTCGACGACGATCACGGTGTCGCTGGCGCTGACGAGCTTTTCGGTTTCGTGCGCCGACGTCGTCATCGGCAACGGCGCATCACTGGCCCTCTCTACTGCAAGCGTGTCGATTTCCAGCACGAGCACGTTGCCGATCCAGTTTGGCGGGTCGTCGTCGTCTGGCACCTGGGTCGACATATCGTCGACCGAGGCGGCATCCATCACGACGTCGACGTCGTGGAAGCTGATCAGCAAGATTATCACGATCCGGGCGCTGTCGTCCGGCACAGTTGTCGGGTCGGTCGAGCTGGACGCCCGTGTTTCCGGCGGGCAGATTACGTTCAGCGCGTCGTCCGTCTTCGACAGCCTGAATGCGACCGCTGAGGCCGGGCTGGCTGTCAACGCCCCTATAACGACTATCGTCGGGCAGCTCGCTCTGGATGGCGATTACGATCCGACGTCGGGCGGGCGGACTGCATTCGCCGCCAGCGCCACGCTTTCGGCTAAAACGAACCTGCTGCTGTGCCCGAGGTCCCGCAGCGCCATCGACGTGGTTGCCCCTGCGACCTGGTCCGCCCAGGGCAACGTCCAGTTGTACACGGGTGTGCGCACGACCGGCAGCGGGTCGACGCTCTCCATCCTAGCGGACAGTGCCGCGGCTGGCTCTGGTCAGCTGATCTTCGCTGGCACGGCAAACATATCGGTTCAAGCCCCGGTCGTCAGCACGGTCTACCTTCGCGCCAGCGCCATGCAGTGGTCGACAGGGTTCCGGCTATCGGCGTCGTCGGCTACCGTCGTCATTGACAAGAGCACGTCGTCGGCGTTCTCAGTTGGCGTCGGCGGTGCCCTGACCGACGCGATGCTGCTGATGGTCACGACGACAGGTGTATTGCAGGTCGGGGACACCCTGGTCTCAGATTTGTCGGTTGTCGGGTTTGACCGATCGACACGTTCGAGTCGCTGCTCAGCCTGCGGGCTTCGAATTCCGTGACGTTCTCCACGTCGGCCACGACCGTGTACGCGAACCTGTACGTGTCCACGGCCGGCAACGTCGCTGTCAACACCGCGCTGCACGTGCCGAACGGGTACGTCCAGATCTTCGCGGATAACGATGCCAACCTGGCTGGCTCGTTTACCGTCGCGGCGTCGACGACGATCACGGTGTCGCTGGCGCTGACGAGCTTTTCGGTTTCGTGCGCCGACGTCGTCATCGGCAACGGCGCATCACTGGCCCTCTCTCTACTGCAAGCGTGTCGATTTCCAGCACGAGCACGTTGCCGATCCAGTTTGGCGGGTCGTCGTCGTCTGGCACCTGGGTCGACATATCGTCGACCGAGGCGGCATCCATCACGACGTCGACGTCGTGGAAGCTGATCAGCAAGATTATCACGATCCGGGCGCTGTCGTCCGGCACAGTTGTCGGGTCGGTCGAGCTGGACGCCCGTGTTTCCGGCGGGCAGATTACGTTCAGCGCGTCGTCCGTCTTCGACAGCCTGAATGCGACCGCTGAGGCCGGGCTGGCTGTCAACGCCCTATAACGACTCGTCGGGCAGCTCGCTCTGGATGGCGATTACGATCCGACGTCGGGCGGGCGGACTGCATTCGCCGCCAGCGCCACGCTTTCGGCTAAAACGAACCTGCTGCTGTGCCCGAGGTCCCGCAGCGCCATCGACGTGGTTGCCCCTGCGACCTGGTCCGCCCAGGGCAACGTCCAGTTGTACACGGGTGTGCGCACGACCGGCAGCGGGTCGACGCTCTCCATCCTAGCGGACAGTGCCGCGGCTGGCTCTGGTCAGCTGATCTTCGCTGGCACGGCAAACATATCGGTTCAAGCCCCGGTCGTCAGCACGGTCTACCTTCGCGCCAGCGCCATGCAGTGGTCGACAGGGTTCCGGCTATCGGCGTCGTCGGCTACCGTCGTCATTGACAAGAGCACGTCGTCGGCGTTCTCAGTTGGCGTCGGCGGTGCCCTGACCGACGCGATGCTGCTGATGGTCACGACGACAGGTGTATTGCAGGTCGGGGACACCCTGGTCTCAGATTTGTCGGTTGTCGGGTTTGACCGATCGACACGTTCGAGTCGCTGCTCAGCCTGCGGGCTTCGAATTCCGTGACGTTCTCCACGTCGGCCACGACCGTGTACGCGAACCTGTACGTGTCCACGGCCGGCAACGTCGCTGTCAACACCGCGCTGCACGTGCCGAACGGGTACGTCCAGATCTTCGCGGATAACGATGCCAACCTGGCTGGCTCGTTTACCGTCGCGGCGTCGACGACGATCACGGTGTCGCTGGCGCTGACGAGCTTTTCGGTTTCGTGCGCCGACGTCGTCATCGGCAACGGCGCATCACTGGCCCTCTCTACTGCAAGCGTGTCGATTTCCAGCACGAGCACGTTGCCGATCCAGTTTGGCGGGTCGTCGTCGTCTGGCACCTGGGTCGACATATCGTCGACCGAGGCGGCATCCATCACGACGTCGACGTCGTGGAAGCTGATCAGCAAGATTATCACGATCCGGGCGCTGTCGTCCGGCACAGTTGTCGGGTCGGTCGAGCTGGACGCCCGTGTTTCCGGCGGGCAGATTACGTTCAGCGCGTCGTCCGTCTTCGACAGCCTGAATGCGACCGCTGAGGCCGGGCTGGCTGTCAACGCCCCTATAACGACTATCGTCGGGCAGCTCGCTCTGGATGGCGATTACGATCCGACGTCGGGCGGGCGGACTGCATTCGCCGCCAGCGCCACGCTTTCGGCTAAAACGAACCTGCTGCTGTGCCCGAGGTCCCGCAGCGCCATCGACGTGGTTGCCCCTGCGACCTGGTCCGCCCAGGGCAACGTCCAGTTGTACACGGGTGTGCGCACGACCGGCAGCGGGTCGACGCTCTCCATCCTAGCGGACAGTGCCGCGGCTGGCTCTGGTCAGCTGATCTTCGCTGGCACGGCAAACATATCGGTTCAAGCCCCGGTCGTCAGCACGGTCTACCTTCGCGCCAGCGCCATGCAGTGGTCGACAGGGTTCCGGCTATCGGCGTCGTCGGCTACTACCGTCGTCATTGACAAGAGCACGTCGTCGGCGTTCTCAGCTGGCGTCGGCGGTGCCCTGACCGACGCGATGCTGCTGATGGTCACGACGACAGGTGTATTGCAGGTCGGGGACACCCTGGTCTCAGATTTGTCGGTTGTCGGGTTTGACCGATCGACACGTTCGGAGTCGCTGCTCAGCCTGCGGGCTTCGAATTCCGTGACGTTCTCCACGTCGGCCACGACCGTGTACGCGAACCTGTACGTGTCCACGGCCGGCAACGTCGCTGTCAACACCGCGCTGCACGTGCCGAACGGGTACGTCCAGATCTTCGCGGATAACGATGCCAACCTGGCTGGCTCGTTTACCGTCGCGGCGTCGACGACGATCACGGTGTCGCTGGCGCTGACGAGCTTTTCGGTTTCGTGCGCCGACGTCGTCATCGGCAACGGCGCATCACTGGCCCTCTCTACTGCAAGCGTGTCGATTTCCAGCACGAGCACGTTGCCGATCCAGTTTGGCGGGTCGTCGTCGTCTGGCACCTGGGTCGACATATCGTCGACCGAGGCGGCATCCATCACGACGTCGACGTCGTGGAAGCTGATCAGCAAGATTATCACGATCCGGGCGCTGTCGTCCGGCACAGTTGTCGGGTCGGTCGAGCTGGACGCCCGTGTTTCTGGCGGGCAGATTACGTTCAGCGCGTCGTCCGTCTTCGACAGCCTGAATGCGACCGCTGAGGCCGGGCTGGCTGTCAACGCCCCTATAACGACTATCGTCGGGCAGCTCGCTCTGGATGGCGATTACGATCCGACGTCGGGCGGGCGGACTGCATTCGCCGCCAGCGCCACGCTTTCGGCTAAAACGAACCTGCTGCTGTGCCCGAGGTCCCGCAGCGCCATCGACGTGGTTGCCCCTGCGACCTGGTCCGCCCAGGGCAACGTCCAGTTGTACACGGGTGTGCGCACGACCGGCAGCGGGTCGACGCTCTCCATCCTAGCGGACAGTGCCGCGGGCTGGCTCTGGTCAGCTGATCTTCGCTGGCACGGCAAACATATCGGTTCAAGCCCCGGTCGTCAGCACGGTCTACCTTCGCGCCAGCGCCATGCAGTGGTCGACAGGGTTCCGGCTATCGGCGTCGTCGGCTACCGTCGTCATTGACAAGAGCACGTCGTCGGCGTTCTCAGTTGGCGTCGGCGGTGCCCTGACCGACGCGATGCTGCTGATGGTCACGACGACAGGTGTATTGCAGGTCGGGGACACCCTGGTCTCAGATTTGTCGGTTGTCGGGTTTGACCGATCGACACGTTCGGAGTCGCTGCTCAGCCTGCGGGCTTCGAATTCCGTGACGTTCTCCACGTCGGCCACGACCGTGTACGCGAACCTGTACGTGTCCACGGCCGGCAACGTCGCTGTCAACACCGCGCTGCACGTGCCGAACGGGTACGTCCAGATCTTCGCGGATAACGATGCCAACCTGGCTGGCTCGTTTACCGTCGCGGCGTCGACGACGATCACGGTGTCGCTGGCGCTGACGAGCTTTTCGGTTTCGTGCGCCGACGTCGTCATCGGCAACGGCGCATCACTGGCCCTCTCTACTGCAAGCGTGTCGATTTCCAGCACGAGCACGTTGCCGATCCAGTTTGGCGGGTCGTCGTCGTCTGGCACCTGGGTCGACATATCGTCGACCGAGGCGGCATCCATCACGACGTCGACGTCGTGGAAGCTGATCAGCAAGATTATCACGATCCGGGCGCTGTCGTCCGGCACAGTTGTCGGGTCGGTCGAGCTGGACGCCCGTGTTTCCGGCGGGCAGATTACGTTCAGCGCGTCGTCCGTCTTCGACAGCCTGAATGCGACCGCTGAGGCCGGGCTGGCTGTCAACGCCCCTATAACGACTATCGTCGGGCAGCTCGCTCTGGATGGCGATTACGATCCGACGTCGGGCGGGCGGACTGCATTCGCCGCCAGCGCCACGCTTTCGGCTAAAACGAACCTGCTGCTGTGCCCGAGGTCCCGCAGCGCCATCGACGTGGTTGCCCCTGCGACCTGGTCCGCCCAGGGCAACGTGCAGCTGTATACTGGTGTCCGCGCGACCGGTACCGGGGCCTGCCTGTCGGTTATAGCTGACAGCGACGCGTCTGGTTCCGGCTCCTTATTGTTTGCAAGCTCCGCAAACATCACCGTTGGTTCTCCCGTGGTGTCTTGTGTCTATCTTCGTGCGGCCACGCTGCAATGGTCTGCTGGGTTTGTCCTGTCGGCTTCAACGGCCGCGGTCGTCATTGATCGCAGCAGTTCCGGTGCGTGGTCATTCGGCGCCGGTGGCTCCGTGACGAGCACGTTGCTGGCGATGATAACAACCAGCGGTACACTTCAACTCGGCGACACGCTGATTTCGGACCTGACCATCACCGGGTTCGACCGGTCGTCGAGCCAAGAGTCTCTGCTGAGCATCTGTTCCAGTTCGTCCGTCACCTTGTCGTCGGCGGCGACCACTGTCTTCGGAAACCTGTACATAAGGACGCCTGGCAGTGTATCTATCAACGCGGACCTGCATGTTCCGAACGGCTATGTGCAAATCTTTGCTGATTCCGATGCCAACCTGAACGGGGCGTTCGTCGTGGCGGCCTCTACCAGCGTCATCGTCTCTGCGTCGCTGACATCGTTTTCCGTTTCGTGTGCTGACGTCGCGATTGGCAATGGGGCGTCGCTGGCCCTTTCGACCGCCAAGGTGTCAATATCGAGCACCAGCACTCTGCCGATCCAGTTTGGCGGTTCTCCTTCGTCGGGTTCCTGGGTAGATATCTCGTCGGCGGAAGCTGCTTGCATAACAACATCGACGTCGTGGCTGCTGGCAGCCAAGACGATCACTATTCGAAGCTTGGCGTCGGGCGTCACGCATGGCTCTGTCGAACTGGATGCCCGCGTTTCCGCTGGCCAAATTACGTTCAGTGGCAATTCTGTTTTTGACAGTCTCAATGCGACTGCAAGTGCAGGCATTTCTGTGCTTGCTCCGGTTACAACGATTGCTGGGCAGTTAGCATTAGACGGGTGCTATGATGGCGGCGGAATTTCTGGGACATCCATTGCGTCTGGGCAAACCCTGTGGGCGTTTTCTAATTTGCTTCTTCACCCGAGATCCTTTGGTTATGTGTCCGTTAGTGCCCCTCTTGCAATTCGTGCTAACCGCGATGTCCGTCTGTATGCCAATCTCGTCGTTATTGGAACTGGGGTGCTCAACGTTAGCGCGGATTATCTTGCGGCAGGTGTCGGCAGTTTCCTTTGTCAATCGGCTGGCAATGTGTCAGTTCTGTCGTCGTCCGTGGATGGTGTTTCAGTCAGTGCCGCAGACTATGTGCTTGGATCCTCCTGCGTCGTCGATGCTGGTGTTTCGAGTCTTACTGTGATGTCTTCTGGGGTGTCGGGCATGTTCTTTGGATCTGCTCCCGGTCTTTGTCAGCTCTCTAACATGGAGGTCAATTTGCTCGTGACGAGCGGAACTCTAACGCTTGGTGGCCCATTCGTTAATAACGTCACACTGTCTGCCGTTAACTATCTGCGACCGGCAGCAGGTGTCGCCGTTCATACCTCTGCTACTAGCCAAAGCTCCATCATTGTCGCTGGATACTTCAACGTCTCGAGTAGTGCAACCGCCTCGCTTCGCCTTGTTTCCGCCAACGTTGTCGTCAATTCGTCGGTCTTCTGTTATGGCCACATTTTCTTTGTTCCCTCTGTCGTATCCAACATTTCTATCGGCTCGTTTCAGGGCAGATTCGCTTTTCCAGCGACTGCTCTGAATTACGTCATGTCTACAAACACGTTTACAATTGGAGGTGCTCTTGCGCAGGCGGTGTCTATTACACCTACGGTGTATGCGTGCGGGTCTGGTACGCTGGAGGTGTCTGCTCGTGATGAGCTTCCATCGCTCGGCATCGCGCTCGATGCAAATTCGTTGACGGTCTTCCCTAGTACCTCTGCGAATGCGATCCCGGCATGGCAGGTTGCGTCGACTTGGTCCATGGCATTAAGTCTGTCCGTTCCCGGGCATCCGTCGAATGCCGGGGCGTACAATTGTACAGTGTCGTGCTCGTTTGGATCTCTTGCTGTCAACTATACGTCGTCATCGCAGTCTGCAGCTTCCAGTTCGTTGACGTTCTCGGGGTCGCTTGCCCAAGTGCAGTTCTCTTTATCCACGCTTAAATACTCGCGAAACCGCACTCTATTTGGTGGAGATGCAGTTGTCAGTACGTTGTCCTTGGCGCAAGGGGCTACTCCTAATGGTATTCAGAGTCGTACTACCGAAATCCGTTTCGACGATGGTGCTCTGGACGGGTTGCTCTCCACGTTGAGCGGCTCGTTTTCTTCAGGGAAAAGCGATGGCCTTGGACCATTGGGACATTTGGATAATCCTTGGGGAATCGTCATGGATTCAGGTCGTTCCCGGCTATATGTCAGCGACACTAACAACAACCGACTATGTGCAGTCGACGTAGAATCTGGCAACCTAACTACTTTTGCGGGGTCCTCCTCCGGATTTGTCGACGGGCCCGGTTATCTCGCTCGGTTCAGCCGCCCCAGAGGCATGTTCCTTCGTTCCGATGGTTATCTTGTTATTGCTGATACGGAGAACCATGCTATTCGTCTGGTGTCTCCAGTCGGTGTCACAACGACTCTTGTTGGTGGCGTTTATGGGGCTCCGCTGAGTCGCCCGTCCGGAGTGTGTGTGAACGCCTCCAATGCCGTTGTATTTATTGCCGACACAGAGAACAACCGTATTCTGACGTTATTGTCAAATGGGACGCTATCAGTCTATGCTGGTTCGGGTCAGTACGGATACGCAGATTCTCTCAATCCTCGTACTGCTCGGTTTAGGCACCCGTCGGCTGTCGCCGTCGACTCCCTTGGTAATCTGTACGTTGCGGACTCTTTGAACCACTGCATACGCAAGGTCTCCACGTTAGGCGCTGTTACGACACTGGCCGGGTCGCCATATCTCCATGGCTTCGCTGACGGGACAGGTGCAGCAGCTCGGTTCCATAAGCCGCTATCCGTCGTTATTGATTCCTCCGATGTGCTCTACGTATCGGATACGTTCAACCATGTTATCCGGCAGGTGACGACGTCGGGTTCGGTTACTACCATTGCGGGAGACACCCCGGGGTCAAGCGACGGTTCGTCTCTTCTTTTCGGGCGGCTTCGCTTCCCCGGCCAGGTTGCTGTAGCGCCTACCGCCGTTGACGTTTTCATCGCGGATACTGGCAACCATGCCATTCGCCGCGTTCACTTGGTTGGATCCGTCCCTGTTGTTACGGCAATCTCGCCCTCGGGTGGCACGAACCTGGGTGGAACCGTTGTCGTCATCACCGGCTCGTTCACCGCGTCGCCACAGGATCTGTTCTGCAGCTTTGGGACATCTACCTTATATCCTGCCATAGCTGTTACATCGTCCACGGTCACCTGTACGACTCCTCCGCATGCGACCGGCAAAGCCTTAGTTCGCGTGATCAATACGTTCACTTACAACAATCTCTACGTCCCGCAGACGTACTTCTACTCGAGTAACAGCGTCACGTTTTATTATTCGCAGTCGTCGCTGCTTGCAAGCGTTAAAAGGATTGCCCCCCAGATTGGTCTCGTGTCTGGTGGCACTCAAGTCACTGTGTTCGGATCCAACTTCTACGCCACGTTGCAACTACGGTGCGCGTTTGGTAGCACAGCAAACGCCGTTCCAGGATGGCGCTGGTCACCGAGCATGATTGTTTGTGTGTCGCCTCCGCACGCAGCCGGGCAGGTTTACGTTTCGTTGACGTTTGACGGCCAACAGTATACGAGCGGCTCGCCCGCCACGTTCACCTATGCGCCACGTCCTGTCGTTTCGTCAATATTCCCGACATCCGGGCCGACCTACTACCGGACTCTTGTCAGTATCACAGGGAGCGGGTTCGTCGCCGGCGATTCTGGCTGCTGTTACTTTGGTATCGATCGCGTGCCGATCGTGTTCTACTCGTCTACGTCGATAGCGTGCGTCACGCCGTCCCGTATCAGTTCCTTGACGGACCCGCTGGTCGTCACCGTGAATGGTAACTGGGAAGAGGGTTCGTCGCCCCCCTCGTCGTTTACGTTCCTCAAGCCCATCAGGACGTTTACAATTTCGCCGGCACTGGGGCCGTCGACAGGGGGCACCATCGTCAACATCACTGGAGCGAATCTGGGCGCCAACAGCAGCACGATCTGCGCCTTCGGGTCCGGACCACCTGTGCCTGCTCTTGAGGTTACATCGACATGGGTGACCTGCCGGACTCCTGCGCAGGGGGAGGATCTCGTGCCGGTTCTCCTGGGGGCACCCGGTACCGCCCTGTCACGAACCAACAGTGTGTTCCGATTCGTCGCTCCGGTCGTCGTCCTTTCCGTGTATCCCCACTTCGGCCCAATCACAGGTGGGACGCCCGTGACAGTATCAGGCGCGAACTTCCTTAGTGAGGCCACCGAGTTCTGCTCCTTCTCGGGACTCGGGACCGTGGACGCGAGGCGACTGTCCACGACCACCGTCCTATGCTATTCGCCGCCAACGTCGTCGCCAACGTCCTCCGTGGTACGAGTCACGAGCAACGCGGTTGATTACTCGACGACGTCGGCCGTGTTTTCGTACAAACCCGTCGTCACGCTGGCCTCGATAACGCCCGCGGTTGGCATGACGTTCACCGAGACGGCTGTCACCATTACGGGCGCCAACTTTGTATTCTCGGGGCTGCTACGCGTCCAGTTCTCGGAATTCCTGCTGGTCCGGCCACAGTTCGTCAGCAGTTCGCTCCTGATCTGCGTGACGCCATCCGCGCGCGCCCCCGCCAACTCCACTGTCCGCGTCCTGAACAACGGCCTGCAAGCGTCGGCATCCGCCCTCGTCTTCCAGTTCGTGGACGCGGTCGACGTCGTCTCCGTGTCACCGTCGAGCGGCCCCAACGTCGGCGGCACCACCGTGTACGTCAACCTGGGCCAGGCCCTGTCCTGGCAGTCGTGGACGTGCGCGTTCACGGCCGTCAACGACAGCACCTGACCCACCCCCGCCTATCGGTCAGCCAGGCGCCTGTCCGAACTCATCGAATAATACAACAACACGTCGTATCGTTTACTTGGAGTGTACAACAATATCGTTCAGAGGTGGTTCATCATCATCGCCCCGCAGGGGTCGATCGCGCAGCTCAGTGTAGAGGGGTACATAGTTGTGTCGGTCGTCTGCCCCGTCGATCGGACAGACGGGCGCGGCCGCCCCCCCGATTGCAGACAACAGTGGCCGGGCGGGTGGCAGTGCGACTGCGGGGCTGCAGCTTGCGGCGCGGTAACGCCCACGTCCACCCCCATCGGTGTTGGACGCCGCACGCGCGATGACGGCGACAACGTCGCCGCTGTCCATACGTCGCCTGACGGTCATGCGATCGGGCGAGTGGTTCGTCGCGTTCGCCGACGGCGTCTGCCTGTACGTCGGGGCCGACGCCGCCGACGCCGTCCTGGTCGACGACGCCGGCCGGCGGCGCCGCGTGCGCCCGGCGTTCGCCCCGCGGACGGTGGTGGCGTGCCGCGACCGGCTCCAGGCCGCCGTCGCGCTGCGCAACCGGCATTGCCCGGCGCCGATCGCGCTCGCCCACCTCGCCGACGACGTCGTGGACGACGACGTCGACGCCGGCTGCGTTCGCTGGCGGCGACCGCCGGCGCCGGCCACGTCGATCTCGTCCCGCTGCGGCCGCTTCCACCTGTCGATCGTGTCGCGCCCGACGCGCATCTGCTCCATCCGGTTCCCGTTCCCGGTGCGGGATCACCCCGGCGCGGCCGTCGTCGTCGTCGTCGACCAGGTCCTGCCCGTCGACGTCCTCCCGGGCGCCTGGCGCCGCGTCCTGGCCCTGCTGCTGGACGACGCGGACGACGCCACCGACGACGACGACATCTGCCTGGACATGCGCCTGGATCCCATCGCGACGCCCGCCTCGCCCTGGTCGTGCGAGCGCCTGGCGGATCGGTGCCGCTCCATGCAGACGCTGGACGCCGCCCTGCCCGACGACGACGACGACGACGCCGTCGCCGTCGACTGGACGCGCACCGCCGTCTGGCACGTCGTCGACGACCTGGTCCTCTGCCGGTTCCACAGCGCCGACGACTCGGTGCTGCGGCCGTCGTCGTCGTCGTCGCTGTCCCTGTTCGAGCACGTCCGCGTCGACGGCACCACGACGCTCCACAGCAGCGACGTGGCGATGTCGGGCCCGGACCCGTTCTCGGCGTCGCACCCGATCGGCGCGTCGGTGCGGCACGCCCACCGCCTGGCGCGCCTGTCCGCTCGTCGTCGTCTGCCGGCGGCGGCGGTGGCGCGCGTCCCGTCGTCGTCGTCGGCGCCGTCCAGCGCCGTCCGGGAGGCGTGCACGGTGCCGTCGCTGGGCGACTTTGTCGCGTTCGCCGACGGCCGCGTCACCGGCCGCTTCTTCGACCGCACCCTGGTGCACGTTGGCGGCGAGGGCGACGCGGCGCCCCGGGTCGTGCGTCGCGACGGGACGACGGGGCCGCCGGCGCGCGACACCGACCAGGCGTACGTCGACGTGTGCAACGAGTTCCGCGCCTGGGCGCTCCTGTCCGTTGAGGAGCGCGCCCGGCGCCACGCCCAGGCGCGCCGGCGCCAGGACGCGGTCGACGACGAGATCGCGCGCAGCGCCTCGTTCCTGGGGCGCCCGTCGGCGCTGTTCGCCGCCGCCGCCGGCGACGACCTGGACCGGGTCGCCCGGGCGACGCTGCTGGCGAACGAGGCGTTCCTCGAGCGCCTGTCAACGGGTAAACGACGAGGGCACCTGCCCTGAGCGACGACGACGACGACGACGACGGTGCGGTTTATTCGGACAGGAGCTCGTCGTGGAACACGGTGTCGAGGTCGCCGGTCAGGTCGGCGAACGACGCCCGCTTGTGCAGGAGGGCGACGGCGTGGCGCGCCCGCTCCCTGTACTGGTCGGGGCGGGCGCGCGCCCGTTTCGCGCGGGCCCGGGCGGCGGTCGGCGTGACCCAGGCCGGGTTGGCGTAGAGCGTGTCGCCCTGGAAGCTGCCGGCGAAGATCTTGATGGGTTGCAGGCAGAAGCGCGGGCCGATCTCCACCAGCGTCGGGTCCGGCGCCGTCGTCGCCGCCCCCTTGCCCGCGTACACGACCTGATAGTTGCGGAACCAGATGCGCCCGTCCAGGTGGTAGAACGCGAACACGTGGTCGACGAACGGCTTCGTGTTCGGGTGGCCCCGCGGGCTGCCGAACACCTGCACGAACATCTGCTTCAGCAGGGCGAGGTGCGGCTGCGCGTCGAACGACGCGTCGAACGAGAGGACGGGGCGGGAACCCTTGAGGCAGTTCCCGGTCAGCTTCAGCTCCTCCATCGTGTGGATGTTCTGGACGAGGAACTTGGCCGACGGGCCGTGCGGCGTCTTGCTGACCCACAGGTACAGGTCGGTGGATCGGCGCGCCTCGAAGAACAGGCAGCTGTTGCAGTTCTTCATGTCGCAGACCTCGTTGACGCCGGCCAGGTTGCCCTTGTCGTCGTACTTCGAGTCCTTCTTGCTGTGCGGCAGCAGGTCGCGCAGGTCGCCCATCAGGTGGCGGTCCCGGTGCCGGATACCCTGCGTCGAGAACACGAGCGTCCGCTGCTTGTTGTTGTAGGCGGTCCTGGGTGCCCGGCCCAGCGCCTGCCGCTCGTCTTCCCCGACGCCAACCTTCGACTTCTTCGCCGCCGCTGCGCTGTCGTCCGGGCCGGCGCCCATCGCCATCTTGCGCTTGTACATAGCGACGAGGCTCTGCTGGTCGACGATGGTTGCCTGGGCACCACTGCGCTGTACTCCGTGAAGTCCGTGGCGGAGTCCGCGACGGCCGCCGCCCCTTCGTCGATGCGATGCCCCCAGGGCAGCTGGGCGGCGGCGCACCGCTTTGCAGCGCCGCCGGGCGGCACCCCGATAGGTCGCTGTGGGAGGACATGGTCAACGCATTCCTTATCAGACGACCATCCTGCAAGGGCGCCCTCATGTGAAACGCCGCTATTGTTCCGGTGTCAACGTCATTGCTGCGAAGCGCGCCTTTATCGGAGCCTTTGAGGAGCTGGTCGTGCCAGCAGATCATACGCAACGTCGCCAGTGTGCTGCGGACATGCTGGAGAGCACGACGTGGCTCCATCGGTACACAGTGACGCGCATCGATTTGGCATCGTGTAGATCGGCAAGCAGTTGGGCGTGACTCGAAGATCATGGCCCGGAAGATGAATCGTCTGCCTGATGGCGCCACCGCTGGTGGTGGTTGGCGAACCGCATTGAGCGCGCCTACGTGTTGCGACATGGACCGCGGCGTGATACAACCATGCCAGCAAAGAATACTACACTGAATTATCTGCACCGACGGCGATTGCTAACGCGTCGCGTTCAGTCGTGGCGGCTCTCGTTCGAACGGACACGGTGCGAAGCGGCCTCCACGGGTACTCAGCGTCGGGCGTCCGGGCTGTGGCATGCATCTGGTGCTGACAGGCCAGGTGCGCGTGCTCGTCTCGCTGTACGTTCCGGGGAACCCTGCACGTGGCGGCGTGCTTGCGATGCTGAGCGAGACATTCTCCGCATCCCAAGCGTAAACATGGAAGGCGCCGCCTACGGTCAGTTAGGCTCTGGGCGACGGGCGCGTCCCACGTCGATCGATAGGCTCGATTCATGGTCCGTGCCCAGTAGTCGTCCACGTTGAACGAAGAAATGGAACCACCGCAGAAATGGCACCACGTTGTCAGGTTGTTGGATGCCCCGCTACCGTCGGGCGACGACGCTCCGTCTGCTCGTGTGGCCTGTACGACAACGCCTTCGCTGTAGCCAGGCCCGGTGCCCATGACTCATCAACAGCTTGCCAGCGCGCGACAAACGATGCGTCTGTCGCATGCAATTGTCCAGCATTGCCAGGTGATTGCTTTCCTTCGAGTCGCATCCCTCAGGGCAATAGACGTGCTCGGGCGCAATGACGCTGCCGGTGCGGTGGCCTGTCAACACATCGAAAGAAAACGCGACCAGAGGCCGACGTACTCAACGAGGACGGGCTTTCAGGTTCTCCAGGCGCCCCTGGCAACACGCCGGCCGGTTCGGTCGACCAGTGTCAAGTACGTCCCCCGGACGACGACTACGACAACCATGCAGTGAATGTCTTCGACCGTTCTCTCCGTTGGGCTACGCGTAGGCGCCCGGAATCAAGGTAGCGATAAAGGAGCGATGCACGCTCGCTTGCCTGCGCTTTGTCTCGAGCAGAACATGAGCCAGGGCCATGCATGCTTCGTCGTTGCGCCGAGAGCCGCCTGGAGTAAAAAGCATGGATCGTACAGGCCGATGCGTTCGGCAGGATTCGAACCTGCGCCCCCCGAAGAAGACTAGAACCTGAATCTAGCGCCTTGGACCAACTCGGCCACGAACGCGGTGCAGCTGTTCTCGCCGGGTAATCTGACGTGCTGTGCAAATAGATCGAATAGACAGCAGTTCGAGGCAGCAGGCTGGCAGCGTCAGCACGCGCCGCCAGGTCAATGCGATTCGACATAAACGTCGGATACTTCTGATACATGCTGGAAGCTGATAGGCGAGCTGGCGGCACCGGCATTCGGTTCGCAGAGTCATTCTGCTCATCGCACTGCTGGGGGCGGGTGGCCCCCCGGAAACTGGCGCCGAGTTGCTGGACGATTCGACAGCGGTACCATACCGTGGGCACCTAGAATCGCCGTTGCATACCGCTGGGGCCCCGCGTCCAGGCAGGCAATCGCCTGAAGACCGCAACGGTTCATGGACAAAGTCACAAATACAATTCTCGTAGGGTAGCCCGGTGCAGCCGCGCTGATCATTCGCGGCAGGGACCCTCTGCCACAAATAGAGCCGCTGGCATACACAGGGCCGACGTGCCCTGTCAGCGCCGCGCAGTTTCATCCGACTGCAGCCCCCTCTCCGGACAGCCGACCGACCTGACGATCACCTGCTAGCTAATGCCGCCGTTCAAGTCCCCTGTTATTGTCATCAATGTCGCGCTGCTGTTCGCCGCCGCGTCTGCCGCGCCGCTGAACGTTGTCATGATCGGCGTGGACGGTTGCCATCCCGACTGGGTCACCGAGGCGCACACGCCGAACCTGGTGCGCCTCGCCAACCAGGGCATTATGGGCCACATGACGCCCGTGTTCCCCACGCTCACGTTCCCCAGTCAGTTCTCCATCGTGACCGGCCTGTACCCCGATCACCACGGCATCGTCGCCAATGAGTTCTACGACCCCAAGGAGCATGCGTCCTGGACCTATCGGAACGATAACCTCGCAGCGGAGCCTCGATGGTGGTCGGGCGTACCCATCTGGGCGGTCGCCAAGACACAAGGCCTGCCGACGGCCGTTGCCAACTGGCCCACGTCCCGCGTGCAATTCCAGGGCACGTTCCCGGACCATTTCGTGGAGACGTTCACGCCAAAGTACTCGGCCGAGCAGGCGGCACGGGATACGCTGCGCTGGATCGATCAGATGCGCGAAGAGAAACCGGACAAGCCGTTCCTGGCGCTGATGTACATTGACGAGGTCGATCGAGTCGGGCATCGTCCCGGGCCGAAGTCCAACGAGATGGCTGCCGTTCTGGAGCGCATCGACGGCGTCATCGGCGAGGTGGTCCAAGCCCTGGAGAAGCGCTCCCTGATGGATACGACGGCGATCCTGGTCGTGTCGGACCATGGCATGACGCAGCTGTCGGATCAGAGGCGAGCCGAGCTCGGCGACCTCGTCGACATGGCCCTGATCGAGCGCCATTTCGAGTATGTGTCCATGGTGCAAATCTGGCCCAAGGACGGGTGTCTCGAGGATGTCTACAGGCAGCTGAAAGCGAAGCAGACCGATTCGACGTTCCGCGTCTACCTGAAGCAGGACCTTCCCGATCGTCTGCGTTACAAAGTCAATCGGCGGATCGCCCCGATCGTCGTCATGTCCGCCCCTGGGTTCTCCATCCTGGTCCCGGGCGTCCTCAAGAAATGGGGCGGGTCGGTGAATGAGTACGGCGCGCACGGGTACGACAACGCCTACCCGGAGATGACGTCCCTGTTCATAGCGCGCATCCCTGGATCGAAGCGCGCCTGGATGTCGAACTCGCACACCGATCGTCAGGCGCGCCTCATGCCGTTCGACAGTGTGCACGTGCACAACCTGCTCGCCCGACTCCTGGGCGTTGCACCTGCGCAACCCAACGACGGCACCAGCGCCCTCATCGACCAGGTGCTGTGATCACACGCGCGCCGGCGCCCCGGTCATTAAACGGCCAGGTCCTACCGATGCCGGTAGCACCCTCCCCCCTCTGTCAGTGGGTACCGTTTGAGGGCGCCGCCGCTCCGATGTGTAACACCTGTCTCCGGTGGGCGAACTGCACACGTCCGCTGTGTTGCCGGCGGCATTGGTTTGTCAGTGGCGTTGCCCCGTGTCTCGCAACTGCGCGCGCCGTCGCCGTCGGGGAGCTGCCCGACCGTGAGAGGCGTGGCTTACAAGGCGCAGGGGTCGGCAAGCGAGCGAGGGATGTCCGGGGCGGACGTCGTTGCCGAGGACGAGTGGCCGGCGCGCTGGGCGTCACTGCGAACTGCCCTGACGAGGTCATCGGCGCTGACGCCGCCAAGTACGTTGGCAGGCGCGGGTCCGCCAGTGCCGCTTCGTCTGACCGACCTGTGCTATAGCATTCCGTGCGGGTCGGCAGGTGATCCCCGCGTCGGATGACCGCGGCAGCGTTGTGTGATGACTCGGGGGTCGCATGCGCATAGAACCTGGCGACGCTGTCCGGCGAACGGAAGGTCCTTGTGGTCGGGGCCGGTGGCCTGGGCTGTGAAATCCTCAAGAACCTGGCCTTGTCCGGATTCGCCGATATCCATGTATAGTCGTGTCGGCCGGCGCACGTGCATCTGCCGCGTCGTCTCATTCCCCGGTGTGCGCCCCAGGTCGTCGACATTGACACCATCGAGCTGTCGAACCTCAACCGCCAGTTCCTATTCCGGTGCGCCCCCTGGAGGCGTTGTACCGTGGCCTACTGGACTAACCTGGTGTTCGACGGTAGGCAGTCGGATATCGGCCGGCCTAAGGCGGATGTTGCCGCCGAGTTTGTTATGCGGCGGTGCCCCGGCGTCAGGATCACCCCGTATGAAGAGATCCCCGATCGCATCCGCCGACAAGGGGGCTCATCACCGTTCGCACAGGCACTGTAAGAAGATCCAGGAGTTGCCGAAAGACTACTACAGCCAGTTCTTCATTGTCATTGCCGGCCTGGATAATGTAGGCTGTGGCGCTCTGCGGCGTACCGTCGTTTGATTGGCCGACGAACAGGTGACCGCACGGCGCTGGCTGAATGCCACCCTTGTTGAGCTGGTTCGATTGACGATCAGACTCCTGCAAAGCGCCCACCGTGCTGACCTCTGTCCGGTCGCAGGTCGAGCTGGATGACGACGGGGATGTCGATGTGGACTCCATCATCCCGCTGATCGATGGTGGCACGGAGGGGTTCAAAGGTCAAGCGAGGCTGTTCTTCCCCAGGATCACGTCCTGCTACGAATGCAGGTATCGCCGTTATCCTGTTTATCGACGCGCTTGCGTGACAGCGCTTCTCGTGTTAGTGTTGGGACGCTACCGACGCAGCGCCGGTTCGCCATCTGTACGCTGGCGAACGTTCCTCGACTGCCCGAACATTGTGTCGCGTACGCCCTCGAGGTCGAATGGCCGAAGCGTATGCCCGTGTGGTGCAGGCGTCGTTCGTCTCGATCTGACATCTGACCCAGTTGCTTACTTCAAGAGCAGCTCCGACTTCGGGTTCGTTTCGGATCGCGACAGCGACAGTGCCGATGGGGCCGTCCAACTGGACACCGACAACGTCGAGCACATGCGGTGGCTGTTCGAGCGCGCCGCCCGACGAGCCGTGGAGTACAACATCGGCGGTGTCACGTACTCGCTAACGATGCAGGTCGTCAAGAACATCATTCCCGCTATCGCCGCGACGAACGCCATCATAGCCGGTCGGCGATGCTGTGTGGTCTGGCGCCTGGTCGTCTGACGAATTGCCCACGCAGCGGCGTGTGTGAACGAGGCCCTGAAAGTCGCCACGTGGATGTCGCAGCCGCTCAGCAACTACTTCATGTTCAGCGGCCACGAGGGCGTGTACGCGCGCACGTTCGACTTTGCACGCAACCCCGATTGCATCGTCTGTGGCGCCCGCCAGGCCAGCGTCGACATCTGCCGTTCGTCGACAGTGCTGGCGTTGGTCGAGCGCCTGCAGACCGATCCCGTCCTGTACGTTCGTCCCCTGTACTGCACCATTGCCTGCTAAGCAACGTATTACGGGGCAGGAAACTGGCCGACCCTGCGCTGGCCACTGAGCAGAGCGTCCTGTGGATTCCCAGCCGGTCCGTCCGCGCCATGTACGAAGCCAATCTGGACCGCACGCTGGAGGACGCCCTGGGCCTGCCGCCCGCCGCCGCATCGGCGACGGTCTACGCGACCGACAAGCAGACGCTGGGCGACAATCGCGTCGTGATCCGCATCCGATTCACAAGCGACCCCGTCACCATTGGCAGTAGTGCAGCCTGATACAAGTAAAACGTGACGACAATCGCTGCTGAATGTCATGCAGTCCCAGTGCCCTGCCTGCCAGGCGACTCGTCCGCCAATCGTCCATCGCCCCATGTCCGGCGCTGGGCGATGACCAGCGACGACCACCATGTTCGTACCGTCCTGATTGGCGGCCGCCCGGTCGGCGTCGTCATGCAGTCTAGGAATGGGCCGGTAGGATTGTGCCCATCGTGCCATGACCCGCGAATGGGCTACCGAACGAACCCCCTGACGTCGTCGCCATTGTGCAGTGCCCGTTGCTGGCCATCGTGAACGTCCTGTCGTTGCGCGGCCGGGCCAAGATCGCGTCGTTGAACACGGCCACGAGCCAGGACCTGTGCAACCTGGTCGCTGAGGTCATCATGAACCGGCCGGGGGCGACGGACGACGACCAGACGGGCCCGATGGTCAACGACGCCCTGGAGCGGCTGCCGAGGCTCGTCGGCGGCCTCGACGTCAACGTCGGCTTCGACTCGATATCGTCGTTCGAACGCGACCCGTCGCTGCACGTCTTCGACCTGCTGCAGATCCCGCTGGTGCACGGCTGGATCGTCGACGCCGACGACCCCGCCCGGTCGGCGGTCACCGGCCTGTTCTACAACGACCTCGTCGTCAAGGCCGTCCGGACGCCCAGGAACAACGCGGACGACGACGACAGCGACGTCGGCAGGCGCATCGGCGACTTCCTGGGCCGGACCGCCACCCAACTGACGCAAACGGGCCTGTCCGCCCTGCACGCCCTGGAGGACGACGCGCCCTGCGTCTTCTTCCGGAACAACCACTTCAACGTCATGGTCCAGTCGGGCGGCGCCCTGTACGTTCTCGTCACCGACGACGCGTTCGTCGACACGCAGGACGTCGTCTGGGAGCGTATCGACTCGGTACGCGCAGCGACGGGCCGGGTCTGCCCGCCGACGGCTGACCAGGCATCGTTTGGCGGGGACAGGTGCTGGGCGCCACCGAGTTCGTCGACGGCGGGTTCCGCGCGACCCAGTTCGCCAGCGAGTCGGCCAGGGACCTCGCACGGCGACGATCGAGCCTGAGCGACATACGGGAGGCGCACGCGACCGGGACGGACAGCGGCGCCGCTCCCCGGTCATCGTGTGGCGTCCAGTAACAATCTGCATCTGCCCCACCCTATTCTTACGCGTAAACCGGGGCGCACCACCGGCAGTAGATGTACCGTTGAGCGGGGGGTGCCCGAGGGGGAGCGACCTGGAGCGACGGCGCGCCTCAGCAGGTAGTCGTCACGGCGTTTGACGACCTGCGGCGCACTGGTCCTGGTCTCAACAGTGTCAGGTCGGTCGGGGGTTAGAGACGCGGTAACGCGACGCATTTCGGTGGTCCGCCGCGCAGGTTGCTGTTGCGTGGGACGAGGGAGGAAGGGGGGCGCATCGTCCATCCGTCGCAACCCGCGGCATCGTCGCCATCATGGCCGAGGTCGCCTACCCCGACTACGCCGAGGAGCTGACGCGATGCGCGCGCTTCCTGACGCAGTTCGAGCAGGAGGTCAGCGAGCGCGAGCGCCTGGAGCGCCCGGATCGCACGACGAAGAAGTACATGGACGCCCTGCAGGACGTCGCCGACCGCAAGCAGCGGCACATCACCGTCGAGCTGGACGACGTCGTCAGGGACGACCCGGGCCTCGCCGAGTCGATCGCGGCGAACGCCGCCCGGTACATATCGCTGTTCGAGGTCGCCATCGACGAGATGATGCCGCAGCCGTCCGTGCCGCTGGCCGACGTCGACGTCGACGAGGTCATGCACCAGCATCGGCAGCTGCTGCTCGAGCAACGCGACCGCGACATCCCCAGGGACGAACGCAACGCTCTGCCCCCGGAGCTGACCCGGCGCTATGAAGTGTCAGTTGGAGACAACGGCGCCGTTCCCGTCCACTAACGTCCCACCCAGGTACCTGAAGGCGACGAGCGCCCAGAAGCAGCTGGCGATGCGGGAGATCAAGGCGCGCGAGATCGGGCGCCTGGTGAAGGTGTCCGGCATGGTGACGCGCATCTCGGACGTGCGGCCGCTGGTGACGGTCGCCACGTACGTCTGCGACGACTGCGGCAACGAGATCTACCAGGTCGTCCAGGCGAAGCAGTTCCTGCCCATCTCCGAGTGCCCGTCGGAGACGTGCGTCAAGAACGGCGTCAAAGGGCACCTGAACCTGCAGACGCGCGGCTCGAAGATGGTCCGGTTCCAGGAGATTCGCCTGCAGGAGCTGCCCGATCAGGTCCCCGAGGGCAACATCCCGAGGTCGATCACCGTGCACGCGCGCGGCGAGATGACCCGTCGTTGTACGGCCGGCAACCAGGTCGAGCTGTCGGGCATCTTCCTGCCGATCCCGTACACGGGCATGCACGCGCTGCGCGCCGGCCTGATCAGCGACTCGTACGTGGCGGCGCAGTCGATCACGCTGATGAACACGTCGTACGAGTCGATGGAGATGAGCGACGAGCAGCGCGCCGCCATCGACGAGATCCATTCCGACCCGGACCGCCTGCAGATCCTGTACCGGTCGCTGGCGCCCGAGATCTACGGGCTCGACGACGTCAAGGAGGCGCTGCTCCTGCTCCTGATCAGCGGCGTGACGAAGACGCGTCGTGATGGTACGTTCCGCCCGTTGTTGCAAGCGCCCCCGCCCGCTGATGATGGTCGTCGTGGCACACAGGCATGCGCATTCGTGGCGACCTGAACGTGCTGCTGATGGGCGACCCGGGTGTGGCGAAGTCGCAGCTGCTGAAGCACATTGCGACGGTGGCGCCCCGCTCGGTGTACACGACCGGCAAGGGGAGCTCCGGCGTGGGTCTGACGGCGGCCGTCATCAAGGACACGCTGACGAACGAGCTGGTGCTCGAGGGCGGCGCCCTCGTCCTCGCCGACAACGGCATCTGCTGCATCGACGAGTTCGACAAGATGGACGATGCCGACCGCACGGCGATCCACGAGGTCATGGAGCAGCAGACGGTGTCGATTGCCAAGGCGGGCATCACGACGACACTGAACGCGCGGACGTCCATCATCGCTGCTGCCAACCCGCTCTTTGGACGGTACAAGATCGACCTGTCGGCAGAGGTGCGTGCGCGCGTCCTCGCGTCTCCACAATCGACCGCCTCTAAGTGCTTTGCGTTTCGACAGGCGAACATCAACCTGCCGCCGGCGCTCATGTCCAGGTTCGACCTGATCTTCGTGCTGCGCGACGTTCCCAACACGGAGAACGACGTCCGCCTTGCCGCCCATATCCTGTACGTGCACCAGAACCTGAAGCAGCCCGAGGACACGCACGAGCCGGTCCCGATACCCATCCTGCGGGCCTACATTGCCGAGGCGCGCAAGAAGGAGCCCGTCATTCCAGCGCAGCTGACCGGCTACATAACGGAGGCCTACCTGCAGATGCGGAAGGACGGTGCCGACGCCAGCAAAGACGACCTGCCGTGCACGCCGCGGACGCTGCTCAGCATTCTTCGCCTGGCGCAGGCGCTTGCCCGTGTGCGACTCGACACCGAGGTCGCCTACACGGACGTCGAGGAGGCCATCCGCCTCATGTACGAGAGCCGGCGGTCGAGCCGGGTCGCGTCGGATAGCGCCCTGCCCATGTTCCAGCTTCGCGATTACCAGACCGGCATCTGGGAGCTGATCAAGAGCCAGGCCCAGCTGCACAACACGCAGCGGTTGCAGAAACGCGTCCTGCTGGACCAGGCCAAGCGCAAGGGGTACACCGAGGCGCAGTTCGAGGAGACGCTCGACGAGTATAGCCAACTGCAGATCATCGCCACGACGCACAACTCCGTCATCATCGTCGACAACCCGCAACGGGTCGGGTAGGCTCGCGACGATGCCCCTCCCGTTATTGTATACACGACTCCGCCGTGGCCTTGCCCCATCGGCTACCCACATAGGTCAGGCTCTGCGCGTCGAACCGGGCCGCGAACTCCACCTGGATCTCCAGCTCGTGGCCCGCTGTCCGTACAATGGTCGAATGGGGGTCATGCATCGCCGACGTCGCCCCGCTCTGTATATCATTTCTGGGACAACCCTCGCATGCGGACCAAGGTTCCCTGGGAGCCGCCTTCTTTGCGATATCAGTATAGGCAACTCGACATCCAAGCCGCCGATGGCGTCGTCAGGGGTAGTGGCTGGCCCAATGCACTTTGGTGGTTGCCCGATTTGTGCACAGGTGGAAGCAGCGCTGTGGGAACCGTACGACTGGAGTGCTACGTCTGCCTACAACCTGCCCTGGTACAACAAATGTCGGGGAGAGCGTCCCTGTGGAGAGGCAGCGCAGCATAGTGTATGTGCCAGAAGGGTCAGTACGTGCGTCGCCTCAGCATAGGCGACGTGATCGTTTCAGATGGTGATGTTGGCACGCTCGGTGACGAGGCACGACGACGACGACGACGTTGCCGGAAGCCGAGAAGGTTGGCGGCCCATGGGAGCTGGCACGACGGCAGCAGCAGGCGCATGGCCTCCCGATCCCGGGCTTGACTTCCGCCACACACGATGGTCGGCATCACGACGCCGACGGCGTTCAGCGCGCCCATCAGCACCACCATGCCTGCTATACCAACGGCCACGGCAACGTCGGGTCGGGCATGGGCCCGTGGGGCACACAAGCGGCCGGGACGAGCTGGTCATCGACACCAGTCACGTCACCGCGTCACGCTGCATCTGATTGGCGAACTCGAACAGCGACAGCATCCCGCTGGACGTGGTCCTGATCGTACCGGTCGGCCTCCTCGTACAGGCGCTCGGTCGACCTTGGCAGTGGAGAACTGCACCTTGGGCCTGTAGTCCGGGGCCCTATTGTTAGCTCCTCATCACCTACGTCAGCATCAGCATCCTCCAGAGATTCATGTGTCGAGATATGCGGGGATCGAGAGCACGCAATCACGTACGCCGCTGGTGGGAGAGCGGGGTACAGGATCGATGGTGGATAAACGGCATTCGTCTATTGTGTCACCCGAGTTCGACGGAAGACACTACAGTGGCCACTACGTGTCGTCTACGTTGATTCCCCGTGAACGACACCGAACGACGACGATACGACATGGAGCCAAGCAGCTCGACAAACGCTGTGGTCGTGACGACCGCCGATGCGAGCATCCTACCCAAGGCGAACAACCTGGATTCTACATCGATCTTGGCGCTGCGCAAGGCGTACAACCGCTATGTCGCCATCTTCGAGGATCGGGAGGCGCAGCAGCCGCGGGGGCGCCGACTTCGTCCGCAAGGCATCCGGCTGTGCCTCACCGCCGTGCAGCTGAAGGCGATCGCCGAGAACCACTTGTACATGGATGGCGGCGTGGACGCATTGACCGACGAAGCGCTGGACGGATGGATCCGGGACCAGATCAACTCATTGCCGACCAGTCACGGGCTGCGAATTCAGGACATCGAGTCCAAGATTGCGGATGAGTTGTCGATGGGCACCACGATGGCGACTCTTCGTGGCCAGATCGCGTCGATCGCGGACCAGCTGACGGCCATCCAGGACCGCCACGGTTGGAAGCTGAGCGAGACCGCTGGAGGACGCAAAGCCATGGGGCGCCTGATCGCTGACTCGCTCCAGCCCGGCTACCTCCGCGGTCACGTACAGGCATGGGTCAAGGAGGACAAAGCCGAACGCGAAGGCGATACCAAGGCGATCGTTCGCGAAGCCCAGGATTGGGCGAAGCACTTCGTCGCGATCGGACGCGCCCGCAACGCATCGTTCAAGCGTCCTCGGTAGACGTGCTCCGAAGCAAGCTGACTCCTGCATGCAACAACTTCAGGTGGACGACGCGTACCAGCCCATCGCCCTGTGCCTGCCACCGGCAATCGGGCCCACATCCAGCGCCCGTGAACGCTCCCAAGCGCAATCGCGAGCCGACGGCGACAAGCGACAGCAGCCAGATGACGGGGACGACGGATGGCGAGCGCGAGATCAAATGCTGGCACTGCTCTGGGCCACATAAGATGTCTGTGTGCCCAGAGAAGCCAACGAAAGAGAGGCGCAATGAGCTCGCACGTGACGTGCGAGCTCATTGCGCCTTTCTTTCGTTGGCTTCTCTGGGCACACAGACATCTGGTGGGAGAGCGGGGTACGGGATCGATGGTGGATAAACGGCATTCGTCTATTGTGTCACCCGAGTTCGACGGAAGACACTACAGGTCAGGCCAGCCTGCCCAGCTATCGTGGCAGGCATGTCGGCAGGCGTCGTGTGGCACGACCGTCCGCGACGTGGGGACTCGCCAGCGCAGGGCACGACTTCGGTGCCGGCGTCGTCCATGCCTGGCCCGGTGGGCGCGAGTTCGCCGCAGACGCGATGCGGCGACGGCTGGAACGCGATCAGCAGCCAGACCGGCGACAGGGGCAGGGGCTTCGAATGGAAACGCGCGCCAGAACATGGGACGAGACGGGCTAAGCGGAATAGGGAACCCGTAACGTTTCTCTACCTTGGTGGCGACCTGGATGTCCGCCCCCTGTGGACCGTCAGTCGCAATTTGAAGAGGTTCCGGAGGGTTGGAGTCGACGTCGGCATCGTCGTCCCGTTCGCGCGCGAGACTCGCCCCCGAAGGTCGCACAACTTCTGGCGCGGGTACCACAGCGCCGTGTACGTCCGAACGTTCCGTATGGTCCGATATCAACAGGATGACCGCCGGTGATCAGGAGTGCTGGCCGCTCATCGGAGCCTTCGCCCTCGCGGTGGCCGTCGTTCCCGTCCTAGCGGCCCAAAACCTGGTGGACGAGCGCACCCTTCAAGTCGCATCCGCTGTCGTACTCGCTCTGGCGGTGCTCCTCGTTATCCTATACAAAGCAGTTATCATTCTAAGCTGGGTACGGCAAGTCCTGGGCCATCCTGCAGGCGGCCCCCGGCCCCAGCACAACGTCCACGGCCGCCAGGAGGACGACTCTACTCAACTGCTGAGCGACCGTCACGCGCAAGGCGACGACACGTAACCAAGCCATTGTGGGGCACTGTTTATGGAGGAAGGAAATAGCTTGGTTACGTGTCGCCGCCTTGCGCGTGACCGTCGCTCAACAGTTGAGTAGAGGCGTCCTCTTGGCGGACGTGGACGTGGTGCTGGGGGCCGCCGCTCGTCCACCAGGTTTAGGGCCGCTAGGACGGGCATGACGGCCACCGCGATTGTCCGAGATCGTTAATGCGCTAAAGGCCTGATGAAGGTTCCACGCTGGAGTCGCCAGTGCTTGTCGAATGGTGGCTCGACTACGCTGCTCAGCCGGGGACGCGGATCGGAGGCGGTAGCCAAGTTGGCACTGTTCGCTCTGAGCCGGTCGGGATGCTCCAACCTCGAAACCAGGGACCCTTATCAGCACGCGACTTGGCAGTACGACCTTCGTGCGTCCGCTGACAGATAATGGCCTATGCATCGCCGCCCATAGCAGGTCGGCGCTGAGGGAGATCGACGCCTGGATTATGCGAACGAACGTCGATTTGCTCGGCAGGCATCGTAACCGGTCGATCTCGATGACACGCTATGCCGCCATCGACCGGATGGCGGCCTGCTCCACCTGAAGGGGGCGCGTCAGCGCAACGCAGTACGACAAGAGGAACCCTGCCGTCGCCCTGGAGATGATTGACGTCCAGCTGAATTGACCCGGCGCCGATTGTGGCCCATATACTGCCGCCTTGCCTCATGAAGCATGCCGAACCCGAGAGCGTCAACCTAGCCGATGAGCGGGCAGCAGCGGCGATGGCTGAATGCGACGAGGACAAGTCAACGGGGCGGCCATGTCATAGCGCCTGCATTGGCGAACCGCTCGCCGTCTCCAAACAGGGACTGGCGTGTCGTTCGGCGGCTTGTGCCGCCATGGACGTCGGCCCGTGATTGGCGAACGACCCCCTCGTTCCAGGCGTTTACGATGCCGTCGAACGTGAACTCGTATTCGCTTGGAGTGGGCACGTCCTCGTGCGGCAGTACACACCGCACACGTATGCCATGGGGTATGGTATATCGTACTTGTGCATGGACGCTATGCGAGCGCGACGGCGCCCAGTATCTACCTTACAACATGCGCTCGTACAGCATGTGTCGGGGAGGTCGACATCTCTGTGATTGCCCCTAGGGACAACGCAGCATAGTGTATGTGTCAGAGGGGTCAGTACGTCCGGCGCCTCAGCATAGGCGATGCGATCGTCTCTGATGGTGATGTTGTCACGCTCGGTGACGAGGCACGACGACGACGACGATGATGTTGCCAGAAGCCGAGAAGTTTGGCGGCCCATGGGGGCTGGCGCGACGGCAGCAGCAGGCGCATGGCCTCCCGGTTCCGGGCTTGCGTCGCCATGTCCCCCGGGCGGTTCCCGTCGACGTCCCGGACGCGACGGTCAGCGCCCGACTCCAGCAACGCCTTCATGGCGTCATACGACCCGGCGAACGTGGCGTCGTGCAGGGGCGTGTGACCGAATACGGTGACGGCGTTGACGTTGGCGCCGTTGCCAATCAGATGTTCAACGACGTCCACGTGATTCCTCGCCGATGCGACGTGCAGGGCGGTGCGACCCTGGTCGTCCCGGGCGTTAACGCGGCAGACGCCGACCTTGACGAGATCGTCGATCAGGTGCGCGTGGCCCTCCCGGGCAGCGATGTGCAACAGGGGATCCTCTGCGGAATCCACCACGTTCATCGGCAGACCGCCTGCCAGATCCGACGACAGCAGCAGGCGGATCAGTTCGTCCCGGTGGCCCGCCCGGCAGGCCGCGACCAGATTGACGCACCGTCGCTGACCGGCGCCGACGTCGACCGCCTCGCCAGGCCCTACAACGGTCCGCAGGCTCAACGGCAACGACTGACTGCCGCCACACACCATGGTCGGCATCACGAGGCCGACCGCGATCAGCGCGCCCATCAGCACCACCATGCCTGCTATACCAGCGGCCCACGGCCACGTCGGGTCGGACATGGGGACGCAACAGGCCGACCCGACGCAACGGCCATTTCGTGTCGGCTCGTGACGAACCCAATGCATCGGGCAGTCTTCGTTCATCATCGGTCGTACTGGTCGCGCAGGGCGCTGGCCCGCCAGCCCGTTTCGAACTTGAACTCGAGGCTGGGCACGAACTTGAGCGGGCAGCCTCTGGCGACGGCGTGGCGCAGGGCGCCCTGGATACGATCGAGGCGGTGCTGGACGCGGCCCCGGTCGCGATCGTCGGCCGTCCAATACACGTGCGCGATACGAAGGTCATTCGTCATCGACACGCCGATCACGTCGAGGTGCTCGCCGAGGACGGCGTCGTCGACGACGACCTCGTCCAGCGTGTTCATGATCGCCTGCGAGACCCGGCACAGGCGGCGTTGACTTTGTGGCGTCTTCTCGAACAACGACGACGACGAGTGCGAGGACGCGCCCAGCTTGTCGCGGGGGACGATGACGCGCCCGTCGGGCATCTGGACGGCGTTCCGCTCCATGTACCGGTGCGTCTTGTTCTGGTACCGGGCGCGTTGGCGCAGGCCCTGATCCCGCTCGTCGTCGTCGAATAGGCGATCGAAGCGGCGGCGCTCGCAACGGGTTACTCGCTCGCCGTCCTGCACCGCCTGCTTATGGGCTTCGGCATCGGCGGTCGTCGCCTTGTCCAGCTCTGAAATCATCTTCTTGAACTCGTCGACGTTCGGCGGTGCGTCGCGTTCCGGACGGTCGCGCGGCGTCGGTGCCCGTATCTGCGACAGCATCTCCTTCAGCTCGTCCATGCCGGGCAGCGCGCCGCCATGGTCGGCATTGCCCGACGGTGACCGCAGCACGCCCATCCAGCGGCGACAGACCCGCCGTATCGCCATCGCGACACGCCGACCGCGATGGACACTCCGTGGCTCTGCCCACTGCGATGTGCAGCTCCCAAGTGGCGCGACACGTCACGCGTGCGCGCCACCCGTGTGTCGTCTCCGCAATCTCCTCTGAGTGCATTCAATCGGGTACAGATTCTCTATCGTTATCTTTAAATTTGCGGATAAACATCTGGATATGGATCACCGGTGGAGATGCTCTTAGGCACAGTATCGTCCAGTACTTCGCCTATCATTACTCGAACAGTGTGGTGTCAACGATTCGCGTCGCACTGTCCCAGGCCTGACACGCGAAAGCGCTGGACGACACTGTATTATGATTGGATCAGTGTGCACTTGGTGCTGTTTGCGAGCAACGACACCTTCGAGTAAGTCCTACATGCTCGGCTCATGCCGGCACACTACTCCTTGGTACATTGTTCGTGCTGGAACATCACGTGCAGAGAAACAGTTCATGCGTTGGGTCATCCTGTTCGTGCTGGAACAACTGGGACTACGTTCGTACTGGAACCACAACTCGACAATCGATGCGAACGATCCCCCCTTTCCAGGCGTATACGATGCCGTCGAACGTGAACTCGTACTTTGTGGCGAACAATCGCTTGGAGACGACGGGCGTCTGACTCGACGGGTAATGGGTGTATCGGATCTTGCCGTTTGGACCGGTCGCCTTCATGTCCATGATGCGAGTGGAGTTGTCCACTGACGTGAACATTATCACGTTCCAGGACCAGACAGCCGTACGTTGGGAATTCAATGAAGCACAAGGGCGTTGGCTTGTCCTCGTACGTGAATGTGCAAGTTGATCGGGCCGTCCGCGCCCACTGGTACCATCACTGGCGCCGTCGACGCCACAACCTGCGATTCGCGTAGCGCGCGCGAGTGTATACGCGTCCATATACGAAGTTGCTGCCGGGTTGCACATCGACGTCGGCGTGACATGCGCTCGACGTGCACCGCTGCGCTTGCAATGACGCTACGGTAGTCTCGACAGCGACGAACGGCTTCATCTGAGGGCGGCCCTTAAATGCGGCACAAGCTCGCTGCTGCGGATCGCTGCTGGCAGAGCAGCGCTGCGCTGCAAGGCTGCGGCCCGCTGACCTTGCAGACCCGGACCAAAAAATCCGACCTGCCTTGACACTGACACGTCACACAAAACTCCGACCTGCGGATCGCGCTGATCTGACGCGGTGTCCGGCGAATCATCGTTGCCGTTTCCGTCATTCGTTGGTGGCCGGCCGATTGCTGCAATCGTGGAATGGCGGTGATGCGGGCGCTCCTGTCGTTGGCGGCGATCGTCATCCTGTGCCTTTGCGTGGTATCCGCCGGGGCGGAACTTCAACGGGATCGCAGCAACTCTCACGATCCGGATGACATGCCGATCAGGCCGCCGGTGTTGCGCCGACAGAACGCGTTCATCGGCGAGCTGCCAAGGCAATGGAGCGATGTCGATGGGAACCCTGCGGGCCGCCCGGCGTATGCCCGCGGTTGGGTACCGCAGCTGCGCCGACAGAACGCGTTCATCGGCGTCAGACCCGCAGACCGACGCTATTCGCGACAACCCCGTTTGGACGATCCGATCGAGGAGGGCTCTGAGTTGCCGGTCACCGATACTGAAGAGGCCGGCAGCCCCAGCCAGACACAACCCATAAACTAGCAGGCGGCAACCGCACCCGGTACCGTTCGACCGGCCCTCGTTATTCGGTTACGACGGCGAAGAGGCCGACTCGGGTAGCGTTGAACAGGAAGCGCTGGCCAGGAGCCGCCGAGGGCAACCGGTGGCGTAATAGTCCACCAAGGTCGCGGCAGGCGGTGTGACGTCAGAGTCGCTGGCGATGAACCGGTGCCGCGCTGAACCCTTGTCGCTGACCGGGCGCTGCGACACGAAGCAGGCCGTCCCGATCGCGTCGTCCACTGCCGACCATCGCCAACGTCGCGTACTCGGTGATATCTCGCCCGTCCCATCCTGGAGCAAGTTCGCCGGTCTTCGTGCTGAGGTGCGCCTGGCAACCGCCGTTGGCCGCATCGCATCTGACGTTCGACGACCTACGTAGATGAAACGCGTCAGGGAGAAGATCATCGACATCAAGGCGCACCTGGACACGCTGGAGACGATGGCGGTCCGCCTGAGCCAGCGCGTAGACGAATGCGATGTCGTCGCCGATGGTGCTGAGCAGTCCTCAAGCAGTACGGCGACAAAGCGCAGGAACCGCTTGTTGTTCACGGATGAGATCGACCCGTGCATCGTCGAGAGCCCGCCGTTGCAAGCCGCGTCAGGACAGGGACCCGTACCACGACGCTGACCAGCAACGACGAGATCCACATCGATGAGCTACTATTTAAAATACAAGACAGCAGTGTATTCGCGTTCAACACCGTTCCCTGTTCGGACGAGGTCAACCCGTTCGTCGTAGACAGGTAGGGCAGGGGGAGCCCGTGGCGCGACGTTGGACGAATTCGTACGTCTCATCGGCCAGCGCCGGCGAACGATTCCTGGAATCGCATCCACGTGTATCTCGAATCGTACTGCATGTCGTACCTGCAATGAAGACTGGAATTATTATTCCGACCCATTGGACCACGTCGTGGTAGTAGTGGCGAACGAACCAGAAGTTAACGGCAATGCATCTGCCTTCTGCATCAGGAGTCTGGCCGACGCGATGGTACCACAGCGATGGCAGGTACAGGACATCGCCGGCTTCGACAGCAACCTAACCCGGTCCTGACTCAGTGGACGCCGGTTACCTAACGTCAGGCGAGACATTCGACCTCAATCGGCGATGCGTGCTCGTATAGCGGGAACTCGTCCAGCGACACGTCTGGCGGATCCACCGACACCCAGACGACGTTCTCCCCACAGTCCTCGATTCGAAATTCCCCTGTCCAGCAACTGTCGGTTGCACTTTGCACAGCACGTCCAGTGAGGCCGACCTGACGAATCTCGAGCATATTGGCCCCTGGCATATTGTCTTTGGTACAGGAACGGCAGGTCGGTGGGAGGGAACAGGGTCACGTGTTTGACGCCAGCAACCACACAGAGAAGGTTCTCGTATGCATCCGAGTGAACGGCACTGTAGGCGCGGCTGTCTCCGATCCAAACGTTTGCAGCGTCCAGATGTGTAAACAGGTCTCTGCCGATGCCCAACTCTGGCACATCGTCGCACAGCCGCCCAAATTCCTCGTGCAGGCTGTCGCACTGCTTCTGTGCCACAGCACGGTCAACCCTAATGCCGTTGGATGAACATCTGTTGCCATACCTGAATATATGGAATGGCATTCGAGCCAGGATCCGTCAGCACGTGAAAGAACCGTTCCAGTGACATCTGCTCCTCGTATGGCGATACGTAGCGTCCGTCGACCAGACAATCACCACGACCGTCAGGTGTCAACGCGACAGAAACAGGCGACATCGCCATGCGCTCGACGAGGAAGGCATTCGTCCACTTCCGAATCGCTGGCCAGTGACGGCACCCGCCTGATGGAAGCGTTAGCAGAAGTCAAACGTATGCAACCACTACATGGTGGTCACCCCGGATCAGTGCAGGAGTATTAGGGCCGACATACCGGCGGTGGAACTCGAGCGGCGTCACCTCGGACGCGTCAACGGCCGGGACTCGCCGAGGCACCCACAAATCTGAACGTACCGTCAGCGCAGTGAGCGATCGTCGCCCGTGTACTCACACACACCTCGAGCCTCTTGCGCCATTGCAACCCAGGCCGCTTCCAGCTGGCTGGCGACGCGTGCCGATACCTTGGCCAGCGTCGGCATTGCACGTCGCCAGCGCTAGAACGGGATGTGCGCGAGCCAAGTGTGGCGTCGTGCCTGGAGACCTGTGAGCGTGCCCCAACTGCGATCGCGTCGTGAGACACGCTGGTGGACCTTGTCGTGGGTGGCACACACACGCGTATCGTGTCGGATAGCAACGGCGAAATAGGTTATCAGTGTAGATAGCGATGGTGCTGCCCCTGTTAATGCAACCGCTGCTGCATCAACCGGACGCGTTTCAGCTCGGAACGGAACCGAGAGACGGTGCGCCGGGCCCAGGCCTCCAGGTTCCTGCCAAAGACGGGCCACAGCTTGGACGGCGGCGCGCCCGTCGACGCGAACGTCGTCCAGTCGGTGGACTTCACCTCGAGCCACAGGCTCTCGAATTCGACCAGGCGCTGAACGGCCTCGGACGTGATCCGGTCGATGCTGGTGCGGAACTCGTTCTGGGTCGCCGGGTCCAGGCTGGGCGCCGCCTCCATCGTCAGTATCAAACCTTGAAGCTGGGGCAGGAATTGCATCAGGTGATCCGACGCCGACGAAAGCCGATCATACAGACTGCCGGAAGACAGCTGACGATCAGACCACGAAGCAACGCGAACCAGTTCGGGCAACCGACGTACATGATGATCCGAGTACGGGTCGGGTCCAGCCGCAGGCGCTTCTCGAATTGCCACGCGTTGATCATGCGAGCACAATCGCTACAGAACAGATGGTTCTGGATGGACGCTACACGATCACGTTCTCAATGCCAGCGAGGCGGAAGCACATGACATGCATTACAGGGCAGATCGCAGACGGCCGCGACGTCGCCTATCGGGAACGACACGCACGACTGGCATTTGTCTTGGCCACATCTGCCAACGTCGATCAACAACGTGGACGATCAAGGGCGTCATGGCGTGTACGCAGGGCATAACTTGGGGGCACCGTCGCCGCGTGCACTGGTGTACGCCCGGCCGCAGGTCGTGCACGAGCGGCCCATGGCGGCCGGCGCTCGCATCGACGCCTCGGTCATGCTGTTGAACGCACGAACGAACGGGTCGTGCGCAGGCGACGACACCGGGGACATCTACAGCATCGTCGAGTCACTGGAAGACACCTGATGGAGGCGCGCGACCCCACAATGAGCTGTTTCAGCAGTTGCAGCCGTTGGCTGCTGTCGAACGTGTCCTGGCGGTACCGTTGCCGTCGGGCCTCCAGGAACGCGCTGGTCAGGTCGGTGCACGTCGCGCGTCGACAGGCAACGCCGGCGTCGTCAGCGGGCGCCGGCGTCGGCGTCGACGACCCAACGACGCCGACGGTATTGCCCATGGCGGCGGCGCCCACGACCAATTATTGTCCGTAAGGTGGTCAGGGTGCCAACGTAACGAACGGGACGGCCGACGCCGATCCCTCGACGGCGCTCTACGCGCGCTCCGCCTTCCTTCTTTGCCTCTGACAACCGTCGTAGAAATTTGGGATCACGCGCCGTCGACTGTAAGGACGGCCGCCTTTCAAGTTTTCTTCGAGGGCCCCACATCATAACGAGACTGGACGGGCTTGTGTGTCCCACAACTGGAAATTTGGGCCGTCCTTACAGTCGCCGGCGCGTGATCTCAAATCTCCAGTTGTGGGACACACATTCCCGCCCTGTGGTGGCTTCATTTCGAAAGTCGACGTCCGTTGCCGTAAACGTTGTGTCTTCGTGCCTGGTGGAAGTCTGGGTAAGAGACAATCTTCGCGTGCACACTGCACAGCGTTTCCTATCCAGAGTTAGAATACCTGGACAGCGTACCTCGGATAGGAGTACGCGACCCTGAGCCGCAAAGGCATTGGATCATATCATGGGCAGGCGAACAAATTCGAGAGAATCCGACGGGTGTCAGACTCAGGGAAACCGATGGCGTCAATCACCTGGGAGAAATGTGGTACCGATAGTCGTCCGACAGGAACGAGGCGCGGGCAAATCCGAATCCTGACAGGGGAACGAGAGCTGGACACCAGGGGTACCAAAGTACGCAGGACCCGCTGTACTTGAGCGAGTCAAGCGGGGCAGTCGCTGCATGACTTGGCCCGAACGATCCCTTCGCAATAGCACGACAGGTCTCTCGCACCAGACCCAGGCCGCCAGGGCAGCAGTGATGGAAGGCACAAACATGAAAGAATTTGCCGGCCTTGGCAACGCCTGCCTGAGTACATACGCTTCTGCGTCAGATATATCCAACGGAGACAGGCATGGCACTTCTCACCCCGTACGACACCAATAACCCCTGCTTCGCACAGATACGATGGTGACCATGGAGACATCGAGATGGAAACGATGCCGGCCAAGCGATCAGCAGGACGAACCAGATAGAGCAACACCGTCGTCGACGTTCGCGAACTGGGCGTTGCCATGGGGAACGAACACCTTGTGCCACCATTTCGTGGTCAAGATCGCACCTCCGGCGAATGCGCCTTCCTCATATCGACGCTTCGTACGTTCATGCCATGCACGTAGGGTAAGCTCGAACGCAACCTGATTCCGTGGTGGCGGGCCTCCGCCCTCCGGGCAACCTGTGAACGCAGGTTCCTCCGAATCGCCGTGACGATCATCTCTTTGCACTGACCGATTGTAATCAGAGCCGTGACATCGACTCGCGTTCGTGGCCGAGTTGGTCCAAGGCGCTAGATTCAGGTTCTAGTCTTCTTCGGGGGGCGCAGGTTCGAATCCTGCCGAACGCATTTTGCCGATGGATGGCTGGAAAGCCCATTTTTTGTTTCGATTGCGGGGCCGGTTGGGCCGATCCCCTGATCCAGTTCTGATACGTAAATCGACCCGGCACGGGATGGCGCGCGGGATATCTACGGGATACCCAGTAAATTCGGTTTATCCTGGCACTGGATGCTGTGACCAGCCCGTCGTTATGTGTAACAGCGGTGCCTGAGCACAGCTGTATGGGCAGCGCGACCTTGTGGTTCCCAACGACGATTTTTCTGGGTGTCGGGATGGGTTCCATTGTAACGCGACGGGGACACTGCCACAGTGGCTGGGGCCATCGTCCAGACGGGGACCGGGCTGGGACAGGCTGAGGGGGGCTCTCAACAAAGCATTCGATGGTATACTAACGAGAGGTTGTTGTGTCCATCAGCAACAATGAATGGAAAGCGTGCTGCCCCAGAACCATCGCCGATGATTTCATGGGCTGAGGACGGCAAGATGGTCCTGAATCCCAACGCGCGGTTGCCACCATCGCGGTCCAAACATCCGACCCGCCCAATCCTGCAGGCGGCCAGCGCGTTCGCCGCCGACTTCCTGTCGGGAGGGCACCACGCGACCCGGGCCCCGTCGCCATACATCCGACGCCTGTCGTCGTGGACCTCGGCTGTATTGTGGGCCGCGATGGTGGCAACGGCGCGTTGGGATTCAGGACCATCTTGCCGTCCTCAGCCCATGAAATCATCGGCAATGGTTCTGGGGCAGCACGCGTTCCATTCATCGTTGCTGATGGACACATCCGTGCCGTTCCGTCCCGTGCCATATCCCGTACGTTCTTATAATGAGCCAGAGTACCTACCGCTCTCAAGGGTTTACCGCAGCTGCGAGTTATGATATACCTACAGGTCATCAACATGGCAAAGGCATGACGCCAGCACCTTCAACAACCTGTCGAGTTCGAAGGACACCGCCGATGCTGCAGTGCTGACGAGTCAGATGTTGCTGCTGGCCTGAGCGCCTTCTTCGAGATTTACGTACAGGGTTGCAAGCTCCACCTCCTTGTGCAGCGAGGAACTGTGGTTCATCATGGCCATCACGCATATGCGGCAGGTCGACGTTCGGCGTGGCCCCTAGAGCCTACATACACAACCCAGTTTGTGAAGGCTTGTTGTCGTTCTGACGTCTCCGTACCTCTAACAGGTGGGCACAACCGTTCTGCAATATAGGCAGCAATCTGGATGACTATTAACATCTCTGCTGGACCGGTTTACTCATACATATTCTATGTTCGCCATATGACATCAACTTCATCTGCCACAGGGATTAGGCGGGGGATCCTGTGATGGAGGACGCGCGAGTACCTGTTCGAAAGCGCTGCGTCGTCGTCGTCTCGTCCAACGGCGTGCTCAACCCGGCTCGGTACATCAGGCAACCGGCATGCGCAATCATGGCGCCGTTATCGATGGCGTACCTGTTCGCAGACGCCGCACTCAGGACAACGCTGCTAGTACGACACATGTGCTGCATGCAATACACGCCCACCTGTCATCAATGGTGCAGACCGTAGCACCCCGTTGCTTGCACATATCGCCCATCATCTGCTGCAGCCGCTGGTTGCACCCAACGCCGCCGACGATCAGGACGCTGTCGTGCCCGCAATGCGCCATTGCCCGTTCGGTAACTTCGACCAGCATCGCGAAGATCGTCTCCTGCAGCGAGTAGCACAAATCGGCTTTCGTGCACTCGCCAGCCTTCAGCATCGTCTTCGCCGTGCCCTACACAGCGAACGGTCGTAAGCCGCCAGAATGCCGATCCAGTAAACTCTGCAGGACGCAGACCTGAATAAACGTGAGCAGGCCGGCGAAGCTGACGTCCATGCCCTTCACAATGTAGGGCAATTCAATGAGTTTGGCGCCGCCTTGGCGCGCCAGCAACTCGATATTGTACCCGGGCGAAGGATCATTCGAGAGGCCAATTTCGCGCGCGAATCGATCCAAGCAATTGCCGACGGCGATGTCGATGGTTTCGCCAAAGATCCGGTACCGTCCAGCCGAGTACGATATGATCTGGGTGTTCCCGCCTGACACATAGAGCACGGCCGGGTTATCGGCACCAGTTACACATCGCCCCATCTCGATGTGCCCAATGCAGTGGTTCACCGCAATGATCGGCTTCTTCCAGATCTGGGACAAAACGCGTACGACAACCGCAACGGCCTGCAAGGGCGCTCCCATGCCTGGGCCTTTTGTGTACGCTAACAGGTCAATCTGGTCGGGCCGCAGGCCGGCCTGTTCCAGCGCCTGCTTCACCAGTGGTATCGCCCATTGCTGATGGTGTTGAGCGGTCTCCCGAGGCAGGAACCCTGTACCGGGCGGCGTTATGAACGTGTGACGCACGTTGGCATAGATCTTGCCGTGTTCGTCTACAATGCCGACACCGAGCTTGTTTGCCGACCCTTCCAGGCCGATGACATACATGACGAGGACGGCAAGTCCGCGACGGACTCCGTCACGGTCTTCGCCAATCCCCACTTAACGACGCCACCGTGATAGGTACCTACCGGCCACGATGCTCTGCCACGGTCGCAGAACGTTCGCATTGGAACGGTCGTACACACGTACCGTCCTGTCCGTGCCGTAGCAGTTCATTGTCAGTGGTGTGAGCACCTCCTGTGCGGCATCCTCTGGCCTCCGTCTCCAGAACGTCGTTGTAGCCAATGATCATGGCCATGAGGTGTCCTTGTTCGCAGATACGTATCACATGTCAATGCAAGTTACGGCGAATGTTCAAGGTCTGATGTCGTCCTTGAAACCGCGTCCGGCCAGTTCCCGCGGATGAAGAAGAGTCATGAGGCGCCGGCGATAGCCTTGCTGATGATGTGTACCCGCGCGACATGGCTCGCCCCGAAGCATTGGTGCCCCGTCGTTCCCACAGGCCGCATGCCATTGAATAATGTCCTTCATGCCGACAGGTCATATTCTCTAGTTGTGCAAGACTTCGTTGATTTTCGCGGAGTTCCGCGTGCAACCGCATCCCCTGTCTTCGGTGATAGCTTCGTCGACAATAATAGATCGTGTGGACGGCTATAATCGGTTGCGGACGGCGGACTGCGCCACGGCCGGGTGCAGCTCTTGCGTGCGTGGTTCGTGCGGGGCACCGCACTCGACCGCCCGAATCGGAACGTCGATGTCGAATGCCGTCAGGGACAGCCGGGAGGAGGATGAGGTGGAAATAGTGGAGGAGGAGGCGGCATTGTCCGCCTCCATGCCGGTGACGCTGGCCAATTACCAGACCGTGGAAGGGCCGCCCGCCAGCGACAATTACCTGCACAGCGTCTGGAACGTGCGCCCGTCGCATCAGACCATTGAGCTGGGCGCCATGCGCACCCGCGGCGATACGGATTCGCTACACGCCAGTCAAGAGTTACTCGCTAAGCAGAAGTCGCAGCGACGATTCGGCACTATTGATGGCGTTGTTGTAAGCTGGCGCACGAACAACGGACTGGTGCCCCTAGCTTGCTGATCGATGGCGTCTGGCTTCCTAGGTGCATTGCCTGCTGACTATATGGGGTGTCATGCTGTTCGTCCGCATGGGATGGATTGTCGCCAATGCAGGTGTGTCGGGGTCGCTGATCATCGTTGGCGTCGCCTTCGTGACGACGCTCATCACGGCGCTCTCATTAAGTGCCATCTGTACCAACGGCGACATTGGTAATCCGGCTGTCTGTAAAGCGCACGCTGCCATTGTCACTGACGACATGCGGGGCAGGCGCCGGTGGTACATATACGCTGGTCGCCAGGACGCTCGGGCCGGCATGGGGCGCGTCGATCGGCATCGTGTTTTCGTTCGCGAACTCGGTTAGCGTCGCGCTGTACTCTGTCGGATGTAAGGCCGCCATGAGCTGGCTATGGGACGTCTGGCGCGTCTAACGTCGCGTCGTCCAGGTGCCGAGACGCTCCAGCGCCTTCTCCACGACGTGGGCGTCCGTCTCCCGGTCGACGACCTGAGTCAGATTCGCATGCTGGGCGCGATTGTGCTCTGCACGGTCCTGCTCCTGTGCATGTTCGGCGTCGACTACATGGTCAAGTTCGACATCTGGCTTCTGGTCATCATCGTCGTCACGCTCGTGTTCTTCGTGATCGGCACGTTCACGACGGCGCCGAACCCGGCCATTGCCTTCACCGGGTACTCGGCCAAGACGTTCTCCAAGAACTGGCACGCGCAGTACGAATCCGGCGAATCGTTGCTGACCGTATTCTCCGTCTTCTTCCCGGCGATGGTCGGTCCAGTGCGCATTGTCGGCCCCCCGTCGAATGTGTGTGCCTGACAGCGTCTCCCCAGACCGGCATGATGGCCGGCGCGTCAATGTCGGGCGACCTGAAGAACCCGCAGGTCAACATCCCGCATGGGACGCTCTGGTCGATAACGATGAGCACGGTCGTCTACGCCGCCGTCATCTGTATCCTGGGCGCCACCGTCGAACGGCTTGCGCCCGACGACACGCGCGGCCTGTACCATAACTTTTACGTCATGGTGGACGTGGCGCCCTGGAAGTGGCTCGTGTTCTTCGGCATCCTGTGCTCGACGTTCTCCAGCGCCGTCGCGTCGATCATCGTGGCGCCGCGTATCCTGAAGGCCGTCTGCGACGACGGCCTGTTCCCGTACCTGTCGTACTTTGCGCGAGGGCGCGCCTCCGACAACGAGCCGATTCGCGGCTACCTGCTGTCGTTCATCGTCGCCCTGTTCTTCATCATGATCGGCGAGATCAACCTGTTGGTGGGTGCCGCGTCCTCGTTTCTGCCGCTGGCGACCGGGGTCCCTGACCCGACGGTGTCGCATAGGCGCCGTGGATCACGAACTTCTTCCTGGCCAACCGCACGCTCGTCAACGTTGCCGTCTTCGTGGCCAGCAAGAGCCACTCGCCGGGGTGGCGCCCCTCGTGGCGCTACTACCACCCGCTGCTGTCGCTGGCCGGCGCCGTGTCCTGCGTCGTGCTGATGTTCGCGCTGTGCTGGAAGTCGGCGCTGGCGATCACGCTCGTCTGCATGGTCATCTTCCGGATCGTGTCGCACCGGGCGCCCAAGGTCGGCTGGGGCGACTACCGGCACTCGCGCCTGTACCTGTCGACGACGAAGGGCATCCTGGACCTGCAGAACGCGCCGTCGTACGCCAAGAACTTCCGCCCGTCGTTCCTCATCGTCACCGACTCGTCGTCGTCGTCGTCATCCGCCGACGCGCTCCTGCACTTTGCGGATCTGATGCGCGCCGGCCGCGGTCTCGTCTTCGTCGGCGAAGTCGTCCAGGTCGGCAAGCCGCTCTCTGTGTGTGTGCGTCGGCAATCGTCTGACATCGGACGGTGATGGCGCCAGGGCGCGTTCGAAGATTACGTGTCCGGAGCCAGCCGTGACGGTTCGCTTCGGATGATGCTGGCGGGCGGCACCGGGAACGTGGCGACGCCCGCGCCACCTGCGCCGCACCACCATCCTCGTGCACTGATCGTCCTGGAGCCGCCGTCCGAGTCGTCGTCGACGTCCATGGAGGGCGTCACCGTGTGCCAGCAGGCGGCGCGGCGCCCGCTCAACGCCTGCGTCGACCGGATCGTCGCGCCCGACTACCTGTCCGGGTTCCGCACCCTGTTGCAAACGTCGGGCGTCGGGTCGATCCGCCCGAACGTCCTCCTGATGCAGGGCGGCCCCGGCCTCGTGTCGCGTTGCCCGGAGGCGTCCCCCGCCCTGGTCGATCAGGTCTGGAGCGCCCTGCGTATGAAGTACTGCGTCTGCCTGCTCCGAGGCGCCGTCCCGAGCCAGCCTCGCGCGAACGCGACCATCGACGTGTAACCGATCACGTTTGCCCTGCAGGCGCGCGCCGCGCCGCATGCTGATGCTGGGGGATGTGTGTGCGACAGGTACTGGCTGGTGGATACGGGCGGCCTGACCCTGCTCCTGCCCTACCTGCTGATGCGGCACCCTCGGTGGGCCTCGTCCGGCTGCTCCCTGCGCCTGTTCCTGCACGGGTCGCGATTCCGCTGCCACGACGCCGACATGGTGCGCCTGGTGAAACAGTTCCGCATCGACGTGAAGGCCGTCCACCACATCGACCTGGACGAGCCGCCGCCGGACGCGTCCTGGGACGCCTTCCCGGGCATCGCTGACCTGCAGCACCGCGTCAAGATGGCCCGGTACCTGCGCCTGGGCGAGTGCATTCGCAGCGAGTCGGCCGACGCCGCCGTCGTGTTCGTCACGCTGCCGTACCCGCGCCGCCTGCTGTTCACCGAGCAACAGATCGCGCAGTGGCTCGATGCGATCGTGGCGGGCGTGCCGGCGCCCGTCGTCTTCGTGCGAGGCAACCAGGAGAACGTGCTGACCCTAAGAGCGTAAACGATATGCCCGAACCCGTCTATATAAGAACGAGCCATAAGTCCTGTCCGCCGCCCCTCGGCTCACTTCTTGGCGGAGATGTGCATCTGGAGGCGTTTCTGGGACGATGCCAGCAGGCAGGTGGAGGCGGTCTTGCCCTGGACCCAGTCGTTGGCCAGGAACGCCTCCAGGCTCATCCGCTTGTTCGGGTCGTTCTGCAGCAGCTGCACGATCGTCTCCTTGGCTGGGACAGCACACGCTGCTGTCAGCCTCGCCGGCCAGACGGAACGCTGCCGACGAACGTACCTTCCTTCGAGATTGTCCTCCACTCGGGCTGCTGGAAGTCGTACTTGCCCTTGCAAATGTTGTCGATCAGGACCGGCTCGGGCGTGTCGCCGTACACGTCGAACGCTGCACGAAGGCGCAACGGTGTCAGCCAAGGGCGTCGACGAGCAGCACCCGCGCGCCCTACGATGGTATCCGGCGAGCATGATGAACATGAGGACGCCGAGCGCCCAGTTGTCGACCTTCTCCGTGTACGGGCGGCGGCTGAACACCTCCGGGGCGCAGTACGCCCACGTGCCGATCACCGTGCTCATCATGCCCTGCGGGCTGTTCACGAACTTGGACAGGCCAAAGTCGACGACCTTGAGCGGCGAGTCCGGGTCCTTGGCCATCAGCAGCAGGTTCTCTGGTTTCAGGTCCCTGCGGGGCGAGTCTCAGTCGCCGAGGGACGCACCCCTCCCGCACCCGCCCGCACCGACCTGTGTGCAATCTTGTTCCGGTGCATGTGCTGGATGGCGGACGCCAGCTGTCGGAGCAGGTGGGAGGCGGTCGCCTCCGAATAGCTGCCCTGGTTGACGATCCGGGTGAACAGGTCGCCGCCCTTGCAGTACTCCATGACGATGTAGTAGGCGCCGCTGGGGTCCTCGAAGAAGTCGTGCAGCTGGACGACGTTCGGGTGGGCGCCGACCGTCCTCAGCTGGCGGACCTCGTCGTGGACGGTGGCCGCGTTCTTCAGCGCCGACTTGGACAGCATCTTCAGGGCCCACTCCTGCCCGGTCGACTTCTCCCTGCAGACGTACACGACGCCGAAGCACCCGCGCCCGAGCTCCCGCCCGATCTCGTACCGCTCGTCGACGCGGCGCCTCTCCAGCGTCAGCGCCGGCGGCGGCGTCGATCGCGTCGTCAGCAGCACGCTGGCGCCATCGGGAACGGCGGCGACGGCCGGCGACGCGTGCGCGTCGATGCGGATGTCCATGACGGAGATGGGCGTCGCCGTCCCCGCCTTCGTCAGCGGCCCCGCCTCGGCGCCGTCGCCCTTCGCCTTCACAGCGTCGCGGGCGCCATCGACCTTGCCCTCGTGGGGCGCGTTCGCCGATGACGGGGAGACGGGTCCCCCGGCCGCCGGCGCCGGCTTGACGCCAGGTGCCGCACGCGGGTGCTCGTCGCTCCTGTTCGTGGCGGCGACCGCCGGGGCGTCGTCCGCCGCCGCCGGTTGCTTGCTGTTGCAGATCCCCATGCGGTCAGCGTGTCAGCAGGCCAGCAACGGTCGAAGGGCACGCGCGCGCCGATTGTGTCGTGTGGCGTTGGCGAATCGCAACGGGATACTGGGCGGTGCGGTGGGCGCGTTCGGCACGAGTTGGCCGAACAGCCGAACAACCGGACCAGGGGTGTATTGATCGGAACCCAACGAAGAAGACGAAGGAGGAAGACGTCGGGGGGAGCAAGTCGCTCAGACGGCCGGAAGCTGGACAGTGTAGAACGAAGGCGGCTTGGCACGAGCGTCCCTGCGCCTGATCCAGACCTGCATGGCCAGCACGGTGCCGACGACGCCCAAGACCAGACCGACCGCCGCCCCCACGATCTGTACTGTTGGTCCCGCCAGCGCGCCGCTGACCGGTGAACCGCCAGACTGGACGCGTACATGCTCGCCGTTCGTCGTCGCGACCCGACGACCCCAGGACGACGTCTTCGATGGGGGCTGGCGGAGAGGCGTTGGCGACGGCGATATCTGGGCATGGGCGCTGGTTCGGTACCCGTTGCTGTCGTACGTCTGGCAGCCTTTCCACTCGGTGCCCAGGTCGCAGGTCTTGACGATGCCCTCGAAATCCTGCGCGTTTGTCGCGGCACAGGAGGAGGTGGCAGACTTGATGACAGGACACCCACCCGACCCTGCGGTGGTGTACTCGGCGGCGAACACGGGCTTGCCCGCCTGGATGAACGGGGCATACTCAGCACAGTCGCCCGAGAATTCGGCGCAGGACTCGACGATGGCAAAGTCGAATACGGAGGCCAGGTTGTGGGCCTCGACCAGGTCGCCGCCGTTCTTCAGGCCAATGGCCATGCCCAGGTCGTGCACCGTCGTGGAGATCCAGGTCATGTAGTCGAGGGCGTCGGTAAGCGTCAGATCCGGCTTGGCCGGGGCGAACGTCTTCTCCGTGTACGTGTCCAGGTTGTCGGGCTCGATGCCGTCGCACCCGTACGAGGCCATGCGCTGGAATCGGGCCTTGATCAGCGATCGGGTCACACTGCTGCGGATGTCCAGGAAGTACTCTCCGGGCCAATCGGGATATGCATTGCCAATGATGCTCTTTGGGAACGAGCCGGCGTCGTTCGCCCCCGTATCCAACGATCCCACTGTCGATACCGTGTCAGATGATCGTAGTGAAGGGCACCGCGGACGACGATACCGTTGACGTAGCAGATGACGTATCGATTGTGAGCCTTCAACGCGCTCATCAGCGTGGCAATGTCACTCGCAGAGGTCAGCTGTTCCGGGTCGATGTCCCAAACGGGGACGTTCGGCGTTGCCACATTCGGGATCTTGTTGAACGACAGCACCCACTGAGCGGACACACAGCCTTGTCAGTCCCGACTCGCACGGTGCCGGCATACAGTGCACGTGCCTGCCAGCCCATGCCAATCTGTGGTGGCGTCCAGGTCGCATCGATGAGGGCCGCCCCGTACAGGACGGCTGCCACGAAAGCCAATACACCCTTGATGCCCATGACGAAAGCCAATGAAGAGTCACAAGATTTACCGGACCGGGACGCCGGCTTCGATCGTGCTCCGGTGAATATCTCCACGCGGGACGCCTATTGCAGTATTTCTCATGCGACGGGTGTGCTGAGGAGATACCCGAAGGCCAGATTCGGAGCCATATACCTAGAGATACTTTGCCTGCAGTGAACGCGGACACACACGCGAACACGCGGAAGTTCGGACGCATCTGCGAACCATCCGCCAGGAGCGGTGTACCCAGAACGACTCCACCCTGGGAATTGGCATCGTGAACCCATGCTTTGCAGCAGACTGCGCGGAAGGCTGCCCTCCCCGCACGTGAAGGACCAATCGCTGGTGGCTGTGACGTTTCATATGTACGCATCCGTCTATACGCAGGACGTTTCCAGACAGGGCGTCGTTATATACGACCCGACCGTCGAGATCTGGTCAGGAGCGCAGGGTCAGCCTACATTACACGGCAAGGGAGTCGGATGATTTAAAAGCGAGAGCACAGATCAGCAAATGGGGCCGACGTAAGTATTGGCAGCGGTTTCTATGCACTCAGGGCATCGTTCGTCGAACAGAAAGTATGCGACATCCCAGAACAGCAAGCCTAGCCAGCACGTTTGTCGCCAACTGTTGATCCTCGTCAACTGCTGTAACAACCAGTACCAAGCAGGGCGCCCGCCAATTGGGGATCCGGCTCTGGCCATGCTAGCAACGAGGAACCAGGAACAGGCAATCTATTGTGTTCGACCATGAATGTCCCATCGTTATTATGGCAGTCGGGTGCGCCAGCCTGCTCAGGCCATGCCAGTACGCTGTGGTACGAGCCACGTTCCCGTTTCAATAGGGTGTTGCCTGGGCGATATCCAATGATACCTATTACTGCTTGCCGCGTCATTCCATACAGGCTTTGAAGCTCAGCTCACGCGAAACAGTCGTCCGAGCATTATCGCGCTGTACTCTGCTGGCACGTACGCACTTAACCTGCCTGGCGCGGCCTGCACAGAACACCTGGGCGCAGGAACACTTGAACTGAAACATGCCATCAGGAGTGCAATCGCGTCCGCAGGTAAACTGTTAGCGACGTGCACGATTCCGTTTACAGCGGCCTTCACCGTTTTCGTTACGATGGCGGACACAGCTCACGGCGGGCGCTAAAGGTGGTGGTATTGGACGTCGACTGCCATCCCCCTCTCCCCCAAATCGGTCAGGTATTTCGACCTGCATGCCGAGTGCATCGGGCTAACGTCTACGGGTCTTAATTCGACGTAGTAGTGTGCGCCAGTCTCTCTGGGCGCTGATTCCCAAATGGGGTGCCCTGCGACGCGTTTGGGCGAAACGTGGGCAAATTCCAGGTGCTTGCATCCCAGACTCTACCGTTGGGAAATCCCGCTTGCAGCGCGAGCGTATTGATAGAAAGTAGAGCTGTCGTCCGAGGTAGGACATTCCATCACAGTGTAGCATTGCGGTTTATTCGCAAAGTCCAAAGAAGAAAACGAAAACAGAGGAAGCAGCGGAGGAGATGAGATTCGATATCAGCAAGTGGCGTAGCAACTCAGACGGCCGCGAGCTGAGCCGTGTTGTACAGGGTCTGCTTGGCCCGAGCGTCCCTGCGCCGGATCCAGACCTGAAACGCGAGCATGGTGCCGATGATCCCGATGACGGCACCAACAGCAGCAGTCATGATGGTGGTAGACGATCCCGCCAACGCACCGCTGTTGTTCGAACCGCTGGACAGGGTGGCGGCCTGGTCGCGGCTCGACGTCGCGAAACGGCGGCTCCACGTCGACGACTTGGTTGAAGGACGTCGTACTAGACGAGAAGACATGTTCGGGCGATACGCCGGTGTTGGCGCTGGACCTGGACCCTGTCCTGCAACCGGCGTTGGCGAAGGCGTCGGCCGTGGCGTTGGCGAAGGCGTCGGCCGTGGCGTGGGAGCAGGCGTCGGCCGTGGCGTGGGAGCAGGCGTCGGAGCAGGCGTCGGGCGAGGTGTTGGAGAATCCGTTGGCGTCGGCGTTGGTGAGGGGCGCGGTGCTGGAGAGTTCGTTGGCGCTGGGGTTGGTGAGGGACGCGGTGTTGGAGAGTTGGCCGGTGCAGGCGATGGGGTCGGAGACGGGGACATTTGGGGAGCAGCGGTCGCTCCTGCCCGGTACCCGTTGTCGTCGTACGTCTGGCAGCCTTTCCACTCGGCGCCCAGGTCACAGGTCTTGATGATGCCCTCGAAATTGGCGGCGTTCGTCGCGGCACAAGCACTGTCGGCAGACTTGATGACAGGACACCCACCGTCGCCTTTGGTCGTGTACTCGGCGGCGAACACGGGCTTGCCCGCCTGGATGAACGGGGCATACTCAGCACAGTCGCCGGAGAATTCCGCGCAGGACTCGACGATGGCAAAGTCGAATACGGAGGCCAGGTCGTGGGCCTTGACCAGGTCGCCGCCGTTCTTCAGGCCGATGGCCATGCCCAGGTCGTGCACCGTCGTGGAGATCCAGTTCATGTAGTCGAGGGCGTCGGTAAGCGTCAGATCCGGCTTGTTCGGGGCGAACGTCTTTTCCGTGTACGTGTCCAGGTTGTCGGGCTCGATGCCGTCGCACCCGTACGAGGCCATGCGTTCGAATCGGGCCTTGATCAGCGATCGGGTCACACTGCTGCGGATGTCCAGGAAGTACTCTCCAGGCCAATCGGGATACGCATTGCCAATGATGCTCTTGGGGAACGAACCGGCGTCGTTCGCCCCCGTATCCAACGATCCCACTGTCGAGATCGTGTCAGAATGGACATGTTGAAGGGCAACGGGGGCGGACGACGATACCGTTGACGTAGCAGATGACGTATCGATTGTGATCCTTCAACGCGCCCATCAGCGTGGCAATGTCACTCGCAGAGTTCAGCTGTTCCGGGTCGATGTCCCAAACGGGGACGTTCGGCGTTGCCACATTCGGGACCTTGCTAAATGTCAACACCCACTGAGCGGCCACACCGCCTTGTCAGTCCCGATTCGGACGTTGCCGGCATGCAGTGCACGTGCCTGCCAGCCCATGCCAATCTGTGGTGGCGTCCAGGTCGCATCGATGAGGGCCGCCCCGAACAGAGCGGCTGCCGCGAAAGCCAATGCACCCTTGATGCCCATGACGAACGCCAATGAAGAGTCACACGATTTTACCGGACCGGGACGGGTTCGATCGTGTCCCGGTGAATATCTCCTCGCGGGACGCCTATTGCAGTATTTCTCGTGCGTCGGGTGTGCTGAGGAGATACCCGACGGCCAGATTCGGAGCCATACACCTAGAGATACTTTGCCTGCAGTGAACGTGGATGCACAAGAGCGGCCACGTACGCATCTGCTGGAGGGCGCCATCTGCCTGAACTGATGAATCCACCCTGGGAATGGCATTGTGAAAACCAGCCGCAGCAGACTGGGGGCGGAAGGCAGTCCACCCAGCACCTGAAGGATCAGTCGTTGGTGCCGTGCTATCGTTAGTCGAACAGAAAAAGTATTGGAAATCGCAAGCGAGCGAGTCTAGCCAGCACGGTTGTCGCCAACTGTTATTCCTCGTCAACGTCTCGTACCCGCCAGTTGCAGATCCGCCTCTGGCCATGATTTACCGAAACCGAGTTGACAGTAGCTTGGAAGTGGAAGAGGTCATCTTCTGTCACTACTGTGATCGACCGCTAATGCCCCATCGCTATGAAGACAGTCGGGGTGCGCTAGCCTGCTCGCGATTTCGAAAGGGTGTCGCCCTGGCGACTTCCATTGGTACCTGATATTGCTTGCCGTCGCATTCGATACAGGCTTGAAGCCCAGCTCCCACGAAACAGTCGTCCGAACGTCATCGCGCCATACTCAGGCACAGGCAAACTCGGGGTGTTGTTGCATCTCAGACTCTACCGTTGAGCTATCCTACTTCCAGCGCGAGCGTATCGATGGCCAGTACAGCGGTCGGCCGACGTAGGCACATTCAATCACAGCGTAGCGTTGCGTTTTATTTGCAATGTCCAAAGAAGAAACGAAACAGAGGAAGCGGGGGAGACGTTGAAGTTCGTGTTCAGCAGGTGAGGTAGTCGCTCAGACGGCCGCGAGCTGGCCCGTGTTGTACACGGGCTGCTGGCCCATGTTGTACACGGGCTGCTGGCCTGTGTTGTACATGGGCTGCTGGCCCGGGTTGTACACGGGCTGCTTGGCTCGAGCGTCCCTGCGCCGGATCCAGACCTGAAAGGCGAGCATGGTGCCGATGATCCCGATGACGGCACCGACCACAGCAGTGATAACGGTGGCAGACGATCCCGCGAACGCACTGCTGTTTGAATTGTTGGACAGGGTGGCCACCTGGTCGCGGTTCGACGTCGCGAAACGGCGGCTCCACGTCGACGACCTTGTTGAAGCACGTCGTACTAGACGTGAAGACATGTTCGGGCGAGACGCTGGTGCTGGCGCTGGACCTGGACCCTGACCAGCGGGCGTTGGCGAGGGTGTCGGACGTGGCGTGGGAGCCGGTGTCGGACGAGGTGTTGGAGAGTTCGCTGGCGCCGGCGTTGGCGAGGGACGAGGTGTTGGAGAATTCGCTGGCGCCGGCGTTGGTGAGGGAAGAGGAGTTGGAGAATTCGCTGGCGCCGGAGTTGGTGAGGGACGCGGTGTTGGAGAGTTGGCCGGTGCAGGAGGTGTCGGAGAAGGGGACATTGGGGGAGCGGCGGTCGCCCCTGCTCGGTACCCGTTGCTGTCGTACGTCTGACAAGTCTGGTATTCCGTGCCCACATCGCAGGTCTTGATGATGCCCTCGAAATTGGCGGCGTTCGTGGCGGCACAGGCGGTGGCGACAGACTTGATGACAGGGCAGCCACCGTCGCCTTTGGTGGTGTACTCGGCGGCGAACACAGGCTTGCCCGCCTGGATGAACGGGTTGTACTGAGCGCAGTCGCCCGAATATTCGGCGCAGGACTCGACGACGGCGAAGTCGAATATGGAGGCCAGTTTGTAGGTTTGGACCAGGTCGCCAGTGTTCTTCAGGCCAACGGCCATGCCCAGGTCGTGCACCGTCGTGGAGATCCAGTTCATGTAGTCGATCGCGTCGGCAAGCTTCAGATCCGTCCCGCTCGGGGCGAACGTGGGGTACGTGTAGCTGTCCAGGTTGTCGGGCTCGACGGCGTGGCACCCGTACGACGCCATGCGCTCGAATCGGGTCTTGATCAGCGCCCGTGTCTCATCCCGCCGAATGTCCAGGAAGAACTCTCCAGGCCATCCCGGATACGCGTTGCCAACGATCGTGGGCTTGACAGCAGTGAACAGGTTCGCATCCGACTTGCCCGTGTCCAGGGAACCCACTGCAGGGCATGTCAGAACGGACCGACAGTGCCATTGTTGATGGCAATGTTATATACCGTTGACGTAGCAGATAACGTATCGGTTGTTGGCGTGCAGGGCGTTCATCAGCGCGGTAATGTCACTCGTAGAGGACAGTTGTTCAGGGTCGAGATCCCATACGGGGACGTTCGGTGTCGACACATCTGGTACAGTGCTGAAGGTCAGCCTCCACTAAGCAATGTTTAGGATACCAGTCCAGAAGGGGCATAAAGACATTTGATTACCTCCCAGGCCATGCCGACCTGTGGCCGGGTCCAGGTCGCTTCGACGTTTGTCACCCCATACAGCACTGCCACTGCTGCCAATGCCAGCGCGCTCGTAGCACCCATAACGTCGACCACCCTGGCGACCAGCAAGATATGAAATGTCCATGAGCAGCGCTTCGCAGGTTGTAGAATATCTGATCTCGACGTGGGGATTGCAGCATATCTGACCTCGACGTAGGGTAATGTAGAATATCTGGCCTCGGCGTAGGGTGATGCGGAAATCTGAACACATTGAAGATCTCTGCACCTGCTGCTGCATCAGGTATCTATTTACTTTTGAAGGTGGAATCAGATCTCCTACGTCAGATTCGGGTCGACGAGATCTCCTACGTCAGATTCGGGTCAACGAGATGTCCTACGTTAGATTCGGGTTAACGAGATCTCCTACGGCAGATTCGGGAGGTGCCGTATGCAGATTCGGGAGGTGCCCTACGGCAGATTCGGGTCATCCGCCGGGGTGGATATCTGGCCCATGCTGAACGTGGATATATACCAGAATACCATGTCGACCAGTACATATTGGTGGACGTCCAGTTGGGCATGTTTCGACTCGGTAGGAACACAAGCGTGTTCGAAGTACGGGCAGTGTCAACACCTGAACGGTGCTCGAGCTCCTTGTCGAAACCGGTGTTAGCTGCGAAAGCAGTCGAGCAGTACCTTTATCGGGCTGGGCTGTACAGTCACCTCTCCTGGGGCGTGTTTGCACGCTCGATGCATTCGTACGTTGATACTGGTCCATGCCCTGGGCCGGACGAGTTCGGCTTCAGGGGTTGTCCCAGGTTACCGAGAGCTGTGCCAGTGCAGGTGCAATGGCAAATCGGTACATGATTCAAACCGGGAATTTATTGACGTTCACAATAATAAGAGAAGAGGAAGAGCACGAAGACGCAGGAGTGCGCGCGCCGAGCTGAAGGCGAATTGGTCAGACGGCGGCAAGTTGGCCTGTGCCGTGCACAGCCTCTTTGGCACGAGCGTCCCTGCGCCGGGTCCAGACCAGGCCCGCGACCAGGGTGACGATGACCCCAATGATCACACCGGCCGCTGCACTGATCACGGTGACAGACGAACCCGCAGACGTGCTGCTGTTCGAAGCGTTCGACTGGATAACCGCTTGCTGACGGTTCGTCGTCGCGAACCGGCGACTCCACGACGACGTCGTTGGCAACGGGCGGCGCACCGTTGGCAAACGTGTCGCCTGACGAGCGGATGTTGGCGAAGGCGCCGTTGGCGGTGGTGTTGGGGAGTTCCCTTGCGCAGGAGTTGGCGTCGGACGCGGTGTTGGCCTGTTGCCTGGCGTTGGACTGGGTGTCGGACGTGGTGTCGGCGAGGAGTTTGTCGGCGCTGGCGTGGGTGTCGGGCGCGGGGTTGGCGAGGATGATGCTGGTGCCGGCAATGCAGTCGGACCGGCCGTTGGTGCTGGGGTCGGCGATGGACGCGGCGTTGGTGCCGCCGGCGAAGGCGTTGGAAACAGAGGCACCGCAGATCCGGAAGGCGCCCCTTGTACGGTTCGGTACCCGTTGCGGTCGTACGTCTGACAAGCGTGGTATTCCGGGCCCAGATGGCAGGCCTTGACGATGCCCTCGAAATTGGCGGCGTTCGTGGCGGCACAGGCGGTGGCGACAGACTTGATGACGGGGCAGCCGCCGTCGCCTTTGTCGGTGTACTCGGAGGCGAACACGGGCTTGCCCGCCTGGATGAACGGGTTGTACAGAGCGCAGTCGCCCGAGTACTCGGCGCAGGACTCGACGATGGCAAAGTCGAACAGGGAGGCCAGGTTGTACGGCTGGACCAGGTCGCCGCAGTTCTTCAGGCCAACGGCCATGCCCAGGGCGTGCACCGTCGTGGAGATCCAGTTCAGGTAGGCAATGGCGTCGCTCTCGGTCAGGGGGAATCCTGTCGTTTCCCCGTACGTGTCCAGGTTGTCGGGTTCGATGGCATGGCACCCGATCGAGGCCATACGCTCGAACCGGGCCTTCATCAGCGATCGGGTCTCCGCGCGACGAGTGTCCAGGAATTTCTCGTTGGGCCACCCCGGATACTGGTTGCCGATGATCGTGGGCGTGACCGCAGTGAACAGGTTCGCATCCGAACGATTCGTCTCCAAGGAGCCGACTGCCGCGACCAGTCAGAGTACAGACAGGAACGATCTGTGCTGACGCCATGCTACCGTTGACATAGCAGATGATGTACCGGTTGTTGGCGTGCAGGGCGTCCATCAGCGTGGTAACGTCACTTCCAGTGAGTAGGTCCGGGTCGAGATCCCAGACGGGAACGTTGGGCGCTGTCACATTCGGCACGGTCGTGAAGGACAGCTCCCACTGAGGTCACGCCCGGATATCAGTGCGAATCGTCCCGGAGCCGCGTTGCACACACATACCTGCCAGCCCATGCCGATCTGCGGTCGGGTCCAGGTCGCGTCGACGCCTGACATGGCGTACAGGACGGACGCTGCCAAAGCCAGAATGCTCGGGATGCCCATAACGTCAACGAGTAGACGTCCAGCAAGATTCGAAATGGCTGCGAGCGCCTCGTGCATGATTGGATATGAAAACCGCTGCCTGCGGTCAACATATCGTCTTTGATGTGACTCATTGTTGAACAGATATTGCTCAGCCCTCCGGCAGATTCAGATCAAACCGACAACAGGATATCTCGTGCGAATTCGACAGAGAACAGGGTTTAGAGCACCCTCGTCGCCGAGGATCAAGGCTACAGGAACGTGAAACGGGGCCATCCATGCCAGCATGGCGGGTAATGGCCAGAATGAACTTCTTTCCCGGGAGCAGAACCAGACGTTTCTGCAGTGCCGAATAATGTCGACTGGAAACCCCATTCGAACATGATACAACGATCGGGTAGTCGTCCAGCGTCATCATCAAGCAATGGTCCAGGATCACGCACAAGATAAGGTCTGGCTTCACGACTTCGCTGATCTGGGTATGCGAATAGAGCCAATACATAGCGGTGAGCTCATGATTCAAATTGGGCGTTCATTGGGGTTTGAAACGAAACATAGGAGAAACAACGAGGATAGGCGAACGAGGGAATGCCGGCTGGGTTCAGCGGTGGGCGAAGTCGCTCACACGGCCGCGGGCTGGTTCGCGTAATACAGAGTCTGCTTGGCGCGAGCGTCTCTGCGACGGATCCAGAACTGGAAGGCGACCAGGGTGCCGACGACCCCGATCGCCACACCAGCCATAGCACTGAGCACGGTGACAGATGGCCCTGCAGACGTGCTGCTGTTGGAGACGCTGGACTGGATGACGGCTTGCTCACGGTTCGTCGTCGCGAAACGACGACTCCACGTCTGCGCCTTGGTTGATCGGCGGCGTACTGTTGGTAGGGGCAAATACACTCGACGCGTAGAGGTGAGCGCCGGCGTCGGCTGAGCTGCTGGGGAACTTGCTTGCGCTGGGCCTGGGGCAGGAGTCGGTAGCGATGTTGGAGGGGGTGCTGGAGTCGGAGACGGCGTTGGCGAGGGGGTAGGCTGGGGCGTTGGCGGGATTGCTGGCGCTGAAGACGGTGTCGGACGTGGCGTTGGCGACGGAGACGGCGTCGGCTGAGGCGTGGGACTGCTAGGCGGCGCCGGGGTCGGCGCTGGCGAGGGTGCTGGCGTTGGCAAGGGCGTCGGCTGTGGCGTGGGCGGGATTGCTGGCGCTGAGGACGGTGTCGGACGCGGCGTTGGCGTCGGAGACGGCGTCGGCTGTGGCGTGGGAGTGCTAGGCGGCGCTGGGGTCGGTGCTGGCGAGGGTGCTGGCGTTGGCAAGGGCGTCGGTTGTGGCGTGGGTGGGCTCGGGGTCGGTGAAGGACGCGGTGTTGGAGATAAACCGGGCGTTGGAGACAGCGTCGGCTGAGGCGTTGGAGAGAGCGTCGGCAGAGGCGTTGGAGACGGCGTCGGCTGAGGCGTTGGAGAGAGCGTCGGCTGAGGCGTTGGAGACGGCGTCGGCTGAGGCGTTGGAGAGAGCGTCGGCAGAGGCGTTGGAGACGGCGTCGGCTGAGGCGTTGGAGAGAGCGTCGGCTGAGGCGTTGGAGACGGCGTCGGCTGAGGCGTTGGGGACGGCGTCGGGGACATTGGGGGAGCGGCGGTCGCCCCTGCTCGGTACCCGTTGCTGTCGTACGTCTGGCACGTCTGGTATTCCGTGCCCACATCGCAGGTCTTGATGATGCCCTCGAAATTGGCGGCGTTCGTGGCGGCACAGGCGGTGGCGACAGACTTGATGACAGGGCAGCCACCGTCGCCTTTGGTGGTGTACTCGGCGGCGAACACAGGCTTGCCCGCCTGGATGAACGGGTTGTACTGAGCGCAGTCGCCCGAGTACTCAGCGCAGGACTCGACGACGGCGAAGTCGAATATGGAGGCCAGTTTGTAGGTACTGACCAGGTCGCCAGTGTTCTTCAGGCCAACGGCCATGCCCAGGTCGTGCACCGTCGTGGAGATCCAGTTCATGTAGTTGATCGCGTCAGTAAGCGTCAGGTCGGTCTTGCCCGCGGGGAACGTGTCGTACGTGTAGCTGTCCAGGTTGTCAGGCTCGACTGCATGGCACCCGTACGACGCCATGCGCTCGAATCGGGTCTTGATCAGCGCCCGTGTCTCATCCCGCCGAATGTCCAGGAAGTACTCCCCAGGCCATCCCGGATACGCGTTGCCAACGATCGTGGGCGTGACAGCAGTGAACAGGTTCGCATCCGACTTGCCCGTGTCCAGGGAACCCACTGCAGGACATGTCAGAACTGCTCGACAGTGCCATTGTTGATGGCAATGTTATATACCGTTGACGTAGCAGATGACGTATCGGTTGTTGGCGTGCAGGGCGTTCATCAGCGCGGTAATATCACTCGTAGAGGACAGTTGTTCAGGGTCGAGATCCCAGACGGGGACGTTCGGTTTCGACACATCTGGTACAGTGCTGAAGGTCAGCCTCCACTAAGCAATGTTTAGGATACCAGTCCAGAAGGGGCATAAAGACATTGAATACCTCCCAGGCCATTCCGACCTGTGGCCGGGTCCAGGTCCCTTCGACGTTTGTCACCCCATACAGCACAGCCACTGCTGCCAATGCCAGCGCTCTCGTAGCACCCATAACGTCGACCACTCTGGCGACCAGCAAGATACGAAATGGCCATGAGCAGCGCCTCGCAGATTGTAGAATCAGATTGTAGAAGATCTGATCTCGACGTAGCGGGTTGTAGAATATCCGATCTCGGCGTAGGGCAATGTAGAATATCTGGCCTCGGCGTAGGGTGATGCGGAGATCTGAACACATTGAAGATCTCTGCACCTGCTGCTGCATCAGATATCTAATTAGAAGGTGGAACGAGATCTCCTACGGCAGATTCGGGTCAACCCGACGGCAGATTCGGGTCATCGGCCACGGTTGAAATCTCGCGTACGCTGAACATGGAGATATATCAGGATACCTTGCCGACCCGTACAACGTGGTTGACATATGTACAGCCGGAACGTGTTCTGAGTCGGTAGGTGATGTGCGCATGCGCGCGGATCGTCGCTGGTGTTGCCCCAAATCTGGTCTGCCGACGTGTGACAACGGGTACGAAACTGAGACGACGTACCGGTCGTGAGTGAACAGATGGGGTTCGTTCGGCTTGTCCCCTGCGAATGTGTCATAACACGGAACAGGGTCTCGAACAAGTCGGTCAGTGCCATCTTGTGCAAGGCCGGCGCCCGGTCGATCAGCTGGACGCCATACAACGATTTTCGTACTCGTGGTGAACCTGCGTTCGAAAAGCGCTCCACCATCGCGCGTCGTCAAGTGCGACGTCGTTGCCGTCTGTTGCTGGCAAACCTATCGCTGCAGGCATTCCGCACCTGGGACAGGCAATTCGTCGCCGATGGCAACGTTTTTCATCAACGTGAATATCGTCGATACCGGTCAGCAGAACGGATCGGGACGTACTTATCGAACCGCAGATGCACCAGGACCCTCAGAGCGCGCCATTTCCATTCGGGTGGGGCGGGGGCTCTTGACGGTGATGCCAGGCGTGACTCGACAAAGTACACAAACGGCACATGGCCGTGCCCGGGTCACATTGTCGGCTGCTGACAGTACTGAGCGCAGGGGGCCCGACGGGCGTCCCAATTCGGTGAAAACTGACTGGTGCCTCTTTTATCAGTGAAGGAATAGCAGAGGGCAAACGGAACGAAGAAGAGAATATAGATGGCATCCAGCTGCAGGGTGAAGGCGCTCAGACGACGGCGAGCTGGCCTGTGTAATGCACTGTCTCTTTGGCACGAGCGTCCCTGCGCCGGATCCAGACCTGGCAGGCAAGCATGGTGCCGATCGCCCCGATGACCGCGCCTGCCACGCCACCCAGCACGATGACGGACGAACCGGCAGGCGTGCTGTTGATTGAGCCATCCGATTGGATAACCGCTTGCTGACGGTTTGTCGTCGCCAAGCGCCGGCTCCACGACGTCGTCGTTGCTGGACGGCGTATTGTCGGTAGACGTGGATTAGCCTGACGAACGGACGTCATTGGCGAAGGAGCCGCCTGTGGTGTCGGAGCGGTTCCCTGCCCTGGGGTCGGTGTCGGAAGCGGTGCTGGGGTTGGCGACGGAAGCGGCGCTGGCGTGTTGGCTGGCGTTGGGCTTGGTGCTGGGCGCGGTGTCGGCGAGTTTGCCGGTGTCGGGGAAGGCGTCGGACGCGGGGTCGGCGAGTTTGCTGGCGTTGGGGATGGCGTCGGACGCGGAGTGGGCGAGTTTGCTGGCGTTGGGGACGGCAGCGGCGTCGGCGAGTTCGCTGGCGGCGCTGGAGTCGGCGCCGGCGTCGGAGACGGCGACACGGCCGGACCAGGCGACACGGTTCGGTACCCGTTGCTGTTGTACGTCTGGCAGGATTGGTACTCGGTGCCCAGGTTGCACGACTTGACGATGCCCTCGAAATTGGCGGCGTTCGTCGCCGCACACGCCGAGGCGACCGAGGCGACGATGGGGCAGCCACCCGATCCGGCCGTCGTGTACTCGGCGGCGAACACGGGCTTGCCCGCCTGGATGAACGGGTCGTACTGAGCGCACGTGCCCGGGAATTCGGCGCAGGACTCGACGATGGCAAAGTCGAACTTGGAGACCAGGTTGTAGGGCGTGACCAGGGGGCCGCCGTTCTTCAGGCCAATGGCCATGCCCAGGTCGTGCACCGTCGTGGAGATCCAGTCCATGTAGTCGAGGGCATCGGCAATCGTCAGGTTCGGCTTGCTCGGTTGGAACGTGTTCTCCGTGTACGTGTCCAGGTTGTCGGGCTCGATGGCATGGCACCCGTACGAGGCCATGCGCTGGAACCGGGCCTTGACCAGCGCCCGTGTCTCATCCCGACGTGTGTCCAGGAAGAACTCGCCGGGCCAGCCTGGGTACGGGTTGCCGATGATCGTGGGCTTGACCGCTGTGAACGAGTTCGCGTCGGCGACGCCCGAGTCCAGTGAGCCCACTGTCGACCAGGGCCAGGTCAGCACACGTCGACAGAAGCGTCTATGCCAACGGCGGTACCGTTGACGTAGCAGATGATGTAGCGGTTGTTGGCGCGCAGGGCGTTCATCAGCGTCGGAATGTCAGTCGAATCGAGCTGTTCAGGGTCGATGTCCCAGACAGGAACGTTCGGCTTCGCCACATTCGGGATGGAGTTGAAGGCCAGCTCCCACTATGTAGGCAGTCGTAGAAGGTCAGACCGGCGATGACTGTTACCCCAGCACACGTTGCACTTGCCTGCCAACCCATGCCGACCTGTGGCACGGTCCAGGTCGCGTCGACATTGGCCATCCCGAACAGGAACGCGGCGGCTGACACCGCCACCAGCGCACTCATGACGCCCATAACACCAACGTTGCAACACCAGATAATTGTTATGTGTTCATGAGCGTCGCGTGCATCGCCAATATCTACCCCCTGGGGCGTCAGGATGGCCATAGCGGGCAAATCGTCGAGATATTTCGGCACATATCGCAGCGCCAGAGATCGTCAGAGAGCGCGTCGTTCAGCACAGATTTGGCATGATCCGCAACGTGGGATATCTTCCCGTTTATTGGATGCCGCTGAAGATTTGGCGCCCCATCGCGAGCGGCTGGTCAGGGCACCTGGCCCGCCTGATGCCGAGCAAAGATCTGCCAGGAGTACGGCACCCAGGACGACGTGTCGATTCGGTACTGATCCACGACGCTGTCCTTCCTGGCGAGGAACTCGGCCGAGTACAGCGTCAGAAGGACCCCATTACCGAAGAACAGCGTTGACCAGAGGAACCTGTAATGCACAGGGCATTGGCACGCGTAAGCCAGCCAGCCAGGCACACGGTCGTCGCAACGGACCAGTTCCACCCGTCACTGTTCCGTTTGTACGCGTTGTTCAGGAACATGAAGAAGACGCCGAACCCGGCAAACAGAATGAACATGACCGGGTACACGAACCCTGCGCGGACGCGTACATCAGCACCCTACACCACGATACGCTCTCGATGTGGTGATTGTGTTGCCCGGACCGAGGGTCATCGCCACCAAGTACTCATGGACGGCCGCCGAGATCAGGAACGACAGCAGCATGGCGGACAGCTTGCTGTACCCGCAGACGCCGCGAAAGTCGCTGTACAGGTACGCGTGGATCCAGTCGCCCACGACCTTTGGCAGACGCGCGTACTCAGCCCTGGCACACCTTGCAACGACCGCAAGCGGCCCAGGTCTGACCTTATTCCACCGCCTGTAGTACGACGCGTACGATCGGGCGGTCCACCACCTGCGGCGAACATCTCAGGGTACGTTCGGCATTGCCAGGGAGGCGCCCGCACCGTTGGTAGAATTCGCGGTCGGCGAATTGCAGAATTTCGGCGAACGCGTTCATCCAGGTGTGCAGAACGCCGAAGAAGGCCATGCAGAACAGGGCCAGGCCGGGGATCATGGACGACATGATCGAGTGCAGCAGGGCGGACCAGGACCGCCAGCCGGGTTCCTGCGGCAGCGTCTGGCAGAAGATGTACCCGGTCAGCGTGATGCCCGCGCAGAAGTAGGCGGCGTAGGCGAGCACGCGGCCCCAGTGCGTCCTCGCCGTCCTCGGGTACACGTTCCGGTACACGAGCGTGGGTGCGAACGAGAAGTAGACGTACTGGCGCAGGAGGCCCAGCGGATCGTCGAGCAGGCTGACCCGCAGGCGCTTGTACCGTTCGGTGCCGGGCGCCTCCCGCGCGAACCGCCCCGTCTCGACCGTGAACGCGTGCATCTTCATGCTGTGCCTGGCGACCTCGCACATGACCATGCAGGCGCAGGGCGGCCGCAACCGGTACGTGCTGATCGCGTACCCGGCCTGGGCCCAGACGACGGCCTGCAGGGCGACGTAGGCGGCCAGGTGCGTCGCGCGGGACAGGTACCCGGTGCGTCGCAGCGTGAACAGGGGGACCACCCAGAGCTGTGTGAACAGCAGGAGCGTGACGACGGACAGGGCGATGGACAGGTCCTGGAACCCCCAGATGTACATCTCGACGAGCCTGTGCAGGCCGCGAAGGTCGGCCTCCCGGAAGACGTCGACGGCGACGACGGAGACGATGGCGATGACGGCCACGCGGACCAGGGCGGACGAGTCCTGGCACCCGAGGACGCTCTCGCGCGCCTCGAACTCCTTGTGGCTGTCCCGCGCCTCGTCGCCAGACGTCGGCTTCCCAGGTGACGACGTCGCCGCGTTCTTCATCAGCGTCGGCGCCCGCGTCGCATGGACCTGCGCCTCGAACGCGTCCAGCGTTGACAGGACCGTCTTGCGCAGCGAGTCGATCTGGTGGAGCATCAGGTCGGAACCGCTGACGATCACGTCGTGCAGCGTCCTCGACAGTTTCTCGTTGCGCAGGCGAAGGTCCTTGACCTCGGCGTTCTGCCGCTCAATCATCGCCTGCGCCTCCGCCAGCAGGTCGCCCCCTGATTTCGTCGCCGGCGCACCGGTCGCAGGGCTGACATCGCCGGGCGCTGTTGCATCCTTCATCGACGATCGATCAAACGAAGCGAGTCGAGGCGTACGTCGAGATATTCGCAGCGCCAGATTCGATCGTTGGTGGTCTTTCACAAGTCGCCGGCGCGCGTGCACACACACACACACACAGCCTGTACGACCCCACGCGACCCAACAGCGATAGGCCTATGTCGGTAGTGGATGGCGTCTGCACACAGTTAGCGGTCGGCGCATGGAAGGATCCAGAACCATCGGTGGAGCTCGTGTCGACGTTTACTTCGTATCGGCTGTCGCCTTCGCGCTGACATCGCCCGAATCGACCACTGCGGAGGACGACGCCTCGTTGTCCTTGCGTACGACGCCGACGATCTTCTCGATAATGTCGTCCTCGGTCATGTCGCGGCCGAATATGTCCACGACCTGGCGACAGAAACGGACGTCAGCATAGGCCACGTGCGCGACCGTTCAGACGGGGACGTACCGTGCCATCTCTGCCGATCAGGTACGCGAACAGAGAATGGTCCACCAGGTAGTTGTCGTCGTCGCCTTCGGGAGCGCTGAAGTAGACACGGAACCGTTTGGCCACCGCGTTGATCTCTGGCATCGACCCGGTGAGCGCCACCATGCGCGGGTGATACTCTGTGCATCGATCCCTGAGCCTGAACCGCCACGACCCCAAACGAATGACCAAGCCGTACTTTTCTGGTACTCGCGAAGAACAGGAGGCCTATCCCGTTTCGGGTCGACTGTAATGAACACAGGGGTGACGACGGCGCCATCCAAGTCGAGCTTCTCTGCGCAACACGATTCTGGTCAGCGTCCCGTGGCAGACCACCCGAAGACGGTACGTTGGCAGACCAATCTCCACCAGGGCGTTCGTCAGCTTGGTGAGCTCGGTGGGGCACAGGTCAGGGCAGTTGGTGAACCCAAAGTAGAGCACGACGTACTGGCCCAGGAAATCCTCCGAGCGGACGATCGTGCCGGTCGAACTCAGCAACTGAAACGGGCCGCCCACATTCGGCTTCCCATACGCGACCGCCTGAGAACGCACTGTGCGACACGCTTTCCATTGGCCTGCGATGTACAGAGCGACCGGCGTAGTATGCCAAACCTTTCTTCTCCTGCACCTCCTGTTTGCGCGCATAGTAGAACGCCAGGGCGCCAGCGGACAGGGCCCCAAGTCCCAGTAGACGCGTCCAGCTGATCGGAATGGGCGCCCTCGACGCAGGCTCTGCCGGGCCCGTCGACAGGACGCGATGCGTGCCGTGGCGAACACATCGACCCAACAGGATGCCGCGTCGATGCCACATATTGTATCGGTGGGCACGGCGTTCCCCGCGGCACCCCACAGCCACAGGCAATGCCGAAAATGGGCGCAGCGACACTGCTGATGCGCTCCAGGTACGTAACAACCCGGTTTCAACGGCACTTGGATCGGGCCAGGACTTCCTTGGGCCGCCAATCGTCCTCGGTATTTCCTGCGGGATGTCAGGTCCCGACCTGTGTCGCTAGGCGCACGCACGTGTGCAGGGAGGTGCCATCTGCTATGAGCCGCTGCCGTTTGAGAGCAATATCCCAGCCAAGCTGCTCGGGCGTCCTGGCGTCATCAGTCATGTGAGCAGTGAATTGCCCACGCGACTCTTCGGCGAACGGCGTCTACGTACTGCTCTGGGTATGTACAGCGATTAGCGGAACAAAAAAGTGAACCTGGGGCCCTTCCGCGAATCGAACGCGGGACCATCCCGACCCGAACGGGATATTATGCCACTAAACCAAAGGGCCGCCACATGCACCAGCACAGGTTTTTATCACTATAACACCGTTGAAAGCAGCATTCCGACTGGATTCGCCGCACCGCTCTGCATTTCGTTCGCACTTCCTCGACGTGCGTCTGATTGGCAACGCCTCTGCACTTGCCGTACGCCCCACTCGCCCTACTCTCCGATTAGGACGTTCGCCTCCGCCGCCGACGTGTAACGGTCGGTTTGTATCGCGATCGGTCGCCTTTGCTCATATAAAAATGATATGTGCAGCCACACACTATATCACTGCCGCGCGATCTGCAGCATTTCATCGCGGTAGGCCATCCGCGCGCAGGGACCTGTCCGAACTGTGGCCCATGCCACAAATCACGCACTGTACGCTGCCCAAGGCAAACCGGCATGCACAAACACGGGATCCCGGTAGTTGCCGAAGTTACGGCTTCCAACCGCGAGACACTTTGCACTCACCAACATTCCTATGACATTCGGCGTGCGCCGCTGAACGCAAAGCGTAGACATGGAATACTAGGGCGGGGTCCCTATATATGGGCAAGTGCGTGGCGGTGCCCACGGAGTCCGTAGGCCAGAGATTGTACGGCGTCGTTATTGGTTCGCGATGAAGTTCAACCCAGGTGAGCCTTATCGCTTGCTCGAATCGCCCGTCGTGAACACGCCGAACTGATGGGTTGAACTCTGTGCAGCGGTCAGCTCGTCGCGCCGTAAGTCGCGCAAGGCGCATTTCTCGGCGCATTCTGAGGCTCGGCGCATCATCATGTCGGCGGCGCTCTCGAAGGACCTGCGTAAGAAGTACAATGTGCGATCCATGCCGATCCGCAAGGGCGATGAGGTCCAGGTTGTTCGCGGGACGTTCAAGTCCCGCGAGGGCTCCGTCCTCCAAGTGTACCGTAAGAAGTACGTTGTTCACATCAAGAACATCACGCGCGACAAGGCCAACGGCCAGTCCGTTTTCGTCGGCGTCCACCCGTCCAAGGTTGTCATCACGAAGCTCCAGCTGAACCGTGACCGCAAGCAGTCTCTGGAACGCAAGAACCGAACGGCGCAGGCCATGCAGAAGGGCAAATTCACCGAAGAGGACGTCGCCATGCAGGAGCTGGACTAGAACGGACTCTGTGGACCCTCGATCTAACCAATACAGCTAACGTGTCAGTTCCTCGCAGGACCTCCCGGATGTCAGAGTCTCGTCCGAATCATGCGCCGGCTTTTCGTCACTCATGAGCGGCATGGGCGAATGCGTCGTATAGGTCAACGTGAACGTGGACTGGACGTCACCTATACTGTGCGCCCATTGGTCGTTGTCCAGAGAGGTCATGACGCATGTCGCAGAACGCCCTTGGGAATCCTCGAGGGAGGTTGCCTGGACTATAAAGGTGTTTGCCGGCGAGAATTCCCGAAGGCGTTCTGCAACATAATCTGCCTGGACAACGATCAAATGGGCGTTAAGTACAGGCGACGTCCACCAACGGACGACCGGCGCTTCCCCAAACATCGCGTGCCCAGCATACTGCCCGTTCGGATGTTGCATGATGTCCGCGTGCCCATGTGGCCACGCGACCCTATCCCGGGGCACTCGTGTGCCGACCTACGATACATCCGTCCCACACACGCTCTCTGTAACGTTATAGCGTTAGCGTGGTGCCCACTTCATTCTGGGTATCATTCCACACGGCATCGGTTTGCTAGACCCGTGTAAAGACGATAGGAAGCAGGGAAATGTCCACATGGAGAAGTCGTTAGGACGCGAGATGAGACCGACATCCCGCGCTGCTCGGCCATTCGCACGACACGGCATGAACGTGCGATTTACTGTACATTTGTAGGACAACACGCAGGAGTACAGCAATGGAATATTCGAAGAAACAACGTCTGTTGATATGACCCATTTACCGACCGGTCCTGGTACCGGCGTCTACCACGAACCCACCCCTTTGCCAATTTCAATCGCGACCTGACCCCTAGCAACGACCGGATACGGTCTTCGCCACGCGTCAGATAGGTCAACGCTCCCGCATGTCGACAGGAACTCGCGCTTTGAACAGTAACCGCTATACTACCCTTCGTTCGCGGTGAACCAATACCGACCATCTTCAATGGCCCGACGAACCATGGTTCATGGTCAATGGGACAGGCCGTCCATCCGTTATACGGCTGAGCGGCGCAGTGCGTACCATCATCGTGCTCGGGCGACAGGTCACCGCCTGACGACCAGCCGCAGCAGTCCATCTGCCGCGTCGGGCGACGCCTAGCTCGTTTATCACCAATAAACGATACAGAGTTACTTTACCTAATGATAAGGTACGCCGCCTCGGTGTTCGGCATGCACTGGCACCCGCCGTGCGTTGCGAAGTCCGCGACGGAGTCCGTGGGCTTCTGTCGCTGTTGCCGTGACAGTAGCTCGCTCAGACCTATCCACGAACACGCCATGGTTGGCAAACGCAATGGTCCCACCAGTGCCACTGGGCCTGTTGCCGTCCTGCTGCAGTCGACCATTGACACCCTTGCTCCCAAACGGGATCGATACCGAGGCAACCCAGACCTATTGCGTGAGGACCTGTCGGCGTGTTTCGCATTGCTTCCTGAAGGTTCCCGTGCCAGGCACGATCTTATTGCGAACCTGGACCGGCATGTCGCATCTGTCAGATCAGCGTTATTCCCGACGTCATCGTATGCAAATGACGATGCCATCGCGGATGCCATATCGTGCCGGGCGCCCGACTGTGGTGCGATCGCGGTGGCGCCTCACTCGTCATCGTCCTGTATTCTGGGCCTGAGTGCTCTCATGCCTGACGATGTCACTCGAGTTATCAACGTCATATCACCTCCGTTCCCGGGTAACGACTCGCTTCGAGACCTTCGGTCACGTCTCGAGCACGCTCTCTCCCACGTTGCATCAGTCTGCGTGGCCTCTATCGTTCGTGTCGCCCTGTTCGATCTGCACGTCCTGCGTCCTGCATGGGAAAACAATGATGCGGATGCAACCGCATGCCGCTTCCACATCGCACATTTGTTGGGGGTTGCCGACTTGCCGTTCAGCCTGCCCGGTCCCGAAGACGACGGCCTGGTGCTGAGCGAACTCAAGTACCTGTTGGAGGTGTCGCGCATTCGCAACCTGTCGAACTCGCAGCTGGAACGCGTATCCGTCTTAGGACAACGACGGGTCGCCAGGACGTCTCCTCTGGCGTTGCTCATGATTGCCAGGATTGGCGTTCCGCTCGGCGAGATTTCAACGCGTTCTGGGCTCACTGAACAGGATCTGGTTGCGTCTGGCAACACTGCTGCCATCGATGCCAGGATTGAGGATCTGGTTGCCGCCATGACGGGATCGCCGCCACCCAGTGACGGGAACGTGTTCATCCATGACAATATCGGGGACCGGGTCGATGTCGTCGTGGATAAGGTTGGTGATGCCCGTATCAAGGGCGACCACGACGCGGACGAGGACCTTCGACGAACGAAGAAACGACGGAAACGACCTTCTACCGTCACTGCTTGAACTATCGATACACAGACGCGTCCTAATGCTGCTCGGCGCGATACGTCAGTAGGTACGGTATGTCCTCGTGTGTTGACTATGACGACAGACCAGCATACGTATCATGCAACAGCTTCTGGTTCGCCTGCAGCCTGTCAAACCAGGCGGCCCAAACGTCGAATTGCTCGACGGGCGGCTCGGTCAGCACGAAGTAGATCTCGTTGGTTGGCACGGTCAGTTGCTTCTCACGGAACCCAATCGACATGAGCGCCTCCAGGCCGCCGTCATGCTTCAGTACGTCATCTACAGCGGGAACGTTGGGAAACGGTCGCAACGTCGAGCGGGCGACCTACTGCCTAGCTTCTCGTTCGCCTTGCGAACGTGCCGGAACTTGGGGTCTTCCGGGTTGGCGACGATATTGTCGACAATGTCGGATAGGGCTCGCAGGCATTGGCAATAGACGCTGGGCGTATTGCCTTCTTCGACGATGTTCAGGACCAGGGCGAGCGGCATCGTCTTCGAGCGTTCCAGGCGTTCGGCTAGGACGGCGGCCCGGTCGGCCTCGCGCGCCTTGATCACTTCACGAACGCCACGCTCGGCCTCATACCTGCGCCGTTCGACGGCGTGAGCGGCCCGCTCTTCGTCCTCTTTCCGCAGACGCTCCTTCTCCTCGGCCGCCTCCCGCTCTCGTTGCACGACACGATCTGCCTCTTCTCGAGCGAGGCGTTCCTGTTCCTCGATCAGGGCCGCTTGCTGCCGAGCGGCTTCCTCGGCGGCTTTCCGCTGTTCACGTCCGCATCGAATCGGTTCAAATGCGTCGACGATGCGCTGACAGGCGTCGACGATGCCCGGGCGGGCCGATTCGAATCGGTCGCGCAGGGCCAGCACCTTCTTCGTCATGGCCGGGCCGAAGACGACCCGATCCGGGTCCGTCTCGGACGCGACCTGCACTAACTCGCCAATGGCCGCCTCCAACGTCGTACAGCGCCTGCACACGCATTCGACCGTTAGCAGACGGCCGCTGGCGGCGTGGGTCGACCGCGATCCGACTCATCGATCGCCTGCGCCGTGCGCAGTGCACCTTCGACGGCAACGTCATCGGCCAGCGGCACGCGGCACAGTGTGTCGGCGTCGGCCACGAGCGCGTCCAACTCGGCGCTCGTCTTCTTGAACTTCGACATGGGGCGCACGCTGCACTCACGCACGCACCTCCGCCGGCAGGGTCACGCACCTCGCGCGTTTACGTTCTGGACGCGCCTCCGTGCCGTTCTATGTAGACGACGCGTATGCCGGGCGCCATGCCAGGTGTGTATTGTTATGTACCGGACAGTACTATTGCCGGGAGGAACGGTTATCAATGAGCGGGACAATGTCGGAGGGATCGTGATCGCGTGTCGCGATGCCCGTGACGGGGCGTACCTGCGGCAGGACGCCATGGTTGACGGCGTCGTTGTCGTCCAGGTCGCAGATGACGGCTCCTGCGCACAGCGGTTTAGGTCGGGTTACGTGGAACGGCGATGGCTCCGTATTACGCGAACCTGATCTGTCGTTGTCGGTCCAGCGGCGAGCTTCGCCCATCTCAACAAGGTGCTCGGGTGGCAATCGGCGGATCAGGCGCTCCTGCAGTGCGGCACCCAGCCAGAGCGTTGACAGGACGAGCAGTAGAGCCAGATCGGAAACAAGGTGTTTCGGGATCAGGATACGGCCCGCGAGGCAGATCAAGCCGATAAGAGTCTGCAGGATCGGTAGCTGTGGTCGATACCCTGCGGATCGGGCGTCGTACGCGACCTGCAGAGCGCTCTGCACGAACGACGACCGCCTGCCGGCGCCCTCCAGCATTTGCCGATCGTGTGACGGCCAACCAGTAATCAGATCGGAGATCGCATGTCCAGTGTGGCCGGGTAAAGCGAACACTACTCACGGCACGGTGCCCCATGGCCATGTGGACTATAGGTCGGCATTCAGACGTGAACGCGAAACGACTCCCAGAATACGATCATGTTTCGCTGTCTGGATGATCTGTCATACTAAGCGAACGCACACGCAGGCTCTCTTGTACCACTCGCGAGACATCATACCGAGCAGGTGTTCCCTCGACACTGCCCGCGTCATAAAGCCCGTTGCCTGCGGCGCCCTGCGGCACTGCGCCACGACGAGACTGCGCACGGCGTTCCCGACGTGACGGCGGGTGAAGGATGGCGGGCGGTGCGTTCCCAGTGTTCCCGTCCCCCATTCATCGGTACTACACGCGGCTGTACAGCGCCGACACACATCTATACGTACAGTTCTGTGACACACGGACGCCATTGTCGCAACACGCCTGCTGATACGTCGTCCTGCAGTCAGCATTCGAACGGCATCGCCGTCCTGGGCCTGGCGTGTGGCCATCCTGCCCGCCAGACGCCCGTCACCGCCTGCAACTTCGCGGATAACGTGTCCGCGTTGGTCACATCCGGCAAACGGAAGCGCGGAGGGCAGGCAACCGCGCCGGGACAGACCCGAATCTGCCAGCTGACCTGCGCCGACGGGCGGTCGTTCGACGTCGTGGCACCGTTCCAAGGATCCATCATCGAGATCAACGCCAGAGTTGCCGACAACCCGGCTCTCCTGTCGGACAGAGTACGGGTGCATCGAGTGTCAGGGACCCGTTCTGCCTGATCGATGTGCCCTGTAGGCTGAAACGGACGGCTGGATAGCCGTGATCATGTTCAAGTCGGCCAAGGCTGCGGAACGGATGCGCTCGGCGATGGTCGACGAAGACGTGTACATGAGGACGTCACCGCCGGATGTACCTGTGCCTCTCCAAACCGTATAAATGAGCATTCGTTCGAGGCAGTCGGCAAGCGAACCGCGTCAGACCATTGCGCTGTTCGAATGATGGTCCATCGGCAGCGCCTCCGCCGAAGATGCTCGTGCTGTGCTTCCCGTATTCGATATGTATGAATCCGTTCATCGCTTGCGTCCTAACGCGCATCAGTGTATCTGAGCATAACGTCGTCTGACTGGGCCGTGAATACCGGCCTCGCACGATGTGCTCGCAGAGGTGCCCGCGACTATGCTGCGCGTGCCTGTTTCACGCGACGCCGAGGCCCGAGTACCAGATGTCCCCTGCGACAACGAAGAGCAACTGCTGAATCCGCGTGAATCGTTGGGCGCGGATGGACCGGATGGCGTCCTCGTTCGCTTGATTGGCGCCTCCGACCGTGTTAACGTGTGAGGAATATGCTGGCTGGGTCCTCCATAGCACTCACTAGGACAAGCGTGGACAGACGATCTCTCTCGGGTCGAACTACCTTAACCTGAGTAACGCAGGACCTGCACCGCTTGGAACGATGAGCATAAGCAGGGTGATCTTATAGATCCATCCCTTCGCGCCCAACGATCCCGCCGATCAGTTGACATTCGTCGAACGCAGCAGCTGGTGTGACAATCCCCGGTCACTCTGTTCAACGGGTTGACACCCGTTATAGGAATACGGATCCGTAAATGATCCAATTGGGTACCGGTTCATTGTTAGAGTGGCGACGATGGCGGCGGGGAACGCGGATGGCAGTAGGGACGGCGATCTATCCAAAGCGCTCGTGTTCCGGTCGCTTCAGATCGAAACGCTACACGTACTGCTGTCACGAGAAGTGAAGCGTTGTCGGGACCTGTCGGCGGCCAACGTTGACCTCACTGCCCGCCTCGAACGCGTCACTGCCGATCTAGCCATTGCGAATACGGTCGCTGACGGTCTACGAAGACAGCTCGCCGGCAGACAACATCAATCGGAACCCCCCGAGGCCGTCACAAGCGTCGAGCAACCGACGCGGACGCCTATATCCCGGTTGTCCATTCCTGTCGACTACGCACGTGACGAGCGGGAGTTCCAGACGCCTCGAGAGCAGCCATCGCCACGATCGCTCCAAGGGGCGTGCTCGCCGAGATCGCAGCGAGAGCCCAGGTCATCGCCCATGTCGCCTCGGGATTCGCGTTCATCCAGGCCTACATCCTTGGTCAGCATGCTTGACAGCAGCAGCGAAGGGCGGGATGCGGACGACGACATCAACAACGACGAGGAAGACGACCAGGTTGCCGACACGCTAGAACAAGCGCGGCCCAGTGTCCGTCGCCGCTCCATGTCAATCTCGATGATGACATTGAGCAACGATGATGACGAACGAAACCGGCGCAGGGCTATGCCACTGAGTGTATCATCCGATCGCCCGTTCCGTTTGCGGAACGACGAGGGGGGTCATTTCCAGCCCGCAAATCGCCAGAATCCTGTCGATAGGCGACGCCATACGGTGACGGACGTCATCAGCGACGATACGAGGGCCGGTGCAGTGGTCGGTACAGGTCGCCGCTCATCCGATCACCAGAAGCGGATTCAGTCAGGCCCGCCAGCAATGCCGACAGGAGCAACGACGTCAGAGTGGGGAGCGGCGCGTGCACCCAGCATCCTTTTGCAACGCGCGTTGCAATTCAGCGACAGACGCGCCAGCATCCAACGGCGGCGAACCGGAACCCTCTTGATGCCGACGACCAGTGAGGCGCCCTCGCCCATCCGGCGCCAAACCGAATACACGGCCCGATAACCGTCTGCGACAAGTGACGGAAATGGAGATATTCTCTACAGTGCTGCTGTGCGTGTTCCACCAGAACTCTGGTGGCGCGTCCGAGCGTCGTTGCAGGCCGGTGATGGGGTTGCTCGTCTCTATGATTGTTAGGCGGGGTCCAGGGCCGCGGACCGCTCAGCGTTCAAGGCCCATGACGTCTGCGACCTGTACAGCAGCGAAAAGCGGTCTGTCGATAATAATTGGACAGAACCACAGCGTTCGCTTACTGCTCACATGTCGGCGAGCTATCGCATCGTGAACGTCAGGGTGGCGGTCAGCTGAAGCATCGTAGAAGTGTCGTCGAACGCGCGTCGGTTCCCCCGGGGAGCCCCTTGCCAGGAGCGGCTCTCGTCACCGTTGCCAGACACCGTCGACGCAGCGCATCTGGCGTCGGCGTACAGAGTCTGCTCGCAGAGGCCGGCATCGTCCACGGCAGGACTTGCATGCTGACTGACGGGCGCTACCTCACAGCCAGCCCGGCATCGATCGATCGACGCGTAACCGCCTGCTTGCAGAGGCGCTCCAGCTGCAGGTGGAAGCGCTGGGCCGGGCGCGACGGGAACACGCACCTGGTGACGGAGTGTCACACGACCGACTCCTTGTACGCCCTGCATGATGAAGCGCGCGCGTGACACCGTCGCCTTCAGGAAGTGCTACCAGACGATGTGCACAACGGCCCTGCGCCGACGTCGACTGCAAGACGTATCGACGTCGCTGTTCACGCGCCACGCCGTCCTGGTCGCCGAGCGCTTGCCGGTCGGCCCTAGCGCGGTTCGTGCACGGGGAGTTCCCGAACGCGACCGCCGTCATCTGCGTTGGCATCACCATGATCGACTTGGATGTTATCATCATCAACCTGACCGCGTTCGACGACCAGGTTGACGATCCTTCAGCTGACCGCCGCCCTGGCGTTCACGATGCAGTCCGCCGTCAGCTTCCTGATGCTGATCGACGTCGTTAGCGCCAGTCGCGTCCTGGCCGTATCGTCGAAGACGCGGGCGCACGGCGGCGACCAGCGCAGAGGCGTGGCCCATCTGAACAATTGCATCAGCGGCCTTTCCGTCTCAACACTGCTCTGCTGCATCGGAACGGCCATCATCCGCGTCTCGCCGACGTTCGTCTACTCGACGACCGGCTGGACGACCAGCATGAGCATGGTCGTCAACGGGTGCGCGCTCGACGTCGCCTTCCACGTTGCTATGTCCAACACGCACCGCGTCCGCGTCGCGTTCAGCGCGGTCCCGCCCGGATGACATTGCGGGCGTTCGCAGGCCACCTCCAAGAATAGGAAAGCGAACCATCGGCGCCTGGCAGCCAAACGTTGCGAGCGGCTTTCGGTCGCCCGCCCCGGTCACGGAAAAGTGCGCGCCCCCCACGGCAGCCACCGATCTAATTCCGTCGCGTCGCCGTCAGAACGACCCTTGTGTCGGTTCATATCCAATAGGCAATAACGTTGACATCGCACGATGCCACCGCAGCAACGAGCGCGATTAATGCGCTTCATCGACGAGGCGTACGTCGATGCGATCACCGAGCGCTGGGCGACGGCGATTCTGTCCCAGATCGACTGTGCGAAACCGCCGACGTGCCCGATCAGCCTGGAGCCTATCATGGACGCCGCCTCCGGCCGCATCGCCGACGACGTTGTCGCGATCGTCGAGGAGCGCGACGGGCTATGCCATGCGTTCATGTTCAAGCAGCGCCACCTGGAGGAGTGGTTCCTGGCCAGTCCGGATCGGTTGAACCCGGCGACGAACCGACCGGTCGACGACGCGTACTCGTGCCTGATCCCGTTGTCGCGTTCGCTGTACCGACTCGACAACGCTCTGCACGACTATCTGACGGAACGGGGCGATGATGCCTTGTCCGAGGACGACCTGCCCGTCTGTGTTCGCGACCTGCTGACGGCGGGCGCCTGCGTCGACGTCGTCCGCTCTGCACACGACCGCCCGCGCCTGTTCCCGCTCGTCATCGCCGCCTGCCGGGGCAACATCGCGGTCGTTCGGTGCCTCGTCGAGACGTTTTCGGCCAATGTCAACGTCATTGACGACTCGGGCTTCTCCGTCCTCGAGCACGCCGCCCTTCTGGGCCATGCCGCCGTCGTCCGGTACCTGATCGAGCACGGTGCCGACGTCCAGGCTGACTACGATGACGGCGAACGCGCCGTCAACGCGCTGCGAATGGCCGCCGTGGGCGGGCACCTGTCCCTCGTCGTCGACCTGATCGACGAGTTCAACGCCGACATCAACTTCCACGTCCTGCGCGTGAAGTCGTCCGCCCTGGCGGGCGCTGCCCGCGGCCACCTCGACGTCGTACAGGAGCTCGTCCGGCGCGGCGCCAAGGTCGACATCAAGATCGTCGAGAACCCGCTGGTGATCGCCGCCGTCGAGGGTCACTTGGACATCGTCCAGTACCTGGTCGTGGAGGCGCGCGCCCAGGTCGACTTCTGCAATGCCGACGGGTTTACGCCTCTGACGGCCGCATCGCGCGGAGGTCACCTCGACGTCGTCGAATTCCTGCTCGCCAGCGGCGCCCAGGTCGACCTGGGCGACGGACCGCTGCCGCTGATCCAGGCGGCGTACTTCGGCCACCTCGACGTCGTACGCGTGCTCGTCGAGCACGGCCACGCGTCGATCAACGGCGATCGGAACGCGTCCGCGCTGGCATGGGCCGCCCACCGGGGCCATCTCGACGTTGTCGAATGGCTCGCGGGGCACGGTGCCGAGGTCGACCCCGCGTACGGCTCCGTCCCCGTCGTCGAGGCCGCCGCCAACGGGCACCTCGACATCGTCCGGTTCCTGGTCGAGCGCGCCGCCGCCGACGTCAACTTCGCGTCGGGCGGGCGCAAAGCGGCCGCGTTGGCGGCCGCTGCCGCGGGTGCCCATCTCGACGTCGTCCAGTGGCTGATCGGGCACGGCGCCGATGTCAACCCCGATTACAACGCTGTGCCCCTGATCGAAGCGGCCGCGAACGGCCACGTCGACATCGTCCGGATCCTTCTGGACAACGGCGCCAAGCTCGACTGGTCCAACGCCGACGGCTACTGCTCGTTGATCGCGGCCTCCAACGCCGGCCACACCCACGTCGTCGAGCTCTTGTGCCTGCGCGGCGCCTCGATGTACGCGACCGCCGGCAACTTGTCGTGGTGGACCGCGATGCACCAGGCGGTGGCACGCGGCCATGTCGACGTCGTCGGCGCCCTGCTCCGGTTGCCGAACCTGGACGTGAACGCGCGCCACGACACATTCCCGCTGACGATGATGCAGACGGCCTGCATCAGTCCGGCGCCCGATTCGCTCGCCATCTGCCGTCTGCTGATCGGTGCCGGCGCCGACGTCGACGCGACCGGCAGCGTCAAGGCGGTGCCGGCGCCGCTCCTGATCGCCGCCAGTACCCGATCTCTGGAGCTCGTCGAACTGCTCGTCGACGCCGGTGCCGATATGCTCGTCAAGAATGCCGAGCGACAGACGGCGCTGATGATCGCCGCTAGCAAGGGTCGTGCCGACCTGGTCAGCTACCTACTCGGCCGTCTCCTGGCCGACCGGCGCATCCCGGCCAGGCGCGTCGCGCGTCAGTTCGCCAAGGCCAAGGTCGCCGCCGTCGACGGCGACCACGTCGACCTGATTGGCGACATTGTCGAGAAGAGTGAGTCGTTCGCGACAAGAAGGCGGTCGACGTCGTCCTGCGCCATACAATAGCAACGCGCGTGTGCGACCTCCTTAGCCTCTGAGAGCAGTGTTAGAACGAACGCGCGCAGGCACCGACGACGTCCACGATTGTATCGAAGTCGTCGGGCGGACATCGTCGACCCGAGCGCGAGGCGCGCCCCGACCGACGCGTCGCCAGCAGTGTCATGCCCGTCTGCATCATGTTGCCGACCATCGTCGACGCGTCCGAGACGACGATAAAGTAGTGGTCGGCGGGAGGAGCGCTCATGGCGTCCCCCGCCCACTGCATCGGATCGCGTTCGAATGCGACCGGCGTCGTCGTCGATGACAGTCGTCGGAAGGCTTGCGACATGCCCGCCAGGCCCCGGAGGTCGACGGTCGGTAGAGGCATGACGATGCCGGCGACGGGGAGCTGCGCGACGACGTAACGGCAGGCTGACATCGACACAGCTCGCCACTGAACTGCCTTGCGCGAGATCATTTGTCGCCCAGAGATTGCCTAGCACCGGCGTCGACGTTGCCGAGCTTGTCGTCAATGCCGTTGTGGCGATGGGCGCCGACGGCCGACGTCAGCACGACGAAATCGGGCCAAGCACGGCGCATGGCGTCGGCCAGAGACCCCATCGGCGGATGCGTTGGTCATTGGAGCGCGACGCGCCCAGACGCCGTGTTGGCCCGTCGACCATCGCCTGAAGCGGAGTTGGGCGTCGCTGCGGCACCCGCTGCACGTATCATCATTCATCAATCACACCGTTGTCGGACGTCTTCGCGCGCGGCACCCCTGATCGCGGCCGGCGCCATGGCATTCGTCTACCTCATACGACCGCGCGGGTATCGGGCGCATCGTCGCAGGATGTCGTCGCTCGGCGACGAAGTCGATTCGTACCCGATGATGATTCTGGCCCGTCTGCTACGTGGACGTTCCGAGTTTGCGACCTGAAACAACCTGTCGAAGATGCGATTCCCGTCAAGTTTCGCCATCATCGTAGGCACCTTATGGGAGAAATCTTACGCAAGAGACGACGCTGTTCGTCAAAGTGCATCGACAGTATGTTGTGATATAAGTCAAGCGTTCCGCGCGTCCGTTGGATCGACCCGCTTCGGTGACCCGGTCACGGAAAAGTGCGCGCCCCGACATTCGCCGATCTAAATCTGTCGCGTCGCCGTCAGAACGGCTTTTCTGCCGGTATATATAAAGCAGTAACGTCGACGTCACGCGATGTCGCCGCAGCAGCGAACGCGATTGCTGAACTTCATCGACGAGGCGTACCTCGATGCGATCACCGAGCGCTGGGCGACGGCGATTCTGTCCCAGATCGACTGTGCGGAACCGCCGACGTGCCTGATCAGCCTGGAACCCATCATGGACGCCGCCTCCGGCCGCATCGCCAACGACGTTGTCGCGATCGTCGAGGAGCGCGACGGTCTATGCCATGCGTTCATGTTCAAGCAGCGCCACCTGGAGGACTGGTTCCTGGCCCGTCCGGATCGGGTGAACCCGGCGACCAACCAGCCGGTCGACGACGCGTACTCGTGCCTGATCCCGTTGTCGCGTTCGCTGAACCAGCTCGACAACGCTCTGCACGACTACCTGACGGAACGGGGCGACGACGCCTTGTCCGAGGACGACCTGCCCGTCTGCGTTCGAGACCTGCTGACAGCGGGCGCCTGCGTCGACGTCGTCCGCTCGGCACACGACCGCCCGCGCCTGTTCCCGCTCGTCATCGCCGCCTGCCGGGGCAACATCGCGGTCGTTCGGTGCCTCGTCGAGACGTTCTCGGCCAATGTCAACGTCATCGACGACTCGAGCTACTCCGTCCTCGAGCGCGCCGCCCGTCTGGGCCACGCCGCCGTCGTCCGGTACCTGATCGAGCACGGCGCCGACGTCCAGGCTGAATACGATGACGGCGAACGCGGCGTCAACGCGCTGCGAATGGCCGCCGTGGGCGGGCACCTGTCCCTGGTCGTCGACCTGATCGACGAGTTCAACGCCGACATCGACTTCCACGTCCCGTACGTGGTGTCGTCCGCCCTGGCCGGCGCTGCCCGCGGCCACCTCGACTTCCAGGTCCCGGCCACGTTATCGTGCGCCCTGGCCGGCGCTGCCCGCGGCCACCTCGACGTCGTACAGGAGCTCGTCCGGCGCGGCGCCAACGTCAACGTCAAGCAGGGCGTGACCCCGCTGGTGATCGCCGCCATCGATGGACACCTGGACATCGTCCAGTACCTGGTCGTGGAGGCGCGCGCCCAGGTCGACTTCGCCGATGTCGCCGGATATACGCCACTGATGGCCGCATCGCAAGGAGGTCACCTCGACATCGTCGAGTTCCTGCTCGCCAGCGGCGCCCAGGTCGACCTGGGCGATGGACCGCTGCCGCTGCTCCGTGCGGCGTTCTTCGGCCACCTCGACGTCGTTCGCCTGTTCGTCGAGCACGGTCACGCCTCGATCAACGCCCTCGGCCCGAATCGGAGCGCGTCATCGCTGGCGTTGGCCGCCCACCGGGGCCATCTCAACGTTGTCGAATGGCTCGCGGGGCACGGTGCCGAAGTTGACACCGCGTCCCGCGCCGTTCCCGTCGTCGAGGCCGCCGCTAACGGCCACCTCGACATCGTCCGGTTCCTGGTGGAGCGCGCCGGCGCCGACGTCAACTTCGCGTCGGACGGGCGCAAAGCGGCCGCGTTGGCGGCCGCTGCCGCGCCTGGCCATCTCGACGTCGTCCAGTGGCTGATCGGACACGGCGCCGATGTCAACCCCGATCACAGCGCTGTGCCCATGATCGAAGCGGCCGAGAACGGCCACGTCGACATCGTCCGGATCCTTCTGGACAACGGCGCCAGGCTCGACTGGTCCAACGCCGACGGCTACTGCTCGTTGATCGCAGCCTCCAACGCCGGCCACACCCACGTCGTCGAGCTGTTGTGCCTGCGCGGCGCCTCGATGTACGCGACCGCCGGCAACGTGTCGTGGTGGACCGCGATGCACCAGGCGGTGATGCGCGGCCATGTCGACGTCGTCGGCACCCTGCTCCGGTTGCCGGACCTGGACGTGAACGCGCTCAACGACGCATCCCCGCTGACGATGATGCAGACGGCCTGCGTCAGTTCGGCGCCCGAATCGCTCGCCATCTGCCGTCTGCTGATTGGAGCCGGCGCCGACGTCGACGCGACCGGCAGCGTCAAGGCGGTGCCGGCGCCGCTCCTGATCGCCGCCAGTACCGGATCGCTTGATCTCGTCGAACTGCTCGTCGACGCCGGTGCCGACCTGCTCGTCAAGAACGCCGAGCGACAGACGGCGCTGATGATCGCCGCTAGTAAGGGCCATGCCGACCTGGTCAGCTACCTGCTCGGCCGGCTCCTGGCCGACAGGCGCGTCCCGGCCAGACAGTTTTCGGCCAATGTCAACGTCATCGACGACTCGGGATTCTCCGTCCTCGAGCGCACCGCCCTTCTGGGCCATGCTGCCGTCGTCCGGTACCTGATCGAGCACGGCGCCGACGTCCAGGCTGAATATGAGGACGGCGAACGCGGCGTCAACGCGTTGCGAATGGCCGCCGAGGGCGGGCACCTGTCCCTGGTCGTCGACCTGATTGACGAGTTCAACGCCGACATCGACTTCCACGTCCCGGGCGTGAAGTCGACCGCCCTGGCCGGCGCTGCCCGCGGCCACCTCGACGTCGTACAGGAGCTCGTCCGTCGCGGCGCCAAGGTTAACGTCAATCATGGCGAGACCCCGCTGGTGGTCGCCGCCTTCGATGGACACCTGGACATCGTCCAGTACCTGGTCGTGGAGGCGCGCGCCCAGGTCGACTTCGCCGATGCCGACGGAATTACGCCGCTGACGGCCGCATCGACCGGAGGTCACCTCGACGTCATCGAGTTCCTGCTCGCCAGCGGCGCCCAGGTCGACCTGGGCGACGGACCGCAGCCGCTGCTCTATGCGGCGTATTTCGGCCACCTCGACGTCGTTCGCCTGTTCGTCGAGCACGGCCACGCGTCGATCAACGCCCTCGGCCCGAATCGGAGCGCGTCCGCGCTGGCGTTGGCCGCCGTCCGGGGCCGTCTCGACGTTGTCGAATGGCTCGCGGGGCACGGTGCCGAGGTCAACACCGCGTCCCGCGACGTTCCCCTCGTCGAGGCCGCCGCTAACGGCCACCTCGACATCGTCCGGTTCCTGGTGGAGCGCGCCGGCGCCGACGTCAACTTCGCGTCGGCCGGGTGCAAAGCGGCCGCGTTGGCGGCCGCTGCCGCGCCTGGCCATCTCGACGTCGTCCAGTGGCTGATCGGGCACGGCGCCGATGTCAACCCCGATCGTGGAGCTGTCCCCATTGTCGAAGCGGCCGAGAACGGCCACGTCGACGTTGTCCGGATCCTCCTGGACAAAGGTGCCCGGCTCGACCGGTCCAACGACGACGGCGACTGCCCGTTGATCGTGGCCGCCAAGGCCGGCCACGCCAACGTCGTCGAACTGTTGTGCCTGCGCGGCGCCTCGATGTACGCGGCCGCGGGCAACGTGCTGTGCTGGGTCGCGATGCAGCAGGCTGTGGAGCGCGGCCATGTCGACGTCGTCGGCGCCCTGCTCCGGTTGCCGAACCTGAACGTGAACGCGCGCAACGACACGTCCCCGCTGACGATGATGCAGACGGCCTGCATCAGTCGGGCGCCCGATTCGCTCGCCATATGCCGTCTGCTGATCGGTGCCGGCGCCGACGTCGACGCGACCGGCAGCGTCAATGGGACGCCGGCGCCGCTCCTGATCGCCGCCAGTACCGGATCGCTCGATCTCGTCGAACTGCTCGTCGGCGCCGGTGCCGACCTGCTCGTCAAGAACGCCGAGCGACAGACGGCGCTGATGATCGCCGCTAGCAAGGGCCGTGCCGACCTGGTCAGCTACCTGCTCGGCCGTCTCCTGGCCGACCGGCGCATCCCGGCCAGGCGCGTCGCGCGTCAGTTCGCCAAGGCCAAGGTCGCCGCCGTCGACGGCGACCACGTCGACCTGATTGGCGACATTGTCGAGAAGAGTGAGTCGTTCGCGACAAGAAGGCGGTCGACGTCGTCATGCGCCATACAATAGCAACGCGTGTGTGCGACCTCCTTAGCCTCTGAGAGCAGAGTTAGAACGAACGCGCGTAGTCACCGACGACGTCCACGATTGTATCGCAGTCGTCGGGCGGACATCGTCGACCCGAGCGCGAGGCGCGCCCCGACCGACGCGTCGCCAGCAGTGTCATGCCCGTCTGCATCATGTTGCCGACCATCGTCGACGCGTCCGAGACGACGATAAAGTAGTGGTCGGCGGGAGGAGCGCTCATGGCGTCCCCCGCCCACTGCATCGGATCGCGTTCGAATGCGACCGGCGTCGTCGATGACGGTCGTCGGAAGGCTTGCGACATGCCCGCCAGGCCCCGGTGGGCGACGGTCGGTAGTGGTATGACGATGCCGGCGATGTAACGGCAGGCTGTCATCGACACAGCTCGCCACTGAACTGCCTTGCGCGAGATCATTTGTCGCCCAGAGATTGCCCAGCACCGGCGTCGACGTTGCCGAGCTTGTCGTCAATGCCGTTGTGGCGACGGGCGCCGACGGCCAACGTCAGCATGGACGATATCGAACCAAGCACGGCGACTGGCGTCGCCCAGAGATCCCATCGGCGGATGCATTGGACATTGGAGTGCGACGCGCCCAGACCTCGTGTTTGCTCGAATTGGTCGTCGCTGCGGCAGCCCGCTGCACGTATCATCACTCACACCGTTGTCGGACGTCTTAGCGCGTAGCACGTCTGATCGCGGCCGGCGCCATGGCATTCGTCTACCTCATACGACCGCCCGGGTATCGGGCGCATCATCGCAGGATGTCGTCGCTCGGCGACGAAGTCGATTCGTATCCGATGATGATTCTGGCCCGTCTGCTACGTGGACGTTCCGAGTTTGCGACCTGAAACAACCTGTCGAAGATGCGATTCTCATCAAATTTCGCCATCATCGTAGGCACCTTATGGGAGAAATTGTACGCAAGAGACGACGCTGTTCGGCAAAGTGCATCGGCAGTATGTTGTAATATAAGTCAAGCGTTCCGCGCGTCCGTTGGATCGACCCGCTTCGGTGACCCGGTCACGGAAAAGTGCGCGCCCCGACATTCGCCGATCTAATTCTGTCGCGTCGCCGTCAGAACGACCCTTGTGCCGGTTCATATCCCATAACGTTGACATCGCGCGATGCCGCCGCAGCAACGAACGCGATTGCTGAACTTCATCGACGAGGCGTACGTCGATGCGATCACCGAGCGCTGGGCGACGGCGATTCTGTCCCAGATCGACTGTGCGGAACCGCCGGCGTGCCTGATCAGCAAGAAGCCGATCGTGGACGCCGCCACTGGTCGCGTCGCCGATGACGTCGTCGCGATCGTCGAGGAGCGCGACGGTCTATGCCATGCGTTCATGTTCAAGCAGCGCCACCTGGAGGAGTGGTTCCTGGCCCGGTTTGGTCGGTTGAACCCGGCGACGAACCGACCGGTCGACGACGCGTACTCGTGCCTGATCCCGTTGTCCCTTTCGCTGTACCGACTCGACAACGCCCTACACGACTACCTGGCGGAACGGGGCGACGATGCCTTGTCCGAGGACGACCTGCCCGTCTGCGTTCGCGACCTGCTGACGGCGGGCGCCTGCGTCGACGTCGTCCGCTCTGCACACGACCGCCCGCGCCTGTACCCGCTCGTCATCGCCGCCTGCCGGGGCAACATCGCGGTCGTCCGGTGCCTCGTCGAGACGTTCTCGGCCACTGTCAACGCCATTGACGACACGGGCTTCTCCGTCCTCGAGCACGCCGCCCTTCTGGGCCATGCCGCCGTCGTCCGGTACCTGATCGAGCACGGCGCCGTCGTCCAGGCTGACTACGAGGACTGCGAACGCGGCGTCAACGCGCTGCGAATGGCCGCCCTGGGCGGCCATTTGTCCCTGGTCGTCGACCTGATCGACGAGTTCAACGCCGACATCGACTTCCACGTCCCGTACGTGGTGTCGTCCGCCCTGGCCGGTGCCGCTCACGGCCACCTCGACATCGTACAGGAGCTCGTCCGGCGCGGCGCCAAGGTCGACATCAAGCAGGTCGAGAACCCGCTGGTGATCGCCGCCTTCGAGGGCCATCTGGACATCGTCCAGTACCTGGTCGTGGAGGCGCGCGCCCAGGTCGACTTCGCCGATGCCGACGGATTTACGCCGCTGACGGCCGCATCGGCCGGAGGTCACCTCGACGTCGTCGAGTTCCTGCTTGCTAGCGGCGCCCAGGTCGACCTGGGCGATGGACCGCAGCCGCTGATCCAGGCGGCGTACTTCGGGCACCTCGACGTCGTACGCCTGTTCGTCGAACGCGATCGCACGTCGATCAACAGCTCCGCCTCGGTTCGAGACGCGTGCGCGCTGGCGTCGGGCGCTCACAAGGACCATCTCGATGTTTTCGAGGACGAGATGTGTTACTTCGAAGAGTGCTGTCCCGTTCTCGACTTCGAGGCCGCCGGAAACGGGGGCGCTAGAATCATCCGGTACAGTGTCAGGCGCGGCGCCGCCCGCCACATCTACTTCGCGTCGGCCGGGTGCAAATCGGCCGCGTTGGCGGCCGCTGTCGCACGTGGCCATCTCGACGTCGTCCAGTGGCTGATCGGGCACGGCGCCGATGTCAACCCCGGTCACGGCGCTGTGCCCATGGTCGAAGCGGCCGCGAACGGCCACGTCGACGTTGTCCGGATCCTCCTGGACAAAGGTGCCCGGCTCGACCGGTGCAAACGCGGCTCCTACTGCCCGTTGTCCGTGGCCGCCAGGGCCGGCCACGCCAACGTCGTCGAGCTGCTGTGTTCGCGTGGCGCCTCGGTGTACGCGGCCGCCGGCAACGTGTCGTGCTCGGTCGCGATTAACGAGGCGGCGGAGCGCGGCCATGTCGACGTCGTCGGGATCCTCCTGGACAACGGTGGCCAGCTCGACCGGTCGAACTGCGTCGCCTACTGCCCGTTGATCGTGGCCGCCAAGGCCGGCCACGCCAACGTCGTCGAACTGTTGTGCCTGCGCCGCGCCTCGATGTACGCGACCGCGGGCAACGTGCTGTGCTGGGTCGCGATGCAGCAGGCTGTGGAGCGCGGCCATGTCGACGTCGTCGGCGCCCTGCTCCGGTTGCCGAACCTGGACGTGAACGCGCGCAGCGACACGTTCCCGCTGACGATGATCCAGATGGCCTGCACCAGTTCGTCGCCTGATTCGGTCGCCATCTGCCGTCTGCTGCTCGACGCAGGCGCCGACGTCAACGCGACCGGCAGCATCAAGGCGGTGCCCGCGCCGCTCCTGATCGCCGCCAGTACCGGATCGCTCGATCTCGTCGAACTGCTCGTCGGCGCCGGTGCCGATCTGCTCGTCAAGAACGCCGAGCGACAGACGGCGCTGATGATCGCCGCTAGCAAGGGCCGTGCCGACCTGGTCAGCTACCTGCTCGGCCGTCTCCTGGCCGACAGGCGCATCCCGGCCAGGCGCGTCGCGCGTCAGCTCGCCAAGGCCAAGGTCGCTGCCGTCGACGGCGACCACGTTGCCGTGATCGGCGACATTGTCGAGAAGAGTGAGTCGTTCGCGACAGGAAGACGGCCGACGTCGTCCTGCGCCATACAGTAGCAATGCGTTTCCATAAGCTTTTCAGAGCAGTGTTAGAACGAACGCGCAGGCACCGATGGCCTCCTGCCGATCCTGCCGTCAATGCCGTGTGGCGGTCGTCGGCAATGACGAAATCGGACCAAGCACGGCGGCTGACGTCGGCCAGAGAACCTATCGGCGGATGCATTGGACATCTGGAGCGCGATGCGCCCAGACGCCGTGTTTGCTTTGGTCGTCGCTGCGACACCCGCAGCACGTATCATCACCCACACCGTTGTCGGACGTCTTAGCGCGCTATTGTAGTAATATTAGACAGGCCGATCGGCATCGTCGGTCATGGACGTCGTCTCCCTGGCGGCAGCAGCACCGGCGCACGGCCAGCTGGCGGCTGCCCGTCGTTTCGCCATCTGCCGTTTGCACATGGCGCAGCAGCAGGCTTCCCGACAGGCCGGGCAAATCCAGTCGTCCTGCGCCGACGCCCAGCGCTGCCTGTTGGACGCGGCCCCTCCATAGAACCGATCCAGACACGGGCTGTATGGCACACACACACGTACAGGTCAGTCCAATGTCGCAGGCAGCGCCACACGTGGCTGGCTCCCTCCTTACAAGCAGTATTTCTTCTTGCAGACGCGTCGCTGCCCGCTGATATCATCCGACCACTGGCACTGGATCAGGTCGGTGAAGTCGCGCCGGCTCTTGCATTGGTGACAGGACGTGCCGACCGCAGCGGCCATGGGCGATGCGGCGAAATCGTGTGGCGGCATCGTCATCTGCGCCAGGACAGGCCGCCGCTCGCTGCTGGTCGTGTCGCACGGCGCCAGCATCGTGTCCATGAAGTCCAGCTCGGCGCTAGGGTCCGCGATGGTTTCCGACCCGGCCTGGAAGATCTCGAGGATCGCAGGTGGCAACTGGGGGCTGCGTGGACTACGAACCAGACGGTCCTGGTCGCTGAACGTCGTCGTCGGGATCGCCAACGGTGCCAAGCCCGCTGGTCGACGCATGCCCGGCGTCGAGGCGCGCTGCCGTTTCCTGTTGCTCAGGACGGCGTCGATGTTCGGGTCCAGAAACGTGGACGGTGCTGGGCCCCAGCTGCCGGGTCGGCACGCGGGTTGCTGCGTCGGGACCGATAGGGGCGCGGTGCTCACATGCATCTGCTGGCACACCAGCTGGGCACGCTGAGCCGCGAATTCGATCCGCTTCTGTAGGTCGACCAACGCAGCCGACATCGCCCGGGGCGAACGAAACGACGTGACCTTGCCGGGCGCGTGGAACGCTCGTCAAGGACTCGAGGGACGGGCGGCGCAGGAGCCCCAGCACGCCGTCGTGCCAAATATCTCCCTGTGACAGCTGCACCAAGGCGACGGAACCCCCTGTGCCACAGACCTGCCCAGCGCATCCCCGGACCAAGTCAGACATCGTTCCACGAGACATCGATCCTCGACGGAGGGCGGGGCCCCCGTCCCCTTGGAACATCAAGCGGTGCGCTCTTCGACGCCCGTCGTCCACCATTCGGCAGACAGGACGAGCGTAAACCAAATTACATCCATGGCTGGCGCGTGTTCCGGCGCCGGTGTTGCCCAGGATCGGGTGCCGCCCGCCAGGGGCTGAGGGGGGTGCACAACGGACTCTGCCCGGGCAGTCGCAGCAGCTGGACGGGCCGCGGAGTGCGCCTGCGGACTCCGCGGCCATTGTCTGTAGCAGACGACGAGTGGTGGCCGCTCGTTTCCGTCCGTCCCTGCCGTGTCTGCCAGTTCGGGTTCGTCGAGGACCGGGTGCCGACCCACACACACACACGCGCGCACACGTAGGCGAGCAACCTCGAACGCCGCACGCTCGATCATGTCGCGTTTCTTCGCGACCCGCGCCTCCGATGACGAATCGGATTCGTCGTCGTCGTCGTCGGCGGCGGGCATGGGCGGGCAGATGCAGATGCGGGACCAGCAGCAGCAGTCCGCCATGCTGCTGTACGACTCGTCGTCGTCCGAGGAGGAGAAGCGCGTCGTCCGGAGCGCGCGCGACAAGCAGTCCGAGGCGATGACCGCCACGATCCGCGCCCTGCGCAACTCGATGAAGATCGACGACTGGGCCAACGTGCTCAAGGCGTTCGAGGCCGCCAACCGCCTGATCGAGAAGGCGCGGCCCAAGACGCAGAAGGAGGGCATCCCGCGGCAGTACATCCGCATGCTGTGCGACCTGGAGGACGCCGTCAACGCCGCCGTGTCCGACCGCGACGCCCGCAAGCAGCTGTCGGGGCCGAACTCGCGCGCCGTCAACGTCCTCAAGCAGAAGATGCGGAAGCACAACCGCCAGTTCGAGGCGCTGATCAACGAGTACAGGGCGTCGCCGGACCAGGGCGGCGACCAGTTCGCGTCGTCGGCCAGCGACGAGGAGACCGGGTCGTCGTCCGAGGACGCGTCCGAGGAGGAGCGCTCTGAAGGCGAGTCGGAGGGCGAACCGGGCAGCGACGACCAGGACGACGACAAGGCGTTCGACGACGACGACGACGAGTTCGACTTTGAGTCGGACGACGATGCGTCCGCGTCGTCCGCGTCGTCCGACTCGGACATCGACCTGTCGCACCCGGCCATGTCGCGCGCCTACTGGGTCAAGAAGACCAAGGACGACGAGGAGGAGATGACCAAGGAGGATCGGCGGCGCCTGCGCCAGAAGAAGGCGTCGACGACGGGCGGCACCAAGGCCAGCCGGGCGCTGGCGAAGGCGGGCGCCACCGCCGAGGCTGCCAAGGAGATCGAGTTCACGCCCGAGCTGATCCAGCAGAAGCTGATGCTGATCCAGTCGTCGCGCGGCAAGCGCGGCGCCGACCGGCACGCCGCCGTCAAGGAGCTCAAGGTGCTGGCGTCGAAGGCGTCGTCGGTGCCCGCCCTGATCAAGGTCAAGATCACGCTGCTGTCCGCCATGTTCGACATCAACTTCAACAGCGGGACGCACATGCAGGTGTCGCTCTGGCACCACGCCTGCGACACGCTGCTCGACATCCTCGACACGCTCGACGACAATCCGAACGTGCTCCTGATCGAGGACGCCGACGTCGACGAGACCGTGTTCGCCGTCGACGCCAACGACAAGGAGGCGGTGGCGCGCGCCGAATCCATCACCGCCATGCAGGCGTCGGCGACGGCCACGGCGCTGTCCGTTGTGGAGGCCGGCGGCGCCTTCATCCCCGAGGTGCGCCACAAGCGCGACGACGGCCTCGAGTACGTCGCCGGCAACGTGTACTCGTTCGCGGCGCGCCTGTCGGACGAGTACGTGGCGTCGCTGCAGAACCTGGACCCGCACACGCAGGAGTACCTGGACCGGCTGGGCGACGAGCCCCGCCTGCTCCAGCTGCTGGGCAGGGCCCACGACTACTACGGGCGGGCGCGCGTCGGCGACCAGCACCGCCGGACGTGCACCGCTCTGCTCGCCCTGCTGCGCGTCGAGCTGCTGTACACCAAGTACGAGCCGGCCCTGGACGCGCACCGCGACGGCGGTGAGGGCGACGCCGTGCGTTCCCGGGCGCGCCTGATCGACGACGTCCTGCACGGCGACCCGCGCCTGCTCCTGCACCGCCTGTGCGCCCTCCTGTACGCGTACGGGGACGCGCGCGGCAAGGCCCGCGCCGTCCTGTGCACGGCGTACCACCACGCGATGCACGGCGAGTTCCATGCGGCCCGCGACCTGATCCTCATGTCGCACGTGCACGACACGATCGGGCAGGCGGACGTGTCGACGCAGATCCTGTACAACCGCGCCCTGGCCATGCTGTCCGTCTGCGCGTTCCGCCAGGGGCTGATGGGCGACGCCCTGTCGCTGATCGCCGACCTGTACGGGACGGGGCGCATCCGCGAGCTGTTGGCGCAGGGCACCGGGCAGACGCGCTGGGGCCAGGACCGCGACACCGAGCAGGAGAAGCTGGAGCGACGCCGGCAGATGCCGTACCACGTGCACCTGTCGCTGGACCTGCTCGAGTCCGTCCACCTGGTGTCGGCCATGATCCTCGAGGTGCCCAACCTGGCCGTGCACGCCGCCGACGACAAGCGCCACGTCATCTCGAAGAACTTCCGCCGCGTCTGGGACGCCTTCCACAAGAACGCGTTCAACGGGCCGCCCGAGAACACGCGCGACTACGTGATCGCCGCCGCCGTCGCCCTGTCCGACGGCGACTGGCGCGCCGCCTACGACCACCTGCTGCAGCTGAAGTGCTGGGCGCTGATCCCGCACGCCGCCAAGGCGCAGGCGGTGCTGCGCGCCCAGGTCCAGGTGACCGGCCTGCAGACCTGGCTGCTGGCGTACGGCGCCCACTACGTCAGCCTGGACGCGCGCGCCCTGGCCGACCGGTTCGACCTCGCCGAGCGCGACGTGCGCGCCTGCGCCAGCCGCCTGATCGCCGCCGACCGCCTGGCCGGCGCCTGGGACGAGCCGGCCAACGCCATCGGCATGGCCGCCCCGATCCAGAACGACCTGCAGAGCGCGGCGCTCAAGTTCGCCGACATTGTCGGCATCCTCGTCGAGCAGAACGAACGCAGCCTGGAGCACCGCCACCAGCACGGCAAGGGCGGCGGCGGCGGCGGCGGTGGCGGGCCGTTCGCCGCCTCGTCGACGGGCGGCGCGCACCACCTGAAGCGGGCCGCCCCCGCTGGCAAACCGCAGCAGGGCGAGTTTGGCGCGTCGCGACGGTGGTGACGCCTGCGGTCCCCATGGCCCGCCCCTCCCCCAAATACAGTATTAGGATCCCTCTACGTACATCGAGTGGCCCTCCCCCGTCTCTCGTTCGTCGATGCCGACCCCAGACCCAGCGGTGCCCTGTATGGTGCGTGTGTGCGTGTGTGCGTGTCGGTGCTAGCGGGAGAATTGCAGGCCGAACCGCATGCGCATGCAGTCGTCCAGGTGCTGCTGGCGTTTCTCTTCGGCGGTCGCCAGCGACGCCGACGCTGCCGGGCTCTGCGGGTGCTTCCTGGTGGGCGACGACGGCGCGACGACGACGGGCACGGTGACGACGGCCTTGGCGGCAGGCGCGGCAACGGTGCGTCGGTGCGGTTGCGGATGCTGCTGGGACGGGTCGTTGTGGTCGGGTTCGCCGCCCAGGGACGACGGGACGCGCCGGCAGATGCAATCGGTGAGCGGGGACCACTGGCCGACCATGGCCTGGTACCGTCGCCAGTTGCCGGCGGGGAACACGCGCACGAACCCGCCCCGCCGGGCGTACTCGGCGTCCGTCTCCTGGTCGATGGCGCGCAGGTCGCCGGGTGCCAGCGTCCCCGATGCCAAGTCCAGGGATGGGCGCGCCGTGGACGCGTCGAACGCCACCTCGGGCACGACGGCGACCGGTTGCTGCGCGCGCGCCGCCTGATGTACGCCGACGCGGGGCGCCGACGCCGGCCGCGTTAACGACGACGACGGCGGAGGCGGCGACGTCCGAGGCGCTGCTGACAACGATCGGGCCGATGACGGCCGCGTACGTCGCAGCGGGCGTGGCCGCTGCTGTCGGTGCTGCTGCTGTTCCTCGTCGTCGTCGCCGTCATCGTCGTCGTCGTGATCGGACGCCTCGCCGAAGTCGGCCGCGTTGACGGCCGGCGGCGTGACGTGCAGGACATGTGGATGATGATGATGATGCGGTGGAGGAGGACGACGGGGCCCGTTGGCGTGGTCCGGCGGCGGGGCGGCGGATGACGCGGAGCGGGCGCGACGATGGTGATGCTGGGGATGGCGGGCGCGCAGGTTGAGCATGTTGAACAGGTCGGCGATGACGCGCGACTTGACGTGCAGGTCGAGGCCGGTGTCGCAGCGCAGGCTCGGGTTCTGGTTCACCTCCAGCAGCCACGGGCGCAGCTGGTCGTCGACGATGATGTCCAGGCCGAGCAGCTCGAAGCAGTTCAGGCGGGACGGGACGTGCGCCCCGACGGCCTTGCAGACGGGCGCCTCGACGGCCAGGACGGCGCGCACGACCAGGTCGTGGATACGATCCCAGAGCGCCGGCGTCGGGTCCGGACGCCCCGCCTGCTCGGCCTGGTCGCGCAGGTGACGACGCAGGCAGTCGAACGTCCACTTGTTGCCGACGTTGTCCCAGGTGACCTGTGCGGTCAGCGTCAGGGCGACCGGGGCACACACACACACAGAGAGCCACAGGCGGCGGCGCGCCTGCCCTCCACACTGACGTCGTCGGTGCAGAAGTAGTTCGGGCTCTGCGACTGGATCGACGAGTTCGTCAGGTGGATGAACCGGTTCGTCAGCGACGCCGCCGACGTCGTGTACGGCTCCGTGGCGATGCGCACGATGCCCTGGTCGTGGACGTAGACCCGCAGCGGGTCCATCGACGTGATCGCCGCATAGATCCTCCTACACCGACACGCGACGGTCGGCGAAGACGCGCACGGGCCGCATGGTGCGCAGCGGGCACCTACAGGTCGCACTTGCGCCCGTCGAGCAGCAACGGCGACGACACGTAACGGCTGACGACGACGTGCGACTGCGTCGGGATCTGTGTACACAACGACCTGCTCAATGTGCCGGCCGACGACGCCCGCCCGCCCGCGGCATCGTCGCGCGTACCTGGCGCCAGCGGTTCGTGACAAAGACGCCGCGCCCCTGGCGGCTGTCGAACGGCTTCACGATCCACAGGCCGTCGCCCTCCTGGCCGGACCGGACGAACGCCTGGAACAGGGCCTGCGGTGGCAGTGTCAGTCGCCGGGCTGAACGATGGGTCGGGAGCGCGCGACCCGCACCTCCTTGTCGTCGGGCAGGACGAACGATTCAGGAACGAGGGCGGCGTCGTCCGGCGCCCGCTGCTCGACGGCCCGCATGGACCGGCAGAGCAGGTCCTTGCGAGCCAGCAGGATCGTCCGCGGTATGCGATTGATGATCTGGTGGCGGGCCAGCGACGCGAACCGCCGGGCGGGGACCGGGCCGGTCACCCAGAGCAGGTCGAACGACGACGGCGTCCGTTTGGACGCGCGGGCCAGGCCGGCACCCTCCAGGACGGCGCGAACGACAGCGGGGCAGTGACGACCCGTCTGGTAGGTTAGCCCGGTCGGGAAGGCGGCCGCCCGGGACGCGCCGCGCCCGAAGTCGACCGGGCGCGCGTGAGCCGGGCCATTACGCGGGTTCCGCTTCGGCGGCGCGCTTCGACTCGGACCCGTCGCCCTCGACGCTGGTGGAGCAGGTGGGGGACCCAGCAGCAGCACCTGCTGTGTCACCGACCGCCGGTGCGACAGGTGGCCGGTGTTCGGGCGCGGCCGGGCGCTGTTGCTGCGCAGGCGACGTGCACTGGACACGCGCCTCGATGATGATGATGATGATGGCCTTGCTGCCGCTGTTGCTGCTGCTGCCGATAGCGATATCGGTGCATGGTTGGTCATGTAGACGGCCGACGTGCGCGTCCATTTCATGCCCGGCTCGATGGGATCCGTCGCCGTCGTCGGCGACATGACGGCCTGACCCTTAGTCGAACATGAACGACAAGTATTGGTAGGGGGGGTACGCCCAACGCGATCCCGACCGCCCGCTACCGGCACCGCCACTGATCACCCCATCCAGTACAGCGACAGGCGATTTCAGTGTTGGGATCATTAGGTAGGGACTTGTGACAACGCAGAACGCTCGTCCTGGCGAACCAAAGGGACGCCTGCTTGGCGGGGTCCTGAGCGCCACTTTGACGATGAACGGGCGCTGACAATGTACGAGAGCACAGCATAGGCGCCGCCAAGGACAACGCAAGTGACAACGGACGGACGCTGGTCCGGGCTCGGCCCAGACGAACAGACGCAGCAGAAACACGGCGTCTATATTACCGACGATCACTCCACACGCCTACCCCAGGCACACCTGTCAGACACTGCCGCCAATCGCAAGGCAACGGGAACCCGGACGCTTCCTTGGGCGCTTGCCGCCTGGCACCGCGGACACGAACCGTCGAACGAACGGGCGGAGCCTGCTGCGAGCCATCCCGAGGAGCGCTGTCTGGCCGGGGCGATCCGCCATGCTCGGGAGACGCTGGCGCTTCTTTAAACGTGGGCGTACACTAAGATGCAATGTGTGTGTGTGTGAACGAGCAACGCCGAAGACCGACCCGAACGTATGGGCGGCGCTGGGCACCCAGCCGGCAATGATGCCTTTCTAACGCCCTTCTCCAAGTGCTGCTGCAGATCGGCAATGTGCAGAATCATCTGACGTCGGGCGGCACACGTCAGCGATTGGTCAGGCAATACGAACGGTACCGGCGCCGACCTGCTCTTCCGAAATGGCCTTGGCTTCCACGGCCTACACGACACGTCAACCGGGCAACGATCAGCTGACGAAGGGTTCGTAGGCAGGCCCGTACCCTGTCGTGGTACTCGTTGAGAGCCTTGAGCTCAGCGGTGAGGCGGGCATTGCTCGCAGACAGCTTCTTACGTTCGGCCTGTCCGCAAACGACACCCGCGTTCAGACTGGTGTTGCCCGGGCCACAGGCCAATCCAACGGTACATGTTCGGCGTCGATAGTGGTCGCAGCGGCCATCAGTATCGATCGTATGGCGCTCGCACTGGCCTCGCCCTGCTCTTCCAGCGTCCACTTGCACAGACCTTGCTGAACACGGCCGTCGGTAATGGGGCGCATGGGCAGGAGACGGCAGGTGTCGTGTTAAACCGACCTTCAGAAGGCCGACTTGGCTCTCAACGCTTCGCCACACAGTCAGCTGCCGAACGCCCCCATCAGCAGCGGGCAAACCGGATGCCCATCATCGTACCGTTGCCGGCCTGGATTCGACATCCAGCGCGTACGAGAACGCCCTATCATCGTACCGGCGCAGGGCCCTGACGACCGCACTGGCGAACGCGTCCATGTCGCCGTAGTCGTCAACGGCCCTGTCGTTCAGCGCCTGCAACGGCGTCGGCGACGACCGCCACACCAGCGCCCCATCCGTAACGTCCACCGACGTCACCCGCGTCCCTGGGTCGTACCTGAACGACAGCACGTAGGCGGCACCGCTAATCGACGTCAACGCCGTCAGCGACTGCACCATCGCCGCAGGACCCCTCTCGCTCGTCTCGCAGTCGGCACGCGACGCACGGCAAAAGGTCGCGATCCGACGATGCCGTGCCTGCCCTGGATCCGGCCTGGCCGAACCTACATACCGACCTACGCCTCCGTGGCATTGCATACGAGCGGGTGCACACCGGTGTCGTCGAACGAACGAAGCATTATGCGGCCTTCTCATGCGTGTCCTCGTTCAGCGCCTGCGTCATGCAGTCGCGGACGCTGTACCCGAAGGCGCCCATGTTCTTGGTGACGACGTTGAAGACGACCTTGACGACGCCGGTGGACTGGACGCGGGTGACGTCGCGGCCCTGGCCTTGGGCGACAAAGTTCGAGTCGAAGTACTCGGGCGGCGTGCCGTGGATCCAGGCCATGACCTGCTGGCAGATGCTGGACGACCGCGGCCGGTACAGGCGGACGTAGCGCTCGTGCCGGCCGGGCGTCGTCGGCACATGGACGAACCCGTACCCGCGCACGACGTCCTTGCCGAACATGTTGAAGCCGTAGACGCTGACGACAAGCTTCGGCCAGCCGGACGGGTTCGTCGAGCGCATGGTCAGGTCGATGGGGTAGTTCCAGAGGAAGCGACCGCCACTCGCTCCTGATGTCTTTGCTATTTGCGACATGCCGTACTCGAGGCCCTACGACGACGCCGGCTGTCAGCCCCCGGGCAGTTAGTTACCCGTACGTATCGCAGAGCACGTACGTGCATGTAGGTCCAGTCGTGGCCGTATCGGAAACTGTACCGGCAGTACAGGGTGTCCACGCCCAGCATCGCGCAGCTGTCCACCTGACCGCTGACCATCACGAAGAACGACGATTCCGCCATCGCGCCGCAGCAAACGATATCCGGGGCACCGACCAGGGAGACTGTGGGCGCGGCCGGCCCTGTGAGGTGTGACCAGTGGCGCCCAGTACTGCCACTGGCGGGGGCCCTTGCCCTTGGGGGCCACATCGGCACCGAAACGCCCGCAACGCCTGCGATGGTACTCTGGTCATTCGTCTCCCTGGCGTGTATGCCGAACGCGGTATCTCAGGTTCATCACTGGGCAACGCCAGGGCGCTGTGTGTGCCATGTGAGGCCGCGTAAGGTGCCCCGGGTCCGCCACGGCGTCGCTGGCGAGCAGCTGCCTCTGCGGATCGCCTCGCACGCAACCTGGGCCACCACCCCTGCCCTAGACGCCTGCGTCACGGTCGACGGACGACATGGCAGCGGACCTGGCTATAAGAGTGGCCACGAAGCGGGTCTTCTCGGCCATCCAGCCGACCGGGCGACTGCATATAGGGTCGGTCCGCCCTGCCCATGCGGGCGCGCATCGGACGCCACAGCGCCGGTCGCTGATGAATGCGTGCCCCCAGGAACTATTTCGGAGCCATGCAGACCTGGATCCAGCTGCAGAACGATCCCAGCGTGTTGTCGGCGACGTTCGCCCTGGCCGACATGCACGCCCTGACCAGCGATTCCCTGGAAACCATCCGATACGGTCCGTGCGGTTTGACGCCTATCGTCGTCGTCGTCGTCGTCGTGGCTGACTGTGCGCGCGTCGCCTCCCCAGTGCCCAAGCACTGCAGGGATATCGCTGCCCATGCGCTGTCGTTCGGCCTGGACCCCAGCAAGGTCGTCATCTTCAAGCAGTCGGCGGTGGCGGAGCACACGGAGCTGCTCTGGATCCTGGCAACCGTCGCCAAGATGGGGCAGCTGCTGCGCATGACCCAGTACAAAGTACGCTCGACGTTCATCGGCTGCTCGTAGACGGAAGCGTAGGCTCAGCGTTGTCGTGGCAGGCCAAGGCCGAGATGACTGGCGAACCGAACTTGGGCCTGTTCTCGTATCCCGTCCTGCAAGCCGCCGATATCCTGCTGTACAGGTAGGGCGCGTGATGATACTCTGACGCAGCCCTCGACGTTCACTAATCGGCGACCAACGTAGAGCGACCGTGGTACCTGTCGGACATGACCAGATGCAGCACCTCGAACTGGTAGGAACGTGTCGCCGCAGGGGCTGTTGCATTTCGTGTAATCTGCTGCTCGGCACCTGGTAGGCACGGGACCTTGCGCAATCGTTCAACTTCCGGTTCTGCAAGGACCGGGCCGGCGTGTTCCCGCGCCCGGGCACCATGGTCGGATCGATACCGCGCGTCATGAACCTGCGCAATGGCACGGCCAAGATGTCCAAATCCGACCCGTCCGACCTGTCCCGCATCCACTTCACCGACACCGACGATGAAATCATACTCAAGATTCGCAAGGCCAAGACGGACTCGTAGGCGGACGCACACCGTTTCGTCATCGACCGCGCTGACGGATTGGCGATCGCACAGGTTGGCCAGCAAGAGGTACAGCGACAGGCCGGTCTCGTACGACCCAGAGCGGCGGCCGCATACGTCCAGCCTTATCAAACTGTACAGCGTTCTGTCCAACGAGCACGACTGCCCCCGATCCGTCGCTCGAGCCATGGAGGGGAAGAGCATCCGCGATTTCAAGGCCATGCTGACCGAGCTGGTCATTGAGTTCGTCGCCCCGATCCGCCTCCGCTTGGCAAAGTGGCGCGAGACGCCCGACGAGATCGACCAGATCCTGGCGGATGGTGCAGAACGCGCCCGGGAGCAGGCGCAGGAGACGATGCGCCTCGTGCACGATGCAATCGGCCTGATCCGATCCACGAGCGTGGCCGTACCGTCGGGGCGCCCCATGCAGACTGAAACGGTCACGAGCATAGCGGCGCTGGACGCGGCGGCCGACGCTTCCCGATCCGAGAACGACGATGATTATGACGCCTGTCGCCCTCTGGTTAACCTATCGCACGACGAGGGCACGGGTGACGAAGAAGGCGACGAGTCGGCGGCGTCCATGCTGGCGTCGGGCGGTGTCGACGAAGACGGTGGGAACGATGACGACGATGATAACGAGGTCGAGGCGAACGTTGAGGAGTGTAATGACGAAACGTTAACCGCATCAGGCAGCGGTGACAGTGTCGACGATGGTGGCAAAGACGCGGGCGTCATCGACAGTTCTGACAGCGCATGTGACCTGGCTGGCGTTGAGGAAGCCGTGATGGAAGATGCCGTGCCTGACCCTGACGATGGCGCTGCCATGGGCGATGAGCCCCCGCGCGACGACAGACATGTGACAGGCGAGGCGTCCTCGTCGATCTAGTGCGGCCGTCCACGCTTCCCAGTCTGCGCTCCGTCACCCAGGGCTGTGTTGAAGTAAACGTACATGCGGATGATTGCCAGTGAGCTTGAACGAGCAACCGATAGCTAGGCGGTTCTTGCGGATAACAGCATTGCTGACGGAGACTTAATGGCGAATTGTATAACAACAGTACGGTGGCGTGAGGTGAGGCGACATGCCCAGCGCGTCGTCAGTTTGGGTTCGACATCTGGAACACCTCGTTGGCCTGCTGCGTGACACGAATGAACGAGCAGCGTTTCGTGAGTTCCTTCAGGTGGAGCGCCCCGACGCTGAACAACCCGCACGCCCTGGTTAGTGCAATGACCAACGCGTGTCCAGGCTTCGACGTACTAGGTGCACGTGGAGCGTAGCCCGCCCAGCATGTCCAGACAGGTCTCTCGCACGGGCCCGCGATACGGGATCAGAACGCTCTTGCCCTCGGAAGCGCGATACTCAGCGACCCCGCCGGCTGTCGCACGGCTGCCTCAGTAACGCCCTGCGGCGACAGGGTCGTACCGCGACGACATACCGTGCGTATGCATGGCCTTGCTGGAGCTCATGCCGTAGAACTCCCTGTACTGCACGCCGCCCTTCTCCACCAGCTCGCCGCCAGACTCGTCATGGCCAGCGAACATGCCGCCGCACTGTACGACACCAAGCGGCACACATGTATCAGTACGCGTCGCGACGCCCGACCGACATGGGCGCAGCGTTCACCATAACGAAATCGCTGCCGGCGCCAAACGCCTTCGCGACGTCGCCAGGGACAACGCAGCCGCCATCGGAAACGATTTGTCCTACGGAACGTGCGACCTGTTAGACAGCGCCAGGGTGCAATGGGAGCGCCCAGAGACCGCCGAGCCCGTGAGCCGCGTCGGCACACTCGATGACGGCGCTGAGCTGCGGGTACCCGACGCCGGTCTTGATGCGGGTCGTGCAGACCGAACCGGGGCCGATGCCGACCTTGACGACGTCGGCGCCGGACAGAATCAACTGTTCCGTCATTTCGCCGGTCACGACGTTGCCAGCGATAATGCTGATCTGCGGGTGGGCCTCACGAACGCGTCGAATCTGTCCGAGCCAGGGTCAGCAAACGACCCGGACGTGCCAGGCTGTCAGGCGACCGCCTTACGAACTGGACGAAATTCTCGGAATATCCGTTGGCAACGTCCAGGCAGATGAAGGGGATCGCGGGGATGTCCCGCAAGACGGCGTTGAGCTTCTCGAGGTCGTTCGCCGTCGTACCGCTGGAGACCGCCACATGGTTGAGGACGTTGGGGTGGCTGCCTGCAAAATCCTTCCACTCGTCGACCGTGTAATGCTTGTGGATGCAGGTCAGCATGGAGTGCTCGGCCAGCGCGCTAGCCATAGCGAACGTGCCGGTCGTGTCCATGTTGGCCGCAATGATGGGCACCCCCGCCCACGTCTTCTTCGTGTGCAGGAACGTGAACTCGCGGACCAGGTCGACATCGGCCCGGGACCGTAACGTGGACCGCTTCGGGCGTATGAGTACGTCCTTGAAGTCGAGCTTGATGCCCTCCTCGATCCGCATGCCTGTATGCGTTGTGCCGGGTGCCGGTTGCGAGCCACACCGTCCGGGGGCGACACGCGGACTGCGCTACGCGACCAGACGACGTTTGACGCGCGCAGGTACGCCCCCCGAACAGTGCAACGCAAATGTTATAACACTCAGTAGGTAACCACGTACAACGTTGCCTGATGATGCGGCATCGGGGCCAGTACTGGACGAGACTGGCACGCACCGTTCCTGCTGTGATTGAGGTGGAGAGTGTAACGACACAGCGGCGTGCTCCTGCACATGATCATATGTCGAGAACCAGCCGGCACGGGTGGATTGCCGGACGAGGGCTACTGGCGTTGGTGTGGTTCGACGAGGACAGCGAGGCCAGCAAGGTCGATGTCGCCGTTGTGGAGTCGATATGCACTTCGCTGTTCGCAGGTCAGAGGACCAACCAGCTGCGCGTTGGATCGAAGAAGGGCGTCGATTTCCATGACAATGGGGAGGCGGCCTTTGCCATGCTGCGCGACAACGAACCAGGTGCCGTTCTCCGTTATGCCAACGCCGACGCAGATCACCCAGTGAGCGGACTGACCTGCCCGGTGGCAAGGTTGATGATCGGGGCCACTGTCGAACGCCATCAGCAGATAGCCGCCCTGCAGGATCGGAACAATCACATCGTCCCGACTAGCGACAGGGACGGTTCGACAACGCAGACGCAGCGACGTCCGCGCTAAGAGTTCCAGGTGTTTAGCGCTAAACATTTCGCCGACGTGCGTGTACCCCGCGTCAATGGCATGCATCAGCAGGCGTTCGCCACGATCGGTGATGGGTTCGGCAGCGTAGTCGGCAGTGCTGCCTGATAGGTCGTCAGTGTCCACAGGGCCGGGACAGACAGCGGTAAAGCATTCGGGGACGGCAGGCAGGCACAAGAACGCGGAGTGTGCTGAGACAGAACCTGGGACAATGCGCCCGGTAGGTGGTTGCAGCGCGGCCATCGAGATGGCAGCCAGGCCACAGGTGGGCCCAACTTGCTGGATCCAGGGCAGCGGCGCCGTGTTTACCAGGCACAGCGTCATTGTCTGGCAATCGCCGGCAGCAGACGGCCGCGTTCGCCACAGGTCGACAGCCCAATGCTGACGATCAACGCGCACAGGCGGCCGCTGACAAATGAATGCCTTGGACATCCAGGTCGTGCCGCTGTCATCTTCGCCGACGCCTGCTGCGTGCTCTCCGTCGACATTGCTGAGCAGGGCCGCAATGCCACGTACGTTGGACTGGGCGCCTTTCGACGACATGCCGATGGACGTGGGCGGGCATTGGCGATACCCGAGCCGACCGTAGAACGGCGCTGAATCGGGCAGCGTTTGCAACGACAGGCGCACGACATCATGTTGCTGCTGCAGGCGAGACTGGATATGGCACAGGAAGGTTCGGCCTAACCCCCGGCGCCGGTACTCCTCCACGATGACGAACGACGACAGCAGGGCGTGGCGTTCTGGTAGGCGTCGTGGCGGACGTCGGCCTGACAGAATGCGGACGGCAGCGTATCCGACCGGGTCGCCCCTATCCGGAACGTGCAGGACGAATTGCAATGCGCTGGTGCGCCGCAGGCGATCCAGGCGTGAGATCGGCGCAGACGACGATGGCCACTGCGTTTCGAGAATTGACGCAACGAAAGACAGGCACGCCTGACGCTGCTGATCGCCATCGATGTCGGCGACAAGGCGAGTGACGGCGGCCGACGTCAGATCGCCGCCACCCGGCATGATTCGGTGCGGGTGCGTGGCGCCGGCGGGTCCGCACACTTCTGACGTTGCCGTGGTCACCTACTGTAGGCAGATGATTTCCAGCCGTGCCAGACGCCCCCGTTTAAGCTGGCCAGTCCAGTTGGTAATGTATTGGAAAACGATCAAAACGGATAAACGGAACAGCAGGTCACGAAACGCGGATGTGTTTTCGGGCGTTACGCGGTGGCTGATGCTGAGGCAACTCGGTAACTGATGGCCATGGGGAGGCGCGGTAATGAGCTCGACTACGGCGAACCACGCCCCGCAGCAGTAGCGCCAGCAGTAATACGGCACAGGTTCCGAGGCGACGCCACCGTCGGTCGGCCGTTCAAACTCACCGTTCGTGCCTTGGCAGGGGCATCATCACCCCTGACCTCAGATGCCGCTGCATTTGGAGACGGTATGCCAGTACCGCCGGTTTGCTTTGGCTGGCGCCAACGTCGGGAATAGACCGCCATGACCAGCACGATGGCGGCGCCAACGACAACGAATGGTAGATTGGATGTCGCCCACGCAGTGAAATCAAGCGAATCGCTGGCGGACAGGAAGATCAACGGGATAGGCGGTGTAGGGTCCACAAACGAACGTGTCGCGTCACCGCCACCGGACTTCAGGTGCAGCAGCTGATTGTCAAGGTCAGCATCTTCAGTATGATCGTGAGGGTCTTCCCCGGTGTCGTCCTCGTCCATGACAATGGAATACGTGGGTGGAAGCATCGTTACGAAGATAATGGAGGTAATAAGAACGGGCACGATGGGGCACGAAGTGAACAACGTCATGGTTGCAGGATGGGGCAGCGACGCAGGCGTCCACCGTTGCGATTTGCCGGATGGCAGATACGGCGGTCCCACGTCACGGACTGTGGCCAGCGCTATTTGTGGGCCACACCAGACTGGAGCGGCCTCTGTCACCCCGACACTGAACGGGTCGAACAGCATCACTGCGTGCTGGACAGTGATGTTTGGCGACCGACCACGTTTGTTCGCCCCGCTATATCATATCGACATGATGTGGTTGACTATTGATATTAGAAGAATGCATCGACTGGGTTGGTGCGCAGGTCAGCGGCCGTCCTTGCAGTCACGCCGACCCTTTGAACACGTCGACGTCGAGCGCAGGTGACAACAACGAGACAGGCGAGGCAGATGCCGCCAATACAGGCCCATATAACCATAACGACAAGCGAATCGTCTGAGCTCTGACCGCCCATTTCTCGTCTTGTTGTCAGGACCTCCGCATCGAGAGAAGCAGGCGACGACGCGAGCTGTCGGCGAAGAACGCTGCGTGTTATTATCGACGAAACGACCAATGTCGTGACGAACTTCGTAACACGACTGATCTTAGCAGGAAGGTCAAGTCGATGCGTGTGTGTCCTCGACACCGGGTCTGTCAAGCGTCGTCTGCTTCGTGACAGATATGCATGAGACGTTTGTAGGCCAAGTGTCAGCAACGTCAGCACCAAGTGAGACGCGTGGGCTGCAGGATAATCCCAATGCCCTCCTTCGACGGAATCGCTGCGGTGCGCACCATTGCGCCACAGATGAGAGGTGCTACTGGCAGCCAGCACAGGAACCACGAGTAGGGCGAAGACGATTGCCACAGGACGGCACAGTCGATCGTGACTCGCAGGCATCGAGTTCGGACAGGTGTTAGTCGAACATGGCAGGCGCTGACAACCAACGACGCTGTAGGCAACGACCACGACCTGCGAGCGGCAGCATCAACCCGAATTAGAATTCACCCGGCTGGCCTGAGAATTATTCTAAAATTAGGCAGCGTCACTACCGATCGATCGATCAGTGATCAATCGGCCCATCAGTGATCTGGTGATTGTCTATCTCCATCTCCCGTGGCCAGACAAAATTCGCTACCTCGCTGGCACCGAGCAGGCACCGTCGAGCACCTGGAGACTCTGATCGCGTAGGAGAAGATGTTCGGGGGAGAGAGAGACATAGCCCGTCGGTGGCGCGACCCCCCGTCGAACAGGGAGGCTGACACACGTAGAGGATACGGTAATCAGATACTGTTCGCGTGTGACCCAGTGACTCAAGTCCGCAATGCTCGGCTGAATCGCGTTCCTTGAAGACGCTATCAGTATATACAGAGCGGCTCGCCTGTCGAGATGATGAGGCCGGTGCGGATGCGCTCGACCGAGCAGCGCCCCGGCATGAAGTGTGCAGTCGTCGCCACGTTCTTCATCATCGTCGTGTTTGTCGCCGTGTCAACGACGCTATCGAACGTTCTGCAGAGATTGGAGGGCGGCCTCAGGGATCGGCAGGCTTCGGGCGTATCCAGTATTATGCAGCACCATCCGAAGGATCCCCGGGGACGTCCACCACTGGGTGGCCGGCAGATCTGGACTGTCGTCTCAACGCAGTGCTCCCCATTCCAGGACTGGAATGTCATTGTCGCTGCAAATTCCCACCAGCGCTTAGCCATACCAGGGCGGTTCGTCCGCCTGCTGGCTTGCAACGACGACAGCTACGAAGTTCCTGCACCGAACTACGACAAATTCAGTGTGTTCCGCCACCGCGATTACGAAATCGACCACAAGGACGACCCGTTTCGTAAGTCGGCTCTGTCCACAGCGCTGCTTTCTCTTCGGCATACTAAATCATTGGCGTCAGCACCGAGGCTGAAGGCGCTGGCATTACGCGATTGGTTGGCAGCCGTGTCTGGCGATTTGGCCGACAACGACGTCGTTATACTGTTGGACCCGGACCAGATCTTCCTAGGCCATCCGAACACCACCTCCGTTAAAAACGGGCACGCTCAGGCGGCCGCCTACGCGCTGAACACCAACTTCCTGTCGGTTGCGGCAGCGCACTGCCATGACGCACGATGTAAGGTCAGGCCTGGCATGGACATGTCCAACCTGCTGTACGGCGCCCCGTACATCATGACCGTTCACGATGCCAAGCTGATTGCTGCGAAATGGAGCACTCGAACTGAACTGTTCCGTCAGGACAAACCCATCGCCGACCAGTTCGTAAGTTGCTGTGTTGGTGTCCGTATTCGGCATAGTTTTCAAGACTGAACCTGGCATTAGGGATGGCTTACCGAGATGTGCGTCGTTCACCTTCTGGTCTCCCGTAATTCAGCAATGGGACCTGACTGATATGCTCGTACAGGTACAGCTATATCATGGTGGCCATGGAGCTGGACATATTGCACGAAACGGCGCCCCTGATGATATCAAACGCGGACGAGGACGGCGAACCGTGGCATCTGGCTCGCTGGTTCGGCAACAGTCGCCCGCCATTGGCCTTCATCCACTACTGTCAGAAGTACACGGTCGGACAGCAATCCTGGGGCAAGCACGAATACCACGGCCTCGGTATGGTTCGCCTGTACGTACTCAACGTTTATGGTTCGATTAATTACTGGTTCCGAACCATAGACATTCGCAAGTGTGATCAGCGTCAGTTCTTCCCGGGCTTGACTCAGCAGGACAGGGACCTGTTCGCATCTCTGCAATGGACGCCGCTGGCAGGAGGGCCAGGCGTCGACCGGGGACGGCTGGTCAAGGCTAGATCGGCTTGGCTATATCACGAAGTCGTCAACAGTGTGCAGACGGCATTGCAGGCATGGGTTGAGGATCATTGTCCAACGCCGACCTGAACTATTCGGCTGGTGGCAAACAAGGAACAATACGAGGAGTGTATTCTGAACATATCAGCAGTCGTCGCGCCTATGCAGAATTTCCTTGTTAATGGCCTCGCTCCAGCGTCGTGTCTCCTTCTGCGACGAGGCCGACAGCCAGATCTGGCACCGGGACGGCGACGTTATGACGAATGTGCTGGAGGCGAACGTTAATAGGGAAACAAATCGGGCGCAACGCCAAGACGAATTCGTGACGTACTTGAACATGCCGTCGCAGTCGTGGCTGGGAGGCGACGGCTCACATTGGGTCGACATCAGCGAGATCGCTGCCTGGCAGTACCACTCCATCGCCAGGGAGAAGATCTTCCCGGAATGTCCAGCGATTCGCTGGAACGCAGCACAATGCAATTCGTCCTCGAACTGGTAGACACAATGAGCCCCGACCTGACACGTAACCGTGTCAAACGAAGATCGGCATTGGACAACGGTGCTTGGTACGGCCAGGTAGTGTCGCGTCCATTTGTACTTGGCCTTCTTGTACAGGTATCCCTATACAAGTTACGCGAGAGTCAGCCTAAATTCCAGCTGAGAATGTCGCTGGGTGGCAGATGAGAACCTGTTTGCTGAACGGGAACTCGGGGATCGGAGTAATCATGGCTCGAAGCGCTTCTACCCACTTATTCTTACTTTCGACAGCGCTTGCCTTACAAACGTATGTTCCTATCGTGAAACACAGGCACCCGGTCAGACAGACGAAGAGTTGCACAACAGCATAGAGCGGACGATTCGGCGTAACGATGTCGAACACCGTCTGAGGATCATCGAGGTTGGGTGCTGTAGATTCGACAACGGCGAGGGCGTCGCCCAGGGCAATCGTGCCAAGCAGTGACTTCTCGATGGTGGACAGCGGCGTCCCGGCGCCAATCTCGCAGGAGAAATAGCACAAGTACCGATCGTTGCGCAGGACGAAATACCTAGCAGCGTCATACGCTCCATCATCTAATGGCGAAACATTGGGGCGCGTCGCTGACAAAGGCGTACCGTCGCTTCCAGGATGTGACGAACCCGCCCCGCTTCATGAGCCACCCTGAACAGATGACGTAGTTGACAGGCGTGGCGGCCGACATGACGCCGACGCCCTGTGAAGCTGAGCGCGCCCCGTTTGTTCCTTGGAGGCGGTGTGCGGCCTGGGCGTGACGGGGACCAATGGGGGGCGTGTCTTACCAGGGCGTCGCCGCACCAACGGTCGCAGTCGAGACCTCCAAAAATGGCCAACACATCCGCACAACATGTGCGGATTCGCACACAAGTTTCCACAGCTACCACCAGTCATGTGCTAGACAAGCTAGGCAAGATGTATTCGGTGGAAATGATCCGGTCCCATGATGTTTAGGACGATGTCCGGGTCGTCGTCCACGCCTGCATCGCGGCAATCAGACGACGTACGAAGTTATCCACAGTGCTGTTGGTGCAAGTGCCCTGGATCATCCGAGCACGCCGGCAGTCGCACGTCGCACCCGTCGACGAGATCGCCTTCGAGAAGTACGTCATCTATCGCCTACAAGTACACGCTGTCTGGCATCGTATGTGGCCAGCTGAGCCTGCAAAGGCGCCATCAGCGTCTCGTGAACGTCCGCTTCGATCTGGGTTCGCTGCTGCTGCTGCCGACGAGTCCCTAAACTTTGTGCCCTGGCTGCTGTGCAGGCGCTCAGATCCTCCCTCCTGTCGAGGATACGTTCTGCAGGGCCAAGTGCCCCACGCGTGGCACGGCGACATGACGCTGCCTCATGATTCCTGAAGCATACTGAACAGCAACACGCAAGGACCTTCTCGTCCTCGACATGTCGATCTTCAGGACCGCTCACAGGATCACTTCGATCAATGACCTCCGCAAACTCCCACGGTGTGAGCAGGACATGGACCGCCCTGTCGTTGCAATGTTCGTTCGCACACTCATGATCGGGGCCATCATCACAACATAATGTACGTGCGAAATGGATTGGAGACAGAACTCACTGGATACCTTCTACCTTCAGCAATGAAACGAATTGTCGCCAACTTGGCAGCCGTGCCCATGTCACGTGAGAATGAGGTGCCCCGACGATGATAATAACGTATTGCAACTACTGTAGCGTTCTGCGACAGGGATAAGTCAACTGTCCAGTGTGCTCTAGCGCAGACGCGCGCAATAACGGGAACTGGCCCGATGTTTATACGGCGTCATGCCTGATGCTGTACCTGAAAGCACGCCACGCAGAGCAGTATCGTCTGATGAACGTGGCGATTTCGTCAACGCGCCTGACGATTTCATCGACAAACATATTGTCATGCTCGCCCACGAGGTGTCCCGCGTCCAGCATCTCCAGGAACGTATTGCTGAACTGCCCGTCTCGTGCGTTCACCAATTGACAAAAGTCGTCGCGCGACCTGATCCTGACGCACAGCAATGACACGATCCACATCGCCATCACCACGTCTCCACGTAAGCGCGTTACCCAAAAGCTTGCCACGGCCGGTTGGTTCTTGAAGGCTCGAACGACGGACAGCGTCGAGCGGATGACTGTCGCGACCGTATGCAGAATCGTCCAGTTGGCGGCAAGGTCATCGTGCACGACCAACTCAACGAGGGTACTCCGGTGCTGCGCATGTGCCGTCAGAGCCTCCACGACTGGCCTGCGCCTCATCATGACGCCCCAGTGAATTGCCGAAAACCCATCATAGCGGTGGCGAAGAAACCGGGCATCAGTCACGTTGAGCGCTGAGATTGCGGGGCCTCTAACTCCCACCTTGGCGCGCAACAGAGCCGCATGGAGACCGTCGTTGCTCCTGTCAGGATGAGCGAGATGTTCCAGTATCAGGACCGTGGATATGGGGTTCGACAGCAACCTGACTTTCACTCGAGGGGCGCCCCCGCACGCCATCATCGCCACTTCGTACGACGACGTAGATCCATTGGCAGCCGCCAGCAGTCGAAGCACGGGCAGGAAGTCTGGGATGGCGGGTCTATCGGCGGGCATCCAGAAGTCGATACACGAATGATCGTTGCAGTTGTTCTGGCTTCTGCGTTGAAGAGCTCGCCAGATCCAGTCCACTGGCGCGCGCCGCAGGATCCATTGAAGCACGGCCGTCGTCATGCACTCGGTATGCAGAATCGTGTGCGTGTCCTGCTCGTCAACGTAAGTCACGGCGGCCTGGACTTGCTCGTCGGTTGCGTTTCTCGCTAGGCGCTCCAAGAGACTAACGGGATCGTCGGCCGTGCAGAGGTTGCAATATGCCAGAACGGATACACCGATACCGCCAAGGAGCACTGTGTCGCCGTCAACAATGCCCAGGAGACGACGAACGGGGATGGAAAAATACGCCAGGTGAAGCGTTGAAACAAAGACCTCGTGCCTCCAGAAACGCTCGTTGAACCCAGTTGCCCGGAAGCGTCGACGAACAGCGCCCAGACAGGTCTCGAACAAGACCGGCTTGTCCTCGGTCGCATATTGGCTGAGACGCCGTCTCCAGCTCTCGGCTTTATGCACGAGCCAGGCGACGGTGGTGGTGGTTTCGACAGCTGTGCAATACCTCATGAGTTGCTCCGCGAACGCCAGAACTTCATCGTTGCTCCCGGCGTATTGCTGGGGCTGGCCAAAGGTGAACACAATATCGAAATCGGCGCCCAACTCGACCATCAGGTTGGCGTTGCGGAAGTCGTTTCGCAGAAGAAGAATAGCCATGAGCCGCATGTCGCTATGGTCATCGTCGGGATTGACCACGAAGTCTGGATGCCAGTGACCGCTGGTCCACAGCCCGTCAATGTCCATTCCGTGTGCCACCAGGACCTTCAGCAAACGGCCGTCGGCGTCGACGTGGGCGGGGTCCCGCTCAAATTCATCCACAAGCTCGTCGATGCCGCGACCAGTTAGCGCCATCCGAGCGATGTTGCGATGGGCGTCGTCAGGAAGCAACCGTAGCATGGCGGACGTGATCTGGTCGCTTTCGTGATATCTGGCGGTATACTGGAAGACACGGGTTCGGCGAGCCATCCGTTCCGATGCGAAAGCAGCGTACTCGCCGATGTGTTCTGCATCAACAAACGAGATGCCCTCCTGGAGAAGGAGGCGCAGGGCGCCCAAGGCTCGTTCTCGATGCGGATCGTCGAAATGTCCCGAGGTGTGGCCGATGGCCACCCCCAGCGCGTAACCGGTGGCCAATCGCCAATCGACCGCCATTGTCTTCAGCATGTCCCGAAAACGCTCTGGCGCGGCACTCTCGTCAACGTTGAACAGGTCGTGAAGGAGCAGGATCTGGGGTCGCAACGGCACTTGGTCCCGGAGACGACGTCGCGCCCATTCACCAAGCAAGTACCCTCGGGCGGCCCGTTCACCGGCCTGAAAGTCATCCCGAAGTCGTTGCATGGCCTGGTCATAGTTGTTGAAGAACGTCAAGAGCGTATCCGTCGTTGCTTCCGGCTGGAACAATGTCCCCCATTGACGGCGAACGCGTAAAGCCGCACGAGAGTAAGCACACAGAGTCAGGTTCCTGGACGCTTGGGTCAGACGGCATGCGTCCATGTCATTGATGAAGTTCGCGAGCATCTGAGCCACCACGAACGGGAGACCGCTCATCAGACGACTGGGATGGTCGACGCTGGCGCCTGAAGCAGGCGCCAGTGCCATCAGGCTGGACGTACACACGACTACATACACGAACGCCATCGTCACTGCCCAACGTGCGTCCTCCACCACCAGTGATTTCGCACACTGGCCGGTGCCTTCGGATCGGCAGCTGAGCCTTGGCCGGGATAGCACTGGAGTCGTTCCGACAACCATAAATTGGGCTTGAATGCAGGCTGGTGGCACTGGCGCAGTGTTTCATATCATCCCGACCCGAGGCGCGATATTCAGGCACCGGTGGGCCGGACGAGTGAGTGCCAGAGCAGCGACCTGTTCACAGCGAAGCCAGTACAGTGGTCCCTTCCCAGAAACGCTGCATCCGACGAACGTTGCCCTTTCGTTTGCCTGCTCCAAGGCTCTGGATGCGGGCAGGCGCGTGCCGGCTGTTGCGCGTCCAACGCGCAGGTTCAGACCAGCCATCATGGTGGCGGCAGCGATCTCCATCGGCAGCGTGGGCGTCGACGACCCCGCCGTCGTTAGGCCGGTTGCCTCGGCGCTTGCGAACGGCGGCCACCTACGCAGCAACCATGTCGTCAACCATGGCCCGGATTCTAGGCGACGTGCATGTGGTCGCAACAGCCCTCTTTGACCTTTCTGCACGTCTTGCTTAGGGGCACTCGGTTCGGTATCAACATTGGAATGCCGAACCGGTGAGTCGTCAGCACCCGGGGCTTAGAATACGAGGGGGCGAAGCCGACTGACGACGTGTTGTCCGGCTAACATCATTAGCACGTTCACTACGGTCTCGTTCCTCAAGGTGCCCTTAACCAAATGCTGGCGTCATTGAGGACATCAAATTACAAGTGGCGCGCGCGCGCGTGCGTTACCATCAACAAACGGCTCGTCATATTCGTGTTTCGCCGCATCGATGTGCTGCACCTGTCGGTGACCGATCATCGGAGAGCTTGGGCTGTGCTTAACGAGGTGGTCTATGGAATTCCGTCGTCGACAGACAAAGGGCTGTTGGTGTTGCCATCATTATGATACAGGAGTTCATTGTTCTGGCATTGCACAAGCAAAATTAGGGACGCGATGAACGAGCCGCACGCCAACAACAGTTGGATGTCGTCCGAGCCAGCCAACAATGATATTTCACGGATGTCGTCCGAGGTAAACGACGAGCACCGTACTTGTTAACTGCTTTGCTAGAGGGAATTTTCATGGATGTCATCCGAACGAACTGCGGACGACACTTCATGGATGTCGTTCGAGGGAAGTGAAGACGATATGTCATTGACGTCACGCGAACGAAGTGACAATGGCATTCCGGGATACCGTCCGAGCCAGCTAACAGTAATGTTTCATGGATGTCATCCGGCGATCATTGTCGTTTACCTCGGACGACATCCATGAAATATTAACGATAGCTGACTCGGACGACAACCACGGAATGCCATTGTCACCTCGTTCGGATGACGCCAATAAAATATCATCTTCACTTCACTCGAAACACATCCATGAATGTCGACCACCGTTGGTTCGGATGACACCCATGGCATTCCCTCTAGCAGATCACTTAACAAGTAGCCGAATGTAATACGTCTGCACGCCGACACACACACCTTCACTACCGGCACCGCCGATTTTGTGGTCGCAGGTCTCCTGGTCTACGAAAGCAGCGACGATTCGGCCAGGCCGCATCAATTAAACGACCAAATGATCGGTACCCGGCGGGCACAGAATTGTCTCGAGGCACTGGCGGTTGCAGACGCCGACGAAGAAAGAACACACGAGTCGCCGCGCGCCAGGACACAACGCTCGCCACCATCGACATCCGGCGTTATATATTAGCTGATCAAATAACGACCAGATATTGTCAGACCGAACTGGACGACGCACATGACACGGATGAAACCGACCAATTCGTTTCTCGTTTGCAGAGGACCCATTTACGTCGCCGGCGGTCGCAGGCGCCGAAGAAGAGGGCGGAAGCGAGTCGTCACGCGTCGAGGGACAGCGGTCACCGCGCGCCGTCGCCAACCGCCGGCGTTGTAACAGGGGATGCTGTGGAAAAAATCTTTCCAAAGAAATATACATCAGTTGTGAGGCTGAAACCGGGATCGATATACATACCGGACTCGTTTAATGTCCTTTGACATATCGCACGCACACGAAGAAGTGATGATGACCGGAACGACAAGAGCGCGCGCTTGTACCGACAAACCGGCCTGGGAATCAACAATGCCGGCGGGCACAACCTGTAGCCAGACGACGGACGATGAAATCCGAGCGTGGTGCACCTGAAGGGCATGCCCGGCCAGCTGCATCTCCATGCTACACCTGATATTCGGGCGAACCCAAGCGACCGACGCTGGCGTCCTGCCTCTATCACGTCGCGAGTCGCCAAAATGAAAAAAGGGAAACCGAGCAATGGAGCGCAACCGCACGCAACGGAGCGACCTTTGGTGCGCTACCTACATACATAGGTTGCTTGCGCCTCGTGCTGATGGTCGATTGCCGATTGGCGATGGCGCAAATATGGATCACAATGGGGACTGGTCACGTCATAAGCAGCTATTAAGCATGCAGTCTGCAGTCCAATCTCCAGTTAGACTAGCGAACCGCCGAAATATTCGGCGACCAGTGGAGGCCAGCGACGGCGTCGAAGGAGCGACCTTTGTGATACTGACGCCTACCGATAGCTGCCAAGTTCGCACGTCCTTAGATGTTGCCGGCTGATGACGTCATCCGCGAGGGTGCAGGCCGCCGCCAGGCTCTTCATGGTGTGCGGCAGACCAATCGGCAGTATTCGCAAGACCCCAGACATGGTTAACAGGCGTCAGCGACGCAGCAGCTGTCATGGTCGGGACCAGAACGGCCAGCTCCCGGGGAGGACCACGCGTGCCTATCTGACGATACAATCGAGGCCAAAGCTGACGGAGACCTGCTCAGCCTGCGACACTCTCCCTCGATCGGCAGGACCACTTAATTCGACGCAGCAGCGAATGGCACTGTCGAAAACGCTGCGCCGCTCGCGCTCGGCCAACCCAGTTTAGGGACAATCAGTAATGGCGGGCACGCCCCGGTGTTGTGCTGACGTTGCGGCCCTACCCGTACCATACGTGTCGGTGGAGGCGCCGAGTAAGATCGACTCGGAAAATGGACAACGAGACGATGGAAGACGCGGTCCAAACGACTGGTGGCGATCATGACGATGCGGTGAGTGCATGCAGGTGTGGTCCGGTATGCCGTCGGTTTCAAAGACGACCATACAGGTGCCGCGGTTACGTGTCCCGACGACCGATCGTCGGTGTCCAGGACATGAGGTGTCAAGAATTAAACGCATGCCGAACGTCGCGGGGTTTAGGGACTTCTATTTGTATTTGTCAGATACAGCTAAAGCGTCGTGAATTCGGCGGGAACGGACGTGAATAGGACAGGCTTGACTCGAGTGACAGGATCGGCGGAGTGCGCAGCGTTCACGGCGGGCGCCATGAACGCGCGCGGCGCTCTATGTCGGCCGCACTGTGCCCGTCTAATGGCGACTGGACACGGCCGGGCGACGATGCAGGCGACGGCGCGTCGGGGCGCAGCGGCACACGAGCTTCGCGCTGGGGTCCAGCGTCGGCTTCCGCCGATCGTCCGATCGCAAGCGCAATACATCTCATCACGATGGCCGTCATCAACGTCGTCGGCGAGGGATGGTGGGCGCGTTGACGAACTCGGGCATCGGCATCGTCACCTGTGTCGGCTACATCCATGCCGCCCAGGAACTCGGCCATTTCGGGGTCGTCGAGGACGCTTTCGGCAGCTTGAACGGCGACCCGCGCGTTCTCGTTGTCCTCCTCGTCGCTGATCTCGTCCCACAGCGAGGCGTCGAGGCCGGCGAGCGCAGCGACGCCTCGGGCGGAGATCAGGAGCGGCTCGCCCCGGCGCAGCGGGCAACGGCGCGGATGAACGTACCGAGGACGGCTACCCAGCGCCGCTGGCGATCGCTCAGCCTGAACGTCGGGTCGCGCGGATCCGGCATGCGGCGCGGTCGTAGACGGTCGTCTTCTCTGGCGGGCGGCGCCGTCAGGCGTGCATAATCATTGAGCTGGATGGCGACGTAGTCGATGGCGACGTCCGTGTCCGCCCTGTTGAAGTGCAAGGCACGGATGCGCCAGTCGATGATTGGCCTGAGTAGGCGCGACGATTCAGTGCACCGGGCAGCAATGTGATACCACGAGAGGTTCTTGTCGTTGCACGCCCGGCACTGGGCGTTCGAGCCCGGTATGCGGTTCGTGACCCATGAAGCCACCGCATATGCGTCGTCGCCCGAGTGGTACGCCGCCGGAAACGGGAGGTTATACGGCTGCAGCTGCAGGCGCATCAGCTTGCAGGACGCATCAGCGGCAGCCCACGTGTGGAGCTCGAGCGCTTGCAGCAGGGCGTCTTGCCGATCGGGCAGGCGTGGGCGCTTCCGCGTCGGGCGGCCGGCTTCGGCGTCGGCGAGTTCTTCACGGGCGCGTTGCTCGCGGGCGTCCTGGCCGTTCCTGTAGATGGCGGTTGCGTCCGCGTAGACCTTGCAGCCCTTCAGCATCATGTTGAATCGGCTGCGCGGGTTGCTGAGCGCCCAACGCGTGACGCGGACCAGGAACGGGACGCGGTCGCCATCCTTGATCTGCTCCGACCACGTGATCTGCTTGAAGGGTTTTTTAGGAACTTCTATTTGTATTTGTCAGATACAGCTAAAGCGTCGTGAGCTCGGCGGGAACGGACGTGAATAGGACAGGCTTGACTCGAGTGACAGGATCGGCGGAGTGCGCAGCGTTCACGGCGGGCGCCATGAACGCGCGCGGCGCTCTATGTCGGCCGCACTGTGCCCGTCTAATGGCGACTGGACACGGCCGGGCGACGATGCAGGCGACGGCGCGCGTCGGGGCGCAGCGGCACACGAGCTTCATGCTGGGGTCCAGCGTCGGCTTCCGCCGGTCGCCCGGTCGCGTTGGCAATACATCTCATCACGATGGCCGTCATTATCGCCGTCGGCGAGAGATGGTGGGCGCGTCGACGAACTCGGGCATCGGCATCGATCTCTGGGCCGGCTATGTCCGCACCGCCCAGGAACCCGACCAGTGCAGGGTCGTCGAGGACATGTTCGGCGACTTCAACGGCGACTCGCGCGTTCTCGTTGTCCTCATCATCGCTGATCTCGTTCCATAGCGTCGCGTCCAGGCCAGCAAGCGCAGCGACGCCCTGAGCGGAGATGGCGAGCGACTCGCCGCGGATGCAGCGGGCGGCAACGGCGCGGATGAACATGCCGAGGACGGCCAGCCAGCGTCGCTGGCGATCGCTCAGCCGAAACGTCGGGTCGCGCGGATCCGGCATGCGGCGCGGTCGTAGACGGTCGTCTTCTCTGGCGGGCGGCGCCGTCAGGCGTGCGTAATCGTTGAGCTGGATGGCGACGTAGTCGATGGCGACGCCCGTGTCCGCCCTGTTGAAGTGCAAGGCACGGATGCGCCAGTCGATGATTGGCCTGAGCAGGCGCGACGATTCAGTGCAACGGGCAGCAATGTGATACCTCGAGAGGTTCTTGTCGTTGCACGCCCGGCACTGGGCGTTCGAGCCCGGTATGCGGTTCGTGACCCATGAAGCCACCGCATATGCGTCGTCGCCCGAGTGGTACGCCGCCGGAAACGGGAGGTTATACGGCTGTAGCTGCAGGCGCATCAGCTTGCAGGACGCATCAGCGGCAGCCCACGTGTGGAGCTCGAGCGCTTGCAGCAGGGCGTCTTGCCGATCGGGCAGGCGTGGGCGCTTCCGCGTCGGGCGGCCGGCTTCGGCGTCGGCGAGTTCTTCACGGGCGCGTTGCTCGCGGGCGTCACGGCCGTTCCTGTAGATGGCGGTTGCGTCCGCGTAGACCTTGCAGCCCTTCAGCATCATGTTGAATCGGCTGCGCGGGTTGCTGAGCGCCCAGCGCGTGACGCGGACCAGGAACGGGACGCGATCGCCATCCTTGATCTGCTCCGACCACGTGATCTGCTTGAACGCGAACCGGGCGCGCAGCTTGGCCTGGCGGGCAGCGGCGGGCACGAGTCCCGCGTACCGGAGCATCAGGGACGAGCCGATGCGGCGGCGGTATCCACCGAAGAACAGGGCGGCGGCCGACTTCTGCAGCTGGTCGAGCTTCTTCAGTAGGCCGACGTGGCTGTTGCTGATGGCGAGTCCGTACTCGGCGCGCGAACGGATCCAGGCGCCGACGACGCGCGTCTTCCGGACGATCGACAGGTGCTTCGTGCTGAACACGCCCGAGTGCATGATCCCGATCATGGCCTTCTCGGCTTTGGCTGTCCGCGAGGCGAGCTGGGCTCGATGATCGAGGCGACCATCCTTCATGACGACGCCCAGGAAGCACACCGGCTTGTCGAGCTCGTGCTCCTCGACGACGCGGTTGCCGCCGATGGTCAGGGCTGCCGGCTGCGCGGCGGTCGACGTCCTCGGCCTGGAGACGATCGATTTCGTCGCGTTCCACTCGAGTTCGTGCCGCTGCGCGTACTCCTGACAGAGGTCCATCATAGCCTGGGCCATCTGGTCGGTGAAGGCGTGCAGCAGGGTGTCGTCGGCGTAGAACTGGCAGGGCACCGGCATGTGGTCGAACATCGGGGCCTCGTCGCCGAACCGCGACACGATCAGGTACGGCAGGTCGTCGATCAGGACGTTGAATAAGTCAGGGGAGCCAATCGCGCCCTGGAATAGGCCGACGAGCGCGGCGATCCGCTCGGACAGCTGCCCGTCCAGAGCAATGATGAAATGGCAGCCGTCAAACAAGGCCTGCAGAACGGCGATGATATGTGCAGGTACGCCTCGTCTGCGTAGCTTCGAGTAGACATGAATGCGGCGGGCGCTATCATACGCCTTCCTCATGTCGAGGAGGACCTCGATCAGCGGCTTGCGTCGTGCCGCCCAGTGGGTGGTCAGCTCGTCGGCCACCCACACGGCTTCGGGGACACCGATGCCTCGCCGAAATCCAAACTGGAGGAAGTGCATCTGCAGCCACCCCTTCAGGTGCATGTACGTGATCAGACACGTCTCATATGCCTTCCGGAGATGGGACTGCAGCGCAATGCCTCGCCAGTTCGACGGGTCGGCGGGTTCGGTGTTCCGTTTGTGCACGGGCACAACGAGCGCCGACCGCCAGTCAGACGGCACGAGCTGCACAGTGTACAAGCAGGTGAACATGCAGGATATCCAGGGGCCGGCGGCATCCGGGTCACACTTCAGGAGGTCCATCGGTATGTTGTCCGGGCCGACCCCCTTCATCCACTCATGCCGTTTGATGATGGCGGTGACGACAGCGGGGCCGAACGCATGGCGCTCCTCGTCGTCCAGGTCGGTGGAGAGGCGCGGGGAACGCAGGCGCGGGCCGTCGTCCACGCCCGGCTTCTCGAAGACCGCTTTCCAATGGTCGGCGAATTCCTCGATGGACGGGCGCTGGCTGGGCTGCAGCTGCGACGTGGCCGCAAAGACGCGTCGCATCGAACTGAGGTAGAAGCGCAGGTCGCAGCGCTGCAGCGCCTGCCAGTCGGGACGCATCATTGCCGTGCGACCTCGCTTGGACCGGGAGCTGGGCCAGCAGGCGATGTCCTCGAGAACGGCGCGAAGGACGTCAGTGGTGTGGCGGTACAGGCTGTCGACGGCGTCCTGCAGGGCTGCGGTAGGGTGGTCAGCGATCTCGTCGAAATCACGGGTGGCATCCAGCCACAGGGCACGTAGATAGTTGTAGGCCGGGGCCAGCAGGACCGACAGGGCTGGGCGATCGTCCGGGTCAGCGAACATCCTGCGCGCCCAGGAGTAGCGCTTCGGGTCAACGCGTTCCGGCACGACGTGATCGCTCGCGACAACCAGCATGCGATGCGCCGTGCTGATCGGTGCGTCGACCACGCTGAGGCGCGCAGAGTCGAGACCGCGGGTCAAGGCGAGATCGACGACGGAGCGTCCGTTGCCGTTGGGCACCACGAATGTCCAGCGACTGGGATCGCCGCGGAGTGCATAGTTCAAGAGTGACAGTGAGCACCGGCCGATCAGCTCCATGACGTGAGGCTTCCGCGGGCAGGACGTGCTGTCGCCGGAGACGTCGCCGAGGCGAGCGTTAAAGTCGCCGACAATGGCGAGACGGTCCCCGTCCGAGCAGTGCGTCGCAATGGCGTTGGCGAGGCCGAACAGCGTCATCTGGTACGTGTCGACAGGCAGTGACCTGGCCGGGCGGATGTACACGCCGGCGACGACAAGGTCCTCGCCAACGCGCCAAACCGCCCACCTTGGAGTGATGCACTTGCGCTCGCGGGCGACCTCCCGCAGCGCCACAGCGGCCGGGACCATGATGCTGATGCCACCATGGCCCCTAAGTTCGTTGGCGGATCGCCCGCCAGCGACATGTCGAATTTGGTAATCTGTGAGAACATTGGTTAGTAGCGATTCAGAACGTACATAGGTTTCCACAAAGACCGCCGCCGTGAGGCGACGATTTCTGAAGAAGGCGGCCGTGGCCTGGAGCTTGGCAGCGTCCAGGCCATCGGAATTCCACGCAGCGATCAGCATCGCTGCGTGGGGTTCGTCTCAGTCGTCCCTGCCAGACCGGCCGAGGCCGGCGCCGGCAGGACAGGGCGCATGGTGCCCTGTTCGTCGGTCTGGGATGCGCTGCGTGCTGCAGCATCGTTGTCAGCGGAGGCGGCTGGGCCGCCGCCAGCTCGTTCGTCCGCCGCGCCAGATGGTTCATCCTCCTCCTCCTCCTCCAGCGTCAGCGATACAGCTTGGCGTTTGGCGATCGGCCTACGCCGCATGCTGTACGACTTCTGGCTGTCGAGCTGGAACGCGTTGTCGTCTCGGACGTCGTCCGCCGGCATTTCCACCAGATCGGAAGATGGTGGCGCGAGCTCGTTGATGATTGAGGCGACTGGAGGATACAGCGCGTCCATCGCACATGAGCTGCATGAATCGGCATTGGTGTGGGCGTCGTCGTCGCAGATGTCAATGCTTGGGCGGTCGTCCTCGGGCGTGACAGGAACGTCATCAGTGGGGCTTTCGGCGGGCGCCACGCTCTCGTCAGTACTTGGGGCAGCCTGCACAGGAACAACAGCAGGCGGCGCGTCAGTGGGCCTCATAGGCCCCGAGCTCATCGGCGGGCGTGGCTGCTCCCCAGCCGGTGCCATGGGCACGTGGTGATGATCAGGGGCCGGTGCCGCCCTTGAGCGCTCCCAGTCAAGCATTGCCTCGAACTGCCGCTTCGCGGATCGTCGCAGACAGCTGTCAACGCGGCTCGTGATTCGCTCCAGCCGATAGATGAAGTTGTCGTTCGCGAACTGCTCTTGCTCTGGCTTGGCCAGCTTGCGGAACGCCGCCGAATCGAACAGGAACGGTTCTGTCGGGCGCCGGTCGAAGTACGTCCGGTAGTCGTGGTGAATGAGCCGGTTGACGATGTCGTTGGTCTCGTGCTCGTAGGCCCACACCTCGAGCATCGACGTCCCATGCAGGAACCCGATTTCGACAATCTTGCGAATGTCGAAGCCCTTCGTTTTCAGGATTCGACGGATTGCACTGAGCGGCTGGCGTCGAAAACCGCGCACGTACACCGGGCGTAGCTTCCAGCTGAGCATCGTTGTCGAGTTTAGGGTTTTTTAGTTCTTGTGTGTATTAGGAAGCGAACTACCCTTTTCCGACCGATGCCGAGCATAATACGATTGCCAGTGTCGTCTTGAGTAGGTAGATGAAGGGTCACATGATAGAAATAGCGCTACGCAGTGGCCGCCTGTGACGGACTGCGCGGTGCGGGTGGTGTGTGTCGATGCTGGCGCCGACGGTCGTCGTCGCCGCCAGCATGTCGCGATAGGCCTGGTGATGGCCTCTTCGGCCGGATGAAAAAACCCATCCGGGCGTCAGACGCTGGTCGGATGGGAAAAATCCGGCCGGCCGATCGTCACGGTACCCGGATCCAGATCGGCGGGCGCCGTTCGTACCGCTTGCCGTTGCTGCCCTGGTCGTCGCCGTTGCCGTTGCTGCCCTGATCGTCGCCGTTGCCGTTGCTGCCATCATCGTCGCTGTTGCCGTCCTGGATGCGGAGCTCGACAGGTCCATCTTCGCCGCCGCCGTCCCCATCATCGCCGCCATTGTCGTCGCCATTGTCGCCGCCATTGTCGTCGCCGCCATCACGACCCTGTCGCGGCCTGCACAGCTCGTCGATGTCCTTGAGGACAGTCGCGATCGCCGTCGCCACCGGTCTGGTTCGCTCGTCGAGTCGATACGCCGCCTCTGACGCTTGCTTCCTAGGTCGCCCATCATATGCCGGCGCTTGGATGATCGACGGCCGTGTCAGCTGGAGCAGGCAGGCGTCGACCGCGTTGTCGGCATCAGTCAACCACTTCAGATGCACCTCCGGGCGATACACATGCTCCAGCCGCTGCTGGGCGCCGATACAAATCGTACAATGGTATCGATTCGTCTCGTACGCCCCGTTGCAGTTCTGACATGGAGCAGGTATGCCCGGTAGGCGATTCGTCAGCCAGTTGGCGATCCGGTACGCGTCCGGCGTCGCTTGGAATGCGGTCGCGTGCGGCCTGTTCCACTCCTGCTTCTGGACCCGCATCAGCTTCGCACGCGCCCACGGCCGCCACGCTCGTTCCTGCAGCGCCTGGACCAGCGCGTCCCCGGGTCCGCCCTCGTTCTTGTCCGCCTCCTCCAATCGGGTGCCGTGCCTGATCTTCCACTCGCGCAGGTCCCTCACCCGGGCCTGCTGCCGCATCAGCGCCTGCACCCGCGACCAGACCGGGCACTTCTGCACGATCGTCGACAGCCTCGATGCCGGATTCGCGAACATGGCCTTGGCGATCTTGCCGCTCATGGTCCTCGGGTACTCGTCGGCCTTCTCCTTCAGGTGGAGCAGGAACCCGCCACGTAGCTGTGCCTGCCGGATCGCCATCGGGACGATGCCGGCGTAGCGCATCATCAGGATCGACCCGTTGCGATGGCCACCGAGGAACTCGGCGCACGTTCGCATGACCCACGAGTCGATCTCCTTCAGCGTCGAGCTGCTGTGGTTGGCGATGCAGAGGCCGTACTCCAGCTGCGATCGCACGAAGCTCATAAACACCACGCGCTTCTTGCTCACGTTCAGGTGTTTCGTCTTGAAGCAGCCCGATTGGCTCAGCGCGAATAGCGTCGACCTGGCCTTCGCCGTCCTCGTCCTGAGTTGCGCCGCGTGATCGATCCGCCCGTTCTTGATGCAGACGCCCAGCAGCTTCACGGCGCGATCCTCGCCATCAGCAATGGGTTCACCACCCAGCGTCAGGGTCGGCAGCGGCGGCAGCGCCGGGTGCTTTGGCACGCTCAGGACGCACTTGTTGACATTGTACCTGTAGTGGTATTCGATCGAGTACTTGTGGCACTCGTCGAGCATTGCCTGCATCACCGCCGGGCGGTCAGCGCGGCAGAACAACGTCTGATCGTCAGCAAACGATATAATCGGGATGCGAATTTTCACCAGTTCTGGGCAGTCGGGGCCAGCAATCGCCCGAAGCCGTTCGTGCAGCGGGTTGACCAGCAGGTTGAACAGGTCGGGCGCATTGACGACGCCCTGAGCGACACCGATCGCCATTGGTATCGGTTCTTGTGCACGACCATCGACGAGCAGGACGACCGCGAACACGTCGAAGAGCGACTGCATGTTGGAGACGATGGTCGCCTCAGCTCCTCGGGACTCCAGCTCCCGCCAGATCAGCTCGCGATCCGCGTTGTCGTACGCCTTCCTGACGTCGAGCAACGCCGCCATCAGCGGTACACCCTTCCTGGCGTACGTTTCCAGAAGCTCATCAGCGACCCAGACGGCTTCGATCGGGCCAATCCGGCGCTGGAATCCCATCTGCAGCTCATGCACCTGGTAGAGGCCCTTGTCGCGCATCAGCTCTCGTACGCCGACTTCGTGCAGTTTTCGAATGTGGCTGGACATGGCCAGTCCTCGCCAGTTGCTCGGATGCCTCCGGTCTTCGCTCTTCTTCGGTATCGGCCTGGTGTAGCCGCGGTTCCACACCGTCGGCGCGACCTGGTGCGTCCAGCAGATCTCGCTGATGACGCTCAGCAGCTTCGAAGATGCCTCAGGGTGCGCCTTCAGCAGATCAGCGCACATGTTGTCCGGGCCCATCGCTTTCATCCATCGCGCCCGACGAATGCGACCCTCCACGCACGCCGCGTTGAAGTACTTGAGCTCAGCCTTGTCGACATCGTCTCGTTTTCTGGCAACGCGTCGCGATCGAGGCGGTTCGTGGCCCTCCGGTGCTGCGTACAGCTGCTGGTAGTGCGAGACGTGCTCCTCGTCCGATGGGGCTTGCTGTTCGATCCCGTTGTTCATCGCTTGCGCCGATGCCATCAGGTACCTTCTGGTTCGGGTCAGCATGAACGGGTTCGTGCAGTCCTCCATGTCGTCCCAGTTGATGATCGGCACGGCGCGCTCGTGTCGTTTCGACCGGTGAGGCGGCCAGCATGCGATGTCGATCATATCGTGGCGGAGCGCCTCGCAGGTCAATTCGAACGCCTCGTCGAGCAGCCCGATGAGTTGCGGTTCCGGCGCGTCGTAATTCTCGTCCATCTCCTTCTGGATATCTTTCCACATCCTATACAAATCGTCAATACATGGTTCCAGCAAATGGCGAATCACCATTGATTTCGGCTCCGATTGGAACGCCTTTCTGTTCCAGCTCCAGCGGCTGGTGTCTTCGCGAACCGGCGCCGCGCCGTCCGTCGTCACGATCAACATCTGGTGCCCGGGCTTCTCCACCGGTGTTGCGACGATCTCCAGGTGCGCGTAGTGGCATCTAGATACCATGGCGTAGTCGACGATGCTCTTGCCTTGGTCGGAGCGCCACGTCCACCTGTCCGGGTTCCTCTTGGAAACACACGTTCAGCAGGGTGAGGTCGAACTTGCCGATAAATTCGAAGAAGTCGTCTCGTCGTTCCTGCGGGTGCTGGTCGTGGTCCCCGGTGAAGTAGCCGAGCCGCGTGTTGAAGTCGCCGACGACGAGAACGCGGTACTGGCCTTCGGGGTTCGCCTGCTGCAGCGCGCGACCGAGCATGCCGAGGTCGGCCTGGAAGTCTGCGAACGCGCTGGGTTCGTGGTAGACGCCAGCCACCAGAACACAGCGGTTGACGAGCCAGATGATCCACCGCTTCCTCATCGAGAACGCTACAGTTTGAACATGGACTGCGGTCTTGAACAGGATACTGATTCCTCCCTTGCCCTTGGTCAGTGCCGTTGGCGGGCATATCAGGTCAAGTCTCTGCCAAGTGCGGTCACTCGGTCGCCTCATCCCCGTGTTGTACTTGATGTGGGTCTCGACTAGAACGATCGTTTCGATGCCATTGTCGTCTGCGTGTCGTGTCAGCTTGTCCTCCTTCACCTTGGTGAGCCCTTCGACGTTCGTGTAGGAGACCTTCAGCATCCTTGCTGACTGTCTGCGCCCGATGACTTCATGAAGCTGGTGATGCGCTGGGACATGGCTGCAGCGCTCATCGCCTTCATCTTCTTGGTGAGCCGACCAGGTGGTGGTGTCGCCTGTTCGCCATCACGCTGGCGCGGGTCGCGGTCACTCATCAGGTCACGGGCATCAACATCATCAGGCATGTCAGGGACCCCGACTCGGCGTGGGGGGACTCGATCGTCCTCAGTGGACGACTCTTCAGCCTCATCTCCTTCGGACGTCCATCCTTGTTTCTGCGCGCTTCGCTCCATCTCCTCGACGATACTGCTCCCGAGGCGCATCTCGTTCTCGTCGATAACATCAGTATCCTCACCGCGTTCCTCCAGGTCTTCGCAGTCGTTGTCAGCTTCTCCGGGGGGCGCACAGGGCGGCGACTTGTTCAGGAAGTCGCTCAGCGTCACCGGGTCCGGCTGCTGTCCTGCGCTGTTTACGCCTGCGCGTTCTTGGGACGCCTTGTCAGCTTGCTCGACATCGCGCCTCGCCTGCGCGGCCATTCTCTTGAAATATCCGGTGATGCCGATCCGCTTCGCGTGGAACGACATGTCATCGGCGCGCTTCGCCCACCAGCGTTTCGCCTCGATCTCCTTCTCTTCCTTGTTCAGTTTGGCCCAGCGCGATCCGGCCAGGAAGCTGGGGTCGTCAGGTTCAATCCCGATCCTGACGGCCACGTCGCCGCCGCGTAGTGCCGCTATCACCTGGTCCACAAGCGTCGTCGTTGTCCAGATTTGCAGTTGCTTCGACTCATGGATATAACTCAGGTGGTGCAGGCTTCCTGCGGGTACGCCCAGCTGGTAGAGGTTTCTCCGGAACATCGAGTACGGCATCGATTTCGGAAACGGAATCAGCAGGTTCGTGAACTGAACCCGGCGCCGTATATCACCTTTCAGAAACGCAGCCGCCTCGGCTCGTTGAGTCGTCTCAGAGTCCTGCCGTTTCTGCACCTCGCGCGCCTTGCGAAGTTCGCGGCGACGGACGTACCGGCGCTGGGCCACCTTCGCCCACGTAGAATCGCCTTTGGTGCCGTCGTCTTTCTCAGGATCACCGTTTCCATTATCATTCTTCGTCGTTCCCACGTCGTCGTTCACTTCATCCATTTCTTCGACGTCACCTCCGTCATCATCATCTTCGCTTGCATTCTCTCCTGTCGTCACCTGTGCTTTAGGAACTTCTATTTGTATTTGTCAGATACAGCTAAAGCGTCGTGAGCTCGGCGGGAACGGACGTGAATAGGACAGGCTTGACTCGAGTGACAGGATCGGCGGAGTGCGCAGCGTTCACGGCGGGCGCCATGAACGCGCGCGGCGCTCTATGTCGGCCGCACTGTGCCCGTCTAATGGCGACTGGACACGGCCGGGCGACGATGCAGGCGACGGCGCGTCGGGGCGCAGCGGCACACGAGCTTCGCGCTGGGGTCCAGCGTCGGCTTCCGCCGATCGTCCGATCGCAAGCGCAATACATCTCATCACGATGGCCGTCATCAACGTCGTCGGCGAGGGATGGTGGGCGCGTTGACGAACTCGGGCATCGGCATCGTCACCTGTGTCGGCTACATCCATGCCGCCCAGGAACTCGGCCATTTCGGGGTCGTCGAGGACGCTTTCGGCAGCTTGAACGGCGACCCGCGCGTTCTCGTTGTCCTCCTCGTCGCTGATCTCGTCCCACAGCGAGGCGTCGAGGCCGGCGAGCGCAGCGACGCCTCGGGCGGAGATCAGGAGCGGCTCGCCCCGGACGCAGCGGGCGGCAACGGCGCGGATGAACGTACCGAGGACGGCTACCCAGCGCCGCTGGCGATCGCTCAGCCTGAACGTCGGGTCGCGCGGATCCGGCATGCGGCGCGGTCGTAGACGGTCGTCTTCTCTGGCGGGCGGCGCCGTCAGGCGTGCATAATCATTGAGCTGGATGGCGACGTAGTCGATGGCGACGTCCGTGTCCGCCCTGTTGAAGTGCAAGGCACGGATGCGCCAGTCGATGATTGGCCTGAGTAGGCGCGACGATTCAGTGCACCGGGCAGCAATGTGATACCACGAGAGGTTCTTGTCGTTGCACGCCCGGCACTGGGCGTTCGAGCCCGGTATGCGGTTCGTGACCCATGAAGCCACCGCATATGCGTCGTCGCCCGAGTGGTACGCCGCCGGAAACGGGAGGTTATACGGCTGCAGCTGCAGGCGCATCAGCTTGCAGGACGCATCAGCGGCAGCCCACGTGTGGAGCTCGAGCGCTTGCAGCAGGGCGTCTTGCCGATCGGGCAGGCGTGGGCGCTTCCGCGTCGGGCGGCCGGCTTCGGCGTCGGCGAGTTCTTCACGGGCGCGTTGCTCGCGGGCGTCCTGGCCGTTCCTGTAGATGGCGGTTGCGTCCGCGTAGACCTTGCAGCCCTTCAGCATCATGTTGAATCGGCTGCGC